>CM042691.1:2892411-4259557 GCA_023614405.1 Avena insularis
TGGTATAGCCGAGCTATAAACACTTGCAGCATCACATGAAGAATGCATACCTATGCCTGATATGATGCTGTGTTTTTTAGAACAAGCTGCCACTCATTGGGCGCAAATCCAAGAAAAGGACGATGACATAACTCGGTTACCTGCCGAGGTTGAGTCTCTCAAGCTTTCCTAGAAGTATGAACTGGAAAAGGTTGATCAGGAATTTTCTAAAGAAAAGAATCGACTGAGCCTGCAGTTGCAGAAAGATAATGAACTTCTTGACGCTGCCGAGCTAAAGAACCGGGCGATGAGCGAGGAAATCACTCGTTTCGAGAAGAGTAGGGCCGATTGGTCTCTAGATCTCTAGAAAATGTTGAGTTACATTCATCGTAAGTTTCCGCCCGTGGCCGAGTTATTTTCTTCTCTTTCTTATTTTTAACTGATATGTTTTCCTTTCGTGTAGATCATTTTCCGGAAGAGAAACCAGTGAGCTCCAAGGCAGTGATTTCTTCTCGTCAGTGCCGAGGTGTCCCCTTTGACTCGAATCAAGAATACTCGATGGAAGACTTCCTCATTGCCGTCGGTGCTCCTATTGGACCAATCAAGATTATGGGCAGAGATCTGGTGCAAGCAGCTATCCGGGCCTACCATGTTCTTTGGCCGAACACCACTGGAACGCCTGATATTGATGAAGTCAAAGTGCTTGTGGAGAGGTTAATGGTATCTCAGACCCAATTAAATCTCTGGAGGGAATCTGCTGGGAGGGCTGGTGCTGATACGGCACTTACAGCTGTTTTGTTTTGGTACAAATATATCATTAATTATTTTCTCCTTGTTGTTCCTTTATCATACTTCGACTTGCTGAGGTTGTTACCTCTAGAAATCATTAATTATTTTCTCCTTGTTGTTCCTTTGTCGATCGAGGCATGCTTGCATCTTATGAATTATGGGCAGCAAATTGGGGTAGTCCCGAGTTTCTGCTGAAGCTATCAAGCTCTTGTATGAATGGAAGAAATTAATGAGCGGTGTAAGTCATCCCTAAGTTATCCCTTGGGTCGCTGAAGGTTTATATCTGTTCAGATAATATCGAATAACACGAAACAGTCCCCGAGTTACAAACTGGGTTGCCAAAATATAATTCATAGCTCAATGCAGAGAATACCACGGGGCAGTCCCCGAGTCATTGCTCGAGGTGCCGAGGTTTAATACATAATCCGAAATAAGGGATAACACGGTGCAGTCTCCGAGTCACTGCTCTAGGTGCCGAAATATAACACATAATTCAAAATAGGAAATAACACGGTGCAGTCCCCGAGTCACTGCTCGAGGTGTCGAGGTTTACTACATAGTAAAAAATATAAACAACATTGTGCAGTCCCCGAGTCGCTACTCGAGGTGCCGAGGTTTACTACATAGTAAAAAATAGAAACAACATTGTGCAGTCCCCGAGTCGCTACTCGAGGTGACGAGGTTTAACACATGCTTGATATTCCAACTTGATGTGTCGTATCACGACGTACAACATATGGCTTCTAAGTGTAGAATGGGCGAAGTAAGGCTATGTTCCATGGTCTTTTTGATTCGTCCCTAGCCTTATTTGCCTTATTCTTCTCTGGTGGCTGAGCGTCGATCAGGTAATATGCATCATTGTGCAATGTTTTACTCACGATGAATGGTCCTTCCCATGGAGGTGAGAGTTTGTGCATGCCGGCTGTGCGTTGCACTAGTCTAAGAACCAAGTCTCCTTCTTTAAAAACTCTTGGATTTACCTTTTTGCTATGGTATCGTCTGAGGTTTTGCTGATAAACAGCTGATCTTGATAACGCCAATTCCCTTGCTTCCTCTAGCAGATCCACATCGTCTTGCCGTGATACTTCGTTTACTTCGGTCGTTGTGTATTGGATTACTCTTGGCGAGTCATGCATTATGTCGGCTGGAAGCACAACTTCTGCCCCGTATACCAGAAAGAAAGGGGTATGCCCTGTCGACCTGTTTGGGGTGGTCCTGAGGCTCCATAGTATTGCTGGAAGTTCCTCAATCCAGCATCCTGCCGACCTTTGCGGTGGCTCGATAAGCCGGGGTTTTATTCCTGACAATACTGGTCCATTTGATCTTTCTACTTGCCCGTTTGATGCTGGGTGAGCCACCGAGGCAACATCTAGTCTTATGTGATTTTCTTGGCAAAATCTAGCAAAGGCTCCTTCAGCAAAAATTGTGCCATTATCTGTGATAACACTGTGTGGATATCCATATCTCAAGATAATATCTTTTAGGAACTTTACCGATGTTAGTCCATCACATTTTCTTATTGGTTTTACCTCGATCCACTTTGTGAATTTTTCCACCATGACTAGAATATGAGTCATTCCGCCTCGGGCTGGTTTGAACGGTCCTACCATATCCAAACACCATACAGAAAAATTCCAAGTGATTGGTATTGTCTTTAACTCGGACAAGGGCAGATGTATCTTGCTGGCGTATCTCTGGCAACCATTACATTTTTCTACTAACTCTTTTGCCTCCT
Organism: Avena insularis; assembly: GCA_023614405.1. NCBI lineage: Eukaryota > Viridiplantae > Streptophyta > Magnoliopsida > Poales > Poaceae > Avena > Avena insularis. The sequence continues at coordinate 2,894,915 of CM042691.1, forward strand.
TTAATGTCGTCGGCCAATAAAACCCATGCCTGAATGCTTTGGCCACTAAAGCTCTAGATGAGGCGTGATGCCCGCATTCTCCCTGATATATATCCAGGAGTATTTCCTGTCCTTCTACCGAGTCAACACATCTTTGTAGTACGTTCATGACGCTTCTCTTATACAGCTCATTGTTTATGATTGTGTAAGCTTTTGCTCTTCTTACTATTTGTCTAGCCAGTACTTCATTACTCGGCAAGATTGCCTCCTTAAGGAATGAGAATATGGGTTGCGCCCATATCGGCGTGATTTTCTCTGGGTTCATTTCACTGTTGATTTCCATATTTTCCGCCGACATAACAGCTTCGGATTTTTCTGTGTTCGCTCGCGCGATGGCCGGGTTAACCTTCAGAAAATCCGGGTCGCATCCTTTGTCGATTTCCATTGGCACACTCCCTTCTTTCAATTCTGCCGAGATACGAATTGACTCGGATCCTGGTGATGGTGTAATCGATGGTTTTCTCAGGTGCTCTAGGGCAATACCTGAGGGAATTGACTGCCTAGTTGATCCGAGTTTTGACAGTGTGTCTGCGGCATCATTTTCCGCCCGAGGTATATGATGAAACTCGCATCCATCGAAGTAACCACTGATTTTCTGCACATGAAATCTATATAGGGCCATATTCGCATCTAGTGCGTCCCAATTGCCTGATACTTGCTATACTACTAGATCTGAGTCCCCATAGCATAGGATCCGACGTATACCGATCTCTTTTGCCATTTTTAACCCGTGGACGAGTGCTTCATACTCGGCTACATTGTTTGACGTGGCGAAATATATCTGCAGCACATATTTCAGCTGATCTTTTTTCGGCGAAGTTAATACTATCCCTGCCCCCAAGCCATTTCTTAGCTTGGATCCGTCAAAATGCATTGTCCAATAATTCGGATCTGGTAATGGTGGTTCATATTGTACCTCGGCCCAATCCACAAAAAAGTCGGCCACTGCCTGAGACTTGATTGCATCTCGCCTATCGAATTGTGGAGCATAAGGTGATAACTCGATTGCCCATTTTGCTATTCGGCCACTTGCATCTTTGTTGCTCAATATCTCGGCTATGGGCGCTTCACAAATCACTTTTATTGGATGCTCTTCAAAGTAATGTTTGAGTTTTTTCGCCGACATGTATACTCCATAAGCCATCTTCTGGTAATGCGGGTAGTTCTGTTTTGAGGCTGATAATACCTCGCTAAGGTAATATACCGGCCTTTGTATCGACTTATCTCCTTCATTCCGTTCCACGACAACCACCGCACTTACCACTCTGTTAGTGGCGGCTACATAAAGTAACATAGGTTCTTTTGATAATGGTGAAGCCAAGATCGGTGCTTTGACCAACATCTTCTTTAACTCATGAAACGCATTATCTGCTTGCGGTGTCCAGATGAATTTATCATATTTTTCATCAGCTGATACAGAGGTAATGCCTTTTCCCCTAGCCGACATACGAATCGACTCAGCGAAGCCAGGCATCCCTTGAATTTTTGTACATCATTCAGACACCTCGGCAGTTCCATTTTTTCAACTGCTTGGATTTTAGTTGGATTTTCCTCTATACCTCGGCTGGACACGAGGAAACCGAGTAATTTTCCAGGCGACACACCGAAGGTACATTTTTCCGGGTTAAGCTTCATTCGGAATCTTCTCAAGTTTGCGAATGTCTGCCGAATATCGTCAAGGAGCGTTTTGCTCTCTTTGGTTTTTATAACCACATCGTCTACATATACTTGTACATTTTTTCCTATCTGGTCATGTAGACACTTTTGCATGCATCTTTGGTATGTTGCTCCTGCATTACGCAGGCCGAATGGCATGGTGCGATAGCAATAAGCCCCGTACGGGGTAATAAACGCAGTCTTTATTTGATCGGCCGGATTTAACGGTATCTGGTGGAAACCAGAATACGCGTCTACAAATGACAACAGCTCACAACCTGCGGTCGAATCAATGACTTGGTCTATCCTAGGTAAAGGAAAAGGATCTTTGGGACACGCCTTGTTTAGGTTCGTGTAATCGATACACATTCGCCATACGACGGCTACATTCGGGTCATCCTTTTTATTTTCCACTAACACCGGATTTGATAGCCAATCCAGGTGAAGTACTTCCATGATGAACCCGGCTGCAAGGAGCCGAGCTATCTCATCCCCTATTATTTTTCTCCTGTCTTCGGCGAAGCGGCGGAGAGGTTGCTTCACCGGCCTTGCTCCTGGCCTTACATGCAAAGAGTGCTCAGCCAACTCCCTTGGCACACCTTGCAGGTCTTGAGTAGATCATGCAAAGATATCCCGATTCTCACGGAGGAAGTTGGTGAGCTCGCCTTCCTATTTGGGATCTAGGCCGGCACCAATCGTGATGGTGCGCTCTGGGAACTGCTCATCTATCTGGATCTTTTTTGTCTCTTTAGTCGGCTGGAAAGAAACACTTCCATGGGGGTTGGCTAGTGCCGGCATATTCAGCTGTGCCGATTGAGCCAGAGCCTCTACCTCCTGAATCCTTCTTTTTTCTCTTGCAATCACCAATGACTCGGCCAAGTATCATCCAGCTGAAGCACACTCCATTGACTTTCTGTAATCTCCGGCTACTGTTATCACCCCCTGTGGCCCGAGTAACTTCATTTTCGAATAAGTAATGTGGCAGCTGCTCATGAATTTAGCCAGCGCTGGCCGTCCGAGTAAAGCATGATGGCAACTTTCTAGGTCCACCACTTCAAACTCCAAATTCTCTGCTCTGCAATTCTCCCTTGTGCCGAATAGAACATCTACTCGGACTTTCCCAATGGGTTCACATGAGAGACCAGGCACTATCCCTTGGAATGTGGTTCTTGTGGATTGTAACATATTCTGTGCTATTCCGAGTTTGTGCATTGTGTCTTTGTACATGATGTTGATACTACTCCCATTGTCAATGAGTACCTTTGATAATTTCACATTAATGCTGGGCCCGACAAATGTCGGATCCAGTACCAGTGCATACGACCCTGGATTCGGCATTATCTTCGGGTGATCTTTGATGCTCCAGGTTATTTCCTGATCGGACCAAGGCACGTATCTTGGTACTGCCGGCATAACTGCATTTACTTCCATATGCCAGCGTTGTACACTCTGCCTATCTTGTTGTTCTGTTGTGAACACACAATATGATTGATGATGCTCCCTGTAATCATTACGTCCGTTGTTTCCGGGGTTTGCCCTTCCATCTTGACCTTGATTTATCACTTGATGCATCCCTCCTCCGTCCGAGTTATCATACCTGAGGAGGCGATGGCAACATTAATCATCGCGATTTGCTCCTCATTGTGGTAGCTGCTGTTGATGTACTTGATGAGGAGTCGCTTGCATGCCCGCTGTGTTCCCCATTGCATTTTTCATCCATGCACAATGACGAGTTGTATGATTAGCCGGCTTGGCTGGGTTTGGAGTGTGGAATTTACACGGTTGATCCAGCATGGATTCAAATGTGTACTTCGGCCTCTCCTGCCATTGCTTCTTTTGTTCTGGTGTCCACTACCTTTTCCCTTCATTCCTCGGCATCCACCGCCGAGGATCGTTTTCTTCCGCCGATCAAGCTTCCATGACTCGGCTGGTCTTGTACTTCCGCTGCCACCTGATTGGAAGCATATCTGCAGTCCGGTCTTTCCTCCCTTGTTCTACCTTGGAATTCGTTGCGCCTCGATGATCCGGCCGCATCTCTTGCATATTGATCTTGATGCTCCCGATGCTCCGCCGACATTAATTCTGGTTGCGTCGGATCCCCTAAAGCATATGAATCTGCTATCCTGATGGTATCTGCCAAGGTGGTTGGCATATCTCTTTGCAGCCTCTGCCATAATACACTCCCATATCGGCAGCCTTGAGCAAACCAAGCTATCGCTTGAGATTCTATGACCCCTTCGCATGAGTTTCTAAGGTTACACCACCGAGTCAAGAATTCCCTATATGTTTCATTTGGCTTCTGTTTGCACATTGTGAGCTGTTGAGGCCTGTTCGGCCTCTTATAAGTACTGGTGAAATTCTTAACAAACATTTCTTCAAAATCTAGCCAACAGTTGATACTACCTGTTGGCAGATTGTTCAGCCATACTCTGGCTGGTCCTTCCAGCATATGTGGGACGTATCTCACCGCCCATCGTAGGTTTCCTCCAGCTATTTTCACTGCAGTGGCATAGTCGATCAACCAATCCTGTGGTTTTGTACTCCCGTTATATGTTTTTGTGCCCCTTGCCAATTGGAAGTTCGGCACTAGTGGTTCGCCCATGATCCGAGGTCCGAAACATGCCGGGTCTGGCGGACCCTGTTCTTCTAACAATTCGGATCGATATAATCTTTCCAGTTTTAGTCTTGCGTCACTTGATGGCAAGTTTCTGTAAACGATCCTCTCTTGCATTTCATAATGGTTATTCCCACCATATTCTGCATGCTCCATATCCGAATAACCATCATTGTACCTATCATTTGCCTGATTATGCTGAGCTGGTCTCACTTCTCGATCTTGCCGAGGTTCATATCTCGGCTGAGGATTTGGTGGAGGGTTTCTCCTTCCCTCCGCCAGGTTATTATTTTCATGATTTCCCCTTCCGAGGTCTCTGTGCCCCTTGTTAGCACGACCGAGGTTTCTATCTCCACTGTTACCTTGGCCGACGTTGCCTCTGTTATCATTGACCTTTCCGGCCACCGCCGGATCATACGAAACAATTTGCTTATTTCTTTTTCCTGAGGTCACATCTCTATATTTTCGCGCGTTGTTCCCGGGTGAGGATGCTGCTGCCGCAGATAGTGCGGGTGCTGCTCCAGCCGAATGAACCACACGTGAGGCTCCCGGTCTCGCCGGGTCAGCCCTTAGCATTTCCTCATTCTTCTGATTCGCAATGCGCACCAGCTCATTCACTCTTTCTTGCTGTTTCTATCGGGCTTCCCCGCTTAATCCTTCCAGCCTCAAAGCGGCAGATTTGCCGCCTTCTTAGGTTCTTTTGTCGGTACTATACCTCGGCAAGCCTAGATCGACTGAATCACCTCCACGAGCTTCATGCTCTTTATTCATATCATTCATGAGGTCCTTTCCTCTCAATCTCAATTCATCTACCCGCTCGGGGGGCCACATCCAGTTTGTTTGCCTTGGCATATTCTCGTAGGGTCCTGTTCAAGGACTCCCGCAAGGCCGACACCTTTTTTTGCCTCTACCAGTACTTTTTGTCTAGTTTCTTCTAACTCCGCTTGGGTGTTAGCCAGATCAAGTATCGACGCCACAGGCGTGGTCAGATTATTCCTGGAGAATATTCTCTGGTCTTTCCAGAGGTGGCCATCTTACCCTTGCCGCCTTTGGGGTCGTCTCCTGCATCTCAGCTGATTTGGCTGCTGGCGGATCTACCTCGGTGGGCTGTGGAGCTGCTTGCTTCGTGGTCACTTGTCCTCCTACCGCCGGGTCCTTGCTTGGTCCGGCGTCTGCTCCTGCCGCCTGTGCTGCGGCTGTCACCATTACCTCGACGCTGCCGATGGGGCGTGCACCACGCGGACCGTTAGCAGCACTGATGGGAGGCTCTCCTGCATCAATAACTCGGTAAGGATAGACGCAGAAGGTATCGACGTCGACGTAGACCTTGTGCGTGCCTAGGTTGATGAAGACGCCGTTGCGCGGAGGCGCTTTCCTCCCGAAGCTACCCGCGTTATCGCTGACATAGTCCCAGAGATCAAATCTCTGGACTAAGCCAGAGACAACCCGCTCGCCGGTGTGGATGAAGTTTCCCGTCCGGATCTTTACTCCAGCTAGCACCGCTACTGGCCCCATGGTGGGCGCCAACTGTCGTGGTGGTGGCACGGCAGATGCCATGGGTAGGCTAAAGTATGGGGCCAATGGATGCTAGAGGGATGCGGGGAGGGAAGATGTAGTGATTTCTACACTCAAATGCTCAACAAATAAATCTCTATTCCTCTTCTTAATGAATACAAGTGCTCCTAGAGCTGTCTCATAGAGAGGAAGAACACTACTACACGAGCCTTACGACGTAGAATGAATCGATCCCCTCTTCAGGAGCCCGCGTCCCCCCTTATAAAGGGGTGCCTTGGTTCCTTCTAGGGCTGACGTGGCAAGCACATCCTTGGAATATGCTTGTCCCAATATGGTAACTCGGCGGCCTCCTTTCCGTGTCGCCCTTCTATCGACGGCAATGTTCCAGAGACCCTCACATGCGCGCCTCGGGCTTCCTCACTGTCACCTTCGTGATCTTTCTCTGCCCTTCTGCTGCTCTGCTCCTTGTCTTTTGTGCTTGGCTCTGTTTAGATTCCTCCTAGCTAGTGACTAGGGTTTGACTTATAGGTACCTCCTTCTCCTGCAAGCTTCGTGTTACTCGGCCTTGTCTCGCATAACTCGGTTCGGCCTTCACCTGCATTCAAGTTAGTCAGACTCATTCGGCCGACTTAACTTATATGTCGGCCGGATAAGCGTTACTCATTCAGCATCTGTCATGACCTTGCTTATCTCGGCCGACTCTTACATGATTTGGCCGATACAAACAGTAATTCGGCTCACGATAAGGGAGATTCCTTTTGTCTTTCCCCTGTCTTGACCCTATCCGGGATCACCTTCCCAACAGTCATGGAAGAAATGTTTCTCATCAAAACAAAACAAAAAAGTGAAAAACAAAAAAGAAGAAGAGCAGAAACAAAAACATCGAGACACCGGGCCGGTATGCGCAAATTTCAGGCTGAAAATCTGCGCACCACTACGATTTAAAGCCCAACTCTACTGCTGGGCTGGCCTGCCGCAGCTCCATGCTCCTCGGGCTCGGCCGAACCCAGCGGATTTCTAGCGCGGACGTTCGGTTGCCGGTTGGTCAGGTTTTACGGGTTTTTGCTTGTCTTCGCCGTCGTCAGGGGTCAGCGCCGGCGGCCGCCGACCCTCGACTCTCCCCGCCTTCTCGTCGAGACAGCCTACGGGCCATGAGAGACCTACACCTCCCGCTGAACCAGACCCAGAGGGTCCGTCTCGAGGCCGCGCTCCACGAGCTTCAGACCCTCGCCCCCGCGGCCGCATCCGCCGCCGCCGTCACCGTCGCGGACACCATCCCCGTCAACCACGAGGACAACATCCTCAAGTAAAATTTTACCGTATCTTCCCCTCTCTATCCATTTCCCCGCTCGTGCTTGGTGGTGGACTGATTGGGGTTTTTGGGGGTGTGTTTTTTGTGTGTTCAGAGGGCATGGTACAACGGACCAGGATGGGGAGGTGGTGGCGACTCTGTGTGGCGTTGTGGAGCGGGTCGACAAGCTCGTCTACGTGCGGACGCTCCGGGCGAGGTATTCTCTCTCTGCCTTTCTCCAATTCGCCGCTGTGTTGTCAGGGCTAGACTACTGGCGGATGAAACACAACGAAATTCAGAGAAGTGACATGTGTTAGTTTTCATTTGTGTGTTCGTCCTCACAATGCACTGGCATTACTAACTTACCGAGTGTAAGTGTATAACGGTGTACCTATGAATGGATTAGTGGGTTTGGGTTTGACTCGATGAATTTATTAGAGCAGTTCTCAGGGTGACTGGGTGAGGTACTGTAGTCTCATACTGAAATATTAGGGTGTTGGATTAGAGCAGGGTGGTTCTGATTTGTGCCGACTTATTAGGGCAAGGAATAAAACATCAAGTTTGTAATTAGTTTTGCTACCCTGAAGGCTCATTTTTGTTCTCTTCGACCTTATCAGGTATAAGCCGGAGGTTGGCGATATCATAGTTGGCCGTGTCATTGAGGTATGCACACTTTGGGTCACGCTTTCAACGTTCCTCTCATTTTTGTAGCATGGTTTCTGCTAGGAATGCGCCATGAGGTTGCTCTACATTTTGGCTTAAAGCATAGTACATGGTAAACTGCGGGCCTTATTCTATGCTGTTAAACGTTGCTGATGCAAAAATGTATTTCAGATCTTTATAGCATATGGATTAAAAAATAGCTTTTCCCTGTGTTTGATAGGTTAGTAGCTACAATTATGATACTCTTGGATAATGTCAGCCTTAATAGTTGGGCGGTGTGGGTAAACCTACCTGTTATTATAGTCAGTCCATCCCAATGTGATTTACTATCTGCTTGTTGTGCATCCATGTAAACGATGTATTTCATTTCTCACCAATATCAGTTACTAAGTGTGTTTTTTTCTCTAGATTGCTCCCAAGCGCTGGAGGTTGGAGATAAACTTTAGCCAAGATGCTGTTTTGATGCTTTCTTCTATGAATTTGCCTGATGGTATACAGGTGTGCTGTTCTGCACCTTTATCCTCTAACACCCAAATTTTTGGGATGTGTTCAGCTCAAGACAGGGATATCCTGGCAATACAATTTCAAAGACAAATAATGCATTTCGCTATATCAATAGATATTTCAACATGCCGCAAGGCACCCTTTCTAGCTGACCTTTATAGAAAACTTGTACGGCACTGTCACCCACATAGATATATATATAGAGAGAGAGAGCAGACCAAGAAACTTCAGTTTCTTGCTTAAATGTTACTTCATGTTCAGAGAGCTCAATGACTGTCATCAGTTGTACGTTACAGTTTACAAGTGCCACTATTGATTCTTCTCCATATGGTGTCAAGTGGGATCCCACCAGAGTCCCACTTCTAGTTCATTTGGCAAAATCTAGTTCAAATTTTGACTGAAAATTTGAACTAGATTTTGCCAAATGAACTAGAAGTGGGACTCTGGTGGGATCCCACTTGACACCCTACCTCTCCATATTATTGTTATTTATTTTTGTGCATCCCATTATTAGAGAAGGAGAACTGCGGTTGATGAGCTTAACATGCGGAGTATATTTGAAGAAAATGATGTTGTCTGTGTAAGTATGACATTGCCTTCACCTTCTCCTCAAATGATTTTATGTTAGTTGCTTGTATATCTATCCTGTGGGCAACATTTATGCCCGAACAATGTTATAACCAGTTCAGCTTGGCATATTTCTCTGAACTTGTTCATTGCAAATCTGTTTATTAGTCCTGGAGTATTTTCTTCTGCTTTTGGTTGCCAGTTTGAGCCATCATTCTAAGTTTCTCACTACTAGTCTGCAGTAATTGTCCATCTTTCAATTCAGAACTGATACAACTCATATTTCATTTGAGGTCTTAGAATGCCCTGATCTTTCACTCACGCAAGCAGAAGTAATTAGTAGATGAGTTCGCTTAGAAACTAAACATATGAGAACTCTTGCAACAGAGTTGACCAACATAATTATTTATGGACTAAGCGGTAGGGACTTGCTGAAGTATATGGTAGCCAAGAGCGTAGGTGTGGAAGAAATAGTAGGTGTGAAATATATGTAATGGCAGTTTGGAACTGGCAGTAGAAAATAGGTGCAGAAGAAGTGCATGGCTGCATTCATGGACTATAAATTGGCAATGAAAGAATAGAAACAAGATGTGGAAAGTATAGTGGATGGAAAATAATGGCAGTGAAATAGGATACCCAGTTTGACCCTTGCTAACTGCAAGAACAAAACCAATCTTGTGCCCTGAGGATCAACACAACCGCAGCACTTTGAAAAAAACCTAACAAGGAGCACAAAATAAACAGTTTTTATGCCATCTACCATTGGTTTTGAGTGGATTTTTTACTTTCTAAATGAAACTTGACGGGGTACAGCAGGTCATGACAGTTCCCAGTATATAGGCATAGAAATGACTAGTACCTCACCTGCAACCAAGACAAGAAAGCGTATGTGCTTATAGACTGCAGTAACTGCACCGCACTTCTTGTGCAAGGACTGAACAATAATTCCAAGGAATAAAACCATACAAAACTAAAGCACCTAGCCAAAAATAAAGACACTAAAACATCATTATTATGCATAGCACACTTCACAGGACCTAAGATACCAGTACCTCCCCTCCACTTCGTACGTCACATCAGTTTCTAGGCGCAGGAACAATATATCTACCACGTCCGGCCTCCCTCGCCTCCCGCTCGACTGATAGTTTTGTTGGCGTGATAAGTGGTTACAACACAGATACAATACCAGGGATAACCACATCAAGAGGCATCTTCAGGGCTTCAAGGGCGGGGAAACAGTGTGCTAGTGTGCTTATCCTTGAGTTACGAAATTTGTGACGTCTTCTGTCTCTATATCTGTGTTGTGTTTTTCTTAACAACAAAGGGTTCTAGTGTGGAAAAGTTGCATTTGGTGAACCGATTCTGTGCTGTATTGATTGGAATAGATGCAGATTCTCTGATACGCAAGGCTCCCTGATTAAGCTTTCTTTTATCCTACATTTAATTTATTCATGTATCCAAGCGTCAAACATTCTTTATTTACGTTTTTCCTTCGGAAACTTCATGACATTGGAAACATGGCTTTGTATATGTCCTTTAGCATTTTTTTTATAGTGTCACCTTTTCTTTTGTACTGGATTAATACTGTTCTAGACCTGATGCTGCTACTTTGGGTATAATCAACCATCAGGCTGAAGTTCGTGGTTTCCAACACGATGGATCTCTTCAACTACAAGCAAGGAGTCAAAAATATGGAAAGGTAGATGCCAAACTCTTTGTCAGCTATTATTATTGCACAGTGCCCTATACCAGTTTAGGCTACAGTTTCTGTCAGCTGCCTTTCTATGCGATGAATCTGTTCCTTTTAGTTGCCCAAAGGTGCTATGCTGAAGTGCTGCCTTTACAGTATGGCACTTGAAACTATTTCAAATCTCTTTACGAATAGGCAGAGCCCCTGACATTGTCCTCAGGGATATGCTAGCTGTTTTATGTGCACAAAAGCTGGGTGATGTTGATTATCCAGTGGAGCAATGCAAAGCAGGTTAATGAACTAGTTCATAGAGATACCACATAATTTTTGGTAGTGTTGAAAGGACTACGGTAGGTCCATGATTTGTATTTGACTGCTGGAGTTACAATCTCACCTTTCCAGAACTAACATTGTCAGTGTTAATTTGTAAACTTGTTATTGAACTGTTTCGGGTTTCTTTATGCAGCTGAAGAGGGGTCAATTGCTCACAGTACCTGCATATTTGGTAAAACGGCGGAAGCAGCATTTCCATCATCTGGAGCAGTATGATGTCGACTTGATCCTTGGCTGCAATGGTTTCATCTGGGTCGGTGAGCATGTTGTGGTGCGTGAAATTACTAATCCGAACGAAGAGCAAGAGAAGCCGAGCACTGAAGTGGAGACTTTTACCTCAATGGAAACTAGAAAACACATCTGCAGGCTCGCCAATGCTGTGCGTGTGCTCTCAGCCCTAGGATTCACTCTGACCATCGAGCTGGTAATTGAGACCGCTGAAGCAAGCCTATCATCAAATGTCAAGATAAACGACATGCTCGGAGCTGAGTTTTATGTCCAGACAGCGGAGAGGGAGGCTAAGCGGCGAGCTGGTCTCTTGGGGAAGAAGGGTGGGGCGAGGTAAATCCTGCTGCCCCTGCCTGCCTGCCTGATTTGCAGAGCAACTGTGCCTTACCTGTACGAGATCTGTAAATGAAAATAGTGACAATCAGTGCCGTCCCTAGTAGTCTAAAATGTAGAGACAAAAGGATTTTGAGACTTGGGGGGCTTGTCTTCCACTCTATCGCGAGCATGTATGTAGTGTCGCCATGAGAGACCTTTGATTTGTGCCAAAAAGAATGCCTATTCTGTTCTGCGCCCCACTTGTTTGAGTTTCATTCAGTAATTCCAGCTTTCGTTTCTGGAAACTTGAGTTGATTCTTGGTGTTAAAATGCTGTCCGAAAACCTAAACCAGTGTCCCTTTTTTCCATGGAGAAAATTCCTTATTTGACCCTACTTTTCAATATGTTTTCTTATTTGACATTGAAAACTTTTCACTTTCTTTTGTGACCATTTGTAAAATTTCTTTGCCTTATATGACACTATCGTCACGAGGGTATTTGGGTTTGGTCGTCTGTTCCACCAGTGATTGTAGACCTGTTAGCATCTGAGGGTGCGGGTTGATTAATATATATACAGCTTTGAATTAAAAAAAAAAAAAGAGCAACCCCGTCCCTGTCTTTTTTCTAATCGATCGAGCCGAGCGATCGGCTGTGTACGTGCGTGGGGGCACGGCCGTGAAATCCGGCCTAGATTGCCGTCGTGAGAGTACGAGATTGTCCCCGATGCACTACAGCTAGCCTAACCTGATCACCATTTTAGATGCTACGTGCTATTTTTTTTTTGGAGCGTATTCCTATGCATCACGGTAGTTTCATTGGGCTCCACCACTGAGGTCTCAAGTAATCGGTTCCATCACATGTAAACAACATAATAACATATGCTTTGAATTATAATTGGTTCCATCACACGTAACATTTCTTTAATTTTGTCACATTATACACCAGGGGCAAAAACGTCTTTGTACTGTCCCTAGTTAATTCCGTTAGCTTTCAAAATACACTAGAGTGTCATATAAAGGCAAAAAAGTTTACACAAGTGATCAAATAAGGAACTAAAATATTTACAGTGTCAAATAAGGAATTATATTGGGAAGTAATATCAAATAAGGAATTCTCTTTTTTCCATGTGACGACCATAGTTGTGCCTACTTGTTACCGTGCTCTCCAGAAGTAGACGGGCCCACCTCTCAGTGAAGGTATCTTACCCTGTTGCTGCCCTCCATTTGACTGTGCTCGCCAATCTTTTTGCTAGCCCTGTTAAAAGGACCAGTCAGGGTGTGTTTGGTAGGGTGCCTCCACTCAGAATTTCCAACCTCAGATGAAATTTATGTATTTGGTAGATCCCAACTCGATACGAAAACAGGGCGTGGGCACTGCCGGCTAGCGAAGCTGAAATCGAGGTTCGCTCTTTCGCCCTGCCGAATCCATCCCCAAAAAACGGTCCTGCTCGCCCCTAAAATTTTCCCCACGCGTCCGCCGAGCCTGCTAGGGAAATCGCCCGCAACCCCCCCCCCCCAGTCCCAACCCCGAGCCCGACCCCGCACGCCTTTCCCCTGCCCTTCCTCGCTGCCCTCAGGCCTTTCACAATGGGGATTTCTTAGCGCAGTATCCTAGGTGCTTTGTCTATGTGGCATGTCATTTAATGAAGAAAGAGGGTGTTGTTGTATCTTAGCTAAGCTACACCTCTTGTACGGTATCATAGGCAAAAAACTTGGCTAGACCAATCACACACATACATGAGACTAAAATCATTAAATATAACACCACTAACCCCATCTAAAATACACCTCATTATAATAGTTGTTTTTTAAGTTTTAAATACCAAAACGTGCTAAGATACACCCGCTGGAAAAGGCCTCGTCGCCAGGCCACCCGCCCCCAGAACTCGTCGCTGGTCACGCTCCCCCGCCGCCGTTCAATCTCTCCTGTCCCCCGACCTCAGTCCCCGCCCTCCTCCCCGTCACGCCGCCCTGTCCTGCTCGACCGAAGCTCCACATCGCCGCCATGGACGCAGGTGGAGGACGAGGCTCTCCGGCGCAGCTGCAGTAGTCCCCAACGCGCCGGACGTGGATTCGGACCACCGCCCGCCCCTCTGTACCAGCCGCCGGTAGAGGAAGCTCGTTTCCAGCTGCTACAGATCGAGTTCGACCCGATCTGCACCGCCACCTGCTCTCCGGCCTCGTGTACACCGGCAACAACAACGTGAGCTTGAGGTACACTGCTTTGCTCCCTGATATTTCTGCTTGCTGTGTACACCGGCAGCAACACCGGCAGTCATTAGGAAGCATGATTTTCTCCCTGTGTACAATGCTATGCTCCCTGATATTTCATAGTACCAACATGATTTTGAAAAAAAAGGGGCTCCATGTAGCTCAAGCTCTAAAGTGAATTTCTGTGTGTGCTAACAGCTAACAACTGCCCACTCTTCCACATAATAAAATACACACAAAGTCTACAAGGTTCACATTTTCAGAGCATGGATGCTCCCAAGTCCCGAAAGCAAACGAACACACGTACCTACTCCCTAAACTAGAAAACAAGAGAATGCATTGGCTATTCAAAACGGCCACAATTCCTTCTCGGATGAGAAGAAGGCAGCTTCTGGGAGTCATCCTACAGGTTACCATAAAAACGACAGAGAGAAAAAATAGGCAGGTTCATTCACATTTACTGCGTCCACAGCCTGCAGGTTTTTATGAAGCTGGTGCGGACCAGGGCAGCGCAGGCCACTGGGAGAATTTGCAGCCTCTTCCAGGTTTCTTTCACGAGAGCAGTCAAAGGGCCCCAGCTTGCAGTTCTGGGCTGGCCGATGCATTTACTAGAAAGTATGGGTACGGTGTGCCCTGCCAACTCAGTCAGAGAAGGAACATGACAGCCAACAGTTACCACGAACTGATCTGAATAAATTGGGTAAGTATAGTACTGGTATCAGCTTTGGAGTATCAAGTAATTAAAAACATACGTGGAGCCCCTTTTTTTTCAAAATTTGAAAATAACATTTTTGAAGTTTCAAAAAATTCTAAAAAAAAATCCTAACGCCCGCACTCAGCACACACCCATTTCTTTACAATGGTTGCACTGTAGCACACAATTATTTGAAGTGCTTAAGAAAAAACTGGCAGTGTCTAATATATGTTTAGTTTAGCCTGGAGCTAAAAAAGCTGGAACTAAAAAAGCAGTTAATTGTCATTATGTTTCACTTGCAGGAATCCCATCATAACTTGCCCTTGTGCCTATTTTTTTTTTAAAGTAAGACCGCTACGCTAATTGTTACCTATTCTTTTTGTATGACATCGAGTTCTTACTATTTGTATTGTAACTTTCCCCTATGAGCAGTATTTTCATGTGTTGTTGTGATGCTTCCAGGATAGTTCTTTTTTAACAGTCTGTTTTTCAGGTGTTTCGCTACGTTTGAACACGCAGTATGCCTCGAGGGCAAGGTTCTTCTGTGCCAGTTCCCGAGAAGCCTAAAGTTGATGAAAGAGTCGATTCTGATAAAGATAACATCAGGCATAGGAGGAGCCCTTTTTTGTTGCTGGGATTGTTGATAATCTTCCTTCATGGATCCTGGTCTGTTTACTGTACCCAGTTTGCAAGTCTTCCTTTGCCCCTTGATGCTGAGCAGGCTGGCAAGCGTGGGTTTTCAGAGGCTTCTGCCCTTAAGCATGTGAAGTACTTGTCAGGCCTGGGTCCTCATCCAGTTGGTTCAGATTCCCTTGATCTTGCTGTGCAGGTTGTGCTTAACTTTCTTGCTTTTTCTTTTTTAACAGTTCTTACTTACAATTTAATTGTTCAGACCAATTATAACATTGCAGTTGATTTTAGCATTAATATATTCTAAACAGGCTTGGTCAGTGACATGTTCCTATTACGTTGGAAGTAGCTTGTTGGCTGTTAAATTGTTGATGCTAATTGCAGTGCCATGTTTAATGAATAGAACTCTCTAATAGGAAATAGGCTGCTTTAAGTTTGCATTGTATGGCTTTGTGTTGAAAATATTGATAGTCGTAGTAATCAGTTATGTTATTGGGCGAAGCTGGAGCATCTTACTCTTGGGCACTATTTTGGATTATTTTTTATATTTGAAAAAAGTTCTAATTAAGTAACTATTTAGTGTTAACAACCTGTGTCGCGGGGCTGAATACTTCTATTAAGCTCACCTTTCACATTATCATTAAAATGGCATCTAGAAACTGCCATGTATTCAGTCCAGGAGTAAATTTCATGGTGGATCGCTGAACTTATGCACCATGCCAGTTTTTCATTTAGGCACGGTACTTACAATATGCACATCTTGTTCAGTGAAGTGTGTTAACTGGGTTATGCCTTGTCCAAGCTAGCGCAGCCAGGCATTGCTAGGACATTGGATGCCAATTCGTGCCAACTTTGTAAAAATATGTGTATAACCCTGTTTCTCTCCCTTATGCTGGGAGTCCAGACGAGCTCAGCCATGACTTTGACCACCAGAAGTGCACACACCACACACCAGAAGCTCAGGCGCTCAGCCATGTAGGAATTGGCGATTGAGAAAAAATAAGGTCTGGGGTTTGCGCATAAGTGATAAAGGGATTAAGTTAAACAGAGGATCCACCTAATTATTCTTCCATCTTGTCTTTCACTTGTACTATCTTTTTACATTTCTTCTTTCTCTGATTATGATGGTTTTATGGTACAATCTTGACTTACCATGTGAATTGTTCTTGGAGCTTATATTTTTTCTATAACATCTCCTTTTAGTTGCACTATCCATTTTGACATTCCCATGCAATAGTATGTATATGCAGAAGCAGAGAAAATAAAGAAGACAGCTCATTGGGACGTTGATGTTCAACTGGAGTTGTTCCACACAGATATTGGTGCAAATTGTCTAGCTGGGGGCCTTTTCAATGGAAAAACACTCCTGTATTCTGATCTTAAGCACGTGATCCTCAGAATTGTTCCCAAGTATTTACCAGAAGCTGAAGAAAATTTGATTCTCGTATCTTCTCATATTGACACAGTTTCGACAACGTAAGGCTTTGTTTTCTTCCTTATGAGACAGTTTAGCTTCTGTGTTGCATTATGCAATGTAATCAATATGCTTAAGCAACACATTAACTGGTTACCATCAGATACGAAGAGTTTCCGTGTGCCTTTTTTACACTTATTGGTCAAATTTGGACATGGTATATTTACTTTTGCAGAATATTATATGCAAGAATCCAACTTTGGTACCACCATCAATTGAGGAAGGGATGTGTGCATAAAGTGGACTAAATGAAATATAAACGAAAGAATTAGATTGGACAAATATATGGGCTCAGATGTCCACTATTCTTTAAGCATAAGGAAGACACATATGGAGAAGCAAAACTTTCTAAAGATAGCTTTACCGGACTTTTTAGGTGTAAACTAAGTCCAAGATGTAACATGATTCGTGATCCTATATTGGGATAAATACAACACATGAAGGTTGAACGAGCGTGTAGCTTTCTGGCCTGTTTTGAAGTAACAATTCATAAGTTCTATGTTCTTGCCAGGTTTTGTTTACCTGATCATTCAGTCCGAGGATGATTTTTACAAGTACTTTAGACAGATATTCAGACTGTTCAAGTGTACATCTAATGTTAAGTAGGATGTAATTTATTGACAAACCAATGCCTATTAATTGCAAATGCATGTACCCCAGCAGAATAATTGTCAGTTTGGAACATAAATATACTTCTATGTTTTTCCAGTGGAGGTGCTGGAGATTGCAGTTCATGTGTAGGAGTCATGCTAGAGCTTGCACGGGGAGTGTCTCAGTGGGCTCATGGGTTTAAGAGTGGTGTCCTGTTTCTGTTCAACACAGGGGAAGAAGAGGGTCTTGATGGGGCCCACAGTTTTATGACTCAGGTAACTATTTTCATACATCACACATAAATCATGCCGAATAACTGATACTTGGCTCATGTCACTGTCGTTAACTCGTTATACTCTATAATGTAATTTACTGATATTTGTGCAGCACCACTGGAGAAACTCGGTACGTTTCGCTGTTGATTTGGAAGCTATGGGTATCAGTGGGAAATCCACACTTTTTCAGGTTGGGCTCAAAATTTATAGTTTTACAATTGTAGGAGTCATGTACTTGTTTTTTAATTTTACTTCAATTTTTAGTTTCCCCCTGTTTTTAGAAATTATGATTGCATTTAGAATTGTAAGAATCATGTACTTGTTTTTAATTTAGTTTGTTGCTAATGCTAGTAAATAAGGTTTTTGCACATTGTAAGCAAACCATGAGTTGCAGTTCTCTTGTGTTTGCCTATGGCAGAAAATAAAAGATTAATCATCTCCAGGGCTATTTTGTATGTTCTCAAATCTAGGCACCAAAAGATATTTTATCTGCTTTTTTATTTCTTTCGATTACCATGTTGTTTTGTTCTATTTGTAATGAAAGCATTGATTCGAACCTTTTCAGCTTAGTGTCCTATTTTTGATCATATAACAGGCTACTCATCATTGGGCTTTGGAGAGCTTTGCTGCTGTAGCGAAATATCCATCTGCTCAGATAGCTACGCAGGTAATACATTGTTATCATTTGGATTCTCGAGCTTTGCTGTCTTAGAAAGAGCAGTTTCACTTTACAGAGAGGTTCATTTACCTTCGCAGGTGCTGTGCTGTCCACATACAAAAGTCGTCCTGCTGTAAAAGTTTGAGTGATTTTCCTGTTCCTAGTTATTCTTGGCCAGCTATCGGTCTCTAAAAAGAAAAAATATTTCGGGCAGTAGCGCATAACCTTTGACTATTGTAAACTGTGGCAACTTTTGTCACATTTCCAGCAATCCGAAATCAGGCAGCTCAGAGCAACATTCAGCGATTTGTAATTTAAAAAATTCCCTATTTATTTCGCCTCTTACATTATAAAGATGGATATAATCCACCTCACACCCGCTTGTTTAGTCCTAAGCCCAAACTAGGAGAAGAAATATCAAGTGATATCCTGTTGCTATAGTGAACGAATACAGTTTCACATGACACTTTACTCAAATAGCATAGCTTAATCTTAGTTTGTCTTTGTAGCAGCTTGCAAATATGGCATAACCAAACTTCTAATTGCAGGATATTTTCCGTTCTGGAGCAATAAAATCTTCTACGGATTTCCAGATATATCAGGACGTTGCTGGTCTTCCTGGTCTTGATTTTGCATATACAGATACAACATCCGTGTATCACACAAAGGTTTGCTTTGATGGCTTCATATATACGTACCTTATGATGATATACTAATAGCAAAGATTTAGCTTGTGTTCTGTTTCCCAATAAACAGTTAGGCCTGGCTATGTACATATAATATGTTCATTAAGATTCTGAAGAGAAGATTACAGCCACCCAGTACCTTAAAATGCATTTAATTGTATTTGTTATGAACTGAATAACTAATGTATCTAGTATTTTATGTACTCAGTTACAGTCATTTGTTTCTTAGTGATATATGATTACAACAATTCATTTGCCATGAGATTGTAATTTATGCCTGCCAATCAGAAATTTGAACTGTGGTACTAGCTTTAGATCTAACTATAATGTTGGTGATCTCGAATGTGTAATACAAGGTCAAAAGAATATGTGGTGGAAGATTCAATCCATTTTTGAGTGTTAAACGTTTCAGTTGCTTACTCATGATATCTTATTGCTGTATTCTATGCAGAATGACAAAATGGAGCTTCTGAAACCAGGATCGCTTCAGCATAATGGAGAAAATATGCTTGCTTTCTTACTGCATGCTGCTTCATCACCAAAATTTATGAAAGATGCACACCAGGCAAAGCAAGAGAGCACAGAGGAGAAGAAAGCTATTTTCTTTGACGTTCTGGTATAATGATTAAATAATCTTTGTTTGCTGTCTTTCAAATATTGTGGCTGTAACATATGCATTATCTTTTTTCCCTTAAGCTAAGCAAGCACACATATAGCTTTTGCATTTTCATATGTTCTTATGGAAAATAGATCTGCACACTTGGTCTGCATATTCAACCTAATGATTCAGATCATAAAGGACCATAATAATTCAATCAATGTTGGAGTTTCTGAGGTGATTTTGTCTCATGTAGTAACTCAGGCTGTCAGGCAATAGTAAAACCAAGAAAGGTGTGAATTACTTATTACTACCTCTGTTCCTAAATATAAGATATTTTGGTAAAGCTAAATTGACATGCCAAAACATCTTATATTTAGGAAAGGAGGCAGTATCAACTTCAGGTCAATTGGTTTTTATTATCCACAATTTTTTATGGAACAAAGATGTATTCTTTGAAACAATCCTTTTCAATCGTGATGTCCAAGCAAAGTTGAATTTGGTGGGGTGGCAAGATATAATAGGAGCTTGTATGGGTATGACGGGTGCAAATATGAGAAAATAAGTATCTCATATTTGTTATAATAGAAAGAAACTGGTTTTTACGTGATATCTTGCTTTGAGGAATGACCCAATTCTTGGATGAGTTTGTTGAAATATATTGCCTAGCCCTTTCCATCAGTTCGGACTGTTGGTTGCGTTGGCTAGTGCATGCAATTCAATATGGTATCAGAGCAGGAGGTCCTAGGATCAAATCCTGGCCAACGCAAGAATTAAAAAATAATATTGCGGCTCCCCAAACATGCGCCACAATAGGCCAAAGGGCGAAAGACATAGGGTGAGTGTTGAAATATATTGCCTAACCCTTTCCATCAGTTCGGACTGTTGGTTGTGTTGGCTAGTGCATGCAATTCAATAGAGTTGTCCATCTTTAATGGGTTTTTTTATTTTGTTTGGTTAGAGCAATGTAATGGAGTCATCTGGTGTTTTGCATGGCACCGCCCTATTCCTCATCTCCTTTTGACTTCATGATCATGTGGAGTGGACATGGTTCTGGGACCAGGTCATACCATGACTCCTACTGAACATCAGAATTAGGTTTGGAGCTAGAATTGGACCTGTGCTTGCTCCCAGCACCATGTGGTTTCTCAAAAACCTCCAGTGATTTTGATGATTGGGGTTGTTTGGCTTTGCTAGCAAAATAGGAACAATGGATTCCCTCAAAGAAAAGTTAGACCATGATATAACCGGAGGAAAATATGCAGATAATGCTAGTAGGTGTATGCATGTTTGGTGGTATCTGGAAAATAGACAACAAATTTGTTGGTATCTGGAAAAGGTGTATGTGGATTTAGTTAGCATCATTTCACATTCAACTGAATTTCTTCTGTTTTGGGTTCTCACTTATATGTTACAACTTTGCAGGGCATGTACATGGTGGTCTACTCTCAAAAACTAGCAACCATGTTTCACAACTCGATAATATTTCAGTCACTCCTGATATGGGGAACATCACTGCTTATGGGTGGACGTCCTGGGCTTGTGTCGTTTGGAATATCATGTTTGAGCATTATTCTAATGTTGATATTTTCTGTCTTCTTACCGGTTGTGGTAGCATTTGCTCTGCCACATATATGTCCCTTTCCTGTCTCCTTTGTTGCAAATCCGTGGTTAGTTATTGGCTTATTTGGTTCACCTGCACTGCTTGGGGCATTCATTGGTCAGCATATTGGATTTATTCTCCTGAAGAAGCACATTAAACAAGTCTATTCAAGAACAAAGCCAGGTCCAACTGGTAACACGGTAGATTACATTGTTGGCCTGGAAGCTGAGAGGTGGATTTATAAATCTGGTTTCGTCCAATGGCTCATAGTTCTGATATTGGGAACCTATTTGAAGGTCGGAGCATCCTATGTAGCACTCATCTGGCTTGTTTCGCCTGCTTTTGCATGTAAGTTGGGGGGTGATCTTTTGAGCAGTTAATATGTTGTTTTTGCCTCGAGTATTGATGGTTGTTGTTTTGTTGCAGATGGTCTTATGGAAGCAACACTATCTCCTGTAAGGTCACCTAAACAGCTTAAGGTCTTTACATTGGTTCTGGCTCTGGCTGTGCCAGTTGTGTCATCTGCTGGTTTGTTTATTCGCATGGTTGATGTGATGGTCGGCAGTATTGTACGGGCTGATAGGTAAATCTTTAGACCCTGCAATCTCTAAATGTGTTCTGTATTTTCTCATTTGTTATGTGTAGGATGTAGGACTATGATAACTTTTTAACTTGAATGCTGTTAA
This sequence comes from Avena insularis, assembly GCA_023614405.1. Classification (NCBI taxonomy): domain Eukaryota; kingdom Viridiplantae; phylum Streptophyta; class Magnoliopsida; order Poales; family Poaceae; genus Avena; species Avena insularis. Next base: position 2,916,435 of record CM042691.1, read on the forward strand.
CAAAAATGTCAGTTAATCTAAATTGACGAAACTAATGTCAACCTTGATACAATATATGCAGGAACCCTGGTGGACTACCAGATTGGATTGGAAATGTAGTAATTGCTGTTGGCATCGCTATAGTTGTCTCTTTTACGTTTGTTTATCTTCTTTCTTATGTCCATATCTCAGGTAAACCATGTCATGCTTAATATATATCACATTTGTCTTATCACATTTCTGCCATCTAGTTTATATAATATTTGATTTTGCTTTGATTTGAGATATATCATATATGTAGTGTAAGCCTGTAAGGGGTGTGTTGTCCTGAGTCTGAGGAATGATCATTTCCGCTAAACATTCACATAAGTGCATGTCACTTTGTGTTAGAATAATGCCAAAATGATACTAACATTTACAAGCTACCAAAGGTGACCACAAATGCATACTAAGAAACCAAAATTGCAATCAGCTTCGAAGCTAAACTAATCTGAGAAAGTGAGAATGATCATATATTTGTGACAATTGTGTTTTTTTCTGATCAAAAGAAGGCTCCTAGTTTTTCCCTCTGACACTGCTGTACTCAGACATCTACAATTGCATCCAATTCTTGCACTTCTGCAATATGTACATAATCTTCCTTCTGTCTTACACACAGCACATCCCAAAGAAGCTGATATCCAGGATAATGTTTTCTGTAGGTGCGAAAAGAACACTTCTTTCTGTGTTGTGTGCATTATTTGGTCTTGCCCTTATACTGGTATCAAGTGGCATGGTTCCAGCATTCACAGACGATATTGCACGTCCTGTAAATGTAAGCACTGGTATACTGTATTTATGGCACTGTTTGATCATGTAACTGTGGATTTATCTTAACATTGGTATCCTAATATTTTGAGTCAATGATAACTGTTTTGACTCCTCTGGCAATTTTGATATTTTGTCATCATCTGCCATCTCTGTAACCCAAAGATGATATTTTTGTTTTAATCAATCCAGCATTCTTCTAAGATGATCTCTTATGCATATGATGAATGAGACCTTCAGATTGAAATATAAGTCGTTATAGTTTTGTGCATAAGAATTAAGGAGTGCATGATGAAATGACTTGTGTCCTTCAATCGTTACCAAACACAATGCATTATCTTAAGTCCATTAACCGTGTAGTACTAATTGCTTGCTTAGAAATGCTACAGGGTTAATAATATTAAGATCTCAATCAAGGAGGAGTTAACTGTGTCTTAAAGTTGTACTAAATCAGTGACACTTATTATGGATCGGAGGGAGTAGCTATTATCAAGGTATTTTTTACCAATGATAACTGTTTCATTCTTTTCTCAGGTTGTGCATGTTGTTGATACTACAAGAGAGAAAGATGGAAATACAGAACCATTATCCTATATTTCCCTGTTTTCCAACACACCTGGAAAGTTGACAAATGAATTGACAAACCTTAGCGGGGAAGAATTTTCTTGTGGAAGAAATATGACAATTGACTTCGTCACGTTTACCATGAAGTATGGCTGTAGGAGTTACAAAGGGAGCAATGATGGATGGAGCAAATCCGAAGTTCCCGTGCTCCATGTTGAAAGTGATTCTGCTATAGACGATGCCCGTACAACAGTAGTTTCTGTCGATACCAAGTCCTCTACACGCTGGACTCTCGCAATCAATAAGCAGGAAATTGATGATTTCACTATTCATGGTGAGTCTCCACTAAATGTAGATCCATTATTGTAGGTGAAGTAGATAATTTGTTGGCCTTCTTATTTTGACCATTCCATGTGTTATTTTATCCAGTGGTGGATTCAGAGGAGTTGGTTCAGCTGGGTGGTAAGAGCGAGGTGAACGGATGGCATACCATCCAGTTTGCAGGTGGCAAGAGCTCACCAACGAGATTCCAGTTAACCCTCTTCTGGTCAAGCAACGCAACGCATGCATCTGCAGAAGAAGCTAAAGCACAGGATTCTCCTCTCTTGCTAAAGCTAAGAACAGATGTGGATAGAGTTACACCGATGGTTGCTACGGTTCTTGAGAAGCTCCCAAGCTGGTGCACGCCTTTCGGCAAGTCCACGTCTCCTTACACGTTGGCTTTCCTGACAGCTCTCCCTGTCAATATTTAGGCAGCGCGCATTGTTTACCCCACGTCTAGTGTATCGATCTGACAGTTTAACATAGTGTGTTCACGTTAGATCAATTCCATCATCCATTGCATTCATAGCTTCAGAGTTCAGAACGTACACGAAAAGCTGCAGCAGCTTGGAGTTCAGGAGGGACCTTGAAGCGTTAGAGACGTAGACGAGGCAGCTCTTCCTCAAACTGTGTCCTACGAATGAATATTCGTTTGATGTAAAAAAGAACTTCAGATAGAGACCGATAGTATTTGGATGTTACTCACTAAAACAATTGAATGCATGGCCAGATATGGGGCAATCTGCATAGTCGATGTTCTGATTGATATATGTCGGTATTGCATTCATAGCTTCAGAAACGTACACGAAATGCTGCTGCTGCTGCAGCTTAGAGTTCAGGAGGAGACTGAAGCGTTAGAGGCGTAGACGAGGCAGCCCTGGGTCAAAATGTGTCCTACGAAGGAGTTGTCGTTTGATGTAAAAAAATCTTCAGATAGAGTGGAGGTTGTAATAAAGACGAATGTATTTTGGATGTTACCCAGAGACAATTGAATGCATATGGTCAGATTTGGGGCAATCTGCATTATCGATGTTCTGATTTGTATATGTCGGTACCGTGTAGTACTGTGCTACGAATGATTTGGTCCTGTGTTGAATCGTGGATACAGCTAACTGCTGCAGTAGAAACTTCAGAAAGATGTACGTTATCACGGGACGCACGACGCCATGTCCGGTCATTCAATTGTCTCTCACTAAAACGACGCCATATCCCGTTATTTGTGTGGCTTATGTCAATGTTGCCTTTCACATGCTTGCGTGCATGTACCCGACCTACGGGAAGTGATGCTTTGTACACGCTTGTCTCGCGACGGACACCTCCCGATGTGGCGTTTTCTCGTGGTTCTGGCACGTTTCGTGCTCGGTGCTATCAAGGAAGCCTTGCTCTCGCTGTTGGTTTCGGATGCCGCTCATGATAATGGTTAATGGCCCTTCTGGTTGCCGCTCACGATAATGGTTAATGGCCCTTCTGGTTGTCGCTAGATCCATCTCGAAAGAAGCTCTCTGGATCAGAACGGTCGTAGATCAGGGTGTTGCATCTATTTCCCCACAGTTTGTGGTAGGAGACGCAAGACGCTTGATCGATGCCTAGTAGGAGAAGGAAAGCTTAGTCCCGCTCAATTGCGACAACTGGACCGGTTGTTGACCCACCTCAAAAGCTCTCTGGATCAGAACGGGTCGTAGAACGGGATGTTGCCTCTACCTCTCCATAGTTAGTGGTAGGATACGCAACACGCTGGGCCGATGCTAGTAGGAGAAGAAAAACTTAGTCCTGCTCAATTGCGACAACCGGACCGGCTGTTTACCCACATCAAAAGAAGCTCTCTGGATCAGAACGCGTCATAGAACGGGGTGTTGCCTCTACCTCTCCACGGTTAGTGGTAGGATACGCAACACGCTGGGCATGCTAGTAGGAGAAGGAAAGCTCAGTCCCGCTCAATTGCGACAACTGGCCCGGCTGTTGTCTGTCTGCAAGGGCCGATGACTACCGTTGCTGGATATCAAAGAGGACTTGCTACCTGGTTGATCCTGCCAGTAGTCATATGCTTGTCTCAAAGATTAAGCCATGCATGTGCAAGTATGAACCAATTTGAACCGTGAAACTACGAATGACTCATTAAATAAGTTATAGCTTGTTTGATGGTACGTGCTACTCGGATAACCGTAGTAATTCTAGAGCTAATACGTGCAACAAAACCCGACTTCTAGGAGGGACGCATTTATTAGATAAAAGGCTGATACGGGCTCTGCCTGCTGATCCGATGATTCATGATAACTCGACGGATCGCACGGCCCTCGTGCCGGCGACGCATCATTCAAATTTCTGCCCTATCAACTTTCGATGGTAGGATAGGGGCCTACCATGGTGGTGACGGATGATAGAGAATTAGGGTTTGATTCCGGAGAGGGAGCCAGAGAAATGGATACCACATCCAAGGAAGGCGGCAGGCGCGCAAATTACCCAATCCTGACACGGGGAGGTAGTGACAATAAATAGTAATATCGGGTGCATTAGTGTCTGGTAATTGGAATGAGTACAATCTAAATCCCTTAACGAGGATCATTGGAGGGCAAGTCTGGTGCGAGCAGCCGTGGTAATTCCAACTCCAATAGCGTATATTTAAGTTGTTGCAGTTAAAAATCTCGTAGTTGGACTTTGGGCCGGGTGTTAGGGTCATTGTAAATCACATTGAAATCCCCAAAACTATGGGCAATAGCTCATAAAAATGATCATAAAACGCGAAAACGATGAGTTTTTTTGGTCATTCCCTCAAACATGTATCGTGCCCTAGGGTCGTTATAAATCACCTTGAAACCCCCAAAACGGTGGGCAATAGCTCATAAAAATAGAGCACGAAAAAAAGATTTTTTGGTCATAAATTTCAAACATGTACCGGCTCTTACGGTCGTTATGAATGGCCCTTGGAACACCCAAACTATGGGCAATAGCTCACAAAAACTGCCATAAAATACGAAAACGACGAGTTTTTGGTCATGCCCTCAAGCAAGTATCAGGTATTACGATCGTTGTAAATCGCCCTGAAACCCCAAAATTGTGGATAATAACTCATGAAGGCAGCCCAAAACATGAAAAATACGAGTTTTTGGTCATTCCCTCAAACATGTTTCGGTTACTACGGTCGTTGTAAATCGTCCTGAAACCCCAATACTGTGGGCAATAACTTATGAAAACAACAATAAAGCACGAAAATGAGTTTTTGTTATAAATTTTAAACATGTATCGGGTCTTATGGTCGATATAAATGGCCATTGGAACCCTCAAACTATGGGCAATAGCTCATGAAGACGGCCATAAAACACGAAAAGGACGAGTTTTTGGTCATGCCCTCAAACATGTATCGGGTATTACGATCATTGTAAATCGCCCTAAAGCCCTCAAACTGTGGGCAATAGCTCATGAAAATGGCCAAAAAATGCGAAAAGGATGAGTTTTTTGGTCATTTCCTCAAACATGTATTGGGTGTTAGGGTCGTTGTAAATCGCCTTGAAATCCCCAAAACTATGGGCAATAGCTAATGAAAACGGCCATAAAAAGCGAAAACGACGAGTTTTTTGGTCATTCGCTCAAACATGTATCCGGTCTTAGGGTCGTTGTAAATCACCTTAAAACCCCCCAAAACTATGGGCAATAGCTCATGAAAACGGCCATAGAGCACGAAAAAACGATTTTTGGTCATAAATTTCAAACATGTATTGGCTCTTACGGTCGTTATGAATGGCCCTTGGAACCCCAAACTGTGGGCAATAGCTCACAAAAACTGCCATAAAACACGAAAATGACGAGTATTTGGTCATGCCCTCAAACATGTATCAGGTATTATGGTCGTTGTAAATTGCCTTGAAACCCTAAAACTATGGGTAATAACTCATAAAGACAACCCAAAATATGAAAAATACGAGTTTTTGGTCATTCCCTCAAACATGTTTCGGTTACTACGGTCGTTGTAAATCATCCTGACACCCCAATACTATGGGAAATAACTCATGAAAACGGCAATAAAGCACGAAAAATGAGTTTTTGGTCATAAATTTCAAACATGTATCGGTTCTTACGGTCGTTATAAATGGCCATTGAAATCCCCAAACTATGGGCAATAGCTCTTGAAGCCGGCCATAAAACACAAAAAGGATGAGTTTTTGGTCATGACCTCAAACATGTATCGGGTATTACGGTCATTGTAAATCGCGTTGAAGCCCCCAAACTGTGTGCAATAGCTCATGAAAACGGCTGTAAAACGCGAAAACGATGAGTTTTTTGGTCATTCCCTCAAACATGTATCGAGTGTTAGGGTCGTTGTAAATCGCCTTGAAATCCCCAAAACTATGGGCAATATCTCATAAAAAACGGCCATAAAACGCGAAAACGACAAGTTTTTTTGGTCATTTCCTCAAAAATGTAACGGGTCTTAGGGTTGTTGTAAATCACCTTGAAACCCCCAAAACTATGGGCAATAGCTCATGAAAACGGCCATAGATCGCGAAAAAACGATCTTTTTGTCATAAATTTCAAACATGTATCGACTCTTATGGTCGTTATGAATGGCCCTTGGAACCCCCAAACTGTGGGCACTAGCTCATAAAAACTACCATAAAACATGAAAACAACGAGTTTTTGGTCATGCCCTCAAACATGTATCGGGTACTATGGTCGTTGTAAATCACCCTAAAACCCCAAAATTGTGGGTAATAACTCATGAAAACAGCCCAAAACACGAAAACTACGAGTTTTTGGTCATTTCCTCAAACATGTTTTGGTTACTATGGTCGTTGTCAATCGCTCTGAAACCCCAATACTGTGGGCAATAACTCGTGAAAACAGCCCAAAACGCGAGAACGAAGAGTTTTTGGTCATAAATTTCAAACATGTATTGGATCTTACAATCGTTATAAATGGCCATTGGAACCCCCAAACTGTGGGCAATAGCTCATGAAGACGGCCATAAAACACGAAAACGACGAGTTTTTGGTCATGCCCTTAAACATGTATCTGGTACTATAGTCGTTGTAAATCGCCCTGAAGTCTCCAAACTGTGGGCAATAGCTCATGAAAACGGCCATAAAATGCGAAAACGACGAGTTTTTCGGTCATTCCCTCAAACATGTATCGGGTGTTAGGGTCGTTGTAAATCGCCTTGAAATCCCCAAAACTATGGGCAATACCTCATGAAAATGGCCGTAAAACACGAAAACGACGAGTTTTTTCGGTCATTCCCTCAAACATGTGTCGGGTCTTAGGGTCATTGTAAATCACCTTGAAACCCCCAAAACTGTGGGCAGTCGCTCATGAAAACGGGCATAGAGCACGAAAAAACGATTTTTTGGTCATAAATTTCAAACATGTATCGGCTCTTACGGTCGTTATGAATGGCCCATGGAACCCCCAAACTGAGGGAAATAGCTCACGAAAACTGCCATAAAACACGAAAACTACGAGTTTTTGTTCATGCCCTCAAATATATATCGGGTATTACAGTCGTTGTAAATTGCCCTGAAACCCCAATACTGTGGGCAATAACTCGTGAAAACACCCCAAAATGCGAGAACGAAGAGTTTTTGGTCATAAATTTCAAACATGTATCGGGTCTTACGGTCGTTATAAATGGCCATTGGAACCTCCAAACTGTGGGCAATAGCTCATAAAGACGGCCATAAAACACGAAAACGACGAGTTTTTGGTCATGCCCTCAAATATGTATCGGGTATTACGGTCATTCTAAATCGCCCTTAATCCCCCAAACTATGGGCAATAGCTCATGAAAACAGCCATAAAACGCGAAAACGATGAGTTTTTTGGTTATTCCCTCAAACATGTATCGGGTGTTAGGGTCGTTGTAAATCGCCTTGAAATCCCCAAAACTATGGGCAATAGCTAATGAAAACGGCCATAAAAAGAGAAAACGACGAGTTTTTTGGTCATTCGCTCAAACATGTATCGAGTCTTAGGGTCGTTGTAAATCACCTTGAAACCCCCAAAACTGTGGGCAATAGCTCATGAAAACGACCATAGAGCACGAAAAAACGATTTTTGGTCATAAACTTCAAACATGTATCGGCTCTTACGGTCGTTATGAATGGCCCTTGGAACCCCCAAACTGTGGTCTATATCTCACAAAAACTATCATAAAACACGAAAACGACGAGTATTTGGTCATGCCCTCAAACATGTATCAGGTATTATGGTCATTGTAAATCACCCTGAAACCCCAAAACTGTGGGTAATAACTCATGAAAATAGCCCAAAACACGAAAAATACGAGTTTTTGGTCATTTCCTCAAACATGTTTCGGTTACTACGGTCGTTGTAAATCGCTCTGAAACCCCAATACCATGGGCAATAACTCGTGAAAACAACCCAAAACGCGAGAACAAAGAGTGTTTGGTCATAAATTTCAAACATGTATCGGGTCTTACAGTCGTTATAAATGGCCATTGGAACCCCCAAACAGTGGGCAATAGCTCATGAAGACGGCCATAAAACACGAAAACGACGAGTTTTTGGTCATGCCCTCAAACATGTATCGGGTACACTTTCAACACTTATGGATACCTATCTAGTTGATACCTTGCTCTTTTGTTTGTGGATGTCGTCGGTGTGAAATAAAAGGGGAGCTTGTGAGTTCTTGGAGTATATACATTGTGTTAGAGAAACGCCTGGGCCGCTAGCCTAAGCCATGCCTAATCATGGTGGAAACTTGCAGCATCACCATAATGAGCATTTATGAAGCATCCTCAATAAAAAGCTGTGCACATAGTAAATAAAAAGATCGCTGAGATGCTGATTGCCTATTTGCCTTGTCGTTTTGATCACGGGATAGCTCCTGTATCATGTGCAAGGGGTACCCCATTGGTGGTTCTCTATGATATGCATGTATGTACAATGACAAGAACTTGCAGGTAACCTAAGTTGAGTAGCATGTGGAGTGGCCCTCATACTCAAGGGACTTGGGATTTCTAGTTTATGGTCTGTCAAGCATATAACTCAGATTGGACCTCACTTTCACCTTAACCATATAAAGATGCCTATGATAGGGGCAATGAGAGCTCAAAGCCAGTGAGTACCTTACTTTTAGCATTTAGAAGCCTTTCAAACTTTTCAAAACCTTTTCACTTCCTTGTTGAGTCACCACTTATTCTATGAGCACCTTCTTGAGAGCATAGTTGTCATTCTTGTGTTTGTCTCAAAACTTGGTTAATTATGTCATGACTTTGACGCTTGTATCTCTGATATCTTTACTTCTAGTCTTCACTTGAACTTCAGAGGTGCCTTGGCATTTATATTGTGCTCTACAAACAAAGGCAAGCGAGATATCACTCTATCATACCTTACTATGAGCATTGCAATATTGCTTATGTTTATATTCCATACTACTTATTATTATTGAGTTGGTTTCTCTTCTTAGCTTGCAATGACTATTGAGTAGACTTGGTTGCATGCTTCTTATTATGAATGGTTTAAGTATCTACTCCTGTGCTGAGAATATATACATCACTTGAAGCAAATGTGTTCGTGAAAGTTCTTTTATCGCACTCAGTTTTCAACTGAATTGCTTGAGGACAAGCAATAAGCTAAGATTGGGGCGAGTTGATACGTCCAAAACGTATCTACTTTCCCAAACACTTTTGCTATTATTTCTACTCTAAACTTGTGTAATTTGGATACAACTAACACGGACTGACGCTGTTTTCAACAAAATTACCTTGGTGTATAGTTTTTGTGCAGAAAATCAACTATCAGGAAAAATTCTAGAAAATATGCCAAAATCCTATTTCACCAGAAGATCAACGGAGCCCGAAGACGAGACGGAGTGGAGGCCTGGGGGACACACACCCCTGCCAGGCGCGAGTGGGCCCTGCCCGGTCCTAGGGGTGTGCGGCCACCCCAGGCACCCCTCGGGTTCCCTCTGCGCCTATAAGTTACCCCTTGAACTAAAAACCGAGGGGGGTTCGACGTTTTTCCAGAAAGAGTTCCGCTGCGCCACCACCACCAAAAGCCGCGATTCGGATCCAGAAACTCCGTTCTGGCACCCTGCCAGGACGGGGAATTTGGGGAGGATCATCGCCATCGTCATCACCAACGCCTCTCCATCAACCATCGATGTTTCCCTCATCCATGAGTGAGTAATCCCCTGCTGTAGGCTATGGGGATGGTAGGGATTGGATGAATTCTATCATGTAATCGAATAAGATTCTTAGGGCATAGTGCCTAGTATCTCTATTAGTGCTATTTGACTCTGTTGCAACTTGTTGTGCTTAATGCTTGTCACTAGGGCCCGAGTGCCATGATCTTAGATCTAAACTTATTATTGAATCATTATGATAGTATTGTTTGTAATCTTATCTGCAAGTTGTGTACACATATCATTGTATGGATCCAAAGGCCCCGAAGTGACAGAAATTGGGACAACCGTAGGGGATGGCTGTGGTGTGAGGATCACATGTGTTCACGGAGTGTTAATCCTTTTCCTCGGCGCTCTATTAAAAGGAGCACCTTAATTGCCAGTAGTTCCCTAGAGGCCCCCCTGCCACGGGCTGGCTGGACAAAAGATGTTGTGCAAGTTCTCATTGCGAGCACGCATGACTATATATGGAGCACATGCCTAGGATTGTTTAGTACTTGGATGCTTATTCTTATTTATCTGCAATGCCCTAGATCTTGAAGTTACATGTTTAGACTCGTCCATGCAACGCCCGTCTATCCATTCCTATGCCTACCGCGCTCATATCCCACTGTTTGCTACTACTGTTACTATTGCTCATGTTTTACTACTGCTGTTCCTTTGCTTTTGCTACTACAAACTGTTGCTACTGATAAACTTCTGTGAGCAAGAACTATTTCCAAGTGCAGCTGAATTGACAACTCAGTTGTTAAGGCTTGCAATTATTCTTTGGCTCCCCTTGTGTCGAATAAATAAAGTGGGTAATACTACCCGCGAAGACTGTTGCGATCCCCTATACTTGTGGGTCATCATACCCCCAAAACTTTGGGCAATAGCTCATGAAAACGTCCATAGAGCACTATAAAATGATTTTCTGGTCAAAAATTTCAAACATGTATCGGGTCTTACGGTCATTATAAATGGCCCGTGGAACCTCGAAACTGTGCGTACTAGCTCATGAAAATGGCCATAAAACATGAAAAACGGTGAGTTTTTGGTCATGCGCTCAAACATGTAAAGGGTATTACCGTCGTTGTCAATCTCCCCAAAACCCTAAAATTGTGGGCAATAACTAAGGAAAACAGTCAAAAACATGAGAACAACGAGTTTTAGGTCATTCCTCAAACATGTATCGGGTATTACGGTCGTTGTAAATCGTCCGGAAACCCCAAAATTGTGGGCAATAACTCATGACAACAGCCTAAAACGTGAGAACGACGAGTTTCTGGTCATTCCCCCAAACATGTATCGGGTATTACGGTCGTGTAAATCGCCTTGAAACACCAAAACCATAGGCAATAGATCATGAAAACGGCCATAAAACATAAAACGACGAGTTTTTGGTGATTCCCTCAAACATGTATCGGGTCTCAGGGCCGTTGTAAATCGCCCTAACCCCCCCCCCCCCCAAATTGTAGGCAATAGCTCATAAAAACGGCCATAAAACACGAAAATGACGAGTTATATTCATTACCTCAAACAAGTAACGGGTATTACGATCGTTGTAAATCGCCCTGAAACCCCCAAACTGTGGGAAATAGCTCATGAAGACGTCCATAAAGTGCGAAAACGAGGAGTTCTTTTGGTCATTCTCTCAAATAGGTATCGGGCCTTATGGTCGTTGTAAATCGCCCTGAAACCCCAAATCTATGGGAAATAACTCATGACAACAGCCCAAGACATGAGAACGACGAGTTTTTGGTCATTAACTCAAAAATCTAGCAGGTATTACGGTTGTTATAAATCGCCCTGAAATCCCAAAACTGTAGACTATAGCTCATGAAAAGGGCCATAAAACGTGAAAATGACGATTTTTTAGTCATTCCCTCAAACATGTATCGATCTTAGGGTCGTTGTAAATCGCCGTGAAACCCCCAAAATTTTGGGCAATAGCTCATGAAAACGGCCATAGAGCACTAAAAAGTGATTTTTTTGTCAAAAATTTCAAACATGTATCAGGTCTTACGGTCGTTATAAATGGACCGTGGAACCCCGAAACTGTGCGTAGTAGCTCATGAAAATGGCCATAAAACACGAAAACGACGAGTTTTTGGTCATGCACTCAAACATGTAGCGGGTATTACGGTCTCTGTAAATCGCCCTGAAACCCCAAAATTGTGGGCAATAACTCATGAAAATAGCCCAAAACATGAGAGCGACGAGTTTTTGGTCTTTCCCACAAACATGTATCGGGTATTACGATCGTTGTAAATCGCCCTGAAACCCCGAAACCCTGAAACTGTAGATAATAGTCATGAAAACACCTATAAAACACGAAAAGGATGAGTTTTTGGTCATTACCTCAAACATGTATAGGGTATTACGATCGTTGTAAATCACCCTGAAACCCCCAGACTGTGGGCAATAGCTCATGAAAACGGCCATAAATCGCGAAAATGACAAGTTTTTTTTGGTCATTCCTAGAAACAGGTATCGGCTTTAGGGTCGTTATAAATCGCCCTGAAACCTCCAAAAATTTGGGCAATAGCTCATGAAAACGGCCATAGAGCACGGAAACGACGAGTGTTTTGGTCATTCCCTCAAACATATATCGGGTGTTAAGGTCGTTGTAAATCGCCTCGAAATCCCCAAAACTATGGGCAATAGCTCATGAAAACGGCCATAAAACGCGAAAACGACGAGTTTTTTCATTCCCCCAAACATGTATCGGGTCTTAAGGTCGTTGAAAATCACCTTGAAACCCCCAAAATTATGGGAAATAGCTCATGAAAACGGCCATAAAGCATAAAAACGATGACTTTTTAGTCATTACCTCAAACATGTATCGGGTATTATGATCGTTGTAAATCGCCCTGAAACCTCCAAAATGTGGGCAATAGCTCATGAAAATAGCCATAAAGTGCGAAATAAGGAGTTTTTTTGGTCATTCTCTCAAATAGGTATTGGGCCTTATGGTCGTTGTAGATCGCCCTGAAACCACAAAATACAACAGCCAAATCATGAGAACGACGAGTTTTTGGTCATTACCTCAAACATGTATCAGGTATTACGGTTGTGTAAATCTCCCCGAAACCCCGAAACTGTAGGCAATAGCTCATGAAAACAACCATAAAACGCAAAAACGACGAGGTTTTGGTCATTCCTCAAACATGTATCGGGTCTCAGGATCGTTGTAAATCGCCGTGAAACCCCCAAAACTTTGGGCAATAGCTCTTGAAAACGGCCATAGAGCACTAAAAAAATGATTTTTTGGTCAAAAATTTCAAACATGTATCGGGTCTTACGGTCGTTATAAATGACCATTAGAACCCCCAAATTGTGGGCAATAGCTCATGAAGACGGCCATAAAACACGAAAATGACGAGTTTTTGGTCATGCCCTCAAACATGTATCGGGTCTAAGGGTCGTTGTAAATCACCTTGAAACCCCCAAAACTGTGGGCATTAGCTCATGAAAACGGCCATAAAGCACGAAAAAATGATTTTTTGGTCATAAATTTCAAACATGTATCGGGTATTGCGGTCGCTGTGAATCGCCCTGAAACCCCAAAATTGTGGACAATAACTCACGAAAACAGCCCAAAACGTGAGAGCGACGAGTTTTTGGTCTTTCCCACAAACATGTACCGGGTATTATGGTAGTTGTAAATTGCCCTGAAACCCCGAAACTGTGGGCAATAGCTCATGAAAATGGCCATAAAGTGTGAAAACGACGAGTTTTTTGGTCATTCCCTCAAACAGGTATCGGGCCTTAGGGTCGTTGTAAATCGCCCTGATACCCCCAAAACTTTGGGCAATAGCTCATAAAAACGTCCATAGAGCACTAAAAATGAATTTTTGGTCAAAAATTTCAAACATGTATCGGGTCTTACGGTCGTTATAAATGGCCCATGGAACCCCGAAACAGTGCGTAGTAGCTCATGAAAATGGCCATAAAACACGAAAACGATGAGTTTTTGGTCATGCGCTCAAACATGTAACGGGTATTACTGTCGTTGTCAATCTCCCCGGAACCGTAAAATTGTGGGCAATAACTCAGGAAAACAGTCCAAAACGCAAGAACAACAAGTTTTAAGTCATTCCCTCAAACATGTATCAGGTATTATGGTTGTTGTAAATCGCCCTGAAACCCTAAAATTGTGGGCAATAACTCATGACAATAGCGTAAAACGTGAGAACGACGAGTTTCTGGTCATTCCCTCAAACATGTATCGAGTATTACGGTTGTGTAAATCGCCTTGAAACCCCGAACCTGTAGGCAATAGATCATGAAAATGGCTATAAAACGCGAAACGACGAGTTTTCGGTGATTCCCTCAAACATGTATCGGTTCTCAGGGTCACTGTAAATTGCCCTGAACCCCCCCTCCCAAATTGTGGGAAATAGCTCATGAAAACGGCCGACGAGTTTTTAGTCATTACCTCAAACATGTAACGGGTATTACGATCGTTGTAAATCGCCCTGAAACCCCCAAACTATGGGAAATAGCTAATGAAGACGACCATAAAGTGTGAAAACGAGGATATTTTTGGTCATTCTCTCAAATAGATATCGGGCCTTATGGTCGTTGTAAATCGCCCTAAAAACCCAAATCTATGGGCAATAACTCATGACAACAGCCCAAGACATGAGAACGACGAGTTTTTAGTCATTACCTAAAAAACGTATCAGGTATTATGGTCGTGTAAATCGCCCTGAAACCCCGAAACAGTAGGCAGTAGCTCATGAAAACAACCATAAAACATGAAAACGATGAGGGTTTTGTCATTCCCTCAAACATGTATCGGGTCTCAGGGGCGTAAATCGCCGTGAAACCCCCAAATTTTTGGGCAATAGCTCATGAAAACGGCCATAGATCACTAAAAAATGATTTTTTGTTCAAAAATTTCAAACATGTATCGGGTCTTACGGTCGTTATAAATGGCCCGTGGAACCCCAAAACTGTGCGTAGCAGCTCATGAAAATGGCCATAGAACACGAAAACAATGAGTTTTTGGTCATTACCTCAAACATGTATCGGGTATTACTGTTGTTATAAATCGCCCTGAGATCCCCAAACTATGGGCAATAGCTCATGAAAACGGCCATAAAGTGCGAAAACGACTAGTTTTTTGGTCATTCCGTCAAACAGGTATCGGGCCTTAGGGTCGTTGTAAATTGCCCTGATACCCCCAAACATTGGGCAATAGCTCATGAAAACGGCCATAGAGCACTAAAAATGATTTTTTGGTCAAAAATTTCAAACATCTATCGGGTCTTACGGTCGTTATAAAGGGCCCGTGGAACCCCGAAACTGTGCGTAGTAGCTAATGAAAATGACCATAAAACACGAAAACGACAAGTTTTTGGTCTTGCCCTCAAACATGTAACGGGTATTATGGTCGTTTTAAAGCACTCTGAAACCCTAAAATTATGGGCAATAACTCAGGAAAACAGTCCAAAACGCGAGAACAACGAGTTTTTGGTCATTCCCTCAAACGTGTATTGGGTATTACTGTCGTTGTAAATCGCCCCAAAACCCCCAAACTATGGGCAATAGCTCATGAAAACGGCCATAAAGCACGAAAATGATGAGTTTTTTGGCCATTCCCTCAAACAAGCACGGGCCCTAGGGTCGTTGTAAATCGCCCCGAGACCTCCAAAACTTTGGGCAATAGCTCATGAAAACGGACATAGAGCACGGAAAAAATGATTTTTTGGTCAAAAATTTCAAACTGTATCGGGTCTTACGGTCGTTATAAATGGCCCTCGGAACCCTGAAACTTTGCGTAATAGCTCATGAAAACATCCATAAAACACGAAAACGACGAGTTTTTGGTCATGCCCTCAAACATGTAAGGGGTATTACGGTCGTTGTAAATTGCCCTGAAACCCCCAAACTGTAGGCAATAACTCAATAAAACAGTCCAAAACGTGAGAACAACGAGTTTTTGGTCATTCCCTCAAACATGTATCGGGTATTATGGTCGTTGTAAATCGGCCTGAAACCCCAAAACTGTGTGCAATAACTCAGGACAACAGCCCAAAATGTGAGAACGACGAGTTATTGGTCATTCCATCAAAGATGTATCGGGTATTATGGTCGTGTAAATCGCCCTGAAACCCTGAAACTATAGGCAATAGCTCATGAAAACGGCCATAAAACGCGAAAACGACAAGGTTTTCTTCGTTCCCTCAAACATGTTTCGGGTCTCAGGGTCATTGTAAATCGCCCTGAAACCCCCAAAATTGTGGGCAATAGCTAATGAAAATGGTCATAGAGCACGAAAAAAATGAGTTTTTGGTGATAAATTTCAAACATGTATCAGGTCTTACGGTCGTTATAAATGGCCCTTGGAACCCCGAAACTATGGGCAATAGCTCATGAAAACGGCCATAAAACACGAAAATGATGAGTTTTTGGTCATGCCCTTAAACATGTATCGTGTATTACGGTCGTTGTAAATCGTCCTGAAACCCCCAAACTATGGGCAATAACTCATGAAAACAGCCCAAAACGCGAGAACGACCAGTTTTTGGTCTTTCCCGCAAACAATTATCAGGTGTTACGATCGTTGTAAATTGCCCTGAAACCCGGAAACTGTAGACAATAGATCATGAAAACGTCCATAAAACACGAAAACGACGAGTTTTTTTGTCATTACCTCAAACAAATATCGGGTATTATGGTCATTGTAAATTGCCCTGAAACCCCCAAAATGTGGGCAATAGCTCATGAAAACGGCCATAAAGCGTGAAAAGGATGAGTTTTTTTGGTAATTCCCTCAAATAGGTATTGGGCCTTAGGGTCGTTGTAAATCGCCCTAAAACCTCCAAAACTTTGGGCAATAGCTCATGAAAATGGCCATAGAGCACGAAAAAACGAGTTTTTGGTCAAAAATATCAAACATGTATAGGGTCTTACGGTCGTTATAAATGGCCCTTGGAACCCCGAAACTGTGCGTAATAGCTCATGAAAACGTCCATAAAACACAAAAACGATGATTTTTTGGTCATGCCCTCAAACATGTATCGGGTATTACGGTCGTGTAAATCGCCTTGAAACCCCGAGTCTGTGGGCAATAAATCATGAAATTAGCCCAAAACACGAGAACGACGAGTTTTTGGTATTTCCCGCAAACATGTATCCGGTATTACGGTCGATGTAAATTTCCCTGAAACCCCCAAACTATAGACAATATCTCATGAAAATGGCCATAAAACACGAAAACGACGAGTTTTTGGTAATAAATTTCAAACATGTATCGGGCAGTACGGTTGTTGTAAATCGCCCTGAAACGCCCAAAATTCTGCGAAGTAGCTAATGAAATGGCCATAAAGCACGAAAAATGAGTTTTTGGTCATTTTCTTTCAAACATGTATCAGGTCTTACGGTCGTTATAAATGTCCCTTGGAACCACGAAACTGTCGGCAGTAGCTCATGAAAACGGCCAGCAAACACGAAAACGACGAATTTTTTTTCATGCCCTCAAACATGTATCGGGTATTACGGTCATTGCAAATGCCCTGAAACCCGCAAACTGTGGGCAATAAATCATGAAAACAACTCAAAACGCGAGAACGACGAGTTTTTGGTCTTTCCCGCAAATAAGTATCGGGTATTATTGTCATTCTAAATCGCCCTGAAACCCCTAAACTGTAGACAATAGCTCATGAAATTGTCCATAAAACACGAAAACGACGAGTTTTTGGTCATTACCTCAAACATGTATCAGGTATTATGGTCGTTGTAAATCGCCCAAAACCCCCCAAACTGTGGGCAATAGCTCATGAAAACGGCCATAAAGCACGAAAATTATGAGTTTTTTGGCCATTCCCTCAAACAAGCATCGGGCTCTAGGGTCATTGTAAATCGCCCTGAAACTCCCAAAACGGTGGGCAATAGCTCATGAAAATGGGCATAGAGCATGAAAAAACAATTTTTTGGTCAAAAATTTCAAACTGTATCGGGTCTTACGGTCGTTATAAATGGCCCTCGTTACCCTAAAACTGTCTGCAATAGCACATAAAAACAGCTATAAAACACGAAAACGACGAGTTTTTGGTCATGCCCTCAAACATGTAAGGGGTATTACGGTCGTTGTAAATCTCCCTGAAACCCCAAAACTGTGGGCAATAACTCAAGAAAACAGTCCAAAACACGAGAACAACGAGTTTTTGGTCATTGCCTCAAACATGTATTGGGTATTATGATCACTGTAAATCGCCCTGAAACCCCAAAACTGTGGGCAATAACTCATGACAACAACCCAAAATGCGAGAACGACGACTTTCTGGTCATTCCCTCAAACATGTATCAGGTATTACGGTTGTTGTAAATCGCCCTGAAACCCCAAAACTGTGAGCACTAACTCATGATAACAGCCCAAAACGTGAGAACGATGAGTTTTTGGTCATTCCCTCAAACATGTATCGGGTCTTACGGTCGTTGTAATAGCTCATGAAAACGGCCATAAAACATGAAAATGGTGAGTTCTTAGTTATTACCTCAAACATGTATCGGGTCTTACGGTCATTATAAATGGCCCTTGGAACCACGAAACTGTGGGCAATAGCTCATGAAAACGGTGATAAATCACGAAAACGACAAGTTTTTGGTCATGCCCTCAAACATGTATCGGGTATTACGGTCGTTGTAAATCGCCCTAAAACCCCAAAACTATGGGCAATAACTCATGAAAACAACCCAAAACGCAAGAATGACGAATTTTTGGTCTTTCCCACAAACATGTATCGGGTATTACTGTCGTTGTAAATCACCCTGAAACCTCGAAACTATAGACAATAGCTCATGAAAAGGGCCATAAAACACGAAAATGAAGAGTTTTTGGTCATTCCCTCAAACATGTATCGGTCTTAGGGTCATTGTAAATCACCCTGAAACTCTGAAACTATGGACAATAGCTCATGAAAACAGCCATAAAGCAAGAAAAAACGAATTTTTGGTCATAAATTTCACACATGTATCGGGTCTTATGATCGTTATAAACGACCCCTAGAACCCCGAAACTATGGGCAATAGCTCATGAAAACGGCAGTAAAACATGAAAAAAGACGAGTTTTTGGTCATGCCCTTAAACATGTATCGCGTATTACGATCGTCGTAAATCACCCAGAAACCCCAAAACTGTTGGCAATAACTCATGAAAATAGCCCAAAACGCAAGAATGACGAGTTTTTTTGGTGTTTCCCACAAATTTGTATCAGGTATTATGATTGTTGTAAAACGCCCTGAAACCCCAAAACTTGTAGGCAATTGCTCATGAAAACGGCCATAAAACGCGAAAACGACGAGTTTTTGGTCATTACCTCAAACATGTATTGGGTATTACGATCGTTGTAAATCGCCTTGAACCCCTCCCCCCAAACTGTGGGCAATAGCTCATGAAAATGGCCATAAACACGAAAACGACAAGTTTTTTGGTCATTCCTTCAAACATGTACCGGGTCTTAGGGTCATTGTAAATCGCCCTGAAACCCCAAAACTGTGGGCAATAGCTCATGAAAACGGCCATGGAGCACGAAAAAACGATCTTTTGGTCATAATTTACAAACACGTATCGGGTCTTACGGTCATTATAAATGGCCCTTGGAACCTCAAAACTGTCCGCAATAGCACATAAACACGTCTATAAAACACGAAAATGATGGGTTCTTGGTCATGCCTACAAACATGTAACGGATATTACGGTTGTTGTAAATCTCCCTAAAACCCCAAAACAATGGGCAATAACTCAAGAAAACAGTCCAAAACACGAGAACAACGAGTTTTTGGTCATTCCCTCAAACATGTATCGGGTATTACGATCGTTGTAAATCGCCCTGAAACCCCAAAACTGTCGGCAATAACTCATAACAACAACCCAAAATGTGAGAAAGACCAGTTTCTGGTCATTCCCTCAAACATGTATCGGGTATTACGGTCGTGTAAATCACCCTGAAACCCCAAAACTGTAGGCAATAGATCATGAAATGGCCATAAAATGCGAAACGACGAGTTTTTGGTTGATCCCACAAACATGTATCGGGTGTTAGGGTCGTTGTAAATCGCCCTGAACCCACCCCCCCAAAACTGTGGGCAATAGCTAATGAAAATGACCATAAATCACGAAAAAATGAGTTTTTGGTCATAAATTTCAAACATGTATCAGGTCTTACTGTCGTTATAAATGGACCTTGGAACCACGAAACTGTGGGCAATAGCTCATGAAAACGGCAATAAAACACGAAAATGGAGAGTTTTTGTCATGTTGTCAAACATGTATCGGGTATTACGGTCATTGTAAATCGCTCTGAAACCCTAAAATTGTGGGCAATAACTCATGAAAACAACCCAAAACGTGAGAATCACGAGTTTTTTCCCACAAACATGTATCGGGTATTACAGTCGTTGTAAATCTCCCTGAAACCCCGAAACTACAGATAATAGCTCATGAAAACGACCATAAAACACAAAAATGGCGAGTTTTTAGTAATTACCTCAAACATGTATCGTGTATTACGGTCGTTGTTAATCGCCCTGAAACCCCCAAACTATGGGCAATAGCTCATGAAAACGGCCATAAAGCAAGAAAACGACGAGTTTTTTGGTCATTCCCTCAAACAGGTATCGGGCCTTAGGGTCGTTGTAAATTGCCCTGAAACCCCCAAAACTTTTGGCAATAGCTCATGAAAATGGCCATGGAGCACGAAAAACCGATTTTTTGGTCAAAAATTTCAAACATTTATCCGGTCTTACGGTCATTATAAATGGCCTGGGTGTGGCACCTGGATTTACAGTCCGAGAATACCTGTTATGCATACAATTCACGTTCCCATGATCAGTGAGCCATGAGCATAACCGACCAGTATCATTACATCATCCAGAAAGTAAAGATTTCAAAACTTACAAAGTGGCCATTATGGAAATTACGACACAATTAGCGGAAGTGTTCAAGCGTAGAGCCCATGTCATGCCTTAACCTACAGGCGACTGACTGGGAAGATGGCCTAGCTCGCATAGACGTCAGCAATCTCCATTGTTCCTCTGGCTTTTGAAAATCTGGCCAAGTAAATAGACAGGGACAATGTCGGTGAGTACTTTGAATGTACTCGCAAAACACCGAGATAAGGTAACAAAGATAATGCATATTGGGCTGTGGCGAGATAGCTCTACACTACAGTTGTTTCCGAAAAGCCTAACATTGGCATCTCTATATCTTTGTTGAAAAAGAGCTTTTGGAAAACATGTTTCCTTTTATAAAGTCCTGATATCTCCATATCCTTGTTAAAAACCTTGTTGAAAACAGTTTTACAGTAAAACCCTTTTTAAAACATCTCCGACCATCTCTGGTCAAAACCAATCTCGTCTTATCTTTCCTCGTGACCAAGTCACATCCTTATTGTTTTCCCAAAACCATCTCAAGGGTACTCCTAGCAATCACCTTTCCAACCGTCCTGGACCATGGACACGGCTATTCGAATAGATTAGACTCTGTAGAGTTTGTGCACTTTACCCACAAGAATCAACACATCAGCCGGGATACAACCATGTCCTGCTACACACCGTAGACGGGGGTTTAGATAATCAAACATAACTTTTCATTTGTTGTCCCTAGTATAGGCACTTTCCCTATGGTTGATTAGTTACCCTGGGACGATTACCTGACTTCCCAAGTTGGAATCTCCCTTCCTGAACTTTCTTATCCATGCCACCCATACTCCCTTAACCTTGTACCTTCCGCGAGAGCTCCATAGTTGCAGCCGACCTTAAGGGAGTCAATGGAACCTTTCCGGGTACAACGACCCCCTAAGTGGAGAGGAACCGGCTTCGAGGGACTTGAACCCCTTTCTACGCATTATGGCATATCCCATACAAAGGAAAACAAACTACGAGTTAAGCCCTGAGTCACACCCAGGGTAATGTGGTTGCATTGATAAATTGTTCTAGTAAAAGACTCGAGTAACCCATTCCTTATCTTTCTCTTGCTCGACTTTCTCTTTATCCTCCTCATATCTTCTTTAGTAAAACCTCCACTCAGAAACGATGCCTCTTTCCAAGGATTTTATATTGGAAACTTTGTAGTAGAGTAAAACCCAAAATAGTTTTATCATTGAGAAACCCGTAGTTTCTAAGAGGGAAGATGCTAAGCATCTTAGCCTCGATCTAAAGGGTAAAATGCATGGTTTGTTTCAAATGAAAGGTGTGATAAAATGCATGGTTTGTTTCAAATTAAATTCGTAAACGAGATATAAAACAATTAATAAAAAGGAGTAGGTTAATATAGGAGTTCAGGAATGGTGGCTTGCTTGTGACCAGCGATATGTCCCTTGTCTTCCTTATAATACCAGAATACCAATAGTGCCAATACCAATAATAATAAGATTAACCCGATGCTTCCTTCTTCTCAGCATCACACAATCGCAACTATCGCCGTTAGTGAGCATACATGCAAACAAACAATACCACAATCAACACAAGCCATAAAAGCATCAATACATACATCAAGCAAGGATATTACAACTTTAATAACCAGTAGGTGTGGAGGATTTGGTTGTGGATACAAGGGGAATGCTTTGGTTGCATTTGTGGATTTTCAAAATTAGATTTATAGTCCAAAACTACCTAGATAAGGGGTTTTAGAGTAAGGCCAACTTATGTATGATACCACTTTATAAAAATGATACCATCAAATAGGTATTGATAAAATGAATCCAACAAAAGTGGTTTCACTATTTTATTCATTGATTTATAATGATTTTTTATAATGGATAAAACTCTAGTTTCAGGAAATAATTCACCAGACAAATTCTGGAGCTCCAAACATTATTTCCTTGGGTGATTAGGTATTATTTGGTGGACTGATTCAAGAGGAGTTGGAATCATCCAAAAATAATAACCAGAATGCCCTCAGGAAATTCTCAAAGTCAGTTCTGGATGATATTTTTCTTTTTCACCAGATTAAATCTATCAGTTCATTGGATGTGATTCCAAAGAAACATGTTAGGTATTTACAATACCTTTATGTAGAAATTGGAATCACCCTTTGTGGATAAGCAGAGCTAAAGTGGTGAATTTATTAGTGAATAACTATGCAGAGAATTGTTTAATTCAGCAAAATTAGAGAAGGGTTCAATAAATTTTGGGGCTCCTGGGGTTTGATATCTATGGGTATGTAGATGTACATAGAGTTGGAATTAGGTCAAAACTCAATATGGTTTGACCTAGAGAAAATCCTAAAGGTGAAATTATGCTATTTTTGTTATTTTCGAAACAGTAAGTTTAATGTTCAAATTGGTATGATATTAAATTCCATATGATAGGTACAATAAATACCTACCAGGGAAAATTGGATCTATTTAGTTTGGAGTTATGAAACTCACTGAAGTAATTATTTGCTAAAGGGACACATTTTAGTAGATTTATTCCCAGTAAATAATTAAATTTATGTTTGGAAAAGTACCAGTTCTGCGTATTTCACATAACATGAGGGAATATAAAAAAAATTATATCTGGGCATATTGAGTCATTTTTCATTTTCATATTGATTTAATTTTGGGTGCCTAAATACATATCTGGAAATCTAGATTTTAAATGGAAAAAGAAAAAAAGGGGTGGAGGGCAGCAGGCCAGTTCTGGCAGGGGCAAGCCGTAATGGGCCTCTACGACCCATCCGGACATGGTCGCGTGCGGGAGAGGCCGGGTTTGAATGGCCTGGGCAGGCCCTGGTCGTCAGCGGCTAGGGCCACCTGAAGCAGTATGGGGCACTCCTGGCCGTGCGATCTAATTCGGATAACCGGCCAAGGCATCATCGTCCTCCTCCCAACGATAGGAGCTAGCAGGAACCCTAGAGGCAGGGAGACTGGGGTGGGGGTGCTCACCAGAGGCCTAGTCGGCGGAGGGAACACAGAGCACCCGGACGAGTTCGGAGATGGGCAGAAGTGGCGGTTTTGGGTGCGGATCTGGCGAACGTGCGACATCGAGGTGGGGCTCGTTCAGGCCGTCGCCAGGGAGCGCTCAGGGTCGTGCATGTCGGTGTCGAGGCTAGGAGAGCGGTCTGCCGACTCGACTCAGTCGTAGCAGATCCTTTGCGCGACCGCAGGAGTACTGGAGCGACCATGCCACCATATTAGCTTCCGCACGGACATGACCTAGTGGCGGCCGCTCGGAGGTCCCTATTGCAAAAGAGTGGCGTGGTCAGGTAGATCTGAGGAAGAGGAATAGGGTAGAGGGAGAAGATAGAACCAGATCGATAGGGACTACCCTTTCTTGAGGATGCCCGAGAGGGGAAGTTTTTCTCCTCCATGGACGGGGAGAGACAGAGAGAGGGAGTGGATCCTAGGGTTGTCTAGTGGGAGGTATAAGAGTGAAATGAGCCAGGGAGGGGTGGCTAGGTTGGCCTCAAGGCCTAATACTCGAGAGGTTGGGTGTATGGTGGGAAATCTCCATGGCCAAGCTTTGGAGGGTTGATGGCCAGGGATTGGGCCTCATGAGGGGTGGAGAGAGACGTGGGGTGTTCTGTGGTCGTGCTGGGGTATAGAGGGGAGTAGGGGCGACTATGTGTAGAGGTTTTGGAAATATGTGCTTGACTTCACTCCCTCGCCACTCCAAGCACAAGGGACAAAGGTTCTACAATAGTCTTTCTACAGTGTGCTTCGACCAGAGGTGAGGGAAGGGTGCTGTGGTGAGATGCTTGGCAAGTTTAACTAGGGTTTTATTTGGGGTTGATCATTGTTTCAAGAAATTTCAAATATTGTCCCTAGATATGATCATGATGGATTTGTAAAATTTTGAAATGTACCAGAGGGAATGATGATTCTGGTGGATGGATCTGGTAAAGGTGCATCCCCAAGAATTATTTTGGATTTATTGGATCTTTTTAGCTCACGAATATTCTATTTATTCAAAAACTGCAGAAGTAGTTTCTAGAAGCTCATTTGATATTTTTTACATTGTACATGTGTGGTTTTTGATGTTATATGGTCCTAAATACCATATTACACATTGGAGAATTTTATTTGAATTTATTTGGATTGAAATGTATTTTTAAGTAATTATTTCTTGTTTCTGCCATTTAAGAAAAAGGGCAAAAATAAATAATAGGGAATCTAAAAAATATTTATTTTTGAGATGGAAATGTGGGGTATGATGTATAGAACTCAAATATGCATTTTGTTGGCAAAGTGGTTTGGAGAAAAAACAAACTTTCCTTTGAAGACAAGGTTTGGAGGATTTTGTCTAAAATGAAAATTAGGTAGTTTTAGGCTCCAAATAAATATGGGAATTATTTGGGGAATTATCATAACCAATGTAGATGATGTAAATTTGAGATATACATCATTTCCAACTTGATTTTTTTGGATAAATAGGGTGAACTTTGGAGGAGTCTAGATTTTTAGGGAATCTAGGGTTTTGATATTTTTATGCCACCTAAACATGGTTGGATTAGTGAGCGCAGAGCTCACCTTGATACCAGGGATAGATGGGTGATTAAACCAAGTTGTATATATGATCATGGACACAAGAGTTGGGCTTGGTTGTATTTGAGGTGGTCTTGAAGAGATGGCAAACTTTGTTGAAAATAAGGCTGCCATAAGAGATATAGCATGATGCCTCATAAACCATGTGGGTTTAAGAAGCACAAAGATCCAACGGAAACAAGAGATGAGTGGATAGATAGACCATGATTAGTATATCATAATCATGCAAATATGTGGTCAAGGGGTGGTAGCATATGGATGTGAGCTTTTGTCAAAGTAGGCAAGATGATAAGATTTGCAGAAAATATTATTATCTTAACTACAAAACCATCATGGATGAGTGGGATCCAGATTGGTTTAACCAATGGAAAAAGTGGTCTTTGGTAGTACTAATGATGCAATACAAGATGGTTCAAGTACATTCTAAAGAATGCACATAGGTTGGAGAGGGTAGAGCTCCAAAATTGAATCTAGATAAGAAATCCAGACTTAGCCATTTTGGCAGATTTAGGGTTTTAGACTAGTATGGGAGAGGGGGACATTTGGAGAGGGGCAAGGATTTATACTAACCATCAAGTGGATGATATTTAAGTATAGATTGGGTAGAGGGGATCCATGCTTGGATTGGGTCTTCACTGAGTAGGAAGCTATCAAAAGGGATTATCCCTAGATTGATCTGATTAGGAGATGAGATGGCCACTTTGGTGGCTTAGGGTAGATCCAGATTTGGGTGCTTGGTCTAAGATTGATGATCACAAGCATAGATTTGGTCCTAAGGGATGAGCTACTAGATTACCTCACTCTAGTTCCTCAGCAAACAAGACAATCAGCAGATCAAGGCAATTCATCAAAAACAGATCAAGGCAATTCATCTTATCAACTTATCCAACTACTACTAAGGTTACCATCAAGCCTTGCTTGAGGTAAGGATGGGCATTTTGAATTAGTTATACTTTGAAGTAAGGTAAGGACCATCTTGGTATTTCCACCAAGATTGGAATGAAAAGGTTTTAAAAAGTTTTGGAGAACCCAGGGATAAGAGTAGCTGGGAGTTCTGTCTTGAAAACATAAGGAGATTATATATAGTGTCCATAGTTTTGTCAATAGAAACTAGTAGAGTATTTTGTTGTGTCAAAGTCATCTTGGCTCAGGTTTTGAAATGCCAGAACATTTGAGAATATGAAAGATGAGCCAAGACATTTCCATTATAAGATAGCCCTTGCCAAATAGAGTTGAGATAAGAAGTAGAGTACCTAAAGCACAATCAGTTGTATTCACTCAAGCAAACAAGTAAGCAAACATTGCAACACTTAATAAGAAAAAGTTTTTGTTTCCCCTTGATTTTTGCCTTTTGGACATCAAATCAGGGTTGCTAAAATTAGGATGTTACAGTCGGAACCCCAAAACTGTTTGTAATAGCTCATCAAAACGGTCATAAAACACGAAAACGACGAGTTTTTGCTCATGCCCTCAAACATATAACGGGTATTACGGTCATTGTAAATCGCCCTGAAACCCCAAAACTGTGGGAAATAACTCATGACAACACCCCAAAACGTGAGAACGATGAGTTTTTTGTCATTCTCTCAAACATGTATCGGGTATTACGGTCGTGTAAATCGCCCTGAACCCTCGAAACTGTAGGCAATAACTCATGAACACAACCCAAAATGCAAGAACGACAAGTTTTTTGGTCTTCCCCATAAATATGTATCAGGTATTACGGTCGTTGTAAATCTCCCTGAAACCCCAAAACTGTGGGCAATAACTCATGAAAACAGTCCAAAACACGAGAACAACGAGTTTTTGGTCTTTCCCACAAACATGTATCAGGTATTACGTTCATTGTAAATCTCCTTGAAACCCCAAAACTGTGGGCAATAAGTCATGAAAACAGCCCAAAACGTGAGAACGACGAGTTTCTAGTCATTCCTCAAGCATGTATCTGGTATTAGGGTCGTGTAAATCGCCCTGAAACCCCGAAACTGTAGGCAATAACTCATGAAAAGGGCCATAAAACGCGAAAACGATGAGTTTTTGGTCATTCCCTCAAACATGTATCGGTCTTAGGGTCGTTGTAAATTGCCCTGAAACCCCGAAACTGTGGACAATAGCTCATGAAAATGGCCACAAAGCAAGAAAAAACAAATTTTTGATGATAAATTTCGCACATGTATCGGGTCTTATGGTCGTTATAAATGGCCCCTGGAACCCCGAAACTGTGGGCAATAGCTCATGAAAACGGCCGTAAAACACGAAAAACGACGAGTTTTTGGTCATGCCCTCAAACATGTATCAGGTATTGCGATCGTCGTAAATCGCCCAGAAACCCCAAAATTGTGGGCAATAACTCATGAAAACAGCTCAAAACGTCAGAACGACAAGTTTTTTGGTCTTTCCCACAAATATGTATTAGATATTATGGTTGTTGTAAAAAGCCCTGAAACCCCAAAACTTGTAGGCTATAGCTCATGAAAACGTGTAAGGGTTCATAGCAAGGAAAACAAAAAAATTCTATCGCATGAACACACACAAGCGAAGATCTATCTACTAGATTGTAGCAACGAGTCGATAGAGAACTCACCCTCAAAGATTCCAAAGCGTTTAACAAGATACGGATCTCTTGTGGGTGATGTAGTCATTCACTTGCCGATCTCCAGATTGTGTAGACGATCCTTCCGGCGCCGCGTTCCGGCAGTGCTTCCGCAGTCGGTCACATGTTCGGTAC
Organism: Avena insularis; assembly: GCA_023614405.1. Taxonomy (NCBI): domain Eukaryota; kingdom Viridiplantae; phylum Streptophyta; class Magnoliopsida; order Poales; family Poaceae; genus Avena; species Avena insularis. The sequence continues at coordinate 2,944,429 of CM042691.1, forward strand.
TCGATGAAGACCTTCCCTTCCCTTGTTACAGCAGGCAGCGGAGGTTGTAGCTCTCTCCTCGCGATTCCGGCAGCACGACGGCGTGGTGATAGAAGTAGAGGGGAGATTCCGCAGGGCTTCACCTTAGCCGGAGCGAGTATGGTGGAGTAGAAGAGGGCCTCTGTGATATAGGGTTTAGAGGGCACCGAGGAGAGGTGTGGCTAGCGGCTAGGGTCTAGGGTTAGCCCCTAACTCGGTGACTTGGAGGAGAGCACCTAGGGCGGCGACGACTTGGGTGGAGGCCGGCGGCTAGGGTTTGTTGTGAGGTGTAGGGGCGCCCTTCCCCTCCTTATATAGGTGGGAAGAGGCGGTTGGGGGGAGGGGAGTCCTCCCCTAACTCCTCTTCTAGGGCCAGCGACAAGGGGAGGTGGGAATCCTCCCTTAGGTAGGATTCCTTCCCTCCCTCCACTTGGTAACCAATGTTCCAATTTGACTTTTTCAAACTGGCTTTTTGACTTTCAATCTAGTGTTTGATTTCTCTCTTCCAAGTGTCCAGCCAAGTGACCTGGTACATGAGGCAACCATTCCAACATGTCATGACACATTCATGTACCCTTCCCCTTACAGAGCACCGGACCTTCTAGACCCTTCTAGAAGGTTCCGGTGAAAACACCGAAAACATTTCCGAACACCAAAATTGGACTTTCCTTATATGAATCTTATTCTTCGGACCATTATGATCTCCTCGTGATATCCCGGATCCCATCCGAGACTCTGAACAACATTCGGTCTCTTTACTCACTTTCCATATCTACTAAGAGTCTGTTCTGTAACACTCCACTCCAGCAAAACGAGTCGCTCCGCTCCGATCCACGCGTGAAGCGCTCTCCGGATCGAATGCCTGGTCGAACCACCGTTCGGCAGGCTCCACTCCGTTCCAGTGTGGGCTGCTAGCCTATTCAATGCAAATAAAGCCTAATCAGGCGGAAACAAACGAGTATGGCCTGGGCCCTAGTGGTAGATGCAACTGCTCTTCGTGGAGGTCATGCAACTGCTCATCAGTTTCTCAAAAGAAAATGCAACTGCTCTTCGTGGAGGTCAAACACTAGCGTTGTGATTTGGGAAGTAAGGCCGTGGCGGGTGGACCAAGGTTCTGGCGAAGCAAATTGAACGGGAGGAAGCGGCGAGCAGTCTTGATTCGTCGGCGGAAATTCTTGAATCGCTGGCCGGGAGAGGAATATGAGTGATTCGACGAGCAGAAAGCACTAGGATATGAGCGCAGGCGGCGCCCTGGTTCGCCTTCCATATGGTTCATCTTATCGTCTATGTTTTCTTTAGGCTGTTGGCGATAGAGAGGACTAGAGAGAGAAAATAGACCGTACCGGTTCGGTGGTGGCACTTGGCGGTGGCATTTTTTGTAATTTTGACCAGATCCTGCTTTTTTTGAAACAAGGAGCGAGCGACGGGCCGCTTTGAAAAATTGCACTACGCGCCGCTCCGCTCCACAGAACTAGATCCACAGAGTTCTTGCGTTCGGCATGGCTCCGCCCACTCCGGTCGTGGAGTTCGGAGCCGGAGCGATGCCGAACAGGCCCTAAACAATATTGAAGCCTTAAGTGTGTCTCCCTATGATACGTGAATTATGCAGACATGACCGAGACTCTTCTCCGATAAATATCCAATAGAGGAATCTGGAAATGCATATGGCTCCCACATATTTCTACGATTACTTCATGATCGAATGAACCATTTACATACGACACCAATTTCCCTTTGTATCATGATACTTTACTTATCCGAGGTCTGATCGTCGGTATCTCTGCATACCTAGTTCAACCTCGTTACTGATAAGTACTCTTTACTTGTTCCTGTGAAATGTGATCCGTTGTGAGCCAGTCACATGCTTGCAAGCTAATTGGATGACATTCCACCAAGAGGGCCTAGAGTATATCTATTCGTTATATGGACAAATCCCACTCTTGATCCATGTGCCTCAACACATACTTTCCGAACACTCAATGCCACCTTTATAACCACCCAGTTACGAAGTGGTGTTTGATGTCATCAAAGCATCCATCCGGTGATGGTGATTAGCATGATCTCATGGTTGAAGGAATTAGGTTACTATTTTTCTGAAAGCTTATAGCAAACGAACTATTGAAATGACTTGACCTTTATTCTACGCTTATCTATAGGAGTATGTCCATCACACCATTCTCCTAATGATATGTTCTTGTTGTTAATAACATCTCAATGTTCATGATCAGGAAACCATGATCATCTATCAACCACAAGCTAGTATTGTAAAGAGGCTATACTAGGGACTCAAACAAGTTTACAAATCACACAAGTATTAATGTTTCCGGTTAATACAATTATAGCATGAATGTAAACATCTATCATAAAAACAAAGATATAATAATAACCACTCTTATTATTGCCTCTTCGTCATATCTCCAACAGTCTCCCACTTCCACTAGAGTCAATAACCTAGATTACATGGTAATATACCTAACACCCATGGCGGTTTGGTGTTGGTCATGTTTTGCCCTAGGGAAAGGTTTAGTCAATGGATCTGCCACATTTAGACTAGTATGTACTTTGAAAATCTTTATGTCACCATCTTGGACATGTTCGCGAATAGCCTGAAAACGTAGCTTGATGTGCTTCAGCTTCTTGTGTGACCTTGGGTCCTGCGCATTGGTGATGATGTGTAGCTCGGATCACTGTAGAGCTTCGTTGGGAGAACCCAAGAGGAAGGTATGATGAGCATAGCAGTAAGTTTTCCCTTAGTAAGAAACCAAGGTTATCGAACCAGTAGGAGCAAGGAAATGACTCAAAGGTGTTGCTAGCAACTTGGAAACCTGCACAACACAAAGTCAAGACTTTGCCCCAACAAACAGTGAGGTTGTCAATCTCACTGGTTTGCTGAAAACAAAGGATTAACTGTATGGTGTGGAAAGTAATGGTGGCTTGCAGAAAGTAAATAGTAACAGCGGAAGATGTATCAATGGTAAAGATTGGACCGGGGTCCATTGTTCGCTAGAGGTGTTCTCCTTAAGATAAACAATATAACATGTTGGGTAAACAGATTACAGCGGGGCAATTCAGAGGACAGAGCAAGGCATAACAATGCAATACTAGACATTCATGATCTTATGAGATTTGATTGGGCATTACAACAAGATACATAGACTTCCATCCAACTGCATCTATGACTAGTAATCCACCTTCAGGTTATCATCCGAACCCCCTCCAGTATTAAGTTTCAAGCAACGGATAACTGCTTTAAGCAAGGTGTGTAAAGTAAACAATCCACTTGTTCCATGAACAAGAGATCGTTGTTTTCTCCCTAGTAGCAACATCACATATACAACCTTAGAGATTTCTTTCACTTCCCCAGATTAAATAGAGGCATGAACCCACTATCGAGCATAAATACTCCCTCTTGGAGTCACTAGCATATACTTGGTCAAGATAGCTACTAGAAACAAAGAGTAGGCAAGATCTCAATCAACACAGACATGATAGAATCAATAAGATAGAATAACTAACCAATCTGACATAGTAATCTCAATATCCATCGGATCCCCGCAAACACAACATGCATGATTACAAATAGATGATCTTGATCATGAACGGATCTCACAAGATCTAAACATGGTAGCACAAAGGAGGAGAAACAACCATCTAGATACTACATGGACCCATAGTCCAAGGTGGAACTACTCATGCTTCATACCGGAGGCTGGCATGGTGATGAAGAAGGCCTTGTAACATCCCAAAAATATGAAACTTGGATCATCAAACTCTAATCATCAAAATTTAGGATTAACAAAAACTTTTCTAAATAAAAATATGAAAGCATGCATATGTGTAAGCATGACAATTTGGATTCTTTTGAATTGCCATGATTGTGTGTTTCCTTGCTTGTAAAAGGATGCTTAGGTGAAATAAACATCATCAAAACAATCCCCACACTTTTCCTAAAGACAAATAAATCAAAAGAAACAAAATAAGGGAATGGTCACTTTGGCCAAATTAACTCCCATGCCTACTTTGGCTATCTCTAACTTTCAGAACTTAACAGAAACTTGTTTGGATCTTTGCACCCCTTGATAGTACTCATAACAAAGTATCAAGGCCCACCTTGTGATCATCCAGAAACATTCAAATGCATAGTTTAAATGACAGTTTAAAATTGAATCTATATCATATGGGAAGATCCCCCTTTTTCAAAAACCACTCAAACAAGCTCAACTTTCAAAACCCAAGCATCTACAGACTCACCAGCACATGCCTAGCACACCAACCAAAAATCTTTTGAAAATTCAAAACTTGAATTCATGCGGCCATTTCATCAAACACCTTGCTGATTCAAATCAAATAAAATCAAAACACTATAGTGTGCAGTGTTTTGGGCCTAACTTATTCCCTCTCTAGCTCACAGCAACCTCAGCAGATCATCTAGCAAACTTAACCAATCCCTAGCACCACTGTAATCTTGACAATGTCATCAATGGTGAACAGCCAAGAGCACCCATGTCACCCCAGTGTGGACAGCAGGCTAGAGGAAGAACTAGCCGTGCCAACCTTGTCTGGGAGATAGCCCATGCCTCACCGCCCCCTCTCGACTAGCCCTGCCTCGCAGACAGCAGCTAGAACCGCCATGAACGCCGCGCCCGTGCTGTTGTCGACCATGCCGACGTGCACCATAGAGCACGCGCCGTTCCCATTCAACCAGACCACCTCGAGCCCTCACCGCCCGCCAACATGCTCCCCACCGTCCCAGGAGACCGCCAGACATGCCCATTTCACCGCCCGTACCCCGTAGCCACCGCTCGCCGTCGAAGACGCCGCCTCTACCGCGCAGAACATCGAGCGTTCCAAATCGTGTGACACCGCCCCTACACACGCATTAAAGCCATAGAGCATCGCCAGGAGACCACCGATCGATCGCCACCCTCGGCCATGCCTCTAGCAGCCCGTAGCCATGTCGCCACCGTCGCCTGCCCATCCCGTTCGGTCTCGTCGTCGAGACTATAAATAGAGGCCTCCCCCGCTCAAAATCTTCACACCATCTCACTCCCCTCACCTCACTGATCGTTCCACCCCGTTCCCGGAGGAAGGCGAGCAGCGCATCGCCGGAATTTGGCCGGAGCCCGCCGCTGCTGGAGAAGAAGGAAGCCATCGATTGGAGCCGCCCCAGGAGAAGCTACCGGTACCAGGAGGTTCGCTGTTGTCGACTTCGTCGTTCGCCCGCCTCGCCGACACTCGCCTGAGCCCCGGTGAGCCTCCCACGACCCCCACCTGCCGCGTTAGGGTCCTGTCTCGCCGGTGCTGCCCGACATGGACGATGAACCAGAGCCGTTGGATTAGAACTAGATCCAACGCACCACGTTGCCCCGTACCGCTTCGCACCCCCCGTCTCACTGACGCGTGGGGACAGCAACTTAACCAGCCCGCGTAAGCGCTATGCGTAGCAGGCCGGCCCATTAGCAGTTCCCGCGCAGCCCACTCGTTTGAATTTGGATTTTTCCATTTTCATTCAAACACAGTTCTGTACCTAGGTTCAAAAATCAACCCAGCTCGATTCAGTGAACCAAATTGAATGAAACCAATTTTGTTAGAAAGGTCTGGAAATGCTGAATCCAAGCCCGTTGGATTCAAATCATTTGAATCTATAGATCAACCTTGGTAAAAATAACAAGGCAGCAGCTTTTCTGCATTCAAACATTTTTCAAATTTAAACCATAATAGCTTTTGAGTTGATTCCAACTCTCAAAAATCACATTTGGTCATACCTTTCAGAATATATAAAAACATATGGGTTTACTTACAGAAATATTGTTCAAGTAATAAAAGGATGCCACATAGGCATTTCTAGTCATTTATTTTTATTTAAAATAAAAGGTTAACTCTTATTAAATTGTGACACCACTTTAAATCACATTCCCATGTACTGAAATGTGTGGTGATGACATGTGCCAACATGATCCCATGTTTGGTTTGGAGAATATTAAATCTTAAGTAGTTTTTCAATGAGTAGAAATTACTTTTCTAAAAATAAAATTATTAAGTCAAGTGCTTGTAATGTTAGTGATGATGCTAGATCATCTATAGAACCCCTTTGTGTGATGATTGAAAGTAGTTAAGTATTGTTTGGTGATTGTGTACCTCGTATTTATTTATAGACGCTAGTACCGACCAAGGATACGAGGAAGAAGGAGGATACTACGAAGAAGAATCCGAGGAGAACTTCAACCACTGCTCTGCACAAGGCAAGCTAACACTTGCAATTTAGCAAGCTTATACTGATACTGATGCAAGCCTAATACTGCTAGTTGATTGAGCAAGCTAACACTTGCAATTATGAGAGTTAACCTATGCAATGCACTAAGGATGCTTGGTTAGACACATTTGATGATACCCAATCCTAGTTTTACTTGCAAGCTTTATACTTTATTTCTTTATCAAAGCTCTAACTTAGAGTTTACTGGAATAAATTGTAGATATTAGAAAGATAATTGAAGGTTGCATAAAGAGCATAAAACTTGGCCTAAGCTAGATAATCTTTATGTCATCCTAAGGCATGAGATTGAACTTAGTAAAACTCCACTAGTTTACCACCCCTCATTAGTACTTACCCCCACTTGTAGATGCTAGTGCTAAGCATAAAACTTGATCAACTTTATATGGGAATACTTGGTGAAAATGGTTATGAAAACCTTGGAATGATGGATCATTCTATTGAAATGTTTTGGACATGTGTTTCCGAACACCAGAGGATTTTTGGTGATGAAAATGTTGAGGCATGAGCCTTAGCCCTTTATAAAACTGATGGTTGTCTGGATGCGATACCATTCCAATTTTACCATACAACCACAATACCCGAGAATTGGGTAGGGCTTGACTGGAAACTTATATACCTTAGTATTGGTTCCCTCACGGCCAAGGTCTGAGCTGAGGCTACCTTGTGAAGATTGTCCACCTGTGCAGTACCCAAGATGACAGTTGGTCATGGTTGGGAGGCCAAACTCACAGGAGAGGTGCTTATACTAGGGCGTGTAAATGAAAGGTTAGGATTGATTATCTGCATACTGAGTATGGTGAATTCAGGATTTGTTCCTGACGGATGTATTGAATGTTGTGGTGAAAGTGTACAATCTCTGCAGAGTGTCAAACTATTCGAATAGCCGCGTCCGCAGTTATGGACAGTTGGAGTGGACATACTGTTCCCCCGTCAGATGTTTTCAAAATGACTTGTGAAATGGATTGAGATTTTGACTTGACCACAACAGAGTTATGATATGAAATACAAGTTCCCACTTAGGTGTTATAAAACTTCAACTAGCTTTCTTCATTTCTAAACTTAGTAGAGGTAAATCTGGCTTTTTGCAAAACAACCCTAGAGCTTAGTGTCCTATTACAAAAACTCTTTCCCTTGTTAATATTAGTTTGCGAGTACTTAAAGAGTACTCATGGCTTTGTCCCTGGCTATTCCCGTGGCTAGACTATGAAGAGGAGTACCAGAATGATGGACCCCAGGAAGGTTACGACAACTAGGATCATCTCCCATCATCAGCATTGCCTGTGACCCCGAAGATGGAGCTTCGCGTACGCTACCGTTATTATTACGTATTTCCGCTGCTTGATTTGTATTAAGAACTGGATCATGAGATCCTTATTTGTGTAAGACCTTATGTATGGTTTGTAATGGATGATGTACTGTGGTATCCAAATCTGTTATGTCTCACAAAAATGGTAATCCTGGGATTGCGATGTATGGCATAACAGGCATCTGGGATTAAAATTCCGGGTGTTGACAAGTTGGTATCAGAGCCATCCTGACCATAGGAGACCCTAGTTAGACTGGACGTTTGAATCAAAAACTTAGTTTCAAAACCAAAGGAAGCAAATATTTACAAAAACTTATTCCCATTCTTATCACCTTGATTCTTTCATAAAAATTCATGTTCCGCAAAAACTCTTGCCAAATACACAAAATTTGACACACTTGATCACTCTACTAACTTACTCATCCTATATTCTTATAGATGGACGTGAAGTACAGCAAGTTTTATCAGTTGGGGAATGGAGGAGACCTTATCTTTGAGCGGGATTTGGACCAGCTTTCGGAACTTCTGGAGCGTCCGCTCCCCTAGTTCTTCGGAGCTCAGCTCAATGATCAAGGAGGAGAAGGCAGTGGCTAATTGTTGCAAGTCTCCGAGGAAATATTGAACCTCCCACTGCCGAGGGAATTCAATTCACCTTAAGAGAGAACAACTGGCTCGATGGACTTGCCAGGGCAATGCAGGAAGCTCTTGCCCGTCTGTGTGGGCAGAGTATCAACCAGATCAAGGGTACCCGCTTCGAGTTTTGTCCTAGGCGTGATGCTAATGGACAGCCACTGGAAGCCCCATACCACCACGAGCTGAAGACTCAGTTGGACCACCTTAGCTTCATGATGTACGATCGTCAGCAGGAGTCGGATAATTGCCGTGACTACTCCAACCACAAGTCTGCCATCATCAAGACGAAGGATCAGACCATCGCCATTCTAGCAAAGGATCGCAAGTCTCGCGGCCTTCAGCTCGACAAGAAGGAGCGCATCATTGCTCGTCTTCGCCACCGTATCTCGGACTTGGAGGAGACCATACACGAGAGAGACATGCAGTTGGAGGAAAGGGAGAATGCCGGAGAGGATCTTCATGGAGACCCCTACTCTTATCTCAGCGATGATGATGATTTTCTGGAGGATCAGGCTATGGACTTCTTCACCGATGAGGAGGATTTCGCCTTCATCAATGACGATGAGGATGATGAGGATGACGACTACACCGACTCCAAGGAGTAGTAGCACTTGAGCACTAGCGTAGTGAGTAGTATTCGGTCCCACTATATCGTAATTTCTAGAATGGTTCCTAAAACTATCTATTTACCTTTGTTGTGGTGTGTGTTGTATCATGTGAATGAATGAATGAAAAGCAAGTTGCTATAAAATCTGAGTCAAATTTTAAAAACTTTTCAAAGTCCCGAACCTTAGAAATTTCCCTCTTTTCTCATGATCTATCTCAATCTTCAGATGCCACGCGGAGGAAGTGGTTCATCCCTGGACCCGATGTTGCAGATCCTGCAAATGTTGGTTTCTGACCGCGAAGCTGAAAGAGCCGAACGTCAAGCCAACCTAGCCACCCTTCAGCAGATAGCTCAGCTAGCCCACAACAATCAAGGCCACGGAAATCAGGACAACCATGGATCTAAGCTCAAGAATTTCCAGAACACCAACCCACCTGTTTTCACTAAGTCAGAAGAGCCCCTAGATGCAGATGATTGGCTGCAAACCATGGAAAATAACCTGGAAGTCGCCTGAGTGGAAGCCAATGAGAAAGTTCTGTTCGCCACCCATTATCTAGCCAGAGATGCAAGGGTATGGTGGAACAGTGTTCGTGCGATGACCGGAGGACAAATGATGACCTGGGAGGAATTCAAGGTCAAGTTCAGCAGAACCCATGTGCCACCAGGTTTGATCAAGAGGATGAGAGATGAATTCAGAGAACTGAAGCAAGGACGAATGACCGTAGTGGAATACCGTGACAAATTCTTGTCATTAGCTAGGTATGCCCCGGATGCGATCGACACCGAAGCCAAGAACAAGGAGAGATTCTTGAATGGTCTACACGATGAGATGCAGACTGTGTTAGTCAATATCCCCTTTGCTGATATTGAAGCCCTAGTCGACTCTGCCATCCAGATGGAAGGAAAGATCAACCAAGCCAATGAGAACCGCAAGCGTCGCATGATGCATCAACCAGGAACCCATCAGACCCCAAAGTACCGCCCCAACCCATCTCCAGGATTTGCCCCGAGAACCAACAGACCCCCGATGAACCGTTCGACCTATCCCAACCGTGGAAACCCGAGGCTCGGAGGAAATCACAATAACCCCGGCAACTCTAACAATTTCAACCGTACCCCACCCAAGTTCAACAACAACAATGCTACCGCCAACACCAACACTTCCCCTAGGACTGGAAGCAATGTTGTGCCTGTTGCAGCAAAGGACAAGTCGCAAGTGACTTGTTATGACTGTGGAAATAGGGGTCACTACTCCAACGAGTGCCCCAACAAGAAGAATACCGCAGCCCCCAATGCAAATGCCCCAGCTCAGCAGCAGCGTCGTGTTCAACCAGGAAGAAGGTTTGCCCCAAGTAATTCGCTCAACCGCAACGGCCGTCTTTTTCTCATGGATGCTGAAGAAGCTCAGGAAGTGCCAGACGTCGTGCTGGGTATGTTTTCTGTTAATTTAGTACTTGCTAGAGTGTTGTTTGATTCTGGTGCATCGCACTCATTTGTCACCGAAGAATTTGCATGCACTAGTAAAATCCAACCAACCAAACTGAAACATGTTATGATCGTTCAAATCCCCGAATCAACCACCAAGGCTAGGCAAATTTGCAAAGCCGTCCCTATCTGAATCCATGGCATAGATTTTTATGCTAATCTGATAGTACTCGGAACTAAAGGTTTGGAAGTAGTACTAGGAATGGATTGGTTGTCTAACCATAAAGGATTGATTGACTGTGCCAAGAAATCCATCACCATGACCAGTACAGTCGGAATATTAGTCGAGCATATATCTAAAACCTTACCTCGCCAATTCAAGTGCAACAAGAGTATAGCCCAACCTACCATTGACCAAGTCCAGATAGTCTGTGAATACCCCGATGTATTTCCAGATGTTTTGCCCGGTATGCCCCCAGATCGGGATATCGAGTTTATCATTGAACTAATCCCCGGAACAGGACCCATAGCCCAGAGACCCTATAGTATGAACCCGTCTGAACTAGAAGAACTAAAGAAGCAACTGGATTCCATGTTGGAAATTGGATTAATTCAACCAAGTGCGTCACCATGGAGATCACCTGTCTTATTTGTGGACAAGAAGGATGGAGGTAACCGTTTGTGTACGGATTATCGGAAGTTGAATGATGTCACCATCAAGAACAAGTATCCCTTGCCCAAGATAGAAGATTTGTTTGATCAGTTGGCCGGTGCCAAAGTGTTTTCTAAGATTGATCTTAGAACAGGCTATCATCAACTCAAGATTCGCGCAGAGGATATTCCCAAGACTGCCTTTACCACCAGATATGGATTATACGAGTATACTATCATGTCTTTTGGATTAACCAATGCCCCCGCTTATTTCATGAATCTCATGAATAAGATTTTTATGGACTTGCTGGATAAGTTTGTCGTTGTTTTCATCGACGACATTCTGATTTATTCCAAATCGGAAGAAAAACATGAGCTACACCTAAGGACCATTCTTGGAACCCTTAGAGAGCATCAATTGTATGCCAAGTTTAGCAAATGTGAATTCTGGTTACAGGAGGTAGGATTCCTCGGCCACATTGTCTCAGCCGGAGGAATTGTCGTTGACCCTGCAAAGGTGAAAGATGTTGAAGATTGGCAAGCCCCAACCACTCAAACCCAAGTTCGTGCATTTCTCGGATTGGCGGGATATTACCGCAAGTTCATAGAAGGATTCTCGAGTATAGCCAGACCCATGACTCAATTGCTGAAGAAGGACAGGAAGTTTGAATGGACAGACAAATGTGAAGCGAGTTTTCAAGAACTCAAGAGGAGATTGATTTTAGCCCCAATCTTAATGATGTCAGATATCACAAAGCCCTTCGACATGTATTGTGATGCATCCAAGATCGGTCTCAGATGTGTGCTAATGCAAGAAGGCAAAGTTATCTCTTATCTATCTCGACAATTGAAACAACATGAGCAAAATTACCCAACCCATGACCTCGAACTCGCAGCCGTAGTTCTAGCCCTGAAGACATGGAGGCACTATCTGATGGGAAATCGTTGTGAGATTTATTCGGATCACAAGAGCCTGAAGTATATATTCACTCAGAAGGAGCTGAATATGAGACAGAGAAGATGGATTGAGATAATCAAGGATTACGATCTGGACATTCACTATCACCCTGGTAAAGCCAATGTGGTAGCAGATGCCCTTAGAAGATTGCCGTGCCGCTTGAACTCCATGATTTTGAAGGAGCAACCAAGCTTGCCCAAAGAGATGGAAGATTTTTTAATGGAATTAGTGAGTGAAGGATTTTTGGCTAGCATAGAACTTCAACCCACTTTGATTAGCCAGATCAAAGAGTCGCAGAAAGGAAATGCTAGTATTGACGGAATCAAGCTTCGTATCGGTACAGGCAAAGTACCTGGATTCATCGAAGACGAAGAAGGAGTTCTGTGGTACAAAGGACGCCTTTGTGTACCAGCAGATTCTGAGTTGAAAGAAGTGATTCTGAAGGAAGCTCATGATACTCTTTATTCTATCCACCCCGGAGGAACTAAGATGTATCAAGATTTGAAAGAGAAATTTTGGTGGCATAAGATGAAGAGAGAAATCGGAAGCTATATCGCCAAGTGTGATATATGTCAGCGAGTCAAGGCCGGACATCAAAGACCCTCTGGATTGTTGCAACCATTACAGATTCCGGAATGTAAATGGTATTCCATTGGAATGGACTTTATCACCGGATTGCCTACTTCTAGTAGGGGAAATGACTCTATCTGGGTCATAGTGAACAGGTTGTCCAAAGTAGCCCATTTCTTACCCGTCAAGACCACATATCGGAGTTCGAAGCTAGCGGAGTTATACATCGCTAGAATCGTCAGTTTGCACGGAGTCCCCAAGAACATCGTATCGGATCGAGGAACTCAGTTTACCTCGAGATTCTGGAAGAAAGTCCAAGAAGGTTTAGGAACCCGACTAGATTTCAGTACCGCTTATCACCCCCAGACCGATGGACAAACAAAGCGAGTAAATCAAATACTCGAAGATATGCTGAGAGCATGTGTGTTAGAATATGGATCTAAGTGGGAAGATTGTCTGCCGTTCGCAGAATTTTCATACAACAACAGTTATCAAGCTAGTTTGCAAATGGCCCCATTTGAATTTATGTACGGAAGGAAGTGTCGCACCCCTTTGAACTGGTCAGAAGTAGGAGAGAGTCAGATTTTCGGACCTGATATCCTACGACAAGCAGAAGAGAAGGTTCACAAGATTCGTGAGCACCTCAAGACAGCCCAGTCAAGACAGAAGAGTTACGCCGACAAGAGACGTCGAGACCTCGCCTTCAACATAGGAGATTTTGTGTATCTGAAAGTGTCGCCATTGAAAGGAATGCAGCGTTTCCAACTCAAAGGAAAGTTAGCCCCCAGATATATAGGCCCCTTCAAGATTCTGAACCGTCGAGGAGAAGTGTCGTATCAATTGGAACTACCCGAAGAGATGTCAGCCGTGCAAAATGTGTTCCATATCTCATTACTTCACAAGTGTCTCGAAGTCCCGGAGAAGACTGAAGTATTCAAGAATATCGATCACCGAACCATAGAGATCAACGATGACCTAACCTATCCCGAAGTACCCATCCGTATTTGGGAAGAAGCCTCCAGAACTACCAGAACCCGAAGCATCAAGTTTCTCAAGATTCAGTGGAGCAACCACACAGAAGAGGAAGCTACCTGGGAGCGCGAAGATCACATCAGGACGGAGTTTCCCGATCTCTTCAAATCCTAGGTAATCTTTTTCGTCCTTTTTCAAATCTCGGGATGAGATATTGTTTAAGGGGGGAAGGTTTGTAACATCCCAAAAATATGAAACTTGGATCATCAAAATTTAGGATTAACAAAAACTTTTCTAAATAAAAATATGAAAGCATGCATATGTGTAAGCATGACAATTTGGATTCTTTTGAATTGCCATGATTGTGTGTTTCCTTGCTTGTAAAAGGATGCTTAGGTGAAATAAACATCATCTAAACAATCCCCACACTTTTCCCAAAGACAAATAAATCAAAACAAACAAAATAAGGGAATGGTCACTTTGGCCAAATTAACTCCCATGCCTCCTTTGGCTATCTCTAACTTTCAGAACTTAACAGAAACTTGTTTGGATATGTGCACCCCTTGATAGTACTCATAACAAAGTATCAAGGCCCACCTTGTGATCATCCAAAAACATTCAAATGCATAGTTTAAATGATAGTTTAAAATTGAGTCTATATCATATGGGAAGATCCCCTTTTTCAAAAACCACTCAAACAAGCTCAACTTTCAAAACCCAAGCATCTACAGACTCACCAGCACATGCCTAGCACACCCACCAAAAATCTTTTGAAAATTCAAAACTTGAATTCATGCGGCCATTTCATCAAACACCTTGCTGATTCAAATCAAACAAAATCAAAACACTATAGTGTGCAGTTTTTTGGGCCTAACTTGTTCCCTCTCTAGCTCACAGCAACCTCAGTAGATCATCTAGCAAACTTAACTAATCCCTAGCACCACTGTAAGCTTGACAATGTCATCAATGGTGAACAGCTGAGAGCACCCATGTCACCCCAGTGTGGACAGCAGGCTAGAGGAAGAACTAGCCGTGCCAACCTTGTCTGGGAGATAGCCCATGCCTCACCGCCCCCTCTCGACCAGCCCTGCCTCGCAGACAGCATCTAGAACCGCCATGAACGCCGCGCCCGTGCTGTTGTCGACCATGCTAACGTGCACCACAGAGCATGCGTCGTTCCCATTCAACCAGACCACCTCGAGCCCTCGCCGCCCGCCAACATGCTCCCCACCGTCCCAGGAGACCACTAGACATGCCCATTTCACCGCCTGTACCCCGTAGCCACCGCTTGCCGTCGAAGACGCCGCCTCTGCCGTGCAGAATGTCGAGCATTCCAGACCGTTTTCCACCGCCCCTACACACGCATTAAAGCCATAGAGCATCTCCAGGAGACCACCGATCGATCGCCACCCTCGGCCATGCCTCTAGCAGCCCATAGCCATGTCGCCACCGTCGCCTGCCCATCCCGTTTGGTCTCGTCGTCGAGACTATAAATAGAGGCTTGCCCCGCTCAAACTCTTCACACCATCTCACTCCCCTCACCTCACTGATCGTTCCACCCCGTTCCCGGAGCAAGGCGAGCAGCGCATCGCCAGAATTTGGCTGGAGCCCGCTGCTGCTGGAGAAGAAGGAAGCCATCGATTGGAGCCGCCCCAGGAGAAGCCGTCGGTACCAGGAGGTTCGTCGTCATCGACTTTGTCGTTCGCCTGCCTCGCCGACCCCCGCCTGAGCCCCGGTGAGCCTCCCATGACCCCCACCTGCCTCGTTAGGGTTCTGTCTCGCCTGCGCTGCCCGACGTGGATGATGAACCAGAGCCGTTGGATTAGAACTAGATCCAACGCACCACGTTGCCCCGTACCGCTTCGCATCCCCCGTCTCACTGACGCGTGGGGACAACAACTTAACCAGCCCGCGTAAGCGCTGTGCGTAGTAGGCCGGCCCATTAGCTGTTCCCGCGCAGCCCACTCGTTTGAATTTGGATTTTTCCATTTTCATTCAAACACAATTCTGTACCTCGTTTCAAAAATCAACCCAACTCGATTCAGTGAACCAAATTGAATAAAACCAATTTGGTTAGAAAGGTCTGGAAATGCTGAATCCAAGCCCATTGGATTCAAATCATTTGAATCTATAGATCAACCTTGGTAAAAATAACAAGGCAAAAGCTTTTCTGCATTCAATTTTTTTCAAATTTAAACCATAATAGCTTTTGAGTTGATTCCAACTCTCAAAAATCACGTTTGATCATACCTTTCAGAATATATAAAAACATATGGGTTTACTTACAGAAATAATGTTCAAGTAATAAAAGGATGCCACATAGGCATTTCTAGTCATTTATTTTTATTTAAAATAAAAGGTTAACTCTTATTAAATTGTGACACCACTTTAAATCACATTCCCATGTACTGAAATGTGTGGTGATGACATGTGTCAACATGATCCCATGTTTGGTTTGGAGAATATTAAATCTTAAGTAGTTTTTCAATGAGTAGAAATTACTTTTCTAAAAATAAAATTATTAAGTCAAGTGCTTGTAATGTTAGTGATGATGCTAGATCATCTATAGAACCCCTTTGTGTGATGATTGAAAGTAGTTAAGTATTGTTTGGTGATTGTGTACCTCGTATTTATTTATAGACGCTAGTACCGACCAAGGATAAGAGGAAGAAGGAGGATACTACGAAGAAGAAGCCGAGGAAAACTTCAACCACTGCTTTACACAAGGCAAGCTAACACTTGCAATTTAGCAAGCTTATACTGATACTGATGCAAGCCTAATACTGCTAGTTGATTGAGCAAGCTAACACTTGCAATTATGAGAGTTAAATAACCTATGCAATGCACTAAGCATGCTTGGTTAGACACATTTTATGATACCCAATCCTAGTTTTACTTGCAAGCTTTATACTTTATTTCTTTATCAAAGCTCTTACTTAGAGTTTACTGGAATAAATTGTAGGTATTAGAAAGATAATTGAAGGTTGCATAAAGAGCATAACTTGGCCTAAGCTAGATAATCTTTATGTCATCCTAAGGCATGAGATTGAACTTAGTAAAACTCCACTAGTTTACCACCCCTCATTAGTACTTACCCCCACTTGTAGATGCTAGTGCTAAGCATAAAACTTGATCAACTTTAGATGGGAATACTTGGTGAAAATGGTTATGAAAACCTTGGAATGATGGATCATTCTATTGAAATGTTTTGGACATGTGTTTCCGAACACCAGAGGATTTTTGGTGATGAAAATGTTGAGGCATGAGCCTTAACCCTTTATAAAACTGATGGTTGTCTGGATGCGATACCATTCCAATTTTACCATACAACCACAATACCCGAGAATTGGGTAGGGCTTGACTGGAAACTTATATACCTTAGTATTGGTTCCCTCACGGCCAAGGTCTGAGCTGAAGCTACCTTGTGAAGATTGTCCACATGCGGTATCAAGATGACAGTTGGTCATGGTTGGGAGGCCAAACTCACATGAGAGGTGCTTATACTAGGGCGTGTAAATGAAAGGTTAGGATTGATTATCCGCATACTGAGTATGGTGAATTCAGGATTTGTTCCTGACGGATGTATCGAATGTTGTGGTGAAAGTGTACAATCTCTGTAGAGTGTTAAACTATTCGAATAGCCGCGTCCACGGTTATGGACTGTTGGAGTGGCCATACTGTTCCCCCGTCAGATGTTTTCAAAATGACTTGTGAAATGGATTGAGATTTTGATTTGACCACAACAGAGTTGTGATATGAAATTCAAGTTCCCACTTAGGTGTTATAAAACTTCAACTAGCTTTCTTCATTTCTAAACTTAGTAGAGGTAAATCTGGCTTTTTGCAAAACAACCCTAGAGCTTAGTGTCCTATTACAAAACCCTTTCCTTGTTAGTATTAGTTTGCGAGTAAAGAGTACTCATGGCTTTGTCCCTGGCTATTCCGTGGCCGGACTATGAAGAGAGTACCAGAATGATGGACCCCGGAAGGTTCGACAACTAGGATCATCTCCCATCGTCAAGCATTACTGTGACCCGAAGATGGAGCTTCGCCTACGCTACCGTTATTATTACGTATTTCCGCTGCTTGATTTGTATTAAGAACTGGATCATGAGATACTTATTTGTGTAAGACCTTATGTATGGTTTGTATTGGATGATGTACTGTGGTATCCAAATCTGTTATGTCTCACAAAAATGGTAATCCTGGGATTGCGATGTATGGCATAACAGGTATCTGGGATTAAAAATCTGGGTGTTGACAGGCCTCCGGGATGATCTCTCCCCTCCGGCAGGGTGCCGGGAAGAGCTTCAGATCCCCCGATCTAGGAACGATGGTGGCGGTGGATACAGACTGTTTCGTGGAATATTGATCGGATACATAGGGTTTAAGTATCGGGGGCTTCTTATAGGTGAAAAGGGAGGCCGAGGGGGTGGCCGAGGTGGCTGCACCCCCTAGGCGCGGGCCAGGCCTGGCCGCGCGGCCTGGAGGTATGGCCCCCTCAAGGCCCTTCTCCGTCTCGTCTTATGGCTCCGTGTTCCCCATGGTAAAATATTGACTTTGGCTTTTGTCCCGTCCAATTTCGAGAATATTAATTTTCTGACTTTTTTGGAAGCAAAAACAGAAGAAAACAGGCAACTGGCACTGTGGCATCTTGTTAATAGGTTAGTCCCAAAAACCATATAAAAATACCTCAAAGTGTAGACAAAGCAAAGCAAAGTAGATACTAAACAATCATGGAACATCAAAAATTATAGATACGTTTACGATGTATCAATTGGCTATGGCGCCCATGTTATCACATGTCAACACCTGGATTTTTAATCCCAGATGCCTGTTATGCCATACATCGCAATCCCGGGATTACCATTTTTGCGAGACATAACAGATTTGGATATCACAGTACATCATCCATTACAAACCATACATAAGGTCTTACACAAATAAGGATCTCATGATCCAGTTCTTAATACAATTCAAGCAGCGGAATAATGTAATAATAAAGGTAGTGTAGGCGAAGCTCCATCTTCGGGGTCATAGGCAATGCTGATGATGGGAGATGATCCTAGTTGTCGTAACCTTCCTGCGGTCCATCGTCCTCGTACTCCTCTTCATAGTCTGTCCACGGGAATAGCCAGGGAGAAAGCCATGAGTACTCTTTAAGTACTCGCAAACTAATACTAACAAGTTAAGAGGGTTTTTTGTAGTAGGACACTAAGCTCTAGGGTTGTTTTGCAAAAAGCGAGATTTACCTCTACTAAGTTCAGAAGCAAGAAAAACTAGTTGAAGTTTTATAACACCTAAGTGGGAACTTGTATTTCATATCACAACTCTGTTGTGGTCAAGTCAAAGTCTCAATTCACTTCATAAGTCATTTTGAAAACATCTGATGGGGGGACAGTATGGCCACTCCAACTGTCCATAACCGCGGACGCAGCTATTCGAATAGTTTGACACTCTGCAGAGATTGTACACTTTCACCACAACATTCGATACATCCGTCAGGAACAAATCTTGAATTCACCATACTCAGTATGCGGATAATCATTCCTAACCTTTCAATTACACGCCCTAGTATAGGCACCTCTCCTGTGAGTTTTGCCTCCCAACCATGACCAACTTTCATCTTGGGTACTGCACAGGTGGACAATCTTCACAAGGTAGGCTCAGCTCAGACCTTGGCCGTGATGGAACCCATACTAAGTTTCCAGTCAAGCCCTACGCAATTTTCGGGTATTGTGGTTGTACGGTAAAATTAGAATGGTATCGCATCCAGACAACCATCAGTTTTATAAAGGGCTAAGGCTCATGCCTCAACATTTTCATCATCAAAATCATCTGGTGTTCGGAAACACATGTCAAAACATTTCAGTAGAATGACTCATCATTCCAAGGTTTTCATAACCATTTTCACCAAGTATTCCCATCTAAAGTTGATCAAGATTTATGCTTAGCACTAGAATCTACAAGTGGGGTAAGTACTAGTGAGGGGTGGTAAACAAGTGGAGATTAATTAATTTTAATCTCATGCCTTAGGATGACATCAAGATTATCTAGCTTAGGCCAAATTTAATGCTCTTTATGAAACCTTCAATTACCTTCCTAGAATATACATGTCACTTAAGTAAACTCTAAGAGAAAGCTTTGATAAAGAAATAAAGTATAAAGCTTGCAAGTAAAACTAGGATTGGGTATCATTAAATGTGTCTAACCAAGCATGCTTAGTGCATTGCATAGGTTATCTAACTTTTATAATTTCAAGTGTTAGATTGCATAGGTCAACTTGGTTAGTAAGGCTTGCCTTGTGCAGAGCAGTGGTTAAAGTTCTCCTTGGCTTCTTGTTTGTAGTATCCTTCTTCCTCCTCGTATCCTTGGTCGGTACTAGCGTCTATAAATAAATACGAGGTACACAATCACTAAAAAATACTTAACTATTTTCAATCATCACACAAAGGTGTTCTATAGATGATCTAGCATCATCACCTATCATTACAAGATTAAAGCATTTGTCTTATTTATTTTAATTTGAGAAAATTAATTTCTACTCATTGAAAAACAACTTAAGATTTAATATTCTCCAACTCAAACATGGGATCATGTTGACACATGTCATCACCACATATTTCAGTACATGGGAATGTGATTTAAAGTGGTGTCACAATTTAATAAGGTTTAACCTTTTTATTTTAAATAATTAAAGTGACTAGAAATGCCTATGTGGCATTCTTTTATTACTTGAACATTATTTCTGTAAGTAAACCCAAATGTTTTTAGATATTCTGAAAGGTATGATCAAATGTGATTTTTGAGAGTTGGAATCAACTCAAAAGCTATTATGGTTGAAATTTGAAAAATGTTTGAATACAGAAAAGCTTCTGACTTGTGATTTTTACCAAGGTTGATCTACAAATCCAAATGATTTGAATCCAACGGGCTTGGATTAAGCATTTCAGTACCTTTCTAACAAAGTTGGTTTCATGCAATTTGGTTCACTGAATCGAGCTAGGTTGATTTTTGAAACTAGGTACAAAACTGAGTTTGAATTAAAATAGAAAAATCTAAATTCAAACGGTTGGGCTGCGCGGGAAAGGTTAATGGGCCGGCCCAGTGTCACTCCACAGTGCAGGGCTCAGCTGACAGGGGGGTTCCACCCGTCAGTGGCTCATAACACGCGAAGCGGTACGGGGCGATCTCGGCCGCACGATCTAAATCTAATCCAACGACTCTGGTTCATCGTCCACGTCGGGCAGCGCCGGCGAGATAGAACCCTAACGCGGCAGGTGGGGGTCGTGGGAGGATCACCGGGGCTCAGGCGAGG
The DNA here is from genome assembly GCA_023614405.1 of Avena insularis. Classification (NCBI taxonomy): domain Eukaryota; kingdom Viridiplantae; phylum Streptophyta; class Magnoliopsida; order Poales; family Poaceae; genus Avena; species Avena insularis. Next base: position 2,965,160 of record CM042691.1, read on the forward strand.
GTCGGTGATGGGGGCGAACGACGAAGTCGATGACGGCGATTCTCCTGGCACCGGTAGCTCCTCCTGGGGCGGCTCCAACCAACGACGCCTCTCCTCCTCTGCAGCGGCGAACTCTGGTGCAATTCCGGCCACCTGGTGCTCGCCTTTCTCCAGGGGTGAGTGAGGGTGATCAGTGAGAGGTGGGGAGCGAACTGGTGTGAAGAATTCAAGCGGGGGAGGCCTCTATTTATAGTGGCGAGAGGGGACCGACGAGCGCGAGCTGAGCTCGTCGTGGTCGACGGCATAGGCAGCTATCGGCGTGGGCGACGGTAGGGGCGGTTCTATGTTCCCTAGCGAAGCTCAACGGCGTGGTGGCGAGGCGTGGGGCGGTGCTGATCGGTCGGAACGCTTCGACGCTCTGAGCGGGTCCGACGGGGGTTTTGATGGCGCACAACGAGCATGGTCCGCGCGGCGCCGAACGGGCATGTCTGGCAGGGTGCTGGGGTGCTGGCGATCACTTACGCACGCGGTGAGGGAGGCGCGCGGTCTCGGGGTGCTGGTCGAGCGTGGCGCACGGGCGCGCGCTCTCGGCATGGTCGTAGAGAGGTTTGGCATGGCCTAGGCGTGTGGTCAAGTGGCTGGCATTGCTCGAGGCTGGGACAGGGATTGGCGGTGGAACGCTGGCTAGCTCCCAGACATGGTTGGCGAGGCTAGTGTGGCCTCTAGCTCGCCGGCGACAACAGGGTGGCAAGTTTGCTCTCGGCCTGCTCACCATTGATGGCTAGGCTTGCTTACAGTGATGCTAAGGATAGTTAAAGGAGCTAGATGATCTACTAAGGACTAGTGGCAACCAGAGAGGGAACAAGTTAGGCCAAATTTACTGCTCAAAATAGTGTTTATGATTTGTTTGATTTGAATCTGCAAGCTGTTTGATGAAATGGCCGCAAGAACTTGAGTTTTAAATTTTGAAAAGATTGTTGGTGGGTGTGCTAGGCATGTGCTGAGGATTCTGTGGGTGCTTGGGTTTTGAAAATTGAGTTTGTTTGAGTGGTTTTTGAAATAGTGGGATCTTCCCATATGAGATAGATTCAATTTTAAACTCTAAACTGAGCATTTGACTGTTTTTGGATGATCACAAAGTGGGCCTTGGTACCTTATTATGAGTACTAACAAGGGGTGCAAAGATCCACAAATGTTTCTGTTGAGTTTTGAAAACTAGAGATAGCCAAAGTAGGCATGAGAGTTAATTTGGCCAAAGTGACCATTCACTTTATTTGTTTATTTTGAGTTGTTTGTCTTTGGGAAAAGTTTGGGGATTGTTTAGATGATGTTTATTTCACCTAAGAATCATTTTACAAGCAAAGAAACACAGAACCATGGCAATTCAAAAGAATCCAAATTTTGAATACACACCCATATGAATGCTTTCATATTTTTAGTTGGAAAAGTTTTTGTTAACCCTAATTTTGATGATTAGAGTTTGATGATCCATGTTTAATATTTTTGGGATGTTACATCATAATAGATAGGCATTGGGTCCAGCGCACTGGGAACCACACCAAGCTCTGTAATGAACTCCTTCATCCATATCGCATCTTGTGAATCCTCCAAAGCAGCTATGTATTTCGATTCAGTTGAAGATCTCGCCACAATGCTTTGCTTTGCACTCCTCCAGCTAACTGTTGCACCATTTAAAGTAAATACGTATCTAGATTGAGATTTAGAATCATCCGGATCGGTGTTCCAACTAGCATCGGTGTAACCATTAATAACGAGATGTTCATCACCTCCATAAGAAAGAACCATATCCTTAGTTCTTCTCAAGTAGTTAAGGATGTTTTTGACCGTTGTCCAATGATCCACCCCTGGATCACTTTGATATCTTCTAGTCAAACTAACAGCATATGCATTGTCGGATCTAGTACATAGCATGGCATACATGATAGATCCTATGGCCGAGGCATAGGGAGTCTTACTCATCCTTTATCTTCTGCCGTAGTAGGACTTTGAGTTTTACTCAAGGTCGTATTGGGCAACATGGGCAAGAACCCTTTCTTTCTATCTTCCATTCCAAACCTCTTTAGAACTTTGTCCAAATATGTACTCTATGAAAGCAATATTATGCGTCTCGATCTATCTCTATAAATCTTTATGCCTAATATATAAGCAGCTTCGCCAAGATCCTTCATTGAAAAAATATTATTCAAATAATATTTGAAACTTTTAAGAAGGTCTATATCATTCCCAATCAACAATATGTTGTCCACATATAGTACTAGGAATGCTACAGAGCTCCCACTCACTTTCTTGTAAATACAAGATTCTCCATAAGTTTGTATAAATCCAAAACTTTTGATAACCTTATCAAAACGTTGATTCCAACTTCGGGATGCTTGCTTCAATCCATAAATGGACCGTTGAAGTTTGCATACCATATTATCATCTTTAGGATCGACAAAACCTTTGGGTTGTACCATATACAACTCTTCATCAATGTCACCATTGAGGAACGCCACTTTGACATCCATCTGCCATATCTCATAATCATCATATGCAGCTATTGCTAACAAAATCCTTACATACTTTAGCTTTGCTACTGGTGAGAAAGTCTCACCGTAGTCAAATCCTTGAATTTGTTGTAACCCTTTCGCGACAAGTCGAGCTTTATAGACGGTTACATTACCATCAGCATCTGTTTTCTTCTTGAAAATCCATTTGTTCTCGACAGCCTTTCGGCCATCCGGTAAGTCCACCAAAGTCCATACTTGGTTTTCGTATATGGATCCAATTTTGGATTTCATGGCTTCTTGCCATTTATTGGAATCTGGGATCATCATCGCTTCCTCATATGTCGCAGGGTCGTCGGTGGTGTCCACCGACATAACACTCATAACGGGATCATACCAATCGAGAGTGGCACGAGTCCTCGTTGACCTGCGAGGTTCAGTAGTAACTTCAACTGAAGTTTCATGATCACCATCATTAGCTTCCTCTCTTATTGGTGTAAGCGCCATAGGAACTACTTCCGGTGTTGCGCTACTCTCAAATCCGAGAGAAGGTTCAACAACCTTGTCGAGTTCTACCTTCCTTCCAGTCACTTCTTTCGAGAGAAACTCCTTCTCTAGAAAGGATCCATTCTTGGCAATGAAGACTTTGCCTTCGGATCTATAATAGAAGGTATACCCAATAGTTTCCTTCGTGTATCCTATGAAGATGCATTTTTCCGCTTTGGGTTCTATCTTGTCGGGCTGTAACTTCTTTACATAAGCTCCGTAACCCCAAACTTTGAGAAACGATAATTTAGGTTTCTTCCCAAACCATAATTCATACAATGTCGTTTCAATGGATTTAGATGGTTACCTATTTAAAGGCGGTTGTTTCTAATGCATAGCCCAAAAATGATAGCGGTAAATCTGTAAGTGACATCATAGAACGAACCATATCTAAGAGAGTTTGATTACGACGTTCGAACACACCATTACGTTGTGGTGTTCCTAGCGGTGTCAATTGTGAATGTATTCCGCATTTCTTTAAATGCTTGCCAAACTCATAACTCAAATATTCACCTCCACGATCATATCATAGAAATTTATTCTTCTTGTTACGTTGATTCTCTACTTCACTTTGAAATTCCTTAAACTTCTCGAAAGTTTCGGACTTATGTTTCATGAAATAGATATACCCATATCTACTCAAGTCATCCGTGAAAGTAAGAACATAAGGATAACCACCACGCGATGCCACACTCATCGGGCCACACACATCGGTATGTATGATTTCCAATAAGTCCGTAGCTCGCTCCATCATACCAGAAAATGGAGTCTTGGTCATTTTTCCCATTAGACATGCTTCACATCTTTCAAGTGATTCAAGAAGTCCATCGCAATGGAGTTTCTTCATATGTTTCACTCCAATGTGACCAAGATGACAGTGCCACATGTATGTAGAATTATCACTTAATTTCAAACGTTTAGCTTCTATATTATGAACATGTGTATCACTACTATCGAGATTCAACAAGAATAGACCATATATCAAAGATGCATGACCATAAAAGATATTACTCACATAAATCGAACAACCATTATTCTCGGACTTAAAATGGTAACCGTCTCACAATAAACAAGGTCCTAATATAATGTTCATGCTCAACGCAGGCACCAAATAACAATTATTTATGTATAAAACTAATCCCGATGGTAGATGAAGAGGGAGCATGACGAACGCGACCACATAAACCTTTGATCCGTTTGCAATGCGCGTTGTCACCTCGTCTTTCGCTAGTCTCCGTTTATTCTGCAGCACTTGGTTCGAGTTATAAATATGAGCAACTGAACCAGTATCAAATACCCAGGCACTACTACGATTACTAGCAACATACACATCAATAACATGTATATCGAATATACCTTTCTTCTTGATGTTGCCGTTCTTCAGATCCGCCAAGTACTTGGGGCAATTCCGCTTCCAATGACCTTCTCCCTTGTAGTAAAAGCACTCAGTATCAGCCTTAGGGCCAGCCTTGGTTTTCTTCTTTGTAAGCGCGGCAGCTTTCTTGATTCCCTTCTTGAAGTTACCCTTTTTCTTAGGCTTGCCTTGCTTGTTGAAATTGGTGGTCTTATTGACCATCAACACTTGGTTCTCTTTCTTGATCTCCACTTCCGCAGACTTCAACATGGAGAAGAGTTCTGGCAACAACTTATCCATGCGCTACATGTTGTAGTTCATCACAAAGTTCTTGTAACTAAGTGGTAGTCGTTGGAGGACAAGGTGAATCCCCAATGCATTAGGGATGATCATTCCCAAGCTTTGGAGTTTACTTGCGTGCCTATACATCTTAAGACATGCTCACTGACGGAGATGCACTCTTCCATCTTGCATTTAAAGAACTTTTTAGAAGCTTCATAACTCTCAATTGATGCGTGAGCCTCAAATGTCAGTTTGAGTTCACGGACAATATCATGTGGGTCAAAGTTCTCAAACCTTTTCTAAAGCTCCGATTCCAAACCATACAAGATAACACACTGAACTATGGAGTACTGATTCTTTCGAGTAAGAAAAACATTCTTCTCCTCATCGGTAGCATCATCTACAAGAGGGTCACCCAGCGGTGCATCCAGCACATAGGTCAACTGACCAGCATTGAGGAGAATCCTCAAATTGCGGAACTAATCCGTGAAGTTGCTTCCATTGTTTTTCAACTTTTCTTTCTCTAGGAACACATTAAAATTGATGTTAGGGGCCGCCATTGATCTACAACATATTTGCAACAGTTTAGACTAAGTCTATGACAAATTGAGTTCAAATTAATCTAGGTGAACTCCCACTCAAAACAATATCCCTCACATTGTTTTAGTAATCACACGAACCAAATCCACTACATCAAATCCGATCATCACGAGATATGATGTAATTTCAAAGGCGAACAATCAACATGTTCATCATATCTACTATATGACTCAGGCTTTACCTTTCGGCGATCCGTGTTCTGAGACCATGTCTGTACATGCTAGGCTCGTCAAGATTAACCTTGGCTTATGCATGAAAAAATCTTTCTTTCTCCCGTTGTATGCACATGTTGATTTCTATCACACCCGATCATCATGTGGTTCTTCGAAACGACGAGTCTTGGTAACGGTGCTAACTAAGGGTGAACACTTTACTTGATAATTTTGTCAGAGGTCATCTTATAATGCTACTGTCACGATCTAAGAAATAGAAGATGCATAAAAGGATTAACATCACATGCAATTCATAATATGTGATATGATATGGCCCTTTCTTCTTGTGCTTCCGATCTCCATCTTCAAGCACGAACATGATCTCCATCATCACCGGCGTGGCGTCAAGGTCAATGGCGCCGCTCCATGGTTGTCGTCCACCAGCATCAACTATTACAACTACTGTGAATAATAGACATGCAGGTCTTAATTGAATTTTAAAGACAACCATATGGCTCCTGCCGGTTGCCAACTTACAATAAGGATCATTGCATACATCACATATAATCACAATCATGGACATATCATATCACAACACAAACCCTGCAATAACAAGTTAGACGCCTCTAATCTTTCTTTGCATGTTTTACGTGGCTAGGGCTTTCACAAAGAACTGTTTCTAACTTACGAACATGAACCACAACATGGATACTAGTATTGTCAATCGCTCATTGTAAAATGAATCTTCACTATGGTGGGAGAGACAGACACCCGCAAAGCCACTTATGCAATACAAGTTGCATGTCGAGCATGGAGCAAGTCTCATGAACGCTGTCATGTAAGGTTAGCCCGGGCCGCTTCATCCCACCATCCCGCAAAATGCAAAGTACACAAAAAGCAATCGACAACAAAAGTATCAAAGCCCACAACAACCATTGTTATCTACTCGTGCAACAGATCTACGCATACACACGGCTCTGATACCACTGTAGGGGTTTGTAGCAAGGAAAACAAAAAAATCTATCGCATGAACACACATAAGCCAAGATATATCTACTATATTGTAGCAACGATTTGATAGAGAACTCACCCTCAAAGATTCCAAAGCGTTTAACGAGATACGGATCTCTCATGGGTGATGTAGTCGTTCACTTGCCGATCTCAAGATCGCGTAGACGATCTTCCGGCGCCACGTTCCGGCAGCGCTTTCGTAGTAGGTCACACGTTCGGTACTCGATGAAGACCTTCCTCTCCCTTGTTCTAGCAGGTAGCGGAGGTTGTAGCTCTCTCCTCGCGATTCCGTCAGCACGACGGCGTGGTGGCAGAAGTAGAGGGGAGATCCCGCAGGGCTTCACCTAAGCTGGAGCGAGTATGGTGGAGTAGAAGAGGTCCTCAATGATCTAGGGTTTAGAGGGCGCCGAGGAGGAGTGTGGCCGGCAGCTAGGGACTAGGGTTATCCCCTAACTCGGCGACTTGGAGGAGAGCACCTAGGGCGGCAGCGACTTGGGTGGAGGCCGGCGGCTAGGGTTTATTGTGAGGGGTAGGGGGCGCCCTACCCCTCCTTATATAGGTTGGAGAGGTGGTTGGAGGGAGGGGAGTCCTTCCCCAACTTCTCTTCTAGGGCCGGCAGCAAGGGGAGGTGGAAATCCTCCCTTAGGTAGGATTCCTTCCCTCCTTCCACTTGGAAACCAATGTTCCAATTTGACTTTTTCAAACTGGCTTTTTGACTTTCAAACTAGTGTTTGATTTCTCTCTTCCAAGTGTCCAGCCAAGTGACCTAGTACATGATGCAACCATTCCAACATGTCATGACACATTCATGTACCCTTCCCCTTCCAGAGCGCCGGACCTTCCAGCCCTTCTAGAAGGTTCCGGTGAAAACACCGAAAACATTTCCGAATTCCAAATTGGACTTTCCTTATATGAATCTTATTCTCCGGGCCATTCCGGATCTCCTTGTGATATTCCGGATCCCATCAGTGACTCCGAACAACATTCGGTCTCTTTACTCACTTTCCATATCTACTAAACAACATCGAATCCTTAAGTGTGTCTCCCTACGGTTCGTGAATTATGCAGACATGACCGAGACTCTTCTCCGATCAATAACTAATAGAGGAATCTGGATATTCATATGGCTCCCACATATTTCTACGATTACTTCATGATCGAATGAACCATTTACATATGACACCAATTTCTCTTTGTCTCGCGATACTTTACTTATCCGAGGTCTGATCGTCGTTATCTCAGCATACCTAGTTCAACCTTGTTACCGATAAGTACTCTTTACTCGTTCATGCGATATGTTATCCCTTGTGAGCCAGTCACATGCTTGCAAGCTAATTGGATGACATTCCACCGAGAGGGCCCAGAGTATATCTATCCATCATATGGATGGAAAAATCCCGCTCTTGATCCATGTGTCTCAACACATACTTTCCGAACACTCAATGCCACCTTTATAACCACCCAGTTATGAAGTGGTGTTTGATGTCATCAAAGCATCCATCCGGTGATGGTGATTAGCATGATGTCATGGTTGAAGGAATTAGGTTACTATGTATCTGGAAGCTTATAGCAAACAAACTATTGAAATGACTTGATTTTTGTGGTACGCTTATCTATAGGAGTATGTCCATCACACTTTTATCCTAATGATATGATCTTGTTGTTAATAACATCTCAATGTTCATGATCAGGAAACCATGATCATATATCAACAAAACAAGCTAGTATTTTAAAGAGGCTATACTAGGGACTCAAACAAGTTAAAAATCACGCAAGTATTAATGTTTTTGGTTAATGCAATTATAGCATGAATGTAAACATTTATCATAAACACAAAGATATAATAATAACCACTCTTATTATTACCTCTTGGGCATATCTCCAACAAAACGGCCATAAAACGCGAAAACGACGAGTTTTTGGTCATTACCTCAAACATGTATCGGGTATTATGGTCGTTGTAAATCGCCTTGAAATCCCCCCCCCCCCAAACTGTGGGCAATAGCTCATGAAAATGGCCATAAAGCGCGAAAACGATGAGTTTTTTGGTCATTCCTTCAAACATGTAACGGGTCTTAGGGTCAATGTAAATCGCCTTGAAACCCCCAAAACTGTGGGCAATAGCTCATGAAAACAGCCACAGAGCACAAAAAAATGATTTTTTTCATCAATTACAAACATGTATCGGGTCTTACGGTCGTTATAAATGGCCCTTGGAAGCCCAAAAATGTCCGCCAAAGCACGTAAAAACGGCTATAAAACACGAAAATGATGAGTTCTTGGTCATGCCCTCAAACATGTAACGGGTATTACGGTTCTTGTAAATCTCCCTAAAACCCCAAAATTGTGGGTAATAACTCAGGAAAAGAGTCCAAAACACGAGAACAATGAGTTTTTAGTCATTCCCTCAAACATGTATTGGGTATGACGATCGTTGTAAATCGCCCTGAAACGCCAAAACTGTGGGCAATAACTCATGACAACAACCCAAAACGTGAGAATGATGAGTTTCTGGTCATTCCCTCAAACATGTATCGGGTATTATGATCGTCGTAAATCGCCCAAAACTGTGAGCAATAACTCATGAAAACAGACCAAAACGCGAGAACGACGAGTTTTTTGGTCTTTCCCACAAATATGTATGCAGTATTACGGTCATTGTAAATCGCCCTGAAACCCCGAAACTGTAGGCCATAGCTCATGAAAACGGCCAAAAAACGCGAAAACGGCGAGGTTTTGGTCATGCCCTCAAACATGTATCGGGTATTACGGTCCTTGTAAATCGCCCTGAAACCCTAAAACTATGGGCAATAACTCATGAAAAAAGCCCAAAACGCGAGTGTCACATCCCAAGATTTTCCAAATCTTGTTATGTGAAAAATAAATAAACAAAATAAATAATTGTTGAAAATTAGGGTAAAAAGAAACTTTTGTTTCTAAATGGAAACTTAAAAATCCCATCGTGAACAAACTCTGACCAATGTTTGAATCTAACTAAAATTCAATCAAGTGGAATGCATTCTTCATAAATGCATATGGAAATTTAAACCCTTGGAAAATAAATCCGAATCCTAAACCCTAATGAGATAAAATCATTTCCAAGTTATCTCCAAGCCTATGTATTTGATCCATATAAAACAATTTCAACAAACATTTACAAATGATCAAGAAAGACAAATAGAAATATTATAAAGCCATATAAATTGGTTTCATTTAATTTGGAACCATAGATAAAATCTTATGAATTTAGTAAGATAAGGAAATTGAATTTCCAAAGCCAATAAAGCACCTATCACAAATTCATACCAAATGGTGAGCAAATAGTCCTAAAAGATATTTAAAAGGATAAACAAATATTAACTAAGATTTTACAAATTGGATTCACCAAGTTTGGATCTATAAATAAAAAGATATGGATTTTATAAGATGAAGAAAGAAATATTAAATAAGGAATATTTAAACACCTAATTAAATCTTGGCCAAATTATAAGCAAATGGAATGAATATAATCCAAAACCCAAATAAAATAAATGGATAAAGAAATTCCAAAATAAAATAAAATGGCATTAACCATTCTATCCCTATTTTAATAAAGACAAATCTCTAATAAGAATAATTACATAATTCATGAGAAAATAGTATTTTGGAATGTACCCTAGTGGAATAAAAGTTGTTTAATTAACTTAAATAAAATAAATTTTCCAAATAAAATTTAGGGAATTAAAACTATATTTAATTCCATTGGAATTAAAACACATACCTAATTCAAATGATTTATGAATCATATTAAATACTTTCCAAATAATTCAAGATGAATTACTTGACACCCTATTAAACAAATAAAAACCTACTGAAAAGATTTGGAAGGTTCAAGAATTTAAATCGTGTTTAAAAAAATTATTAAATCTTATTTGATTTAAAACAAGAGCCTTTTTGAATAATTAAAAGACCCCAAAAAGAATAAAATTTTGTTCCAAAATTGACTTCAGATTATATTACTAATCAGTAGTTAAACCTACACAAATTTTGGTTGAGGTTTGAATTCAAATGGATGATTGAATTGATTAAATAAAATCAAAACAGAATATTAGAAAAGGAAAAAGAAAAACAATCTGAATAAAAAAAATGGAAACGAACCCAGCCAGCCCAACAAGGCCCAGCAAGCCCATTCCCCACCCCACCCGCAGCGAACCGTTTTCACTCGCGAATGAACCCGCTGAGTCGATGACAGTTGGACCCCACCTCCTTCTTCTCACTCTCGCTGACCGTCCGACCCACGTAATCGCTTCATCGTTTCCACCACAAGACCACGCTTCTTTGCCGATTGATTCGGGGCGTAAATTAGTTTGAATGCGCTATCAATCCTCCCCCTCTACCATGCTATCTTAAACGCCCTCGCCTCCTCTCTGTTTCCCCTCAGAAATCACTGCAAGAGCGCCCCCAGGCCATCCCCATTTTCTCTTACACCGCCACGGTCTCCGGCGAACATCCGCGGAAATTCTGGCCAGCCTCATCCGCCCCTTGCCCCCTCGACCACGCTCACTTTCTCCCCACCCCCCGGCGAACCTCCCCGTAGCTCCACCTCGCCCGCGCGTGCCCCCAGCATCGGCAATAACAACGACCAGCAGCGCCGCCGTCTGCCATTTACTCCGTCGACCTTCTCCGGTATCATCTGACCCCCCTTTCCCCTCTTTTTGATACTCCTGTGCGCGCCAGGACCTTGCGCATCTGACCGTGTCTTCCACTCGTCTTAGCACGCTCTGTAGCTTCGCCACCAACGACATCTGAGCGAGACCGACACCGTCACTGACTCCGGCGAGGAATTCCGACCGATCCCGTGCGCCCCTTGACAAACTGCAAACACGTTGAGCTTCAGCATCACTCCACGAACTCGGTGAGCATCTCCCTTCCCTCTCTTGCTTCCTGCATCACCGGCAACGCCACCGCCAGGCCGCTCCGCCGCCAGTCGCCGCCGCCAGCACCGCTAGTTAATGGTCAAAGCGTTGAGGAACGTAGGATTTAGATCCAACGCTCGTGATAGAAACTTAATCGAAGGGGTATCCTTTGATCTGTGTCGTGCGTAGTCATTTAAATCTGACGGCCCAGAAGGCTCGATCCAACCGGCATGCATTTAATAAGAAGCAGCCACGTGTCCCTGTCCGTTTGATTTAAAACAGAATTGATCTATTAGATGTTCTAATTTGAAAAATTCATAACTTTCAAACCACACGTCCAAATTTTGCAAATTTTATATCAATGGAATCAGCGAGACAAGTACTTTCTGACCATGCACTTTGTTTAGTAAAAAGCTTCTGTTAAATTGATTGTTTTTGCAGAAACTTGTGTATGCATGTTTAGAATATAAAAATTGTTCTAAAATGATTTTTGAGATAAAACCTTTGGCAAATGGTTTTTTTTGAACCTACTGACCATAGAAATCAATTTGTGGTTTCAAAAACATATTTGGTGAAGAAAAAGAATAAAACCTTGAATTAAAACATTTCTAGTCAAATAAAAATAAGGTTTAGTTGTTAAAAATGATTTTGGAGGAAAACCTTTGGAAAATGTTTTGATTTAAACTCTCTGACCTCAAACACCAAGTTTTATGGTTTGAAAACATATTTTGTGAACCCTATAGAATGTTGCCTTATTAAAAGCATTTCTCCACCACATAAAATAATGATTTGGTTTGAAAATGGTTTATAGGTAAAATCTTTTGCAAATAGTTTTGCCACTTTATAAAATGACCAATAAGTGTTTTAGAATGTTTATAACCTGTTATAAACCACTTTTGTAAATAAAACAAAGTTTGGCATGCTTGCATGCATTGTTTTGTTTCTATCATTTTATGTGATGAAATTGCTTGAATGGTAGATTGAAATATTGTTTACTTGATTGAATTGTAGTGATTTGAAGTGTGTGAACATTGCAAAGATCAAGGAGTGAACTTATATTCTCTACCAAAAAGGCAAGTGATGCTTCATACTTTTGTCCCAATATTTTCACTATGCATTAGTGATATTTCTAAGTAGGACTTGCATGGAATTTTTGCTAAGTATAAACTATGCTATGGGAAATCCTAGTAGATGAAACCTTAGTAGAATTTCCTAAGTTAAGATTCCTACTACTATCATGCTTAGCTTAGATAGTAGAAAACAAGGGTGGAATATATATTCATACTATGGAATATTTCCAAGTCAAGGACTTGTGTTTTGTTTAATAAAACAACTAAGTGAATGAATCTCCTGGGTGGAATGGAAGGAATGGTTTGTGTTGAGTGGTTCACAAGGCCCATTTCTATGGTTTACCTTGTGTATCTCACTTGTGGATGGCCACCCAGGAACAAAGAGATTTGAGATGTCAAATGTTGAGAAGCTTCAAGTGCAGCCACTTGGCATTATGGGCTCTGCCTGGATCATATAGGTTGCAATAACTTAGCCAAATGGACAGTTGGTGGTAGGAGTTTGATAGGTTGGAGCGCGTCCATTCTGGTCTAAGGGAAGGCTTCTGAAAGATCTTGTCTTGGTGAAACCAAGTCTTGTGGGGAAAGTGCACCACCTCTGCAGAGTGTAAAATCTAAGTACTTAGCCATGTCCCTGGCAAAGGACAATTTGAGCATCAAGACATGGAAGCTATCAAGAATCTCCTCATCCCAATTTCTAAGTTAAAATCTGGTGGTTGAACAAGGGTTAAAGGATCACCAATTTCTATTGGAAGATGCCTTGGGAAAGATTTTGTCAAGCAAAAACTTAGAGTTTTCAAATGATAAGGAAAATCTATTTTTGAGCAAAGCAAGCCTAAGCTCCACTTAGCCAAATGCATATAGAAGATAGACTCCACTATACTACCATAGTATCACTTGCCAATACAATTCAAATGTATTGACCCTTGTGGCTGTAACTTATTATGTTGCAGGTTTGTTTGATGTTAGAGAAGTTTATTGATTAGGATTACAAGTCTACAACCAACATGTCTGCCTGTGGTACTTTGAAGATGAAGGACCCCATGCTATTGTTATATTCTGCTGCATTGTAATGTGATAGCCAAATGAGCTATGTAAGATGTAATAAATTACTTTATTCCTGGTTATAAAGTTGTATTATGACCTTTGTTTCTTGATATTACATCTTAACTGTGGATGCTAGCTATTGATCCAGGGACTAGCATTGTAAACACAGGGATCTCTACCTTATTAAAGGTTGGGAACCTTACAGCGAGAACGACGAGTTTTTGGTCTTTGCCACAAACATGTATCGGGTATTACGGTCGTTCTAAATCTCCCTGAAACCTTGACACTATAGATAATAGCTCATGAAAACGGCCATGGAGCACGAAAAAATGATTTCTGGTCAAAAATTTCAAACATGTATCGGGTCTTACGGTCGTTATAAATGTCCTTGGAACCCCTAAACTGTGCGCAATAGCTCATAAAAACGGTCATAAAACAAGAAACGATGAGTTTTTGGTCATGCCATCAAACATGTAACGGGTATTGCGATCGTCGTAAATCGCCCAGAAACTTCAAAAATGTGGGAAATAACTCATGACAACAACCCAAAATGCAAGAATGACGAGTTTCTGGTCATTCCCTCAAACATGTATCGGGTATTACGGTTGTTGTAAATCGCCCTGAAACCCCAAAAATTTGAGCAGTAACTCATGACAACAGCCCAAAACGAAATAACGACGAGTTTTTGTCATTACCTCAAACATGTATCAGGTATTACGGTCGTGTAAATCGCCCTGAAACCCCGAAACTGTAGGCAATAGCTCATGAAAATGGCGATAAAACGCGAAAACGGCGACGTTTTAGTCATTCCCTCAAACATGTATCGGGTCTCATGGTCATTGTAAATCGCCCTGAAACCTCCAAAATTGTGGGCAATAGCTAATGAAAATAACCATAATGCCCGAAAAATGAGTTTTTGGTCATAAATTTCAAACATGTATTAGGTCTCACGGTCGTTATAAATAGCCCTTGGAACCACGAAACTGTGGGCAATAGCTCATGAAAACGGAGATAAAACACGAAAACGACAAGTTTTTGGTCATGCCCTCAAACATGTATCGGGTATTATGGTCATTGTAAATTACCCTAAAACCCCAAAACTGTGGGCAATAACTCATGAAAATGGCCCAAAACACGAGAATGACGAGTTTTTGGTCTTTCCCACAAACATGTATCCGGTATTATGGTCGTTGTAAATCACCCTGAAACCCCGAAACTGTAGCCAGTAGCTCACGAAAAGGGCCATAAAACGCGAAAACAACGAGTTTTTGGTCATTCCCTCAAACATGTATCAGTCTTAGGGTCGTTGTAAATTTCCCTGAAACCCCGAAACTATGGAGAATAGCTCATGAAAATGGCCATAAAGCAAGAAAAAACGAATTTTGGTCATACATTACAAACATGTATCGGGTCTTATGGTCGTTATAAACGGCCCTTGGAACCCCGAAACTGTGGGCAATAGCTCATGAAAACGGCCGTAAAACACGAAAACGACGAGTTTTTGGTCGTGCCCTAAAACGTCGGGTATTACGATCGTCATAAATCGCCCAAAACGCCCACAACTGTGTGCAATAACTCATGAAAACAAACCAAAACGTGAGAACGACGAGTTTTTTGGTCTTTCCCACAAATATGTATTAGGTATTACGGTCGTTGTAAATCGCCCTGAAACCCCAAAACTTGTAGGCAATAGCTGATGAAAACGGCCATAAAACGCCAAAACGACGAGTTTTTGGTCATTACTTCAAACATGTATCGGGTATTACGGTCATTATAAATCGCCTTCAAACCCCCCAAACTGTGGGAAATAGCTCATGAAAATGGCCATAAATCGCGAAAACGACGAGTTTTTTTGGTCATTCCTACAAACATGTAACGGGTCTTAGGGTCATTGTAAATCTCCTAGAAACCCCCAAAAATGTGGGCAATAGCTCATGAAAACGGCCATAGAGCACGAAAAAATGATTTTTTGGTCATAAATGGAACCCCCAAAACTGTCTGCAATAGCACATAAAACGGCTATAAAACACGAAAACGATGAGTTCTTGGTCATGCCCTCAAAAATGTAACGGGTATTACGATTGTTGTAAATCTCCCTGAAATCCCATACTATAGGCAATAACTCAAGAAAACAGTCTCAAACACGAGAACAACAAGTTTTTGGTCATTCCCTCAAACATGTATCGGGTATTACGATCGTTGAAAATCGCCCTGAAACCCCAAAATTGTGGGCAATAACTCATGACAACAACCCAAAACATGAGAACGACGAGTTTCTGGTAATTCCCTCAAACATGTATCGGGTATTGCGGTCGTGTAAATTGCCCTGAAACCCCGAAACTATAGGCAATAGACCATAAAAACGGCCATAAAACGCGAAACGACGAGTTTTTGGTCATTCCTTCAAACATGTATCGGGTCTCAGGGTCGTTGTAAATCGCCCTGAAACCCCCCCCCCCAAAACGATGGGCAATAGCTAATGAAAATGGCCATAAAGCACGAAAAAATGAGGGTTTGGTCATAAATTTCAAACATGTATCAGGTCTTACGGTCGTTATAAATGGCCCTTGGAACCACGAAACTATGGTCAATAGCTCATGAAAACGGCCATAAAACACGAAAACAACTAGTTTTTGGTCATGCCCTCAAACATGTATCGGGTATTACGGACATTGTATATCGCCCCGAAACATTAAAACTGTGGGCAATAACTCATGAAAACAACCCAAAACGCGAGAACGGCGAGTTTTTGGTCTTTCTCACGAACATGTATCGGGTATTACGGTTGCTGTAAATCTCCTTGAAATCCTGAAACTGTAGATAATAGATCATGAAAACGGCCATAAAACGCGAAAACGACGAGTTTTTAGTCATGGCCTCAAACATGTATCTGGTATTACGGTCGTTGTAAATCGCCCTGAATTCCCCAAAATGTGGGCAATAGCTCATGAAAACGGCCATAAAGTAAGAAAACAACGAGTTTTTTTGGTCATTCCCCCAAGCAGGTATCGGGCCTTAGGGTCATTGTAAATCGCCCTGAAACCCCCAAAACTTTGGGCAATAGCTCATGAAAATGGCCATGGAGCACGAAAAAAAATTGGTAAAAAAATTCAAACATGTACCGGGTCTTACAATCGTTATAAATGTCCTGGGAACCCCGAAACTGTGTGCAATAGCTCATGAAAACGGTCATAAAACATGAAAACGACGAGTTTTTGGTGATGCCCTCAAACATGTAACAGGTATTACGATCGTCGTAAATCGCCTAGAAACTTGAAAGTTGTGGGCAGTAACTCATGACAACAACCCAAAACGCGAGAACGACGAGTTTCTGGTCATTCCCTCAAAAATGTATCGGGTATTACGGTTGTTGTAAATCGCCCTGCAGCCCCCAAACTATGAGCAATAACTCATGACAACAGCCCAAAACGTGAGAACGACGAGTTTTTGGTCATTCCCTCAAACATGTATCGGGTATTACGGTCGTGTAAATCGCCCTAAAACCCTGAAACTGTAGGCGAAAATGGCCATAAAACGCGAAAATGACGAGGTTTTAGTCATTCCCTCAAACATGTATGAGGTCTCAGGGTCGTTGTAAATCACCTTGAAACCCCCAAAACGGTGGGCAATAGCTAATGAAAATGGCCATAAAGCACGAAAAAATGAGGGTTTGGTCATAAATTTCAAACATGTATCAGGTCTTAAGGTCACTATAAATGGCCCTTGGAACCACTAAACTATGGGCAATAGCTCATGAAAACGGTGATAAAACACGAAAACGATACGTTTTTGGTCATGCCCTCAAACATGTATCGGGTATTACAGTCGTTATAAATGGCCCTTGGAACCATGAAACCGTGGGCAATAGCTCATGAAAACGACCATAAAACACGAAAACAACGAGTTTTTGGTCATGCCCTCAAACATGTATCGGGTATTACGGTCGTTGTAAATGGCCTTGAAACCCTAAAACTGTGGGCATAACTCATGAAAACAGCCCAAAACGCGAGAACAACGAGTTTTTGGTCTTTCCCACAAACATGTATCGGGTATTATGGTCGTTGTAAATCTCTCCGAAACCCCGAAACTGTAGATAATAGGTCATGAAAACAGCCATAAAACGCGAAAACGACGAGTTTTTAGTCATTACCTCAAACATGTATCGGGTATTATGGTCATTGTAAATCGCCCCGAAACCCCAAAACGGTGGGCAATAACTCATGACAACAACCCAAAATGTGAGAACGCTTAGTTTCTGGTAATTCCCTCAAACATGTATCGGGTATTACGGTCGTGTAAATCGCCCTGAAACCCCGAAACTGTAGGCAATAGCTCAAAAACGGCCATAAAACGCGAAACGACGAGTTTTTGGTCATTCTCTCAAACATGTATCGGGTCTGAGGGTCATTGTAAATGGCCATAAAGCACGAAAAAATGAGGGTTTGGTCATAAATTTCAAACATGTATCGTGTCTTATGGTCATTATAAATGGCCCTTGGAACCACGAAACTGTGGGCAATAGCTCATGAAAACGGCCATAAAACACGAAAACGATGAGTTTTTGGTCATGCCCTCAAACATGTATCGGGTATTATGGTCGTTTTATATCGCCCTGAAACCCTAAAACTCTAGGCAATAAGTCATGAAAACATCCCAAAACGCGAGAACGACGAGTTTTTGGTCTTTCCCACAAACATGTATCGGGTATTACGGTTGTTGTAAATCTCCTTGAAACCCTGAAACTGCAGATAATAGCTCATGAAAACAGCCATAAAACGTGAAAACGACAAGTTTTTAGTCATTACCTCAAACATGTATCGGATATTACGGCCATTGTAAATCGCCCTGACACCCCCAAACTATGGGCAATAGCTCATGAAAACGGCCATAAAGTAAGAAAACGATGAGTTTTTTTGGTCATTCCCTCAAGCAGGTACCGGGCCTTAGGTTCGTTGTAAATCGCCCTGAAACCCCCAAACCATTGGGCAATAGCTCATGAAAACGAGCAAGAAGCACGAAAAAACAATTTTTGGCAAAAAAATCAAACATGTAGCGGGTCTTACGATCGTTATAAATGTCCTGGGAACCCCGAAATTGTGCGCAATAGCTCATGAAAACGGTCATAAAACATGAAAACGACAAGTTTTTGGTCATGCCCTCAAAACATGTAACAAGTATTACGATCATCGTAAATCGCCCAGAAACTTCAAAATCAGGCGAATTAATGACAACAACCCAAAACGTGAGAATGACGAGTTTCTGGTCATTCCCTCAAACATGTATCGGGTATTACAGTTGTTGTAAATCACCCTAAAACCCCAAAACTATCAGCAATAACTCATGACAACATCCCAACACGTGAAAACGACAAGTTTTTGGTCATTCCCTCAAACATGTATCAGGTATTACGGTCATGTAAATCGCCCTGAAACCCCGAAACTGTAGGCAATAACTCATGAAAACGGCCATAAAACGCGAAAACGACGAGTTTTTGGTCATGCCCTTAAACATGTATCGGGTATTATGGTCGTTTTATATCGCCCTGAAACCCTAAAACTCTAGGCAATAAGTCATGAAAACATCCCAAAACGTGAGAACGACGAGTTTTTGGTCTTTCCCACAAACATGTATCGGGTATTACGGTCGTTCTAAATCTCCTTGAAACCCCTTAAACTACAGATAATAGCTCATGAAAACGGCCATAAAACGCGAAAACGACGAGTTTTTAGTCATTACCTCAAACATGTATCGGGTATTACGGCCATTGTAAATCGCCCTGACACCCCCAAACTATGGGCAATAGCTCATGAAAACGGCCATAAAGTAAGAAAACGATGAGTTTTTTTGGTCATTCCCTCAAGCAGGTACCGGGCCTTAGGGTCGTTGTAAATCGCCCTGAAACCCCCAAACCATTGGGCAATAGCTCATGAAAACGAGCAAGGAGCACGAAAAAACAATTTTTGGCAAAAAAATCAAACATGTACCGGGTCTTACGATCGTTATGAATGTCCTGGGAACCCCGAAATTGTGCGCAATAGCTCATGAAAACGGTCATAAAACATGAAAACGACAAGTTTTTGGTCATGCCCTCAAAACATGTAACAAGTATTACGATCATCGTAAATCGCCCAGAAACTTCAAAACTGTGGGCAGTAACTAATGACAACAACCCAAAACGCGAGAATGACGAGTTTCTAGTCATTCCCTCAAACATGTATCGGGTATTACAGTTGTTGTAAATCGCCCTGAAACCCCAAAACTATCAGCAATAACTCATGACAACATCCCAACACGTGAAAACGACGAGTTTTTGGTCATTCCCTCAAACATGTATCGGGTATTACGGTCGTGTAAATCGCCCTGAAACCCCGAAACTGTAGGCAATAACTCATGAAAACGGCCATAAAACGTGAAAACGACGAGGTTTTGGTCATTCCCTCAAACATGTATCGGGTCTCAGGGTCGTTGTAAATCGCCCTGAAACCCCCAAAATTGTGGGCAATAGCTAATGAAAATGACCATAATGCCCAAAAAATGAGTTTTGGTCTAAATTTCAAACATGTATTAGGTCTTATGGTCGTTATAAATGGCCCTTGGAACCACGAAACTTTGGGCAATAGCTCATGAAAACGGTGATAAAACACTAAAACGGCGATTTTTTGGTCATTCCCTCAAACATGTATCGGTCTTAGCGAGATCGACGAGTTTTTGGTCTTTCCCACAAACATGTATCGGGTATTACGGTTGTTGTAAATCATCATGAAACCCCAAAATTGTAGACAATAGCTCATGAAAAGGGCCATAAAATGCGAAAACTACGAGTTTTTGGTCATTCCCTCAAACATGTATCGTTCTTAGGGTCACTGTAAATCGTCCTGAAGCCCCGAAATTGTGGACAATAGCTCAGGAAAATAGCCATAAAGCAAGAAAAAACGAATTTTTGGTCATAAATTTCACACATGTATCGGGTCTTACGGTCGTTATAAACATCCCCTGGAACCTTGTAACGGTGGGCAATAGCTCATGAAAACGGCCATAAAACATAAAAAACAACGAGTTTTTGGCATGCCCTCAAACATGTATCAGTTATTACAATCGTCGTAAATCGCCCAGAAACCCTAAAACTATGGGAAATAACTCATGAAAACAACCTTAAACGCGAGAACGATGAGTTTTTTGGTCTTTCCCACAAATATGTATCAGGTATTACGGTTGTTATAAATCGCCCTGAAACCCTAAAACTTGTAGGCAATAGCTCATGAAAACTGCCATAAAACGCGAAAACGATGAGTTTTTGGTCATTGCTTGAAACATGTATCGGGTATTACGGTCCTTGTAAATCGCCTTGAAACACCCTAAACTATGGGCAATAGCTCATGAAAATGGCCATAAATCGTGAAAAGGACGATTTTTTGGTCATTCCTTCAAACATGCAATGGGTCTTAGGGTCATTGTAAATCTCCCTGAAACCCCAAAAACTATAGGCAATAGCTCATGAAAACGGCCATTGATGACCCACAAGTATAGGGGGTGTATCCAAGTACTTTCGATAAATAGGAGTGTCGATCCCAACGAGGAGAAGAAGGTGCTGAACAGTGGTATGGAGCAGGAAATCCTTGTGAATACTTAGCAAACGGATTTTTAGTGGTTTTCTGACAAGGCAACAAAACAAAGAGCAAGGAACAGAAGTAACAAACAAACAGAGCAAGTGTCCCAATCCTTTCTTAGCAAAGGACAAGCCAGTGGAAATACTTATAAGGACCAAACGTTCTCGAGGACACATGGGAATTCTGTCAAGTGCTTTCGCTTCAAATAGTTGAGTACTCTTCTCTGGTGTTTGTAAGTGTTGTGTGGGTGAACCTGTGCTAACATACTGCCCTTCCTAGGACTAATGCATACTTGTGATTAAACCCCCTGCAAACATCCGTAACTACAGGAAAGTAATTAAGATATAAATCTAACCACGGCCTTAAACTCTGAGATCCTACGCTCCCTTGTGCAAAGGTGTCCTAACGGGGGTTTAGGTTTCTGTCACTCCGGCAACCCCGCGATTAGTAGCCAAATACACAATGCATCCCCCTAGGCCCATAACTGGTGAAGTGCCATGTAGTTGATGTTCACAAGACACCACTAGAAGAATAACACCAAAACTTAAATACTAAACCATTGAATAATAACTCATCACAGATTCACTACTAACAACATGACTTCTCCCATGTCCTCAAGAACTAAACGAACTACTCACAAGACATCATATGGATCAAGATCAAAGATGATATGATAATGGATAACAATCTGAACATAAACAATAATCCAATGGTTCCACTCACAAGCATCAACTACAATAGTAATCAACACCGGGAAAGTTTCCCCTAACGAACTAAAGCAATATCCAACATAATTGTTACAGCGGGACGGAGTGGTGATGATGGTGCTGGTGGAGATGATGGTGTGGATGATGATGATGATCCCGATGAATCCTAGCTTGATGACGGTGTTGATGGCGACGGTCTCCCCTCTCCGCGAAGGAATTCCCCTGGCAGAAATCTGTCTGCCGGAGAGATCTTTCTCTCTCGGTATTTTCTGTCCCCAGAGGCGGCGGAAATCTATCTGTGGTCGCCTCCCTGATGTTAGGGTTCCGTAGGGAAGACATAGGCGAAGGGGCGGAGTCGGAGGCCGGGCAGTGGGCCACACCTGCCCTAGGCGCGGGGTCAGGTGGGACCACGCCTAGGGGGTGTGGGCCCCCTGAGGCCCATCTCCGTCCCTCCTTTTGGCCTCCTTCGTCTTCTGGTAAAATAATATGTTTCCATATTTTTCTGGTATTTTTCTAATCTTCGCAAAATTGCACCTAAACGCCTTCTTTTCCATCAGAATCCAGACTCCGGCAGTCCATCCTCCAGGAATCATCCAACATGCATAAACAGATGAAAAGCCATAAGTAATACCTCATAATAAGACAAATATCAATGAATAGAGGTAAATTATGATATAGAATGGTGATGTAAATAGGGCGTATCAGCTCCCCCAAGCTTAGACTTCGCTTGTCCCCAAGCTTAATCGAGCTCAAGAACATGTCCATAGGTTTATGGAGTGAAGTGTCGATAAAAGAATACGAACAAGAAGCAGTCACTTACCATTGCACAACTCATAGAAGAGAGCAACTGACCATTATATAACTTAGCTTGCAACCAAGTACAGCAGACACAATAGAGATGCATAAAGATAAATCATAATTGGAATTGGCAAACTTGTTCTTGGTCAGAGAACACCTGGTAAACAGTTTCACAAAAGCTTTTTGTAGAAGTTTCAAAATAGGAGCACTCTTTGCTCAAAAGGTTTTTTCACAAGTGAAGGCTTTCAAATTAATACTCAATAGATAAGAGTTTTGTGCAAACAAGGAAGATGAAGAACATGATTGAATAAATCACCATATGAATGCTTGAAACACAACAACTCAAAAGCTTGCTGGAGGTAGAGAGGAAATAGGCTTACTGACTCAACTGGTAACTAGGAGAAAGGTACCTTCTTAGAGGGTAGCAGGGATTACAAGTCATAAAGAGAATCCAAAAGATTATGGTACTTACTAGCTTTGAGCCCTCATTGCCCCTATCATAAGCATCTTGAGATGATTAAGGTTAAAGTGAACAAAGATCGAGTATATGCTTGACGAAATATAAGTTGGCAATCTCATGTCCCTTGAATATGAGGGCCACTCCTCATGCATACTCAACTTTGGGTCCAGGTAAGTTCTTGTCAATGTAAGTATTTGCATATCATTGAGAACCGCCAACGGGGTACCCCTTGCACATGGTACAGGAGCTTTCCCATAACCAAAATGACAAGGAAATGTATAATGAGCATCTCAGCAATCTTTTTATTTACCATATGCATAGCTTTTTATTGAGGATGCTTCATAGATGACTCACTATGGTGATGCTGCAAGTTTCCACCATGATTAAGCATGGCTTAGGCTAGCGGCCCAAGCGTTTCTCTAACACGGGATACAAACTCCATGGACTTACAAGTTCCCTCCTTATTTCACACCGTTGACATCCATAGACAAAAGAACACGATATCAATTGTGTACAGAGTACAAGTGTAATGTTGAAAACGTTCCCCGTGACAGCAAGGTTCTTCTAATTCCAACGTATAGATGCAATCATATACAACTTCGATGTTCACAATGGTTCAAGTCTATTAGGGGCAAGTAATAAAGTGTGCCATCAACTTCGTGAGAGATTTACTAACTAGTTTTCACATAACAGAATACTTTTTAATTCGAAAGGTGGATGAAGCTTGAGAATTTTCTAGGAATAGCAACAATGCTACTAGGTAGATATGGTGGACACAAGTGGCGAAAGTTTTGGTTTAAAGGGTTTTGGAAACATGAGAAGTATGCCTTCTCAAAACAGGATTTTGCTAGCAAGGCTGGGTAGAAAGCAGGAGAGTTGAAATAAACAAGCAAACATAGAAGTAATAAAGCCAAACATGTAATCTTCCTTGAAGACACAGAAGATCTTAAATAAAGAATACTAAGCTTATGAGCCAATAAGAAAGAAAACAAATGATACCAAATACATGTAAGCTTTTTCTTTCTTTCTTTTTCTTTCAAACTAAAGCCACTGACCAGAACTTGGTTTGCCAAAACCAATTTAGATCCACTTGATGATCCCAAAGTGGTGCAAAGACTGAACAACAAGATCCATCATATAATAGAGATTGCAAATTAAAAATAAGAAATGCAAAAATTAAAAGATGAGACTTCTCATTAATATTCCAATAAAGGCACGCACACCAAGGGATACATAGATAATCAACTAAAGGAGAGATACTTCCACATGCAAACCAAACTATAAGATAACTTCTCTACCACAGATATGAATCCACTAAAAAGGTAAAAGATTAAAGATAATGGTGGTGATACCGCGGCACTCCCCCAAGCTTGGAACAAGCCAAGGGGATGCCAAACTTGATGACGAATTACTCCTTCGGTGGTGGTGGTGTTCTCTTGTCATGGGTCAGGAAATCTTCCAGCATCTTACGAAGCCTGTTATTCTCCTCTTGAAACAACTCCACCTTCATCTTCAAAGCACGGTACTTATCACAAAACTCGTTGGTGGTTTGAAGGGATTCCGCTGCCTCAGGGCAGTATATGAGTTTTGGACCGAAGGCTATGATTCCCTGCATGTGACAAGAAAAATCATCCACAGTGTTAATTGCTCCTACAAAAGTAGGTTTCCTTCCCCTTGTTCCTTCGGCGGTTTGCTCTTCCAACTCTATCTCCACGGGCTTCTTGCCTTTGTCGTTGGCGGAGGCCATGGTGCTCTAAACTTGAGAAGATTTCCTGACAGAAATAGATCGAAACGAAAACACGACGAGAACACGATGCACGAACCTCGGGGGATCCGGGGGTTATATATTACGAAGTTTCAATGCATAAGGAAGGTTTTGACACGGAAACGAGGCGGAGATGGAGTTCGAGGGGGAGACACCCCCCTCAGGCGTGGCCAGGTTGGGCCCGCGCCTGGGGTGGGTCTGTCTACCCCGGGCTCTGTTTCCTATTCAGTTTCGTCTCTTAACTTCCCTTATGTATTAAAAACATCAAAAATATAAAAATATTGGGGTTTCACGAACCTTCTGTTTTCACCACTTTTACCTATTCAAAGACAAACTCTGCAGAATCCTTCTCTCTTTCTCCTTAGGATTTCCTTCTTACAAAACCCTTGCACAAACTCAATGACAACATTAGTGTAATAAAAAACAATAAACCTTTGGTACACACTTCAACTGAAAACCCATCAAAACAAAAGCTTCTGTAAGAGGCAAATGCAAATGACGGTAGAAATCTGTCAAAACAGACTAGCAGGTAAAGATTGATTTTTCCGAAGACCTTCTGTTGCTCAAATCAAAAAGTGCGGAACTAATGAAAGTTGGGTAAAAACTTGAAGAACAAGCACAAAAAAATGCAACTCCGTCCGAAGTACTGAGCTTCCTCACGAATTTTTACAAAGCAGCACAAAAATCTGTCCCAGGACAACCACTTTTCACAACTCCTCTACTTCACAAAAGTAGTTGAACTTGACACAAAAACCAAAACAAAAAGGATAAGGAGCGGTTATTACAGAGGTAATAACTTCCAAGATTCGACAAAACTCTTGGGTTATCTCCCAACAAGTACTTTACTTTAATGCCTTTAAGTTAGGCTTGAAACTTCCAAAGATGCTCACATAGGATATATATATTTGAAGTGAAAGAGAGAATCTTCGCGAAATTGCACCGAAACGCCTTCTTTTCCATCAGAATCCAGACTCCAGCATTCCATCCTCCAGGAATCATCCAACATGCATAAACAGATAAAAAGCCATAAGTAATACCTCATAATAAGACAAATATCAATGAATAGAGGTAAATTATGATATAGAATGGTGATGCAAATTGGGTGTATCAGCCATAGAGCACGAAAAAACGATTTTTGGACATAAATTACAAACATGTATCGGGTCTTACGGTCGTTATAAATGGCCCTTGGAACCCCAAAATTGTCCGCAATAGCACATAAAAACGGCTATAAAACACGAAAACGATGAGTTCTTGGTCATGCTGTCAAACATGTAACGGGTATTACGGTTGTTGTAAATCTCCCTGAAACCCCAAAACTGTGGGCAATAACTCAAGAATACAGTCCAAAACACAAGAACAACGAGTTTCTGGTCATTCTCTCAAACATGTATCAGTTATTACGATCGTTGTAAATCGCCCTGAAACCCCAAAACTGTGGGCAATAACTCATGACAACAACCTAAAACTTGAGAACGACGAGTTTCTGGTAATTCCCTCAAACATGTATCGGGTATTACGGTCGTGTAAATCGCCCTAAAACCCCGAAACTATAGGCAATAGATCATGAAAACGGCCATAGAACACGAAACAACGAGTTTTTGGTCATTCCCTCAAACATGTATCGGGTCTCAGGGTCGTTGTAAATTTCCCTGAAACCCCCCGAAAACTGTGGGCAATAGCTAATGAAAATGGCCATAAAGCACAAAAAATGAGTTTTTGGTCATAAATTTCAAACATGTATCAGGTCTTACGGAAGTTATAAATGTCCCTTGGAACCACGAAACTGTGGGCAATAGCTCATAAAAACGGCCATAAAACACGAAAACGACCAGTTTTTGGTCATGCCCTCAAACATGTATCAGGTATTATGGTCGTTGTAAATCGCCCTGAAATCCTAAAACTGTGGGCAATAACTCATGAAAACAGCCCAAAACGCGAGAACGACGAGTTTTTGGTCTTTCCTACAAACATGTATCGGGTATTACGGTCATTGTAAATCTCCTTGAAACCCCGAAACTGTAGATAATAGCTCATGAAAACGGCCATAAAACGCGAAAACGACGAGTTTTAGTCATTACCTCAAACATGTATCGGGTATTACGGTCGGTGTAAATCGCCCTGAAAGCCCCAAACTGTGGGCAATAGCTCATGAAATCGGCCATAAAGTAAGAAAACGACGAGTTTTTTGGTCATTCCCTCAAGGAGGTATCAGGCCTTAGGGTCGTTGTAAATCACCGTGAAAATCCCCAAAACTTTGGGCAATAGCTCATGAAAACGGCCATGGAGCACAAAAAACGATTTTTTGGTCAAACATTTCAAACATGTATCGGGCCTTACGATCGTTATAAATGGCCTGGGAACCTCGAAACTGTGCGCAATAGCTCACTGAAAACGGTCATAAAACACGAAAACGGTGAGTTTTTGGTCATGCCCTCAAACATGTAACAGGTATTACGATCGTCGTAAATCACCCAGAAACCCCAAAACTGTGGGCAATAACTCATGACAAAAACTCAAAAAACGAGAACGACAAGTTTCTGGTCATTCCCTCAAACATGTATCGGGTATTACGGTTGTTGTAAATCGCCCTGAAAACCCCAATACTGTGAGTAATAACTCATGACAACAGCCCAAAACGTGAGAACGACGAGTTTTTGGTCATTCCCTCAAACATGTATCGGGTATTACGGTCGTGTAAATCGCCCTGAAACCCCGAAACTGTAGGCAATAGCTCATGAAAACGGCCATACAACGCGAAAACGACGAGGTTTTGGTCGTTCCCTCGAACATGTATCAGGTCTCAGGGTCGTTGTAAATCTCCCTGAAACCCCCAAACTTGTGGGCAATAGCTAATGAAAATGGCCATAAAGCCCGAAAAAATGAGTTTTGGTCATAAACTTCAAACATGTATCAGGTCTTACGGTCGTTATAAATGGCCCTTGGAACCACGAAACTGTGGGCAATAGCTCATGAAAACGGTGATAAAACACGAAAACGACAAGTTTTTGGTCATGCCCTCAAACATGTATCGGGTATTATGGTCATTTTAAATCGCCCTAAAATGCCAAAACTGTGGGCAATAACTCATGAAAACAGCCCAAAACGCGAGAACGACGAGTTTTTGATCTTTCCCACAAACATGTAACGGGTATTACGGTTGTTGTAAATCACCCTAAAACCCCGAAACTGTAGACAATAGCTCATGAAAAGGGCCATAAAACGCGAAAACTAAGAGTTTTTGGTCATTCCCTCAAACATGTATCGGTCTTAGGGTCGTTGTAAATCGCCCTGAAACCCCGAAACTGTGGACAATAGATCATGAAAACGGCCATAAAGCAAGAAAAAAAATTGGTCAGAAATTTCACACATGTATCGGGTCTGACGGTCGTTATAAACAGCCCCTAGAACCCTGAAACTGTGGGCAATAGCTCATGAAAACGACCGTAAAACATGGAAAACGACGAGTTTTTGGTCATGCCCTCAAACATGTATCAGGTATTACGATCTTCATAAATCGCCCAGAAACCCCAAAACTGTGGGCAATAACTCATGAAAACAACCCAAAACACGAGAACGACGAGTTTTTTGGTCTTTCCCACAAATATGTATCAGGCATTACGGTCGTTGTAAATCGCCCTGAAACCCCAAAACTTGTAGGCAATAGCTCATGAAAACTGCCATAAAATGCGAAAACGACGAGTTTTTGGTCATTGCTTCAAACATGTATTGGGTATTACGGTCCATGTAAATCGCCTTGAACCACCCTAAAATGTGGGCAATAGCTCATGAAAATGGCCATAAATTGTGAAAACAACGAGTTTTTTTGGTCATTCCTTCAAACATGTAACGGGTCTTAGGGTCATTGTAAATCTCCCTGAAACCCCCAAAACTGTGGGCAATAGCTCATGAAAACAGCCATAGAGCACGAAAAAACGATTTTTGGTCATAAATTACAAACATGTATCAGGTCTTACGGTCGTTATAAATGGCCCTTGGAACCCCCAAAATTGTTTGCAATAGCACATAAAAACGGCTATAAAACACGAAAACGATGAGTTCTTGGTCATACCCACAAACATGTAACGAGTATTACGGTTGTTGTAAATCTCCATGAAACCCTAAAACTGTGGGCAATAGCTCAAGAAAACAGTCCAAAACACGAGAACAACGAGTTTTTGGTCATTCTCTCAAACATGTATCGGGTATTACGATCGTTGTAAATCGCCCTGAAACCCCAAAACTGTGGGCAATAACTCATGACAACAACCCAAAACATGAGAACGACGAGTTTCTGGTAATTCCCTCAAACATGTATCGGGTATTACGGTCATGTAAATCGCCTTGAAACCCCAAAACTGTAGGCAATAGCTCATAAAAATGGCCATAGAACGCGAAACGACGAGTTTTTGGTCATTCCCACAAACATGTATCGGGTCTCAGGGTCATTGTAAATCGCCATGAACCCCCCCCCCCCCCCCCCAAAACTGTGGGCAATAGCTAATGAAAATGGCCATAAACCACCAAAAATGAGTTTTTGGTCATAAATTTCAAACATGTATCAGGTCTTATGGTCGTTATAAATGGCCCTTGGAACCACGAAACTGTAGGAAATAGCTCATGAAAACGGCCATAAAACACGAAAACGACGAGTTTTTGGCCATGCCCTAAAACATGTATCGGGTATTCAGTCGTTGTATATCGCCCTGAAACCCTAAAACTATGGGCAATAACTCATGAAAACAGCCCAAAACGCGAGAACGACGAGTTTTTGGTCTTTCCCACAAACATGTATCGGGTATTACGGTCATTGTAAATCTCCTTGAAACCCTGAAAGTGTAGATAATAGCTCATGAAAACGGCCATAAAACGCGAAAATGACGAGTTTTTAGTCATTACCTCAAACATGTATCGGGTATTACGGTCATTGTAAATCGCCCTGAAACCCCCAAACTGTGGGCAATAAATAGCTCATGAAAATGGCCATAAAGTAAGAAAACAACGAGTTTTTTCGTCATTCCCTCAAGCAGGTATCATGCCTTAGGGTCCTTGTAAATTGCCCTGAAATCCCCAAACCTTTGGGCAATAGCTCATGAAAACGTCCATGGAGCACGAAAAAATGATTTTTTGGTCAAACATTTCAAATATGTATCGGGTCTTACGGTCATTATAAATGGCCCAGGGAACCCCGAAATTGTGCGCAATAGCTCATGAAAACGGTCATAAAACACGAAAACGACGAGTTTTTGGTCATGCCCTCAAACATGTAACGGGTATTATAGTCGTTTAAATCGCCTGAAACCCTAAAAATATGGGCAATAACTCATGACAACACCCCAAAACATGAGAACGGCGAGTTTTTTGTCATTCTCTCAAACATGTATCGGGTATTACGGTCGTGTAAATCGCCCTAAACCCCGAAGTTGTAGGAAATAACTCATGAAAATAGCCCAAAACGCGAGAACGACGAGTTTGTTGGTCTTTCCCACAAATATGTGTCATGTATTATGGTCGTTGTAAATCGCCCTGAAACCCTAAAGCTGTGGGCAATAACTCATGAAAACAGCCATAAAGCATGAAAACAACGAGTTTTTTGGTCATTCCCTCAAACAGGTATCGGGCCATATGGCCGTTGTAAATTGCCATGAAACCCCAAAACTATGGGCAATAACTCATGACAACAGCCCAAAACATGAGAACGATGAGTTTTTGGTCATTCCCTCAAACATGTATCGGATATTACGGTAGTGTAAATCGACCTGAAACACCCAAAATTGTGGGCAATAGCTAATGAAAATGGCCATAAAGCACGAAAAAAATGAATTTTTGGTCATAAATTTTAATCATGTATCAGGTCTTACGGTCGTTATAAATGGCCCTTGGAGCCACGAAACTATGGGCAATATCTCGTGAAAACGGCCATAAAACAATAAAACGACGAGTTTTTGGTCATGCCCTCAAACATGTAACGGGTATTACGATCGTGTATATCGCCCTGAAACCCCGAAACTATAGGCAATAGCTCATGAAAACGGCCATAAAATGCGAAAATGAAGAGGTTTTGGTCATTCCCTCAAACATCTATCGGGTCTCATGGTCGTTGTAAATCGACCTAAAACCCCCAAAATTGTGGGCAATGGCTAATGAAAATGTCCATAAAGGACGAAAAATGAGTTTTTAGTCATAAATTTCAAACATGTATGAGGTCTTATGGTCGTTATAAATGGCCCTTGGAACCCCAAAACTGTGGGCAATAGCTCATTGAAACGGTGATAAAACACGAAAACGACGAGTTTTTGGTCATGCCCTCAAACATGTATCGGGTATTACGGTCGCTGTAAATCGCCATGGAACCCCAAAACAGTGGGCAATCACTCATGAAAATAGCCCGAAACGTGAGAACGGCAAGTGTTTGGTCTTTCCCACAAACATGTATTGGGTATTACAATCGTTGTAAATCGCCCTAAAACCCCAAAACTATAGACAATAGCTCATGAAACATCCTTAAAACACGAAAACAACGAGTTTTTGGTTATTACCTCAAACATGTATCGGGTATTACGGTCGTTGTAAATTGCCCTGAAATCCCCAAACTATGGGCAATAGCTCATGAAAACGGCCATAAAGCATGAAAACGACGAGTTTTTTGGTCGTTCCCTCAAATAGGTATCGGGCCTTAGGGTCGTTCTAAATCGCCCTGAAACCACCAAAACATTGGGCAATAGCTCATGAAAATGGCCATAGAGCACTAAAACGAATTTTTGGTCAAAAATTTCAAACATGTATCGGGTCTTACGGTCATTATAAATGGCCCTTAGAACTCCGAAGCTATGCGTAATAGCTCATAAAAACCATCATAAAACACGAAAACGACGAGTTTTTGGTCATGCCCTCAAACATGTAACGGGTATTAAGGTCGTTGTAAATCGCCCTGAAACCCCAAAACTGTGGGCAATAACTCTAGAAAACAGTCCAAAACGCGAGAACAACGAGTTTTTGGTCATCCCTCTAACATGTATCGGGTATTACGGTCGTTATAAATCGTCCTAAAACCCCAAAAGTGTGGCAATAACTTATGAAAACATCCCAAAACGCGAGAACAACGAGTTTTTGGTCTTTCCCAGAAACATGTATCGGGTATTACGATCATTGTAAATCGTCCTAAAACCCCGTAACTATAGACAATATCTCATGAAAACAGCCATAAAACATGAAAGCGGCGAGTTTTTGGTCATTACCTCAAACATGTATCGGGTAGTAACGTCATTGTAAGTTGCCCTGAAACGCCCAAAATTGTGGGAAGTAACTAATGAAAATGGCCATAAAGCACGAAAAATGAGTTTTTGGTCATAAATTTCAAACATGTATCAGGTCTTACGGTCGTTTTAAATGGCCCTTGGAACCACAAAACTGTGGGCAGTAGCTCATGAAAACGGCCATAAAACACAAAAACGACGAGTTTTTGGTCATGTCGTCAAACATGTATCGGGTATTATGATCGTTGTAAATCACCCTGAAACCCCAAAACTGTGGGCAATAAATCATGAAAACGGCCCAAAACGCGAGAACGACGAGTTTTTGGTCTTTCCCACAAACATATATCGGGTATTACGGTCGTTGTAAATCGCCCTGAAACCCCAAAACTGTAGACCATAGATCATGAAAATAGCTATTTTAAAAAACAAAAACAATGATTTTTTGGTCATTACCTTAAACATGTGTAGGGTATTACGGTCATTGTAAATCACCCTGAAACTGTGGGCAATAGCTCATGAAAATGGCCATAAAGCGTGAAAACAATGAGTTTTTCTGGTCATTCCCTCAAACAGGTATCGGGCCTTAGGGTCGTTGTAAATCGCCCTGAAACCCCCAAAACTTTAGGCAATAGCTGATGAAAATGGCCAAGGAGCATGAAAAAACGATTTTTTAGTCAAAAATTTCAAACATGTATCGACTCCTACGGTCGTTATAAATGGCCCATGTAACCCCGAAACTATGCACAATAGCTCATGAAAACGGTCATAAAACACGAAAATGATGAGTTTTTGGTCATGTCCTCAAACATGTAACGGGTATTACGGTTGTTGTAAATCGCCCTGAAACACCAAAATTGTGGGCAATAACTCAAGAAAACAGTCCAAAATGCGAGAACAATGAGTTTTTGGTCATTCCCTCAAACATGTATCTGGTATTACGGTCGTTGTAAATCGCCCTGAAACCCCAAAACATTGGGAATAACTCATGAAAACAACCCGGAACACGAGAACAGCGAGTTTTCGGTCTTTCCCACAAACATGTATCGGGTAATACGATCATTGTAGATTGCCCTGAAACCCCAAAATTGTAGACAATAGCTCACGAAAATGGCCATAAAACATGAAAACTATTTGTTTTTGGTCATTACCTCAAACATGTATCAGGTAGTATGGTTGTTGTTAATTGCCCTGAAACGCCCAAAATTGTGGGCAATAGCTAATGAAAATGGCCATAAAGCACGAAAAATGAGTTTTTTGGTCATAAATTTCAAACATATATCAGGTCTTATGGTCGTTATAAATGGCCTTTGGAACCACGAAACTGTGGGCAGTAGCTCATGAAAACGGCCATAAAACACGAAAACGACGAGTTTTTGTCATGTTGTCAAACATGTATCGGGTATTACGGTCATTGTAAATCACCCTGAAACCCCAAAACTGTGGGCAATAAATCATGAAAACATCCCAAAACGTGAGAACGGCGAGTTTTTGGTCTGTCCCCCATACATATATCGGGTATTACGGTCGTTGTAAATCGTCCTGAAACCCCGAAACTGTAGACAATAGCTCATGAACACGGTCATAAAACACAAAAACAACGAGTTTTGGACAGTACCTCTAACATGTATCGGGTAGTACGGTCGTTGTAAATCGCCCTTGAAACGCCCAAAATTGTGGGCAATAGCTAATGAAGATGGCCATAAAGCACGAAAAATGAGTTTTTGGTCATAAATTTCAAACATGTATCAGGTCTTACGGTCGTTATAAATGGCCCTTGGAACCATAAAACTATGGGCAGAAGCTCATGAAAACAGCCATAAAACACGAAAACGATGACTTTTGGTCATGTCATCAAACAAGTATCTGGTATTACGGTCGTTGAAAATCGCCCTGAATCCCCAAAACTGTGGGCAAAAAATCATTAAAGCAGCCCAAAACGCGAGAACGACGATTTTTTGGTCTTTCCCACATACATATATCGGGTATTACGTTTGTTGTAAATCACCCTGAAACCCCAAAAATATAGACAGTAGCTCAGGAAAACGGCTATAAAACATGAAAACAACAAATTTTTGGTCATTACCTCAATCATGTATCGGGTATTATGGCCATTGTAAATCACCCTGAAAACACCAAACTGTGGGCAATAGCTCATGAAAACGGACATAAAGCGCGAAAACGATGAGTTTTTTTGGTCATTCCCTCAAACAGGTATCGAGCCTTAGGGTCCTTGTAAATCGCCCTGAAACCCCCAAAACTTTGGGCAATAGATCATGAAAACGGAAATGGAGCACGAAAACACAATTTTTTGGTCAAAAAATTCAAACACGTATTGGGTCTTACGGTCGTTATAGATGGCCATTGGAACCCCGAAACTGTGCACAATAGCTCATGAAAACGGTCATAAAACACGAAAACGACGAGTTTTTGGTCATGTCCTCAAACATGTAATGGGTATTACGGTCGTTGTAAATCACCCTGAAACGCCAAAACTGTGCGCGATAACTCAAGAAAACAGTCCAAAACGTGAGAACAACGAGTTTTTGGTCATTCCCACAAACTTGTATCGGCTATTATGGTCATTGTAAATCACCCTGAAACCCCAAAACTATGGGCAATAACTCATGAAACAGCCTAAAACATGAGAACGACGAGTTTTTGGTCGTTACCTCAAACATGTATCGGGTATTACATCATGTAAATCACCTTGAAACCCCAAAACTATAGGCAATAGCTCATAAAAACGGCCATAAACGCGAAAACGATGAGTTTTTGGTCATTCCCTCAAACATGTA
Source organism: Avena insularis (assembly GCA_023614405.1). Lineage (NCBI taxonomy): Eukaryota > Viridiplantae > Streptophyta > Magnoliopsida > Poales > Poaceae > Avena > Avena insularis. Next base: position 2,999,988 of record CM042691.1, read on the forward strand.
TCGGGTCTCAGGGTCATTGTAAATCGCCCTGATACCCCCAAAATTGTGGGCAATAGCTAACGAAAATGGCCATAAAACACAAAAAAATGAGTTTTTTGTCATAAATTTCAAACTTGTATCAGGTCTTACGGTCGTTATAACTAGCCCTTGAAACCCCGAAACTGTGGGCAATAGATCATCAAAACGGCCATAAAACACGAAAACGACTAGTTTTTGGTCATGCCCTCAAACATGTAGCGGGTATTACGGTCGCTGTAAATCGCGCGAAAACCCCAAAACTGTGGGCTATAACGCATGAAAACATCCCAAAACGTGAGAACGACGAGTTTTTGGTCTTTACCACAAACATGTATCGGGTATTACGATTGTTGCAAATCACTCTGAAACCCCGAAACTATAGACAATAGCTCATAAAAACGTCCATAAAACGCGCAAATGACGAGTTTTTGGTCATTACGTCAAACATGTATCGGGTATTACGGTCATTGTAAATCGCCTTGAAACCCCGAAACTGTAGGCCATAACTCATGAAAATGGCCATAAAACACAAAACGACGAGTTTTTGGTCATTCCCTCAAACATGTATCGGGTCTCAAGGTCGTTGTAAATCGCCCTGAACCCCCCTCCCCCCTTCCCCAAATTGTGGGCAATAGCTAATGAAAATGGCCATAAAGCACGAAAAAATGAGTTTTTGGTCATAAATTTCAAACATGCATCAGGTCTTACGGTCGTTATAAATGGCCCTTGGAACCACGAAACTGTGGGCAATAGCTCATGAAAATGGCCATAAAACACAAAAACGACGAGTTTTTGGTCATGCCCTCAAACATGTATCGAGTATTACGGTCGTTGTAAATCACCCTGAAACCCCACAACAGTGGGCAATAACTCATTACAACACCCCAAAACGCGAGAACGACGAGTTTTTGGTCTTTCCCACAAACATGTATCGGATATTACGATCGTTGTAAATCGCCCTGAAACCCCAAAACTGTAGAAAATATGTAACACCCTCGGATCGGACCTATGCAAGTTTTAGCAATTCTCACCAAACCCGCATAGAAACGATTCAAAGATGCCCACCAGGCACTTTCGTGCGGGTGGAAAACAAAGTAATATCATTACACAATAGTCCATGATGGAACCCACCAAATAGATATATATGCAAAAACGACTCAAAGAGTCAAGGATACAGATATACAGTACAAAGATCCAATCACCTTGAAAATGATACACACCCGAGTACGGATAAGATGCAAATTGAGCTAAGAGCCCTAAAAAATAACCAATGGCGTCCATAACCCTGCACAGGCCAAGCCGGATGGGTAACCCTACTAACAACGTCGATCTCAAACCTGCTAAACAAAAGGGACACTGACAAAGGGTAACGAAAAAAGAGAGCGGTCAGTACTGAGGCCAGTACACGGCGAGTCTTAGAATTCGGCGGTCCTTGCCTACATTGGTATGGGGGACTAAAGCGGTCGCGCAGCATGCACAACCTATAGAGACTCGATACAACTGACGGCTACTAGAGGGGGATGAGAAATACCTATTCGGATCCAACTTGAGACTAACACCAAACATACCCATCCCGGTATTTCCCCCACGAGACCAAACGAGGAAGTCAAACTGAGGAACTCACACAGTTGGAAGTTTTATTCTTTCCATTATAGTTGCAGCACTTATTAGTCAGATTTAGATAGCATGAGTCATCCTGATATCATAAGCAGTGGGCAGTTTTAGTTAACCATTCCGTTGTAGTTGCAATACTTACTAGTCAGATACAAATAGCATGAGACATCCCAATTCTAGCAGTTGTTGGCACTTTTATTTAGCCATTCTGTTTAAGTGAAGCTAATTACTAGTCATTCCAAAGTCAAATTTATGGCACTACTTTAGTTATAGTTATCTATGATCGAGATATTGTGCTCCAAGTCGTACATAACCGCGGACACGGCTTGAGAAAGATTTACCCTGCAGGGGGCACAAATAGCAACACACACACGATCAACCTCGGAAAAACCAAATGAAAACCCAATGAGGCATCACGACAAAGCAATCACAAGATTCGTAAAATATTTTAGGGGGCTACCCCACTAAGCTACCCGCGACGAAGTTGGCCGGCTCCGAGACGGACGCAGAGGTCTATGTCAATGGCTATAAATGACTGGAAACCCGAAAGTGTGACTGGGCTTGTCGATACCACGAAAACACTCCGCTTACCTAAACAGTATAGTAGTAAACGCTCTCCACGAGCAACGGTAGTAAATAAAGCAGTAAACATGGCATAAGTACATGATAGTAATAAAACCCCAAAATAGTTTGTGGCCCCAAGAAATAAGTTATGACTCAAGCTCTCGCTACGCAGATTCATGGTCCCACATGCAGATAGTGCGATAGTCAAGGAATAGGTATCAAGTACTCGGGATCCTACGGGACACCAGTGAGCGGTTAAAAACCAAATAACATATATTGCCCACTGGTGCCTCTGCATTAGTTATCACTATTCCCAGCATTTTAATATCTAGTTGTTAATAAATTCATGATCATATCCAACATAAAGCATATGGCAACCTTCCAACAGCTTTGATACTTGACGACACGAAGCAGCACCTGAGCAAGCGACTATGACATGCAAGGCGAACTATCTACCAAACAACAGGTAATAGGAGGTGTCCAAGGCAATATAGAGGCTGCAAGAGATATCACGGGTACAAAATTAAAGCATCGCAACACAGATAGAAATAGATCACGGGAGGAAATAAAGACTATAAAAGTAAGATAGGTAGAAAGGGGGAGAATGCTCGCCTAGAAAACTACCGAAGGTTCATCCGAAGATCGAGGCGAAGCTCACATCAACTCAATGACCTTATCCGCAAAGAAGCAAAACACTAGAAGCAACACCGGATGCACTATTTAATACTATGGCAGAAGATCGGGCATGATGCATGTATGATGGATGTCATGGCAAAGATTGATGAGCTCACATCACTTTAGAGCTTCGTTGGGAAACCCCAAGAGGAAGGTATAATGAGCATAGAAATAAGTTTTCCCTCAGTGATGAAACCAAGTTTATCGAACCAGTAGGAGCAAGGAAACAACTCAAAGGTGTTGATAGCAACTTGGAATCCTTCACAACACAAACTCAAGACTTTGCCCCAACTTACAGTGAGGTTATCAATCTCGCTGGTTTGCTGAAAACAAAGGATTCAACGTGGAATGTAATGGTTGCTTGTAGAGATTAAATGGTAACAGTAGAAGATGTATCAATGGTAAAGATTGGATCGGGGTCCACAGTTCACTAGAGGTGTTCTCCTTAAGAAAGATAACATAACATGCTGGGTGAACAAATTACAGCGGGGCAATTAACAGGACAGAGGAAGGCATAACAATGCAAATACTAGACATTCATGATCCTATGAGATTTGATTGGGCATTACAACAATATGCATAGACCGCCATCCAACTGCATCTATGAATAGTAGTCCACCTTCAGGTTATCATCCGAACCCCCTCCAGTATTAAGTTGCAAGCAACGGATAACTGCTTTAAGAAATGTGTGTAAATTAAACAATATAATTGTTCCATGAACAAAAGATCGTTGTTTTCTCCCTAGTGGCAACAGCACATGTACAACCTTAGAGATTTCTGTCACTTCCCCAGATTCAATAGAGGCATGAACCCACTATCGACCATAAATACTCCCTCTTGGAGTCACTAGCATCTACTTGGAAAAGATAGCTACTAGAAACGGAGAGCATGCAAAATCTCAAACAACACAGACATGATAGAATCAATAATCAATAAGACATGATAGAATCAATAATCAATCTGACATAGAAATCTCAATATCCATCGGATCCCCACAAACACAACAGGTATGATTACAAATAGAAGATCTTGATTATGAACGGAGCTCACAAGATCTAAACATGATAGCACAAAGGAGGAGAAACAACCATCTAGCTACTGTATGAACCCATAGTCCAAGAGTGGACTACTCACGCATCATACCGCAGGTTGGCATGGTGATGAATAAGGCCTTCGGGATGATCTCTCCCCTCTGGCAGGGTGCCGGGAAGAGCTTCAGATCCCCCCGATCTAGGGACGGTGGTGGCGGCGGCTACAGACTGTTTTGTGGAGATGTGATCAGGTACTTAGGGTTTTGGTATCAGAGGGTTCTTATAGGCGAAGAGGCAAGGAAGGAGGGTGGACAGGGGGGCCCACACCCTACCCAGGAGCGGCCTAGGGTGGCCCCGCGCCTGGGGGGTGTGGCCACCCTTGGTCGCCCCTCCGTCTCTCCTCTGGACTTCGTGTTCTCCTCGGTGAAATATTAACTTTGGCTTTTGTCCCGTCCAATTCTGAGAATATTTCTTTACTAGCTTTTCTAAAACCAAAAACAGTAAAAAATAGGCAACTGGCACTGTGGCATCTTGTTAATAGGTTAGTTCCGGAAAACGTATAAAAATACCTCAAAATGTAGACAAAGCAAATAAAAGTTGATACTAAACAAGCATGGAACATAAAAAATTATAGATACATTTACAACATATCACGCATCCCCAATCTTAACTCCTGCTCGTCCTCGAGTAGGTAAGTGATAAAAAGAATAATTTTTGAGGTGACATGCACCATCACAATCATGATCAAACTATTTGTAAGCATTGAAAGTTGGGATCAAGGTACTCTAAACATGAGCATGAAAGATGAAGTTCTAACAATAAGACATAGTAACTATGTTGCAACATGAAAAGATACAAACAAATATCATGAATAACAATGCATTGAAAGACGTTTTTTTTCACATATAGAAAATATAGCATAGTGGCATTCAGCTTGTCCCTCATGGAGTAGCAAAACATAAATGCATAGGACACCTTCAAAGTTCATAAGGGTGACTAGATACAAATAGTTCAAGAACAAGCAATATGAACATTATGAATCAATAAATAAGTTTTGGGACAATGCACATAGAACTAAGAATGACAACTATGATCTCTTAATTGGTGCCTAAGGATAGAAGGTGGAGACTCATATAAAAGTGGAAGAAAGGCCTTTTTGTAAAGGAAGCAGGGATTACAAGTTTCATAAAGAGCTTCCAAAAATTATGGTACTTGTTAGCTTTCAGCTCTCATTTCCCCTATCATAAGCATCTTGAAGTGGTTAAGGTTAAAGTGAACAAAATATGGAGTATATGCTTGACAAAGTATAAGTTGGCAATTGAAAGTACAAAGGAAATCGCCTAGAGGAGGGTGAATAGGCTTTTAAAAATATTATGGTTTAGGCTCAAGTAAATGCGGAATAAAACTAACATTTAATTTATTGAGCACAAAACCTAGCCACTAAGTTTACCTAAGTGCACCAACAACCTATGCTAAGCAATACAAGCAACAAGGTGATAGCGAGGTATCATGATGGCTATCACAATGTAAAGTGCATAAGTAAAGGGCTCGGTTGAGAGATAACCGACGGACGCGAAGACGAAGATTTGTTTCCCAAATTTCACTTCCAAAGAAGTTACGTCTCCGTTGGAGAGGTGCGATTGCAGAATGCTCTTCGAACGCCACAAATGGCTCACCTCGAGGTGTGGTGGCTCGATGCTCACCCAACGTCACACAAGGCCTCACCCCGGATGCGGAAGCACGCAACTCACCGACGCCACAAAAGGCTTACCCTATTCTCTCGAGTGCGCACCACAAAAGGCGGGCACTCGCTCCACTATGGGACGCTTGAGGGCAGTCACTGAACCCGTACAAGATTGGGGCTAACTCCACAACTCAATTGGAGGCTCCCATCAACAAAGCCACAAAAGGCTACAATGCCACAAAAGGCCAACAATGCCACAAAAGGCTACAAGACCACAAAAGGTCAACAATCCAACCACACAACCGTCTAGGGTTCCAAGAAGCCAAGAGTAACAAGCCCACAAGATTGTACTCGCTGAATCTCCGGGGAGAACTCAAACCTATGCAACAAATGAAAGGGCAAATCCTTCACTCCCAAATTCCATCAAAGCTACAAAAGCTATTGGGGGAATAAGGGAGGAAGAACATAAGAGGAGAACACAAAACTCTCCAAGATCTAGACCCAATGATTTCTTCACAAAGAAGGGATTTGGCTTGGGGGATTGTAGATCTAGATATCCTCTCTCAAATCCCTCAAAAAGATGCAAGAATCATAGGAAGGGAAAAGGAGAGGGAAAGCTTCTTCAAGGTCAACAATGGAGGAGAGAGAGAAAGCCAAGAACCAAGAAGAAAAGCTAGTCCCCACGAAGGGGAAGAGGAGCCCCTTTTAAAGGGCTCCCGGATATGCCCATTATGGGCATTCGCGACCCCTGGCCGGAACTTCCGGTGGGAGGCCGGAACTTCCGGTGGCACATAGCTAACGGTCAAAAACTATGATGCGAGAGACTAAAAATGCGAGTCCTGATCGGAACTTCCGCCGGTCCACCGGAACTTCCGGTGGGAGCGGAACTTCTCGTGGAAGTTCCGACTAAAGTTCTGTCAAAAAGACACATACAAAACATAAAGTTATTGAACATGAGCGGAACAAGGGCCGGATTCAATCGGTACTTCCGGCGGCAACTAGGCCCGAGCGGAACTTCCGGTCCCTGGCCGGAACTTCCGGTGGGGAGGTATTACCGCTATAACTTCTGGCCCAAATTCCTTCAAATACAACAAACCAGATAGAGAGGATACAGTACGTGAGTGGAAGAAGAACCGGAACTCCCGCGGCAAAATTCCCTAGCGGAACTTCCGGTCAGGGAAATTCCAGAAACCAGAAATGCAATAACTTTTGCATCCGAATTGCAAACAAGATGAAACCAATTTTGTTGGAAAGATAACGACGAATAGAATATATGTGTGAAGTATCTCCCAAGGTGTGGAGCTAGAAAACTCGCAAGATCAAAAGCCGCAATAATATATGCAAGTGAAATCCTTACTTGATGAACTAGAGCTTGTTATGATGATGACCACAAGCTCTAGATCCTCTCATGGATAAGAACCAAATAACAACCAAGAAAGATGATGCTATGAATGCAAAGGTTTGAGATCTCTCCGAACGATGCAAACGAGACACCCGCTTGAGAGCCCCTCTTTATAGTACGACTATCTATCCTAAACCCGATCTCCCAACTAACAACACGAGACCGGCAAAAGAGAAGCCCTATCAAGAACATACCTTTGCCTTGAGCATCCCACTTGAACTTGATGTAGACCGTCTTGTTCTTCTATAGTGGGAACACCTTTCTTGTTTGCTCTTGCTCGCTCTTTCTTGATGAAGACTTGCAAATTGCTCCCCCATACTCTATGGGTAAATCTCTTCTTGAACTTGTCTTCATCACTCCATGAACACGAGGATGGCAAGCTTCAAGCATGAGATCTTCTAGAGATGGTGCATATTGAGCTCGCCCTTCTTCATCCCTTCTTGAGGTTGATCCAACTTGATGCCACTCTTTGCACTTGTCTTCATCAACCTTCAAGCTCCTTCTTTCTTCATGATTCCAATGGGCACAAAGCCCTTGGAAATTTCTTCAACTTTCAACCTTGAGACCAACACATGGACCAAGCGATGTCAATGGACAAACCTACAAGTGAAACTCAATTTACACATTAGTCCATAGAGATTGTCATTAATTACCAAAACCACACATGGGGGCATACATGCCCTTTCAGCAATCTCATGTCCCTTGAGTACGAGGGTCGTTCCTCATGCTACTCAACTTTAGTTACTAGTAAGTTCTTGTCATAGTAAATATATGTGTATTATAGTGAACCGCCAACGAGGTACCCCTTGCCCCATGACACAGGAGATATCCCATATCAAAATGACAAGGCAACAGACAATGAGCATCTCAGCAATCTTCTTATTTACCATGGGAAAATGGTGCTTTCTTCTCTTCTTTCCTCTTTTTCTGTCTCTCTTTTTTTCTTTTTTTATAAGAAGAATGCTTCATAGATTTCCCACTATGGTGATGCTACAAGTTTCCACCATGATTAGGCATGGCTTAGGCTAGCGGCCCAGGCGTTTCACTAACACATATACATAACTCCATGGACTTATGATGACCCACAAGTGTAGGGGATCGCAACAGTCTTCGCGGGTAGTATTACCCAATTTATTGATTTGACACAAGGAGAGCCAAAGAATACTTGCAAGATTTAACAACTGAGTTGTCAGTTCAGCTGCACCTGGAAATAGTTCTTGCCCACAGAAGTTTATCAGTAGCAACAGCAAATCAATAGCAGTAGTAAAATAGGAGCAATACTAACAGTAACAGTGGGATTGAGTGCGGTAGGCATAGGGATGGATGGACGGGCGTTGCATGGACGAGTCTAAACATGTAACTTCAAGATCTAGGGCATTGCAGATAAATAATAACAAGCATCCAAGTACTAAACAATCCTAGGCATGTGCTCCAAACATAGTCATAAGTGCTCGCAATGAGAACTTGCACAACATCTTTTGTCTAGCCAGCCCGTGGCAGCGGGGACTCTAGGGAACTACTGGCAATTAAGGTGCTCCTTTTAATAGAGCACCAGAGCAAAGAATTAACACTCCATGAACACATGTGATCCTCACACCACAGCCATACCCTCAGGTTATCCCAATTATTGTCATTTTGGGGCCTTTGGATCCGGACAATGATATGTGTACACAACTTGCAGATAATATCACAAACAATACTATCATAATGATTCAATAATAAGTTCAGATCAGAGATCATGGCACTCGGGCCCTAGTGACAAGCATTAAGTACAACAAGTTGTAACAAAGTCAAATAGCACTAATATAGATACTAGGCACTATGCCCTAACAATCTTATTCGATTACATGATAGAACTCATCCAATCCCTACCATCCCCAAGCCTACAGCAGGGGATTACTCACTCATGGATGAGGGAAACATCGATGGTTGATGGAGAGGCGTTGGTGATGACGATGGCGATGATCCTCTCCAAATTCCCCGTCCCGGCAGGGTGCCAGAACGGAGTTTCTGGATCCGAATCTTGGTTTCTGGTGGCGGCGGTGGAGCGGAACTCTTTCTGGAAAACTTCGAACCCCCCTTTGTTTTTAGGTCGAGAGGCAACTTATAGGCGCAGAGGGAGGCCTAGGGGGTGCCTGGCGTGGCTGCACCCCCCCTAGGCGTGGCCAGAGGTGGGCCCGCACCTGGCAGGGGTGTGGGCCCCTCAGGCCCCTTCTCTGTCTTGTCTTCTGGCTTCGTGGGTCTTCTAGTGAAATATAATTTTTGGCATATTTTCCGGGATTTTTCCTGATAGTTGATTTTTTGCACAAAAACAGGACACCAAGGTAATTCTGCTGAAAACAACGTCAGTCCGTATTAGTTGTATCCAAATCACACAACTTTAGAGGAGAAAAAATAGCAAAAGTGTTCGGGAAAGTAGATATGTTTTGGACGTATCAACTTACAATCGCCCCTTTTATTTCACACCGCCGACATCCATAAACAAAAGAGCATGATATCAACTGGATAGATATTTACAGGTGTTGAAAGCATTCCCGTGACAGCACAGTTCTGCTAATTTCTAACTTATAAGTGCAAGCATATACAACATAGATGACACAATGGTTCAAGTTTATTATGGGCAAGAAAAATAAAGTGTGCCATTAAGTTTGTGAGAGCTTTAATCACTAATTTTTCACATAACAAAGTGACTTTTTAATTGGAAGGTAGATAAAACAAGAATTTACTTGAAATGGTGTAACACACCATACATAGGAATTTATAGTGGACACTTTGGAATAACTTGGTTTCTTGGGAGTTGGATGCATGAGTAGACCTTACTCAATAGAAGTGGAGGCTATCAAAATACTGGGAGTGACCAACTAAGAGAGCAATAATGGCCATAATCATGCAGAGTGACAAAATATTATCAACTAAAGCATAAAGTGGTATCACAAGTCAAAAAATAAATGATCATAGAGGCTATGGTGACTGGTTCATAGTCATAACATGGTGTGATCATGTGCCAAGTCAACCCAAACAAATCATTAAAGGAGAATACCACAATATTATGCTTTTGCATGCTAAAACAACGCATGATTCCTTCAAGGCACACTAAGCAATCTCAATTATTTGGAACAAGTCATGATATAGCAATAATCATTAAGCATAAGGTCAAAACAAAATCTAGCATGACATGATAAAGTCTAAGCCACAGTCAAAGCAAGCTCACTTTTGTACCACTATAAGCATGAAACTTTCTACTCTTTTCCAACACCAATCAACTTATTTGAAACATCACTGTGAAAACGGGTTCCAACTACTTTATTCAAGAAAACTAAGCAAACGAAAACCAAAAACAAAAACTAAGACTCTCCAAGAACAACACAACAGTGCATGAAACAATAAAAACGAAGTGTCTAGAAAGAGATCTAAGATTTTTATTGATGAAGAAGGGGATGCCTTGGGCATCCCCAAGCTTTGATCCCCAAGCTTTGACGCTTGTACCTCTTGAATATTTCTTGGGATGACACGGGGTGGCATCCCCAAGCTTGAGCTTTTGTCCATTCTTCATCTCATTACATCATTCTTCCCCTACACTTGAAAATTTCCTTCATACAAAACTTCACACAGTCTTTATTAGCAACATTAGTGCATTCAAAAGTAATAAACCTTTTGGGTTTAGTTCAACACAGCAAAACTTCCATTAAGAATAGAAGCTACTGAAGCAATTCCTTTTAAAAATCTCAATTTACCAAAAAGAACTCAAAAAGAAATCGATAAGAGGCAAATGCAAATAATGGCAGAAATCTGTCAAAACAGACCAGCAGGTGAAAACCGATTTTTTCGAAAACCTTCTGTTGCTCAAATAAATAACTTTTTAACTAACGAAAGTTAGCTAACAACCTAGGGCATAAGCAAAAAAAATTCACCTCAATCCTACATAAAGAGATTTTTCACAAATTTTTACAGTGAAGCACAAAAATCTGTTTCGGGACAACAAACTTCCCCAAATCTTATTTCACTCTCATTAGACGTTATTCTTGGCACAAAAAATCAAATAAAAAGGATAAGGAGAGGTTATTACAAAAGTAATAGCTTCCAAGAGTCAATAAAACTATTAGGTTATCTCCCAAGAAGTACTTTTCTTTAACGCCTTTAAGCTAGGCTTGATAGTTTGAGAAGATGCTCACATAAGAAATATGAATTTAAGTAAAAGAGAGCATTAAGAAGCAAATTCAAAACACATTTAAGTCTAACCCACTTCCAATGCATAGGAATCTTGTACACAAATAAATTCACAAAGAACAAAGTGACGGGCATAGGAAGATAAAACAAGAGTAACTTCAAAACTTTCAACACATAGAGAGGTGTTTCAGTACCATGAAAACTTCTACAACCATATTTTTTCTCTCATAATAATTTTCAGTAGCTTAATGAATAAACTCAATAATATAACTATCACATAAAGTATGCTTTTCATGATCTACAAACACATAATTTTTATCAAGCTCAAAAATAGTGGGATTAAAACCTTCAAACCCACTTCTAATAATATTATCAACCAATATAGGACCATCATCTAGAGCTTTATCATAAACATTTTCTAAGCAAAGCTCTTCAGTACCATGCATTTCAGAGTTAGGCACAAATAAAGGATTATCATAAGATTTATCAAAATAGCATAGATTATCATAGATAACAGGAGCACAATTATTATCACAGGTTTTACCCAAAGTAGATATTTCAAAAGGATCCACAGGAACATAACATTCATCCTCCTTTGGCAAGCATGGGGGACAATCAAATAGTCTTAGGGATAAAGAGTTACTCTCATTAGAAGGTAGGCATGGGTAGATCCATTCTTTCTCCTTTTGTTCATCACTCTCCTATTTTTCATCTAATGAGCTTCCTGCTTCAGCAATTTCTTCTTCCATAAGCTCCTGCAAGGCATTAGTCTCTTCCGTTTGTGAAAAGAATCTATTAATATATTCAAGAATATAGCCATTTTCTTACTTGTAATTATCAAAGCAAAATTTAAGTATATCATAAACCTCATATTTATAAGGTGAATCATCAGTATTTTCAAGCAAACTAGCAAATTCAAATGCATCCTTCCAAGCAATAAATTCTTCAATTTATTCCACATCATAAAGTCATAATTTCCTTTAACATAAGAAGTTATGGTAACATTATTATTATACTCACATTGAAAAGGGAGGTGTTTATACCTCCTAAAGCAACAAGATTTATCACAGCAATAAGTAACATTATAAGTAGAGCACATGTCCCTAGCAATGGTGACAAATTTATCAATTTGTTCCCATAAGTGTTTCCCTTTTTGTGACAAGCGGTGTTACTTATAATAATATTTTTGTTCTTCCGTGAACCCACCTTGCCAATAAGAACTAGTTTCAAAGAAACCAACCATTGATAGAAAGCATGACAAAGCAAGGCAATAACAGACCGACAAGTATAGTGAGAACTAATTTTTTTTGTGTTTTTTATAAGAAAAGGCAAACCAAACCAAACTATTTTTTTGTATTTTTGGTAAAAAGAATCAAGCAAAACTAACCAAAAGAAACTAAGCAAAACAAAAACAAAGTAAAGAGAGTGGTTGTGAAAGTCTCCCCTTGTGAAGTTGTCCTTACTCCCCGGCAACGGCGCCAGAAAAAGTCTTGATGAGCTCAGATCATTGTAGAGCTTCGTTGGGAAACCCCAAGAGGAAGGTATGATGAGCATAACAATAAGTTTTTCCTCAGTGATGAAACCAAGGTTATAGAACCAGTAGGAGGAAGGAAACAACTCAAAGGTGTTGATAGCAACTTCGAATCCTTCACAACACAAACTCAAGACTTTGGCCCAACTTACAGTGAGGTTGTTAATCTCACTAGTTTGCTGAAAACAAAGGATTAAACATATAGCATGGAAGGTAATGGTTGCTTGTAGAGAGTAAATGGTAACAGTAGAAGATATATCAATGGTAAAGATTGGACTGGGGTCCACAGTTCACTAGAGGTGTTCTCCTTAAAAAAGATAACATAACATGCTGGATGAACAAATTATGGTGGGCAATTGACAGGACAGAGCAAGGCATAACAATGCAAATACTAGACATTCATGATCCTATGAGATTTGATTGGGCATTACAACAATATACATAGACCGCCATCTAACTACATCTATGAATAGTAATCCACCTTCAGGTTATCATCCGAACCCCCTCCAGTATTAAGTTGGAAGCAACGGGTAACTGTTTTAAGCAATGTGTGTAAATTAAACAATATAATTGTTCCATGAATAAAAGATCATTGTTTTCTCCCTAGTGACAACAACACATCTACAACCTTAGATATTTCTGTCACTTCCCCGGATTCAATAGAGGCATGGACCCACTATCGAGCATAAATACTCCCTCTTAGAGTCACTAGCATCTACTTGGCCAAGATGGCTACTAGAAACGAAGAGCATGCAAGATCTCAAACAACATAGACATGATAGAATCAATAATCAATAAGACATGATAGAATCAATAATCAATCTAACATAGCAATCTCAATATCCATTGGATCCCCATAAACACAACATGTATGATTACAAATAGATGATCTTGATCATGAACGGAGCTCACAAGATCTAAACATGATAGCACAAAGTAGGAGAAATAACCATCTAGCTACTGTATGGACCCATAGTCCAAGAGTGGACTACTCACGCATCATACCGGAGGTTGGCATGGTGATGAAGAAGGCCTTCGGGATGATCTCTCCCCTCCGGCAGGGTGCCGAGAAGAGCTTCAGATCCCTCCAATCTAGGGATGATGGTGGCAATGGCTATGGACTATTTCGTGAAGATGTGATCGGTTACTTAGGGTTTTGGTATCGAGGGGTTCTTATAGGCAAAGAGGCGGGCAGGGGGGCACACCTTGCCCGAGCGAGTGGGTGTGGCCACCCTGGGTCGCCCCTCTGTCTCTCCTCTGGACTCCGTGTTCTTCTCGGTGAAATATTGACTTTGGCTTTTGTCCCGTCTAATTCCGAGAATATTTCTTTACTAGCTTTTTTAAAACCAAAAACAGCAGAAAACAGACAACTGGCACTGTGGCATCTTGTTAATAGGTTAGTTCCAAAAAACATATAAAAATACCTCAAAGTGTAGACAAAGCAAAGCAAAGTTGATACTAAACAAGCATGGAACATCAAAAATTAAGGATACGTTTACGACGTATCAAAGATGCGATGCAATTAAGCAATATTAAACGAAACTAGGATCCTGATATTTAATTAGATGATTTATGTTGTTTAGATACCCTGCAATTTAAATTTTGTCTTAATAAGGCAAAATTATGTCATCGGTTCGCTACGCAAATTTAAATGGAGACAATATAAAACTACATTTGCCCGCATATGGTCTCCATATTTAATTATGAGGTGAATTGGCTAAAAGCGCTCAAACCACATGATACGAATGCCACATGAATAATTTAATGAAATAAATTATATGACAAGTTTATAAAAATAAGGATAGGTCTAGGTCTCACAATTCGGAGCGACGAGACGGTCTTCTAAATGCGAAGTAGTGGAAGCCTGGAAGTAGATCATACCGGAGTTACGGTAGCGGACAATGTGTTGAAATGGCGCCTAACTTAATTAAAGGAAGGCCCATGGAACAACAACAGATCAAACATGATGATGTAGTAGAAACCAAAACCGACGCTCTCGTAGTCATTTAGTCGAACACATGGAAGACGAGAAGGATACAGACAGAGGCAAGGGACTACCGGATTACCGCACGCGAAAAGAATCCGCCGGCGGCAAATTGGAGACAAAACGGCGACGGCACGCAGTGTCCATCTGCCCAGGGGAAAACAAATGAAACGCATGCGAAGCTGATCCGACACGGCATAGAGAAGAGCACCGGGACGAACAGCAGGAGCCAAAACAGAACATGACGTTGCAAGAGGAACATGTCTCAAGTGAACATTAGCTCGAACACCTTACGGTCAGGCGCAGCAGGAGGGGTGATGAGCTTCGTTTGGTGGACTCTGGGCGCTGGGAACAAGACCAGAACAAGTTGCAAGAGACGCGCACGCGTGACAAGCAGCAGCAAGGTGCTGGCATGCGGGATACAAACGGCGAGGCCGCTCCGTGTGGCCTCCATGCACGGAGACATGGGTGTGCAGCAACCCGAGGCTTCCCAAGCTGCTGATCGACTGGGTAGAGGTGCTTGCGCACTGGAGCAAGCGGGAGAGTCGCACATCGCGGTCGATCGGGAGCAGGTGGCCTACACGCGGGCAACGAAACAATAGAGCAGGCGCATGGGAGATGTGGAACAGCGAGCAACCAAGTTGATGTCGTGGAGGTGGGGTTCTGGTGTGCCCACGCGGCCAAGCAGCATGGGGACAAGGCTGGCGGAGGCCACCTGTTGGTTGGAGCTGCACGCGAAGATCGACATGGGCATAGGCAGTGCGAGCATAGCAGCATGGGATCCGATGGATTTGGAGATGCATGGATCAATTCGATCAAGGGTAGCTAACTAGGTGAATCATTCATGCACATGAATTAGACGGTGAAAATGGATATAATTTTGTGGAAGTAGAGCTGGAGAATTTTCAGATCTTATCGAAACAAGCGGTTGGGATTTTTGGAGGACAGGGGGATTTGGATTTGGCCAGATTTGGGGGCTAGGGTTTGGAAGGGAGAAGGGGAATGTGTTATTTATCTAGTATACAGTATGTTAGATGAGGCTAGTTTTGAGCCAAATTTTAGACGGACCTTTTGCCTTTTTTTAGAAACAAATAACTAAACCTTTTGTGGCCACCTAACGAGCCAGAAAACATATTATATATTTTATTTAAAATAAGAGAAAGGATGAGGCTTTATATATATTAAACCGTACAAATAAAATACGGTATTAAATAAAAATATACTTTTTAGCTTAGAAAAATGTAAGAAAAGTATGCATGATAGTGTTATGATGATGCGAAAATGAAAACAACAGGCAATATTCTAGTAATGGTTTTCCCGGGGTTTATGGCCGTTTTCGTGAGTTATTGCCTACAATTTCGGAGTTTCAGGGCGATTTACAACGACCGTAATAACCGATACATGTTTGTGGAAAAGACCAAAACTCGTTGTTCTCGCGTTTTGGGCTGTTTTCATGAGTTATTGCTCACAGTTTTAGTGTTTCACAGCGATTTACAGTGACCGTAATACCCGATACATGTTTGAGGGCATGACCAAAAACTTATCGTTTTCATGTTTTATGACCGTTTTCATGAGCTATTGCCCACAGTTTCAGGGTACCAAGGGCCATTTATAACGACCATTAGACCCGATACATGTTTGAAATTTATGACCAAAAACTTGTTTTTTCGTGCTTTATGGCCGTTTTCATTAGCTATTGCCCCACAATTTTGGGGGTTTCAGGGCGATCTACAACGACCCTAAGACCCGATACATGTTTGAGGGAATGACCAAAAACTCGTCGTTCTCGCGTTTCTGGGCCTTTTATGAGCTATTGTCCACAGTTTTAGGGTTTCGGGGCGATTTACAACGACCATAATACCCGATACATGTTTAAGGGAATGACCAAAAACTCGTCGTTCTCGCGTTTTGGCCTGTTTTCATGATTTATTGCCATGGTATTGGGGTTTCAGGGAGATTTACAACGACTGTAATACCCGATACATGTTTGAGGACATGACCAAAAACTCGTCATTTTCGTGTTTTATGGCCATTTTCATGAGTTATTGCGCACAGTTTCGGGGTTCAAAGGGCCATTTATAACAATCGTTAGACTCGATACATGTTTGAGGAAATGACCAAAAAACTTGTTGTTTTCGCACTTTATGGCCGTTTTCATGAGCTATTGCCCATAGTTTGGGGGTTTTAGGGCGATTTACAACGAGCGTAATACCCGATACATGTTTGAGGTAACGACCAAAAACTCGTCGTTTTCACGTTTTATGGCCGTCTTCATGAGCTATTGCCTACAGTTTCGGGGTTTTAGCGCGATTCACAACGACCGTAATACCCGATACATGTTTGTGGAAAATACCAAAAACTCGTCGTTCTCGCGTTTTGCACTATTTTCATGAGTTATTGCCCATAGTTTTGGGGTTTCAGGGCGATTTACATTGACCGTGATACCCGATACATGTTTGAGTTAATAACCAAAAACTCGTCGTTTTTGCGTTTTATGGCCATTTTTATGAGCTATTGCCTATAGTTTCGGGGTTTCAGGGCAATTCACAACGACCGTAATACCCGATACATGTTTGTGGGAAAGACCAAAAACTCATCGTTCTTGCATTTTTGGCTGTTTTTCATGAGTTATTGCCACGGTTTTGGGGTTTCAGGGCGATTTACAACAATCGTAATACCCGATACATGTTTGAGGGCATGACCAAAAACTTGTCGTTTTCGTGTTTTACGGCCGTTTGCATGAGCTATTGTCCATGGTTTTGGGGTTCTAAGGGCCATTTATAACGACCATTAGACCCGATACATGTTTGAAATTGATGGCCAAAAACTCTTTTTTTCGTGCTTTATGGCCATTTTCATTAGCTATTGCCCATAGTTTTAGTGGTTTCAGGGTGATTTACAACGACCCTAAGACCCGATACATGTTTGAGGGAATGACCAAAAACTCATCGTTTTCGCGTTTTATGGACCTTATCATGAGGTATTGCCCACAGTTCCGGGGTTTTAGAGCAATTTACAATGATCGTAATACCCGATACATGTTTAAGGGAATGACCAAAACTCGTCGGTCTCGCGTTTTGGACTGTTTTCGTGAGTTATTGCCCATAGTTTTGGGCTTTCAAGGCGATTTACAACGACCGTAATACTCGATACATGTTCGAGGGTATGACCAAAACTCGTTGTTTTCATGTTTTATGGCCGTTTTCATGAGCTATTGTGCCTAGTTTCGGGGTTCTAATGGCCATTTATAACGACCATAAGACCCGATACATGTTTGAGGGCATGACCAAAAACTCGTCGTTTTCGTGTTTTATGCCCGTTTTCATGAGCTATTGCGCACAGCTTCGGGGTTTCAAGGGTCATTTATAACGATCGTAAGACCCGATACATGTTCTTTTTTGTGCTTTATGGTCGTTATCGTAAGCTATTACCCACGGTTTTGGAGGGTTTCAGGGCGATTTACAACGACCCTAAGACCCAATACATGTTCGAGGGAATGACCAAAAAACTCGTCATGTTTGCGTTTTATGGCCGTTTTCATAAGCTATTGCCTACAGTTTAGGGGTTTCAGGGCTATTTAAAACGGCCGTAATATCTAATACATGATTGAGGTAATGACGAAAAACTCGTTGTTTTTCGCGTTTTATGGCCGTTTTCCTGAGCTATTGCCTTTGGTATCATACAGAACCTGGCCTTGGTCTAAAACCCCTCAACTAAGTAGTTTCTGGACTTTAAATCATAAATGAATTTCTACAAATGTATCCAAGTCATTCCCAATCTCTCTAAGATGATCTTCCCAAACCCTACTGAAGTATATTATGTGCATTTCATTTGCTTAGTGTATTGTGTTGATCCTTGTATGCCTTGGTTGATTGTGGTATTGTATGTTTGCATGCATTCCCAGTGACGACGATAGTTGTGATTGTTTTGAGGATGAGAAGAAGAGATCATATTATTATTGGTATTCTTGGTTATCTAAAGAAGAAGTCCATAGACATCTCGCTGGTCACAGGAAAGCCACCATTCCTAAATTCCGGTACTTGTCCTACTCCCTTTTTATATCACTTTTTGTATCTCGTTTATAAACTACATTACGACTTGCATGTTTTGTTTTAATAATATTATTTTGGTAACTTGGCCCCTCCAAGTTATGAATGAGTGTCCAGGAGGACACCTACCCTTATTGACACCTACTTTGCCCCTTTAGATCGAGGTTATGATGACTAGCATCCCACCTCGTTGGAAACCATAGTTTTCGATGGATAAAACTGTTTTGGGGTTTAACCCACTACCAATATTCCAAAAATGCTTTATAAAACCCTTGGAAAGAGGCATCGTTTCCAAGTGGATGTTTTGACTAAAGAAATGATAATGGTGAGAAGTGAGAAAGATGGACAAGAAAAAAGAAGGGATGTTCTATGCCTTTACCGGAGCAACTTATCTGTGCAACCACATTACCCCAGACGCTGGAGCTTAACTTGTAGTTTGTTGTCTTTAGCATGGGCAACCCCTACACGTGCTATAGGGGAGAAATCCCCTAAATTCCGGGCGGACTCTTGTAAAGGTCTACGGATAAGAAGTTTGCGGACTGTCTTTTGCAGGAGCCGGTGCAACAATTGGGTCTCCCGTGGGCGGTATGACTTAGGAGTATGGAAGGAAGTGGAGTTACCAAATTAAGGTATAGGGCAAGTTGTGGCTTGGGTATACGCGCGTACGGGAGGGAGGACTATGGCCCAGAAGTGCCACATACTCGTTGCCAGGGAGAACAAACCCAAAAGGAAAAGATGCCTTTGCTAGGGATGATGATGCGTGTTGACGCCGCGTTGGGAAACCCCAAGAGCAAGGTATGATGCAGCACAGCAACAAGTTTTCACTCAGTAAGAAAGCGAGGTTATCGAACCAGTAGGAGGAAGGAAACATCTCAAAGGTGTTGCAAGCAACGTGGAAACCTGCACAACACAAACTCAAGACTTTGCCCCAACTAACAGTGAGGTTGTCAATCTCACCGGTTGTTGTAACAAAGGATTAACTGTATGGTGTGGAAGGTGATGGTGGTTTGCAGTAAGTAAATACTAACAGTGGAAGATGTATCAATGGTAAAGATTGGATCGGGGTCCATAGTTCACTAGAGGTGCTCTCCTTAGATAAACAAACATGGCATGCTGGGTAAACAAATTACAGTAGGGCAATTGACAGGACTGAGCAAGGCATAACAATGCAATACTAGACAAAAAGATCCTATAAGATTTGATTGGGCAATACAACAATATACATAGACCGCCATCCAACTGCATCTATGACTAGAAGTCCACCTTTGGGTTATCATCCGAACCCCCTCCAGTATTAAGTTGCAAGCAATAGACAACTACTTTAAGCAAAGTGTGTAAGGTAAACAATCCACTTGTTCCATGAACAAGAGACCGTTGTTTTCTCCCTAGTGGCAACAGCACATCTACAACCGTAGATATTTCTGTCACTTCCCTTAATTAAGTAGAGGCATGAACCCACTATCGAGCATAAATACCCCCTCCTGGAGTCACTAGCAACTGCTTGGCCAAGATAGCTAGTAACAACAGAGAGCATGCAAGATCACAAACAACACACACATGATAGAATCAATAAGACAAAACCATTAATCAATCTGACATAGTAATCTCAATATCCATCGGATAAGGAGAGGTCATTACTGAGGTAATAACTTCTAAGACTCAAGGAAACTCTTGGGTTATCTCCCAACAAGTAATTTTCTTTAACGCCTTTAAGTTAGGCACAAGAAGCAATAAATCAAGTATTTTCAAATGAAGAAGCATTAACATCAAACCTTTCCTTCAAAGGAGGAGCAAAAAGCAACTTCTCTATCCTCATAAGGAAGTGTTCAATACCTTTCTTGAATGGAAATTGGTATTTAATGGTGCCTTCTTTCATATCAATGATGGCACCAACAGTTCTAAGAAAAGGTGTAACCAAAATAATAGGACAAGAAGTATTGTATTCAACATCCAAAACATAGAAATCAACAGGGATATAAGCATTGTTAACCATAATTAGAACATCATTAACACTCCCCATGAGTTTCTTCTTAGCATTATCATTAAGTGGGACATCCAAATAACAATCTTCCAAAGGTGGCAAATCAAGCATTTCATAAATCTTCCTAGGTATAATAGAGACACTAGAAGCAATATCACATGAAGCTTTGAGATCAAAGTCATTCACTTGCATATTAATAATGGGTTCCCAACTATCTTCTACTTTCCTAGGAACAGAAGCTTTGTGTTTTAACTTCTCTTCCTTAATCTTAACAAGAGTATCTGTAATGTGTTTGGTGAAAGCAACATGCATATCACTAGCATTAGGACTTCTAGCAAGTTTTTGCAGGAACAAAATCACTTCTGAAATATTGCAACCATCAAGATCAAAATCAAACTTAGCATCACTAGTAGTAGACTCATTAGCCTTAGGCATTGTAGGAGGAGGAATAGGGACTTCTTGTGGTTTAGTGGTATCCATTTTGGTGATGCACACACTATTGTTTCTATCAATTTCAGCTTCCCTTTCCCACTTAGCATGAAGTTGGGCTAACAGTATAACATTTACATCAATAGTAACTTGTATGGCATGAGTATCAGCAAAGGTACTTTCCATGGTTTCAGGTTTAGCAGCCATTTTATTAATTAAAAAGGATTGTGGTTCAGACAAAGAGGAAATATTTTTCTCAACCGTTAAAGCTTTTCCACCACAGTCTTGTTGAAAGTGGTTTGTTTACTAATAAAGTCCTTGAGCATAACTTCAAGTTCAGAGGGGGTACTTCTAGCATTGTTGTAGGAGTTTCCATAGGTATTGCCATTATTAGGAGGATAAGGCCTATAATTGTTGTTGCTACCAAAATTGTTCCTATAGGCATTGTTGTTGAAATTGTTGTTTCTCATGAAGTTCACATCAACTTGCTCTTCTTGAGCAACCAAAGAGGCTAAGGGAACATTATCTGGATCTAAAGGAGCTTTCCCATTGACAAGCATAGCCATAATAACATCAATTTTATCACTCAAAGAGGAGGTTTCTTCAACAGAATTTACCTTCTTACCATGTGGAGCTCTCTCAATGTGCCATTCAGAATAATTAACCATCATATTATCAAGGAGTTTTGTTACAGCACCCAAGGTGATGGTCATAAAGGTACCTCCAACAGTTGAATCCAACAGGTTTCTTGAAGAGAAGTTCAAACCTGCATAAAAAGTCTGGATAATCATCCAAGCAGTAAGTCCATGAGTGGGACAATTCTTAACCAAAGATTTCATTCTTTCCCAAGCTTGAGCAACATGTTCATTATCAAGTTGTTTAAATTTCAAAATATCACTTCTCATAGATATAATCATAGCAGGAGGGTAGTACTTCCCAATAAAAGCATCTTTGCACTTAATCCAAGAATCAATACTATTTTTAGGCAAGGATAGCAACCAAAAAGGATAAGGAGAGGTCATTACTGAGGTAATAACTTCTAAGACACAAGGAAACTCTTGGGTTATCTCCCAACAAGTACTTTTCTTTAACGCCTTTAAGTTAGGCACAAGAAGCAAGAAATCAAGTATTTTCAAATGAAGAAGCATTAACATAAAACCTTGCTTTCAAAGGAGGAGCAAAAAGCAACTTCTCTCTCCTCAGGGAAGTGTTCAATACCTTTCTTGAATGGAAATTGATATTTAATGGTGCCTTCTTTCATATCAATGATGGCACCAACAGTTCTAAGAAAAGGTCTTCCCAAAATAATAGCACAAGAAGTATTGTATTCAACATCCAAAACATAGAAATCAACAGGGACATAAGCATTATTAACCATAATGAGAACATCATTAACACTCCCCATGAGTTTCTTCTTAGCATTATCATTAAGTGGGACATCCAAATAACAATCTTCCAAAGGTGGAAAATCAAGCATTTCATAAATCTTCCTAGGTATAATAGAGACACTAGAACCAAGATCACATGAAGCTTTGAGATCAAAGTCATTCACTTGCATATTAATAATGGGTTCCCAACTATCTTCTACTTTCCTAGGAATAGAAGCTTTGTGTTTTAACTTCTCTTCCTTAATCTTAACAAGAGTATCTATAATGTGTTTGGTGAAAGCAACATGCATATCACTAGCATCAGGACTTCTAGCAAGTTTTTGCAGGAAAAAAATCACTTCAGAAATATTGCAACCATCAGAAAGAAACCGAGGTTATCGAACTAGTAGGAGGAAGGAAACGTCTCAAAGGTGTTGCAAGCAACGTGGAAACCTACACAACACAAACTCAAGACTTTGCCCCAACTAACAGTGAGGTTGTCAATCTCATCAGTTGCTGTAACAAAGGATTAACTGTATGGTGTGGAAGGTGATGGTGGTTTGTAGCAAGTAAACAGTAATAGTGGAAGATGTATCAATGGTAAAGATTGGACCGGTGTCCATAGTTCACTAGAGGTGCTCTCCTTAAATAAACAAACATGGCATGTTGGGTAAACAAATTATAGCAGGGCAATTGACAGGACTGAGCAAGGCATAACAATGCAATACTAGACAAAAAGATCCTATGAGATTCGATTGGACAATACAACAATATACATAGACCGCCATCCAACTGCATCTATTACTAGAAGTCCACCTTTGGGTTATCATCTGAACCCCCTCCAGTATTAAGTTGCAAGCAACAGACAACTACTTTAAGCAAAGTGTGTAAGGTAAACAATCCACTTGTTCCATGAACAAGAGACCGTTGTTTTCTCCCTAGTGGCAACAGCACATCTACAACCGTAGAGATTTCTGTCACTTCCCTTGATTAAGTAGAGGCATGAACCTACTATCGAGCATAAATACCCCCTCTTGGAGTCACTAGCAACTACTTGGACAAGATAACTACTAAAAACGGAGTATGCAAGATCACAAACAACACAGACATGATAGAATCAATAAGACAAAACCATTAATCAATCTGACATAGTAATCTCAATATCCATCGGATCCCCGCAAACACAACATGCATGATTACAAATAGATGAGATATTGATCATGATCGGAGCTCACAAGATCTAGACATGAAAGCACAAGGAGGAGATATAACCATCTAGCTACTACATGGACCTATAGTCCAAGGTGGAACTACTCACGCTTCATACCGGAGGCTGGCATGATGAAGAAGAAGGCCTCCAAGATGATCTCCCCTCCGGCGGGGTGCCGGGAAGAGCTTCAGATCCCCCCGATCTAGGGCTGATGGTGGCGGCAACTACAGACGGTTTCGTGGAATATTGGTCGGGTGCCTAGGATTTCTGCATCGGGGGCTTCTTATAGGCGAAGAGGCGAGGCTGGGAGGCGGCCAGGGGCCCCACACCCTGCCCAGGAGCGGGCCCACCCTAGGCCACGCCTGGGGGGGTGTGGCTGCCCTGTGGTGCCCCTCCGTCTTTCCTCTGGACTCCGTGTTCTCATCGGTGAAATATTGACTTTCGCTTTTGTCTCGTCCAATTCCGAGAATATTTCTTTACTAGCTTTTCTAGAACCAAAAACAGCAGAAAAAAGGCAAGTGGCACTGTGGCAACTTTTTAACAGGTTAGTACCAGAAAACATATGAAAAGCACCTCAAAGTGTGGACAAAGCAAAGCAAAGTAGATACTAAACAAGCATGGAACATCAAAAATTATATATATGTTTCCGACGTATCAGATGACAAATTAAAGGTTAGGTTTGATTATCCGAACCGCCGTTTACTTTGAGTAATGGGTCATGGTTGAATCTCGGCAGATGTATTGATTCTTGTGCGTAAAGTGCACCAACTTTGCAGTGTATAATCTACTCGAATAGCCATGTCCACAGTCAAGGATGATTGGAAAGGTGATTGCTAGGAGTACCCTATGGATGAGTTTGAGAAATAATAGAAAGTATGATTAAGGTTTTGTTTTGACCATAAATGGTCCAAGAGGTTTTATTTCAAAAAGGTTTTATAAAAGGTTTTTACTAAGGATATGGATATATCCACTTTTCCAAAAAGGAGGCATGTTTTCAAAAACTCTTTTTCAACAAAGATATAGAGATGCCATATCTGTTAGGGAAAAACTAAGCTTTTCAAAACAACTGTAAGATAGAGCTATGTCGCCACAGCCCAATTTGCATTTCCTTGTTTACCTTATCTTGGTGGATGCGAGCACATTCAAAGTACTCATCGGCTTTGTCCCTAGCTATTCACTTGTCCATACTTTCAGAAGCCCGAGGAGAAATGGAGATGCTGACGTCTATGCGAGCTAGGCCGTCTTCCCAGACAGTTGCCTGTAGGTTAAGGCATGACATGGACTCTGCGTTCGATCAAGATCCACTACTATGTTTGTATCGCCATAATGGAAACTATGTAAGTCTTCTACTTTGTTACTTATGGATGTTGTAATGATACTATCATTTATGCTCACGGCTCACTGATCATGGGAACGTGAATTGCAGACATAACAGGGATTCTCGGACTGTAAATCCAGGGTCCCACACGTAATACCCGATTGTTTTAGGGAATGACCAAAAACTCGTTGTTCTCGCATTTTTGGCTGTTTTTATGAGTTATTGCCCACGGTTTTGGGGTTTCAAGGCGATTTATAACGACCGCAATACCCGATACAAGTTTGAGGGCATGACCAAACACTCCTCATTTTCGTGTTTTATGGTAGTTTTCATGAGCGATTGCACACAATTTCAGGGTTCCAAGGGCCATTTATAACGACCGTAAGACCCGATACATGTTTGAAATTTATGACCAAAAACTTGTTTTTTTCATTCTTTATTGCCATTTTCATGAGCTATTGCCCACTGTTTTGGGGGTTTCAGGGAGATTTGCAACAACCGTAATATCCGATACATGTTTGAGGGAATGACCAAAAACTCGTTTTTTCGTGCTTTATGGCCGTTTTCATGAGCTATTGCCCATAGTTTTGGGGGTTTCAGGGCGATTTTAACAACTGTAATACCGATACATGTTTGAAGGAATGATCAAAAACTCGTGTTTCTCGCATTTTTTGCTATTTTTCATGAGTTATTGCCCACAGTTTTGGGGGTTCAAGGATATTTACATCGACCGTAATACCGGATACATGTTTGAGGGCATGACTAAAAACTCGTCGTTTTTGTGTTCTATGGATCTTTTCATGAGGTATTGCTCACAGTTTCGGGGTTCCAAGGGTCATTTATAACGACTTTAAGACCCGATACATGTTTGAAATTTATGACCACAAACTCGTTTTTTTGTGCTTTATGGCCGTTCAAACGAGCTATTGCCCATAGTTTTGGGGGTATCAGGGCGATTTACAACGACCCTAAGACCCACTACATCTTTGAGGGAATGACTAAAAGCTCGTCATTTTTGCGTTTTATGGCCGTTTTCATGAGCTATTGGCCACAGTTTTGGGGTTTCAGGCCGATTTACAACGACTGTAATACCCGATACATATTTAGGGAATGACCAAAAACTCGTCGTTCTCACGTTTTTGGTTGTTTTCATGAGTTATTGCCCATGGTTTTGGGGTTGCTGGGCGATTTACAGCGACCATAATACCCGATACATGTTTGAGGACATGACCAGAAACTTCTCGTTTTCGTGTTTTATAAGAGTTTTCCTAAGCTATTGCCCACAGTTTTGTGGTTCCAAGGGCCATTTATAACAACCGTAAGACCGGATACATGTCTGAAATTTATGACTAAAAACTTTTTTTTCGTGCTTTATGGCCGTTTTCATGAGCTTTTTCCATAGTTTTTGGGGAATCAGGCGATTTGTAAATAGCCATGCAAATCTCTCTGAAACCCTAAAATTGTGGGTAATAGCTCATGAGAATGGCCATAAAACGCGAAAACGATAAGTTTTTTGTCATAACTCTTGATGACCCACAAATATAGGGGGTGTATCGTAGTACTTTTGATAAATAGGAGTGTCGATCCCAACGATGAGCAGAAGGTGTTGAACGGTGGTATGGAGCAGGAAATCCCTGTGAATACTTAGCAAACGGAATTTAGTGGTTTTCTGACAAAGTAACAAAACAAAGAACAAGTAATAGAAGTAACGAACAAACAGAGCAAGTGGCCCAATCCTTTCTTAGCAAAGGACAAGCCGGTGGAAATACTTATAAGGACCAAACGTTCTCGAGGACACATGGGAATTCGGTCAAGTGCTTTCACTTCAAATAGTTGAGTACTCTTCTCTGGTGTTTGTAAGTGTTGTGTGGGTGAACTTGTGCTAACATACTGCCCTTCCTAGGACTAATACATACTTGTGATTAAACCCCTGCAAAACATCCGTAACTACAGGAAAGTAATTAAGATATAAATCTAACCACAACCTTAAACTCTCAGATCCTACACTCCCTTGTGCAAAGGTGTCCTAATAGGGGTTCAGGTTTCTGTCACTCCGGCAACCCCACAATTAGTAGCCAAATACACAATGCATTCCCCTAGGCCATAAATGGTGAAGTATCATGTAGTCGACGTTCACATGACACCACTAGAAGAATAGCACCACAACTTAAATACTAAACCATTGAATAATAACTCATCACATATTCACTACTAACAACATGACTTCTCCCATGTCCTCAAGAACTAAACGAACTACTCACAAGACATCATATGGATCAAAATCAAAGATGATATGATAATGGATAACAATATGAACATAAACAATAATCCAATGGTTTGACTCACAAGCATCAACTACAACAGTAATTAACACCGGGAAAGTTTCCCCTAATGAACTAAGCAATATCCAACACAATTGTTATAGCGGGATGGAGTGGTGATGAGGGTGTGGATGATGATGATGATGATCCCGATGAAGCCTAGCTTGATGATGGTGTTGATGGCGACGGTCTCCCCTCTCCGGGAAGGAATTCCCCTGGCAGAAATCTGTCTGCCGGAGAGCTCTTTCTCTCTCGGTGTTTTCCGCCTCCCAGAGGTGGCGGAAGTCTATCTGTAGTCGCTCCCCTGGTGTTAGGGTTCCGTAGGGAAGATATAGGCGAAGGGGCGGAGTCAGAGGCCGAACAGGTGGGCCAAATCCACCCTAGGCGCGGGGTTAGGTGGGCCCGCGCCTAGGGGGTGGGCCCCCTGAAGCCCCCCTTCGCTCCTCCTTCTGGCTTCCTTCGTCTTCCGGTAAAATAATATGTTTCCATATTTTTCTGGTACTTTTCTGATCTTCGCGAAATTGCACCAAAACAACGTCTTTTCCATCAGAATCCAGACTCCAGCAGTCCATCCTCCAGGAATCATCCAACATGCATAAATAGATGAAAATCCATAAGTAATACCTCATAATAAGACAAATATCAATGAATAGAGGTAAATTATGATATAGAATGGTGATGCAAATTGGTCGTATCAACTCCCCCAAGCTTAGACTTCGCTTGTCCCTAAGCGAATACTGAGCTCGGTAAACATGTCCACATGTTTATGGAGTGAAGTGTCGGTAAAAAGAATACGAACAAGAAGCATCACACTTACCTTTGTACAACTCATAGAAGAAAGCAACTCACCATTATATAACTTATCTTGCAACCAAGTACAACAGTCACAATAGAGATACATAAAGATAAATCATAATTGGAATTGGCAAACTTGTTCTTGGTCAGAGAACACCTGATAAACAGTTTCACAAAAGCTTTTTGTAGAAGTTTCAAAACAGGAGCACTCTTTGCTCAAAAAGGTTTTTCACAAGTGAAGGATTTCAAAGTAATACTCAATAGATAAGAGTTTTTTGCAAACAAGGAAGATAAAGAACATGATTGAATAAATCACCATATGAATGCTTGAAACACAACAACTCAAAAGCTTGCTGGAGATGGAGAGGAAGTGGGTTTACTGAATCAAATGGTAACTGGAGAAAGGTCCCTTTATAGAGGGTAGCAGGGATTACAAGTCATAAAGAGCTTTCAAAAGATTATGATACTTACTAGCTTTTAGCCCTCATTGCCCCTATCATAAGCATCTTGAGATGATTAAGGTTAAAGTGAACAAAGATGGAGTATATGCTTGACGAAATATAAGTTGGCAATCTCATGTCCCTTGAATATGAGGGCCACTACTCATGCATACTCAACTTTGGATCCAGGTAAGTTCTTGTCATTGTAAGTATTTGCATATCATTAAGAATCGCCAACGGGGTACCCCTTGCACATGGTACACGAGCTTTTCCATAACCAAAATGACAAGGTAAGTAGACAATGAGCATCTCAGCAGTCTTTTTATTTACTATGTGTATAGCTTTTTATTGAGGATGCTTCATAGATGACTCACTATGGTGATGCTGCAAGTTTCCACCATGATTAAGCATGGCTTAGGCTAGCGGCCCAGGCGTTATCTAACACAGAATACAAACTCCATGGACTTACAAGTCCCCTCTTTATTTCACACCGTTGACATCCATAGACAAAAGAGCATGATATCAACGATGTACAAAGTACAAGTGCTATGTTGAAAACGTTACCCGTGACAGCACAGTTCTGCTAATCCCAACGTATAGATGCAAGCATATACAACTTCGATGTCCATAATGGTTCAAGTTTATTAGGGGCAAGTAAATAAAGTGTGCCATCAAGTTCGTGAGAGCTTTACTAACTAGTTTTCACATAACAAAATACCTTTTAATTCGAAAGGTAGATGAAGCTTGAGAATTTACTAGGAATAGCAATAGCTATTAGGTAGATATGGTGGACACAAGTGGCAAAAGTTTTTGGTTCAAAGGGTTTTTGGAAACATGAGAAGTATGCCTTCTCAAAACAGGTTTTTGGCTAGCAAGGTTGGGTGGCAAGCAAGAGAGTTGAAAGAAACAAGCAAACATACAAGTAATAAGGCCAAACATGCAATCTTCCTTGAAGACACAAAAAGAATCTTAAATAAAGAATACTAAGCTTATGAGCCAACAAGAAAGAAAACAAATGATACCAAATACCTGTAAGATTTTTTTCTTTCTTTCTTTTTCTTTCAAATTGATGCCACTGACCAAAACTTGGTTTGCCAAAACCAATTTAGATCCACTTGATGATCCCAAAGTGGTGCCAATACTGAACAACAAGATCCATCATATAATAGAGATTGCAAACTAAAAATAAGAAGTGCAAAACGTAAAGATGAGACTTCTCATTAATATTCCAATAAAGGCACTCACACCAAGGGGTACTTAGATAATCAACTAAAGGAGAGATACTTCCACATGCAAACTAAACTATAGGATAACTCCTCTACCACAGATATGAATCCACTAAAAAGGTAAAATATGAAAGATAATGGTGGTGATACCGCGACACTCCCCCAAGTTTGGAACAAGCCAAGGGGATGCCAAACCTGATGACGACTCACTCCTTCTGTGGTGGTGTTCTTCCAACTCTATCTCCACGGGCTTCTTGCCTTTGTCGTTGGCGGAGGACACGATTCTCTAAACTCGAGAAGATTTCCTGAAAGAAATAGATTGAAACAAAAACACGATAAGAACATGATGCACGAACCTCGGGGGATCCAGGGGTTATATATTACGAAGAATCAATACATAAGGAATGTTTTGACACGGAAACGAAGCAAGGATGGAGTCTGGGGGTGGAACACCCCCTTCAGGCGCGGCCAGGCTGGGCCCGCGCCTGGGGTGGGTTTGTCCGCCCCCGGGCTCCGTTTCCTCTTCAGTTTCATCTCGTAACTTCCCTTATGTATTAAAAACATCAAAAATATAAAAAGATTGGAGATTCGCAAACCTTCTGTTTTCACCATTTTTTACCTATTCATAAGCGAATTCTGCAGATTCTGGTGTCTGGTTCTTGATAAATTCCTCTCGAGTCACCATTTGAATGACATCCACTTCTTCATTGTAAGAATCTCCAAAAATATAATATTTTAGTCTTTGACCATTAACCACTTGTGTTGTGTCATCCTTCAGAGAAGAGATTTTGATGGCTCCTGAACGGTACACTTCCTTGATAACAAAAGGTCCTTCCCATTTGGAGAGTAGTTTCCCTGCAAAAAATCTGAGACGAGACCTATACAAAATAACTTTATCACCAACATGGAACTCCCTTTTGAGAATTCTCCTATCATGTCGTCTTTTTACTTTTTCCTTAAAGAGTCTAGCATTCTCGTAAGCTTCTCCTCTCCACTCATCTAGATTACTTAAGTCAAGCAGTCTTTTCTCACCAGCAAGTCTGAAATCTCTATTCAACTCTTTCACTGCCCAATAAGCTTTGTGTTCTAATTCTAGCGGCAAGTGACAAGCTTTCCCATAGACCATTTTGTAAGGAGACATCCCCATAGGATTTTTATAAGCAGTTCTATAAGCCCACAAAGCGTCATTCAACTTTTTAGCCCAATTTTTTCTAGACCTATTAATAGTCTTCTGCAAGAGAGATTTAATTTCCCTATTGGAAAGTTCTACTTGCCCACTAGTTTGGGGGTGATAAGCTGAAGCTATTCTGTGGTTTACATCATACTTAGCAAGAGTTTTTCTAAAAACCCCATGAATAAAATGGGAGCCTCCATCAGTCATGAGATATCTAGGTACCCCGAACCTAGGAAAAATGACATCTTTGAGCATTTTCAAAGAGGTCTTACCATCAACACTGCTCGTAGGTATGGCTTCTACCCACTTTGTAACATAATCAACAGCAACAAGAATATGAGTATACCCTTTTGAAGGAGGAAAAGGCCCCATAAAGTCAAATCCCCAACAATCAAAAGGTTCAATAACAACAGAATAATTCATAGGCATTTCATTGCATCTAGAGATGTTACCTACTCGTTGGCATTCATCAGGATAAGATAAACTTCCTTGCATCTTTAAAAAGAGTAGGCCAACAAAATCCAGATTGTAAAACCTTCTGTGCAGTCCTATCCCCAGCATGATGTCCTCCATAAGAACTGCCATGACATTTTCTCAATATCTCTTGTTGTTCAAATTTTGGAACACATCTTCTCATAATGCCACCTACTCCTTCCTTATATAGGTGTGGGTCATTCCAAAAGTAATGCCTTAGATCATAGAAGAATTTCCTTCTTTGCTGGGTTGTAAAGGTTGGAGGCAAATACTTGGAAACAATAAAGTTAGCATAATCAGCATACCAAGGATTCTCATGTGGACTTACCCTTATTGCAGCTAACTGCTCATTTGGAAAATTAGCATTAACAGGTACAGGGTCAAAAGAAATGTTTCCCAAACAAGATAAATTATCAGCAACAGGATTATCAGCACCTTTCCTATCCATAATATGCAGATCAAACTCTTGCAAAAACAACACCCACCTTATAATCCTAGGCTTAGCGTCCTTTTTTGTCATAAGGTACTTAATAGTTGCATGGTTAGTATGACTAGTAACCTTAGAATCAACAATATAAGGTCTAAACTTATCACAAGCAAAGATTACAGCTAAGAACTCTTTTTTAGTAGTAGCATAATTATTTTGAGCAGCATCTAGAGTATTGTTAGAATAATGAATAACATTCAGCTTCTTGTCAACATGTTCTCCAAGGACAACACCCACAGCAAAGTCACTAGCATCACACATGATTTCAAAAGGTAAACTTCAATCAGGTGGTTGGACTATAGGAGCAGTTGTTAAAGCTTTCTTCAAAGTTTCAAAAGCTTCCTTACAATCATCATCAAATACAAAAGGTACATCTTTTTGAAGAAGATTAGTAAGGGGCTTTGAAATTTTGGAGAAATCCTTAATAAATCTCCTATAGAAACCAACATGACCAAGGATACTACGAATACCTTTGATATCCCTAGGACAAGGCATCTTTTCAATTGCTTCAATTTTGGCTCTGTCAACTTCAATACCTCTCTTAGAGATCTTGTGTCCAAGAACAATTCCTTCATTAACCATGAAATGACATTTCTCCCAGTTAATAATAAGGTTTGTTTCTTCACATCTCTGCAAAACTTTATCAAGGTTGTGCAAATAGTTATCAAAAGAAGTTCCATAGACGGAAAAATCGTCCATGAAAACCTCCACAATTTCTTCACAAAAACCATGAAAGATAGCAGACATACATCTCTGAAAGGTAGCAGGAGCATTACATAAACCAAAAGGCATACGCCTATAAGCATAAGTACCATAGGGACAAGTGAAAGTGGTTTTCTCCTGGTCCTGTGCTTTCACAGCGATTTGAGAAAACCCAGAATAACCATCAAGAAAGCAAAAGTGAGTCTTTTTGGACAGCCTCTCAAGCATTTGATCAATAAAGGGCAAAGGATAATGACCTTTCTTAGTAACTTTATTAATCTTTCTAAAATCAATGCACATTCTGTACCCAACTACTATTCTCTGAGGTATAATCTCATTATCCTCATTAGGCACAACAGTAATTCCTCCTTTCTTGGGAACACAATGAACAGGGCTAACCCATTGACTATCAGCAATAGGATAAATAATTCCACCATCAAGGAGTTTTAATACCTCATTTCTTACCACTTCCTTCATTTTAGGATTTAAACGGCGCTGGTGCTCAACAACTGGTTTCGCATCAGGCTCAATATTAATAGCATGCTGACATATAGTGGGAGAAATTCCTTTTAAATCATCAAGAGTATAACCCATAGCTCCTCGGTGCTTCTTAAATACCTCCATTAGCCTTTCTTCTTCCTTCCCTAAAAGTTTAGAACTAATAATAACAGGATATATCTTCTTATCATCAAGATAAACATATTTAAGATCATTAGGTAAAGGTTTTAATTTGAAAACAGGATCCCCTTTGGGTGGTAGTGTGGTACCCAAATATTCCACAGGTAAATTATGCTTAAGCAACTCAGGCTGACGAAGGAAAAACTCATCAATCTCGTCTCTTTCCTTCATAAAGGCATCACTTTCATGATCTTCCATGAACTGCTGCAAAGCATTGTTAGGAGCAAGAGAAATAGCAGATAGTTGTTCAACCTTGAAATCCTCATCCGGAAATTCATTTTCATACGGAGTTTTGGCAAATTTGGAAAAATTAAACTCATAATATTCTCCATCAAACTTAGTCAAAACTTTTTCCTTCCTACAATCTATGATGGCCCCACAAGTATTAAGGAAGGGTCTACCAAATATGATAGGATATGTTTTAATAGCTTCTTTACCAAGCACTAGAAAATCAGCAGGATATTTAATCTTACCACAAAGGACCTCCACATCTCTTACAATAACAATGGGGCAAACTTGCTCTCTATTGGCAAGGTGAATAACCACATCAATGTCTTCAAGCTCACAAGGACCAATCTCATGCATAATTTCCCTGTAAGCTCATAAGGAATAGCACTAGAACTAGCACCAATATCACATAAACCATAATATCAATGATCACCAATTTTAACAGAGAGCACGGGAACACTAGCTTTTCTAACTTTCTTAGGATGAGAAACAATATTAGTAGCATCCTCACAAAAGACAATGTACTCATCCTCTATATTTCTAGTGACAAGATCTTTCACCATAGCTACCACATGCTCGATATCAATAAGCTCATTGGAACCTATAGTTTTCTTTGCGCTTTTTCTAACCACATTAGCCAAAATAGAGTGTTCCCTTACCTTGGAGGGAAAAGGGATATTCTCAACATAAGATTCAGGAAAAATAGGATCAACAGTACCAACCTCTACACTAGCAGGAACGTGGGTAACAACGTCTTTATAAGGAGCATGGTACTTGTCGCACTCTTTCTTGGGAATCTCAATATAATAGGAAAAAGCATTAAAACATTCTGAAAGAACTTGAGGATCAAGGCCAAACTTATTGCTAATATCACGGAAGTTATCAGTTCCCATAAAAGATTTAATGCATTCATAATCATAGTTTATACCTGACTTTCTTCCTTTGTCATTCTCCCAAGCTTCGGTATTATCTTGAATACGGTCCAAGAGATCCCATTTAACTTGTTCCTTCATACTTGTGAATGATCCAGCACAAGAAGCATCTAGTAAACCTTTATCCTGAAGAGAAAGCCTAGCATAAAACTTATTGAGAATAATATTGTTGGGGAGTTCATGAATAGGACATTTAAGCATTAATAACTTCAGTCTCCCCCAAGCTTGAGCTGTACTCTCTCCATCAAGAGGACAAAAGTTATATATATAAGACTTCTATCCTTTTGGATTTCACTGGGAGGATAAAATTTAGAGTAAAAGAGAGATGCCATCTCCTCCCATTCCATGGATTGTCCATTCTTTAGCAGCTTATACCATGCCTCAGCTCTCCCTTTCAAGGATATGGAGAGTAACTTCTTCTTCACCTGTTCAGTTGTGATACCTGCACACTTAAACAACCCGCATAATTCATGGATATAAAGCAAGTGATCACCAGGATGGACAGTTCCATCCCTAAAATAATAATTATCCATGACACGATTAACAATACTCGCAGGTATCTTAAAAGGATCTATCTCAACAGGTGGTGGTTTATCTACTACCCTTTCGGTGGTAGTAGTTTTCCCAAACAGAAAACCAAGTGGGTTATCCATATTGGAAACAAAGAAACAAATAGTAACAAAAGGAAATACTCACAGTAAAAATTCCCTTACCAGTTCCACTCTTCAATAACGCTTCACTCCCCGGCAACGGCACCAGAAAATAGTCTTGATGACCCACAAGTATAGGGGGTGTATCGTAGTACTTTCGATAAATAGGAGTGTCGATCCCAACGAGGAGCAGAAGGTGCTGAACAGTGGTATGGAGCAGGAAATCCCTGTGAATACTTAGCAAACGGATTTTAGTAGTTTTCTGACAAAGTAACAAAACAAAGAGCAAGTAATAGAAGTAACAAACAAACGGAGCAAGTGGTCCAATCCTTTCTTATCAAAGGACAATCCAGTGGAAATACTTATAAGGACCAAACGTTCTCGAGGACACATGGGAATTCGGTCAAGTGCTTTCGCTTCAAATAGCTGAGTACTCTTCTCTGGTGTTTGTAAGTGTTGTGTGGGTGAACCTGTGCTAACATACTGCCCTTCCTAGGACTAATACATACTTGTGATTAAACCCCCTGCAAACATCCATAACTACAGGAAAGTAATTAATATATAAATCTAACCACAACCTTAAACTCTGAGATCCTACACTCCCTTGTGCAAAGGTGTCCTAGCGGGGGTTCAGGTTTCTGTCACTCCAGCAACCCCACAATTAGTAGCCAAATACACAATGCATTCCCCTAGGCCCATAAATGGTGAAGTATCATGTAGTCGGCGTTCACATGACACCACTAGAAGAATAGCACCACAACTTAAATACTAAACCATTGAATAATAACTCATCACAGATTCACTACTAACAACATGACTTCTCCCATGTCCTCAAGAACTAAACGAACTACTCACAAGACATCATATGGATCAAAATCAAAGATGATATGATAATGGATAACAATCTGAACATAAGCAATAATCCAATGGTTTCACTCACAAGCATCAACTACAATAGTAATTAACACCAGGAAAGTTTCCCCTAATGAACTAAGCAATATCCAACACAATTGTTATAGCGGGATGGAGTGGTGATGATGGTGTGGATGATGATGATGATCCCGATGAAGCCTAGCTTGATGATGGTGTTGATGGTGATGGTCTCTCCTCTCCGGGAAGGAATTCCCCCGGCAGAAATCTGTCTGCCGGAGAGCTCTTTCTCTCTTGGTGTTTTCCGCCTCCCAGAGGCGGTGGAAGTCTATCTGTGGTCGTTCCCATGGTGTTAGGGTTCCGTAGGGAATATGTAGGCGAAGGGGCAGAGTTAGAGGCCGAACAGGTGGGCCAAACCCATCCTAGGCGCGGGGTCAGGTGGGCCCGCGCCTAGGGGGCCTGAGGCCCCTCTTCGCTCCTCCTTCTGGCTTCCTTCGTCTTCCGGTAAAATAATATGTTTTCATATTTTTCTGATCTTCACGAAATTGCACCGAAACGCCATCTTTTCCATCAGAATCCAGACTCCGACAGTCCATCCTCCAGGAATCATCCAACATGCATAAACAGATGAAAATCCATAAGTAATACCTCATAATAAGACAAATATCAATGAATAGAGGTAAATTATGATATAGAATGGTGATGAAAATTGGTCGTATCAACTCTCAACCATGTATTGGTCTTACGGTCGTTGTAAATATCCCTGGAATGCCAAAACTCTGGGAAATAGCTCATGAAAATGGCCGTACAACGCGAAAATAACGAGTTTTTAGTCATAACTCTCAAACATGTATCGGGTCTTACTAGCCATTCAAATCCCCCTAGAACCCAAAACTGTGGGCAATAGCTCATGAAATTGGCCATAAAACGCGAAAACAACGTGTTTTGGCCATAAGTTCAAACATGTATCAGGTCTTACTGTCGTTGTAAATTGCCTTGGAACCCCAAAGCTCCATAAAAATCAAAAACCACGAGTTTTTTGTCATATATCTCAAACATGTATCCGGTCTTTCAGGCCATACAAATCGCCCTAGAACCCCAAAAATGTGGGCAATAACTCATAAAAAACGGCCATAAAACACTAAAACGACGAGTTTTTGGTCATAACTCTCAAACATGTATCGGGTCTTACAAGCCATGCAAATCGCCTTGAAACCCCAAAATTATGGGCAATAGCTCATAAAAATGGCCATAAAACGCTAAAACGATGTGTTTTTTGCCATAAGTCTCAAACATGTTAAAGTCGTTCTAAATCGCCTTGGAACCCCAAAGCTGTGGGCAATAGCTTATGAAAATGGCCGTACAACTCGAAAACCACGAGGTTTTGGTCATATATCTCAAACATGTACCGGGTCTTATGGTTTATGCAAATCGCCCTAAAACCCCAAAACTCTGGGCAATAGCTCATGAAAACGGCCATAAACGCGAAAACTACGAGTTTTTGGTCCTAACTCTCAAAAATGTATCGGTCTTACGGTCGTTGTAAATCTCCCTAGAATGCCAAAACTGTGGGCAATAGCTCATGAAAATGGCCGTAAAACGTGATAACAATGAGTTATTGGTCATAACTCTCAAACATGTATCGGGTCTTACGGTCATTGTAAATCTCCTTGGAACGCCAAAACTATGGGCAATAGCTCATGAAACAGCCATAAAATACGAAAACGACGAGAGTTTGGTACTAATGCTCAAACATGTATCTAATCTTACAAGCCATGTAAATTCCCCTAAAATCCTAAAACTGTGGGTAATAGCTCATAAAAACGGCCATAAAACACGAAAACGGCGAGTTTTTCGGCATAACTCTCAAACATGTATCGGATCTTACAAGCCATGCAAATCGCCCTAAAACCCCAAAGTTGTGGGCAATAGCTCATGAAAATGGCCATAAAATGCGTAAACGACGAGTTTTTGGTCATAACTCTCAAACATGTATCGGTCTTACAGTCGTTGTAAATCTCCCTAAAACGCCAAAACTGTGGGAAATAGCT
The DNA here is from genome assembly GCA_023614405.1 of Avena insularis. Lineage (NCBI taxonomy): Eukaryota > Viridiplantae > Streptophyta > Magnoliopsida > Poales > Poaceae > Avena > Avena insularis. Next base: position 3,038,040 of record CM042691.1, read on the forward strand.
CATAAAAACGACTGTAAAACGCGAAAACTATGAGTTTTTGGTCATAAATCTCAAACATGTATCGGGTCTTATGGGCCATGCAAATCCCCCTTGAACTCAAAACTAAAAACAGCCATAAAACGCAAAAACGACGTGTTTTCGACCATAACTCTCAAACAAGTATCAGGTCTTACGGTCGTTATAAATCGCCTTGGGACCCCCAAACTACGGGCAGTAGCTCATGGAAACGGACATAAAACATGAAAACAATGAATTTCTGGTCAAATATCTCAAACATGTATCGGGTCTTACGGTCGCTGTAAATCTCCCTAGAACGCCAAAACTGTGGGCAATAGCTTATGAAAAAGGTCATAAACATGAAAATGACGAGTATTTGGTCTTAACTCTCAAACATGTATCGGGTCTTACAAGCCATGCAAATCACCTTGAAACCCCAAAACTGTGGGCAATAGCTCATAAAAATGGCCAAGAAACGCAAAACGGCGAGTTTTTGGTCATAACTCTCAAACATGCATCGGATCTTAAGGCCGTCGTAAATCTCCCTGGAACGCCAAAACTATGGGCAATAGCTCATAAAACAGCCGTAAAACATGACACAAACGAGCTTTTGGTCATAACTCTCGAACATGTATCGAGTCTTACGGACCATGCAAATCCCCCTGGAATCCCAAAACTTTGGGCAATAGCTCATGAAAACGACCCTAAAACGCGAAAACAACGAGAATTTGGTCATAACTCTCAAACAAGTATCGGGTCTTACAAGCCATGCAAGTCTCCCTGAAACCCAAAAACTGTGGGCAATAGCTCATGAAAATGGCCATAAAACGTGAAAACGATAATTTTTTGGTCAGAACTCTCAAACATGTATTGGGTCTTACGGTCGTTGTAAATCTCCGTGCAAAGTTCTTGTTCTTGAATTTCCTAACCATCATTGTCATTGTCTGCTTCTTCTGGTTCAAACATTTCCTCCACAACAGTATCCCCTTCAAAGTGTAGATTGTAGGGTTCGCAGCATAGAAAACAAAAAATTTCCTACGATGGGAACTATGTACCAAGATCTATCTACTAGATACAAACAACGGGTGGATGTATATCCGTAGAGAACATACCCTTGAAGACCGACAAAGCTTAACGAGTTCAACTCGTGGTTGATGTAGACGATCTCTTGCCGATCTCAAGATCGAGAGGAAGTCCTAGCGCCGCAAAGCAGCAGCGCATCCGTGCTCGCACACACGTACAAGACACCGGGCAACCTCCGCCTCCTCGCTCCAGCGATGCAGCGGAAACACAACCCTTTCTTGCCGAATAGCCACCGGGAACATGTATCTCGCTAGTTCGAGACCATGGGGGATAAATTCTAGAGGGGGAGAGAGATCCTTCACGAGGAGGTGTGAGAGACAAGTGAGGAGGGGGGCTCCTTTTATAGGGGGAGGGGGGACCCCAAGGGGGTGGCCGGCGCATGGGGGCTGCCCCCTTGCCGTCCCCTCTTCATGTGGGTGGACACTCCACTCACAAAATTCCTTTAAATTCCCTCCACTCAAAAGTCCACTCAAATTCCCATTAAATTTCCACCAAGTTTAATGCAAACTCTCATTAAATAAAACTCTTTTATTTTATTCAGAATTTTGTCAATTACTTTAATGACAAACATTCACAAATAACCCCTTGCTGGAATTCCATTTCACATGCATAACCACTTTATGCAATTTCACCCGAAAACCTATTTCGGTATCTAGTGAAATAAATTCCTGCGCTTGTTTATTCTTTCGGCATGAAACATTTGCTCCAACTGGATGCCAGTGTCCCTTAAGTGTGTCACCCTACGGTTAGCGAATAATGTGGACATGATCGAGACCCTTCTCCGATCAATAATCAGTAGCGGGACCTGGAGATCCATACTGACTCCCACACATTCAACGATGACTTTTTCTGTGATCGTCGGAACCTTTTACGCTTGTATCTTAATCCCTTTGTTTCACAATATATTACATGCCCAAGATTTGATCATCGGTATCTCCATACCTAGTTTGATCTCGTTACTGACATGCACTCTTTTCTTGTTCCCGTGATATAACATTCTAGTGATCAAATCACTTGCTTGCAAGCTAACCAATGTGATATCACCGAGAGGGCCCAGAGCATATCTATCCGTCATCGGGATGAACAAATTCCACTCTTGATCCATGATTCTCAACATAAAACTTTAGTAGCTTTGAAGCCATCTTTATAATCACCCAGTTACGGAGTGACGTTTGATGTCAACAAGGAACTCTTCCGGTGTTAGTGATTGGCATGATCTCATGGTCTAAGGATTAGGACTACTTCGTAGTTTGTTTATAGCAATATAAACTCAATGACTTTGATCGTAATGCTATACTTCGGATGAATGTTCATCACACCATTACACTAATGTTGTGATCTCGTTATTAACAACATCCAATGTCTATGATCAGGAAACCGTGATCATCTTGTTAATCAACGAACTAGTTTATGAGAGAGGCATAACTAGGAACTTTCTCTTTGTTTATTAAACACACATGTATTAACGTTTCCGTATTAATACAATTATAGCATGCAAAATAAACATCTATCATATACTTGGAATACACATAATAAACATTTTATTATTGCCTCTCAGGGCATATTCCCTTCAGTCTCCCACTTGCACTAGAGACAATAATCTAGTTACATTGTGATGTATCTAACACCCATGGAGTTCTGGTGTAGATCATGTTTTGCTCTAGGGAGAGTTTTAGTTAACGGATCTGCTACATTGAGATCCATATGTATTTTACAAATCTTTATATCTCCATCCTTGACATGCTCGCGGATGGAGTGAAACCGACGCTTTAATATGCTTGGAATGCTTGTGAGACCTTGGCTCTTTGGCATTGGCAATGGCACCATTGTTGTCACAATAGATCACCATTGGGTCCAACGCGTTTGCAACCACAGCTAGTTCGGATATGAACTCCTTCATCCAAACTGCTTCCTGAGCTGCTTCTGAAGCAGCAACATATTTGGCCTCCGTTGTTGATCCCGCCACCACAGGTTGTTTGGAGCTCCTCCAACTAACCGCTCCGCCATTCATGAGAAATACGTATCCGGATTGAGACTTAGAGTCATCCGGATCGGTGTCAAAGCTAGCATCGACATAACACTTAGCGACGAGCTCTTCTTCACCTCCGTATACAAGAAACATGTCCTTAGTTCTTCGCAAGTACTTAAGGATATTCTTGACCGCTTTCCAGTGTTCTGAACCTAGATCCGATTGGTACCTACTAGTCAAACTAATAGCATCTGCCACATCCGGTCTTGTACATAGCATGGCATACATTATAGAGCCTATGGCTGAAGCATAGGGGACCTTGTCCATTATCTCTCTTTCTTCCGCCGAAGCCGGACTTTGAGTCTTACTCAATGTCGTGCCTTGTGTCATAGGTAAGAACCCCTTCTTACTATCTTCCATTTTAAACTTCTTTAAAATCTTATCAAGGTATGTACTTTGCGATAGCCCTATTAGGCGCCTAGATCTATCTCTATAGATCTTTATGCCTAATATGTATGACGCTTCACCTAGGTCCTTCATTGAAAATTTGCTGTTTAGATAACTTTTAACACCATTTAAAAGATCTATATCATTTCCGATCAATAATATGTCATCCGCATATAATATCAGAAATGCCACATTGCTCCCACTCACTTTCTTGTAAATACAAGCTTCTCCATAAGTTTGGACAAATCCAAACTCTTTGATCACCTCATCAAAGCGGAGATTCCAACTTCGTGATGCTTGCTTCAATCCATAGATGGATCGCTGAAGCTTGCACACCTTGTTAGCATCCTTAGGATCGACAAAACCCTTTGGTTGTATCATATACAACTCTTCTTCAATATTACCATTGAGAAACGCGGTTTTGACATCCATCTGCCATATCTCATAATCGAAATATGCAGCAATTGCTAACATAATCCTAACTGACTTTAGCATCGCTATGGGAGAGAATGTCTCATCGTAGTCAACTCCTTGAATTTGTCGAAACCCCTTTGCGACAAGTCGAGCTTTATAGATGGTTACATTACCATCAGCATGAGTTTTCCTTTTGAAAATCCATTTGTTCTCCACGGCCTTTCGGTCGTGAGGTAAGTCCACCAAGTTCCAAACTTGATTTTCATACATGGATTCCATCTCGGATTTCATGGCTTCTAACCATTTGTTGGAATCCGGGCTCATCATCGCTTCTTCATACGTGAGGTCATCATTTTCATCAACCATGAAATTCATGACAGATTTCCGTACAGAGTCGGAGCGCCGCGTCCTGCTTGACCTGCGAGGTTCGGTAGTACTCTCTTTTGGAGTTTCATGATCATTATCATTAGTTCCCTCTTCAACAGGTGGAGCCAACTCCGGAACAACTTCCGGCGCTGCGCTACTCGCCATACTTTGAAGATAAGGTTCCATAACCTCTTCGAGTTCTACCTTCCGACTACTCACACCTTTCGCGAGAAACTCTTTCTCTAGAAAGGATCCATTCTTGGCAACAAAAACCTTGCCCTCAGATCTGTGATAGAAGGAATACCCAATAGTTTCCTTAGGGTATCCTATGAAGACGCATTTTTCCGCTTTGGGTTCGAGTTTATCCGGTTGAAGTTTCTTCACATAAACATCGCATCCCCAAACTTTAAGAAATGACAGCTTAGGTTTGTTTCCAAACCACAATTCATATGGTGTCTTTTCAACGGATTTAGATGGTGCCCGATTTAAAGTGAATGCAGTAGTTTCTAGTGCATAGCCCCAAAATGACAATGGCAAGTCCGTCAGAGACATCATAGATCGAACCATATCTAATAAAGTATGATTACGACGTTCCGACACACCATTTCGTTGTGGTGTTCCGGCAGGTGTGAGTTGTGAAACAATTCCACACTCTTTCATGTGAGTGCTAAACTCGTAACTTAGATACTCACCTCCACGGTCGGACCGTAGAAATTTGATCTTTCTATTACGATGATTTTCCACTTCATTCTGAAATTCCTTGAACTTTTCAAAGGTTTCAGACTTGTGTTTTATCAAGTAGATATAACCGTATCTACTCAAATCATCTGTGAAAGTAACAAAATAACGATATCCACCTCGTGCCGACACACTCATTGGACCGCATACATCAGAATGTATGATTTCCAATAAATCTGTCGCCCGTTCTATTGAACCGGAAAACAGCGTTCTAGTCATCTTGCCCATAAGGCATGGCTCACATGTATCAAATGATTCATAATCAAGTGATTCCAAAAGTCCATCCGAATGGAGCTTCTTCATGCGTTTAACGCCAATATGACCTAGACGGCAGTGCCACATATATGCGGATATATCATCATTTAGTTTAATCCTTTTAGCATCAACATTATGAATATGTGTAACATTATTATCGAGATCAAAAGAAATAAACCATTCATCATCGGTGCATGACCATAAAAGATTTCATTCATATAAATGGAACAACCATTGTTCTCGGATTTAAATGAATAACCACTTCGCATCAAACACGATCCAGATACAATGTTCATGCTTAGTGCAGGCACCAGATAACAATTATTGAAGTTTATAACTAATCCCGACGGCAAGTGGAGAGGCAGCATTCCGACGGCGATCACATCAACGCTTGATCCATTGCCGACACGCATCTTGACCTCACCCCTTGCTAGCGGTCGCTTGTTCCGCAGCCCCTGATTCGAGTTACAAATATTAGCAACTGAACCGGTATCAAATACCCAGGTGCTACTGCGAGCACTAGTCAAGTACACATTAATAACATGTATATCATATATACCTTTGTTTGCCTTGCCGGCTTTCTTGTCTGCCAAATACTTGGGGCGATTCTTGCTTCGATGGTTATCCTTACAATAGTAGCTTTCAGACGGACTTAGGTCCAACTCGGGGTTTCTTTTCAGGCACGGCAACAGGCTTGCCGCCCTTACTTCCCTTCCGTTTTCCCTTCTTGTCTTTCTTGAAACCAGTGTTCCTATTGATCATCAACACTTGATGTTCCTTTTTGATCTCCACTCAGTTTTAAGCATTGACAGAAGCTTGGGGAGAGACTTCTTCATGCCTTGCATATTATAGTTCATCACGAAGCTCTTATAGCTAGGTGATGAGACCGAACACGATGGATGCCTAAGTCAATGGGAATCGATATTCCCAAGGACACAAGCTTATCGGCGTAACCCGACATCTTGAGTACATGCTCACTAACAAAGCTGTGCTCTTCCATCATGCAGCTAAAGAACTTTTCTGAAGCGTTGTAGCTCTCTACAGCAGCATGTGTGTCAAAAATCATTTTCAACTCACCCATTGTATCAAAAGCATTTCCATTTTCGAAACGCTTTCGAAGTTCCGGCTCTAGCCCATACAATATGCCGCAATGAACTAAGTTGTGGTCCTCCGACGTCGATAGACATTCTTCTCCTCGTCAGGCATCATCTAAAGGTGGGGGGCCTAACGGCGCTTCTAGCACATATTGCTTTTGTGCAAGTGAGAGGATAATCCTCAAATTCATGGCCCATTCGGTAAAGTTGCTGCTCGTTGCAAGTTTCTCTTTCTCCATGAACACATTGAAATTAAAAGCGGTGGTGCCATCTACAACAGAATTTGTAAAGTTTAGACTAAGTGTATGATAGATTGAGTTCAACTAATCCATATTACTTAATGAACTCCCACTCAAAAACGACATCCCTCGTGCCTTTTTGGTGATTACATGAACCAAATCCACTACACCAAGTCCGATCATCACGTGAGTCGGTGTAGCTTCAAAGGCGAGCATCAAATGGGCATCATATCAACTATATGACTCATGCTTAACCTTTTGGTCCGTGTTCCGAGGCCATGTCTGTACATGCTAGGCTCGCCAAGTTAGAACCTTAGTATTCACGTGTGTAACTGTTTTACACCCGAAATATGGTCGTGGATCCAAGAACACCCGATCATCACGTGATGTCTTGGAGCGACGAAAACATAATCGGTGCATACTAAAGGAAGAACACATTCTTATCTTGATATTTAAAAGAGGGATCATCTTATTATGCTAACAAAGCGCTAAACAAGCAATATAAGATGCTATCAAACATCACATGTTTATTAGTGAAATGATATGTTCCCGCATATGATCTCTATCATGTGCACCGTGGTATGATCACTATCATACCTATATGTGTAAGTCCAAGGTCTATAGAGATTACACGTTATGTATGTTGTAAGAGTATCATCTCATACTTCTACTTACAACATCACCATATCATAACACTAGCCCAGCAACAATCTAAACTAGACGCCTCTAATTTATCCATTGCAAGTTTTACGTGACTTGGGGCTTTCGAGATAGAACCGTTCTTACCTACGAACATGAACCACAACGAGGATAACCAAATTGTTGACAATTCGTTGCAAAATAGATATTGACTATAGTAGGAGAGATGACACCAGCTAGACACTTATGCAAACTAGTTGCATGTCAAGCGTGGAACAGGTCTCATGTGCGAGGACATGTAAAGTTTGTCCGGGCCGCTTCATCCCACTATGCCACCAATATCCAAAATTACAACAAAGGAGCAACAACATGATCATCATCACCCACATACTCATATGCGTACTACCCGTGTAAAGTATCTACGCATAGATCCGGCTCTAATACCACTGTAGGGTTCGCAGCATAGAAAACAAAAATTTCCCTACGATGGGAACTATGTACCAAGATCTATCTACTAGATACAAACAACGGGCGGATGTATATCCGTAGAGAACATACCCTTGAAGACCGACAAAGCTTAACGAGTTCAACTCGTGGTTGATGTAGACGATCTCTTGCCGATCTCAAGATCGAGAGGAAGTCCTAGCGCCGCAAAGCAGCAGCGCATCCGTGCTTGCACACACATACAAGACACCGGGAAACCTCCGCCTCCTCGCTCCAGCGATGTAGCGGAATCACAATCCTTTCTTGCTGAATAGCCACCGGGAACATGTATCTCGCTAGTCCGAGACCATGGGGGATAAATTCTAGAGGGGGAGAGAGATCCTTCACGAGGAGGTGTGAGAGACAAGTGAGGAGGGGGGGGAACCCCAAGGGGGTGGCCGGCGCATGGGGGCTGCCCCCTTTCCCTCCCCTCTTCATGTGGGTGGACACTCCACTCACAAAATTCCTTTAAATTCCCTCCACTCAAAAGTCCACTCAAATTCCCATTAAATTTCCACCAAATTTAATGCAAACTCTCATTAAATAAAACTCTTTTATTTTATTAAGAATTTTGTCAATTACTTTAATGACAAACATTCACAAATAACCCCTTGCTAGAATTCCATTTCACATGCATAACCACTTTATGCAATTTCACCCGAAAACTTATTTCGGTATCTAGTGAAATAAATTCCTGCGCTTGTTTATTCTTTCGGCATGAAACATTTGCTCCAACTGGATGCCAGTGTCCCTTAAGTGTGTCACCCTACGGTTCGCGAATAATGTGGACATGATCGAGACCCTTCTCCGATCAATAATCGAGCGGGACACGAGATCCATCTTGACTCCCCACATTCAACGATGACTTTTCCGTGATCGCGGAACCTTTTACGCTTGTATCTTAATCCCTTTGTTTCACGATATATTACATGCCCGAGATTCGATCATCGGTATCTCCATACCTAGTTTGATCTCGTTCGACATGCACTCTTTTCGTTCCGTGATATAACATTCTAGTGATCAAATCACTTGCTTGCAAGCTAACCAATGTGATATCACCGAGAGGGCCCAGAGCATATCTATCCGTCATCGGGATGAACAAATTCCACTCTTGATCCATGATTCTCAACATAACACTTTAGTAGCTTTGAAGCCATCTTTATAATCACCCAGTTACGGAGTGACGTTTGATGTCAACAAGAAACTCTTCCGGTGTTAGTGATTGGCATGATCTCATGGTCTAAGGATTAGGACTACTTCGTAGTTTGTTTATAGCAATATAAACTCAATGACTTTGATCGTAATGCTATACTTCGGATGAATGTTCATCACACCATTACACTAATGTTGTGATCTCGTTATTAACAACATCCAATGTCTATGATCAGGAAACCGTGATCATCTTGTTAATCAACGAACTAGTTTATGAGAGAGGCATAACTAGGAACTTTCTGTTTGTTTATTAAACACACATGTATTAACGTTTCCGTATTAATACAATTATAGCATGCAAAATAAACATCTATCATATACTTGGAATACACATAATAAACATTTTATTATTGCCTCTCAGGGCATATTCCCTTCATAGATAAGGGTCATCTCTTTGCTTCTTCTATTGCTCCATCCTCTTGAGGATTTCTACATATTCAGGGTCTGGTTCCTTATCCTTTTTCTTTCTCTTCAATTCATGTATCAACTGTAATTCCTCTATGACCTTCCTGTTGTGCTCCTCAGGGTCATACTGACAAGGATAGAAGAAATCATCATCATCTGACACCACATCAATAGGGATAGCTTCTTTTCCCTTTGCGTGTGCCCAAGACCAACACATCTGACAAGTATATAGCTACAGGAACAATGTCTTCATCACCATCTGATATGTAATTCACTCTTTCACTATCAACTGAAACCCTTAGATGATGAGTCATGGTTTCTGCCTCTGCATCATCAACGTTAATATATGATGGCTAGACAACATCCTTCTTGAGGACAGTGATATTCAGCACCTGCTCCCCCTCATACATGTCAAGCATGTCATTTACTTTGGTCATGTTGTCGTCAATTAGCCCCATTCTATTCTTGCATTTCCCCTTCTCTTTAACATAATACATGTTGTCTCTTATGTCACAACCATGAGCTTCTATCAAAGATAGCAAATTTAGTTTGGTTATGTCTGATTTGCATAAGGTCCTTTTCAAGTTGTCCTCACCAGGAAAGTTGAATCTTATCTCCCAAATATCATCATCTAGCCTGTCATAATTAAAATGAACAATGTGTAGTTAACTATTTTCCTAAAAAGTTAGTGGTTAAATTGCAAAGTTACAGTTAAGTTAACTAGTTTCTTCAAGTAATAATTTCTGCTAAAATTACATAACTAATGCATGATATATGTTGCTACTACTGTCTTTATTGGAGTTGCAAAGATTTTAGCTAGATATTGGACAGAGGATAGTGATTACATAATGATAACCTAAATTTTAGCTACAAATAATTACTCCTAATATTATAGAACTAAAATTTCTAAACTTCAGCTACTGATCACAAGCTCAACACTAACCAATCTTCCAAAATCTAAACACAAATGGTGAATCTGAATGGAGCTTTGGGGACGAGGAACTTACTCGACACCGCCGAAGTAGGAGGCCCAATGGTGACTGCTTTTCAAGGGCGAAGAGATCACCGCCCGCGCTAGAGCAGCAACCGACCTAGCCTCCGGCGATAATGCCGTCGCCGCCACCACTTGCATCGACGGTCGCGAATCCGTTGTCGCAAAAGGCGACCCGTGCATCATGCCACTACACCCTGTGAATAGAGAGGAAGGGGGTATGCGTGCGGAGCTCTCTGCGCCTCCGCTCCATCCGCCGCCGTCGCCGTCACCGGGGGTCGCCGCCGCCATCGCCGTCACCAGGGGTTGCCGCTGCCATCGCCGGTACTAGAGTGGGCACAGAGGGGAAGGCACGTAGGGGTGGGGAACTGACCGAAACCTAACGGTTCCTCCCTTTCTTCAAAAAACGGTGGGTGGTGGTGGGGCCCCCGCGGTGTTAACGGCCATGTCGGGAGCTGTCTGCGGGGTGCCACGTCAGCTCTGGTTGTGGGCCCGACGGTCAGAAGCTGTGTCAATTCGGATTTAGCGACGAATCGGTAAATTTTGCTACCAAAATAGTGGTTTCACGCTATAAACTCAATATTGAAGGGATGGAACATAATGATTGCAAGCAGCCGAGAAACTGGTCTAATTTTTAAGAACTCTGGGGGATGTTTCCGTAAATGCTCCATAGAACCCTGACTGCTGCCGCCACGGTTCCTCTCCTCCCCCAGCTCTGGACACCGGCGAACGCCGCCTTCACAGCCACTAGCACCAACTCACCGAATCCAGAGCTCCCGCCCCCCGCCGTCCCGCCGGCATTAGTTCCACTGTCCTCTTGCTCGCGCCACCCCACCCGCAGAACACGCACGACCCCTCGCCGCGTGTTTCCCCCATCTGCACAGGCAACCTCGACACCCCATCTACACCTGCCTTTCTACCGATATATCCGTGCTGTTCCGCTCTTCACCTTACGGCTGCAACCCGCAGGTATGATTTCATCTAGCGCGCTTTTTTCATCTACAGTCTCTGCTATCGTCTTTTTTCCCGGTTTATTATCAAACCATTCCGCTACTTTACATGGTTTACTGCATAATTAATCTGCAAAAATCATACCGTGTATATTTCAGCATTAACGGTGAAATTTTGAGGCATGGAGGACGAAGAGAACATTGAGGAAGAACTTTTGGTGGTGGAGTCAGAACTCCATGAAGTACAAGGTGTCATCACTATAATCATCATCCACTTTACACATTCTAATCTCTTGATCTGTAATGTATTTCCTAGTTGAGTGAGGTTCATAGTCTGTATCCCTTCGTAACAACTAATTTGTAAAATAATAGTTGTAGAACCAATAAGGTCTGACAAGTAGAACAACAACATTTCTAGTTTCAAAGCGCACACCATCCTTGCATTAACACGGGCCAGCCATACCTGCTTGTCAACAACACCAAATGTCTGGTCGGTTGGCTGCGTGTCCCCAAAGATAAGCGACAGCACTTTTTTAGTCAGCAACTACATGCCATGTCTCCGACAGTAAGGGATCCCAAGGCTAGCAGATAGAAGTGTAAGTTGTTACACTGAAATGCTGTCGGGTACTCTGGTCTGGTTCCCGGGCTATGAGAATTGCATTCCATTATCAGCAGCTAGCTTTTAACATTTTTCCGACTATTAATGCACTCCCTGGGCACCTCGTGTTCTTTGATTGATTTTAAAGGGCGTTTTGTTCTTTTCCAGCAAGTGGTGTTAATCCAAACATAAAATGAAATGCTGCCAGCATCTTTTCTGGCATTCTCCTTAATTTAACCTTTTTGAGTGCTACTGAACTAATATTCCTCTTAAACTTCATTATGTGCAGACAAAATCAGGGCGTTGATTGATCAACAAGAAGAATTGTATGAGCGCCAATCGCATTTGAAGGCTTTGCTGGAAATATCTAAAACTTCCAGAGATACATCCAATACTGCCCCTTCGGTTGCTCTGGAAGATTGGTCTGGAAGGTTCTCTTGGGATTCTCAGGCAGATGACATGCGATTCAATGTATTTGGTATCTCTTCCTACAGGTCAAATCAACGAGAAGTAAGTTTGTAGCAGAAATAATAATATAATATGTTGTTTTGATGGTTCCTCTTCTTTGAAACTGCTTATTAACTAACAAAATTATCGAGCGATATGTATAAATTGACTTTTAACACCACAAGTGAGGTTCTTATAATTCATTTCATTTCGTGAAGAATCATATGTTTGAAGTTCTTCGGATATGTAAGATACTGCTTTGTAGCATGGTTTTGTTCTATCCCTGATTATACATTGTTCAAAGCAGACAATTTAGAATCTCTATTCCTTTGATATCCTTCATATTTTGTCCCTCATTTCCTGGTAGTGTTGAGCCTAGTTTATATACCATAACCTTTCTCAGTACTGTATACTTTTTTCTTGATTTGCATTCTTTTAAGCATACTGTTCTTCCAGATAATTAACTCTATCATGAGTGGAAAGGATGCTCTGGTTATAATGGCTGCTGGTGGAGGGAAGAGCCTGTGTTACCAACTTCCAGCTGTACTTCGTGATGGAATTACACTTGTCGTCAGTCCTTTGCTTTCGCTTATTCAGGATCAGGTGTTTAAGCTTTTCTTTTCTTTTGTTGCCTTATGTATATGCCCGTTCTCATTCTTGATGATTTGTACTGTTCTAGGTCATGGGACTGGCGGCTTTAGGTATACCAGCGCACATGTTGACTTCCACTACCAACAAGGAAATTGAGAAGTTCATCTATAAGGCACTTGAGAAAGGTGAAGGGGAACTGAAGATATTGTACGTGACACCTGAAAAGATATCCAAAAGTAAAAGATTCATGTCCAAGCTTGAGAAATGTCATCATGCTGGGCGCCTTTCTCTAGTTGCAATAGATGTGAGTGATGATATTTTTCTGTTTGTTGACGATGCACGAATACATGTTATAGTCTTTCCTTTATTGTCCTTTTATCAAATTCGTTGGTTCCATTGAGCTATACATGGTCGACAACACTCATATGCTGTCCAACACACAATGAAGCACCTTTTTGCTGGTTAAAATTGTGTCGTGTGTGATACTCGCAGTCTCTCTAAGTACATGCTTATTCAGTCAGTCTGTAGCAATATTACTATCCAATATGGGTATTTTGCTTATTGAAATACTAAACTTCCCCTAGTATACTAAAGTAAGACATGCACACAAAAAAGTACAGCTTATTCTAATAATTTACGACCGGTTTTGTTTACTCATACAAGAAGAACAATTAATCTCAGTTATTCAGTTGAGTTTCCACATATTTTTGGTTGTTCATCACTTCATATTATTTGCAGTTTGTTGCTCATGAAAGAATTATAAGAACACCGGCACAGCTATTCGTCAAAATTTACAAATCTGTGCATTCAAGTGCAATCTATCTAAAATTACCCACTGACTGCTATGATATAGGAGGCACACTGCTGCAGCCAATGGGGGCACGATTTCCGTCCAGACTACAAGAATCTGGGCATTTTGAAGATCCAGTTTCCCAGTGTTCCCATGATAGCTTTAACTGTGAGTTATGCAAGTGAATTCAAGTTAAAAGAAGTAAAGCTTGTGTGAAGCAGAACCTTTTTTTTGTAGGCAACTGCAACAAGTAAAGTGCAAATGGATTTGATAGAGATGCTTCATATCCCAAGATGTGTCAAGTTTGTCAGCTCTGTTAACAGGCCCAACCTTTTCTATAGAGTATGCTTTACTTTACTTTTCTTGATACAACCATGAGAAAGTCTATTGCCTCATGTAGGAGGGGTAAATAGGATTTAACTACTTCACATGCTCGTCATGTAGGTATATGAGAAATCGTCAATCGGAAAGGTTGTTATTGATGAGATTGCAAATTTCATAAGCGAATCATATCCAAATAACGAATCCGGGATTGTGTATTGCTTTTCTAGAAAGGAATGTGAACAGGTTCGTAGACTGACCTGGATGTTTTCGTTTCAATTATTTTATGACATGCAAATTAACATCTAGTGATCAAATAGCTGTAACTGTCACCTCTCCATTTAGATCCAATGTGTGTTCTCCATTCTCTCAAAGTTTTACGCTATCTTTTAGGTCATACATTTGAATACTTGACAATGAAATCTTTGTTTCAAATGTACCAACAGTTCAAATCATTTTCTTTTTAAGTGTTCAATCTTTAGAAGGTTTAAATGCTATTTGATACACCGGAGCAAGAAGCATTGTGTGTTTACTAGATCAAGTTCACCACAATATTAGAATCAGGAAATCACTTTTTTTGCAATTAGTCCTAAACCTTACATTTTCCCTGTGCTATCGCCACATGAATATCTTGCAACTCTGATTCTTGATCGATCCAAGCACTAGCATCTTAATGTGGGAACATAAGCGGTTGGAGATTATTGAGCTTGACATGTACGTGAATAAATAAAATAAAATTACAACGTACAATTTCTTTTCTTTGATGTATGTAAGGTATGATTTCGTTCACATTTTATTGATGGAATATCATGGCTAATGATGGTGCACTTTGGCTTCATGCCCCTGAGAAAATTTTGTGTTACCAAACTTCGGAACTTCACAGTTTTCTTGTAAGGTTATGAATTTTTTGGCTCTTTAGTTCACTTTTGGAGGCTAACTTGGACAAAATCTGGGCAGCCAATTTGGCTACCTGGATTGTGGTAGTGCAAAAACTTGGCTTGGTTTCCATGTGCCACGTTTGGACATAATCCAAGGCGGTCTTATGTTGAGTGTCTTTGACCATCTGAATTATACTCGCACTTATTCTTGTTATGCACAGTGACGTGTGATTATCAGATCGACATTAAAACTTTTAAATTATGAGAATTTGCTTATTGATACTGAATAACGACTGATCTCGCGATATGCCATTGAATAGTTAGACATGACACACTTCACCTTGTAGTTTAAAGTGTCCATTCAGTTTCTGCAGGCTGAGCCAGCATCACTTGCCTTGGTGCTCTATCATATTTTTTTTGAAAATCGTGCACTTTACTGACAAACAGGTTGCCAAAGAATTGCGTGGAAGAGGTATTTCGGCAGATTATTATCATGCAGATATGGATGCTGTTGCTCGTGAGAAAGTTCATATGCGGTGCGTTCTGAATTTTTGTTCACTTTTTTCTCTAAGATGAAATTTTCTCTACTATGATGAACTCATAAATTTTCTGTTAGTCTCATTTCGAATAAATCACATGCTTATAACTACATAAGTATGGACCTTAGATGTGTTAGGAGAATTCCAGTTATCAACTTTGTAACAGTCTCCCTGCGTGAATAAAATTAATCTCCTTATATTTTGCCTGTTATGTCGATAGTGATAGAATTTCTGCAGACGCTGGTGTCATTACTCGTTATACTCATTCTGGATCCTTAAAACGAAGATTTCCTTTGTGTTTTATCTGCACTGGGAAACAAATGCCATATGAAGTTTTTTCGGCTGCCCATGAAAGACAGACAAGAATTAATATCTGAATCTAACTCTACAGTTCAACAGATCAACCACTGATCGGAATAGTGTACCACCGAGCAGGTTAGCATGTAATTTAGCTATCATGTGGGGCAGTGTGTATGGCAGCACACACAAGGATATGGACAAGCAGAAGGTGCTTGATCCTTCACGTTAGCTACTTGATGCTCACGATAACCTAGGGGATCCTATATCAATCAGATTCTAGGTTTGTTAGTGCTTTACTTATGGTTTAAACTTTCCTTTTATCTCAACTCTTTATATGAACAGAGGACTAGCCATGTAGTCGCATGAGTATTGATAAACCACAAAATGGAGATTAGTCTCCAAACCCTAAGCACACGATGTCGTTGCATTGTTTTTTGCATGTAAATATGTATTTAGATGTGCATTTGAGCTCTTTCGTTTCGTATTGTTGCATATAACTAGCCAACTGTTTCTTTTCAACAGATGGAGTAAAAGCAAATCACAGGTGATTGTTGGAACAGTATGTGCCCTCTCCCTTTCCCTGTCCCTGTCCCTGTCCCTGCCCCTCTCCCTCTTCCCCCAAGCAATTAATCTGTCCTTTACATTTTGTAGGTGGCGTTTGGAATGGGAATCAACAAACCAGACGGTGTGTTCAGTTTTGGACTTTGATCATAATGATGACATGTTCTCAATATGTACATTCGTATAACTAATCTAATTATTTGTGATTTCACAAGTTTCTGAGAAATTGCCCCATAAGTTCGGACTAGATATATGTACCCAGGCTTTGTGGTACTGACATGCCATTCCACATACTGTTCCTTTCTCTACCCTCCCGCGAACTCCTCGTTATATCTTTCCCTTATCTCCTTTAGGTTTTATATCGATAGTAGTTATGTTCCGTACCATCTCCACCTCTCTCCCGCCATGTGATCTCTACATCCCCTCTCCTTTTTTTTAGATCAATCGCTGCGGTTTTTATTATCAGAATCCAGCACTCTCAGAGGCCAATAAGTTCATACAATCCTCTGGCGGAATAGCCAGCCATGTTTTACATAATTTATTCCCGCAGCCTAACTTCACTAACTTGTGAGCTACCTCATTACCTGATCGACGTACGTGCATCACCAGGTGACCATCAAAATCACCTAGGCTTCTCTTGATATTCTCTACCAGAGGCCCGTTCGCTGATCTATCCAGGTCCATCGACTCTAGCTTCGCCTTGACTGTAGTACTGTCTGTTTCCAGAATGATCTTGCCCATTTGCATCTCCTTTGCAAGTTCTAAAGCCCTCTTACATGCAAGAAGTTCTGCCCTCTCCGGATCTGCCACTTTGGTGAAAAAACAGCAAGCTCCAGCTTTGAAACTGCCGTCGTGATCCCGTAGAACCACACCACCACCACCTTGGCCCGTCGCCTGGGAATAGGCACCATCTGCATTGGCTTTTATCCAACCATCGTCGGGGGGGAGCCAGCGCTCCATTTCCCTTCTGCCTTGGGAAATGTTGGGTTTCTGGCTATTTGCCCATCCGTCAGTAAGATAAAACACCCTGTGGGCAATCCCTCTTGGGTCTTCTAACCTCCTGGAGTCCCTCGCATCGTTCCGAGCCAGCCACAAATGATAGATGCACATCAGGCCATGTGCCAGAGCAGGTTCTTGTAGTTTTCCTATCCAATCTAGCATCCACCATTTGAGGTCTCTAGCAGAATGCATAGAAGATGGTGGCGCATCAAAATGAAGCCCCGTTTTCTGTGATAGGAGCTTCCACGTTTCAGCCGCATGTGGGCATTACCAGAACCTATGTAACAATGATTCATCCCTATTGCAGCCAATGCATCGAACTCCATCTTTTATGTTCCTTCTCTGCAGCTCATGACCTACTGCAAGCCCATTCTTAATAAGACGCCAAGCGTGAATGCGCACTTTATGAGGTACATTAGCAGCCCACAGATCCAGCCATCCCTTATGCTGATTGCAGTTCACCGATGAACCCGCCCGGCCTGCCGCTAGACGTTTCAGCTGCGTTTTCAAATGATAAGCAGACTTGACACTGAATATCCCATTTTTTGTATAGTTCCAAGCAAGATAATCCTCTGTTCTGGCCCTTTCAACAGGAACCTGCTCAATGTCATTAGCGTCTGCCTCATAGAAAACATTATGCAGCTTAGCAACATCCCACGCCCCACCTCCTGGTATCATCAGTTCACTAACATGTCCTGGTTCCGAATCTGAATCCTGACGGCGACCCAACGGGCGCTGTGCCCCCGCACGCGGAATCCAGTTGTCCTGCCATATAGAAACTTTGGAGCCGTCTCCAATGCGCCTCTCCTGACACAGTAGTGACACCATTATATTGGGGGAAGAATAGAAGGGGGCTGAGGCTGATGCTGACAGAGAGGGAGGGAGCGGGGTATTATTGTTGAGTCCGAAGCTGTTAGACTGGTGATATGAAGCAAGTAGGATTATTATGTTCGCAGTTATATTATGTAGGAAAATAACTACAAATTTCATTTTGGTTCTGCAGTCAGATTTGTGGTTCATCATAGCCTTAGCAAGTCTATGGAGACATACTACCAGGTACATCTAAACATCATGTTTTTCAGCTGTCTGACCATGTAGTCCCTTAAAATAGACTTCGGTGACTTCAGGAAAGTGGTCGGGCAGGTAGAGATGGACTACCTTCAGAATGTGTTCTGTATTATCGGCCTGGTGACGTTCCCCGCCAGGTGAGGCTAAAGTGTAAAGCGTCCAACTTTTTAAGTGTTGTGAGTTCCTCTTTTCGTAATGCGACATTCACTCTTGTTATGTTCAATGAACAGAGTTCGATGGTCTTCTATGAAAACTGTGGTTTGGAAAATCTTTATGGTATAGCACGATATTGTCAGGTACATTTCACAATTCTAACAGTGCCAATCTTTTAAAAGCCAGAAAATAGTAGAAAGTACTCTTTAACACTTGATTTTCTTTATTTGATATCGTCTAAATTTCATCGATTTTAGTCCCTTCGGTACTAACAACGATAAATGGAGTCTTTCTATCTGTTAAGTCCCACATAGCTGTTGATTGATGTCTATTGGGTATCCTAGCTGGATACTGATTGTACAAAACAGTTGCAAATAACCCCCACCGAACATGCGTACTATCACACCTCCCTGCTATAAATGAACTGCACACGCAGTTGACTGAGGCACTTCACGTTCTGTGAACATTCCGGTTAGATAATTACTCTTCATTCAGAGAACACAGCTCTCAGGAATACGGTATCTCAGGATAGACAATCAGAGATAAAGAGCCTTCGTCCATTTATTTTATAAAATTGTTTAGAACAGAAGGATACATAAAATTAAGCGCCGTCATGATCTTGAAGTCTATAACAAATGAACATTTTTATGCGGTCATGGAAGGGAACAGAGCCATGGCAGGGAAACTGGCGAGAAGAGAAGTGGCAGTGCGTCCTCCAAATGAAGGAGTCGCTGCTTCGTAGAAGGGGCGGAGGATTTCCTCCCCTTGGTTGCGAGACATGCATCTAAACCCCAGAAATGACGCAGATTGGGCGGAAATCGCCCTTGCTTGCACATAGACATGTGGTCTATCTGACCTGGGGAAGGGTTCTCACATGGTGCCAGGATCCTGAGGGGATTCGGATCTTCCGTGTTCGAATCACCCGGCCCACCCAAAGAACATGAATTGAAGTTGTTAGACAAGTTTCATATAAAAACTCGATGAAATCAGTTACATAGTGGAAGGGCAGCACAATCTTGCATCATAATAAGAAAGGAAATATCATTTTTTTGTCTGGTTAATTGGAGATAATGTGAGTATGATATTTCGAACACAGCATGCAAGAACCTATCCTTTCAGTTCTTCAGTACCCCCTTGCTTGATCTGGCAGAAAGGACATTGATTCTCTTTATAAATGTTGTGCCACCTTTTGTTGCTGCTGGTCATGTTATGTATTCGACGATAACTTCTGATTGCGAGCTTTTTTTTTCAGTCTAAGAAAAACTGTCGCCGTGGTGCTTTCTTTCAACATTTTGGAGAGGCTGCGCAGGAATGCAACGGTATTTTCTCAGTACTTACGTTTGTCCACATCTGAACTTTCTAAATGATATTTACATAGTTTCTTGCAGGAATGTGTGACAACTGTGCTTCTAGTATTGAGCTCAAGGACATAGATGCTAGCTGTATGATAAGTTTACTATATACACTGAATTACACATTCTTTAATTTATAACATTTGTTTTGTAGAGATCTCGTTTTTTGTGTGGAAACTGTAATGTCCATGATGGATTATGTGGCTTCTTGTTCAGACCATACCAAAATCATCGTTTCACTTCTCCAAGAAATGCAACAAAATGACCAAAGAGCTACATTGCTGCAGCTGTTGGATAAGTTCAAAACAAAATGGAAGCATTTAGGTAAATGACCTCAACTAACTATACCTTTTTCTGATTCTGTTAACTTAGTGCATTCTGTATTGTATGTTCTTTGCCTGTTTAATGCTATGTCGCATCACATAGGAGTCTTTAAGTGTCTCCCTACATCCGAGCTGACATTACAATTGTGAATCCTCAAGCAGGTTCTTCAAACGAAGCAGTTGACCTTAAGAAGGAAGAACTTGAGCAGTTGATAGTTCAACTTATACTTGATCGTGTTTTGGTATGTGTGCCTCCGTTTGGAATCTACTGTTGGTCAACAAGCCACCTAGTGTTGTTCCTATTGGACTCTTTTTTGCAACAGTTTACAGTACTACCAAATATCTATTCTACAGTTCAAAAAAAAATCTATTCTACAGTTCAAAAAAAAATCTATTCTATAAGAACTACTGCGACCAGGGTTATGGAAACCAGTCATGGTTAAAGGTCCACTATCTATAAAAACAATAGCTGTCAATATGCCTCTTGACACCATCTAGGGGAAATCAGAAACCGACATGAAGCCACTGGTTTTGGGAGCCCATAAATCAAACATCCTGGTCCCATCCTCAGAGGTCTGGGCAACAACTAGAATTATGCATAAAAAGGTGTCCATGATGCTAAACATGTTAAGTGCTACATTTTTGGTTGAACTATAGTATTAATTAACAAAACACATTTGTACTCTTTAAAACAATTGGTACAACACCTCTTTGCACATTTGCAGCCTCTTGTCGCCTCTCCAATTTGGTGACTTAACTATATTATCCCATGCATTTTTGCAAGTTAAGCATTAGAGTTCGAGCTATTAAACATCTTTTGTTTGCCTCGATGACCTGGATTGGCAACAATTTTCCTAAAATCCACCCTTTCCCTAACAGAAAGAAGAATTTCAGCATACAGCATATACAACCAATGCATACGTTGCTTTAGGACCACTGTGGAAGCAAGCATTGCAAGGTAATTGATCATTTTTCTTGCAGACCTTCCATTTTGCATTACCATCGTTGCATGAAAGTCCTTGAGTACATGTAATGGTACATGCACCACTGTCTCCGCTGTTGGCTTGTTGCTAAATGAATTAGCAAGGAGCTCACTCTTCCACACCCTTTTCAGTGTAGTTCGTTCATATTTTTGTGGGGCATGGTCATGAATATGTTTTCATTACACAGGGAACAGACTGGTGAAGCTAACTACTGCTATTCACTCTCAAGATAGTGATGGTGGAGTTAAAAGTGCAAAGCGCAATCAGATGAGCAGTTTGGAAGCTAAGCTTGATGACCTACGTAGAACTATCTCTTCTGCTAATGGGGGCATATTCCCCCATGCAGTTCTTTCCACGCAGCAAATTTCCCTGCTAAACATCCATAAACCAACCACTATTTCCAAGGTGTGTTTTGGTTTAACTTACTTTTCCTTGTTAATTGCAAGTGTATCTCCAACATGGGACATCCTGGTTCTTTCTTGTGCAGCTAGAAAAGCTTATAGGGAAGGTAAAGACCGACAAGTACGGCAACGACATCATTGAGGTGATGCAGTCAGAAGCTGAGGGTGGAAAGGACAGTGGCATGGATGGAGCCAAGAGGCAAAGGAAGGATAAGGACGTCGTTTCCGTTGAGAGTAGCGAGGATGAAGCCTAGCATTACCGTGGATAAGTCAAGTGTGCATGCTCTGACAAGGTAACATACATTTGCTCTGAGAAGGGAGCAGTTGGGCCTTGATACCCTAAGCTCTAGATTTTTCTCTTGTAGCTGGAACAAGCTTTTCCTAATGGAATGCCCACAGCTCATTGTTTTTATTCTTATTTTCCATACCGCACTTAATTTTTTCTTTAGCAGATTATACTTCATGTTTCAGGTGGTAAAATGCTTTCACAAGTCGTACTTCAAGAGTTGAATGGCAGCAAGCAGTATTAGCATGTTGAGGATGAGTGACTTACAACACAGACACAGGACACGTTAGATTTTACCGAGCTGATTATACTCTGTAACAGAAGGTCCTGACCACCAAATGGAGTGAAGCTGTAAACCTTAGGAGAATTTTGTTATGGAGTTATTCTCCAAAAAAAAATTGTCTTACCATAATTCAGTGGATGTAATTCGTTTAGGTTTTAGTTAAGAAAAATATTCATCATTATAGTTGCCGTCGGCTGATTTTGTTTTCTTGGTACTGCTTTTGTGACTCCAGAGTTGATTATATTAGGAATACTGTTGGTCTGTAGCGTGTGGGAGGACTGAACCCATCAATCTAGAGTGTTGACACACACCGTGGATTCTTGGTCTGGATTTTTTTTTCCTGGACTATTTCAGCCGATTGATGCTCTGTGTAAAAATCGCAATCTAAAGTGTTCACACACATACACAGTGGCTTCCTGGTCTGAATTTTTGTTCCTGAACTATTTTCAGCCGATTGATTGTCTGTGTAAGAATCGTGTGCAAGTTGGTCTTGGATTGGACGGTTGCAGTTTCCCATGTCTACAAATCAGAGCTCAACCTGATTCCTAATTCTATTTCACATAGAGCATACTGCAAAACTGTCGAGAGATAATGGATCGGATCCATGGGTGCTTTGTTGCCTAGTCAAGCTGACAAACGTCATTTTCGCAACCTTCCAACTTATTAGCATGACAAGTGACAACCAATCTTCAGTTTGTGAGAGCAAAATTCATCGAGCACAATAGCACTTGCAGAGCAAAATTCATCGACTGAACTCATCAACTGTCCACCAGCGCCCAAGACAGCACTGCTAGATGATGATACATGATGCACCTCGACAAAGAAAATTACACATGATGATGCAAGGAAGTTCCGATTGGATTCGAGTTATTACGACGACGACGACGACCGACGATGCATGGCAGGATTAACTTGACAGGAAGAATAAACAAGGAAGCTACTGGGAGCGGGCGGCGAAGCGCTCGACGTTGGGGTCGGACAGGTTGATCCCCACCATGGCCTCCCCGAGCCCGGCGCTGACATCGGCCAGGATCTCCGGGTCGCTGTAGTGCGTCACTGCCTGGACGATTGCGCGGGCGCGGCGCGCCGGGTCGCCGCTCTTGAAGATTCCCGAGCCGACGAAGACGCCGTCGCAGCCGAGCTGCATCATGAGGGCGGCGTCCGCGGGGGTGGCGACGCCTCCCGCGGCGAACTGCACGACGGGGAGGCGGCCGAGCTGCTTGGTCTGCATCACCAGGTCGTACGGGGCCGCGATCTGCTTGGCGTAGCTGAACACCTCGTCGTCGTCCATGTTGCGCAGGGCGCGGACGGCGCCCATCACGGAGCGGACGTGGCGGACGGCCTCCACCACGTTCCCCGTGCCGGCCTCCCCCTTGGTGCGGATCATGGCGGCGCCCTCGCGGACGCGGCGGAGCGCCTCGCCCAGGTCGCGGCAGCCGCACACGAAGGGGACCCGGAAGTTGTGCTTGTTGATGTGGTGGGCGTCGTCGGCGGGGGTCAGCACCTCGCTCTCGTCCACGTAGTCCACGCCGATGGCCTCCAGGATCTGGGCCTCCACGAAGTGCCCGATGCGGGCCTTGGCCATCACCGGGATGGTCACCGCGCGCTTGATGTCGCGGATGAGGGCCGGGTCCGACATGCGGGCCACGCCGCCCTGCGCGCGGATGTCCGCGGGGACGCGCTCCAGCGCCATCACCGCGCACGCGCCGGCCTCCTCGGCCAGACGCGCCTGCTCCGCGGTCACCACGTCCATGATGACGCCGCCGCGAAGCATCTGGGCGAGGCCCACCTTGACGGAGAAGGTGGCGGCGGAGGCTGGCTTGGAGGAAGGCTCCACCACCGCCTTGCTGTTGCCGTACAGAGCCACCACGCCGTCGGAAGCCATTGATTGATTCTTCTACCTCCGATCCGCCGCCGCCGCCGCAACGATTCGCTTCTAGGACCTTCCTCTCAAATTGGGGGTTCGGGGTTTGGATGAGGTTGTGCTCTGCACGAGTGGAGTGGAAGTGGAGAAGTGGAGCAGCTGGACTTGACTTACTGTTGGACACGTAGAGAGAAGACACACACCCGGGCTGCTCATGGGCCACTCTTTTACCCCCTTCCGGTCCAACGAATACAACTCTATTCCAATTAACAAAAAAAAAGCATTGTACAATTCTATTTGCAATCAACAAAAGTTCTATTAGTTTCAAAAAAAATCAAATTTTATATACAAATTTATAATAATAAAAGGAGTTCTAAAAAATCTTTCAGTCAACAAAAAGTACTACAATTTTCATCCTATCAAAAATCAAAACTTTAATTATTCCAAAAATATTGACGCTCCAAATTTAATCCGGAACTTTGGGCCTCCAAGAAGAAAATACTACTCTCTCCGATCTATAGTAAGGGAATACCGCGGTGGTCTTCAAATCCGAACCTCCGGTCTGATTTCTTTTGGAACCGGATCAAAATAATAATGACGAAGAGTGATCTTTCAAAAATTTCCCTGCGCTCCTGCCTCCACACATCAATGTCATCGCTTCGGCCTCCGCGCCGATATCCAATGTCGTACCTTTTTAATAGGCCATCCTGCGGCCATATTCTTTCACACCACACTCTCCTCCCTCCCATCCTTCACTATCGGTAGCAAGCCATGGCGGACGGCATTGGATCGAGGGAGGGCGTCTAGGAAGACCATCGGGCCCTGGCCGTGGCCGTCAAGGTAGGCACAGAGGGCGCGGCCAGAGCAGCATGCCGCCATGGTCTCCTCACCACCGGGGCCTAGCCGTGGCTGTCGAGGAAGGCGTGGGGGACGTGGCCAAAGTAGCACGCCGCCATGATCTACCTCACCATCGGCACCACCGTTATCTCCTGAGTTCAGGCCCATCGACATCAGCCTCGTCGGCTTCGATTTCATCGTGACCATCCACTCGTGCATGAAGCGGGGCAGGATGCTCCTTCCCTGCAAATTCGTGTTGCTAGTCGATGGCGCAGATCCCCAACAGGTCATGTTGCGGGCGGCCGGTGGCAAAACCGGCGTGTGGCCGGTGGAGGTGATGTTCGATCGCCTCGGCCAGATGTTTCTCGCCAACTCATGTGAGGAGTTCGCCCGTGCGCACCAAATCTAAGTCGGCCACTTCGTCGTCTTCAAGTACGACTGCGAAGCCATGCTCACCGTCAACGTCTTCGACGACACCATGTGTCGTTGGTACTACCACTCTGACTCCAGCTCCGGCTCCGGCTCCGACGAGTAGCTTAGCACTAGACTAGGCCATGTACTCACCTTGTATCATCTTTAGAATCAAATTTGCAATGTGGGCATCGGCCATTTGCAATGCAAATTTCCATTCAAGTCTAGAAATCTTGTACAAGCAAACCCAACCTAGAACAACAATCTAACTATGCACTGCCTACGACGCCGGTGTCGTGGTATTGCCGATGAGTACGCCATGGAGGGGTCCTCACAGTGCGTGTTTAGAGACGTGAGAGGAGGCGGACGGTTGGCAGTGCGGTAACACAGACTTACGTGTTCGAGATCCCACAACGGTGGCGGAATCCTACTCCTGCTATAAATCACTATAAGGGCAATACGCTGAGTTACAGAGATAGGTTCGCTGTGCGAGGTTGTCTAAAGTTGTGCCCTAAAGGCTCCCGTAGGCCCGACTTATATAGTCGCCAGGTCCTAGGGTTACAGGGAAAATTCCAGCCGGACAGGTTACAGAGTCCTACACCGTCTATAACTAGTCTTGTGTATCTTGCACTCCAAGGCTCCGGGTACATCGGTGACTCCAACCATAGCCTTCCTTTACCCGGCATGGGCCTCCCTTCTGGATCCATCTAACTGGGCCGCCCAGCAGGCCATGGGCCATGCTACCAACTGTGGGCCACCCAGGTTATCCGGATAGGAGACATGCTATGAGCATACCCATATAGCATATCCCCAACAGTAGCCCCCGGAGAACTCCGAGATCTTGCGCCGTCTTGCCTCTTCGTGTGGAATGCTCCGTCTAGATGGATGTCAGAAAATCGTCAAGCAACATCTTGTAGCCCTCCCAAAGAACCCTGCAAGGTTTTCTCCGTCTTCAACACGTAAGTCGGAGAAATGCTGAATATTCCATCGTACTCTTCCGTAGCCGGACTGGATCCGTGCATGCCGGAATCTTCTGATGTGACGGCTCATCTGCCTATATTAGCTAGGACGACATAGTCTTAGGTCAGCGATGCCTCGTAACTCACACATGCAGAGAACGCAATCATGTCCGATTTTTCCGCGCGAGCGATACGAACCATTGGCGGCGACGGTTGGAGACGTGGCGAAATTTCGCGACGCTCATGAACACGCCGCTCACGCGGCAACCGTCTGATCAAGCTGCACGAATCTTGATGCTGGAGATGATAAATAGTAACCGTGGTGGAATTTTTAACTTTTAGCTCATTCTCTCCTCGTATCGTCTTCTTCCTCCAGCGCGTGCCTCCTCGAGCTCTCCGCGCAAAACTCGCAAAAAACCCTAGCCTCAATCTGCACCAGTCACCCCCAACCTCTCTCCATGGCCAGCAGCAGCACCTCTCCTTCCATGGCGGCGTCGAGCGAAGCCGCGGCGAAGCCGGCGAGCTCTATCATCATGCCCCCAGAGGGCTTGGTCATCCCCGCCTCGGCGGTGATTGAGTCCACCAGCGGCGACCACAATCTGGCGGTGCTGGAGCCGTTGGAGGAGGAGCTTGACTCACATAAGGGCGACTGGCGCGGCTCGGACATCACCAACCGTGATATCCTGGAGCTGATCGCCGAGGGCTACCTCCCTGCGACGGAGGGGCTCGCCTGGCGGGTGGCGCCGGCCAGCGAGGTGACACCTTCTCCCCAAGCCGGAGAAAAGGTGTACCTCAAAGCCCAACTAGTACGCGGCGTCTCCCTGCCCATCTCCAATTTCTTCCTCTCCGTCTTGAACCACTACAGAGTCCAGCCCTAGAATCTTTCTCCCAACAGTATCTTAGCGCTTAGCAACTACGCGGCGCTCTGCGAGGGTTACTTAGGGATAAAGCCTAGGCTAGATCTCTTCGTGTACCGTCAAACGTGAAGCAGGAGCTAGTAAGGTAGAACTTAGGAATTGCGGCACCATAAGGTTCAAGATCCGACCTGGCCGGCGGTTCCCCGACATCATCGGTCACGAGTCCTGCAAAAACTGGCAGCGTACTTACTTCTACAGCCTAGATATCCCTCTGGACGGCCGACAAGTAACGTACCCGGACTTCGTTGATGGAGCCGCCGCTGAAGCCTCATCATGGAGATCCCAGGCCTCCCTTCCCTCCGACCTCGATGCTTCCCGCGCCATAAGGCGGATAGAATGGTTCGTGGAGACGGGGTTGACCGGCTTGGACCTAGCCATGTGATGGTTCATCAGGCGAATCCAACCTCTGCAGCACCGCGTGAAGCTCATGCACGAGTATACCAGCGATAGAAGGGATAGCCTCCGCATCTCCGTGGATAACTTCTCGAGTGACTCCGTCAAGCTCCACCTTAAGGACATCGTCAAGGTGAAGGACAAGAAGCGTGGCTTCACCATCACCTACGACATGTTTGTAGACGGAAAGTGCCCAAAGGTAGTTATTTAATTTCCGTGTATGACATATACTCCAGTTCTTCCGTCTAGCAAATGTATCTCATCTAACACGGTGGTTCTTCACCTTACAGCTTAGCGACATAGATGAGGACAGCATGGCTCCTCAAATCTATGATCCAAAGATGAAGGAAGTCACCGTCGTGTCCGACGACGATGCTCCGTTGGCGCGAAAGCGGGAGAGCTCCACCTCTGACGCTGCCGACGGAGGCAAGAAGAAGAAGAAGATGGAGGGTGGAGCCTCCAAGAAGACTACCGCCGCCCTGGAGGCGGAAAAGAGAAAAGTTACCGGGATCCCCTTTGCCAAAGCACCCCCACTTGTGTAAGCTTCTTTCTTTCCGACATTAACTAATTATCTGTCTTGTTCCTGTACTTATGCATTTTGCATGTTTCAGGAAGAAAGCCACGACCAGCCTGAAGAAGACCTCCAAATTGGGGGCTTCTAGAACCATCAAGGATATGCTGCATCACGACGCATCTCCCTCCATCGCCCCTGCCACTCCCTCCGTCAAGCCCTAAATGCCTGACAAGCTCACAAGCTAAGGAGGCATCTGGCCCTTCCGCCATGGAAGTGGACTCAGGTGCCTCTACCGAGGTTGCTGTCGTCGACGAGCAGGCGACGCAGGAGAGTGCCGCCCACCAAATGGCTGAAGCTCTGGCTAAGGATGCCATCGGTGGCGGTAAGGCGGTGGTGGAAGCAGGTACTTCTGTCATTGGCAGCGCCCCCGCACCTAAGAAAACCATAGCCTATCCAAAGATAGTCTATCTAGTACTTACACCGGGTAGCACTGCTCTGGTCCCTGGTGCGGCGCCGACATCTCCAACGTGTGGTCTAGAGGAGCTCCGCCGACAAGCAGAAATCTTGCAAGAAAACAGTGAATCATTTGGCAAGCTGTTGGCCGAGAGTGCTACAAACCTCAAGATCATTGCACTTGTAAGTTTTATTTGCCTTTTGAATTTCAAATGAGTATCCCACTGTAGCCCTCGAGGATGTAGACGGAAAACCATAGGTTTTGCATCTATATGCTCTAAGAGTGACTAAGTTAGAAAACCTCTCACTGTAGCCCCCAAGCATGTAGGTGGAATGAATTATTCCGACTAGATGCTTTTAAGAGTAGCATACGCAGTGTTTATAAATTTCAATACTGTAGCCCCCAAGCCTCTAGTTATAACTAAATTAGTTCCGACTAGATGCTTAAAGAAAAGCTAAGCATATATTCGAGTTAAAAAACTTTATACTGTAGCCCCCAAGCGTCTAATCGAAAACTGAATTAGTTTCGACTAGATGCTTAAAGAAAAGCTAAGCATAATGCTAAGTAAAAAATTCTCGCTGTAGCCCCCGAGCGTCTAGGTGGAAAATTTCTGGCTAGATGCTCCAAGCAGACCAAACAACGTTTTAACTTTGACCTTTTTTCCACAGAACGAGAGTGCTCGGAGGGGCATGTCCAATGACAAGTACCAGAACATGCGCGCAGATTTGGAAGCTGAAAAGGGTAAAACTGCCTTCTTGAAGGAACAGATCACCAAGAGCAAGCGTCTGTTTTCTTTTTCGCATTCCGACTTGATTTTGTGCCCATATTCTCCGAGTACTCACTGTGTACTTTGCTTTCTCCGACTTGCAGAAACCATTGCCAAGGCCAAGAATATTGTCGATCAATCCAAGCACATTCAAGAGCTGGATAGCGAGAACAAAATTCTTAAGCAGAGAGGAAGGACATGCTGAAAATGCATGAAGAATCAATGAAGGCCTTGCAGGACTCCGCCACCGAGGAAATCAATCGCTTGAAGGAGGAGATATCTATCTTAAGAGGTCAGAAGCAAGCTGTCGATGAGCAGAATCAACGCCATAGTGAGGCGTATAAGCTCCTCCAACAAGAAAAGAATCCTTGGCGGACACGCTCTGGCAAGCTGAGGCCAGCATCTTCAGTAAGTTTTCTCCGTCTTGGATTTCTGTAGTCTGGGTACTCTGAATTGTTGAACTCATGTGTTCCTTGTCGGAATTTGCAGCTCCTATGGGTTTAACCCGATCGCCTCCTCCAGCCAAGGAATGCATGGTTCTAGCCGGCAACTTCATCAACACCGCCATCACACAAGCTAAGGAGATTGCCAAGCCCCTCCAGATAAACATCAAGGCATCGGACTCCGTGGCGAAGTACTCGGAGATTCTGCGCCGAGCCCCCGAGCGTATCACAAGCTGGAAAGCTTCATGTGCACGGCTGGCGCAAGGATGGCGCTATCTATGGTGAAGGCACATTATGAAGATGCCGACATCGACACGGTGACCTCTGGCATTCCCGACGCAGACGATGATGGCAAAGAGATTAACCATGAATCCATCTTGTCGTCGCTCGCGGGCTATGATACCAGAGTTGCTGACTTGGTCGATATCAACGTCTTCGTGCCGATGAACACCATCGATGGTGGCAACCAAAGCTCCTCCGAGTCTCTTCACACCGCCGACTTTGAGGGTGGCTCTCCTGCTGGTAATGACGCTGCTTCTAAGTCTCCTGCGCCAAAGGAATGAAGAACAACTTTGTATTATTTGTTTCACCTTTGGTACATGTGCGGAAAAAACTTATTGATGTAACTTAAGGCGGAAAACAATGGTTGTTATTTCCTGTTACTCCAAAACTAGTTTCCAGCATGTATATATATATATATTTATTTTTAAGCAAGTGCCGGCTTATCCATTACTTTGGTTCTTATGCTTGACTTTTCATGAGTCGGAAGACTCGTTGTCGGAACCATGTGCTCAGGTGATGATACCCAATGGCACCGTCAATAACCTAAACACAAAATCGCCGACAATAAGTGCCGAAAGTCACTACTCCAGAATCCACATAAAAACAACAAAGAATGTGTAGACCAGAAAACTTAAGCTAACGCTCGTAGGCAGAATTTTCACAAGTGCAATCACAAAGCTTGTGCATAAAGGTTTTACATGATCCAAAAATGAACACTAAAGGAGGTAAAAGACTCAGAAATGTGAGTGAACCAGAGAGATTTATTTCATTGATCATATAAGAGGTACACAATTAGATAAAAAATGCTAAGTGTAAAAAGGATGTAGCTGTGCTATGTTCCATGGCCAATAAAGCTCCGGGTAGTCATCATTTGGGTCACGTCGCTTACGCTTATGATCCTTGTTGGGTATATCCTTCAGTTCACGATTGTCAACGAGGTAGTAAGACCCATTGAGTAGCGCCTTGCTTATGATGAACGGTCCTTCCCATGGCGGGTATAATTTGTGTGACTTCTTCTGCTTAAGTCGGAGCACCAAATCCTCCTCTTTAAACAAGTGATGCCGAACGCGGCGACTATGGTAGCTGCGTAGCTTCTGCTGGTAGATGGCGGA
Source organism: Avena insularis (assembly GCA_023614405.1). Lineage (NCBI taxonomy): Eukaryota > Viridiplantae > Streptophyta > Magnoliopsida > Poales > Poaceae > Avena > Avena insularis. The sequence goes on from CM042691.1 coordinate 3,069,147, forward strand.
TCTTTGGCATGCCAAAACGCGCTCCTCCTCGAGAAGGTCCACATCTAGGCGTCTGGATTCTTCAGCGTCATCTTCGTCGTAGGCGGCAACCCTTGGTGCATCGTGAAGTATGTCGGAAGGCAGGATGGCTTCTGCTCCATATACCATGAAGTAAGGGGTGTAGTCGGTGGATCTGTTGGGTGTAGTTCGTAAACTCCACAACACAGATGACAATTCTTCCGCCCAGGCTCCAGCTGCTCTATGTAGCGGTGCCTCAAGACGTGGCTTGATTCCCTGCAGAATTAATCCATTGGCTCACTCAACCTAACCATTGGATTGTGGGTGTGCCACAAATGCAAGGTCAAGTCGGATGCCTTTCTCCCAACAATAAGCCTCCACTTCTCCGAGTGACAAATTGCTGCCGTTGTCGGTGATAATGCTATGTGGGAGACCAAATCTCTGTTGGAGATATGCCCTAGAGGCAATAATAAATGTAGTTATTATTATATCTTTGTGTTTATGATAAATGTTTACATTCATGCTATAACAGTATTAACAAGGAAACATTAATACTTGTGTGATTTGTAAACTAAATTAGAGTCCCTAGTAAAGCCTCTTTATAATACTATCTTGTTGGTTAATAAATGATTGTGGTTTCCCTATCATGAACATTGAGATGTTATTAACTACAAGATCATATCGCTAGGAGAATGGTATGATGGACATACTCCTATAGATAAGCGTAGCATAAAGATCAAGTCATTATAATAGTTCAATTGCTATATGCTTTCTGATACATAGTAACCTAATTCCTTCGATCATGAGATCATCCATATCACCATCACCAGAAGGATGCTTTGATGACATCAAACACCACACCGTAGCTGGGTGGTTATAAAGGTGGCATTGAGTGTTCGGAAAGTATTGGTTGAGACACATGGATCAAGAAGTGGGATTTGTCCATCCATATGACAGATAGATATACTCTGGGCCCTCTCGGTGGAATGTCATCCAATTGGCTTGCAAGCATGTGACTGGCTCACAAGGGATCACATATCACATGAACGAGAAAAGAGTACTTATCAGTAACGAGGTTGAACTAGGTATGCAGAGATACCGACGATCAAAACCTCGGATAAGTAAACTATCGTGAGACAAAGGGAAATTGGTATCGTATGTAAGTGGTTATTCGATCGCAAAGTAATCGTAGAAATATGTGGGAGCCATATGAATTTCCAGATTCCTCTATTGGTTATTGTTCGGAGAAGTGTCTCGATCATGTCTGCATAATTCACGAACCGTAGGGAGACACACTTAAGGATTCGATGTTACTGAGTAGTTATGGAATGATGAGTAAGAGACCGAATGTTATTCGGAGTCTCGGATGGGATCCGGGATATCACGAGGAGATCCGAAATGGTCCGGAGAATAAGATTCATATAAGGAAAGTCCTGTTTCGGGGTTGGAGAATGGTTCCGGTGTTTTCACCGGGAATGTTCTAGAAGGTTCCGGAAGGTCCGGCATTCCGGAGAGGAAGGGTACATGAATGTGTCATAACAAGTTGGAATGGTTGCATTATGTACTAGGTGTCATCGCTGAGCAAAATAAAGGGATAAATCAAATCCTAGTTTGAAAAGTCAAACGCCAAGTTGAAAAGTCAAACGACAAGTTTGCTTGGTGGAGGGAGAGTAGGAAACCTACTTGGGGTGGAGTTCCTCTCCCTCCACCCGCCGGCCTTGGAAGCCGAGTTGGGGAGGGACTCCCCTTCCCTTGTCCGGCGCCCTCCACCTATATAAGGAGGGGCAGGGCCGCCCCTCCAAGACTACACCTTGCCTCACCAAAACCCTAGCCCTAAGCCGCCGGTGCCACCACCTCCTGCTGCTGCCACCTAGGGAAAACCCTAGCCGCTGACTTGGGCTTCCCCAAGCCCTAGCCGTCGGCCTAGCCCTCTCTCCTTGGTGTGTCTAAACCCTAGATCACCGAGGCCTCTCTCATAGTCCACCATACTCGCTCCGGCTTAAGGCGATGCCCTGCGAGATCTCCCCTCTACTTCTGGTACCACGCCGTCGTGTTGCTGGAATCGCGAGGAGAGTGCTACAACCTCCGCTGCCTACTGGAACAAGGGAGAGGAAGGTCTTCATCGAGTACCGAACGTGTGACCGACTGCGGAAGCGCTGCCGGAACGCAGCGCCGGAAGGATCGTCTACACGATCTTGAGATCGGCAAGAGTACGACTACATCACCCACGAGAATCCGCTCTCGTTAAACACTTTGGAATCTTCGAGCGTGATTATTCCATCGACTCGTTGCTACAATCTAGTAGATAGATCTTGGCTTGTTTGGTTGTATGCAGTATAAAATTTTTGTTTTCCATGCTACGAACCCCTACAGTGGTATCAGAGCCGTGTTTATATGCAGATCTGTTGCACGAGTAGAACACAATGGTCATTGTGGGCGGTGGTGCTTTTATTATCAATTGCTTCTTGTGTACTTTGCATCTTGCGGTATGATGGGATAAAGCGGCCCGGGCTAACCTTACATGACATCGTTCATGAGACTTTCTCCACGCTCAACATGCAACTTGTATTGCATAAGTGGCTTTGCGAGTGTCTGTCTCTCCCATTATAGTATAGATCCAATTTACGACGGGCACTTGATAGTTCAAACATCAACGTTGTGGTTCTTGTTCGTAAGTTAGATCGACATTTATTGAAAGCCCCAAACCACGTAAAATATGCAAAGAAATTAGAGGCGTCTAACTTTGTTTTGCAGGGGTGTGCTGTGATGTGATATGGCCATGATTGTGATTATATTTGATGTATGCAATGTTACTTATTGTAAGTTGGCAACCGGCAGGAGCCATATGGTTGTCTTTATTTTCTGTTAAGACCCGCGTGTCTGTTCAAAGTAGTTGTAATAGTTGAAGCTGGTGGACGACAACCATGGAGCAGCGTCATTGACCTTGATGCAATGCCGGTGATGATGGAGATCATGTTCGTGCTTGAAGATGGAGATCAGAAGCACAAAGAAGAAAGGCCATATCATATCACATATTATGAATTTCATGTGATGTTAATCCTTTATGCATCTTGTATTGCTTAGTTAACAACGGTAGCATTATAAGATGATCCCTCATGCACATGAATTTCAAGTTCTAAAGTGTTCATCCTTAGTAAGCACCGTTGCTAAAGCTTGTTGTTTCGAAGCACCACGTGATGATCGGGTGTGTTAGATTCTGCAAGTATATACAACGTGAGCAAGCCAGATTTGCTCATGCGGAGGATAATGTTTGATCTTGACGAGCCTAGCATGTACAGACATGGTCTCGGAACACGGATCACCGAAAGGTAAAGCATGAATCATATAGTAGATGTGATGAACATGTAGATTGTTCGCCATTGAAGCTATATCAACTCTCGTGATGATCGGTTTTGATGTGGTGGATTTGGTTCGTGTGATCACTAAAACAATGTGAGGGATATTGTTTTGAGTGGGAGTTCACCTAGATTAATTTAACTATTAATTAGAACTCAATTTGTCATAAACTTAGTCTAAACTATTGCAAATATGTTGTAGATCAATGGCGGCCCCTACCATCAATTTTAATGCGTTCCTAGAGAAAGAAAAGTTGAAAAACAATGGAAGCAACTTCGCGGATTGGTTCCGCAATTTGAGGATTGTCCTCAATGCTGGTAATTTGACCTATGTGCTGGATGCATTGGGTGACCCACTGCGGTGATGCTACCGATGAAGTAAAGAATGTTTACCTCGCCGAAGACTCAAGACTCCACGAGGTGCTATCTTGTATGGTTTAGAATCAGAGCTTCAGAAAAGGTTTGAGAATTCAGACCCACATGATATTGTCCGTGAACTCAAATTTACTTTTGAGACTCAAGCGGCAGTTGAGAGCTATGAGGCTTCTGAAAAGTTCTTTAACTGCAAGATGGAAGAGGGCAGCTCCGTCAGTGAGCATGTGCTTAAGATGTCTGGGCACGCAAACAAACTCCAAAGTTTGGGTATAGTGATTCCTAATGCTTTGGGGATTTACCGTGTCCTCCAATCACTACCACCAAGTTACAAGAACTTTGTGATGAACTACAATATGCAAGACATGAACAAGCGCTGTAACTCTTCTCCATGTTAAAATCTGCAGAAGTGGAGATCAAGAAAGAGCACCAAGTATTGATGGTCAATAAGACCACCAAATTCAAGAAAGGCAAGTCTAAGCAAAAGGGACACTTCAAGAAGGGTGGTAAGAAAGTTACCGCACCGACGAAGAAGACCAAGGCTGGACCTAAGCCTGATACTGAGTGCTTTTACTGCAAGGGAGAAGGTCACTGGAAGCGGAATTGCCCAAAGTACTTGGCGGATTTGAAGAACGGCAACATCAAGAAGAAAGGTATATCCGATATACATGTTATTGATGTGTATCTCACTAGTACTCGTAGTAGTGCACGGTATTTGATAATCGGGTTCGGTTGCTCATATTTGTAACTCGAAATAGGTACTGCAGAATAACCGGAAGCTAGCGAAGAACGAGGTGACGATGCGCGTAGGAAATGGATCAAAGGTTGATGTGATCGCGGTCGGCACGCTACCTCTTCATCTACCATCGGGATTAGTTTTATACTTAAATAATTATCATTTGGTGCCTGCGTTAAGCATGAACATTATATCAGGATCTTGTTTATTGCGAGACGGTTATTTGTTTAAGTCCGAGAATAATGGTTGTTCGATTTATATGAGTAATATGTTTTATGCACATGCACCTTTGATAGATGGTCTATTCTTATTAAATCTCGATAGTGGAAATACACATATTAATAACATTGAAGCTAAACGTTTGAAATTGAGCGATAACTCGACCTATATGTGGCACTGTCGTCTTGGTCACATTGGAGTGAAGCGTATGAAGAAACTCCATTCCGATGGACATCTTGAATCACTTGATTTCGAATCACTTGAAAGATGTGAAGCATGTCTGATGGGTAAAATGACTAAGACTCCATTTTCTGGTATGATGGAACGAGCTACGGACTTATTGGAAATCATACATACCGATGTGTGTGGTCCAATGAGTGTAGCATCGCGCGGTGGTTATCGTTATGTTCTTACCTTCACGGATGACTTGAGTAGATATGGGTATATCTATTTCATGAAACATAAGTCCAAAACTTTCGAGAAGTTTAAGGAATTTCAAAGTGAGGTGGAGAATCAACGTAACAAGAAGATTAAATTTCTACATTCTGATCGTGGAGGTGAATATCTAAGTTACGAGTTTTGCGAGCATTTGAAGAAATGCGGAATACTTTCACAATTGACACCGCCGGGAACACCACAGCATAATGGTGTGTCCGAATGTCGTAATCGAACTCTGTTAGATATGGTTCGTTCTATGATGTCACTTACAGATTTACCGCTATCATTTTGGGGTTATGCATTAGAAACAGCCGCATTCACTTTAAATAGGGCACCATCTAAATCCGTTGAAACGACACCGTATGAATTATGGTTTGGGAAGAAACCTAAATTGTCGTTCCTTAAAGTTTGGGGTTACGAAGCCTATGTAAAGAAGTTACAGCCGGACAAGCTTGAACCCAAAGCGGAAAAATGCGTCTTCATAGGATACCCAAAGGAAACTATTGGGTATACCTTCTATCATAGATCCGAAGGCAAAATCTTCGTTGCCAAGAATGGATCCTTTCTAGAGAAGGAATTTCTCTCGAAAGAAGTGACTGGAAGGAAAGTAGAACTCGACGAGAGTTGTCGAACCTTCTCTCGAACTTGCGAGTAGCGCAGCACCGGAAGAAATTCCTGTGGTGCCTGCACCAATAAGAGAGGAAGCTAATGATGATGATCATGAAACTTCGGTTGTAGTTGCTACAGAACCTCGCAGGTCAACAAGGACTCGTACCACTCCTGATTGGTATGATCCCGTTATGAGTGTCATGTTAGTGGACAACACCGATGACCCTGCGACATATGAGGAAGCGATGATGAGCCCAGATTCCAATAAATGGCAAGAAGCCATGAAATCCGAAATTGGATCCATGTACAAAAACCAAGTATGGACTTTGGTGGACTTACCGGACGGTCGGAAGGCTGTCGAGAACAAATGGATTTTCAAGAAGAAAACAGATGCTGATGGTAATGTTACTGTCTATAAAGCTCGACTTGTCGCAAAAGGGTTTCGAAAATTTCAAAGAGTTGAATACGATGAGACGTTCTCACCAGTAGCGAAGCTAAAGTCTATAAGGATTTTGTTAGCAATCGCTGCATATTATGATTATGAGATATGGTAGATGAATGTCAAAACAACATTCCTCAATGGAGACATTGATGAAGAGTTGTATATGATGCAACCCAAAGGTTTTGTCGATCCTAAAGATGCTAACAAGGTATGCAAACTTCAACGATCCATTCTTAATACTATATGTAGATGACATATTGTTGATTGGGAATGATGTAGACCTTCTTAATAGTGTCAAGGAATCTTTTAATAATAGTTTTTCAATAAAAGATCTTGGCGAAGCAGCTTACATATTAGGCATAAAGATTTATAGAGATAGATCGAGACGCCTAATATCATTGTCACAAAGTACATATTTGGACAAAGTTCTAAAGAGGTTTGGAATGGAAGATAGCAAGAAAGGGTTCTTGCCCATGTTGCCCAATACGATCTTGAGTAAAACTCAAAGTCCAGCAATGACAGAAGATAGAGAAAGGATGAGTAAGACTCCCTATGCCTCAGCCATAGGATCTCTAATGTATGCCATGCTATGTACTAGACCTGACATTGCATATGCTATTAGTTTGACTAGCAGATATCAAAGTGATCCAGGAGTGGATCATTGGACAGCGGTCAAAAACATCCTTAACTACTTGAGAAGAACTAAGGATATGGTTCTTTCTTATGGAGGTGATGAACAGCTCGTTGTTAATGGTTACACCGATGCTAGTTGGAACACCAATCCGGATGATTCTAAATCTCAATCTGGATACGTATTTACTTTGAATGGTGCAACAGTTAGCTGGAGGAGTGCAAAGCAAAGCATTGTGGCGAGATCTTCAACTGAATCAGAATACATAGCTGCTTCGGAGGCTTCACAAGAAGCGATATGGATGAAGGAGTTCATTACAGAGCTCGGTGTGGTTCCAAGTGCGCTGGACCCAATGTCTATCTACTGTGATAACATGGGCGCCATAGCCAATGCGCAAGAACCAAGGTCACACAAGAAGCTGAAGCACATCAAGCTACGTTTTCACGCTATTCGAGAACATGTCCAAGATGGTGACATAAATATTTTCAAAGTACACACAGATCTGAATGTGGCGGATCCGTTGACTAAACCTCTCCCGAGGGCAAAACATGACCAACACCGAACTGCCATGGGTGTTCGGTATATTACCATGTAATCTAGATTAGTTGACTCTAGTGCAAGTGGGAGACTGTTGGAGATATGCCCTAGGGGCAATAATAAATGTAGTTATTATTATATCTTTGTGTTTATGATAAATGTTTACATTCATGCTATAACAGTAGTAACAAGGAAACATTAATACTTGTGTGATTTGTAAACTAAATTAGAGTCCCTAGTAAAGCCTCTTTATAATACTAGCTTGTTGGTTAATAAATGATTGTGGTTTCCCTATCATGAACATTGAGATGTTACTAACAACAAGATCATATTGTTAGGAGAATGGTATGATGGACATACTCCTATAGATAAGTGTAGCATAAAGATCAAGTCATTATAATAGTTCAATTGCTATATGCTTTCTGATACATAGTAACCTAATTCCTTCGACCATGAGATCATGCATATCACCATCACCGGAAGGATGCTTTGATGACATCAAAGACCACACCGTAACTGGGTGGTTATAAAGGTGGCATTGAGTGTTCGGAAAGTATTGGTTGAGACACATGGATCAAGAAGTGGGATTTGTCCATCCATATGACGGATAGATATACTCTGGGCCCTCTCGGTGGAATGTCATCCAATTGGCTTGCAAGCATGTGACTGGCTCACAAGGGATCACATATCACGGGAACGAGAAAAGAGTACTTATCAGTAACGAGGTTGAACTAGGTATCCAGAGATACCGACGATCAAAACCTCGGATAAGTAAACTATCGTGAGACAAAGGGAAATTGATATCGTATGTAAGTGGTTCATTCGATCGCAAAGTAATCATAGAAATATGTGGGAGCCATATGAATTTCCAAATTCCTCTATTGGTTATTGTTCGGAGAAGTGTCTCGATCATGTGTGCATAATTCACGAACCGTAGGGAGACACACTTAAGGATTCGATGTTGTTGAGTAGTTATGGAATGATGAGTAAGAGACCAAATGTTGTTCGGAGTCTCGGATGGGATCCGGGATATCACGAGGAGATCCGGAATGGTTCGAAGAATAAGATTCATATAAGGAAAGTCCTGTTTCGGGGTTGGAGAATGGTTCCGGTGTTTTCATCGGGAATGTTCTAGAAGGTTCCGGAAGGTCCGACACTCCAGAGGGGAAGGGTACATGAATGTGTCATAACAAGTTGGAATGGTTGCATCATGTACTAGATGTCATCTCTGAGCAAAATAAAGGGATAAATCAAATCCTAGTTTGAAAAGTCAAACGCCAATTTGAAAAGTCAAACAACAAGTTTGCTTGGTGGAGGGAGAGTAGGAAACCTACTTGGGGAGGAGTTCCTCTCCCTCCACCCGCCGGCCTTGGAAGCCGAGTTGGGGAGGGACTCCTCCCTCCGGGCGCCCACCTATATAAGGAGGGGCTGCCTCCAAGACTACACCTTGCCTCACCAAAGCCTAGCCCTGGCCGGCGCCACCACCTCCCTGCTGCCGGCCGCCTAGGGCAAACCCTAGCCGCCGACTTGGGCTTCCCAAGCCTAGCCCAGTCAGCCCTCTCTCCTTGGTGTGTCTAAACCCTAGATCACCGAGGCCTCTCTCATAGTCCACCATACTCGCCTCGCTTATGGCAAAGCCTGCGAGATCTCCCTCTACTTCGGTACCACGCTGCCGTCAGCCGGAATCGCGAGGAGAGTGCTACAACCACTCGCCATCGGAACAAGGGAGAGGAAGGTCTTCATCGAGCGTGTGACCGATCGATTACGGAGCCTTGGAACGCAGCGCCGGAAGGATCGTCTACACGATCTTGAGATCGGCAAGAGTATGACTACATCACCCACGAGAATCCGCTCTCGTTAAACACTTTGGAATCTTCGAGGGTGAGTTATTCCATCGACTCGTTGCTACAATCTAGTAGATAGATCTTGGCTTGTTTGTTTGTATGCAGTAGAAATTTTTTGTTTTCCATGCTACGAACCCCTACAGTGGTATCAAAGCCGTGTCTATATGTAGATCTGTTGCACGAGTAGAACACAATGGTCATTGTGGGCGGTGGTGCTTTTATTATCAATTGCTTCTTGTGTACTTTGCATCTTGCGGTTTATGTTTAAGATTGCCTTGATTTTCTCCGGGTTGACCTCGATTCCATGCTGGGAAATGATGAAACCCAACAATTTGCCGGCTGGTACCCCGAAGACGCACTTCTTAGGGTTAAGCATCATGTTGTATTTCCGGAGATTATCAAAGGTTTCTTTTAAGTCGGAGATTAAGTCGTTTGACTTTTTGGACATCACCGCGATATCGTCCACATAGGCGTGAACGTTCCGACCAATTTGGTCGTGAAGGCAACGTTGCATTGTCCGCTAGTACGTAGCACCTGCGTTTTTCAGCCCAAAGGGAATCGTAACATAGCAAAACGTGCCATATGAGGTAGTGAACGAAGTGGCCAATTGGTTTGACTTCCTCATCTTGATCTGGTGGTATCCTGAGTATGCATCGAGAAAACACAAAAGTTTCGAGCCAGCCGTCGAGTCAATGACTTGGTCAATGTGAGGCAAAGCAAACGGATCTTTGGGACATGCTTTGTTCAAGCCGGTGTAATCGACACAAATTCTTAATTTATTGGTTCCCTTTTTAGGGACAAGTACATGATTGGCCACCCATTGGGTGTGAAGGACTTCTCGGATAAATCTAGCCTTAAGTAACCTAGCTATATCTTTGCCAATGGCGCATCTCTTCTCATCTCCAAAGCGTCGTAGAGGTTGTTTCACTGGTTTGGATTTTGGGTCAATGTTTAGGCTGTGCTCGGCAAGTTCCCTAGGTACACCTTTCATGTCAGCGGGTTGCCAGGCAAAGATGTCCCTATTCTCACAGAGGAACTCGACGAGCATGCTTTCCTATTTGGGATCCAGGTTCGTCCCAATGGCGGTGACCTTGGAGGCATCGCCTACCACAAGTTCCACTGGCTTGGTCTCGATGGCGGCCTTGAACGCAGGAGCAGAGTCGGAGATCTGCTTCTTCGACGCGGGCATCTCTGAGTCATCAACCTTGCTCTGGATCTCTTTGAATTCTTCAACAGAGGATGGACTTAATGGTCGCTTCATTGATCTCGCAGTCCCTTGCCTTGGTAAAGCTTCCGGATATGGTGATGACACCGTTTGGTCCGGGTATCTTGAGTTTGTTGTAGACGAAGCATGGCTTGGCCATGAACGTGTGGAATATGTCGCGGCCGAATATGACGTGGTACACTCTCTTGAAGGGGACCACCTCGAAGTTCATGCGCTCTTGGAGGTAATTATTAACATCGCCAAAGGCAACCTGAAGTGTGATGCACCCAAGGGACCGAGCCTCCCGACCAGGAACTACGTTGTGGAAGATGGTGTTGGTCCGCCTTAGGTTTGCCTCCGTCAAGTTCATCTTCTGTAGTGTATCCAGGTACATGATGTTGATGCTGCTTCCACTCTCCACCATACACTTGGTGAACTCCACGCCGTCAATCAGGGGGTTGATGACCATGGCGTACTGGTTCTCTGTAGGGATAAGGTCTGGGTGGTCCGTCCTGTCCCAAGTAATTGGAACCTCCGACCAGCGCAGGTACTGGGGAATTGGGGGGAGAGTAGCCATCAGGATCCTCAGGGAGGTCTTCTGTTGTCGGACGGTGGGGGTGCCAAGTAAAGTGTGGTAGACTGGCGCCTTCTTTGCGAAGGGGTTCTTGCCCTTGTCATCGCTCTTGGCGGCGTGCTTGGGGTCAACTTCCTCATCCATGTCACTTGAATCCTTGGACTCCTACTCCTTCTTCTTCCCCTTGCCCTTGCCTCACGGTATGTTCTTTTGACTTCGCTTGTAGCCGGACTCCGGGTCTTCCTTGAGGTCGTTGACGAACTTGCAGTGTCGATTGGTATGGGTGGCCTTGCCGTTGACATCGAGGTGTACGAGGCACGACATATCGCGGTACTCCTCGTAGGTTTGGGGAACGCGGAGCGGCGCCGAGGTAGTTCCACTTCCTCGTTGCTGCCCACGACCAGCTCCCCGTCCTCGGCCACGTTGTTCGCCATCACCTCGTCCTGCAAAATTCATAGCGACCATGTCGGTAGATTGCTTTTCTTCTGGAGCGGTTTTCCGCTTTGTACTGCTGTTCCTCCGAGCTTGAGTTGGAACGGCCGTTGCCGGCAAGGAGCCGCGAGCATCATCATCGGCAGATGCGAACTCACTGGCCAACTGGATCATCTGATTCAAGTCAAGCTGGTAATTGTCCTGCAAGCGCTTCAGCTTATGTCGGATCAACGTGCCCCTTTCCAACCCATCGATGAAGGCGGCCATGGCGGTCTGAGTGTGCACTCCTGCGCAGGAATTCTTCATGTCCAGCCAGCGCGACATGTTTCGTCTTTCTCTTGCACGCACCGCTGTAGATCGCCAATAGTGCAGGGACGCTTGTATGTACCCTCAAAGTTCTTGGTGAACGCTTCTTGCATATCCAACCAATTGTAGGTGGATTTCTCCGGCAAGTCGTCGATCCATTGACGGGCCGTGCCTGCCAACATTAACGGGAGGTACTTGACGGCGACGTTGGGGTTGCCTCCGGCAATCTCCACCGCGTTGTCGTTGTCCTGCAACCATGTGGCTGGCTTGGCGGTGCTGTCATAGGGCTTGATGGTCTTGTCAATCCGGAAACCTTTGGGGTAAGTTGCGGACCGTATTGCAGGTCCAAAGCAACGTGGTCCTAGGTATGGTCCTTCCCGGGCCTCATGGATCTTATCGATTCGCGAACGTGCGTCGTACGGCTCCGAGTTCTTCTTCTTCTTGTCAACAGGGGATGGGCTGCGTGAACGACGCGGGCCTCCTCCGCCATGGTGACTGCTTAGTGGTGACGGAGGTGGAGGTGGCGGTGGGTTAGCCTTCTTGTTGTTACCCTCCTGCGATGCCTCACGCCTATCACGGTTGCTTGTCGGACGCGGAGGGTCATGGCGTGACCTGATCTTGTGTCCTTGGTTGCGCTCTCCGTCATGACGGGTCTGTTCCGCATTGTCGCGGATGACGATGTCGCACTGCTTTGGTGGGGGCATATCCGTACGATGGTGAGCCTTGTGATCTTCGCGATGTCGGGAGGACCGGGGCGGTGGCGATGGGTGACGAGGTCGGGCCTTTTCTCTGTGGTCGGAGGATATGGGGATGGCATCCTTCCTGTTGCGTGCATCCCTCCGTCTTCGTTCTGATGAACCCGTCTGGGACCCGACATCAAGAGGAGATCTGTCCCTTGGCGGCTTATACTGGCTAGACTGGCAAAGCGCTGGGTCAGACTCAAGCCTCTGAGAGGTGGCCTTTTCATGCTGCTTCACCGCCTTGGCCACTAGGTCATAGACCTGTTCCACTGCCTCGGGCAATCTATCCTGCTCCAGAAGGGTCTTGGTGACGGCGAGGTTAAGGAGCGGGGTGGGCATCACCTGCTTGCCTTCACTGTCAATATATGGCTTGGCCTGTGCTGGCTTTGAGGGAGCCCATCCTAGGTTTTGCCTTACACCAGGATCGTTGATGATGCGAGTCGGAGATTTCTTGGCCTTCTGCTGCTGCAGCAGGGTCTTGTATTTGGCCTCCATTGCTCTAGCTTTCTCTATGGACTTCTGCGCGCTGACCAGATCTCGATCTAGCTTAGCGCCTTGCTCCGCGATGGCCTGCGCTTCCTCCAGCAGCTGCTGGAGCTTCTCGTCAAGCTGAGTCACGTTCCGGATATGAGCTACGGTCAGTGGTTCAACGAGGAGATTGTCGTACATCACTCTATCAGCTGGAGTAACTTGGGCTGCAGATGCCGTGAATCGCGGCAAGTTTGCGGTGTTGTTGTTGCTCGGGCGGTGCCGAGCTCCAGGGTTGCCTTTGGGTTAGGCGGAGGAGCCATGACCTTTGCGCGATCATCGTCAGCAGCAATAAGTGGCCCCTTCCCCTTGTCCAGTGCGGTAGGCGGATCTCGTCCAGGTTGATCTTCATCCATCGCCGTCCCAATGATGACGAACACCCCTCGAGACGTGATGGCCTTGTTGGCTTGCTCGTTGCGCGTGTATTCCTCCTCCATCTCCTGCATGGCGGAGTCTAGTTCCTCTGGACTGAAATCTATCTCCTCTGAATCTACACTGAAGTCATCATAAAGTGCGTCAATAACAGAGTTGGAGGGTGCCAGGACTTCCTCGATGACGGGCGGTGGAGGTGCAACAGCAGCGACGATGACTGGAGGTGGCGGCACAGCTGCAACGATGGCGGCCGAAGGTGGTGGTGGCGGTGGCTAAATCAGAGGATCTCCGTCAATGAGCGTAAGCGCTGTCTGAGCCGCCGTGTCAGCCTCCGCGTAGTTGTTTATGGTGCTCACCATGCCTTCGAGGGTAAGGCGTCCTAACGCCTGCTGCCGTCTTAGAGAATGCCGGAGAAGCGTGCCACGGTCCAGTCCTTCCACGAAGTGATATATAGCATTATCATCAGGGTAGTGGGCCAGATCGGCTCGTATACGGAGCCATCTAGCAAGGTAATCGTGGGGTTTTTTGCCCTCTCTCTGAACACAATGCGCCAGATCGAAGATGGTAACCATGCCAACGAACTTGGATCTCTGTTGTCCAGACGCACGGGCGAAGCCGGCGGACTTGCAACGATCTTCCACCTTTATATCCTGCACAGGGGCGGTTTGGGTGGGCCTTGAATTTTTCCGATCTTTGCCGGCAAACTCCGAAAAGAGGTCCGACATCGATCCTTCCGCGAACGTATCCTGCCCGTAGGCAGTCCGTGCGGACCTTGATGCTCCTCCGACTCCCAGGGAACTAGTGCCCGAGTCGGTTTCGCCAATGAAGAGGTGGATGTCTCTGATAGGAACGATCGAGCACCTCGTAGGGTTCGTCTTCGCCGGGATCCAGAACTCGTCGGGAGGGACAATCGGAACGTTGCCGGAGAAGAGAACGCGACCGATGGCTACGGTTTCGCTGATTCCCGCGAAGATCTTGGTCCTCGCCCGCTGAAGAGCCTGAAGCGCCTCTTGCCCCACGGTGGGCGCCAACTGTCGTGGTATTGCCGACGAGTACGCCATGGAGGGGTCCTCACAGTGCGTGTTTAGAGACGTGGGGGAAGGCGGACGGTTGTGAGTGCAGGTAACACAGCTTACCCAGGTTCAGATCCCCCAACGGTGGCGGAATCCTACTTCTGCTATAAATCACTATAAGGGCAATACGCCGAGTTACAGAGGTAGGTTCGCTGTGCGAGGTTGTCTAAAGTTGTGCCCTAAAGGCTTCCGTGGGCCCGACTTATATAGTCGCCAGGTCCTAGGGTTACAGGGAAAAGTCCTAGCCGGACAGGTTATAGAGTCCTACACCATCTATAACTAGTCTTGTGTATCTTGCACTCCAAGGCTCCGGATACGTCGGTGACTCCAACCGTGGCCTTCCTTTATCGGCATGGGCCTCCCTTCTGGATCCATCTAACTGGGCCGCCCAGCAGGCCATGGGCCATGCTACCAACTGTGGGCCATCCGGGTTATCCGGATAGAAGACATGCTATGAGGATACTCATACAACATATCCCCAACAGGCGGCGGCGTAGCAGTAGATTGCACCCTGCGTCTGTAACTCATTTTCAGCTTAGGCGAGGTGGACACGCAGGTAAGCGTCGTACGGATTGGCCCGCACCGCTGCCCGAACCTCGTTGCGCACGTCTGTGAGTGCTTGATGTTGAAGGTGCTATGGCAGAAAGACGCGGTCCATTACCTCCCACGTGAAAGGCTCGTCCGGTGGTCCTGTTGCGGTCGAAGTGAGTGCGTCGTGGCCGCCAATTGCGGAACAAACTGAATATCTGCAGCCGCTCTGAAATCGGAGGCAGCACCACGTCCGATAACTCCGGTGAGTCCAGCCACCATGACGGTAAGTCTCTTCCGCGGTCGGGCTCTTCTCTGCCGTGGTCGGTAACGCCAGTGTCGCGACACGGACGGCCAGTCATGACGGTATGTGGATGGATTTCTGGTTGTATCTATCTTGGCTGGCCATCTTTTTATGGTTGCGCCTGAACGTGGCGAGAAATGCCCACAACAGGCGGGAAGCGGCGGCAAAGAAAAACAGAAAAGGGCGGAGCAGCGGAAAATACAATAACGCCGGCCTGTGGCCACATTGATGATCTACCTACGAAGCGTGACCAAATCGGTCGTGCCATTGAGCGCGGTTGGCAGAATAGACACCCGACCCATCCGGAAAGAACAGAAGTTTGGGTCGTTTGTTTGAATTAGGCCGGTTGAGAACTTGAGATGTGACGCCCTTAATTGGCCGCACCGCACGGTGGATAGGCCAGTCTGGCTGACCGGAGGAACCATGCGAGGAGACGCGTCTGGCGCTCGGGCAGCATGCCACATGCTAGCGGCGTCACCAGCGATGATCAATTGTCAAGTCGAGGACTCCACGACTGTAGCCTGACCTCCACATCGGACCACCACGTAGCCTTTCTTTTCTCGACAAAATAGAGTAGAATAGTACACGATAGAGTGCATAGACTATTTCCAACTATTACAAAATAAAGTTTTAAAGAAAACCAACAAAACTTGTAGGTCATCAAAATCTTCTTCCATAACATAATCTTTCATAACGTGATATAGATGTCAAATGACAGATCTGATAATACCAATGAGGATTCTCTAATAATTTTAATTTAAGCCGCAATGCCAATGCTACATGCACACACGCAATTATTAGAGTAATAAATCAACATCGGCAAGAATACCACAATCAGTATTTCAAGAAAAGAAAATCGAACAGACTGATCGACATTGCATGAGAGTCGAGGGTACGATTCTCTATTATTGATGACGTAGCAGCCGGGACGAATATTGCGACGATAATTCTCCTCGCGGCAACCATGGGAAAAATATAAGATCGATCTGGCGAACCAAGATTTAAAAGACCATTTCAATCTTACAACACCACCATTGATACTGAAAATACCTCATCAATGTACGAAGGCCTAAAGGTCACTTATTACAAACGATGACATCTCCATAACATAGACGCCAGGAAGATATCTATCAAAACCCTAATCTAATTTTTTAAAAACACTATTTTTACCGAGAACTCCACCCATAGATTGGGTTTCTCATCCCTCGTGACCCGGCGAAGCCTGTCCAAGAAGGGAAAACCGATGGAGGAGAAGGTGTTGGCGACGGCTAGCTATAGGAGAGGCGGCAGCTGGAAGGCGTATCGTATTCATGAGAAAGAGAAAGGGAATAATACGTTGGCACCACGCATCCTTTCTATTACACGTGCTCCACCTTGATCCAATCATATTGTCTTTCATGGAGGTCCCTAAAGGCCCCCCAAACTGAGATATAGGGCGCCGACGCAAAAAAGACTCCTAGCCATAGCCACCAAATTAGTTTTTTCATCCGGCATCTTTAGGCCACTCCTAGCCACATAGAGTCAACTTTTTTTTAGAAAGACCCCGGTGCTGCCATTATATTCCAGACGGTGGGTACAAATTACAAGCAGGTCCATTACATCCAAGAAAAATAAAATAAGGACCTACGAATAAGCAAGGAAGACCCTAAAATTTCTAGAAAAAACGCAATCGGGTCCTTATCCCTCTCCACCGCAACAGAGCCGCAGTCGCCAGCCACCTCCAGCCCGCCGGGGACGAACCACTTGGAAGGAAGAAGATGTTGAACGTCGGCGCCACGCTCGACAAAGGCCTCCATCTTGGAGGTTGAAGAAAACATGCCCTCCTGGCGTGAAACAAGCCCTTCATGGCCAAGATTGCCGGTGGTAGACGAGGCCACCGAGCAAGGATCTCCGAGGTGCGGCAGCAGATGGGATGCCGAGTGCACCAATCTCGCGCATACCAAGCGCCTCCAGTCGACAGCGACCGCCACGCCCTTGCCTTCTTCTCCCTCGCCACCGAGGCCGGCCAAGAAGGAAGGCAGGGGAACAGCAGAGCCGCGACGAGGGCGCGAATAAGACTCCTTGGAAGTAATCGAGCTTGCTTTGAAGAAGCAGCACTCTCCCTCGCCTCCACGGCCGGTCGAGAGAGCCGCCACGACATCGCTGGCCCGCAAACCCAGATCTTCCCCCTCACCTCCATGGCCGGCCGGGAAGAACCTAAGCTTGCGACCCTCAATCAACCTCAGGGGGTACACCGCCATACTTTTATTGCTAGGAGCGTCGACCCTCCCCACCATATTCCCCTCCGGCCATCGGAGAAGAAACATCGAGAGGAAAAGCCCTACAGCGACCAAGATCCAGGCGGATGGATTCGTCCCTCCACTCCAACTACTGGGCATAAAGCCCACAACCGGCATAGCGCCGAGACAACCTACTAACCTATCTACTCCTACGCCTCCCCTCTGCCCCTCCCCGCCCGGAGGCGCCGGCGGGAGGGGCTTCGGTTCGGCCAGACTCGCACGGGAGTGCACTCAGTTACTGTAGAGGGAGAGGAGAAGGAAGGAGGGGGGACTCGTCTTTTCCCCGGCTACATAGAGTCAACTTGGGGCGACTGCTAACCAGGAACACTCTGAAAACACGTCACGCGTCGATGATGACCACAATTTCTCTCTCTCTCTTTGCCTAGGCTCTCTGACCTCCTCCTCTTCTGTGTTCCCTGGCGCCCCTCCTCTGCCCGCGGTCAATGTCAACACCCGGATTTTTAATCCCAGATGCCTGTTATGCCATACATCGCAATCCCAGGATTACCATTTTTGCGAGACATAACAGAATTGGATACCACAGTACATCATCCATTACAAACCATACATAAGGACTTACACAAATAAGGATCTCATGATCCAGTTCTTAATACAACTCAAGCAGCGGAATACGTAATAATAATGGTAGCGTAGGCGAAGCTCCATCTTCGGGGTCACAGGCAATGCTGACGATGGGAGATGATCCTAGTTGTTGTAACCTTCCTGGGGTCCATCCTCCAGGTACTCCTCTTCATAGTCTGGCCACGGGAATAGCCAGGGACAAAGCCATGAGTACTCTTTAAGTACTCGCAAACTAATACTAACAAGTGAAAGGGTTTTTTGATAATAGGACACTAGGCTCTAGAATTGTTTTGCAAGAGGCCAGATTTATATCTACTAAATTCGGAAGCAAGAGAGCTAGTTGAAGCTTATAACACCTAAGTGGGAACTTATATTTCAATTCACAACCCTGTTGTGGTCAAGTCAAAGTCTCAATTCATTTCACAAGTCATTTTGAAAACATCTGACGGGGGAACAGTATGGCCACTCCAACTGTCCATAACCGTGGACGCGGCTATTCGAATAGTTTGTCACTCTGCAGAGATTGTATACTTTCACCACAACATTCGATAATCTGTCAAGAACAAATCCCGAATTCACCATACTCAGTATGCGGATAATCAATCCTAACCTTTCGATTACACGCCCTAGTATAAGCACCTCTCCTGTGAGTTTGGCCTCCCAACCATGACCAACTGTCATCTTGGGTACTGCACAGGTGGACAATCTTCACAAGGTAGCCTCAGCTCAGACCTTGGCCGGGAGGGAACTAATACTAAGGTATATAAGTTTCCAGTCAAGCCCTACCCAATCTTCGGGTATTGTGGTTGTACGGTAAAATTGGAATGGTATCGCATCCAGACAACCATCAGTTTTATAAAGGGCTAAGGCTCATTCCTCAACATTTTCATCACCAAAATCATCTGGTGTTCAGAAACACATGTCAAAACATCTCAGTAGAATGATCCATCATTCTAAGGTTTTCATAACCATTTTCACCAAGTATTCTCATCTAAAGTTGATCAACTTTTATGCTTAGCACTAGCATCTACAAGTGGGGGTGAGTACTAATGAGGGGTAGTAAACAAGGGGTGTTCTAACTAAGTTCAATCTCATGCCTTAGGGTGACATCAAGATTATCTAGCTTAGGCCAAATTTTATGCTCTTTATGCAACCTTCAGATATATCTTTCTAGCATCTATAAGTCACTTGAGTACTCTCTAAGGAAGTAGCTTTGATAAAGAAATAAAGTAGAAAGCTTGCAAATAAAACTAGGATTGGGTTATCAAGTGGATATGATCACATATGCTTAAGGCATATAGTTGGCATGGTAACAAGCAAGTATTGGCTTGCATATGTAAAGTATCTTGCAAGTGTTAGCTTGCACATTCAACTAGTAGTATTAGGCTTGCCTTGTGCCGAGCAGTGGTTGAAGTTCTCCTCGGCTTCTTCTTCATAGTATCCTCCTTCCTCCTCGTATCCTTGGTCGGTACTAGCGTCTATAAATAAATACGATGTACACAATCACCAAACAATACTTAAATACTTGCAATCATCACACAAAAGGGTCCTGTAGATGATCTAACATCATCACTAACATTACAAGATTAAAGCTTGGTTTAATTCCTTTTATTTTTAGAAAAGTAATTTCTACTCATTGAAAAACTACTTAAGATTTAATATTCTCCAAACCAAACATGGGATCATGTTGACACATGTCATCAAAACACATTTTAGTCCATGGAAATGGGATTTAAAGTGGTGTCACAATTTAATAAGGCTTTACCCTTTTATTTTAATTAAATAATGTGTCTAGAAATGCCTATGTGGCATTATTTTATTACTTGGTCAATATTTCTGTAAGTAAACCTATATATTTTTATATATTCTGAAAGGTATGGTTAAATGTGATTTTTGAGAGTTGGAATCAACTCAAAAGCTATTATGGTTTTAATTTGAAAAATGTTTGAATGCAGAAAAGCTTCTGCTTTGTTATTTTTAGCAAGGATGATCTACAGATCCAAATGACTTAAATCCAATGGGCTTGGATTCAGCATTTCCAAACCTTTCTAACAAAATTAGTTTCATTCAATTTAGTGCACTGAATCGATCTGGGTTGATTTTTGAATGTAGGTACAGAAGTGTGTTTGAATGAAAATGGAAAAATCCAAATTCAAACAACTGAGCTGCGCGGGAAGCGATACTGGGCTGGCCTGCTAAGCACAGTGCTTACGCGGACTGGTTAAGTTGTTGTCCCCACGCGTCAGTGAGACGAGGGGGTGCGAAGCGGTATGGGGCGATGTGGTGCGTTCGATCTAGTTCTAATCCAACGGCTGAGGGTCATCGTCGAAGTTGGGCAACACCGGCGAGACCGAAACCTAACGCGGAAGGTGGGGGTCGTTGGAGGCTCACCGGGGCTCAGGCGAGGGTCAGCGAGGCGGGCGAACGACGAAGTCGACAACGGCGAACCTCCTAGTATCGGCAGCTTCTCCTGGGGCGGCTCCAATCGCTAGCCCCCTTCTTCTCCAGCAGCGGCAGGCTCCGATGAAATTCCGGTGAAGTGCTGCTCGCCTTGCTCCGGGAACGGGGTGGCACGATCAGTGAGGAGAGGGGAGTGAGATGGTGTGCTCAATTCGGCTGGGGGTGGCCTCTATTTATAGTCGCGACGACGAGACCGAACGGGATGGGCAGGCGACGGTGGCAACATGGCTACGGGCTGCTAGAGGCATGGACGGCGGTGGCGATCGCTTGGTGGTCTCCTGGCGATGCTCTATGGATTTAATGCGCGCGTAGGGGCGGTGGCAATTGGTCTGGAACGCACGATGCTCTACGCGGCAGAGGCGGCGTCTTCGACGGCGAGCGGTGGCTGTGCGGCATGGGACGGCGAACGGGGATGTCTGGCGGTCTCCTGGGTCGGTGGTGATCACGTATGCACGCGGCGAGGGCGGCGCGCGGTCTGTGGGCGTCGGTCGAGCGTGGCGCTTTGGCTCATGCTCGGCATGGTTGATGGCGAGCTGGGCACGGTCTGTGCGTGTGATCCAGGGGTTGGCAACGCTCGCGGCTAGGACAGGGAGTGGCGGTGGACGGTGGGCTGCCTCCTAGACAAGGTTGGCACATCTAAATCTCCTCCTAGCTTGATGTCTCCACTGGGGTGGCATGGTGAGCTTCGGCTGTTCACCATTGATGTCATTGCCCATCTTACAGTGATGCTAGTGCTTGGTTTAGCTTGCTAGATGATCTCCTGAGGTTGTTGTGATCTAGAGAGGGAAGAAGTTAGGCTTCAATCACTGCTCACAATAGTGTTTAGGATTTTGATGATTTGTGTCTGCAAGGTGTTTGATGAAATGGCCGCAAGAATTTAAGTTTTGAATTTTGACAAGATTTTTGGTGGGTGTGCTAGGTTGGTGCTGGTGAGCATATGCTTGGGTTTTGAAAATTGAGCTTGTTTGAGTGGTTTTTGAAAAAGTGGGATCTTCCCATATGATAAAGATTCAATTTTGAACTGTCCTTTAAACTAAGCATTTGAAAGTTTTTGGATGATCACAAAGTGGGCCTTGATACTTTGTTATGAGTATAATCAAGGGGTGCAAAGATCTATAAAAGTTTCTATTAAGTTCTGAAAGTTTGAGACAGCCAAAGTAGGCATGGGAGTTAAATTGGTCAAAATGACCATTCACTCATTTTGTTTGTTTTGATTTATTGTCTTTGGGAAAAGTGTGGGAAATGTTTAGATGATGTTTATTTCACCTAAGCATCCATTTACAAGCAAAGAAACACACAAACAAGGTGGTTCAAAAGAATTCAAAATGAAATGCATACTCACATGCATGCTTCCATATTTTTATTTAGAAAAGTTTTTGTTAACCCTAATTTTGATGATTAGAGTTTGATGATCCAAGTTTAGTATTTTTGGGATGTTACAAACCTTCCCCCCTTAAACAAAATCTCGTCCCGAGATTTGAAAAAGGACGAAAAAGATTACCTAGGATTTGAAGAGACCGGGAAACTCCGTCCTGATGTGATCTTCGCGCTCCCAGGTAGCTTCCTCTTTTGTGTGGTTGCTCCACTGAATCTTGAGAAACTTGATGCTTCGGGTTCGGGTAGTTCTGAAAGCTTCTTCTAAAATACTGATGGGTACTTCGGGATAGGTTAGGTCATCGTTGATCTCTATGGTCTGATGATCGATATTCTTGAACACTTCGGTCTTCTCTGGGACTTCGAGACACTTGCGAAGTAATGAGATATGGAACACATTGTGCACGGCTGACATCTCTTCGGGTAGTTCCAATTGATACGACACTTCTCCTCGATGGTTTAGAATCTTGAAAGGTCCGATATATCTGGGGGCTAACATTCCTTTGAGGTGGAAACGCTGCATTCCCTTCAATGGCGACACCTTCAGATAAACAAAATCTCCTATGTTGAAGGCGAGGTCTCGACGTCTCTTGTCGGCGTAACTCTTCTGTCTGGACTGGGCGGTCTTGAGGTGCTCACGAATCTTGTGAACCTTCTCTTCTGCTTCTCGTAGGATGTCGGGTCCGAAGATCTGACTCTCTCCTACTTCCGACCAGTTCAAAGGGGTACGACACTTCCTTCCGTACATGAATTCAAATGGGGCCATTTGCAAACTGGCTTGGTAACTGTTGTTGTATGAAAATTCTGCAAATGGCAGACAATCTTCCCACTTAGATCCATATTCTAACACACATGCTCTCAGCATATCTTTGAGTATTTGATTTACTCGCTCCGTTTGTCCATCGGTCTGAGGATGATATGCGGTGCTGAAATCTAAGCGGGTTCCTAAACCTTCTTGGACCTTCTTCCAGAATCTTGAGGTAAACTGAGTTCCTCGATCCGATACGATGTTCTAGGGGACTCCGTGCAAACTAACTATTCTAGAGATGTACAACTCTGCTAGCTTCGAACTCTGATATGTGGTCTTGACGGGTAAGAAATGGGCGACTTTGGACAATCTATCCACTATGACCGAGATAGAGTCATTTCCCCTACTAGAAGTAGGCAGTCCGGTGATAAAGTCCATTCCAACGGAATCCCATTTCCATTCCGGAATCTGCAATGGTTGCAACAATCCAGCGGGTCTTTGATGTCCTGCCTTGACTCGCTGACATATATCACACTTGGCGATATAGCTTCCGATTTCTCTCTTCATCTTATGCCACAAAAATTGCTCTTTCAAATCCTGATACATCTTAGTTCTTCCGGGGTGGATAGAATAAAGAGTATCATGAGCTTCCTTCAGAATCACTTCCTTCAACTCTAAGTCTGCTGGTACACAAAGGCGTCCTTTGTACCACAGAACTCCCTCTTCGTCTTCTGTGAATCCGGGTACTTTGTCTGTACCAATACGACACTTGATTCCATCGATACTAGTATTTCCCTTCTGCGCCTCTTTGATCTGACTGATCAAAGTGGCTGAAGTTCTATGCTAGCCAAAAATCCTTCACTTACTAATTCTATTCGAAAATCTTCCATCTCTTTGTGCAAGCTTGGTTGCTCCTTCAAGATCATGGAGTTCAAGCGGCACGGCAATCTGCTAAGGGCATCTGCTACCACATTGGATTTACCAGGGTGATAGTGAATGTCTAGATCGTAATCCTTGCTTAGCTCAATCCATCTTTTTTGTCTCATATTCAGCTCCTTCTGAGTGAATATATACTTCATACTCTTGTGATCGGAATAAATCTCACAACTATTTCCCATCAGGTAATGTCTCCATGTCTTTAGGGCTAGAACTACGGCTGCGAGTTCGAGGTCATGGGTTGGGTAATTTTGCTCATGTTGCTTCAGTTGTCGGGATAGATAGGATATAACTTTGCCTTCCTGCATTAGCACACATCCGAGGCCGATCTTGGATGCATCACAATATACATCGAAGGGCTTCGTGATATCCGGCATGATCAAGATTGGGGCTGAAATCAATCTCCTCTTGAGTTCTTGAAAACTCGCTTCACATTTGTCCGTCCATTCAAACTTCTTGTCCTTCTTCAGCAATTGGGTCATGGGTCTGGCAATACTCGAGAATCCTTCTACGAACTTGCGGTAATATCCCGCCAATCCGAGAAATGCACGAACTTGGGTTTGAGTGGTTGGGGCTTGCCAATCTTCGATATCTTTCACCTTTGCAGGGTCAACGGCAATTCCTCCGGCTGATACAATGTGACCGAGGAATCCTACCTCCTGTAACCAGAATTCACATTTGCTAAACTTGGCATACAACTGATGCTCTCTAAGGGTTCCAAGAATGGTCCTTAGGTGTAGCTCATGTTCTTCTTCTGATTTGGAATAAATCAGAATGTCATCGATGAAAACAACGACAAACTTATCCAGGAAGTCCATAAAAATCTTATTCATGAGATTCATGAAATAAGCGGGGGCATTGGTTAATCCAAAAGACATGACTGTATACTCGTATAATCCATATCTGGTGGTAAAGGCAGTCTTTGGAATATCCTCTGCACGAATTTTGAGTTGATTATAACCAGTTCTAAGATCAATCTTAGAGAACACTTTGGCACCGGTCAACTGATCAAACAAATCTTCTATCTTGGGCAAGGGGTATTTGTTCTTGATGGTGACATCATTCAACTTCCGATAATCCATACACAAACGGTTACCTCCATATTTCTTATCCACGAACAAGACAGGTGATCTCCATGGTGACGCACTTGGTTGAATCAATCCAATTTCTAACATGGCGTCCAATTGTTTCTTCAGTTCTTCTAGTTCCGACTGGTTCATACTATATGGTCTCTGGGCTATGGGTCCAGTTCCGGGGATTAGTTCGATGATAAACTCGATATCCCGATCTGGGGGCATACCGGGCAAAACATCTGGAAATACATCGGGGTATTCACAGACTATCCGGACTTGGTCAATGGTAGGTTGGGCTATACTCTTGTTGCACTTGAATTGGCGAGGTAAGGTTTGGATATATGCTCGATTGATATTCGGTCTTGGTCATGGTTATGGCTTTCTTGCACAGTCAATCAATCCTTTATGTTTGGTCATACAATCCATTCCTAGTACTACTTCCAAACCTTTAGTTCGAGTACTATCAGTTAGCATAAAATCTATGCCATGGATTCGGATAGGGACGGCTTTGCAAATTTGCCTAGGCTTGTTGGTTGATCCGTTAATTTGAACAATCATGACATGATTCTGTTTTGTTGGTTGAATTTTACTAGTGCATGCAAATTCTTGATGAAAAATGAATGCGATGCACGAATCAAACAACACTCTTGCAAGTACTGAATTAACGAAAACATACCCAGCTAACGTCTGGCGCTTCTGCTTCTTCAACATGCATGAGAAAAAAGGCGGCCATTGCGGTTGAGCCGAATTCCCTAGGGAAAACCTTCTTCCGGGCTGAACACGGCCTGCTTTGCTAAGGCTGGGGCATTGGCATTGGGTGCTGCGGCATTCTTCTTGTTGGGGCACTTTCGTTGGAGTAGTGACCCTTATTTCCTGATCATAACAAGTCACTTGCGACTTGTCCTTTTCTTTCTGAGCACCACATTGCTTCCAGTCCTCGGGGCAGTGTTGGTGTTGGTGGCAGCATTGTTGGTGTTGAACTTGAGTGGGGCACGGTTGAAATTGCTAGAGTTGCCGGGGTTGTTGTGATTTCCTCCGGGCCTAGGGTTTCCACGGTTGGGATAGGTAGGACGGTTCATTGGGGGTCTGTTTGTTCTTGGGGCAAATCTGGGAGATGGGATAGGGAGATATTTTGGGGTCTGATGGGTTCCTGGCTGATGCATCATGCGACGCTTGCGGTTCTCATTGGCTTGGTTGATCTTCCCTTCCATCTGGATAGCAGAGTCGACAAGGGCTTCAATATCAGCAAAGGGGATATTGACTAACACAGTCTGCATCTCGTCATGCAGACCATTCAGGAATCGTTCTTTCTTCTTGGCTTCGGTGTCAATCTCATCCGGGCATACCTAGCTAATGACAAGAATTTGTCACGGTATTCCACTACGGTCATTCTTCCTTGCTTTAGTTCTCTGAACTCGTCTGTCATCCTCTTGATCAAACCCGGTGGCACATGGGTCCTACTGAACTTGACCTTGAATTCCTCCCAGGTCATCATCTGGCCTCCGGTCATTGCACGAACACTGTTCCACCATGCCCTGGCATCTCCGGCTAGATAGTAGGTGGCGAACAGAACTTTCTCGTTGGCTTCCACTCTGGCGACTTCTAGGTTATTTTCCATGGTTTGCAGCCAATCGTCAGCATCTAGGGGCTCTTCTGACTTAGTGAAAATAGGTGGGTTGGTATTCTAGAAATTCTTGATCTTAGATCCATGGTTATCCTGATTTCCGTGGCCTTGATTGTTGTGGGCTAGCTGAGCTATCTGTTGCAGGGTGGCTAGGTTGGCTTGACGTTCCGCTCTTTCAGCTTCGCGGTTAGAAACCAACATTTGCAGGATCTGCAACATCGGGTCTGGGGATGAACCACTTCCTCTGCGTGGCATCTGAAGATTGAGATAGATCATGAGAAAAGAGGGAAATTTCTAAGGTTCTGGGACTTTGAAAAGTTTTTAAAGTTTGACTCAGATTTTTTTGCAACTTGCTTTTCATTCATTCATTCATAGCACACGATACAACACACACCACAACAAAGAAAAACAGATGGTTTTAAGAACCATTCTGAAAACTACGATACAGTGGGACCGAATACTACTCACTACGCCAGCGCTCAAGTGATACTACTCGGAATCGGTGGCTTCATCATCTTCATCATCGATGAAGGCGAAATCATCCTCATCGGTGAAGAAATCCATAGCCTGATCCTCCAGAAAATCATCATCATCGCTAAGATAGGAGTAGGGGTCTCCATGAAGATCCTCTCCGGCATTCTCCCTTTCCTCTAACTGCATGTCTCTCTCGTGGATGGTCTCCTCCAAAGATGAGATATGGTGGAGAAGATGGGCAATAATGCGCTCCTTCTTGTCGAGCTGGCGGCGGCGAGACTTGCGATCCTTCACTAGCATGGCGATGGTTTGGTCCTTCGTCTTGATGATGGCAGACTTGTGGTTGGAGTAGTCACGGCAGTTATCCAACTCCTGCTGACGATCGTACATCATGAAGCTAAGGTGGTCCAATTGAGCCTTCAGCTCGGGGTGGTATGGGGCTTCCAGTGGTTGTCCATTAGCATCACGCCTTGGGAAAAACTCAAAGCGGGTACCCTTGATCTGATTGATACTTTGCCCACACAGATGGGCAAGACTTTCCTGCATGGCCCTGGCAAGTCCATCGAGCCAGTTGTTCTCTCTTAAGGTAAACTGAATTCCCTCAGCAGTGGGAGGTTCAATCTTTCCTCGGAGACTTGCAACAATTACACACTACAGATCTTCTCCTCCTTGATCATTGAGCTGAGCTCCGAAGAACTCGGGGTGCGGACGCTCCAGAAGTTCCGAAAGCTGGTCCAAATCCCTCTCAAAGACAAGGTCTCCTCCATTCCCCAACTGATAAAACTTGCTGTACTTCACGTCCATCTATAAGAATATAGGATGAGTAAGTTAGTAGAGTGATCAAGTGTGTCAAAATTTTATGTATTTTGCAAGAGTTTTTTAGGAACATGAACTTTCATGAAAGAATCAAAGGGATAAGAATGGGAATAAGTTTTTGTAAATATTTGTTTTCTTTGATTTTGAAACTAAGTTTTTGGATTCAAACGTAGTAACATCCCTAAAATCATGTTTCAAACTCATGCATATCATCCATGCATCCATGATCATGTAGAGTTCATTTCAAACAAATCAATTCAAAAATAGGAGCATATGAGCTCATTATTTTATGTGATCAGCATTTAAAACAAATGCTAATCTTCAATGAGAGATTGTTGTTCATTGAACCAAACCTTGTTGTCTTATTGCTCTCAGATTGTATTGTTAGATTGCTAGGATTTAGACCAAAGTTTCAAAACAAATATGATTTGAAAACCAATTTCAAAACCTATTTAAAACTAGTGCTATGTCACTGCTTATTTTATTCTATTCCAAGTGACCAGGCCAGTTCAAAGTGACCACTTGGTTTTGTGCCCAGATTTGTGAGTGTTGCACTCTACAAAAATCCTGAAAAGATTTCAATTCAAACAGCTTTTGAAATCATTTGAAATTGGTTCCTGAAATTGCAAACAGAAAAAGAAAAGGAGAAAAGAAATAGAAAAGGGCCGGCGCCACCTTTCTAGCCCAACAACAGAACCAGCCCACTAAGCCCACCCGGGTTCCCCCTTCCCTCTCTCTCACTCGCAGACAAACCCACAGAGTCGCTGACACAAGGACCCCACCTCCCCTCTGTTTCTCTCACTGACAACACGGCCCACGCAACGGTCTTCTTCTCCACTCCGGCGACGAGTTCATCCCCAATTCACGCCGGGCATTTCCTGTTTAATTCGCATCGTTAATTCCCGTTGAATGCAGGAGTGATTCACGCCCCCGTCTCTCCTACTTAAACCCCCTCTGCCCCCTCTCCATTTTTCCCCAGACCCCGAGCACAGAGTGCCCCTAGGCTGCCCGTAATCGCCCTTGCACCGCCGCAGGCAGAACCCACTCTGGCGACCAATCCCGGTGAGCTCCGTGCGCCCCTTCCTCTCTAGTTCATGCAGACTGCTTCACAACATCCTTGCGCTTCTTCTGATGTCTTTGGTTCATCCTATACTTCCCCAGGTCGTCGACTCCATCAAGCACTGCAAGTTCCCGATGACGTCTCCAACTCCGGCGACTAAATTCGGTGAGCCTCGTGTTCCCCTCCGTCTCTGAATAACACGAGCGTGTTCACCTGCATCTAGCGCATCTACTGACACTCTTCGTTTGGATCCTCGCGTCCCAGAGAGTCGCCTTAGACTCCGACAGAGAGCATTTGACGCCGCCAGCAACTCCGACGATCTCCGTGCGCCCCTTGCCAAACCACCGCCACCTTGAGCGTCAAGCCCCTTCTCCCTCTCCCGCGTGACCTAGCACGCCG
The DNA here is from genome assembly GCA_023614405.1 of Avena insularis. NCBI lineage: Eukaryota > Viridiplantae > Streptophyta > Magnoliopsida > Poales > Poaceae > Avena > Avena insularis. Next base: position 3,098,214 of record CM042691.1, read on the forward strand.
GTAGCAGCTCTGACAGAGACGTTGCCGCCTGTCGCCGCCGCTAGCGCCGCCACTTGATGGTCAGGTGCTTAGGATCGTTAGATCAAGTGGATACGATAGATCCTAGGCGAAACGGTAAGTTTCAATCTGAGCCGCGCGTTTTAGTTAGATCTGACGGCTCACAGACGCGATCCAATGCGAAACGGTATCAGCCAATAGGATTGCGCCGCGTGTCTGTTAGTTTGTTTAAAATTTCTGAATTGAATCTATTGAATGTTTAAACTTGTTTTAATCATAACTTTTGATCCCCACGTCCAAATTTGATGAATTTTATATCAATGGAATCAGTAGAGAAAGCCCTTTCCAAATATTCAATGTGTTTAATGTTTTGTTTATGTTAAAATGGTTTTATTTACAGAAACATGTGTAGGCCTATTTTGTGTATATAAATTATTTGAGAAATGTTTTAGTGTTTAAATAAATGTTGTTTGGCAAGTTTTGAACTATTTTATGAACCAGTACTATGCACTTGTCTTGTTGAGTTTAGAAAATCATCACATATCATATTGCATGCATCCATATATTTTTGCTTGTATTTATTTTGTATGTGATTTGTTGCTATGATTTTATGTGTAGATTTTGGTGCCAATAGTGATTGTGATTGTGAGGAGTGTAGATACTCTACGAACTACCAAGGCAAGTGGTGCTTCATGATTTTACCCCTATGTTTTTCTACTATGCATTAGAAATATTTTGCTAGTCTTGCATGATTATATTTTTGCTTATATGCTATGCTTGGGAAATCCTAGTAGAATTGCTAGAAATTTCTAAGTTAAGATGCTTATCTATGCCATGCTTAGCCTAGCTAGTAGCAACCAAGGGTGGTGAAATATTCATGCTATGTTAAAATATTTCTAAGTCCTTTTGGACTTGTGTTTGGCTTAATAAAACAACTAAGTGAATGAAACACCTGGGTGGAATGGAAAGAATGGTTTATGTTGAGTGGTTACACAAGGCCCATTTCTATGGTTTGCCTTGTGTATCTCACTTGTGGAAAGCCACCCAGGAACAAAGGGATTTGAGAGGCCAAATGTTAAGAAGCTTCTAGTGTAGCCACTTGGCAATATGGGCTCTGCCTGGATCACATAGGTTGCAAAAACTTAGCCATTTGGACAGTTGGTGGTAGTGGGATGATAGGTTGGAACGCGTCCATTTGGTCTAAGGGAAGGCTTCTAAAAGGTCCTGTCTTGGTGAAAATCAAGTCTGGTGGGGAAAGTGCACAACCTCTACAGATGGAAGAATCTAAGTACTTAGCCATGTCCCTGGTATTGGACAACTTGAGCATCAAGACATGGAAGCTATCAAGAATCTCCTCATCCCAATTTCCAAGTAAAACTTGTGGTTGAACAAGGGTGAAGGACCCCAATGTCTATTGGTGGTTCCTTGGGAAAAATTTTTGTCAAAGAAAAACTTAGTGATTTCAACTAATAGGCAAAACCTATTTTGAGCAAAGCAAGCCTAAGCTACACTTAGCCAAATTGCCTATAGTATCTAGTCCACCAAAATTATACTAAGGTATCACTTGCCAATACTATTCCAATGTATTGACCCACTGTGGATGTAACTTGTGATGTTGCAGGTTACTCTGATGAAGATTAGGAGTCATGAGTCTACACTCAACATGTTTGCCTGTGGCACATGAAGATGAAGACTTTTATCTATTTACTTATTTATACTCTTGTACTAGGCCTGTGGCCATGGAGTTGTAAAGACTATGTTTGTCTCTGGAATGATTGTAATAATGACCTTTGTTTCTGTGTACTTCATCTTAAACTGTGGATGTTAGCATTGATCCAGGGACTAGAATTGCAATCATAGGGATCCTTTTCCTTTATAAAGGAGGGATCTTACAGATGGTATCAGAGCACTATGTTGCCTGTAGGATTATGACCCTAGGATTGGAAACCACTAAGGAAAATTTTCCAACAAACTTCCACACTTGTCTATTCTTCTCGTAAACTTTTCTAATCTTCTTTCTCATCTCTATTTGTAGATGAACTCCATCAATGAAGCTGTAAGGAAGGGACCACTCATGACAATGACTTTGGAGTGTGAGACAGAATTCCCCAAGGCTCTCAAGGACCTCATGGTTGCAATGGGAATACATGGTGCAGCTGTGTACAAAGGTTTTCCTGTGATGGATGAAGGAGTTGAGTACTGGTGGGTGCAACTTCACTTGTATAAAAACAAGGAAGACAAACACAAAGAATCAGGATTCGGCATGGTCACCAACTCAGTGGTGCACACTACATTCTTTGATTCAGCAAGGGATGCAGCTTGGAAGGCCATCAAAGAACTTGGTGATAGAGTCAAGTGCAGAATGCTCAACATCCAGAATGACCTAAAGGAAGAGAAGAAACATACCCAAGAGTTGGAGGCTACCAACCAAACCTTAAGAGGAGACATTATAGACTTAGTAATGGAGTCATGTGCTCAAGATAGACTGATTGCTTCTAGAAATATTATGTTAGCCAACTTGTCAAGTGAGTTGGGATTGTAACGTACTATGTTAGTTGGACCACCACTCATTACCTTATTTTCCAAAAAGTTGCTTAAAATAAGTTGAACCTTGGTTGTTGTAATGGTTTCATGTATGCCATGACTTGTGTGATTTGATTTCCAAAGTTATACATGCGTTGCTTTGTTTTGTGATTCATTCCTATGTATGTTGATTCTAACTTTTTCTATCTTATAAATAGATGCCTAATGTTATTATCAGCACGGTTGATGAGTTCAAGTGAACTCGCTTTGGCACTCGTATTATTGAGCTCACTAGCCTGCTCAATCTCCCACTTCCTTCTATCATGATGCTTCCCCTCACCAAGTTTGAGAGGAAAGACCTTTGGGGCTTCAAGGTCAATAAGCCAGGACGCCAGACTGAGCCAACCACGGAGGTCATCATCTTCAAGCTCATGCATGATGACAAGGAGAGAGGCCTTGAGGTAGTCATGCAGGATCTGATAGGACGTCTACTAGGGAGACACTCTCGTGAGGTTAGAGGTACTCATTTCCACACCTTCGGTAGACGTGATGAGGATGGTGAGGCCATTGACTTCGAGGACACTTCGAGGGAGTCAGCAGAGCCGATTCGTCTATACCTCCAGGACTTAGAGGTTCTTCTTAGGCATGTGGACACTGATAGGACCAACGTCATGCTCAGCAATGACGAACTCCAAGTGCAGCTTCGTGAGAAGGACAAGCTCTTCGCGGAGCAAGATGAGATAGTAAAGGAGATGGAGGCCAAGTTCGAGAGTCAGGACAGAAAGTTCAAAAGTCAAGAGAAGCGAGTCCAAGATAGGAACAAGAGGATTCAGGACATGACTGCAGAACTGGAGGCCAAGGACTTCGAGCTCGAGCATCAGCAGACTGTGATAGAGAGACTTCGTTCTCAGAAGAGGGCTCTCAAAGCCAAAGTAGAGACCTTGACCACCAATGTCGAGGAATACAAGACCGCTATGGAGAATGCAGGTCTTACATTTGTTAAGGAGGAGGTTGATGCCGAGGAGTAGTGTTGACTACTCATTTGTCATTTATTTATCATGCTTTTATTGAGTTACAATGACCATCCAACATGTGGATGGCTTGCTATTGGTGTGTTTACTTTGCAAACTTGTTGTCCTTGTTGTTGAACTTTTATTATTGTGATGCATGTTGGTGGTTGTTTATGTGATGTATTGTGCATAATAGCATCTATGGGTATCTCATTCTTATCTCTATTGACCAAACCACAGATGCCTCCCCGACGTGCTAATCCCAACAACAACAACAACAACATCACCCCTGAGATGCAGCATATGATGACAGCTCAGACTCAGTTGATGCAAATGATGACTACGTTCATCCAGAATCAGAACAACAATAACAACAACAATAACAATAACAACAACAACAACCCACCGGGTTTTGATATGCTTACCAGGTTCTTGAGACTGAGGCCAGCAAAGTTCTCAGGGACTACTGATCCTATGGTGGCCAATGATTGCTACGCTCTGTGAACAAAGACTTGGTAACTGTTGGCTGTACTGATGCAGAAAAAGTCAGATTTGCAGCACATTTGTTGGAAGGACCAGCAGCTACTTGGTGGGATAACTTCCAGATCACCACTCCCATTGAGGATATGACATGGGCTATCTTCGAAGATGGTTTCCGTACTGCTCACATTTCATCCGGAGTGATGAGTCTGAAGAAGAAAGAGTTCCATAACTTGAAGCAGCGCCACCGCAGCATGGCTGAATATATTGAGGAGTTCAACAATCTAGCGCGTTATGCACCGGATGAAGTTGACACTGACGCTAAAAGAAGAGAGAAGTTTCTCGAGGGCCCGAATGATGAATTGAACCTACAACTATCAGTGGCCTTTGTTCCCACATACCAGTCTCTTTGTAACAAGGCTGCTATTTTGGAGAACAAAATGAAACAAGTTGAGAGTAGGAAGAGAAAGCACTCGGACAAGCACAACTCGGGATCGTCTCACAAGCGTTCCCATTATGATGATAGTGGAAGCTCAGGATCCCACAAGCATGTGAAATTCAATAAGCACCACAACCACAACCGTCATCATGACAACAAACATCACCGTAGTCATGACAATGACAAGTACAAGAACCACAAGAGTGGATATAAGAGCCACCACAGTGGCAGTGGAAGCCAGCCTGTCAAGAAGGATCTTAGTCAGGTTGAATGTTTCAAGTGCAAGAAGATGGGGCATTATGCCAATGAATGCCCGGAAAAGAAAGTTGAAGGACCCAACAAGCCTAACCCTTTTCAAAAGGGACAAGTGAACCACATCAATGTGGAGGAAATATATGAGGAACCTGATGCTGTTGCTGGTAAGTTCAAACTCAATTCTGTTCCAGCATTTGTTCTCTTTGATACTGGTGCATCTCATTCATTCATATCAAGAGCATTTGTTGAAAGAAATGAACTACCGGTAGAAACTATTGGGTGTCCCATAAAAGTAAGTTCTCCTGGTGGAGAAATGATAGTGAATTCAGGATGTCATGATCTAGTCATAGAGTTTGGGAAGTATAAGTTTCCCGTTAACTTGATAATCCTAAACTCCCAAGGATTGGATGTCATTTTGGGAATGGACTGGATGACTAAGCACAAGGGAGTGATAGATTGTGCCAACCATACTGTCTCACTCACAACTCCAGAAAATAAAAGGATCAGATTCAAGACCAACTTTGAAGCAAAAAGGAGTAAGCTAAATTCTCTTAAGGGGGTTAGCATGGACAGTGTGCCAATTGTGAGTGAATATCCGGATGTGTTTCCAGAAGAATTGCCGGCAATGCCACCAGATAGAGATGTGGAGTTTCTTATTGATTTGCTACCAGGATCTGGACCAATAACAAAGAGACCGTACAAGATGTTAGTTGATGAACTGAAAGAACTCAAGAAACAACTTGGAGAATAGTTGCAGAAAGGATTTATTCAACCAAGTTCTTCATCTTGGGGAGCACCAGTTTTGTTTGTGGAAAAGAAAGATAAAAGTCAAAGGTTATGCATAGATTACCGTTCACTCAATGAGGTGACTATCAAGAACAAATACCCTTTGCCCAGAATCAATGACTTGTTTGATCAGCTAGAAGGAGCTTGTGTGTTCTCAAAGATTGATCTCCGGTCAGGTTGTTGGAGATATGCCCTAGAGGCAATAATAAATATAGTTATTATTATATCTTTGTGTTTATGATAAATGTTTACATTCATGCTATAATAGTATTAACAAGGAAACATTAATACTTGTGTGATTTGTAAACTAAAATAGAGTCCCTAGTAAAGCCTCTTTATAATACTAGCTTGTTGGTTAATAAATGATTGTGGTCTCCCTATCATGAACATTGAGATGTTATTAACAACAAGATAATATCGTTAGGAGAATGATATGATGGACATACTCCTATAGATAAGCGTAGCATAAAGATCAAGTCATTTTAATAGTTCAATTGCTATATGCTTTCTGATACATAGTAACCTAATTCCTTTGACCATGAGATCATGCATATCACCTTCACCGGAAGTATGCTTTGATGACATCAAACACCACACCATAACTGGGTGGCTATAAAGGTGGCATTGAGTGTTCGGAAAGTATTGGTTGAGACACATGGATCAAGAGTGGGATTTGTCCATCCATATGACTGATAGATATACTCTGGGCCCTCTCGGTGGAATGTCATCCAATTAGCTTGCAAGCATGTGACTGGCTCACAAGGGATCACATATCACATGAACGAGAAAAGAGTACTTATCGATGTGAGGTTGAACTAGGTATGCGGAGATACCACGATCATAACCTCGGATAAGTAAACTATCGTGAGACAAAGGGAAATTGGTATCGTATGTAAGTGGTTCATTCGATCGCAAAGTAATCGTAGAAATATGTGGGATCCATATGAATTTCCAGATTCCTCTATTGGTTATTGTTCGGAGAAGTGTCTCGATCATGTCCGCATAATTCACGAACCGTAGGGAGACACACTTAAGGATTCGACGTTGTTTGAGTAGTTATGGAATGATGAGTAAGAGACCGAATGTTGTTCGGAGTCTCGGATGGGATCCGGCATATAACGAGGAGATCCGGAATGGTCCGGAGAATAAGATTCATATAAGGAAAGTCCTGTTTCGGGGTTGGAGAATGGTTCCGGTGTTTTCATCGGGAATGTTCTAGAAGGTTCCAGAATGTCTGGCACTCCGGAAGGGAAGGGTACATGAATGTGTCATACCAAGTTGGAATGATTGCATCATGTACTAGGTGTCATCGCTAAACAAAATAAAGGGTTTAATCAAATCCTAGTTTGAAAAGTCAAACGCCAATTTGAAAAGTCAAACGGCTATTTTGGGAAGGGGAGGGAAGGTGGAAACCGAGTTGGGAGGAGTTCATCCTCCACCGCCCCCTTGGGAAACCGAGTTGGGGAGGGACTCCCCTCCCCTGGCACGCCCCCTCCACCTATATAAGGAGGGGCAGGGCTGCCCCTCCTTGCACCCAACACCTCCACCCGCAAACCCTAGCCCTAAGCCGCCGGCCCTCCTGCAGCCGCCGCCGCCCTAGGGCAAACCACCGCCACCGCCTAGCTAACCCTAGCCGCCGGCCAAGCCTCCTCCTTGGTGTGTCTAAACCCTAGATCGCCGAGGAGCTCTCTCATAGTCCACCATACTGTCCGGCTTAAGGCGAAGCCTGAGATCTCCCTCTACTTAGGTACCACGCCGTCGTCTTAGGAATCGCGAGAGAGTGCTACAACCTCGCTGCATCTTTGGAACAAGGAGAGGAAGGTCTTCGTCAAGTCAGAGCGTGTGACCCGATGGAGGCCGCTGTAGGAGCATAGCCGGAAGGATCGTCTCTGCGATCTTGAGATCGGAAGATGCGACTACATCACCCACGAGAATCCGCTCTCGTTAAACACTTTGGAGTCTTGAGGGTGAGTTATTCCATCGACTCGTTGCTACAATCTAGTAGATAGATCTTGGCTTGTTTGTTTTGTTTTATGCGGTAGAAATTTTTGTTTTCCATGCTCTGAAACCCTACAGTGGTATCAGAGCCGTGTCTATATGTAGATCTGTTGCACGAGTAGAACACAATGGTCATTGTGGGCGTTGATGCTTTTATTGTCGATTGCTTCTTGTGTACTTTGAATCTTGCGGGATGGTGGGATGAAGCGGCCCGGGCTAACCTTACATGACATCTTTCATGAGACTTGCTCCACGCTTGACATGCAACTTGTATTGCATAAGTGGCTTTGCGGGTGCCTGTTTCTCCCAACATAGTTAAGATCCAATTTACAACGGGTGATTGACAATACTAGTATCAATGTTGTGGTTCTTGTTCGTAAGTTAGAACGACACTTATTGAAAGCCCCAAACCACGTAAAACATGCAAAGATAGTAGAGGCGTCTAACTTTGTTTTGCAGGGGTGTGCAGTGATGTGATATGGCCATGATTGTGATTATATTTGATGTATGCAATGTTCCTTATTATAAGTTGGCAACCTGCAGGAGCCATATGGTTGTCTTTAATTTTGTTAAGACCCGTGTGTCTATTCAAAGTAGTTGTAATAGTTGAAGCTGGTGGACGACTACCATGGAGAAGCGTCATTGACCTTGATGCAATGCCGGTGATGATGGAGATCATGTTCGTGCTTGAAGATGGAGATCGGAAGCACAAAGAAGAAAGGCCATATCATATCACATATTATGAATTGCATGTGATGTTAATCCTTTATGCATCTTGTATTGCTTAGTTAACGACGTTAGCATTATAAGATGGTCCCTCATGCACATGAATTTCAAGTCCTAAAGTGTTCACCCTTAGTAAGCACCGTTGCTAAAGCTTGTTGTTTCGAAGCACCACGTGATGATCGGGTGTGTTAGATTCCGCAAGTGTATACAACGTGAGCAAGCCAGATTTGCTCATGCGGAAGCTAAGGTTTGATCTTGACAAGCCTAGCATGTACAGACATGGTCTCGGAACACGGATCACCGAAAGGTAAAGCATGAGTCATATAGTAGATATGATGAACATGTCGATTGTTCGCCATTGAAGCTACATCAACTCTCATGATGATCGGTTTTGATGTGGTGGATTTGGTTCGTGTGATCAATAAAACAATGTGAGGGATGTTGTTTTGAGTGGGAGTTCACCTAGATTAATTTAACTATTAATTAGAACTCAATTTGTCATAAACTTAGTCTAAACTATTGCAAATATGTTGTAGATCAATGGCGGCCCCTACCATCAATTTTAATGCGTTCCTAGAGAAAGAAAAGTTGAAAAACAATGGAAGCAACTTCGCGGATTGGTTCCACAATTTGAGGATTGTCCTCACAGCTGGTAATTTGACCTATGTGCTGGATGCATTTGGGTAACCCACTGCGACTCTGCTACCGATGAAGTAAAGAATGTTTACCTCACTCGGAAGACTCAGTACTCCACAGATCAGTGTGCTATCTTGTATGGTTTAGAATCGGAGCTTTAGAAAAGGTTTGAGAATTCAGACCCACATGATATTGTCCGTGATCTCAATTTGATCTTTGAGACTCATGCGGCAATTGAGAGCTATGAGGCTTCTGAAAAGTTCTTTAACTGCAAGATGGAAGAAGGCAGCTCCGTTAGTGAGCATGTGCTTAAGATGTCTGGGCACGCAAACAAACTTCAAAGCTTGGGTATAGTGATTCCTAATGCTTTGGGGATTTACCGTGTCCTCCAATCACTACCACCAAGTTACAAGAACTTTATGATGAACTACAATATGCAAAACATGAACAAGCGGTTGCGAACTCTTTGCCATGTTGAAATCTGCAGTGGAGATCAAGAAAGAGCACCAAGTGTTGATGGTCAATAAGACCACCAAATTCAAGAAAAGGCAAGTCTAAGCAAAGGACACTTCAAGAAGGGTGGTAAGAAAGTTACCGCAGACGAAGAAGACCAAGGCTGGACCTAAGCACGATCTTGAGTGCTTTTCTTGCAGGAGAAGGTCCTTTGAGCGGAATTGCCCAAAGTACTTGGCGGATTTGAAGAATGGCAACATCAAGAAGAAAGGTATATCCGATATACATGTTATTGATGTGTATCTCACTAGTACTATCGTAGTAGTGCAGGTATTTAATCTTGGTTGGTTGCTCATATTTGTAACTTTCGAAACATGTCTTTGCAGAATAAACGGAAGCTAGCGAAGAACGAGGTGACGATGCGCGTTGGAAACGGATCAAAGGTTGATGTGATCGCGGTCGGCACGCTACCCCTTCATCTACCATCGGGATTAGTTTTATACTTAAATAAATGTTATTTGGTTCCTGTGTTAAGCATGAACATTATATCGGGATCTTGTTTATTGCGAGACGGTTACTTGTTTAAGTCCGAGAATAGTGGTTGTTTGATTTATATGAGTAATATGTTTTATGCACATGCACCTTTGATAGATGGTCTATTCTTATTGAATCTCGATAGTGGAAATACACATATTAATAACATTGAGGCTAAACGTTTGAAATCGAGCGATAACTCGACCTATATGTGGCACTGTCGTCTTGGTCACATTGGAGTGAAGCGTATGAAGAAACTCCATTCCGATGGACATCTTGAATCACTTGATTTCGAATCACTTGAAAGATGCGAAGCATGTCTGATGGGAAAAATGACTAAGACTCCATTTTCTGGCATGATGGAGCGAGCTACAGACTTATTGGAAATCATACATACCGATGTGTGTGGTCCAATGAGTGTAGCATCGCGCGGTGGTTATCGTTATGTTCTTACCTTCACGGATGACTTGAGTAGATATGGGTATATCTATTTCATGAAACATAAGTCCGAAACTTTTGAGAAGTTTAAGGAATTTCAAAGTGAGTTAGAGAATCAGCGTAACAAGAAGATTAAATTTCTACATTCTGATCGTGGAGGTGAATATCTAAGTTACGAGTTTGGCAAGCATTTGAAGAAATGCGGAATACTTTCACAATTGACACCGCCGGGAACACCACAGCGTAATGGTGTGTCCGAACGTCGTAATCGAACTCTGTTAGATATGGTTCGTTCTATGATGTCACTTACAGATTTACCGCTATCATTTTGGGGTTTTGCATTAGAAACAGCCGCATTCACTTTAAATAGGGCACCATCTAAATCCGTTGAAACGACACCGTATGAATTATGGTTTGGGAAGAAACCTAAATTGTCGTTCCTTAAAGTTTGGGGTTACGAAGCCTATGTAAAGAAGTTACAGCCGGACAAGCTTGAACCCAAAGCGGAAAAATGCGTCTTCATAGGATACCCAAAGGAAACTATTGGGTATACCTTCTATCATAGATCCGAAGGCAAAATCTTCGTTGCCAAGAATGGATCCTTTCTAGAGAAGGAATTTCTCTCGAAAGAAGTGACTGGAAGGAAAGTAGAACTCGACGAGAGTTGTCGAACCTTCTCTCGAACTTGCGAGTAGCGCAGCACCGGAAGAAATTCCTGTGGTGCCTACACCAATAAGAGAGGAAGCTAATGATGATGATCATGAAACTTCGGTTGTAGTTGCTACAGAACCTCGCAGGTCAACAAGGACTCGTACCACTCCTGATTGGTATGATCCCGTTATGAGTGTCATGTTGGTGGACAACACCGATGACCCTGCGACATATGAGGAAGCGATGATGAGCCCAGATTCCAATAAATGGCAAGAAGCCATGAAATCCGAAATTGGATCCATGTACAAAAACCAAGTATGGACTTTGGTGGACTTACCGGACGGCCGGAAGGCTGTCGAGAACAAATGGATTTTCAAGAAGAAAACAGATGCTGATGGTAATGTTACTGTCTATAAAGCTCGACTTGTCGCAAAAGGGTTTCGAAAATTTCAAGGAGTTGACTACGATGAGACGTTCTCACTAGTAGCGAAGCTAAAGTCTGTGAGGATTATGTTAGCAATCGCTACATATTATGATTATGAGATATGGCAGATGGATGTCAAAACAGCGTTCCTCAATGGAGACATTGATGAAGAGTTGTATATGATGCAACCCAAAGGTTTTGTCGATCCTAAAGATGCTAACAAGGTATGCAAACTTCAACGGTCCATCTATGGATTGAAGCAAGCATCCCGAAGTTGGAATCAACGTTTTGATAAGGTAATCAAAAGTTTTGGTTTTATACAAACTTATGGAGAAGCTTGTATTTACAAGAAAGTGAGTGGGAGCTCTGTAGCATTCTTAATACTATATGTAGATGACATATTGTTGATTGGGAATGATGTAGACCTTCTTAATAGTGTCAAGGAATATTTGAATAATAGTTTTTCAATGAAGGATCTTGGCGAAGCAGCTTACATATTAGGCATAAAGATTTATAGAGATAGATCGAGACGCCTAATATCATTGTCACAAAGTACATATTTGGACAAAGTTCTAAAGAGGTTTGGAATGGAAGATAGCAAGAAAGGGTTCTTTCCCATGTTGCCCAATACGATGTTGAGTAAAACTCAAAGTCCGACAACGACAGAAGATAGAGAAAGGATGAGTAAGACTCCCTATGCCTCAGCCATAGGATCTCTAATGTATGCCAAGCTATGTACTAGACCCGACATTGCATATGCTGTTAGTTTAACTAGCAGATATCAAAGTGATCCAGGAGTGGATCATTGGACAGCGGTCAAAAACATCCTTAAGTACTTGAGAAGAACTAAGGATATGGTTCTTTCTTATGGAGGTGATGAACAGCTCGTTGTTAATGGTTACACCGATGCTAGTTGGAACACCGATCCGGATGATTCTAAATCACAATCTGGATACGTATTTACTTTGAATGGTGCAGCAGTTAGCTGGAGGAGTGCAAAGCAAAGAATTGTGGCGAGATCTTCAACTGAATCGTAATACATAGCTGCTTCAGAGGCTTCACAAGAAGCGATATAGATGAAAGAGTTCATTACATAGCTCGGTGTGGTTCCAAGTGCGCTGGACCCAATGTCTATCTACTGTGATAACATGGGCGCCATAGCCAATGCGCAAGAACCAAGGTCACACAAGAAGCTGAAGCACATCAAGCTACGTTTTCACGCTATTCGAGAACATGTCCAAGATGGGGACATAAAGATTTGCAAAGTACACACAGATCTAATCCGTTGACTAAACCTCTCCCGAGGGCAAAACATGACCAACACCAAACTGCCATGGGTGTTCGGTATATTACCATGTAATCTAGATTAGATGACTCTAGTGCAAGTGGGAGACTGTTGGAGATATGCCCTACAGGCAATAATAAATATAGTTATTATTATATCTTTGTGTTTATGATAAATGTTTACATTCATGCTATAATAGTATTAACAAGGAAACGTTAATACTTGTGTGATTTGTAAACTAAAATAGAGTCCCTAGTAAAGCCTCTTTATAATACTAGCTTGTTGGTTAATAAATGATTGTGGTTTCTCTATCATGAACATTGAGATGTTATTAACAACAAGATCATATCGTTAGGAGAATGATATGGTGGACATACTCCTATAGATAAGCGTAGCATAAAGATCAAGTCATTTTAATAGTTCAATTGCTATATGCTTTCTGATACATAGTAACCTAATTCCTTCGACCATGAGATCATGCATATCACCTTCACCGGAAGGATGCTTTGATGACATCAAACACCACACCGTAATTGGGTGGCTATAAAGGTGGCATTGAGTGTTCGGAAAGTATTGGTTGAGACACATGGATCAAGAGTAGGATTTGTCCATCCATATGACAGATAGATATACTCTGGGCCCTCTCGGTGGAATGTCATCCAATTAGCTTGCAAGCATGAGACTAGCTCACAAGGGATCACATATCACGGGAACGAGAAAAGAGTACTTATCGATGCGAGGTTGAACTAGGTATGCGAGATACCGCGATCATAACCTCGGATAAGTAAACTATCGTGAGACAAAGGGAAATTGGTATCGTATGTAAGTGGTTCATTCGATCGCAAAGTAATCGTAGAAATATGTGGGAGCCATATGAATTTCCAGATTCCTCTATTCGTTATTGTTCGGAGAAGTGTCTCGATCATGTCCGCATAATTCACGAACCGTAGGGAGACACACTTAAGGATTCGACGTTGTTTGAGTAGTTATGGAATGATGAGTAACAGACCGAATGTTGTTCGGAGTCTCGGATGGGATCCAGGATATCACGAGGAGATCCGAAATGGTCCGAAGAATAAGATTCATATAAGGAAAGTCCTGTTTCGGGGTTGGAGAATGGTTCCGGTGTTTTCATCGGGAATGTTCTAGAAGGTTCCAGAATGTCCGGCACTCTGGAAGGGAAGGGTACATGAATGTGTCATACCAAGTTGGAATGATTGCATCATATACTAGGTGTCATCGCTGAACAAAATAAAGGGTTTAATCAAATCCTAGTTTGAAAAGTCAAAGGCCAATTTGAAAAGTCAAACGGCTATTTTGGGAAGTGGAGGGGAAGGTGGAAACCGAGTTGGGGAGGAGTTCCTCCCCTCCACCGCCCCCTTGGGAAACGAGTTGGGAGGGACTCCTCCTGGCACGCCCCTCCACCTATATAAGGAGGGCAGGGCTCCCTCCTTGCACCCAACACCTCCACCATGAAACCCTAGCCCTAAGCCGCCCAGCCCTACCCTAGCCGCCGGCCAAGCCTCCTCCTTGGTGTGTCTAAACCCTAGATCACCGAGGAGCTCTCTCATAGTCCACCATACTCGCTCCGGCTTAAGGCGAAGCCCTGCGAGATCTCCCCTCTACTTCCGGTACCACGCCGTCGTCTTTGGAATCGCATGAGAGAGTGCTACAACCTCATTTTCTGGAACAAGGAGAGGAAGGTCTTCGTCAAGTACCGAGCGATGTGACCCATTGGGGCGCGCCGGAGCAGCGCCGGAAGGATCGTCTCTGCGATCTTGAGATCGGGAAGAATCGACTACATCACCCACGAGAATCCGCTCTCGTTAAACACTTTGGAATCTTCGAGGGTGAGTTATTCCATCGACTCGTTGCTACAATCTAGTAGATAGATCTTGGCTTGTTTGTTTGTATGCGGTAGAAATTTTTTGTTTTCCATGCTACGTAACCCTACACAGGTTATTTCCAGCTCAAGATAATAGAGCAAGACATACCTAAGACAGCATTCACCACAAGGTATGGATTGTATGAGTATACCGTGATGCCATTTGGTTTGACCAATGCACCAGCATATTTCATGAATATGATGAACAAGGTGTTCATGGAATTTCTTGATAAGTTTGTTGTCATTTTTATCGATGACATTTTAATCTACTCCAAGAGCAAAGAAGAGCATGAAGGACATTTGCGTTTGATACTTGAGAAGCTCACAATGCATAAACTATATGCCAAATTCAGTAAGTGTGAATTTTGGTTGATTGAAGTTGGTTTTCTTGGACACGTTGTGTCAGGTGATGGTGTAGCAATTGATCCTGCTAAAGTTTCAGCTGTAACTGAATGGGAGTCTCCTAAGTCAGTGAAAGAAGTTCGTAGTTTCCTTGGCTTAGCAGGTTACTATAGAAGATTCATTGAGAATTTCTCCAAGGTAGCTAAGCCTATGACAGAATTGCTAAAGAAAGACAAGAAATTTGCTTGGTCTGAAGGATGTGAACTCAACTTTCAAGAATTGAAGAAGAGACTTGTGACAGCACCAGTCTTGTGTTTGCCAGATTTGGAAAAAGATTTCCAAGTATATTGTGATGTGTCTCATCTTGGATTAGGTGCATTACTTATGCAAGAAGGGAAAGTTGTGGCCTATGCCTTGAGACAACTCAAAACTCATGAAGTGAACTACCCTACTCATGATCTAGAGTTAGCCTCTGTTGTCCATGCACTCAAAACATGGAGACATTTCCTTTTGGGAAAGCGATGTGAAGTGTTCACAGATCATAAGAGTTTGAAGTATATCTTCACCCAGAAGGAAATTAACATGAGACAAATAAGATGGCTAGAACTCATCAAGGACTATGACTTGAGTTTGCAATACCACCCCGGTAAAGCAAATGTTGTAGCAGATGCTCTAAGCCGTAAGGTTTTTGTGAATGGCCTTACTAAGGGAGAATTGTCAGATGATCTGTGTGCCCAATTTAGAGATCTCAGATTGGAGATTGTGCCTGAAGAACATCTCATGTCTTTGGATGTTCAACCCACCTTGTTGGACAAGATCAAAGAAGCCCAGAAGACTGATAAGGAAATTGAAGAGATCAAGGAAAAGATTGGCAAGGGAAAAGCCAAAGGATTCCATGAAGACGAACAAGGTACTTTATGGCATGGGAAACGTATCTGTGTTCCACAAGATCCGGAGCTTCGGAAACTGATTTTACAAGAAGCACACAACTCACCATAATCTATTCATCCGGGTAACACCAAGATGTACATGGATATGAAAAAAGATTTTGGTGGAATAATCTCAAGAAGGACATCGCCGAACATATTGCTTTGTGTGATGTATGTAGCAGAGTGAAGGCGGAACACCAGAAACCAGCAGGTTTGCTTCAACCACTACCTATTCCTGATTGGAAGTGGGACAAGATTGGCATGGACTTCATTACCGGATTGCCAAGGACCCGGTCAGGATATGATTCTATTTGGGTAGTAGTGGATCGCCTAACTAAAGTGGCTCATTTCATACCCGTGAAGACAACCTACACAAGTGCTAAGTTAGCCAAGATTTATATGAGCAGAATTGTGTGTCTACACGGAGTACCCAAAAGTATTGTGTCAGATAGAGGAACCCAATTCACTTCTCATTTTTGGAGACAACTACATGAGTCATTGGGAACGAGGTTGGAATTCAGCACCGCTTTCCATCCTCAGACTGATGGACAGACAGAAAGGACTAATCAGATTCTTGAAGATATGTTGAGGGCATGTGCCCTAGACTATGGAGCCAGTTGGGATGAAAGTCTGCTTTACGCAGAATTATCTTATAATAATAGCTATCAGACCAGTATTGAGATGGCACCTTTTGAGTTTCTCTATGGGAGAAAGTGTACCACCCCATTACTATGGAATGGTGTGGGAGAAAGAAGTTTGTTCCGACCAGAACTAATCAAAGAGGCTGAAGAAAAAGTCAAACTGGTTAAGGACAGGTTGAAGATAGCACAATCCCGACAGAAGAGCTACGCAGATCCTAAGCGTAGAGAAGTCACCTATGAAGTTGGTGATAGAGCTTATCTTAGAGTGTCACCACTTCGTGGAGTGAAGAGGTTTGGAGTCAAAGGAAAATTGGCCCCAAGATATGTTGGACCATTCAAGATTCTGAGTCGTAAAGGAGAAGTAGCCTATGAGATTAAATTGCCAGAGTCTTTGTCAGCTGTTCATAATGTGTTTCATGTGAGTCAGCTTAAGAAATGCCATCCAAAGATGGAAGAAACTTCTTTGAAGGATACTATACCCTTGGAAGAGGTTCAATTGGAGAGTGATCTCACTTATGAAGAGAAACCTGTCAAGATTCTTGAGACTGCAGAAAGAGTTACTCGGACTAAGACTATCAAGTTCTGCAAAGTTCAATGGAACCATCATTCCGAAGAAGAAGCAACATGGGAAAGAGAAGATGATCTTCGAAAAGACCACCCTCACCTATTTGCTAGCCAATCCGAATCTCGAGGGCGAGATTCACCTTAAGGGGGTTAGACTTGTAACATCCCTAAAATCATGTTTCAAACTCATGCATATCATCCATGCATCCATGATCATGTAGAGTTCATTTCAAACAAATCAATTCAAAAACATGAGCATATGAGCTTATTATTTTATGTGATCAACATTTAAAACAAATGCTACTCTTCAATGAGAGATTGTTGTTCATTGAACCAAACCTTGTTGTCTTATTGCTCTCAGATTGTATTGTTAGATTGCTAGGATTTAAACCAAAGTTTCAAAACAAATATGATTTGAAAACCAATTTCAAAACCTATTTAAAACTAGTGCTATGTCACTGCTTATTTTATTCTATTCCAAGTGACCAGGCCAGTTCAAAGTGACCACTTGGTTTTGTGCCCAGATTTGTGAGTGTTGCACTCTACAAAAATCCTGAAAAGATTTGAATTCAAACAGCTTTTGAAATCATTTGAAATTGGTTCCTGAAATTGCAAACAGAAAAAGAAAAGGAGAAAAGAAATAGAAAAGGGCCGGCGCCACCTTTCTAGCCCAACAACAGAACCAGCCCACTAAGACCACCCGGGTTCCCCCTTCCCTCTCTCTCACTCGCAGACAAACCCACAGAGCCGCTGACACAAGGACCCCACCTCCCCTCTATTTCTCTCACTGACAACGCGGCCCACGCAACGGTCTTCTTCTCCACCCCAGCGACGAGTTCATCCCCAATTCACGCCGGGCGTTTCCTGTTTAATTCGCGTCGTCAATTCCCGTTGAATGCAGGAGTGATTGATGCCCCTGTCTCTCCTACTTAAACCCCCTCTGCCCACTCTCCATTTTTCCCCAGACCCCGAGCACAGAGCTCCCCCAGGCTGCCCGTAATCGCCCTTGCACCGCCGCAGGCAGAACCCACTCCGGCGACCAATCTCGGTGAGCTCTGTGCGCCCCTTCCTCTCTAGTTCATGCAGTCTGCTTCGCAACATCCTTGCGCTTCTTCTGATGTCTTTGGTTCATCCTATACTGCCCTAGGTCATCGACTCCATCAAGCACTGCAAGTTCCCAACGACGTTTCCAACTCTGGCGACTAAATTCGATGAGCCTCGTGTTCCCCTCCGTCTCTGAATCACACGAGCGTGTTCGCCTGCATCTAGCGCGTCTACTGACACTCTTCGTTTGGATCCTCGCGTCCTAGAGCGTCGCCTTCGACTTCGACAGAGAGCATCTGACGCCGCCAGCAACTCCGACGAGCTCCAGCGACCATCTCCGTGCACCCCTTGCCAAACCACCGCCACCTTGAGCGTCAGCAACACACGGCGAGCTTGGTAAGCCCCTTCTCCCAACCCCACGCGACCTAGAACTCCGGTAGCAGCTCTGACAGAGACGCCACCGCCTGGCGCCGCCGCTAGCGCCGCCACTTGATGGTCATGTGCTTAGGATCGTTAGATCTAGATCCAGTGGATACGATAGATCCTAGGCGAAACGGTAAGTTTCAGTCTGAGCCGCGCGTTTTAGTTAGATCTGACGGCTCACAGACGCGATCCAGTGCGAAACGGTATCAGCCAATAGGATTGCACCGCGTGTCTGTTAGTTTGTTTAAAATTTCTGAATTGAATCTATTGAATGTTTAAACTTGTTTTAATCATAACTTTTGATCCCCACGTCCAAATTTGATGAATTTTATATCAATGGAATCAGGAGAGAAAGCCCTTTCCAAATATTCAATGTGTTTAATGTTTTGTTTATGTTAAAATGGTTTTATTTACAGAAACATGTGTAGGCCTATTTTGTGTATATAAGTTATTTGAGAAATGTTTTAGTGTTTAAATAAATGTTGTTTGGCAAGTTTTGAACTTGTTTATGAACCAGTACTATGCACTTGTCTTGTTGAGTTTAGAAAATCATCACATATCATATTGCATGCATCCATATATTTTTGCTTGTATTTATTTTGTACGTGATTTGTTGCTATGATTTTATGTGTAGATTTTGGTGCCAATAGTGATTGTGATTGTGAGGAGTGTAGCTACTCTCCAAACTACCAAGGCAAGTGGTGCTTCATGATTTTACCCCTATGTTTTTCTACTATGCATTAGAAATATTTTGCTAGTCTTGCATGATTATATTTTTGCTTATATGCTATGCTTGGGAAATCCTAGTAGAATTGCTAGAAATTTCTAAGTTAAGATGCTTATCTATGCCATGCTTAGCCTAGCTAGTAGCAACCAAGGGTGGTGAAATATTCATGCTATGTTAAAATATTTCTAAGTCCTTTTGGACTTGTGTTTGGCTTAATAAAACAACTAAGTGAATAAAACACCTGGGTGGAATGGAAAGAATGGTTTATGTTGAGTGGTTACACAAGGCCCATTTCTATGGTTTACCTTGTGTATCTCACTTGTGGAAAGCCACCCAGGAACAAAGGGATTTGAGAGGCCAAATGTTAAGAAGCTTCTAGTGCAGCCACTTGGCAATATGGGCTCTGCCTGGATCACATAGGTTGCAAAAACTTAGCCATTTGGACAGTTGGTGGTAGTGGGATGATAGGTTGGAACGCGTCCATTTGGTCTAAGGGAAGGCTTCTAAAAGGTCCTGTCTTGGTGAAAATCAAGTCTGGTGGGGAAAGTGCACAACCTCTGCAGATGGAAGAATCTAAGTACTTAGCCATGTCCCTGGTATTGGACAACTTGAGCATCAAGACATGGAAGCTATCAAGAATCTCCTCATCCCAATTTCCAAGTAAAACTTGTGGTTGAACAAGGGTGAAGGACCCCAATGTCTATTGGTGGTTCCTTGGGAAAAGTTTTTGTCAAAGAAAAACTTAGTGATTTCAACTAATAGGCAAAACCTATTTTGAGCAAAGCAAGCCTAAGCTACACTTAGCCAAATTGCATATAGTATCTAGTCCACCAAAATTATACTAAGGTATCACTTGCCAATACTATTCCAATGTATTGACCCACTGTGGATGTAACTTGTGATGTTGCAGGTTACTCTGATGAAGATTAGGAGTCATGAGTCTACACTCAACATGTTTGCCTGTGGCACATGAAGATGAAGACTTTTATCTATTTACTTATTTAAACTCTTGTACTAGGCCTATGGCCATGGAGTTGTAAAGACTATGTTTGTCTCTAGAATGATTGTAATAATGACCTTTGTTTCTGTGTACTTCATCTTCAACTGTGGATGCTAGCATTGATCCAGGGACTAGCATTGCAATCACATGGATCCTTTTCCTTTATAAAGGAGGGATCTTACAAACGTCCAGTCTAACTAGGGTCTCCTATGGTCAGGATGGCTCTGATACCAACTTGTCAACACCCGGATTTTTAATCCCAGATGCCTGTTATGCCATACATCGCAATCCCAGGATTACCATTTTTGCGAGACATAACAGAATTGGATACCACAGTACATCATCCATTACAAACCATACATAAGGTCTTACACAAATAAGGATCTCATGATCCAGTTCTTAATACAACTCAAGCAGCGGAATACGTAATAATAACGGTAGCATAGGAGAAGCTCCATCTTCGGGGTCACAGGCAATGCTGACGATGGGAGATGATCCTAGTTGTCGTAACCTTCCTGGGGTCCATCCTTGCAAGAAGCCAGATTTATCTCTACTAAATTCAGAAGCAAGAGAGCTAGTTGAAGCTTATAACACCTAAGTGGGAACTTATATTTCAATTCACAACCCTGTTATGGTCAAGTCAAAGTCTCAATTCATTTCACAAGTCATTTTGAAAACATCTGACGGGGGAACAGTATGGCCACTCCAACTGTCCATAACCGTGGACGCGGCTATTCGAATAGTTTGTCACTCTGCAGAGATTGTACACTTTCACCACAACATTCGATACATCCGTCAGGAACAAATCCTGAATTCACCATACTCAGTATGAGGATAACCAATCCTAACCTTTCGATTACACGCCCTAGTATAAGCACCTCTCCTGTGAGTTTGGCCTCCCAACCATGACCAACTGTCATCTTGGGTACTACACAGGTGGACAATCTTCACAAGGTAGCCTCAGCTCAGACCTTGGCCAGGAGGGAACTAATACTAAGGTATATAAGTTTCCAGTCAAGCCCTACCCAATCTTCAGGTATTGTGGTTGTACGGTAAAATTGGAATGGTATCGCATCCAGACAACCATCAGTTTTATAAAGGGCTAAGGCTCATGCCTCAACATTTTCATCACCAAAATCATCTGGTGTTCAGAAACACATGTCAAAACATCTCAGTAGAATGATCCATCATTCTAAGGTTTTCATAACCATTTTCACCAAGTATTCTCATCTAAAGTTGATCAAGTTTTATGCTTAGCACTAGCATCTATAATTGGGGGTGAGTACTAATGAGGGGTAGTAAACAAGGGGTGTTCTAACTAAGTTCAATCTCATGCCTTAGGGTGACATCAAGATTATCTAGCTTAGGCCAAATTTTATGCTGCTTATGCAACCTTCAGATATATCTTTCTAGCATCTATAAGTCACTTGAGTACTCTCTAAGGAAGTAGATTTGATAAAGAAATAAAGTAGAAAGCTTGCAAATAAAACTAGGATTGGGTTATCAAGTGGATATGATCACATATGCTTAAGGCATATAGTTGGCATGGTAACAAGCAAGTATTGGCTTGCATAGTTGAAGTATCTTGCAAGTGTTAGCTTGCACATTTAACTAGTAGTATTAGGCTTGCCTTGTGCAGAGCAGTGGTTGAAGTTCTCCTCGGCTTCTTCTTCGTAGTATCCTCCTTCCTCCTCGTATCCTTGGTCGGTACTAGCGTCTATAAATAAATACGATGTACACAATCACCAAACAATACTTAAATACTTGCAATCATCACACAAAAGGGTCCTATAGATGATCTAACATCATCACTAACATTACAAGATTAAAGCTTGGTTTAATTCCTTTTATTTTTAGAAAAGTAATTTCTACTCATTGAAAAACTACTTAAGATTTAATATTCTCCAAACCAAACATGGGATCATGTTGACACATGTCATCACCACACATTTTAGTCCATGGGAATGGGATTTAAAGTGGTGTCACAATTTAATAAGGTTTTACCCTTTTATTTTAATTAAATAATGTGTCTAGAAATGCCTATGTGGCATTCTTTTATTACTTGGTCAATATTTCTGTAAGTAAACCTATATATTTTTATATATTCTGAAATCTATGGTTAAATGTGATTTTTGAGAGTTGGAATCAACTCAAAAGCTATTATGGTTTTAATTTGAAAAATGTTTGAATGCAGAAAAGCTTCTGCTTTGTTATTTTTACCAAGTATGATCTACAGATCTAAATGACTTGAATCCAATGGGCTTGGATTCAGCATTTCCAGACCTTTCTAACAAAATTAGTTTCATTCAATTTGGTGCACTGAATCGATCTGGGTTGATTTTTGAATCTAGGTACAGAAGTGTGTTTGAATGAAAATGGAAAAATCCAAATTCAAACAACTGGGCTGCGCAGGAAGCGATACTGGGCTGGCCTGCTAAGCACAGCGCTTACGCGGGCTGCTTAAATTGCTGTCCCCACGCGTCAGTGAGACGAGGGGGTACAAAGAGGTATGGGGCGATGTGGTGCATTCGATCTAGTTCTAATCCAACGGCTGAGGGTCATCGTCGAAGTTGGGCAACGCCGGCGAGACAGAAACCTAACGCGCCAGGTGGGGGTCGTTGGAGGCTCACCGGGGCTCAGGCGAGGGTCGGCGAGGCGGGCGAACGACGAAGTCGACGACGGCGAACCTCCTAGTACCGGCAGCTTCTCCTGGGGCGGCTCCAATCGCTGGCCCCTTCTTCTCCAGCAACGGTAGGTTCCGGTGAAATTCCGGCGAAGTGCTGCTCGCCTTGCTCCGAGAACGGGGTGGCACGATCAGTGAGGAGAGGGGAGTGAGATGGTGTGCTCAATTCGGCTGGGGGTGGCCTCTATGTATAGTCGTGATGACGAGACCGAACGGGATGGGCAGGCGACGATGGCGACATGGCTACGGGCTGCTAGAGGCATGGCCGGCGGTGGCGATCGCTTGGTGGTCTCCTGGCGATGCTCTACGAATTTAATGCGCGCGTAGGGGCGGTGGCAATTGGTCTGGATTGCGCGATGCTCTCTGCGCGGCGGTAGCGTCTTCGATCATGAAGCGGGGATGTCTGGCAGTCTCTTGGGTAGGTGGTGATCGCGTATGCACGCGACGAGGGCGGCGCGTGGTCTGTGGGCATCGGTCGAGCGTGGCGCTCTGGCGCATGCTCGGCATGGTTGCTGGCGAGTTGGGCACGGTCTGTGCGTGTGGTCCAGGGGTTGGCAATGCTCGCGGTTGGGACAGGGAGTGGCGATGGACGGTGGGCTGCCTCCTAGACAAGGTTGGCACGACTAAATCTCCTCCTAGCTTGTTGTCTCCACTGGGGTGGCATGGTGAGCTTCGGCTGTTCACCATTGATGTCATTGCCCAGCTTACAGTGATGCTAGTGCTTGGTTTAGCTTGCTAGATGATCTCCTGAGGTTGTTGTGAGCTAGAGAGGGAACAAGTTAGGTTTCAATCACTGCTCACAATAGTGTTTAGGATTTTGATGATTTATGTCTGCAAGGTGTTTGATGAAATGGCTGCAAGAATTCAAGTTTTGAATTTTGAAAAGATTTTTGGTGGGTGTGCTAGGTTGGTGCTGGTGAGTCTGCAGATGCTTGGGTTTTGAAAATTGAGCTTGTTTGAGTGGTTTTTGAAAAAGTGGGATCTTCCCATATGATAAAGATTCAATTTTGAATTGTCCTTTAAACTAAGCATTTGAAAGTTTTTGGATGATCACAAAGTGGGCCTTGATACTTTGTTATGAGTAAAATCAAGGGGTGCAAAGATCCAGAAAAGTTTCTGTTAAGTTCTGAAAGTTTGAGACAGCCAAAGTAGGCATGGGAGTTAAATTGGTCAAAATGACCATTCACTCATTTTGTTTGTTTTGATTTATTTGTCTTCGGGAAAAGTGTGGGAAATGTTTAGATGATGTTTATTTCACCTAAGCATCCATTTACAAGCAAAGAAACACACAAACAAGGTGGTTCAAAAGAATTCAAAATGAAATGCATACTCACATGCATGCTTCCATATTTTTATTTAGAAAAGTTTTTGTTAACCCTAATTTTGATGATTAGAGTTTGATGATCCAAGTTTAGTATTCTTGGGATGTTACAGTCAACTCCCGGCAGACCGCCGACCCAGCCTCCTCGAGCCCTCCAGCAGACCGCCGTCCCAGCTTCCCTGAGCTTCTCCTCTGCCTGTGACCTTCCTAACCTCCCCGAGCACTCCTCCCCAGCGAGGAGGCGCTCCCCGACAGACCGCTGCCCCAGCCTCCACGAGCCGTCCTCCGCCCCGCCATCAGCCTCCCTGGCGCGCCTCCTCTGCCCGTGGTCGACTCCCCCGACTCACCACCAGCCACCGTTCCAAGCAAACTCTGCGCGATGTCGCATGGCGAGCCTCAGCAAAGGGCTCTCGCGTGCGCCGCCATGCGCGCCGCCGCTCGCTCACCAGCTCTCCACCACGTTACCATCCTCGTCGCTGTTGACGATGATTCCTGGGATGCTATTGGGTGTGTGGTTGGGGGCTATGGCTAAGAACCTAATCATCCCCCAAATTCAGAAAACATCCGGCACCCCCTAAAACGGGCTAAAAATTGGGAGATTTTATCACTTAACGCCGCTTGTTGGTGTCTTTTTTTCACAGAACCACAACTAGAGTATTTTGTTTCACAAAACACCAACTTTTGTGGTAATTGTTTTCACAGAACACAGAAACCTCATTAATAACCTATTAGTGAATTTGGGCCCACTATCAGGCAGGTCCTGTAGGGTTTCGTAGCATGGAAAACAAAAAATTTCTACCGCATGCAAACAAACAAGCCAAGATCTATCTACTAGATTGTAGCAACGAGTCGATAGTGAAACTCACCCTCGAAGATTCCAAAGCGGTTAACGAGAGCGGATTCTCGTGGGTGATGTAGTCGTACTCTTCCCGATCTCAAGATCGTGTAGACGATCCTTCCGGCGCCGCGTTCCGGCAGCGCTCCCGCAGTCGGTCACACGTTCGGTACTCGATGAAGACCTTCCTCTCCCTTGTTCCAAAGAAAATGGAGGTTGTAGCACTCTCCTCGCGATTCCTGACCGGCGTGGTACCGAAGTAGAGGGAGATCTCATGGCCGCCTTAAGCCAGAGCGAGTATGGTGGACTATGAGAGAGGCCTCGGTGATCTAGGGTTTAGACGCACCAAGGAGAGGGATGTAGGCCGGCGGCTAGGGAAAGGGAATTGCCCCAAGTCGGCGGCTTGGGCAAACCCTAGGGCGGCGGCGACTTTGGTGGAGGCCGGTGGCTAGGGTTAGGTTTAGAGGGGAGAGGTGTAGTGCTTGGAGGGGCCCCTCATATAGGTGGGAGGGCGCGACCAAGGGGAGGGGAGTCCCTCCCAACTCGGCCTCCTTGGCCGGCGGTGGAGGGAGAGGAACTCCTCCCCAAGTAGGTTTCCTACTCTCCCTCCACCAAGCAAACTTGCCATTTGGCTTTTTCAAATTGGCGTTTGACCTTTCAAACTAGGATTTGATTTATCCCTTTATTTTGCTCAGCGATGACACCTAGTACATGATGTAACCATTCCAACTTGTTATGACACATTCATGTACCCTTCCCCTCCGGAGTGCCGGACATTCCGGAACCTTCTAGAACATTCCCGATGAAAACACCGGAACCATTCTCCAACCCCGAAACAGGACTTTCCTTATATGAATCTTATTCTCCGGACCATTTCGGATCTCCTCGTGATATCCCGGATCCCATCCGAGACTCCGAACAACATTCGGTCTCTTACTCATCATTCCATAACTACTCAACAACATCGAATCCTTAAGTGTGTCTCCCTACGGTTCGTGAATTATGCGGACATGATCGAGACACTTCTCCGAATAATAACCAATAGAGGAATCTGGAAATTCATATGGCTCCCACATATTTCTACGATTACTTTGCGATCGAATGAACCACTTACATACGATACCAATTTCCCTTTGTCTCACGATAGTTTACTTATCCGGGGTTTTGATCGTTGGTATCTCTGCATACATAGTTCAACCTCGTTACTGATAAGTACTCTTTTCTCGTTCCCGTGATATGTGATCCCTTGTGAGCCAGTCACATGCTTGCAAGCTAATTGGATGACATTCCACCGAGAGGCCCAGAGTATATCTATCTGTCATATGGATGGACAAATCCCACTCTTGATTCATGTGTCTCAACCCATACTTTCCAAACACTCAATGCCACCTTTATAGCCACCCAGTTACGGTGTGGTGTTTGATGTCATCAAAACATCCTTCCGGTGATGGTGATAAGCATGATCTCATGGTCGAATGAATTAGGTTATTATGTATCAGAAAGCATATAGCAATTAAACTATTAAAATGACTTGATCTTTATGCTACGCTTATCTATAGGAGTATGTCCATCATACCATTCTCCTAATGATATGATCTTGTTGTTAATAACATCTCAATGTTCATGATAGGGAAACCACAATCATCTATTAACCAACAAGCTAGTATTATGAAGAGGCTTTACTAGGGACTCTAATTTAGTTTACAAATCACACAAGTATTAATGTTTCCTTGTTAATACTGTTATAGCATGAATGTAAACATTTATCATAAACACAAAGATATAATAATAACTACATTTATTATTGCCTCTAGGGCATATCTCCAACAGGTCCAGCGTGGCAATCGTCCTCCATATCGACCGAACCAGTCTTCTAATCATTTGTGTGCTGCAAATGCTGTACTGTCAAGTGTGTTATAATTTCAATAAATATTGTCTCCTGGTATTATGTCTAGTGTATGTATTGTAGCCATTGCAAATGGAGGTGATGTAGGCAAAAGTACAGCGGTGAACCCAGGTACGCGCGCATCCTATATTGGAAAAAAAATAGTAATTTAAAAGAGGTTCAAAAAATTTCGACATGTTTTCTCATTTCTATATTTTTTACACATATAGGGTGCACGCACCCTATACTACAATATATAATTATCTTTGACCTCAATGTTTTTAGAATTTTTCAACATGTTTTTAATTTTTATATTTTTTATGCATACAAGGTGCGCGCCTCCTATACTACAATACATGATTATCTTTGACCCCAAAAAAATTCAAAAATTTTCGACAGGTTTTCTAATTTCTATAAATTTTTGACGCAAATAAGCCGCGCGCTGCACCAAATGCGGGCTAGTGATGTAGGCTTGTTCTTGAAGAAGCCCTTGTTGCTGCAGCGCCGATGTCATAGGACCAGGCAGGGAGGTCCCATCCATCCCCTGACGGGTGCTAATTACTAGTCAAACGTGTTAATAACATGTTATGTGTTCTGTGAAAATAATTATCGCAAAAGTTGGTGTTTTGTGAAACAAAATATAAAAGTTGTGGTTCCATGAAAAAAGAGCACTAACAAGTGGTGTTAAGTGATAAAATCTCAAAAATTGGCCACCCCGGTCGCCATTGTGTGTGTGTGTGTGTTTGTGTGTGTGGTGGTGGTGGTGGGGGGGGTGTGGGGGGGGGGAGGTGCTTGGAGGTGCTCTCACAATCGTGCCATCGGCTCAGCAATAATGCTAGCCTGGGGCATTCAAGAAAACAATACACATTACTTATTTTGGGGTGATTTTTCAGGCTTCAAGATATAAACTAAAATTTAACGACAGACGGTTAATGCCCCAGAGGCTCAAAGTTAAGGGTCAAACTGGTCTCCTCGCATCTCGGCAAGCAAAACTACAGCGATGAGTTCATTCAAACCCATGTACCAATCTCAGTTGTCATGATCCAACCATGGAGCTACATAATCATGCATGTTC
This sequence comes from Avena insularis, assembly GCA_023614405.1. Classification (NCBI taxonomy): domain Eukaryota; kingdom Viridiplantae; phylum Streptophyta; class Magnoliopsida; order Poales; family Poaceae; genus Avena; species Avena insularis. Next base: position 3,126,203 of record CM042691.1, read on the forward strand.
AATTCATTACTAGGAAACCAAGAACAGATATACACTCATGATCCCTGACTCAGCTCACAGCTCAATTCAACTCAAAATGTTCATTATTGGTCCTATGACGCCGATGGATCATTCCAAACAAAGCTAACCATGTTCTTTCATGAGATGAACAACAAAGTGACCGACGATCATCAGCACACAATATCATCCATATACTAGAAACAATGCTGCTGCTAGATCCGAGACATATTCGGGGATTTCATTCATTCCCATGATAGTTTCCTGTGAAAAGTCCACTCGGATGGGTTGTAGGTGTATTCGCCGCTGGAGGAGACAAGGTCGTAGGGTGAGTCCTCGGCGAACTCGGTCGGCATCGCCTTCCAGTGCAGGCATGGATCCCAGTCTGCCTCCTTGAGGATCCTTAGGATCTCTTCCACGACTATGTTGCTCCCCTCTTCTGATAAATGCAGCCCATCCCTGTAAATTCGGCCATTGCTTACTTGGTTCAGATATGTTCCTCTTCAGATACTTGTAATATATAATAACAAGAGCGAATCGACAAGCTAGAGATAGATTAGAACTTACGTAAAGCATGCCGTCATCCAGTCATCTCGTCTCTGCATGGAGTTCCAAAGATCAACCACCTTGATGCCCATCTCTTTGGATACAGATATGCAGGCTTCAGAGTAAAGCCGGCATGTTTCATTGGTCCGCACGATCTCACTCAGCGCAGTGCTCGTTGATTTCTTGAGTAGCTCCTCGTTGAGCGGCGGGCAGCTCAGGAAGATCACACGGGTCTTGTCGGACAGACTCTTGAGGTGCTCTCCTATCTTCCTCATGTTGTCTGTGTACTCCTCAATCGGCACATGAGGTCCAAGCCCAGAAGGGTGTGGAGCGATGGAATCATTGCCACCAAGGTAAACTATTACCAAGCTCGGTTGCACTGCCGAATCCTAATTAACATAGAGGAGTTGCAACCAGTCAACAACATATCAGAAGAAGAAAAAAGCCCACATGCATAAGTTCAAATTGATAGATTGGCAGAGAGAAAGTTATGACCTTGGGGAAAACTTTGTCGATTACTTGAAGGGCCCGCCTTGAGTTCCATCCAGTATACCCTCTGAGAACAATATCAGCCTGAATGAATTGAAGATAGACACACATTGGTGAAGTCAAGTCAGATAATACAGCTGTTGCCATTGGTTCATGCTTCTGTTCTGTTTTCAGAAGTGTTCGAACAAACAGTTTTCAGAAGCGTACTTAAAAGGCATAGCTGTACGAGTATTTATTTCTTCAAATACAGTTTTACATCTACACAATTTGGAGTATTCGACAATACTAGACGCGGTCTGTTGAAAATAGCCCAAGCATTAGAAGTAAGACATCGGAACAGTCTTTTTTTATTTTGCGTCATTTTCGTCTATAATCTAAATGCTCAGACTACCTTCTCCCGAAGAAAAATTACAGATGTAGGCCTGCATCAGGTCAGTCAACAAGATATTTAACAAGGGCTCACTATATTCTAGTGACGTGTGCTCTTTCCAAATGATACCGTAACCTTTCTTTATATAGCCAGCTCAATTCCACGCAAGTGTGTTGTGTAAAAAGGAACCATGGAAATATTCTGTTAAAGAGAGAGAGAAAGCATAGCATCGGACATGCGCAACTAGAACAACAGGTGAAGGAAATCGTGCTGGCATTCTCCATCCACTTCTTGGATGGTGCCACCGACACGCGTAATTGGGATCCCAGTTGTTTTTTAACATTAATTCATACAGTATGTTTATAACAGAATGCTTCTGGGGTAGTAGTACTACATTAAATTAATCATATAACCTAGTACTAGCAATTCTCACTTCAGTCGAGAGAGAAGAAGATCTATAAAAACAACAAATCTAGCGCCCAGATTGTGTGGATGCGCGCTGCTAGTTTCTAGGAGTACAATATAATAGTGAATCGAACAATGCTCTAGTTGTCAGAATTAGGGGAATCGGCATGTTTAATTTACTCATATAGTATAAAATTAGGAGTATGTAGTAGAAGGAAGACCGTCATATATAAAATCAGAGAATGTTTGGACGGACGGAGTTTTGGTGGCTACCTAGATAGCTGGATCCTCGACTAGTGATCTGGTTCTCAATCTAGGTTCGGTCGGCCGGTACAATTCGAAGCGAAGTGAGTCGCAATCAGAACCAGAAATTCAGAACCACTCAGGAGAGTGGAGGGGGAAGAAGAAAGGGGGGAAGATTTACCTTGCGGGCGTAGATGTCGGCGAGGGTGGCTCCCCATCCGCCGTTGCTGAAGCTGTACTGCACGATGGAGGAGCCGAAGAGCACGAAGAGCGGGCGAGCATTCATGTCCTCCGGCGGAACTGGCGGCCGGTGCAGATGTCGTTGCTTCTTCTTCTATCTGCCCTATATCCTGTAGTTGCTGCCGGCACTGGACGGCCGGAAGGAAACAATTGATGCCTCTGTCCGTCCGTGGGCTCTTTTGTGACGAGGACGCCTGCTGGTAGTGGAGTACTGCTAGTCTAGTAGTGGTGTCATTGGAGTGTAGTGGAGCACTGTACGGTAGTATCATTAAAGGAAGAACGGAAAGGAGCGGCATAAAACAACACTAAGCTGAGATTTGTAGGTGGGCTGTTGAACTCACTGTGCATAGTTGCATCCACGTCACATCCACCAGGCCTCGATAGATGCTCTCTCTTGCTCTAAAATATACTCCCTCTGTTTTAAATTACTCCGCCGGCGCGCTTATGTAGATAAACTAGTACTCTCTCATTTTTTATTTAAAAAAATCTGCGAATTTTTGAAATAGATAGTATGAAATATGTACTACTTATATCAAAAATTCTAAGAATTTTTTGATGAAAAATAAGAGAATACTAGACCACCTAGGTAAGCGTGCGCGCGGAGTAATTTGAAACAGAGGGAGTACTACTACTATAAAGATAAGATGTAGCTTTTCTGAAAAGTAAATATATTTAGACTGTTTTTTAGGGCACTCATTACTTCCGTTCAGAAATATAAGATATTTTGGCTTTGTAAAATAAATATATCTAGATTTTTTTGGTGTATAGTCATACAGAATCTCTATGAACCTATGCTAAAAAACGTCTACATACATTTTTTGAAAAGAGTATATATTCATATCACATGGATACCAATTACACTCAGCCTCTGCAACAACGCATGCCCTAGCGACCCTACGGATGCACATAGCCCAGAAAAAACAAAGAATTACAAAAAAAAAGTCCCGCTACAGAGAACTAATCCTCAAAGCAATGACACTGACACCATCAGAACAACACCAGTAGTCCTCCATTCTAATAACAACGCCTTCAAAAAGAAAACAGTACCAAAGCGTCGTCGTTGTCCGATCAAAGATCATAGGTTTTCACTCTCGAAAAAGTCCTCGCTCACAAATCAATGCTTTCAACAAGATCATTGCCACGCACAACCAATTAAGGCCAGACCTTGGATTTTCACCCTGCAAGATAAGACTGGGAACTCCCCCTGTGTTGTTTTTCCACACCAACAGTCGCTGCAACGAGTCCTAGATCACGCATCCAGTTTTCCGTCGCCATAAGAACTAAAATCACCATCGCTACCCTCATATTTCCGCTTTCCTGACATTCTTCGCATATGACTTCATCATGGCTCTAAGAATGACACTTGGTGGAAACAAACAACAGAGCTACGCAACGCTCTCGCTGAAACCAAACGGCCAAAAAATAAGGTGCGCACGACCGAATACCTTCTGATTCAGCAATCTCCAGGCATGATACGCTCATGGGAGTTCGCCGGCAGAGCCTTCCGGAACCCGCCTCTCTAGACCAGATCAACGAGGGCAGACATCAAGCAGATTGATGTCTACGCACTTCTATTCTTGTAGACAATTGTTGGGTCTCCAAGTATAGAGGTTTGTAGAACAGCAGCAAGTTTTCCTTAAGTGGATCACCCAAGGTGTATCGAACTCAGGGAGGAAGTGGTCAAAGGTATCCCCTCTCAAGCAACCCTGCAATCAAGATACAAGAAGTCTCTTGTGTCCCCAACACGCCCAATACACTTGTCAGGTGTATAGGTGCACTAGTTCGGCGAAGAGATAGTGAAATACAAGTGGTATGGATGATTATAAGTGGTAACGTGCGTAAAAGAGCTTCGACGGAGGAAAATACTAAAGGCAAAACGATGGAAGCAAGCAAACATGTAACAGATCTAGATGCAAACGGTGTTTCAATGCTTAGAAACAAGGCCTAGGGATCATACTTTCACTAGTGAACACTCTCTCATATAAATATTTTCTCTTTAATGATACTACTCTTAACTACTCTTCGGTTGGACCCCCTAATCCATGGTAGGGCTATAACATCACTCCTCAAAGTCCGCCTTTCTCAAGCTAGATAACCCCACACTATCACCATGAGCGCTAGATGGTTCCAATAAACACCACAATTTTATAAAGACATCCAACTACAAATATAACTCATGACAAATATATATGTAATCTAGCTTAAGTGCCACACATGGCGTGCACGCTGTCACTTTCACACTGATACGTTGGAAACGTATCTATAATTTTTGATGCTCCATGCTTGTTTAGTATCTACTTTGCTTTACTTGTCCACACTTTGAGGTGTTTTTTACATGTTTTCTGGTACTAACCTATTAACAAGTTGCAACAGTGCCAGATGCCTGTTTTCTGTTGTTTTTGGTTTCAGAAAAGTTAGTAAAGAAATATTCTCGGAATTGGACGGGACAAACATCAAAGTCAATTACTTTCCGTGGGGAACAAGAAGTCCAGAGGGGAGACGAGGAGGCATGCCAGGGCAGCTAAACCCCCTAGGCGCGGGTGGGCCCTACCCCGCACCTGGGTAGGGTTTGCCCCCTCTGGCCGCCGCCTCGGCCTCCCCCTTCGCCTATAAGAAGCCCTCGATGCAGAAACCCTAAGCACCCGATCAAATCTCCACGAAACCGTCTGTATCCGCCGCCACCATCGTCCCTAGATCGGGGGGATCTGAAGTTCTTCCCGGCACCCTGCCGGAGGGGAGATCATCCCGGAGGCCTTCTCTTCGGTATGATGCATGAGTAGTTCCACCTTGGACTATGGGTCCATATAGTAGCTAGATGGTTGTATCTCCTCCTTTGTTCTTTCATGTATAGATCTTGTGAGCTCCGTTCATGATCAAGATCTAATATATTTGTAATCATGCATATTGTGTTTGCGGGGATCCGATGGATATTGAGATTATTATGTTGGGTTGATTAATGGTTTTGTCTTTATGATTCAATCATGTCTGTGTTGTTTGTGATCTTTCATGCTCTCCGTTGTTAGTAGCTATCTTGGCCAAGTAGTTGCTAGTGACTCCAAGAGGGGGTATTTATGCTTGATAGTGGGTTCATGCCTCTAGTTTCCAAGGAAAGTGACAGAAATCTCTTTGGTTGTAGATGTGATGTTGCCACTAGGGAGAAAACAACGGTCTCTTGTTCATGGAACTTGTGGACTGTTTACCTTACACACTTTGCTTAAAGCAGTTATCTGTTGCTTGCAACTTAATACTGGAGGGGGTTCGGATGATAACCTGAAGGTGGACTTCTAGTCATAGATGCAGTGTATCTTGTTATATTGCCCAGTCGAATCTCATAGGATCTTTCTGACTAGTAATTGCATTGTTATGCCTTGCTCAGTTCCTGTCAATTGCCCTGCTGTAATTTGTTTACCCGTCATGCCATGTTGTTTATCTAAGGAGAGCACCTCTAGTGAACTATGGACCCCGGTCCAATCTTTACCATTGATACATCTTCCACTGTTACTTGTTTACTTGCTGCAAACCATTACCTTTCACATAATATGTTTAATCCTTTGTTACAGCAAACCGGTGAGCTTGACAACCTCACTGATTCGTTGGGGCAAAGTCTTGAGTTTGTGTTGTGCAGGTCTCCGCGTTGCTAGCAACACCTGTGTGATGTTTCCTTCCTCCTACTGGTTCGATAACCTCGGTTTCTTACTGAGGGAAAACTTGTTGTTGTGCTGCTTCACACCCTGCTCTTGGGGTTCCCAACAGGCTCACATAAGCTGTGCAAGCCATCAAGCTTTTCTGGCGCTGTTGCTGGGGATCTATAGGACAGCTTCAACCTCTTCCTCCCCATCAAGCACCAAGCTTTTCTGGCGCCGTTGCCGGGGAGGCTAAGGACGTCTTCACAAGGGGAGTCATCTACTTCCTTTCTCTTTACTTTGTTTTTAGTTTGCTTTGTTTCTTTTGCTTGGTTTTGTTTGCCTCTTTTCAAAAAACCCAAAAAAATAGTCTAGTTTGGTTTGCTTTCTTTATTCAAAAACACAAAAAATTAGTTCCTACTCTAGTTGTTGGTCTGTTATTGCATTGCTTGGTCATGCTTACTATGAATGGATGGTTTATTTGAAACTAGTTCTTATTGGCAAGGTGGGTTCACGGAAGAGGAACACCGTTTGTCACAAAAAGGGAAACACTTATGGGAACAAATTGATAAGTTGAATACTATTGCTAGAGACGTGTGCTCTACTCATAATGTTACTTATTGCTTTGATAAGTCTTGTTGCTGTAGGAGGTATAAACACCTGCCTTTTCAATGTGAGTATAATGATAATGTTACCATAACTTCTTATGTTAAAGGAAATTATGACTTTTATGATGTGGAACAAATTGAGAAATTTATTGCTTTCAAGGATGCATTTGAACTTGCTAGTTTGCTTGAAAATACTGATGATGCACCTTATGAATGTGAGGTTTATGAGATACTTAAATTTTGCTTTAATAATTACAAGGAATACAATGGCTATATTATTGAATATTTTAATAAGTGTTTTCCACAAATGGAAGAGACTAATGCCTTGCAGGAGCATATGAAAGAAGAAATTGCTGAAACTGAAAGCTCATTTGATGAAAAAGAGGAGGAGAGTGATGGCCAAGAGGAGGAAGAATGGATCTACCCATGTCTACCTTCTAATGAGAGTATCTCTTTATCCCTTACATTATTTGATTGTCCCCCATGTTTACCAAAGTAGGATGAATGTTATGTTCTTGTGGATCCTTTTGAAATATCTACTTTGGGTAAAACCTGTGAAGGTTTTAATCCCACTATTCTTGAGCTTGATAGAAATTATGTGTTTGTAGATCATGAAAAGCATGCTTTATATGATAGTTATATTGTTGAGTTTATTCATGAGGCTACTAAAAATTATTATGAGAGAGGAAAATATGGTTGTAGAAATTTTTATGGTATTGAAACACCTCTCTTTGTGCTGAAAGTTTTGAAGTTACTCTTGTCTTATCTTCCTATGCATGTCACTTTGTTCTTCATGAATTTATTTGTGTACAAGATTACTATGCATAGGAAGAGGGTTAGACTTAAATGTGTTTTGAATTTGCTTCTTGACGCTCTCTTTTACTTCAATTCATATTTCTTATGTGAGCATCTTCTCAAACTATCAAGGCTAACTTAAAGGCGTTAAACAAAAGTACTTGTTGGGAGATAACCCAAGAGTTTCCTTGAGTCTTGGAAGTTATTACTTCAGTAATGACCTCTCCTTATCCTTTTTGTTTGATTTTGTGCCAAGAATGACCTCTAATGAGAGGGAAGTGAGATTTGGAGAGTTGATGTCCCGAAACAGATTTCTGTCCTCCACCAAAACAATTCATGAGGAGTCTCTGTAACTCGGATTGCACTCAAAATTTACGAATAAATCCCTCAATATGTTAGCTAACTTTTGTTAGTTCAACACTTTTTTATTTGAGTAACATAAGATGTTCGAAAAAATCGGTTTCTACTTACTGGTCTGTTTTGAAAGATTTCTGCCAATATTTGCATTTGCTTCTTATTGATTCCTTTTTGAGTTCTCTTTAGGTGAATTGAGATTTTTGAAGGAGTTAATACAGTAGCTAGTGTTTTTAGTGAAAAGCCTTGCTGTTCCAAAGCTTTGCCAGAGGTCTAATATATTTTGAATACACTAATGTTGCTAATGAAGATTGTGTGAAGTTTTGTATGAAGGAAAAATTTCAGGTGTAGAGAGAGAATGTTGCAATGAGATGAAGAATGGAAAAAGCTCAAGCTTGGGGATGCCACCATGGTGTGACCCCAAGAAATATCCAAGAGGTACAAGCGTCAAAGCTTGGGGATGCCCAAGGCATCCCCTTCTTCATCAATAAAAAGCTCAGGTCTGTCTAGACACTTCGTTTTTATTGTTTCATGCACAATTGTGTAGTTCTTGGAGCGTCTTAGTTTTAGTTTGCTTTGATTAGGTTGTTTAGTTTGCTTGAATAAAGTAGTTTGGGCCCCCGTTCTTGCTGTGTTGTTTTACAAATAAGTTTGCTTGGTGTTTGGAAAGGAGTAGTAAGTTCTTGCTTGAAGTGCAAGAGGAGCTTGAATTGACTGTGAATTATTCTTTAGCATGACATGCTAGGTGCTGTTTTGACCTTATGCTTAGTGATTATTTCTGTAGCATGTCTTGTTCCAAACAATTGGGATTTCTTAGTGTGCCTTGAAGAAATTATGCGTTGTTTTAGCACACACGTTCGAGGCACCGAGCAACCTCCGCCTCCTCGCTCCAGCGATGCAGCGGAAGCACAACTCTTTCTTGCTGAATAGCCACCGGGAACATGTATCTCGCTAGTCCGAGACCATGGGGAATAAATTCTAGAGGGGGAGAGAGATCCTTCATGAGGAGGTGTGAGTGAGAGAGAGGAGAGTGGGTGCCTTTTATAGGAGGAGGGGGGCACCCAAGGGGATGGCTGCTGGCCATGGGGGCTGCCCCCTCCCCTCCTTCATTCATGTGGGTGGACACTCCACTCACAAAATGGCCCTTGAATTTTCTCCACTCAAAAACCCACTCAAAATCCCATTAAATTTGCACCAAATTTAATGCTAGTATCTTAATCCCTTTGTTTCACGATATATTACTTGTCCAAGATTCGATCATCGGTATCTCCATACCTAGTTTGATCTCGTTACTGACATGCACTCTTTTCTTGTTCCCGTGATATAACATTCTAGTGATCAAATCACTTGCTTGCAAGCTAATCAATGTGATATCATCGAGAGGGCCCAGAGTATATCTATATCTATCCGTCACCGGGATGAACAAATTCCACTCTCGATCCATGAGCCTCAACATAACACTTTATTAGTTCTGAATCCATCTTTATAATCACCCTGTTACGGTGTGAAGTTTGATGTTATCAAGAAACTCTTCCGGTGTTAGTGATTGACATGATCTCATGGTCTAAGGATTAGGATAACTTCGTAAGTTGTTATAGCAATATAAACTCAATGACTTTGATCGTAATGCTATACTTCGGATGAATGTTCATCACACCATTACACTAATGTTGTGATCCCGTTATTAACAACATCCAATGTCCATGATCAGGAAACCTTGATCATCTTGTTAATCAACGAGCTAGTTTATGAGAGAGGCATAACTAGGAACTTTCTGTTTGTTTATTAAACACACATGTATTAATGTTTCTGTATTAATACAATTATAGCATGCAAAATAAACATCTATCATATACTTGGAATACACATAATAAACACTTTATTATTGCCTCTCAGGGCATATTCCTTGATCTCCCACTTGCACTAGAGACAATAATCTAGTTACATAGTGATAAATCTAACACCCATTGAGTTCTGGTGTTGATCATGTTTTGCTCTAGGGAGATTTTTAGTCAACGGATCTGCTACATTGAGATCCGTATGTACTTTACAAATCTTTATATCTCCATCCTTGACATGCTCGCGGATGGAGTGAAACCGGCGCTTAATATGCTTGGAATGCTTGTGAGACCTTGGCTCTTTGGCATTGGAAATGGCACCATTGTTGTCACAATAGATCACCATTGGGTCCAACGCGTTTGCAACCACTCCTAGTTCGGATATGAACTCCTTCATCCAAACTGCTTCCTGAGCCGCTTCTGAAGCAGCAACATATTCAGCCTCCGTTGTTGATCCCACCACCACAGGTTGTTTGGAGCTCCTCCAACTAACCGCACCGCCATTCATGAGAAATAAGTATCCAGATTGAGACTTAGAGTCATCCGGATTGGTGTCAAAGCTAGCGTCAACATAACACTTAGCGACGAGCTCTTCTTCACCTCCGTATACAAGAAACATGTCCTTAGTTCTTCGTAAGTACTTAAGGATATTCTTGACCGCTATCTAGTGTTCCGAACCTGGATCCGATTGGTACCTGCTAGTCAAACTAATAGCATGTGCCACATCTGGTCTTGTACATAGCATGGCGTACATTATAGAGCCTATGGCTGAAGCATAGGGGACCTTGTCCATTATCTCTCTTTCTTCTGCCGAAGCCGGACTTTGAGTCTTACTCAATGTCTTGCCTTGCAACATAGGTAAGAACCCCTTCTTACTTCCGTCCATTTTAAACTTCTTTAAAATCTTATCAAGGTATTACTTTGCGATAGCCCTATTATGCGTCTAGATCTATCTCTATAGATCTTTATGCCTAATATGTATGACGCTTCACTTGGGTCCTTCATTGAAAATTTGCTATTTAGATAACTTTTAACACTGTTTAAAAGATCTATATCATTTCCGATCAATAATATGTCATCCACATATAATATCAGAAATGCCACATTGCTCCCACTCACTTTCTTGTAAATACAAGCTTCTCCATAAGTTTGGACAAATCCAAACTCTTTGATCACCTCATCAAAGCGGAGATTCCAACTTCATGATGCTTGCTTCAATCCATAGATGGATCGCTGAAGCTTGCACACCTTGTTAGCATCCTTAGGATCGACAAAACCCTTTGGTTGTATCATATACAACTCTTCTTCAATATTACCATTGAGAAACGCGGTTTTGACATCCATCTGCCATATCTCATAATCGAAATATGCAGCAATTTTTAACATAATCCTAACTGACTTTAGCATCACTACGGGAGAGAATGTCTCATCGTAGTCAACTCCTTGAATTTGTCGAAATCCCTTTGCGACAAGTCGAGCTTTATAGACGGTCACATTACCATTAGCATCAGTTTTTCTTTTGAAAATCCATTTGTTCTCCACGGCCTTTCGATCGTGAGGTAATTCCACCAAGTTCCAAACTTGATTTTCATACATGGATTCTATCTCGGATTTCATGGCTTCTAACCATTTGTTGGAATCCGGGCTCATCATCGCTTCTTCATACGTCGCAGGGTCATCATTTTCATCAACCATGAAATTAATGACAGGATTTCCGTACAGCTTGGGAGCTGCACGCGTCCCGCTAGACCTGCGAGGTTCGGTAGTACTCTCTTTCGGAGTTTCATGATCATTATCATTAGTTCCCTCTTCAACAGGTGAAGCCAACTCCAGAACAACTTCTGGCGCTGCGCTACTCGCCATACTTTCAAGAGAAGGTTCAATAACCTCTTCGAGTTCTACCTTCCGACTACTCACACCTTTCGCGAGAAACTCTTTCTCTAGAAAGGATCCATTCTTGGCAACAAAAACCTTGCCCTCGGATCTGTGATAGAAGGAATACCCAATAGTTTCCTTAGGGTATCCTATGAAGACGCATTTTTCCGCTTTGGGTTCGAGTTTATCCGGTTGAAGTTTCTTCACATAAAAATCGCATCCCCAAACTTTAAGAAATGATAGCTTAGGTTTGTTTCCAAACCACAGTTCATACGGTGTCTTTTCAACGGATTTAGATGGTGCCCGATTTAAAGTGAATGCAGCAGTTTCTAGTGCATAACCCCAAAATGACAACGACAAGTCCGTCAGAGACATCATAGATCGAACCATATCTAATAAGGTACGATTACGACGTTCTGACACACCATTTTGCTGTGGTGTTCCGGCAGGTGTGAGTTGTGAAACAATTCCACACTCTTTCATGTGAGTGCTAAACTCGTAACTTAGATACTCACCTCCACGGTCGGACCGTAGAAATTTGATCTTTCTATTACGATGATTTTCCACTTCATTCTGAAATTCCTTGAACTTTTCAAAGGTTTCAGACTTGTGTTTCATCAAGTAGATATAACCGTATCTACTCAAATCATCTGTGAAAGTAACAAAATAACGATATCCAGCTCGCGCCGACACACTCATTGGACCACATATATCAGAATGTATGATTTCCAATAAATCAGTCGCCCGTTCCATTGAACCGGAAAACGGCGTTCTAGTCATCTTGCCCATAAGGCATGGCTTACATGTATCAAATGATTCAAAATCAAGTGATTCCAAAAGTCCATCTGAATGGAGCTTCTTCATGTGTTTAACGCCAATATGACCTAGACGGCAGTGCCACATATATGCAGATATATCATCATTAAGTTTAATCCTTTTAGCATCAACATTATGAATATGTGTAACATTATCATCGAGATCTAATAGAAATAAACCATTCATCATCGGTGCATGACCATAAAAGATTTCATTCATATTAATAGAACAACCATTGTTCTCGGATTTAAATGAATAACCACTTCGCATCAAACACGATCCAGATACAATGTTCATGTTCAGTGCAGGCACCAGATAACAATTATTCAAGTTTATAACTAATCCCGACGGCAAATGGAGAGGCAGCGTTCCGACGGAGATCACATCAACGCTTGATCCATTGCCGACACGCATCTTGACCTCACCCCTTGCTAGCGGTCGCTTGTTCCGCAGCCCCTGATTCGAGTTACAAATATTAGCAACTGAACCGGTATCAAATACCCAGGTGCTACTGCGAGCACTAGTCAAGTACACATCAATAACATGTATATCATATATACCTTTGTTTGCCTTGCCGGCCTTCTTGTCTGCCAAATACTTGGGGCAGTTGCGCTTCCAGTGGCCAATCCCCTTACAATAGTAGCACTCGGTATCAGACTTAGGTCCAACTCGGGGTTTCTTTTCAGGCACGACAACCAGCTTGCCGCCCTTACTTCCCTTCCGTTTTCCCTTCTTGTCTTTCTTGAAACCAGTGTTCCTATTGATCATCAACACTTGATGTTCCTTTTTGATCTCCACTTCTGCAGTTTTAAGCATTGATAGAAGCTCGGGGAGAGACTTCTTCATGCCTTGCATATTATAGTTCATCACAAAGCTCTTATAGCTAGGTGGCGGACTGCAGAACACGATGGATGCCTAAGTCAATGGGAATCGTTATTCCCAAGGACACAAGCTTATCGGCGTAACGACATCTTGAGTACATGCTCACTAACGGAGTGCTCTTCCATCATGCACTAAAGAACTTTTACGAGCGTTGTAGCTCTCTGCAGCATGTGTGTGAAAATCATTTTCAACTCACCCATTGTATCAAAAGCATTGCCGTTTTCGAAACGCTTTCGAAGTTCCGGCTCTAGCCCGTACAATATGCCGCAATGAACTAAGTTGTGGTCCTCCTGACGAGTCTGATAGACATTCTTCTCCTCGTCAGGGGCATCCTTAAAAGGTGGGGGGCCTAGTGGCGCTTCTAGCACGTATTGCTTTTGTGCAGCAGAGAGGAGAATCCTCAAATTCATGGCCCATTCGGTAAAGTTGCTACCGTTCGTTGCAAGTTTCTCTTTCTCCATGAACACATTGAAATTAAAAGCAGGTGGTGCCATCTACAACAGAATTTGTAAAGTTTAGACTAAGTGTATGATAGATTGAGTTCAACTAATCCATATTACGAATGAACTCCCACTCAAAAATGACATCCCTCGTGCCTTTTTGGTGACTACATGAACCAAATCCACTATACCAAGTCCGATCATCACGTGAGTCGGTATAGCTTCAAAGGCGAGCATCAAATGGGCATCATATCTACTATATGACTCATGCTTAACCTTTCGGTCCGTGTTTCGAGGCCATGTCTGTACATGCTAGGCTCGCCAAGTTAGAACCTTAGTATTCGCGTGTGTAACTGTTTTACACCCGAAATATGGTCGTGGATCCAAGAACACCCGATCATCACGTGATGTCTTGGAGCGACGAAAACATAATCGGTGCATACTAAAGGAAGAACACATTCTTATCTTGATATTTAAATGAGGGATCATCTTATTATGCTAACAAAGCGCTAAACAAGCAATATAAGATGCAATCAAACATCACATGGTTATTAGTGAAATGATATGGTTCCCGCATATGATCTCTATCATGTGCACCGTGGTATGATCACTATCATACCTATATGTGTAAGTCCAAGGTCTATGGAGATTACACGTTATGTATGTTGTAAGAGTATCATCTCATACTTCTACTTACAACATCACCATATCATAACACTAGCCCAGCAACAATCTAAACTAGACGCCTCTAATTTATCCATTGCAAGTTTTACGTGGTTTAGGGCTTTTGAGATAGAACCGTTCTTACCTACGAACATGGACCACAACGAGGATAACCAAATTGTTGACAACTCGATGCAAAATAGATATTGACTATAGTAGGAGAGACAGACACCCGCTAGCCACTTATGCAAACTAGTTGCATGTCAATCGTGGAACAGGTCTCATGTGCGAGGACATGTAAAGTTTGTCCGGGCCGCTTCATCCCACTATGCCACCAATATCCAAAATTACAACTAAGGAGAAACAACATGATCATCATCGCCCACATACTCATATGTGTACTACCTGTGTAAAGCATCTACGCATAGATCCGGCTCTGATACCACTATAGGGTGCGCAACATAGAAAACAAATTTTTTCCTACGATGTGAACTATGTACCAAGATCTATCTATTAGATACAAACAACGGGCGGATTTATATCCGTAGAGAACATACCCTTGAAGACCGACAAAGCTTAACGAGTTCAACTCGTGGTTGATGTAGACGATCTCTTGCCGATCTCAAGATCGAGAGGAAGTCCTAGCGCCGCAAATCAGCAGCGCATCCGTGCTCGCACACATGTTCGAGGCATCGAGCAACCTCCGCCTCCTCGCTCCAGCGATGCAGCGGAAGCACAACTCTTTCTTGCCGAATAGCCACCGGGAACATGTATCTCTCTAGTCCGAGACCATGGGGAATAAATTCTAGAGGGGGAGAGAGATCCTTCACGAGGAGGTGTGAGTGAGAGAGAGGAGAGGGGGTGCCTTTTATAGGAGGAGGGGGGCACCCAAGGGGGTGTCCGCCGTCCATGGGGTCTGCCCCCTCCCCTCCTTCATTCATGTGGGTGGACACTCCACTCACAAAATGGCCCTTCAATTTTCTCCACTCAAAATCCCATTAAATTTCCACCAAATTTAATGCAAACTCTCATTAAATAAAAATCTTTTATTTTATTCAGAATTTTGTCAATTAATTTAATGACAAACATTCACAAATAACCCCTTGCTAGAATTCTATTTCACATGCATAACCACTTTATGCAATTTCACCCGAAAACCTGTTTCGGTATCTAGTGAAATAAATTCCTGCGCTTCTTCATTCTTTCGGCATGAAACTTTTGCTCCAATTGGATGCCGGTGTCTCTTAAGTGTGTCACCCTAAGGTTCGTGAATAATGCGGACATGATCGAGACCCCTCTCGGATCAATAATCAGAAGCGGGATCTGGAGACCCATACTGACTCCCACACATTCAACGATGACTTTCTTGTGATCGTCGGAACCTTTTACACTAGTATCTTAATCCCTTTGTTTCACGATATATTACATGTCCGAGATTCGATCATCGGTATCTCCATAACTAGTTTGATCTCGTTACTGACATGCACTTCTTTCTCGTTCCCGTGATATAACATTCTAGTGATCAAATCACTTGCTTGCAAGCTAATCAATGTGATATCACCGAGAGGGCCCAGAGTATATCTATCCGTCATCGGGATGAACAAATTCCACTCTCGATCCATGAGACTCAACATAACACTTTATTAGTTCTGAATCCATCTTTATAATCACCCTGTTGCGGTGTGACGTTTGATGTTATCAAGAAACTCTTCCGGTGTTAGTGATTGACATGATCTCATGGTCTAAGGATTAGGATAACTTCGTAAGTTGTTATAGCAATATAAACTCAATGACTTTGATCGTAATGCTATACTTCGGATGAATGTTCATCACACCATTACACTAATGTTGTGATCCCGTTATTAACAACATCCAATGTCCATGATCAGGAAACCTTGATCATCTTGTTAATCAACGAGCTAGTTTATGAGAGAGGCATAACTAGGAACTTTCTGTTTGTTTATTAAACACACATGTATTAATGTTTCCGTATTAATACAATTATAGCATGCAAAATAAACATCTATCATATACTTGGAATACACATAATAAACACTTTATTATTGCCTCTCAGGGCATATTCCCTTCATATTTCATATCACAACTCTGTTGTGGTCAAGTCAAATTCTCAATTCATTTCACAAGTCATTTTGAAAACATCTGACGGGGGAACAGTATGGCCACTCCAACTATCCATAACCGCGGACGCGGCTATTCAAATAGTTTGACACTCTGCAGAGATTGTACACTTTCACCACAACATTTGATACATCCGTCAGGAACAAATCCTGAATTCACCATACTTAGTATGCGGATAATCAATCCTAACCTTTCCATTACACGCCCTACTATAGGCACCTCTCCTGTGAGTTTGGCCTCCCAACCATGACCAACTGTCATCTTGGGTACTGCACAGGTGGACAATCTTCACAAGGTAGCCTCAGCTGAGACCTTGGCCGTGAGGGAACCCATACTAAGGTATATAAGTTTCCAGTCAAGCCCTACCCAATTTTCAGGTATTGTGGTTGGTATAATTGGAATGGTATCGCATCCAGACAACCATCAGTTTTATAAAGGGCTAAGGCTCATGCCTCAACATTTTCATCATCAAAATCATATGGTGTTCGGAAACACATGTCAAAATATTTCAGTGGAATGACTCATCATTCCAAGGTTTTCATAACCATTTCCACCAAGTATTCCCATCTAAAGTTGATCAAGTTTTATGCTTAGCACTAGCATCTACAAGTGGGGTAAGTACTAATGAGGGGTGGTAAACAAGTGGAGTTTAACTAAGTCCCATCTCATGCCTTAGGATGACATCAAGATTATCTAGCTTAGGCCAAATTTAATGCTCTTTATGCAACCTTCAATTATCTTCCTAGAATCTACAAGTTACTTAAGTAAACTCTAAGAGAAAGCTTTGATAAAGAAATAAAGTATAAAGCTTGCAAGTAAAAATAGGATTGGGTTATCAAGTGGGTATGATCACATATGCTTAAGGCATATAGTTGGCATGGTAACAAGCAAGTATTTGCTTGCATAGGTATCAGTATAAGCTTGATAAGTTAATAGCTTGCAAGTATTGGCTTGCTAAAGTAGAGTATCTTGCAAGTGTTAGCTTGCCTTGTGCAGAGCAGTGGTTGAAGTTCTCCTCGGCTTCTTCTTCGTAGTATCCTCCTTCCTCCTCGTATCCTTGGTCGGTACTAGCGTCTATGAATAAATACGAGGTACACAATCACCAAACAATACTTAACTATTTTCAATCATCACACAAAGGTTTTCTATAGATGATCTAGCATCATCACTAACTTTAAGAGATTAAAGCCTTTGTCTTATTTATTTTATTTTTAGAAAAGTAATTTCTACTCATTGAAAAACTACTTAAGATTTAATATGTCATCACCACATATTTCAGTACATGGGAATGTGATTTAAAGTGGTGTCACGATTTAATAAGGTTTAGCCTTTTTATTTAAAATAAAATAAAGTGACTATAAATGCCTATGTGGCATTCTTTTATTAATTGAACATTGTTTCTGTAAGTAAACTCATATATTTTTATTTATTCTGAAAGGTATGGTCAAATGTGATTTTTGAGAGTTGGAATCAACTCAAAATCTATTATGGTTGAAATTTGAAAAATGTTTGAATACAGAAAAGCTTCTGACTTGTTATTTTTACCAAGGTTGATCTTCAGATCCAAATGATTTGAATCCAACGGGCTTGGATTAAGCATTTCAGTACCTTTCTAACAAAATTAGTTTCATGCAATTTGGTTCACTAAATCGAGCTGGGTTGATTTTTGAATATAGGTACAGAACTATGTTTGAATTAAAATGGAAAAAGCTAAATTCAAACGGCTGGGCTGCGCGGGAAAGGTTAACGGGCCGGCCCAGTGTCACTCCGCAGCGCGGGGCTCAGCTGACAGGGGGGTCTACCGGTCAGTGGCTCATAAGACGCGAAGCGGTACGGGGCGATTTGGTTCGTTGGATTAGAAGTGAGATCAACGGCTGAGGGTCGTCGTCGACGATGAACATGTCACCGGCGAGCTCGAACCCTAGCGGCTCGGTGGGGGTGCATAGGGGGCATACCGGGGCTCCAATGATGACAGCGAGGCGGGAAAATGACGAAGTCGACAACGGCGAACTCAGGGATGGTTGCGGCAGCTCCGGGGGTGGTCGAAATCAACGGCTCCCTTCTTCTCCAGAGGCGGCCTGCTCCGGTGCAATTCTGGCGAGCTGCTTCTCCTCGTGCTCCGGCTAAGGGATGGAATGATCAGTGAGGTGAGGGGAGTGAGATGGTGTGAAGAAATCGAGCGGGGGTCGTCTCCTTTTATAAGCTCGACGGCGAGACCGAGAGGTATGGGTAGGCGACGGTGGCGACACGGCTACGGGCGGCTAGAGGCATGGCTGTGGTTGGCGATCGACGGGCGGTCTCCTGGCGATGCTCTAGAGCTTAAATGCGCGTGTAGGGGCGGTGGCAATTGGTCGGGAACGTGCGGTGCCCCGCGAGGCAGAGGCGGCGAACTCCGCGGCGAGCGGTGGCTACGGGGTACGAGGGATGAAATGAACATGTCTGGTGGTCTCCTGGGATGGTGGGGTGCATGCTGGCGAGCGGCAAGGGATCGAGGTGGTCGGGTTGCGTGGGAACGGCGCGTGCTCTGTGGTGCGCGTCGGCATGGTCGACAGCGGCGCGGGCGCGGCGTTCCTAGCGGTTCTAGGCTCTGTTCTTGAGCTAGGGCTGGTCGAGAGGGGGCGGTGAGGCATGGGATGCATGCTAGACAAGGTGGTCACGGCTAGTTCTTCTCCTAGCTTGCTGTCCACACTGGGGTGACATGGTGAGGCTCGGCCTGCTCACCATTGATGGCATTGGCAAGCTCACAGTGGTACTAGAGGTTAGTCAAGGTTGCTAGATGATCTACTAAGGCTAGTTGCATCCAGAGAAGGGACAAGGTTGGCCCAAAACACTGCTCAACATAATGTTTTTGATTTGGTTGATTTGAATCTGCAACCTGTTTGATGAAATGGCCACAAGAACTTGAGTTTTGAATTTTGAAAAGATTTTTGGTGGGTGTGCTAGGAATGTGTTGAGGATTCTGTGGATGCTTGGGTTTTGAAAATTGAGCTTGTTTGAGTGGTTTTTGAAATAGTGGGATCTTCCCATATGAAATAGATTCAATTTTAAACTGTCATTTAAACTAAGCATTTAAATGTTTTTGGATGATCACAAAGTGGGACTTGGTACCTTATTATGTGTATTAACAAGGGGTGCAAAGATCCATACATGTTTCTGTTGAGTTTTGAAAATTAGAGATAGCCAAAGTAGGCATGGGAGTTAATTTGGCCAAAGTGACCATTCACTTAATTTATTTGTTTTGACTTGTTTGTCTTTGGGAAAAGTTTGGGGATTGTTTAGATGATGTTTATTTCACCTAAGAATCATTTTACAAGCAAAGAAACACAGAACCATGGCAATTCAAAAGAATCCAAATTTTAATACACACCCATATGAATGCTTTCATATTTTTATTTGAAAAAGTTTTTGTTAACCCTAAATTTGGTGATTAGAGTTTGATGATCCAAGTTTAATATTTTTGGGATGTTACAAACCTTCCCCCTTTAAACAAAATCTAGTCCCGAGATTTGAAAAAGGACGAAAAAGATTACCTAGGATTTGAAGAGATCGGGAAACTCCGTCCTGATGTGATCTTCGCGCTCCCAGGTAGCTTCCTCTTCTGTGTGGTTGCTCCACTGAATCTTGAGAAACTTGATGCTTCGGGTTCGGGTGGTTCTGAAAGCTTCTTCCAAAATACGGATGGGTACTTCGGGATAGGTCAGGTCATCGTTGATCTCTATGGTCTGGTGATCAATGTTCTTGAACACTTCCGTCTTCTCCGGAACTTCGAGGCACTTGCGAAGTAATGAGATATGGAACACATTGTGCACGGCTGACATTTCTTCGGGTAGTTCCAATTGATACGACACTTCTCCTTGATGGTTCAGAATCTTGAAGGGGCCGATATATGTAGGGGTTAACTTTCCTTTCAGTTGGAAACGCTGCATTCCTTTCAATGGCGACACTTTCAGATAAACAAAATCTCCAATGTTAAAGGCGAGGTCTCGACGTCTCTTGTCGGCGTAACTCTTCTTCCTTGACTGGGCTGTCTTGAGGTGCTCACGAATCTTGTGAACCTTCTCTTCTGCTTCTCGTAGGATGTCGGGTCCGAAAATTTGACTCTCTCCTACTTCTGACCAGTTCAAAGGGGTGCGACACTTCCTTCCATACATAAATTCAAATGGGGCCATTTGCAAACTAGCTTGATAACTGTTGTTGTATGAAAATTCTGCAAACGGCAAACAGTCTTCCCATTTAGATCCATACTCTAACACACATGCTCTCAACATGTCTTCGAGTATTTTATTTACTCGCTCTGTTTGTCCGTCGGTCTGAGGGTGATAAGATGTGCTGAAATCTAGTCGGGTTCCTAAACCTTCTTGGACTTTCTTCCAGAATATCGAGGTAAACTGTGTTCCTCGATCCGATACGATGTTCTTAGGGACTCCGTGCAAACTGAAAATTGTAGCGATGTACAACTCCGCTAGCTTCGAACTCTGATATGTGGTCTTGACTGGTAAGAAATGGGCGACTTTGGACAATCTGTCCACTATGACCCAAATAGAGTCATTTCCCCTACTAGAAGTAGGCAATCCGGTGATAAAGTCCATTCCAACAGAATCCCATTTCCATTCCGTAATATGCAAGGGTTGCAACAATCCAGCGGGTCTTTGATGTCCCGCCTTGACTCGCTGACATATATCACACTTGGCGATGTAGCTTCCGATTTCTCTCTTCATCTTATGCCACCAAAATTGCTCTTTCAAATCTTGATACATCTTCGTTCCTTCGGGGTGGATAGAATAAAGAGTATCATGAGCTTCCTTCAGAATAACTTCTTTCAACTCAGAATCTGCTGGTACACAAAGGCGTCCTTTGTAACACAAAACTCCTTCTTCGTCTTCGGTGAATCCGGGTACTTTGTCTGTACCGATACGACGCTTGATTCCATCGATACTAGCATTTCCTTTCAGCGCCTCCTTGATCTGGCTGATCAAAGTGGGTTGAAGTTCTATGCTATCCAAAAATCCTTCACTCACTAATTCCATGCGGAAATCTTCCATCTCTTTGTGCAGACTTGGTTGCTCCTTAAAAATCATGGAGTTCAAGCGGCACAGCAATCTGCTAAGGGCATCTGCTACCACATTGGCTTTACCGGGGTGATAGTGAATGTCCAGATCGTAATCCTTGATTAGCTCAATCCATCTTCTCTGCCTCATATTCAGCTCCTTCTGAGTGAATATATACTTCATGCTCTTGTGATCCGAATAAATCTCACGATTTCCCATGAGGTAATGCCTCCATGTTTTCAGGGCTAGAACTACGGCTACGAGTTCGAGGTCATGGGTTGGGTAATTTTGCTCATGTTGTTTCAGTTGTCGAGATAGATAAGATATAACTTTGCCTTCTTGCATTAGCACACATCCGAGACCGATCTTGGATGCATCACAATACACGTCAAAGGGCTTCGTGATATCCGGCATGATTAAGATTGGGGCTGAAATCAATCTCCTCTTGAGTTCTTGAAAACTCGCTTCACATTTGTCCGTCCATTCAAACTTCTTGTCCTTCTTCAGCAATTGGGTCATGGGTCTGGCAATACTCGAGAATCCTTCTACGAACTTGCGGTAGTATCCCGCCAACCTGAGAAATGCACGAACTTGGGTTTGAGTGGTTGGGGCTTGCCAATCTTCGACGTCTTTCACTTTTGCAGGGTCAACGACAATTCCTCCGGCTAATACAATGTGGCCGAGGAATCCTACCTCCTGTAACCAGAATTCACATTTGCTAAACTTGGCATACAACTGATGCTCTCTAAGGGTTCCAAGAATGGTCCTTAGGTGTAGCTCATGTTCTTCTTCCGATTTGGAATAAATCAGAATGTCATCAATGAAAACAACGACAAACTTATCCAGGAACTCCTTAAAAATCTTATTCATGAGATTCATGAAATAAGAGGGGGCATTGGTTAATCCAAAAGACATGACAGTATACTCGTATAATCCATATCTGGTGGTAAAGGCAGTCTTGGGAATATCCTCTGCGCGAATCTTGAGTTGATGATATCCAGTTCTAAGATCAATCTTAGAAAACACTTTGGCACTGGTCAACTGATCAAACAAATCTTCTATCTTGGGCAATGGGTATTTGTTCTTGATAGTGACATAATTCAACTTCCGATAATCCGTACACAAACGGTTACCTCCATCTTTCTTGTCCATAGACAAAACAGGTGATCTCCATGGTGACGCACTTGGTTAAATCAATCCAATTTCCAGCATGGCATCCAGTTGTTTCTTCAGTTCCGCTAGTTCAGACGGGTTCATACTATATGGTCTCTAGGCTATGGGTCCTGTTCCGGGGATTAGTTCAATGATAAACTCGATATCCCGATCTGGGGGCATACCGGGGAAAACATCTGGAAATACATCGGGGTATTCACAGACTATCCGGACTTGGTCAATGGTAGGTTGGGCTATACTCTTGTTGCACTTGAATTGACGAGGTAAGGTTTCAGATATATGCTCGACTGATATTACGGTTGTACTGGTCATGGTTATGGCTTTCTTGGCACAGTTAATTAATCCTTTATGTTTGGCCATCCAATCCATTCCTAGTACTACTTCCAAACCTTTAGTTCCAAGTACTATCATATTAGCATAAAAATCTATGCCATGGATTCGGATAGGGACAGCTTTGCAAATATGCCTAGCTTTGGTGGTTGAACCGGGATTTGAACAATCATAACATGCTTCAGTTTGGTTGGTTGAATCTTACTAGTGCATGCAAATTCTTCGGTGACAAATGATTGCGATGCACCAGAATCAAACAATACTCTAGCAAGTACTGAATTAACAGAAAACATACCCAGCACGACGTCTAGCGCTTCCCGGGCTTCTTCAACATGCATGAGAAAAAGACGGCTGTTGCGGTTGAGCGAATTCCCTGGGGAAAACCTTCTTCCAGGCTGAACACGACGCTACTGCTGAGCTGGGGCATTTGCATTGGGGGCTGCGGCATTCTTCTTGGGGAACTCATTGGAATAGTGACCCTTATTTCCATAGTCATAATAAGTCACTTGCGACTTGTCCTTTGCTGCAACTGGCACAGCATTGCTTCCAGTCCTCGGTGCAGTGCTAGTGTTGGCGGCAGCATTGTTGTTGTTGAATTTGGGTGGTGCACGGTTGAAATTGCCAGAGTTGCCGGGGTTGTTGTGATTTCCTCCGGGCCTTGGGTTTCCACGGTTGGGATAGGTCGTACGGTTCATCGGGGGTCTGTTGGTTCTCGGGGCAAATCCTGGAGATGGGTTGGGGCGATACTTTGGGGTATGATGGGTTCCTGGCTGATGCATCATGCGGCGCTTGAGGTTCTCGTTGGCTTGGTTGATCTTTCCTTCCATCTGAATGGCAGAGTCGACGAGGGCTTCAATATCAGCAAAGGGAATATTGACCAACACCGTCTGCATCTCATCGTGCAGACCATTCAAGAATCTTTCTTTCTTCTTGGCTTTCGGGTCGATCTCATCCGGGGCATACCTAACTAATGACAGGAATTTGTCACGGTATTCCACTACGGTCATCCTTCCTTGCTTCAGTTCTCTGAACTCATCTCTCATCCTCTTGATCAAACCCGGTGGCACATGGGTTCTGCTGAACTTGACCTTGAATTCCTCCCAGGTCATCATCTGTCCTCCGGTCATTGCACGAACGCTGTTCCACCATGCTCTTGCATCTCCGGCTAGATAGTGGGTGGCGAACAGAACTTTCTCGTTGGCTTCCACTCCTGTGACTTCTAGGTTGTTCTCCATGGTCTGCAGCCAATCATCGACATCTAGGGGCTCTTCTGACTTAGTAAAAACAGGTGGGTTGGTGTTCTGGAAATTCTTGAGCTTAGATCCATGGTTCTCCCGGTTTCCTTGGCCTTGATTGTTGTGGGCTAGCTGAGCTATCTGCTGGAGGGTGGCTAAGTTGGCTTGACGTTTGGCTCCTTCGGCTTCGCGGTCAGAAACCAACATTTGCAGGATCTGCAACATCGGGTCCGGGGATGAACCACTTCCTCCGCGAGGCATTTGAAGATTGAGATAGATCATGAGAAAAGAGGGAAATTTCTAAGGTTCAGGGACTTTGAAAAGTTTTTAAAGTTTGACTCAGATTTTCTAGCAACTTGCTTTTCATTCATTCATCCATAGCACACGATACAACACACACAACAACATAGGTAAACAGATGGTTTTAAGAACCATTCTGGAAACTACGATATAGTGGGACCGAATACAACTCACTACGCTAGTGATCAGGTGCTACTACTCCTTGGAGTCGGTGTAGTCGTCATCCTCATCATCCTCATCGTCATCGATGAAGGCAAAATCATCCTCATCGGTGAAGAAGTCCATGGCCTGATCCTCCAGAAAATCATCATCATCGCTGAGATAGGAGTAGGGGTCTCCACGAAGATCCTCTCTGGCATTCTCCCTTTCCTCCATCTGCATGTCTCTCTCGTGGATGGTCTCCTCCAAATCCGAGATACGGTGGCGAAGTCGGGTAATGATGCGCTCCTTCTTGTCAAGCTGACGACGACGAGACTTGCGATCCTTCACTAGCATGGCGATGGTATGATCCTTCGTCTTGATGATGGCAGACTTGTGGTTGGAGTAGTCACGGGCATTGTCCAGTTCTTGCTGACGATCATACATCATGAAGCTAAGGTGGTCCAACTGAGTCTTTAGCTCGTGGTGGTATGGGGCTTCTAGTGCCTGTCCCATAGCATCACACCTTGGACAAAACTCAAAGCGGGTACCCTTGATCTGATTGATACTCTGCCCACATAGACGGGCAAGAGCTTCCTGCATGGCCCTGGCAAGTCCATCGAGCCAGTTGTTCTCTCTTAAGGTGAACTGAATTCCCTCGGCAGTGGGAGGTTCAATCTTTCCTCGGAGACTTGCAACAATTAGCCACTGCAGATCTTCTCCTCCTTGATCATTGAGCTGAGCTCCGAAGAACTCGGGGTGCAGACGCTCCAAAAGTTCAGAAAGCTGGTCCAGGTCACGCTCAAAGATGAGGTCTCCTCCATTCCCCAACTGATAAAATTTGCTGTACTTCACGTCCATCTATAAGAATGTAGGATGACTAAGTTAGTAGAGTGATCAAGTGTGTCAAATTTTATGTATTTTGCAAGAGTTTTTGAGGAACATGAATTTTCACAAAAGAATCAAAGTGATAAGAATGGGAATAAATTTTTGTAAATATTTGCTTCCTTTGGTTTTGAAACTAAGTTTTTGATTCAAACGTCCAGTCTAACTAGGGTCTCGTATGGTGAGGATGGCTCTGATACCAACTTTTCAACACCCGGATTTTTAATCCCAGATGCCTGTTATGCCATACATCGCAATCCTAGGATTACCATTTTTGCGAGACATAACAGATTTGGATAGCACAGTACATCATCCATTACAAACCATACATAAGGTCTTACACAAATAAGGATCTCATGATCCAGTTCTTAATACAACTCAAGCAGCGGAAATACGTAATAATAAAGGTAGCGTAGGTGAAGCTCCATCTTCGGGGTCACAGGCAATGCTGACAATGGGAGATTATCCTAGTTGTCGTAACCTTCCTGGGGTCCTTTGTCCTGGTACTCCTCTTTATAGTCTGGCCGCGGGAATAGCCAGGGACAAAGCCATGAGTACTCTTTAAGTACTCCTAAACTAATAATAACAGTTAAAGGGGTTTTTGTAGTGGGACACTAAGCTCTAGGGTTGTTTTGCAAAAAGCCAGATTTACCTCTACTAAGGTTTAGAAACAAAGAATGCTAGTTGAAGTTTTATAACACTTAAGTGGGAACTTGTATTTCATATCACAACTCAGTTGTGGTCAATTCAAATTCTCAATTCATTTCACAAGTCATTTTGAAAACATCTGACGGGGGAACAGTATGGCCAATCCAACTGTCAATAACCGCGGACGCGGTGTAGCATCCCAATTGTCTAACAATTGTAATGCTACTTGGTCTAGTAATATAATGGCTACTTCCTATATACAATTGTTGCATCATAATTATATCATGCTCATGTCATCATGCCACCTTGCATTTGAGCATCATATAAAACCCTTTTTGTTTTGGATCTTCTCTCATATGCATTGTAAATTGTAGTTGCCTCTTGATATTGTATTTGGTTCTTGATATATTGTGTAAATGCCCAAGTTGAGTTGGGGCATATCTTTTATTAATCTCCACCACCTTTCTTGTCATCACCCCATCATTCCACCATTCCACCATATATGAGCATTGCAACTTATTTGGTTTTACCTCTAGCTCATGTGGGTTGGAATGGATCCAATTCTATCTCCACATGCTCTCAGATATGCACCATATTGTTCCCACATTATTGGTTTATGAGAGCCACATGGCCACCTTTGCATGCCTTGTGAGTGGAACCTTTTCCTAGCTTCCATATGGGTTGTTTTGGGGTTATTATCATGTTGGGATATTTTTGGGACTATTAAACATCTAGTGGAATATACACTAGCCAGTCCCAATTATAATCAAATGTGATCATCTCCATCTACTCCACTTGGAACTTTCATTTAAATTCTTTTGCTTGGCTTATTCCATATTTCTGGAATACATATGTATAAATGCCATGAATAGTTATTTTGTTTTCACAAGATTAAAACATGGCATTTAATGCATTTGCATGGGCCATGCAACCATCACCATCTTTGGTCCTCCTTTGGTTTTAATTGTTTTTGAGTGGATCATCTTCTCTTCTCTCTCCTTCTCTCAATCTTTTCCATCTTGCTATGCTTCCTTGCCATGTGCATCAAGACCCTCACTCTCACCTTATCTCCTTCACACATGCATGATCATGTGAGGTCATATCCTTAAAAACCCTATCTTATCTCTCCTTATCCATCACCATGTGTCCAACAAACACTCCCCTCTCCATCTCTTTTCCCCATCATGCTTGATCTTGTAGATTATCTAAACCCTAAGCCCTCATCTCTCCTCTCTCTTAACCCTCCTCTCTAAACCACACCCCCCATCTAACCTAACCCGAGCCCCTCTCTAGCTAACCCTAGTTCCCACCCACACCTCTCTCACCCCCCTCTCTCTACCTTGCTGGCCCCACCTGGCCCTCTCTCGCCCACACCCTAGCTACCATCCACCCATACCCTAACCCAGCCTCTCCTTCCTAACCTAGATATCTAACCCCTTCCAACCCTAGCTCCTTGCCACACCACCTCTCCCTCTCTCTGTCCCTGTCAGACCCCACGCCCGAGCCCTACACTTTGCCTATCTCTGGACCAGCCCAGGCCAAGCTCTGCTGAAAGCACGTGAGGAGGAGAAGAAAAGGTGGCCGAGCCACCTTTTTCTCTCCACCGATCCCCCACGGCACCTCCCCCCTCTCCCTCTCTGCTATCTACTCCCTCTGGCCTCTCCTGCCTCTCCGAGATCTCCCTAGACCGCTTCCCTTTCTCCCTGCCTTCCCCTACCACCTCCTATCCCATCGCCGGCCACCGTCGGTGTCCACCACCGATCCCTCGAACCAGCAGGCGAGCGTGGCGTGGAGGTTGTCGAGGGAGCCGAGGAGGTTCCCCTGCATCGTCCAGTAACCGCCAGCGAGGAGGAGAAGGGCCAGAGCCGAAGATCACCGACGAGCCCGACGCCAAACCCTAACTCCGGTCCGCCAGCGCCGTCGCCGATCCCCTGCACTCCAGTCCGATCCACCGCCACCGAGAGCCCCGCGGTGAGCTCCTCTACCTCCTAGACACCCTCCTCTGGCCTATCCACCCCTGTACGCGCTAGTCAATTCGTCGAGCGCTCATTGAAGGCCTTCAGCGATCACGTCCTCGCCGTCGTGAGCGGTAGTGTTCTCGCCAAGCGGCTTTCCCAAGAATAACCAGCCACCGCAGTAACCGCCGCAGACACGCGCGAGGTCGCGGATCGACCCTGCATCGAGCCCGCTGCCGAGCACCGCTTTGTCGTCGAGATTCGGAGAAGAAATGATGAACGACGGCTACTTTGCACTTCCCCCCCCCCCTGCGCCTTTTGCTGCTCAACCCGCGGTCCAGCCCAGGCCCGCTAGTCAGTGTCTGTTACCGTTTTACAAAAAGCACCCTGCCCTTTGGTTCCGTCAACCCGCAGACCCCCCCCCCCCCGCTGCGCCGCGTGGCCTACCACCTGGCCCCACTTGTCGGTGTCTTTGGCTAGGATTGTCTGGGTAACAAAAGTTTCTGTCCTTTTCTGTTTTAATTCAAACTTTTCCAAATTAATTTAAATTCAAATTTTCAAATCTGTTTTCAAATAACTTTTAAAATATAAACCCAAATTAAACATGTAATATATGTTTTTGAATCAGAAAAATGTGAGGAATTCAAATATGCCATCCAAAATATATTTTGAACACTTTAAATTTCGAGTTGTTTAAAATTACAATAAAATGCCCTTTTTCCTTAATTAATTAATAACTTTTGTTTTATAACTCCAAATTTGACAAATAATATGTCTAAAATGATTAGCTCGACGAGACCTTTCTGTTTATGCATTCCATGTTCTGAATTGCAGCATGCATCATATAAATATAAAGTATACAGCAACTTAACTGAGGTTAAAATATTGTTAAAACTCCATAAAATGCCTTATTCTTGTATTCCACATCTCACCCATGCCATGCTACATTATTGCCATGCAAAGTGTGCATCATTCATCATGGCATGATTGTGTGCTTGATGCATTTTATTCATATGCTTGCACACTTTATTTATGTTGGCCCTTGTTTGTTTGGTTCTTCCTCGAATAGACGCTGAGCAGGGGATATATCAAGAAACCCAGGAGCACTACCCAGATCCTTCTCTCGCTTCAACTGAGCTGCCAGGCAAGCACTACCACATGCTTGCATACATATAGTACCTTTTGCCTCTATCTTATTCTTGCATCATTGAGTCGTGATTGCATTAAACTGAACCCCAAGTATTGCATAGCCTTTACTTTTAAACCCCACCGAAGCTTGTTCCTCCATCCCATGAGCCATTACTACAGGAGTTGTTTGAGCCATGCGAGTCGTAGAACAGCATGTGTAGGGTATGTGAGTGTCTGATAGATAACGAGGTACCTAAACAACTTAACCTGAGTAGTAATGGGATAACTAATGAAAGTGGCACCGGTGAGCAATATCTGTTATTTGGTTTTTCCTGCTCACTTGTGTCCCGTAGGACCCCGAGTACTTGATTCCTGTTCCTTGAATATTCGCGCTATCCACATCCGGGAGGCTTATGAACCCCCCTGATCCAGAGCTTGATTCATTCTTATTTCTTGGGGCCACAAAGTAGTTTGGGGCTTTATTACTATTTTGTACTTCTGCCATGCTTTACTGCTTAATTTAAGATTGTGCGAGGATGCACCTGTACTGTTTAGGGAAGCGGAGTGTTTTCGCGGTATCGACAAGCCCAGTCACACTTTCGGGTTCCCAGTCGTTTACAGCCACAGACGCAAACCATGAGTCCGTCTCGAGTCGGCTAACCGTTCTTGGGTAGCTTAATGGGGTGGCCCCTGAAATATTTCTGAATCCTGTGATCGCTTTGTCGTGAATGCCTCGTTGGGTTTTGATTTGGTTTTTCCGAGGTTGATCGAGTGTGTGTTGCTATTTGTGCACCCCTGCAGGGTAAAACTTTCTGAAAGCCGTGTCCGCGGTTATGGACGACTTGGAGCACAGTTTCTCGATCATAGACAAGTATAACTAAAGTACCGCTTTTAATTTGACTAAGTACCTGACTAGTAAATAGTGCAACTCTCAGGGATTGGATAATAAAACTGCCAACGGATGGGGGGTTGTTCGTCCGCTTCCTCGTCGGTAAGCGAGGAGGAGGATGGATCTGTTAATATTACCGTTATAACTGTTGTTATTAATTCACGGACATCCATCTATCTATGGTTAGGCGGATGGTTAGCGAGTATCTATAGAATTGATAGGGTTTATCTTTTGCTGCAATTGCGTCACCCCAGGTTGTGTCCCCTTTAGAGGCATAAAGACTTGCTGAGTACCCCTAGGGTCTCACACGATAAATTGTTTGATTCAGATGAACAGGTAAACTCGCAAGATGGATACTGGGTGGAGGAGACGGACGATGTTGGCAACGATCACTTGGTGTAGAGATTCCGGGAACGGGGATCCGTGAGATCTGTGGGCGGGATGTGTTTATTTATGGGGCATCTTATGCCGATTTGCTTCTTATCCGTACTCGGATCTTGTTTTCCGCTTCACTTTGATACTGATGTTTGATGTATGAGGAGATATCCTAAACTATTATATCTATCTAGGATATTTGGATCTTGCCGTATGGCGTTGCAATATTCTATTTCTTTTTAGATGGAATGGCTCGAGGACTGTTGTATGGTGGCTTGCATACATACTCATTTGTGTATGTAGTTGATCCCTTCGCTTTGCCGATTACGCCTGCTCTTGTCCCGATGTTTGGAAATGGTTAGACGGCGAAAGGTTCACTGTGAGTGGCATTTGGGCCCCAGCACTATTTTAACCATTTCCGCTCATCCGGGCTTGTAACTAGGGCGTAATTCACCGAGGTAGTTACAATTGGTATCGAGCCATCCCGCCTTCGTGGTCTCAAAAATGGTCGTTGTCAGTCTAGCAAATATTTTGGTAGCTATGTATACTAGGGAAAAACAAAACGCGAGAGTAGGATTGCTTCCACTTTTCTTCTTACCCACCCACCCACCCTTTTCTGGTAAGGAAGTGTAACGTTTTTCAATCCTCTTCTTTAAAATTCAAACTAGGATTCACGTGTTCTGGGTTTCCGTAGTACCATAGGTTGTGTGTGTGTGTGTGTGCGTGTGTGTAATTCCTTGTCTATCTGTTGCATCCAACATGTTATCTTTATCTGCCTTTGGTTATCAACTGTTGGTACATTCCATACCGACAGGCTTTTGCAAACCGACGCGATCTATCTGATTCGTTGTATACCGCCGCGATCTGTCTTACTCTTTGTTATCCGACGTTATCTTGTTTGGGGTGTTCGTTTCCGTAGTTACTAATCTTTAGGTTATCTTGAGAAGAAGGTGTTGGGATACGTGTTCTACTTATTCATGTGCGGAGTAATGATTTGAGTGCGGGATGGAGTCGCGACCATACCACTACTCTTATCATTCGCTCTTGTATATTGAATTGGTAGAGTCACTAATCTTGATTCGTTAAGTGATTTTGCGCATCTATTGGTATTTTAATGCCGAAATTTGCGGAAAAAATTTCTTTGATATATCTGTGTACCACACTCCTTTTCAGTCGTGTGCGATATGCTTAATATCTTCTAGGTGCTTTGAACTTCGTTGATATTTTAATATCATCTTAGTAAATTGTATCCTTTAATATTGGTTAATTCCATCTTGGTACTATTTTGGATTATTATTATTCTCCATTATAGTACTGACTTGTGTTTTATATCAACCACAGGATGGCACCACCACGCCGTTCTGATGAGGACATACAACCTGAACTGGGGGCAGCGTTGTCAAGCATCGCCAATGCCTTGGCAGCAATGCAGCAGAACCAGCAGCGTTTTGAAGAAAGTGTCAGGAGGAATGAGTTTGTTCCGCTACCTCCACCTCCCAAGCGAGGAGACATCAAGAGCTTCCTGAAGTTCAACCCACGTCAATTTGATGTTTCTGATCAACCACTTGATGCTGATGATTGGTTGCGTGAGATGTCAAGGTTACTGATGACTGCTGATGTTCCTGAGCAAGAATGGGTAAAGTGTGTCACTCACCTTCTGAAGGGAGATGCAGCTCTCTGGTGGGAGAATTACCTGAAGGCAAACTGCACTGGTTTTCAGCCTACTTGGGGACAGTTCACTGGAGCTTTCAAAGAGCAGTATCTGTCAGAAATTGTCATGGAGAGGATGAAGGAAGTGTTTCTCAACCTCAAGCAGGGCAATGACAATGTCAATACCTACATCAGAAACTTCATGAACCTTTCTCGTTATGGTGGCGATGAGATCTCTGATGACAAGAAGAAGCAAAAGAGGTTTCGGCAAGGGCTCAATGCATCGATTAAATATGCAATCACACATGCAAGGCCGGCGTTTTTTCTAGAACTTCAGCATACAGCTCTGCAGGAAGAAGCAAGTAGACAAGTGTTTGAGGAGTCAAAGAAACACAACCGCGATGCAGCAAGCTCTTCAGCTATGTCAACTCCTTCTAAGCGTCGTGTCTGGGTTCCTAACACCCCACCGTCGCTTCCGGCTCCACCAAGACCTTCAAGCTACGCGGCAAGGCCCCCAAACTTCCTCACCGCTGCTCCGGGGCTACAACCACCACTACCTGAGCGCTGGCGGAGTCCAGCTACGTTGCTCCACGTCCACACGGTGCTTGTTACACTTGTGGAGAACCTTTGGGCATCAATCTGGAACCGTCTGATGAAAACAAAGCTCTTCCTCCACCACCTCCAAGATCTGCGCAAGCTCTCCTATGGTTCGTGCACCACCACCTCGGGCTCTCAACATCAACACCAAGCCGGGTCTCATTGCTCGTGCTAATCTGTGTCAACGCCGCTCAAGCTGAGCATGCACCTGGAGTTGTGATGGGTATGCTTCCCGTTAACTCAGTCCCTGCACGAGTTTTGTTTCATTCTGGTGCATCGCATTCTTTTGTTTCTCACAAGTTTGCACATGAGAATGAGTTAGCGTTGGATCCTCTCCTTAAGCGGTTAATGGTTCTTTCTCCTGGAGCAAAGATGGCAGCTTCTAAGATCAGCCATGGCAATCAAATTGAGATTGGTGGCTCTTCGTTCTCGGCGTCCTTAATTGTTCTGGGCAATTCTGACATTGATGTCATCTTGGGCATGGATTGGTTGACAGCAAATGCAGCTGTGATTGATTGTCTTTGAGCTTCGGTTTCTCTGAAGATTCCTGAAGGCCATATAGTCTATTCTCCAAGTTAGACTCCTGCTATCCAGCTTTTCTCTTTGGCGGCTCTGAATGATGATGCTATGGAAGCTATTCAGAGTGTTCCGGTGGTCTGTGAGTTCCCAGATGTCTTTCCTGAAGAGTTGCCAGGTATGCCTCCGGATCGTGAGGTTGAGTTTGTAATTGAGCTTGAACCTGGAACGGCTCCTATCTCCAAGCGGCCTTATAAAATGGGTCCTGCTGAGTTGGCTGAACTCAAACGTCAGCTTGATGAACAAGAGAAGTTGGGTTTCATTCAACACAGTACTTCTTCTTGGGGTAGCCCAACAATCTTTGTGAAGAAGCGAGACAAGACTGATAGACTTTGTGTTGACTATCGGGCTCTCAATGCTAAAACCATCAAGAATAAATATCCCTTCCACGGATTAATGATCTCTTGATCAGCTAAATTTGGTAGCTGGTATTCTCTAAGCTTGACTTGAGAAGTGGTTATCACCAAATCAAGATTCGCAAGGAAGATGTTCCTAAAACAGCTTTCACCACCCGCTATGGCCTGTATGAGTACACGGTCATGTCTTTCGGTCTCACCAACGCACCTGCAACCTTCTCGAGGCTTATGAACTCGGTTTTCATGGAGTATCTTGATAAGTTCGTTGTGGTCTATCTGGATGACATCCTAGTCTATTCTAAGTCACAGGAAGAGCATGAAGAACACCTTCGGTGTGTCCTAAACAAGCTTCGTGAGAACCGCTTGTATGCAAAGTTCTCCAAATGTGAGTTTTGGCTGCCTCAAGTCACCTATCTTGGTCATGTCATCTCTGCCAAGGGCATTGCCGTCAACCCGGAAACTGTAAAGACAATTGTTGAATGGCTTCCTCCTGTAAATGTCAAAGAAGTGCGGAGTTTCCTGGGTTTGGCTAGTTATTGCCGCTTGTTCAGAACTTTTCAAGATAGCGAAGCCTCTTACCGATCTCCTCAAGAAAGGCAAGAAATACCTTTGGACTCTGCATGTCAAGCAAGCTTTGAGACACTCAAAGAGAAGCTCACTTCCACCAGTCTTGGTTCCTCCGGATACATCCAAGCCTTTCCGGATCTTCGTGGCGATCTTTGCAAGGATTGGGTGCGGTCCTTATGCAAGAAAAGCAAGTTGTTGCTTATGCCTCTCGACAGTTGAAGACGCATGAGATCAACTATCCTACACATGACCTCGAACTCGCAGCAGTTGTCTTTGCTTTGAAAGTATGGAGGCATTACTTGCTAGGCAACCGTTGTGAAATATTTTCTGATCACAAGAGTTTGAAGTATATCTTCACTCAGCCTGATCTCAACCTTCGTCAGAGGAGATGGATTGAAGCAATCAATGATTTTGATTTGACCATCAACTACACTCCGGGCAAAGCTAATGTCATGGCCGATGCTCTCAGCCGCAAAGCTTATGTCAACAACCTCATGATGGAAGAACAACAGCCTCTCTTGTGCGAGGAATTCCGTCAGCTCAACCTTGAAATTGTGGAACAAGGGTATCTTCTGAACCTTCTGGCAACCCCTCTCTTGGAAGAAAAGGTTCGCTCCTTTCAGCTTGGTGATCCATACACAAGAAAGGTCATCTCCAACATCCAGCTTCCGAAGTATGAGTCCTTCCACGTCGATGATCAAGGCACGCTTTTCTTTGAACACCGGATGTTTGTTCCGAACTACCCGGGTTTGAGAGAGCAAGTTCTCAAGGAGGCGCATGATTCTGTTCTTTCTATCCACCCTGGCAGCACAAAGATGTACATGGACTTGAAAACACAATATTGGTGGCCGGGTTTGAAACGATATTGTGCCAAGTATGTCTCGGAGTGTGATGTCTGCCGCAGAGTGAAAGCTGTTCATCAGAAACCTTCCGGCCTTCTACAACCATTGAAACCCCCGGAATGGAAATGGGAGAAAGTAGAGATGGACTTTATCACTGGTTTTCCAAGGTCGCAGAAGGGCAACAATGCAATCTTTGTTGTCATTGACAGGCTTTCTAAAGTGGCACACTTATTTTCCGTCAAGGAAACAATTTCTGCAATTCAGTTGGTTGAGCTCTATATCAACAGAATTGTCTATCTGTATGGGGTTCCGCTTGAGATCAGTTCAGACCGTGGAAGCATCTTCACTTCCAAGTTCTGGGAAAGTTTCCAAAATGCTTTGGGAACAAAGTTGAACTTCAGCACAGCTTACCACCCTCAGTCGCAAGGACAAGTTGAAAGGATCAATCAGATTCTGGAGGATATGCTCCGTGCGTGCGTCATCTCTTTTGGCATGAAGTGGGAAGAATGTCTTCCTTATGCTGAATTCTCTTACAACAATAGCTTCCAGAAAAGTCTAAAGATGGCACCATTTGAGGCTCTCTATGGTCGCAAATGCAGAACTCCGATTGGTTGGTGGTGCGGAGAAAGAATATTGTTTGGCCCCGACATTGTAACTCAAGCGGAGGAGAAGGTTCACATCATTCTTGAAAATCTGAAGATTTCTCAAAGTCGCCAAGAGCAATTATGATGAAAGCACACGGACATGGAGTATGTCCCTGGTGATCTCGTTTACCTTCGTGTCACTCCCATGAGAGGCACGCACCGCTTTGGTATCAAAGGAAAGCTGGCTCCTAGATACATCGGTCCATTCAAAATTCGTGGAAGAAGAGGAGAAGTTGCTTATGCTCTTGAGCTCCCGGAAAAACTCAAGGTCCATGATGTTTTCCACATCTCTCAACTCAAGAAGTGCTTCAAGGATTCCGGCAGGACTGTGGATCATGAGCTTATCAATCTCCAAGAAGACCTGTCTTATCAAGAACACCCCACAAAAATCCTTGAGATCGCAGAAAGAAGGACTCGCAACAAGTCCATCAAGTTCTGCAAGGTGCAGTGGTCGCACCATTCCGTTGATGATGCCACTTGGGAACGTGAAGATGAGCTCCGTGCCAAGTATCCTACCCTCTTTGTGTCTTCTTCTTCTTCCTAGAATCTCGGGGCGAGATTCCTGTTTAGTGGGGGAGAGTTGTAGCATCCCAATTGTCTAACAATTGTAATGCTACTTGGTCTAGTAATATAATGGCTACTTCCTATATACAATTGTTGCATCATAATTATATCATGCTCATGTCATCATGCCACCTTGCATTTGAGCATCATATAAAACCCTTTTTGTTTTGGATCTTCTCTCATATGCATTGTAAATTGTAGTTGCCTATTGATATTGTATTTGGTTCTTGATATATTGTGTAAATGCCCAAGTTGAGTTGGGGCATATCTTTTATTAATCTCCACCACCTTTCTTGTCATCACCCCATCATTCCACCATTCCACCATATATGAGCATTGCAACTTATTTGGTTTTACCTCTAGCTCATGTGGGTTGGAATGGATCCAATTCTATCTCCACATGCTCTCAGATATGCACCATATTGTTCCCACATTATTGGTTTATGAGAGCCACATGGCCACCTTTGCATGCCTTGTGAGTGGAACCTTTTCCTAGCTTCCATATGGGTTGTTTTGGGGTTATTATCATGTTGGGATATTTTTGGGACTATTAAACATCTAGTGGAATATACACACTAGCCAGTCCCAATTATAATCAAATGTGATCATCTCCATCTACTCCACTTGGAACTTTCATTTAAATTCTTTTGCTTGGCTTATTCCATATTTCTGGAATACATATGTATAAATGCCATGAATAGTTATTTTGTTTTCACAAGATTAAAACATGGCATTTAATGCATTTGCATGGGCCATGCAACCATCACCATCTTTGGTCCTCCTTTGGTTTTAATTGTTTTTGAGTGGATCATCTTCTCTTCTCTCTCCTTCTCTCAATCTTTTCCATCTTGCTATGCTTCCTTGCCATGTGCATCAAGACCCTCACTCTCACCTTATCTCCTTCACACATGCATGATCATGTGAGGTCATATCCTTAAAAACCCTATCTTATCTCTCCTTATCCATCACCATGTGTCCAACAAACACTCCCCTCTCCATCTCTTTTCCCCATCATGCTTGATCTTGTAGATTATCTAAACCCTAAGCCCTCATCTCTCCTCTCTCTTAACCCTCCTCTCTAAACCACACCCCCCATCTAACCTAACCCGAGCCCCTCTCTAGCTAACCCTAGTTCCCACCCACACCTCTCTCACCCCCCTCTCTCTACCTTGCTGGCCCCACCTGGCCCTCTCTCGCCCTGGCCCACACCCTAGCTACCATCCACCCATACCCTAACCCGAGCCTCTCCTTCCTAACCTAGATATCTAACCCCTTCCAACCCTAGCTCCTTGCCACACCACCTCTCCCTCTCTCTGTCCCTGCCAGGCAGACCCCACGCCCGAGCCCTACCTGCCTGCCTATCCTGGACCAGCCCCAGGCCAAGCCTGCCCGAGCACGTGAGGGAGGGAGAAGAAAAGGTGGCCGAGCCACCTTTTTCTCTCCACCGATCCCCCACGGCACCTCCCCCCTCTCCCTCTCTGCTATCTACTCCCTCCGGCCTCTCCTGCCTCTCCCAGATCTCCCCAGACCGCTTCCCTTTCTCCCTGCCTTCCCCTACCACCTCCTATCCCATCGCCAGCCACCGTCGGTGTCCACCACCGATCCCTCGAACCAGCAGGCGAGCGTGGCGTGGAGGTTGTCGAGGGAGCCGAGGAGGTTCCCTCATCGTCCGGAAACGCCCGAGGAGGAGAAGGGCGAGCCAAGATCACCGACGAGCCCGGCCAAACCCTAACTCCGTCCGCCAGTGCCTCCGATCCCCGCACTCGGTCGATCCACCGCCACCGAGAGCCCCGCGGTGAGCTCCTCTACCTCCTAGACACCCTCCTCTGGCCTATCCACCCCTGTACGCGCTAGTCAATTCGTCGAGCGCTCTCTGCGCTGGCGCGCTCGCGGTCACGTCCTCGCCGTCGTGCCGGTGATGTTCTGGCAATGCGTTCCAGCAACACGCCAGCCACCGCAGCGGTAACCGCCCGCCGCGCCAGCGCCGCCGAGTCGCGGATCGACCCTACATCGAGCCCCTTTGTTGAGCACCGTTTGTCGTCGAGATTCGTAGAAGAAGAAACGATAACGGCTACTTTGCACTTCCCCCCGCTGCCTTTTCGACCCTCAGCAGTCGGCCAGCCCGCTAGTCGATGTCTTACCGTTTTACAAAAAGCACCCTGCCCTTTGGTTCCGTCAACCCGCAGTCCCCCGCTGCGCCGCGTGGCAGCCTCGCACCCGCCCACTGGCGTGTGGGTCCGCAGAGCCTCGGAGCCCACCTGTCTTTCCCTGTGGCTAGTTAAGGCCGCGGTGTAAAACCTTTTCCGCGCGCGTGTCGCCCAGTCAGCACCTGGCCCCACTTGTCGGTGTCTTTGGCTAGGATTGTCTGGGTAACAAAAGTTTCTGTCCTTTTCTGTTTTAATTCAAACTTTTCCAAATTAATTTAAATTCAAATTTTCAAATCTGTTTTCA
Organism: Avena insularis; assembly: GCA_023614405.1. Lineage (NCBI taxonomy): Eukaryota > Viridiplantae > Streptophyta > Magnoliopsida > Poales > Poaceae > Avena > Avena insularis. The sequence continues at coordinate 3,164,877 of CM042691.1, forward strand.
AATAACTTTTAAAATATAAACCCAAATTAAACATGTAATATATGTTTTTGAATCAGAAAAATGTGAGGAATTCAAATATGCCATCCAAAATATATTTTGAACACTTTAAATTTCGAGTTGTTTAAAATTACAATAAAATGCCCTTTTTCCTTAATTAATTAATAACTTTTGTTTTATAACTCCAAATTTGACAAATAATATGTCTAAAATGATTAGCTCGACGAGACCTTTCTGTTTATGCATTCCATGTTCTGAATTGCAGCATGCATGATATAAATATAAAGTATACAGCAACTTAACTGAGGTTAAAATATTGTTAAAACTCCATAAAATGCCTTATTCTTGTATTCCACACCTCACCCATGCCATGCTACATTATTGCCATGCAAAGTGTGCATCATTCATCATGGCATGATTGTGTGCTTGATGCATTTTATTCATATGCTTGCGCACTTTATTTATGTTGGCCCTTGTTTGTTTGGTTCTTCCTCGAATAGACACTGAGCAGGGGATATATCAAGAAACCCAGGAGCACTACCCAGATCCTTCTCTCGCTTCAACTGAGCTGCCAGGCAAGCACTACCACATGCTTGCATACATATAGTACCTTTTGCCTCTATCTTATTCTTGCATCATTGAGTCGCGATTGCATTAAACTGAACCCCAAGTATTGCATAGCCTTTACTTTTAAACCCAGAAGCTTGTTCCTCCATCCCGTGAGCCATTACTACAGGAGTTGTTTGAGCCATGCGAGTCGTAGAACAACATGTGTAGGGTATGTGCGTGTCTGATAGATAACGAGGTACCTAAACAACTTAACCTGAGTAGTAATGGGATAACTAATGAAAGTGGCACGGTGAGCAATATCATTATTTGGTTTTCCTGCTCACTTGTGTCCGTGGGACCCAGTACTTGATTCATGTTCCTTGAATATTCACGCTATCCACATCCGGAGGCTTATGAACCCCCACAGGCGAGCTTGATTCATTCTTATTTCTTGGGGCCACAAAGTAGTTTGGGGCTTTATTACTATTTTGTACTCTGCCATGCTTTCTTTGCTTAATTTAAGATTGTGCGAGGATGCACCTGTACTGTTTAGGGAAGCGGAGTGTTTTCACGGTATCGACAAGCCCAGTCACACTTTCGGGTTCCCGATCGTTTTACAGCAGCGCAAACCTTGAGTCCGTCTCGGAGTCGGCTAACTTCGTTGCGGGTAGCTTAATGGGGTGGCCCCCTGAAATATTTCTGAATCCTGTGATCGCTTTGTCGTGAATGCCTCGTTGGGGTTTGATTTGTTTTTTTCCGAGGTTGATCGAGTGTGTGTTGCTATTTGTGCACCCTAGGTAAAACTTCTGAAAGCCGTGTCCATGTTATGGACGACTTGGAGCAGTTTCTCGATCATAGACAAGTATAACTAAAGTACCGCTTTTAATTTGACTAAGTACGACTAGTAAATAGTGCAACTCTCGGGATTGGATAATAAAACTGCCAACGGATGGGGTTTGTTCGTCGCTTCCTCGTCGATGGCGAGGAGGAGGATGGATCTGTTAATATTACCGTTATAACTGTTGTTATTAATTCACGGAAATCCGTCTATCTATGGTTAGGCGGATGGTTAGCGAGTATCTATAGAATTGATAGGGTTTATCTTTTGCTGCAATTGCGTCACCCCAGGTTGTGTCCCCTTTAGAGGCATAAAGACTTGCTGAGTACCCTAGGGTCTCACGATAAATTGTTTGATTCAGATGAGCAAACTCGCACGATGGATCTTTGGGTGGAGGAGATGGACGATGTGGGCAACGATCACTTGGTGTAGAGATTCCGGGAACGGGGATCCGTGAGATCTGTGGCGGGATGTGTTTATTTATGGGGCATCTTATGCCGATTTGCTTCTTATCCGTACTCGGATCTTGTTTTCCGCTTCCGCTTGATACTCGATGTTTGATGTATGAGGAGATATCCTAAACTATTATATCTATCTAGGATATTTGGATCTTCTTGGTATGGCGTTGCAATATTTCTATTTCTTTTAGATGGAATGGCTCTGAGGACTGTTGTATGGTGGCTTGCATACATACTCATTTGTGTATGTAGTTGATCCCTTCGCCTGCCGATTACGCCGCCCGTTCTTGTCCGATGTTTGGAAATGGTTAGGACGGCCGAAAGGTCTACCTGTGAGTGGCATTTGGGCCCCACCGTACTATTTTAACCATTTCCGCTCATCCAGGCTTGTAACTAGGAGCGTAATTCACCGAGGTAGTTACACGCGGCTATTCGAATAGTTTGACACTCTGCAGAGATTGTACACTTTCACCACAACATTTGATACATCCGACAGGAACAAATCCTGAATTCACCATAATCAGTATGCGGATAATCAATCCTAACCTTTCCATTACACGCCCTAGTATAAGCACCTCTCCTGTGGGTTTGGCCTCCCAACCATGACCAACTGTCATCTTGGGTACTGCACAGGTGGACAATCTTCACAAGGTAGCCTTAGCTCAGACCTTGGCCGTGAGGGAACCCATACTAAGGAATATAAGTTTCCAGTCAAGCCCTACCCAATTTTCGGGTATTGTGGTTGTACGGTATAATTGGAATGGTATCGCATCCAGACAACCATCAATTTTATAAAGGGCTAAGGCTCATGCCTCAACATTTTCATCATCAAAATCATCTGGTGTTCGGAAACACATGTCAAAATATTTCAGTGGAATGACTCATCATTACAAGGTTTTCATAACCATTTCCACCAAGTATTCCCATCTAAAGTTGATCAAGTTTTATGCTTAGCACTAGCATCTACAAGTGGGGTAAGTACTAATGAGGGGTGGTAAACAAGTGGAGTTTAACTAAGTCACATCTCATGCCTTAGGATGACATCAAGATTATATAGCTTAGGCCAAATTTAATGCTCTTTATGCAACCTTCAATTATATTCCTATAATCTACAAGTTACTTAAGTAAACTCTAAGAGAAAGCTTTGATAAAGAAATAAAGTATAAATCTTGCAAGTAAAACTAGGATTGGGTTATCAAGTGGGTATGATCACATATGCTTAAGGCATATAGTTGGCATGGTAACAAGCAAGTATTTGCTTGCATAGGTATCAGTATAAGCTTGATAAGTTAATAGCTTGCAAGTATTGGCTTGCTAAAGTAGAGTATCTTGCAAGTGTTATCTTGCCTTGTGCAGAGCAGTGGTTGAAGTTCTCCTCGGCTTCTTCTTCGTAGTATCCTCCTTCCCCCTCGTATCCTTGGTCGGTACTAGCGTCTATGAATAAATACGAGGTACACAATCACCAAACAATACTTAACTATTTTCAATCATCACACAAAGGTTTTCTATAGATGATCTAGCATCATCACTAACTTTAAAAGATTAAAACCTTTGTCTTATTTATTTTATTTTTAGAAAAGTAATTTCTACTCATTGAAAAACTACTTAAGATTTAATATTCTCCAAACCAAACATGGGATCATGTTGACACATGTCATCACCACATATTTCAGTACATGGGAATGTGATTTAAAGTGGTGTCACAATTTAATAAGGTTTAGCCTTTTTATTTAAAATAAAATAAAGTGACTATAAATGCCTATGTGGCATTCTTTTATTACTTGAACATTGTTTCTGTAAGTAAACCCATATATTTTTATATATTCTGAAAGGTATGGTCAAATGTGATTTTTGAGAGTTGGAATCAACTCAAAAGCTATTATGGTTGAAATTTGAAAAATGTTTGAATATAGAAAAGCTTCTGACTTGTTATTTTTACCAAGGTTGATCTACAGATCCAAATGATTTGAATCCAACGGGATTGGATTAAGCATTTTAGTATCTTTCTAAAAAAATGGTTTCATGCAATTTGGTACATAAATCGAGCTGGGTTGATTTTTGAATATAGGTACAGAACTATGTTTGAATTAAAATGGAAAAAGCTAAATTCAAGCGGCAATTTGGCTGCTGGAAAGGTTAACGGCCGCCAGTGTCACTCATGGCCTGAGGCTCAGGTGACAGGAGGGTCTACCAGTCGTTGGCTCATAAGACCTTGGCTATGCAGCGATTTGGTTCGTTGGATTAGAAGTGAGATCAACGGCTGAGGGTCGTCGTCGATGATGAACATGTCACCAGCGAATTCGAACCCTAGCGGCTCGTTGGGGGTGCATAGGGGGCATACCGGGGCTCTAGTGACGACGGCGAGGCGGGCAAACGATGAAGTGGACAACGGCGAACTCAGGGATGGTCGCGGCAGCTCCGGGGGTGGTCGAAATCAATGGCTCCCTTCTTCTCCAGAGACGGCCTGCTCCGACGCAATTCCGGCGAGCTGCTGCTCCTCATGCTTCGGCTAAGGGATGGAATGATCGGTGAGGTAAGGGGAGTGAGATGGTGTGAAGAAATCGAGCGGGGATTGTCTCCTTTTATAGGCTCGATGGCGAGACCGAGAGGGATGGGCAGGCGACACGGCTAGAGGCATGGCTGCGGTTGGCGATCGACGGGCGGTCTCCTGGCGATGCTCTAGAGCTTAAATGCGCGTGTAGGGGCGGTGGCAATTGGTCGGGAACGTGCGGTGCCCCACGAGGCAGAGGCGGCGAACTCCGCGACAAGCGGTGGCTACGGGGTACGGGCGATGAAACGAACATGTCTGGTGGTCTCCTGGGACGGTGGGGTGCATGCTGGCGAGCGGCAAGGGCTCGAGGTGGTTGGGTTGCATGGGAACGACGCGTGCTCTGCGGTGCGCGTCGGCATGGTCGACAGCGGCGTGGGTGCGGTGTTCCTGGCGGTTCTAGGCTGTGTTATTGAGCTAGGGCTGGTCGAAAGGGGGCGGTGAGGCATGGGCTGCATGCTAGACAAGGTGGGCACGACTAGTTCTTCTCTTATCTTGCTGTCCACACTGGGGTGACATGGTGAGGCTCGGCCTGCTCACCATTGATGGCATTGGCAATCTCACAGTGGTGCTAGAGGTTAGTCAAGGTTGCTAAATGATCTACTAAGGCTAGTTGCATCCAGAGAGGGGACAAGGTTGGCCCAAAACACTTCTCAACATAGTGTTTTTGATTTGTTTGATTTGAATCTGCAACCTGTTTGATGAAATGGCCGCAAGAACTTGAGTTTTGAATTTTGAAAAGATTTTTGGTGGGTGTGTTAGGCATGTGTTGAGGATTCTGTGGATGCTTGGGTTTTGAAAATTGAGCTTGTTTGAGTGGTTTTTGAAATAGTGGGATCTTCCCATATGAAATAGATTCAATTTTAAACTGTCATTTAAACTAAGCATGTAAATGTTTTTGGATGATCACAAAGTGGGCCTTGGCACCTTATTATGAGTATTAACAAGGGGGGCAAAGGTCCATACATGTTTCTGTTGAGTTTTGAAAATTAGAGATAGCCAAAGTAGGCATGAGAGTTAATTTGACCAAAGTGACCATTCACTTAATTTATTTGTTTTGACTTGTTTGTCTTTGGGAAAAGTTTGGGGATTGTTTAGATGATGTTTATTTCACCTAAGAATCATTTTACAAGCAAAGAAACACAGAACCATGGCAATTCAAAAGAATCCAAATTTTAATACACACCCATATGAATGCTTTCATAATTTTATTTGGAAAAGTTTTTGTTGACCCTAAATTTGGTGATTAGAGTTTGATGATCCAAGTTTAATATTTTTGGGATGTTACAGGGATGTTGATACGTTGGAAACGTATCTATAATTTTTGATGCTCCATGCTTGTTTAGTATCTACTTTGCTTTACTTTTCCACACTTTGAGGTGCTTTTTACATGTTTTCTGGTACTAACCTATTAACAAGTTGCAACAGTGCCAGATGCCTATTTTCTGCTGTTTTTTGGTTTTAGAAAAGTTAGTAAAGAAATATTCTTGGAATTGGACGGGACAAACATCAAAGTCAATTACTTTTCGTGGGGAACAAGAAGTCCACAGGGGAGACGAGGAGGCGTGCCAGGGCGGCTAAACCCCCCTAGGCACGGGTGGCCCATACCCCACGCCTGGGTAGGGTTTGCCCCATCTGGACGCCACCTCGGCCTCCCCCTTCGCCTATAAGAAGCCCCCGATGCAGAAATCCTAAGCACCCGATCAAATCTCCACGAAACCGTCTGTAGCCGCTGCCACCATCGTCCCTAGATCGGGAGGGATCTAAAGTTCTTTCCGGCACCCTACCGGAGGGGAGATCATCCCGGAGGCCTTCTCTCTGGTATGATGCATGAGTAGTTCCACCTTGGACTATGGGTCCATGTAGTAGCTAGATGGTTATATCTCCTCCTTTGTGCTTTCATGTATAGATCTTGTGAGCTCCATTCATGATCAAGATCTAATATATTTGTAATCATGCATGTTGTGTTTGCAGGGATCCGATGGATATTGAGAATATTATGTTGGTTTGATTAATGGTTTTGTCTTTATGATTCTATCATGTATGTGTTGTTTGTGATCTTGCATGCTCTCCGTTGTTAGTAGCTATCTTGGACAAGTAGTTGCTAGTGACTCCAAGAGGGGGTATTTATGATCGATAGTGGGTTCATGCCTCTAGTTTCCAAGGGAAGTGACAGAAATCTCTTCGGTTGTAGATGTGCTATTGCCACTAGGGAGAAAACAACGGTATCTTGTTTATGGAACATGTGGAATGTTTACCTTACACACTTTGCTTAAAGTAGTTGTTTGTTTCTTGCAACTTAATACTGGAGGGGGTTCGGATGATAACCTAAAGGTGGACTTCTAGTCATAGATGCAGTTGGATGGCGGTCTATGTATCTTGTTGTATTGCCCAATCGAATCTCATAGGATCTTTCTGACTAGTAATTGCATTGTTATGCCTTGCTCAGTTCCTGCCAATTGCCCTGCTGTAATTTGTTTACCCTTCATGCCATGTTGTTTATCTAAGGAGAGAACCTCTAGTGAACTATGGATCCCGGTCCAATCTTTACCATTGATACATATTCCATTGTTACTTGTTTACTTGCTGCAAACCATTATCTTCCATACCATACGTTTAATCCTTTGTTGCAGCAAACCGGTGAGCTTGACAACCTCACTGATTCGTTGGGGAAAAGTCTTGAGTTTGAGTTGTGCAGGTCTCCGCGTTGCTAGCAACACCTGTGTGACGTTTCCTTCCTCCTACTGGTTCGATAACCTCAGTTTCTTACTGAGGGAAAACTTGTTGCTGTGCTGCTTCACACCCTGCTCTTGGGGTTCCCAACAGGCTCACATAAGCTGTGCAAGCCATCACACACACATGGGGAAAAGCATAGATCTATTAAAGCACTTGAGTAGCAAGGTAGATCTATTTGATTACAAAGCTCATGACCACAACAAGATCATGCATAGAGAGAGATGAACACATAGCTACCGGTAGAGCCCTTAGCCTCAAGGAAGAACTACTCCCTCCTCATCATGGGAATCAGAAACGGTGATGGAGATGGTGGTGGAGATCGATGGAGATGGCTCCGGGGGCACTTCCCCGTCCCGGCAGGGTGCTGGAACAGAGACTTTCTGTCTCCCGAATCTCCCCTTCGGTGGCGGCGGTGCTGCGGAACTTTTCGTGGCTTTTTTGTCGATTCCCTAGGGTTTTTGGGTCGGAGGCTTCTTATAGGCGAAGGAGGCAAGGTCGGTGGAGGGCCAGGGGCCCATAACCCTGTGGGCACGGCCATGGTGGACCCCGTGCCCACCTAGAGTGTTGCCACCCTGGTGTCCTCCTTCGTCTCGTCTTCGATTTTCCGTATCATTCAGGGAAAAATATGAACTTTGGCTTTTGTCCCGTCCAATTTCGAGAATATTCATTTTTTAGCTTTCTGAAACCAAAACAGCGTAAAACAGTAATCGCATCGTGGCATCTTGCCAATAGGTTATTTCCAGAAAGTGTATAAAAATACCTCAAAGTGTAGACAAAACATCGCAAATTTGATACTAAACAAGCATGGAGCATCAAAAATTATAGATACGTTTCCGACGTATCAAGCATCCCCAAGCTTAACTCCTTGTCGTCCTCGAGTAGGTAAGTGATAAAAAGAATAATTTTTGAGGTGACATGCACCATCAAAATCAAGATCAAACCATTTGCAAGCATTGAAAGTTGGGATCAAAGTACTCTAAACATGAGCATGAAAGAAGAAGTTCTAACAGTAAGACAAAGTAACTAAGAATGCAACATGAAAGGCTACAAACAAAGATCATGAATAACATGCATTGAAAAACGTTTGTTTGTTTCACATATAGAAAACATGGCATAGTGGCAATCAGCTTGTCCCTCATAGAGTAGCAAATAGATGCATAGGACACCTTCAAAGTTCATAAGAGTGACTAGATACAAATAGTTCAAGAACAAGCAATATCAGCAATACGAATCAATCAATAAGTTTTGGGACAATGCACATAGAACTAAGAATGGGAACTATGCTCTCTTAACTGGTGCCTAAGGATAGAAGGTGAAGACTCAATATAATGGTGGAAGAAAGGCCCTTCATAAAGGGAAGCAGGGATTTCAAGTTTCAAAAAGAGCTTCCAAAAATTATGGTACTTGTTAGCTTTCAGATCTCATTGCCCCTATCATAAGCATCTTAAAGTGATTAAGGTTAATGTGAACAAACTATGGAGTATATGATTGACAAAGTATAAGTTGGTAATCTCATGTCCCTTGAATACGAGGGCCGCTCCTCATGCTACTCAAGTTTAGTTACTTGCAAGTTCTTGTCATAGTAAGTACACGTGTATCATAGAAAACCGCCAACGGGGTACCCTTGCACATGGTACATGAGCTATCTCATAATTAAAATGACAAGACAAGCAGACAATGAGCATCTCAGCATTCTTCTTATTTACCATGGGAATATGGTGCTTTTTTCTCTCTTTCCTCTTTTCTTATGTCTCTTTTTCTCAATCTCTTTTTTTATAAGAAGAATGCTTCATAGATGTCACTATGGTGATGCTGCAAGTTTCCACCATGATTAGGCATGGCTTAGGCTAGCGGACCAGGCGTTTATCAAACACACATACATAACTCCATGGACTTACAAGCTCCCCTTTCATTTCACACCGAGGACATCCATAGACAAAAGCGCATGATATCAACTGTGTACAAAGTACAAGTGCAATGTTGAAAGCGTTCCCCATGACAACATGGTTCTGCTAATTCCAACATACAATTGCAAGCATGTACAACATAGATGACACAATGGTTCAATTTTATTAGGGGCAAGAAATATAAAGTGTGCCATCGAATTTGTGAGAGATTTAATCACTAAGTTTTCACATAACAAAATACTTTTTAATTGGAAGATATATGAAAACAAGAATATACTTGGAATGGTGTAACACACCATGCATAGGAATTTATAGTGGACACTTTGGAATAACTTGGTTTCTTGAGAATTGGAAGCATGAGTAGAGCTTACTCATACAAGTGGAGGCTAGCAAAAGACTGGGAGCGACCAACTAAGAGAGCAATAATGGCCATAATCATGCAGAGCGACAAAACATTACTAATCAAAGAATAAAGTGGTACTACAAGTGCGGTGACCCAGCATACCACTTCATGTGTAGTACACTATAGTCGTTGACATGACACCCACAGAACACCGTTCCATAAATATCAGATCCCTCAGAGTGGTACAACAAAAACATTGCGGGTCCATATTATAAACATTCACACATTATTATTATTACAATACCAGAAGTTCAAGACTTCAAAAGGTTTCAACTTACAAACCAAAATATAAAGTGTTTCAGCGGAATTTAAAAGTAGCAACTCCGACTAGGAGTTGAGCTCAGAAGCTTATTCTATAGAGTTCATGTTGATAGGATCCGTTGGTTACCACTAACTAGGATACTTAGTTGGACTCGTTATCATCAAAACCATAGCGGATTTCCTAATCCACTCCTTCAACACCTCCGGACAGGTCAGGATCCTCGTAGAACACATCTTCTTGACATTCAGCTGCATACATTGGCACGTCTTCGGGATCCTCAGAGTCTAAGCAATGGATTAAAGGAAAGGATGAGTAACAGCATTACCCAACAAGTTCATTATATGCAAGGTGGGAAGTTTGATGCTCTAACTACCACCTTGGATTATAAATCCTTGGCACTATGCAGTTTTTGTAAATCTTTCTTCAAATATTGATTTTATTATAAAAAAATCTATGACCATCATCCTTCACAGGTTGACCATAACTTTCATGGAGTTCCTTTCCTGCCGCGTTCGAAGCTCCTTCCCAGAACAGGGAGTAACAAGTTACAATTCTTACACTCGGCAGAGGTGCGTTACTTTACCCATGAGAGATCAACTCCTTGTTGCACAACCGGGCGTACTTCCCGTCCACAATTCCATGATGTGGGGCCCAGTGGTTGGTCCAAGCCAATCACTGCCCCCTTCACGACCTCGCATGCCTCCTTGGTGTACACCATGCCCACATATTGGATTACGGCAATGGTTTGTACAAACCATGAGATCCAGAACTATCGTGGGACGATGAGGGTTCCCACCCATATGATGCATATCCTCTACGAATTACCAATTAATATGCATGCTACGAGGATAACAGCCATGACCTGCACATCCGGCTTCATGCGAGAGGAAGAAGATACAACTGACTTCTCTGTCCCATTCCAAATCTCATGGCTAACGCATAATATACGGCGCTAGAATCACTGATGTCACGGGTTATTAAGTCCCTAATTGATCATCATTATTGCAATTAGAACCCTAAGTTCGATTGCTCCATTATATCATCACTTAGGATGATACCTAAGATTTCTTTATTTGTGAAAATAATATTTTCTTTCTTTAGAGTATATATGATAACACACCATTTGCAAATACTTTGATAAAGACTCTTCAAAGGATATGAGCAAGTGATGAACTTGCCTTGTGATGGCAAGGTAGTGAAGTCTGATGCTTGCACTGGACCTTGAGCTTCTATGTCTACAAAAACATGATTATTGCCCGGTAAAGACAATATTTAAAGAAGAAAAATGATTATGCAAAGTAATATAATGCATCATTTAACTTGATATGCCTTCTCCCCATTATTATAAAAATTCTTTTTAATAATAAAGGATTTATAAATATTAATTTTTAATATTTATAATAGAATATTGTATTCTTTTATTTTATTTCCTTTTTATTTCCTTTTTATTTGTATTTTATTTAATTAATAATTCCTTTAAGAATTATCATTAAATACCAAAAATGGATATTAAATATTTGTTTAGTATTTTTCTAAAGTACTAAAATATTAATATATAATGAAAGTGATTTTTATTTATTTTTATCATCTTTCAATAATTTTGTAAAATTCCATAAGGAATATATATATATTATAAAATTCTTAATAAAATTTATATGTCTAAAATTTTATTTCTTAATTTATTTGGATAGTTTGGATTATTGTGAATCCAAAAGTATTTTATTTATAATTTTTGTACTTTTATTTTAATTTTTAGAATTTAATTAATTTCAGGGGCATTTTGGTCTTTTCCTATTTATTAAAAAACAGGGTCTAAATGGTTTGGGCTGTTTGTTTGGTTTTATTGGGCCCTTGTGGCCTAGTATGGCAAGGTCAAAATAACACCCCGAAGGGTTTTCAGCGCACCCAGCCCAACTCACTCTCTGCCTCTCCCTCGATCTCACCTCTCTTCTTCTCCTCTCCCGACCCCGTGGTCAGTTATGCTGTCGCCGGCGATTCGCGCCGCCGTGGACCGTCCTGGCCACTGCCGTGGTGCGGGGCGAGGTTGTTGACCACGCTCGTCCATCTGGTACTGTTCGATTTGATTCTGGGGTCCTACCATGGTCAGGCTAGCCCCTTCCTGAACCCTAGGGTTTGGGAATGGTGCTGCTGTCGCCGCCGCGGACCCTCCCATGGTGAGGTGTGGTGCCTATGTACTGCTGCGGCCGCCGTGGCTGGTACGGGTTGCAGCGCCCTCTAGGGTGCTCCCCGTGCCGCCATGAACTCGTCAGCCATTCTGCTTCCTCTTCAATTCATCAGCGAGGACCCTAGTGAGTTATGCCTTCATGGATCCTAGTTCATCTTATCACCTTGGATTCCTTTGTGTGTATCTAGTGGCCAGTTATAGTTTGTGCTTGTATTGCTACTAGGGTTCATCTCTGGTGCTTGTAAGATGCTCCTATGATATGATTATGATGTTTACTGGGGATTTGGGTGCTCTGCACCTCAGTGCTTGTGGTCACCCCCCTTTGATTATGTGGTGTTGTTGTTGATTTGTGACTAAGGTTGGATTAAATGCTAGGGTTGCATAGTATTGCCTCTGGTTGGTAGGTGAATTGATGTGTTTATCTGTTGTCAGTATCTTGATACTGACAATGATCTAGTTAGTGAGAATTCACTGACCTAGTTATTGTTGGCTTGCCAGATTATGCTTGGTCTGAATTTTATTCAATAGAATCTAATGATTCTTTGATCATGAATAAACAATTAGGATATGATCCCTGTATCTAGTTTCAGGGAGATGATTTGATAGATGATTTTGTGTAGATTGTATTATTTGATTGTCTTTGTGATAAGGTTAGTGCTTATGAAACCTTCTTAAGATGGTACATAAGTAGATCTTGTTACTGACTATACTTATAGTCATTTATGGGACTTGATGGATGTTGATAGATAAGTTGGGAAACTTATTGTTTGATCCAGCCAATGATGCTGGTCTGAGGCTCTAGGAACTAAGTTCCTATGTTGCTGTCATTTTCAAAATTGGTTAAGACATTAGTTGCTTACTAGATCTTGGATCCTAGTTGGTTAAATATATATGGTTTTGTTTGTGGCTTATAAAATCTGAGGTGCTACTCCTACTTGGAGATGTGCCCAGATTTTGCAAGAACAACTGATAGAATATAAAGGTTGCCTTTGGTATCACCAATTCTGTGAGGCTGGTCTAAGAATTTGGTGTTTTAATAGAGTTTGATCCTGATCCTTATATTTGAAAACCTCTAGGATAGCTTCACCCCACTTAGGTGATTATTGAGAGGTTGCCTTATGCATCATCACATATATTTTGCTTGGATAAGAGAAACAGATCATATGGTTGTTTATGATGCTCACCACAAAATCTATGCTTGTGATGACTTGATGTGCTGGTGGTGTTGCTGGTCTGGTCCAGTCCTTCTCCTCTTGATGATGTTCTTATGTTCCGTTGATGCTTGTGCTTGGCCTTGAGGAACTCTGCTCCTCCTATTCACCTGATCCTTCCCCTCCTTATGTCACCATCAGGTGATATGTGGCTTGAGCTTGGCCTTCCCCTCCTTATGTTCCGTTGATGCTCCTCCTATTCACCTGATCCTCCTATTCACCTGATCCTTCCCCTCCTTATGTTCCGTTGATGCTTGAGCTTGGCCTTGCTATTCACCTGATCCTTCCCCTTCTTATGTCACCATCAGGTGATATGTGGCTTGATCTGGTGTGAGATGGTTTTGCTGGTTTATTTGGCTCTGCTAAGCTAGTTGTTCTTGTGTGGTGTGAGCAGTGAAGAGATGCACTAGTGCTTCTCCATGGCTGTGCTGAGCAGTTTTGTGTGATTGGGTTGTTGCTATGGTGCTGACAGCACACACCATGCAGCTGGGTGTGTGTGCTGCATGTGTGCTTGCTGTACAACTTATGGATATGCTCTGAATTTGAGAGTTACTGTTATCAGGTTACCTTTACCTGGCTGGTGAAACTTGCCCCTCCTTGTTGTTTATTTGACTTATGGCTTAAAATTATGAAAGATACATTCTTTCATATTGGTGAAACTTGCCCCTTAAATACTCAATGATGAAAAAGTGAACAGTGCACTTCACTGTCAACTTCTGAGAGTAAAAATAATTCTAATCCTAACCTTCTTTTTCTTTTAAGTTTATTTTTATTTTGCAGATACCAGATTTGAAGATCAAGACTTTAGTTTAGGATTTTTATTTTTATTTATTGATAGATTAGTCGCTTGTAATAACTCTCATATTCAATTGTAATCTTTAATTTATTCTTTTGTACTCTTTATTTTATTCTTTTGTAATAAAGATTGTACTATCATCAATAAAGAAATATTATTCTTTATTTATTGCTATTGTAAAGATTGTTGATGATTTTTATAAGTTACATTTTTGTAACTTATTTATTGAATAAAATTATGAAATGGAGATTCATATTCTTAATTGCTCTCTTATATAAAGTTTGAGTTATTATTGGTTAGCTCTTAATTAAATCAAATATTCAAACATTATTCAAAAATTCTTTTGAATTATAATTCAAACACTCAAGTTTTAAATTCAAATTTCATTTCCCAAAACACATAAGTCCACAAAGATCATATCAAAGTCTATAACAATCATCCTTCAAGACTATACCTAATCGCAAAGTATGAAAGAAACCTTGATCACTTTAGGTTTTTATTTGGCGAAAAGTTTACCCACATTTTCACAGATGAATGCATGCAACATTTCAAATTCCTAAATCTATCCCTTCGTTAGTTCCTAAATGCTGGGATGTTACAAGTCAAGGACTAAATGATCATAGAGGCTATGGTGACTTGTTCATAGTCATAACATGGTGTGAGCATGTGCCAAGTCAACCCAGACAAAGCATCAAAGGGGAACACCACAATACTATGCTTTTGTATGCTAAAACAACGCATGATTCCTTCAAGGCACACTAAGCAATACCAATTGTTTGGAACAAGTCATGCTACAGCAATAATAACTAAGCATAAGGTCAAAACAACATCTAGCATGACATGATAAAGTCTAAGCCACAGTCAAAACAAGCTCCCTTTTATACCACTATAAGCATGAAGTTTCCTACTCTTTTCCAACACCAATCGACTTATTTGAAACAACTCACAAAGATAATAATCAATAAAGATTAGTGAGCTTGTATCACAAATCCACAAAGAAGACAAAAAAGTTATAAGCAGAAAGCATAAGAAAACTAAGGCTAAACACAGTGCTAGCAAAAGAGAACACTCACAAAACAATAAGAATGAAAACTAGAGTGTTCTAGGCAATGAAAACAGAGTGTGTCTTTCTCCAAAAGAAATGTGATGTAATCAAACCAACTTACTCAAGCAAACTAAGCAAAATAAAACCAAAAACGAAAACTAAGACGCTCCAAGAACAACACAACTATACATGAAACAATAAAAACGAAGTGTCTAAAAAGACCTGAGATTTTTATTGATGAAGAAGGGGATGCCTTGGGCATCCCCAAAATTTGACGCTTGTACCTCTTGAATATTTCTTTAGGTGACATGGGGTGGCATCCCCAAGCTTGAGCTTTTGTCCATTCTTCATCTCATTACATCATTCTTTCTCTACACCTGAAAATTTTCATTCATACAAAACTTCACACAATCTTCATTAGCAACATTAGTGTATTCAAAAGATAATAGACATTTAGGTTTAGCTTTGGAAAAGCAAAACTTTCACTAAAAATACAAGCTACTGTAGTAATTCCCTCAAAAAGCTCAATTTCTCAAAAACAACCCAAAAAGGAATCAATAAGAAGCAAATGCAAATAATGGCAGAAATCTGTCAAAACAGACCAGTAGGTAGAAACCTATTTTTTCGAAGACCTTCTGTTTCCCAAATAAAACAGTGTTGAACTAACGAAAGTTAGCTAACGTACTGGGAGATTTATTCGTAAATTTTAAGCTCAATCGGACTTACATAGACTCCTCACAAATTTTTACGATGGAGCACAAAAATCTGTTTTGGGACAGCAACTCCCCAAATCTTACTTCCCTCTCATTAGAGGTCATTCTTGGCACAAAAAGCAAATAAAAAGGATAAATTCATTACTGAAGTAATAACTTCCAAGACTCAAGAAAACTCTTGGGTTATCTCCCAACAAGTACTTTTCTTTAACACCTTTAAGTTAGGCTTGATAGTTTGAGAATATGCTCACATAAGAAATATGAATTGAAGCAAAAGAGAGCATCAAGAAGCAAATTAAAAACACATTTAAGTCTAACCCACTTCCTATGTA
The DNA here is from genome assembly GCA_023614405.1 of Avena insularis. Lineage (NCBI taxonomy): Eukaryota > Viridiplantae > Streptophyta > Magnoliopsida > Poales > Poaceae > Avena > Avena insularis. Next base: position 3,180,857 of record CM042691.1, read on the forward strand.
TAGGAATCTTGTAAAGAAACAAGTCATGAAAGCACAAAGCAACAAGCATAGGAAAGCAAAACAAGTGCAACTTCAAGATTTTCAACATAAAGAGGGGAAACGTAATATTATTGAGATGCATAAAAACATGTTTCCCTCTCTCATAATAACTTTCAGTAGCATCATGAATAAAATTGACAATATAACTATCACATAAAACATTCTTATCATGAGCTACATGCATAAAATAATTATTACTCTCCACATAAGAATAGTCATTCTTATTAATTGTAGTGGGAGCAAATTCAACAAAATAGCTATCACTATTATTCTCATCACCATAGTCATCAAATATAGGAGGCATATTGTAATCACAATAAATTTTCTCCTCAATAGTAGGTGGACTGAAAATAGCATATTCATCATTGTAATCATCATAAATTGGAGGTTTGGTATCATCATAAGCAATAGAATAGCTATATTTCAAAGCTGGGGAACTAAAAAGATCATTCATAAAAACTAGCTTCACCAAGTTTAGACTTTTCCATAGCATTAGCAATAATGGTGTCCAAAGAATTCATACTAATAACATTGCTATTAGCATGCAAATAAAGTTCCATAGGTTTTTTAATTTTCTCTTCAAACACTTCATGTCCTAACTCAAGATAAATACTATAAAGCTCTTTAATTTTGTTGTTGTTTTCCATTAAGCCTAACTAGTGAAAACAAGAAACAAAAGACAAAATTGCAGAATCTAAAGGAAATAACTTCGAGCACTCACACCGGAGGATGTGGGTACCTTTTACCTTACCTCCATGGCAACGACGCCAGAAAATAGCTTGATGTCTATGTACTTCTATTCTTGTAGACAGTTGTTGGGCCTCCAAGTGGAGAGGTTTGTAGAACAACATCAAGTTTCCCTTAAGTGGATCACCCAAGGTTTATCGAACTCAGGGAGGAATTGGTCAAAGGTATCCCCTCTCAAGCAACCCTGCAATCAATATACAAGAAGTCTCTTGTGTCCCCAACACACCCAATACACTTGTCAGGTGTATAGGTGCACTAGTTCGGCGAAGATATAGTGAAATACAAGTGGTATGGATGATTATAAGTGGTAACGGTGCCAGAAAAGAGCTTCTGATGGGGAGGAAAAGACTAAAGGCAAAACGATGGAAGCAAGCAAACATGTAACAGATCTAGATGCAAACGGTTTTTCAATGCTTAGAAACAAGGCCTAGGGATCATACTTTCACTAGTGAACACTCTCTCATATAAATATCTTCTCTTTAATGATACTACTCTTAACTACTATCCGGTTGGACACTCTAATCCATGGTAGGGCTATAACAGCACTCCTCAAAGTCCGCCTTTCCCAATCTAGATAACCCCACACTGTCACCTTGATCGCTAGATGGTTCCAACAAACACAACACTTTCATAAAGACATCCAACTCCAAATATAACTCATGACAAATATATATGTAATCTAGCTTAAGTGCCACACACAGCGTGCACTAAAGGGAATATGCCCTGAGAGGCAATAATAAAGTGGTTATTATGTATATTCCAAGTATATGATAGATGTTTATTTTGCATGCTATAATTGTATTAATACGGAAACGTTAATACATGTGTGTTTAATAAACAAAAAGAAAGTTCCTAGTTATGCCTCTCTCATAAACTAGCTTGTTGATTAACAAGATGATCAAGGTTTCCTGATCATGGACATTGGATGTTGTTAATAACGAGGTCACAACATTAGTGTAATGATGTGATGAACATTCATCCGAAGTATAGCATTATAATCGAAGTCATTGAGTTTATATTGCTATAAAATCATACGAAGTGATCCTAATCCTTAGACCATGAGATCATGTCAATCACTAACACCGGAAGAGTATCTTGATAACATCAAATGTCACACCGTAATAGGGTGATTATAAAGATGGGTTCAATACTACTAAACTGTTATGCTGAGGCCCATGGATCGAGAGTGGAATTTTTTCATCCCGATGACGGATAGATATGCTCTAGGACCTCTCGGTGATATCACATTGATTAGCTTGCAAGCAAGTGATTTGATCACTAGAATGTTATATCACAGGAACGAGAAAAGAGTACATGTCAGTAACAAGATCAAACTAGGTATGGCGATACCGATGATCGAATCTCAGACATGTAATATATCGCGAAACAAAAGGATTAAGATACTAGCGTAAAAGGTTCTCGCGATCACAAGAAAGTCATCGCTGAATGTGTGGGAGTCAGTATGGATCTCCAGTTCCCGCTTATGATTATTGATCCGAGAGGGGTCTCGATCATGTCCGCATTATTTGCGAACCGTGGGGTGACACACTTAAGAGACACCGACATCCATTTGGAGCAAAAGTTTCATGCCGGAAAGAATAACAAGCGCATGAATTTATTTCACTAGATACCGAAACGGGTTTTCGGGTGAAATTGTAGAAAGTGTTTTTGCATGTGAAATGAAATACTAGCAAGGGGTTATATGTGAATGTTTGTCATTAAATTAATTGACAAAATTCTGAATAAATAAAAGGAGTTTTATTTAATGAGAGTTTGCATTAAATTTGGTGGACATTTAATGGGAATTTGAGTGGGTTTTTGAGTGGAGGGAATTGAAAGGCATTTTTGTGAGTGGAGTGTCCACCCACATCAATGGAGGGAGGGAAAGGGGGCAGCCCCCATGCGCCAGCCACCCCCTTGGGGTGCCCCCTCCTCCTATAAAAGGAGCCCCCCTCCCTCTCTCTCTCACACATACCTCCTCGTGAAGGATCTCTCTCCCCCTCTAGTATTTACCCCCTATTGTCTCGGACTAGCGAGATACATGTTCCCGGTGGCTATTCGGCAAGAAAGAGTTGGGCTTCCGCTGCATCACTGAAGCGAGGAGGCGGAGGTTGCTCGGTGCCTCAGACGTGTGTGCGAGCACGGATGCGCCGCTGATTTGCGGCGCTAGGACTTCCTCTCGATCTTGAGATCGGCAAGAGATCGTCTACATCAACCATGAGTTCAACCTCGTTAAGCTTCGTTGATCTTCAAGGGTATGTTCTCTACGGGTGTATATCATCCCGTTGCTTGTATCTAGTAGATAGATCTTGGTACATATGTGTTCCCATCGTAGGAAATTTTTTGTTTTCTATGCTGCGAACCATACATGCACGTTGTCACTTTCACACACATGGGGAAAAGCATAGATCTATTAAAGCACTTGAGTAGCAAGGTAGATCTACTTGATTACAAAGTTCATGACCACAACAAGATCATGCATAGAGAGAGAGATGAACACATAGCTACTCGTAGAGCCCTTAGCCTCGAGGAAGAACTACTCCCTCCTCATCATGGGAATCAGAAACGGTGATGGAGATGGTGGTGAAGATCGATGGAGATGGCTCTAGGGGCACTTCCCCGTCCCGGCAGGGTACCGAAACAAAGACTTTCTATCCCCCGAATCTCCTCTTCGGTGGCGGCGGCACTACGGAACTTTTCGTGGCTTTTTTGTCGATTCCCTAGGGTTTTTGGGTCGGAGGCTTCTTATAGGCGAAGGAGGCAAGGTCGGTGGAGGGCCAGGGGGCCCACACCCCCTATGGGCGCGGCCAGGGTGGGCCCCGCGCCTACCTAGGGTGTGGCCACCCTGGTGTCCTCCCCCGTCTCGTCTTCGATTTTCCGTATCATTCAGGGAACTTTGGCTTTTGTTCCGTCCAATTTCGAGAATATTTATTTTTAGCTTTCTGAAATCAAAAACAGCAGAAAATAGGCAACTGGTACTATGACATCTTGTCAATAGGTTAGTTTCAGAAAGTGTATAAAAATACCTCAAAGTGTAGACAAAACATCGCAAATTTAATACTAAACAAGCATGGAGCATCAAAAATTATAGATACATTTCCGACGTATCACAGATCTTCGTCTTCGTGCGAAAGAAACTAAAGGACCACCTTCTATATTAGATCTGACACAGCGATCCCCACACCGCCGGCCGGTTTTCTGAGAACGGATCAAGCAGGCCGACCATCGGTGCCGATGAGCACATAGGCTTAGCACCGCCACTAAGGGCGCGCCATCGCCTTCATCCTGCAGCACCACATCCGCCGCTCCCCCCAGATCCCGGCCAACGCCGCCCACGACCCTCGCCGTCCCGGTCCAGCAGCCGTCGGCCCCGAGAACGAAACCACCGCTCCACGCAGCCCTCCTCGCCACAGCAGGGTGACGCCACCGCGGCGAGCCGCGCTACCTAGCCGGACGCCACCGCGCCCCGCGCACGTGCGCCGCCGCCGGTCGTCGATCTTGGCCCGCGCCTAGATCTGGCGAACCAGGGAGAGAAGAGTGGCCCCGCCGCCACCGACGCCGAGCGGCTTTGCCGCCGGCGCGTCCCGGCGGCAGCAAGGAGGGAGGAGCGGAAGGGGGCGGGAGGCCCTGCGACGGCGGTAGGGTTCTCCCCGGTTACTCGCGGGAGCGACGCCAGAGGGGTACGTCTAGATACATGTATTCACAAATCTAAAACATTTTATATTTCTAGACGAATGGAGTATAATTGTACATGCATCCGTGTCGCATCCATCAACCTTAACACATACTCTCTTTCCTTCCAAAACATAAGAGCATCTTCGGTACGTTCCCCAAACGATGTTCGGCGACAGCGTCGAATCCAAACGATCGTACGGTGAAAGCGTTGGACCGGTCGTTTAGGACAAGCCACCAAGCCGTGACATCTTTGGGACACGCTTGTTCCCAGTGCGTGTTCTGAAAAAAAAAATATTCCATTTAAATTTATTTTCTAAAGCTTGATACATAGTACGGAAATAGAAAAACAAATAGAAACAACAACCGACTGAAACCTAAACCAGAGGTTTCTCATTGGCGGTGTCATTGTCGTCGCCATCGCTGTCCATGTAGTAGTGTCTAGGGCACATCGTGCGTCGAACACCTTCACGTCAAGCACGCCGCCAACTTCCCGTGTGAAGTTCAGGAAGCAGCCGAGTTGCACGTCGAGAAGTTGCGTGAACTTGTCGAGAAGTTTCTTCTTGCTCAAAGAATCTTCATAGACGGGGATGAAGAACTCAAAGTCGGAGCCGTCCTCCTCCACGATGATGGCGAGCGGGAAGGCACCGTTGATCGACCGCATCCGCGTCAACCACGACCACAGCCCTTGCCCCGACCACGACTGCGGTCACGGCCCTTCCTCTGGAACTTGTATCCATAGAGTGGGGGTGTTGCTAGATTGAACCGACAATGCAACGTCTGTGAAAAAATGCGGCTCGCGCAGCCTTCTTATATAAAGGCGGAACACACGAGCAACCATCCAATGATGCATATGCAGGGCTCGAGCGGCCGACATGTAACTGGCGTGGGAAAAAAAACCGCACACACATCAATGACGACGCAGCCCGCGTCGGCCACGGGCCACTACGGCGACATGACGACTCTCTGCTCCAACCACATGCCACTACGGCGACGGGACGACTCCATGTGTCGGCCAGATGGCCAGATGAACCACCACCTCCATTAAGTCCGAAGGTTGGCGACGACATAATAAATATTGTTGGTGCCAATGACCAGGTTAGCCCACCAACGCCACGTCGCCCACACATTGTGTCCGATGCGCCGGCAGCGTACCTGAAGCCGGGATGGCCTCATCACATCGGACACCTTTTGGGTCGCGCCGAATAGAAAATGGCTTTGTGGCAGGCGGCTGAGCGCGCTTTCCTGCCCGGCGTGCACCAAAGCCGTTGGGAGGGTTTAGAGGACGCGAAAATGCTATAAGATGTTTTAGTTTTTTTATGAAACAAATATATCTAACGTGTCTTTTCGTGTATAAGTGCACTTATTTTACTCTGAATCTATAGACGACGTCTAGATACACAATTCGAAGAAAAAAGATAAATCATCTAATAATTTGAAACGGATGTAGTAATTGCGATCCGACCAGTGATGTGCACAACTCCTGGTGCTAATCGAGCTCTCGACGTCACCGATCGGTCACCTCTGCTCTGCCTGCCCTATAACTAACAAACAATACTCTGGAACCTTTCAATCAGTCTGCAATGGAAAATGGAAGAAAATAAATTGCACGTACGAACACCATTCAATTCGTCGCCCCCATCTCTGCAACCACTTCCATCGGCCCTGCATGATGCATCTATGTCTGGAATAAATTGCACGAAACTACCGTAGTTCAAGCTGTCAGAACCAATCGATACCAACATTCATAATTTTTACGCATTAGTATCAATCTTGAGTCATAGGGTTGTTAATCGCACTACATGGCATTTTGACAGCAACACTAACAATTGTGGCCTACTTGTAAGAGCTGACTTGACAGCCAACATGAAGAACCAGCTCAGGTGGAGGTAGAGCCCGTCTGTCATCCACCCATCTAAATTCCCCTCCTCTTTCTAAAAACTAAATAATAAAAATAAAATAAATAAAGAACACCACCGCATCCTCAACCTCCAACCCGTGCACAGGAGCTCGTCGCGTCTAGCGAACCCTTCTCCAAGCAGCATCGCCGTCGGCCTGTCCTTGGCGCCGCCGCATTACCTACCGGAGAGCCCGCCTCCATCGTGGCCCCACTTCCGCCGTGGCCCCTAGGCCAGCGCCGCCTGCACACGCCCATGAGCTCCACCCGCGCACACCCAGGAGCGCTGCTCGTGCAAGCCCAGGAGCTCCGCCGCGGCCCCAAGACCGACCAGCGCTGCCCTTCTCCAAGCACTGTCGTCGCGTCGTCGCTGGTCCGCCGCCGCCGCATTGCCTCCCGAAGAGGACACCTCTATCGCGGCCCCACCTCCGCCATAGTCCCAAGTCCGGCTAGCGTCGCCCGCGCATGGTCAGCATCGTCGCCGCACATGCCCAAGAGCTCCACCCATGCACGCCTGAAGCACCGCCGCAGCCTCAAGTCGGCGACCGGTTTATGCAGGGATGGCGACAATCAGGAGGAGTAAGGAGGGTGAGTTTTGTTCGGGAACACCCCGCGCGTTCGGCGAGCGGCATGATCCAAGGGGTGGCGGCGGATCCAGGGGTAGGAGAGAGAGAGAGAGAGAGAGAGAGAGGATGTTGATGTAGTAGCAAATTGTGTTGCCAAGTCTGCTCTTACAAGTGGGCCCAGCCGTCTGTGCTGATGTCAAAATGCTTTTATTCATAAATTAGTGTGGTTCGCAACGATGTGACTTAGAATTGATACCAGACTCGTAAAAATTATAAATATTGGAACTGACTCATAGATAGAGCGTGAATTGTTCAAAAAAAAATAGAGCGTGAATTCTGGTTGCTTGCTCCAATTTACCCTCCATGTCTGGCTCATCATTTCAGCGCCACATTCAATCCCAAAACATACCAGCAGTTGCGGCTGCAAGATCATTTACTCGCCTGCCTCCTCCCACCATCCTCGCTGCTCCCCGCATTAAATTGATCGAATCATTCATTGCGCCTATCGCAGCGATGCATCTGCATCTAGGGACTACTACTACAACTTCACTGTTTGTTTGACACTCCACCGCAATTTAGTATTACTCGAAATGGCACTAGACCAACGGCACTACTGTTTGCTATTTTTAGGCTGGTCATAGTGGGGAATAACTTAGAGTAATAACATGTATAATGGAAAATAACATAGGTTTGGTATCATACAAAGCCTTATTTATTATAATATAGACTTATTTTATCATGAAATGTGTGATATTATGGTAACATAGCTAGTTACTACTTATCATTTAATTGCATACCATATCATCTAAATGCTTAGTTGGCAATACACATAAGACTATGTTACTATTTAAGTTACTCTCACTATGACCAGCCTTAACATGTAAATCTGGGGAATGGAGCGGAATTACGTGATGGGTAGGGCACCTCGGAACTCGTCTAGAACAATGTTCACGAAAAAAATCGAAAACCATAGCAAATAAAGTTTTTTAAAAATGAAGAAAATATTCGCATGTAGAGGCAACACATGTACGCATGTGCGTGAATTTTTGCGTATCCAAACTCGAAACTATGTAGCTTAAGCAAAAATGATAAAATTTCAAATGATTAGTAACAAACACCCCGACGAGTTTCTTGGATTTCTATAACTTAAATTCAAAATAGGACAAAACTTAATAATGAGAGTACGGAACTTAACTACGATACAAATAACTTAAGTTTCAAACAGTGTAAAACTTCAGGTTTCGGAGTATCCATGTCCTGAAAATTCACTCTTGGGCATGAAGCAATTACTCATTATGTACCGGGTTATAGTCCCACCCTCCCTGGCCGTGTAAAATAGGATGTTTCGAAATTCTATTTATCTTTACCGCACAATTTTCATAACACAAGTCCACCTCCAACGAATCGATGCATTTCGGACATGAGGCGGGGCTCGGCCATGCGGGAGGCGCTCCCGGTCTTGCCTGCGGAGGCCTGCCGGTGACGACTGATGTTGGCCCCAGCAGCACTCTCCACACCGGCCTAGGTTCGGAGTATAGCTCCTCCGATGAGGAGGGCTCTCCGATCGTAGGTGTCAAGGTCGCACCGGAGGTGCTAGATGATGGAACAATGGAAGGTGAGTGGACGCCGAGGTAGTCCGCATGCGGAGGAAGACGGAGGAGGATCGGAGCAGGAATTCTGGAATGATGCGGGCTTCCCTACTCCCGTCGTCGCCGCCGATGACTCCGTCAAATACCGCAAGCTCGTGCTCTTTGTTTTGCAGGGGTGGCCCTAGCACGTGTAACGTTCTCGAATCGGCCCTACATAGGTTTCATCGATTCCCGTTAAACCCACATAGAGACTATTCGAGGACGTTGTAACGTTACCCTTCCGGCTTGGCCTAGACAATGTTATGGATGCCATTGGTTGTTCTTCAAGACTCTAGGTCCAATTTACAACTTGTTCGTACTCAGATGTTGTATCGTTTTTAATGTGATTCGGATCTTTGTAATGTATATTCATAATTTTGACTCGCCGAGTCATTGTTGTATATATATATATATATATATATATATATATATATATATATATATATATATATATATATATATATTTGACACCCAGGGTGTAGAATAGTTATTCTACACCCACCCTCTATCTTTAGAATTGTATATCATTTTTACGTCACGTAAATTTTGTATTACTTCGTAAGTCGAGAAGAACATAATAAAATTTAGAAATGACATATTTTTTTTTGGTCTACATGCCGTAAAAAAATCGACGTAAAAGACATATTTTTGGTATTTTTTACACTATAATGACTCATAAACTTTATTTTTGTGTCAGTTTTTGTGGTTATGGTGAATATATGAACATAATTATTCGTATACAATATATAATTTTTTAAATCTAACAACGTAAAAATATGTTGGATGTAAAATAACTATTCTGCACCCTGGGTGCTGAATAGGGTTTATATATATATATATATTCTCGTGGGTTCTATCGTGGACTATTGTGTAATGATATTACTTCGTTTTTCACCTGTACGCAAGTGCTTGGTGGACGTCAGTGAATCGTCTCTATGCAGCTTGGGTGGAAATCGCTGAAATCTGCATAGAGCCAATTCGAGGGCGTTACAAAATGGGACGCGTGAGGTCTCTATTGCCGGCGTCGGCGCCCGTGGTGGAGACAGCTCACCGAAGTACGTCCGCATCACCAACGGCGATATGTCTAGGCCGTGGCCCTCACATGGGGTCCTGGCGTGGTTCCCTGCCTCGGAGAAGAGTCACGCCGTAGCTAGTTCTTGGAGATCATGGTGGATCGGCGGCAAGTGTCTGTCGCCCGGCGACACATCGGATCTAGTTCAGTAACCAAAAGTTTCAAAGAGAGCACCATCAACGAAGGTTCAAACTTCCGTTGGTGGGGCCCAGTTGCATGCGAAGGATCCGGGACTCACGTTCTCGTGGACGTATCTGCACCGTTAGATACGCTGCCTTTAGTCAAGAAACCCCACCACATTGACTGACACCACCGACCATGCAGCTTCTTCGTCTTCGACTTCGGCTCCAACTCCAACCGTCGTGTCAGCTTATTCAGCTATAGCTCCACCATCGTCATCGCCCGAGTTCCTGCCTTCTGCCGCATCTCCGTCAACGTCGTCCTTACATTGTTCGCTGACATCTATGGATCGCTCGTTCAACATAGTGGTGGAGTCCAGGCCGCGCTCGATGGCGTGTGCTCCATCGAACCCTAGGGTTTATCCTCATATGGCTAACCACCCGCCCCATGCCTCCCGTTCGTGGTGTTGAATGCGGTTCCTCTACGCTCGCAGACTTTGTGTTCAGCGGTGCCAGTTGATGGCAACAACTCTGTGTATACCAACTCGCCGGGACTCCAAGTGCAGAGTGTTGTAGCAAGCGAATTTTATTCAGAAGGGTGACTTGAGAGTTTATATCAAACTCTCGGGGAATTGAGGGAACTCTTCTTTTGTCCTCTTCTAGCAATCTACAAAACATAGTTTTTTTCTCCAACTCCATAGTGTGGTTATCAAACACAAGGTTTCGTATTAGTAAAATTGAAATAAAATACAAAATAAATAAACTATAAAACAATCTTAAACTAGACAAGAAAGTAAAAACAATAAAGTAAAATTCTTTTTTGATTTTTGTGCTTACAGAAAGTAAAAGTGCTTTTGTATTTTTGAATTCAATTCTTGCAGAAAATGTAAAGGACAGTAAAAAACAAGTAAAAGTGAGTTATTATAATAAAAAATAGACCGGTTTTCATGAGTTCACTTGTCTATTCTCTCATAAAGTGTGGTGGACACAAAATTGCTCAAAGATGTTATAATATTATTTATAACTTCATTATGTGTTTGATTAGCAATCATATGGGCATCACGTCCTGATATAAATATGATCCATATCTTACTTATACTCATGTAGAAAGTGAAAACTAAATAGAGTGTAGCCTTAGGCAATTTGGCATGATGTTTGAATAGCAAATGTGCCACCTTGAGCAAATAAGATCATCTTTGCCATCACAATAGGACTATAACACATGCATTCACTTTATTCCTACTGGCGTAACAAAATAAAAGTAAAAACCATAGTGGATCTTAAATTTTCTGTCACTATCTAATCACCACCACCATGTTACTCCAACTAATACACATGTTCTCTAACACATGCTCTTGCATACAAGTATGATCAAAACAAGTATTCAAGAACGAGGTACATAATATGCATCTACCAATTAATCTTACACATGATAGAATTTCAATCTCAAATATCATCTCATAAAACAAAGATCCACCATATAAAAATTACATAGATGATCATAATCATGTTAGACAACTCATATGGTACTAAATAATTATAGAATGAGAGAGAGAGAGATCAAGCTACTGCTATAAACCCATAGTCCGAAGATGGAATACTTCCTCTTCATCATGGAGATGGTGTTGATGATGTTGGAGAAGGTGGAGACCCAATCATGGATGACTCTGACGGTGTTTTCCCTCCAATCTTTGCTAGTTATGCCTCTGTTTCGTGATTTTTGTGTTATCTCCGCCTCCACACTGACATCACGTCGGGGGCCTTTTTTTATAGTCGTAGGTCAAGGTTTGGAGTTAGGGTTGAAGACAGATGGTTGCGGATGCTCGAGGAGGGAAAGAGGCTAGGCGACGCAGTTCCCCCTAGGCCACACCACTGGGCCTGTTTTGTCCCTTCGGCCTCCACTCATGAGGTTCCAATGCTCTAGAAGCTTCCCTCCATAAAAAAGATCCTCGAAAAATCGCATGTTGTTTGACTTTATTTAGATCCCTGAAAGTTAAAAATACGCAAAACAAGGTTTCCATGTCCTACAGAGTTATAAATTAAATAAAGGGGATCATTGATAAATCCCCATAAATCAATATTAAATAATGATATAACATTGTATATGATGCAAATATATGAGAATATGTGGCAATAAACTACAAAGTCCATGCATTTTACATGCATCAACATCCCAAGTTTAACTTATACTTGTCCTCGAGTATGAACGTGATAAAACTAAATATGGACTTTGGAGTTTGTCGCTATATTGACATCTGAAGTCATAACCATTGCCACATAGAGTTAAATAATTCATCTTTTAAAGAACGATACCAAGCACTTATCTTATGAAATGATATATCTGACATGTGGAGAACGGCGCCTCTAGTCCTGGTTCCACACAGTCTCTAGTCCCAGTTGTACAACCGGGAATGTGCAATCGGGACTAAAGGTCCCACCCTTTAGTCCCGAATCACTTACGAACCGGGACTAAAGTCGTACCACGTGGCGGTGGTGGAGAGAGGAGAGGGGGGTGGAGAATCTTTAGTCCCGGCTCGTGCTACGAACCGGGACTACATGAGCTCTGTCGCGGCAGGAGGATCAGTAGAGGAGGTAGAGGTTTGGTGTAAGTGACGTGTAATGAAGGAACCCATTACACATAACATTGTCATGATTATATAGATTGAAGTGACCTCTTTCTTCATGCTTGTTCAAATATATTACATGTTGATACATATATATACAATTTTGTTACATGGAGGATTACAATCGGGACTAGAACCCATCTATTCGATTACATGGAGATCATTAAATTACGAGAGTCCCTTGGTATGGAATTTTCCCCTTAGGTCTATGACATGGTCAACCAAAAATACCTCTAATTCCTCTTGAATTGATATCAGGCGCTCCTTCGGTTGGAGTTTCTCCTGCAATCTTAAAAATTATATATAAAAGAAGGACATCAATATGAATATCAATTGTCATAACAAATATTATGAATGACACTCGACAAAATTGATGGTAATAAAATCAAATTGTGAATATATTCACGTACTTCTATAAATGTCGCTCCGTCCCGCTCACTAACCTCCAAGTGAATTTACTTGTGCATGAAGTATCCACACCAAACAAAACTGAGCAAAAGAAACTAAGAAAACCAAAAACAAAGTAAAGAGAAAGGTTGAGGAGGACTCCCCTTGTGAAGACGTCCTTAGCCTCCTCGGCAACAGCGCCAGAAAGAGCTTGATGGCGCCCATCACTTGTCGTGGGACGCTTTGTTGGAAACCCCAAGAGGAAGGTGTGATGAGCACAGCAGCAAGTTTTCCCTAAGTAAGAAACCGAGGTTATCGAACCAGTAGGAGGAAGGAAATGTCTCAAAGGTGTTGCAAGCAACTTGGAAACCTGCACAACACAAACTCAAGACTTTGCCCCCAATGAACAGTGAGGTTGTCAAGCTCACCGGTTTGCTATAACAAAGGATTAAACGTATGGTGTGGAAGGTGATGATGGTTTGCAGCAAGTAAACAAGTAACAATGAAAGATGTATCAATGGTAAAGATTGGACTGGGGTCCATAGTTCATTAGAGGTGCTCTCCTTAGATAAACAACATGGCATGAAGGGTAAACACATTACAGCAGAGCAATTGACAGGAACTAAGCAAGGCATAACAATGCAATACTAGAAAAAAGGATCCTATGAGATTCGATTGGGCAATACAACAATATACATAGACCGCCATCCAACTGCATCTATGACTAGAAGTCCACCTTCAGGTTATTATCCGAACTCCCTCAAGTATTAAGTTGCAAGCAACAGACAACTGCTTTAAGCAAAGTGTGTAAGGTAAACAATCCACTTGTTCCATGAACAAGAGACCATTGTTTTCTCCCTAGTGGCAACAACACATCTACAACCGAACAGATTTCTGTCACTTCCCTTGGAAACTAAAGGCATGAACCCACTATCGAGCATAAATACCCCACTTGGAGTCACTAGCGACTACTTGGCCAAGATAGCTACTAACAACAGAGAGCATGCAAGATCACAAACAACACAGACATGGTAGTATCAAATATACAAAACCATTAATCAATCTAACATAGTAATCTCAATATCCATCGGATCCCCGCAAACACAACATGCATGATTACAAATAGATTAGATCTTTATCATGAACGGAGCTCACAAGATCTATACATGAAAGAACAAGGAGGAGATACAACCATCTAGCTACTACATGGACCCGTAGTGTCAACACCCGGATTTTTAATCCCAGATGCCTGTTATGCCATACATCGCAATCCCAGGATTACCATTTTTGTGAGACATAACAGTATTGGATACCACAGTACATCATCCATTACAAACCATACAAAAGTTCTTACACACATAAGGATCTCATGATCCAGTTCTTAATACAACTCAAGTAGCGGAAATACGTAATAATAACGGTAGCGTAGGCGAAGCTCCATCTTCGGGGTCACAGGCAATGCTGACGAAGGGAGATGATCCTAGTTGTCGTAACCTTCCTGGGGTCCATCCTCCTGGTACTCCTCTTCATAGTCTGGCCATGGGAATAGCTAGGGACAAAGCCATGAGTACTCTTTAAGTACTCGCAAACTAATACTAACAAGTGAAGGGTTTTTTTGTAATAGGACACTAAGTTCTATGGTTGTTTTGCAAAAAGCCAGATTTACCTCTACTAAGTTCATAGCAACAAAAGCTAGTTGAAATTTTATAACACCTAAGTGGGAACTTGTATTTCATATCACAACTCTGTTGTGGTCAAGTCAAAATCTCAATCCATTTCACAAGTCATTTTGAAAACATCTGACGGGGGAACAGTATGGCCAATCCAACTGTCCATAACCGCGGACGCGACTATTCAAATAGTTTGACACTCTGCAGAGATTGTACACTTTCACCACAACATTCGATACATCCGTCAGGAACAAATCCTGAATTCACCATACTCAGTATGCGGATAATCAATCCTAACCTTTCAATTACACGCTCTAGTATAAGCACCTCTCCTATGAGTTTGGCCTCCCAACCATGACCAACTGTCATCTTGGGTACTTCATAGGTGGACAATCTTTACAAGGTAGCCTCAGCTCAAACCTTGGCCGTGAGGGAACCAATACTAAGGTATATAAGTTTCCAGTCAAGCCCTACCCAATTCTCGGGTATTGTGGTTGTACGATAAAATTGGAATGGTATCGCATCCAGATAACGATCAGTTTTATAAAGGGCTAAGGCTCAGGCCTTGACATTTTCATCATCAAAATCATCTGGTGTTCGGAAACACATGTCAAAACATCTCAATAGAATGATCCATCATTCCAATGTTTTCATAACCATTTTTCCACCAAGTATTCCCATCTAAAGTTGATCAAGTTTTATGCTTACCACTAGCATCTACAAATGGGAGTAAGTACTAATGAGGGGTGGTAAACTAGTGGAGTTTAACTAAGTTCAATCTTATGCCTTGGGATGACATCAAGATTATCTAGCTTAGGCCAAATTTTATGCTCTTTATGCGACCTTCAATTATCTTTCTAGAATCTACAATTCACCTAAGTAAGCTCTAGGTAATAGCTTTGATAAAGAAATAAAGTATGAAGCTTGCAAGTAAAACTAGGATTGGGTATCATCAAAAGTGTCCAACCAAGCATGCTTAGTGCATTGCATAGGTTATCTAACTTTCATAATTGCAAGT
Organism: Avena insularis; assembly: GCA_023614405.1. Taxonomy (NCBI): domain Eukaryota; kingdom Viridiplantae; phylum Streptophyta; class Magnoliopsida; order Poales; family Poaceae; genus Avena; species Avena insularis. The sequence continues at coordinate 3,196,296 of CM042691.1, forward strand.
GTTAGCTTGCAAGGTTAATAGCATGCCTTGAGTAGAGCAGTGGTTGAAGTTCGCCTTGGCTTATTCTTCGTAGTATCCTCCTTCCTCCTCGTATCCTTGGTCGGTACTAGCGTCTATGAATAAATACGAGGTACACAATCACCAAACAATACTTAACTACTTTCAATCATCACACACAATGGTTCTATAGATGATCTAGCATCATCACTAACATTACAAGATTAAAGCATTCGTCTTATTGATTTTATTTTTATAGAAGTAATTTCTACTCATTGAAAAACTACTTAAGATTTAATATTCTCCAAACCAAACATGGGATCATGTTGACACATGTCATCACCACATATTTCAGTACATGGGAATGTGATTTAAAGTGATGTCACAATTTAAGAAGGTTTAACCTTTTATTTCAATCAAATAAAGTGACTAGAAATGTCTATGTGGCATTCTTTTATTACTTGAACATTATTTATGTAAGTAAACCCATATGTTTTTATATATTCTGAAAGGTATGATGAAATATGATTTTTTAGAGTTGGAATCAACTCAAAAGCTATTATAGTTTAAATTTGAAAAATGTTTGAATGCAGAAAAACTTCTGCCTTGTTATTTTTACCAAGGTTGATCTATAGATTCAAATGATTTGAATCCAACGGGCTTGGATTAAGCATTTCAAAACCTTTCTAACAAAATTTGTTTCATTCAATTTGGTTCAGTGAATCAAGCTGGATTGATTTTTGAAACTAGGTACAGAACTGAGTTTGAATATAAATAGAAAAAGCTAATTTCAAACGAGTGGGCAGCGCGGGAAAGGTTAACGGGCCGGCCCAGTGTCACTCCATGGCGCGGGGCGCAACTGACAGGGAGGTTCCACCAGTCAGTTGCTCTTTAAACGCGAAGTGGTACGGGGCGATATCGGCCGCACGATCTAAGTCTAATCGAACGGCTACGGCTCATCGTCCACGTCGGGCAACTCCGGCGAGACAGAACCCTAACGCGGCAGGTGGGGGTCGTGGGAGGCTCACCGGGGCTCAGGCGAGGGTCAGCGATGCAGGTAAACAACGAAGTCGACGATGGCGAACCTCCTGGTACCGGCAGCTCCTCTTGGGGCGGCTCCAATCGATGGCTTCCTTCTTCTCTAGCAGCGGCGAGCTCCGGCCAAATTTTGGCGATGCGCTACTCGCCTTGCTCCGGGAATGGGGTGGGGTGGTTCTGGGTGAGAGGGGAGTGATATGGTGTGCTTCAATCGGCTGGGGTGGCCTCCTTTTATAGGCTCGACGGCGAGACCGAGAGGGATGGGCGCGACGGCTGGCGACTGCCACGGTCGCTAAAGGCATGGCCGAGGGTGGCGATCGATCGGTGGTCTCCTGGCGATGCTCTAAGGTGTAAATGCGCTTGTAGGGGCGGTGGCAAACGATCGGGAACGCTCGATGCTCTGCAAGGCAGAGGCGGCGAACTATGTGGCGAGCGGTGGCCACGGGGTACGGGCGGTGAAATGGGCATGTCTGGCGGTCTCCTCGGACGGTGGGGTGCATGCTGGCGGGCGGCGATGGCTCGAGGTGGTCGGGCTGCGTGGGAACGATGCGTGCTCTGCGGTGCGCGTTGGCATGGTCGACAGCGGCGCGGGCACGGTGTTCCTGGCGGTTCTGGTTGCTGTCTGCGAGGCAAGGCTAGTCGATAGGGGGCGGTGAGGCATGGGCTACCTCCCGGACAAGGTTGGCACGGCTAGTTCTTCCTCTAGCCCGCTGTCCACACTGGGGTGACATGGGTGCTCTCGGCCTGTTCACCATTGATGATATTGGCAAGCTTACAGTGGGGATAGTGCTTAGTTAAGTTTTCTAGATGATCTACTAAGGTTGCTGTGAGCTATAGAGGGAACAAGTTAGGCCAGAATCACTGCACACTATAGTGTTTTGATTTTGTTTGATTTGTATCTGCAACCTGTTTGATGAAATGGCCGCATGAATTCAAGTTTTGAATTTTAAAAATATTTTTTGTGGGTGTGCTAGGCATATGCTGGTGAGTCTGTAGATGCTTGGGTTTTGAAAGTTGAGCTTGTTTGAGTGGTTTTTGAAAAAGTGGGATCTTCCCATATGATATAGATTCAATTTTAAACTGTCATTTAAAATATGCATTTGAATGTTTCTGGATGATCACAAAGTGGGCCTTGGTACTTTGTTATGAGTACTATCAAGGGGTGCAAAGATCCAAACAAGTTTCTGTTAAGTTCTGAAAGTTAGAGATAGCCAAAGTTGGCATGGGAGTTAAATTGGCAAAAGTGACCATTCACTTAAGTTGATGGTTTTGATTTGTTTGTCTTTGGGAAAAGTTTGGGGATTGTTTAGATGATGTTTATTTCACCTAAGAATCATTTTACAAGCAAAGAAACACATAATCATGGCAATTCAAAAGAATCCACATTTTAATACATACACATATGAATGCTTTCATATTTTAATTGGAAAAGTTTTTGTTAACCCTAAATTTGGTGATTAGAGTTTGATGATTCTACTTTAATATTTTTGGGATGTTACAAACATTCCCCCCTTAAACAAAATCTCGTCCCGAGATTTGAAAAAGGACGAAAAGATTACCTAGGATTTGAAGAGATCGGGAAACTCCGTCCTGATGTGATCTTCGCACTCCCAGGTAGCTTCGTCTTCGGTGTGGTTGCTCCACTGAATCTTGAGAAACTTGATGCTTAGGGTTCTGGTAGTTCTGAAAGCTTCTTCCAAATACGGATGGGTACTTCAGGATAGGTCAGGTCATCGTTGATTTCTATGGTCCGGTGATCGATATTCTTGAATACTTCGGTCTTCTCCGGGACTTCGAGACACTTGCGAAGTAATGAGATATGGAACACATTGTGCACGGCTGACATCTCCTCGGGTAGTTCCAATTGATACGACACTTCTCCTCGACGGTTTAGAATCTTGAAGGGTCCGATATATCTGGGGGCTAACTTTCCTTTCAGTCGGAAACGCTGCATTCCCTTCAATGGCGACACCTTCAGATACACAAAATATCCTATGTTAAAGGCGTAACTCTTCTGTCAGGACTGGGCGGTCTTGAGGTGCTCATGAATCTTGTGAACCTTCTCTTCTGCTTCTCGTAGGATGTCGGGTCCAAAAATCTGACTCTCTCCTACTTCCGACCAGTTCAAAGGGGTGCGACACTTCCTTCCATACATGAATTCAAATGGGGCCATTTGCAAACTAGCTTGATAACTGTTGTTGTATGAAAATTCTGCAAATGACAGACAGTCTTCCCACTTAGATCCATATTCTAATACACATGCTCTCAGCATATCTTCGAGTATTTGATTTACTCGCTCCATTTGTCCATCGGTCTGAGGGTGATAAGCGGTGCTGAAATCTAGTCGGGTTCCTAAACCTTCTTGGACTTTCTTCCAGAATCTCGAGGTAAACTGAGTTCCTCGATCCGATACGATGTTCTTGGGGACTCCATGCAAACTAACGATTCTAGCGATGTATAACTCCGCTAGCTTCGAACTATGATATGTGGTCTTGACGGGTAAGAAATGGGCGACTTTGGACAATCTGTCCACTATGACCCAAATAGAGTCATTTCCCCTACTAGAAGTAGGCAATCCAGTGATAAAGTCCATTCCAACGGAATCCCATTTCCATTCCGGAATCTGCAATGGTTGCAACAATCCAGCGGGTCTTTGATGTCCTGCCTTGACTCGCTGACATATATCACACTTGGCGATATAACTTCTGATTTCTCTCTTCATCTTATGCCACCAAAATTGCTCCTTCAAATCTTGATACATCTTAGTTCCTCCGGGGTGGATAGAATAAAGAGTATCATGAGCTTCCTTCAAAATAACTTCTTTCAACTCAGAATCTGCGGGTACACAAAGGCGTCCTTTGTACCACAGAACTCCTTCTTCGTCTTCGGTGAATCCGGGTACTTTGTCTGTACCGATACGACGCTTAATTCCGTCGATACTAGCATTTCCTTTCTGCGCCTCCTTGATCTAGCTGATCAAGGTGGGTTGAAGTTCTATTCGAAAATCCTCCATCTCTTTGTGCAAGCTTGGTTGCTCCTTGAAAATCATGGAGTTAAAGCGGCACAGCAATCTGCTAAGGGCATCTGCTACCACGTTAGCTTTACCAGGGTGATAGTGAATGTCCAGATCGTAATCCTTGATTAGCTCAATCCATCTTCTCTGTCTCATATTCAGCTCCTTCTGAGTGAATATATACTTTAGGCTCTTATGATCCGAATAAATCTCACAACGATTTCCCATTAGGTAATGCCTCCATGTCTTCAGGGCTAGAACTACGGCTGCGAGTTCGAGGTCATGGGTTGGGTAATTTTGCTCATGTTGTTTCAGTTGTCGGGATAGATAAGATATAACTTTGCCTTCTTGCATTAGCACACATCCGAGATCGATCTTCGATGCGTCACAATACACGTCGAAGGGCTTTGTGATATCCGGCATGATTAAGATTGGGGATGAAATTAATCTCCTCTTGAGTTCTTGAAAACTCACTTCACATTTGTCCGTCCATTCAAACTTCTTGTCTTTCTTCAGCAATTGAGTCATGGGTCTGGCGATACTCAAGAATCCTTCTACGAACTTGCGGTAATATCCCGCCAATCCGAGAAATGCACGAACTTGGGTTTGAGTGGTTCGGGCTTGCCAATCTTCGACATCTTTCACCTTTGCGGGGTCAACGGCAATTCCTCCGGCTGATACAATGTGGCCGAGGAATCCTACCTCCTGTAACCATAATTCACATTTGCTAAACTTGGCATACAAATGATGCTCTCTAAGGGTTCCAAGAATGGTCCTTAGGTGTAGCTCATGTTCTTCTTCTGATTTGGAATAAATCAGTATGTCATCGATGAAAACAACGACAAACTTATCCAGGAAGTCCATAAAAATCTTATTCATGAGATTCATGAAATAAGCGGGGGCATTGGTTAATCCAAAAGACATGACGATATACTCGTATAATCCATATCTTGTGGTAAAGGCAGTCTTGGGAATATCCTCTGCGCGAATCTTGAGTTGATTATAGCCTGTTCTAAGATCAATCTTAGAAAACACTTTGGCACCGGTCAACTGATCAAACAAATCTTCTATCTTGGGCAACGAGTACTTGTTCTTGATGGTGACCTCATTCAACTTCCGGTAATCCGTACATAAACGGTTACCTCCATCCTTCTTGTCCACAAATAAGACAGGTGATCTCCATGGTGACGCACTTGGTTGAATCAATCCAATTTCCAGAATGGCATCCAGTTGCTTCTTCAGTTCTGCTAGTTCCGACGGGTTCATACTATAGGGTCTCTGGGCTATGGGTCCGGTTCTAGGGATTAGTTCAATGATGAAATCGATATCCCGATCTGGGGGCATACCGGGCAAAACATCTGGAAATACATCGGGGTATTCATAGACTATCCGGACTTGGTCAATGGTAGGCTGGGCTATACTCTTGTTGCACTTGAATTGACGAGGTAAGGTTTCAGATATATGCTCGACTGATATTCCAGCGGTGCTGGTCATGGTTATGGCTTTCTTGGCACAGTCAATCAATCCTTTATGTTTGGACATCCAATCCATTCCTAGTACTACTTCCAAACCTTTAGTCCCGAGTACTATCAGATTAGCATAAAAATATATGCCATGGATTCGGATAGGGACGGCTTTGCAAATTTGCCTAGCTTTGGTGGTTGAACCGGGGATTTGAACAATTATAACGTGCTTCAGTTTTGTTGGTTGAATCTTACTAGTGCATGCAAATTCTTCGGTGACAAATGAGTGCGATGCACCAGAATCAAACAACACTCTTGCAAGGACTGAATTAACAGAAAACATACCCAGCACGATGTCTGGCGCTTCCTGAGCTTCTTCAGCATGCATGAGAAAAGACGGTTGTTGCGGTTGAGCGAGTTCCCTGGGGCAAATATCCTTACAGGGTGAACACGACGCTGCTGCTAAGCTGGGGCATTTGCATTGGGGGCTGCGGCATTCTTCTTGTTGGGGCACTCGTTGGAGTAGTGACCCTTATTTCCACAGTCATAACAAGTCACTTGCGACTTGTCCTTTGCTGCAACAGGCACATCATTGCTTCCAGTCCTCGGGGCAGTGTTGCTGTTGGCGGTAGCATTGTTGTTGTTGAACTTGGGTGGGGCACGGTTGAAATTGTTAGAGTTGTCAGGGTTGTTGTGATTTCCTCCGGGCCTCGGGTTTCCATGGTTGGGATAGGTGGGACGGTTCATCGAGGGTCTGTTGGTTCTTGGGGCAAATCCTGGAGATGGGTTAGGGCGATACTTTGGGGTCTGATGGGTTCCTGGTTGATGCATCATGTGACGCTTGCGGTTCTCATTGGCTTGGTTGATCTTTCCTTCCATCTGGATGGCAGAGTCGACAAGGGCTTCAATATCCGCAAAGGGGATATTGACCAACATAGTCTGCATTTCATCATGCAGACCATTCAGGAATCTCTCTTTCTTCTTGGCTTCGGTGTCGATCTCATCCGGGGCATACCTAGCTAATGACAAGAATTTGTCATGGTATTCTACTACTGTCATTCGTCCTTGCTTTAGTTCTCTGAACTCATCTCTCATTCTCTTGATCAAACCCGGTGGCACATGGGTTCTGCTGAACTTGATCTTGAATTCCTCCCAGGTCATCATCTATCCTCCGGTCATTGCACGAATGTTGTTCCACCATGCTCTGGCATCTCCGGCTAGATAGTGGGTGGCAAACAGAACTTTCTTGTTGGCTTCCACCCCGGCGACTTCCAGGTTGTTTTCCATGGTTTGCAGCCAATCATCGGCGTCTAGGGGCTCTTCTGACTTAGTGAAAACAGGTGGGTTGGTATTCTGGAAATTTTTGAGCTTAGATCCATGGTTGTCCTGATTTCCGTGGCCTTGATTGTTGTGGGCTAGCTGAGCTATCTGCTGAAGGGTGGCTAGGTTGGCTTGACGTTCGGCTCTTTCGGCTTCGCGGTCAGAAACCAACATTTGCAGGATCTGCAACATCGGGTCCGGGGATGAACCACTTCCTCCACGTGGCATCTGAAGATTGAGATAGATCATGAGAAAAGAGGGAAATTTCTAAGGTTCCGGACTTTGAAAAGTTTTTAAAGTTTGACTCGGATTTTTCTAGCAACTTGCTTTTCATTCATTCATTCATTCATAGCACACGATACAAACACACACGACAATAAAGGTAAACAGATGATTTTAAGAACCATTCTGGAAACTACGATACAGTGGGACAGAATACAACTCACTACGCTAGTGCTCAAGTGCTACTACTCCTCGGAGTCGGTGTAGTCATCATCCTCATCATCATTGTCGTCATTGATGAAGGCGAAATCATCCTCATCGGTGAAGAAATCCATAGCCCGATCCTCCAGAAAATCATCATCATCGCAGAGATAGGAGTAGGGGTCTCCACGAAGATCTTCTTCAGCATTCTCCCTTTCTTCCAACTGCATGTCTCTCTCGTGGATGGTCTCCTCCAAACCCGAGATACGGTGGCGAAGACGAGCAATGATGCGCTCCTTCTTGTCGAGCTAACGGCGGCGAGACTTGCGATCCTTTGCTAGCACGGCGATGGTCTGATCCTTCGTCTTGATGACGGCAGACTTGTGGTTGGAGTAGTCACGACAATTGTCCAATTCCTGCTGACGATCGTACATCATGAAGCTGAGGTGGTCCAACTGAGTCTTCAACTCGTGGTGATATGGGGCTTCCAGTGGCTGTCCGTTAGCATCACGCCTTGGACAAAACTCAAAGCGGGTACCCTTGATCTGGTTGATACTCTGCCCACACAGACGGGCAAGAGCTTCCTACATGGCCCTGGCAAGTCCATCGAGCCAGTTGTTCTCTCTTAAGGTGAATTGAATTCCCTCGGCAGTGGGAGGTTCAATCTTTCCTCGGATACTTGCAACAATTAGCCACTGCAGATCTTCTCCTCCTTGATCATTGAGCTGAGCTCCGAAGAACTCGGGATGCGGACGCTCCAGAAGTTCCGAAAGCTGGTCCAAATCCCGCTCAAAGATAAGGTCTCCTCCATTCCCCAACTGATAAAACTTGTTGTACTTCACGTCCATCTATTAAGAATATAGGATGAGTAAGTTAGTAGAGTGATCAAGTGTGTCAAATTTTATGTATTTTGTAAGAGTTTTTGAGGAACATGAACTTTTATGAAAGAATCAAGGTGATAAGAAAGGGAATAAGTTTTTGTAAATATTTGCTTCCTTTGATTTTGAAACTAAGTTTTTGATTCAAACGTCCAGTCTAACTAGGGTCTCCTATGGTCAGGATGGCTCTGATACCAACTTGTCAACACCCGGATTTTTAATCCCAGATGCCTGTTATGCCATACATCGCAATCCTAGGATTACCATTTTTGCGAGACATAACAGTATTGGATACCACAGTACATCATCCATTACAAACCATACAAAAGTTCTTACACACATAAGGATCTCATGATCCAGTTCTTAATACAACTCAAGTAGCGGAAATACGTAATAATAACGGTAGCGTAGGCGAAGCTCCATCTTCGGGGTCACAGGCAATGCTGACGATGGGAGATGATCCTAGTTGTCGTAACCTTCCTGGGGTCCATCCTCCTGGTACTCCTCTTCATAGTCTGGCCATGGGAATAGCCAGGGACAAAGCCATGCGTACTCTTTAAGTACTCGCAACTAATACTAACAAGTGAAGGGGTTTTTTGTAATAGGACACTAAGCTCTATGGTTGTTTTGCAAAAAGCCAGATTTACCTCTACTAAGTTCATAAGCAAGAAAAGCTAGTTAAAATTTTATAACACCTAAGTGGGAACTTGTATTTCATATAACAACTCTGTTGTGGTCAAGTCAAAATCTCAATCCATTTCACAAGTCATTTTGAAAAACATCTAACAGGGGAACAGTATGGCCACTCCAACTGTCCATAACCACGGACGCGGCTATTCGAATAGTTTGACACTCTGCAGAGATTATACACTTTCACCACAACATTCGATACATCCGTCAAGAACAAATCCTGAATTCACCATACTCAGTATGTGGATAATCAATCCTAACCTTTCAATTACACGCCCTAGTATAAGCACCTCTCCTGTGAGTTTGGCCTCCCAACCATGACCAACTGTCATCTTGGGTACTGCACAGGTGGACAATCTTCACAAGGTAGCCTCAGCTCAAACCTTGGTCGTGAGGGAACCAATACTAAGGTATATAAGTTTCCAGTCAAGCCCTACCCAATTCTCGGGTATTGTGGTTGTACGATAAAATTGGAATGGTATCGCATCCAGACAACCATCAGTTTTACAAAGGGCTAAGGCTCAGGCCTTGACATTTTCATCATCAAAATCATCTGGTGTTCGGAAACACATGTCAAAACATCTCAATAGAATGATCCATCATTCCAAGGTTTTCATAACCATTTTTTCCACCAAGTATTCCCATCTAAAGTTGATCAAGTTTTATGCTTAGCACTAGCATCTACAAATGGGAGTAAGTACTAATGAGGGGTGGTAAACTAGTGGAGTTTAACTAAGTTCAATCTTATGCCTTGGGATTACATCAAGATTATCTAGCTTAGGCCAAATTTTATGCTCTTTATGCAACCTTCAATTATCTTTCTAGAATCTACAATTCACCTAAGTAAGCTCTAGGTAATAGCTTTGATAAAGAAATAAAGTATGAAGCTTGCAAGTAAAACTAGGATTGGGTATCATCAAAAGTGTCCAACCAAGCATGCTTAGTGCATTGCATAGGTTATCTAACTTTCATAATTGCAAGTGCTAGATTGCAAGGTTAATAGCTTGCCTTGAGAAGATCAGTGGTTGAAGTTCTCCTCGGCTTCTTCTTCGTAGTATCCTCCTTCCTCCTCGTATCCTTGGTCGGTACTAGCGTCTTTGAATAAATACGAGGTACACAATCACCAAACAATACTTAACTACTTTCAATCATCACACACAATAGTTCTATAGATGATCTAGCATCATCACTAACATTACAAGATTAAAGCATTAGTCTTATTGATTTTATTTTTAGAAAAGTAATTTCTACTCATTGAAAAACTACTTAAGATTTAATATTCTCCAAACCAAACATGGGATCATGTTGACACATGTCATCACCACATATTTCAGTACATGGGAATGTGATTTAAAGTGGTGTCACAATTTAATAAGGTTTAACCTTTTATTTCAATCAAATAAAGTGACTAGAAATGTCTATGTGGCATTCTTTTATTACTTGAATATTATTTCTGTAAGTAACCCCATATGTTTTTATAAATTCTGAAAGGTATGATCAAATATGATTTTTGAGAGTTGGAATCAACTCAAAAGCTATTCTAGTTTAAATTTGAAAAATGTTTGAATGCAGAAAAGCTTCTGCCTTATTATTTTTACCAAGGTTGATCTATAGATTCAAATGATTTGAATCCAACGGGCTTGAATTAAGCATTTCAAAACCTTTCTAACAAAATTGGTTTCATTCAATTTGGTTCAGTGAATCGATCTGGGTTGATTTTTGAAACTAGGTACAGAATTGAGTTTGAATATAAATAGAAAAAGCTAAATTCAAATGAGTGGGCTGCGCGGGAAAGGTTAACGGGCCAGCCCAGTGTCACTCCGCGGCGCGGGGCGCAACTGATAGGGGGTTCCACCAGTCAGTTGCTCTTTAAACGCGAAGTGGTACGGGGCGATATCGGCTGCACGATCTAAGTCTAATCGAACGGCTACGGCTCATCGTCCACGTCGGGCAACTCCGGCGAGACAGAACCCTAACGCGGCAGGTGGGGGTCGTGGGAGGCTCACCGGGGCTCAGGCGAGGGTCGGCGATGCGGGCGAACAACGAAGTCGACGACGGCGAACCTCCTGGTACCTGCAGCTCCTCCCGGGGCGTCTCCAATCGATGGCTTCCTTCTTCTCCAGCAGTGGCGAGCTTCGGCCAAATTCTGGCAATGTGCTGCTCGCCTTGCTCCAGGAATGGGGTGGGGTGGTTCTGGGTGAGAGGGGAGTGAGATGGTGTGCTTCAATCGGCTGGGGGTGGCCTCCTTTTATAGGCTCGACGGTGAGACCGAGAGGGATGGGCAGGCGACGGTGGCGACACGGCTACGGGCTGCTAGAGGCATGGCCGAGGGTGGTGATCGATCGGTGGTCTCCTGGCGATGCTCTTTGGTTTAATTGCGCTTGTAGGGGCGGTGGCAAACGATCGGGAATGCTCGGTGCTCTGCGAGGCAGATGCGGCGGACTCTGCGGCGAGCGGTGGCCACGGGGTACGGGCGGTGAAATGGGCATGTCTGGCGGTCTCCTGGGACGGTAGGGTGCATGCTGGCGGGCGGCGAGGGGTCGAGGTGGTCGGGCTGCGTGGGAATGGTGCGTGCTTTCAAGGCGGCCAAGATGGTCGACAATGCACGGCACGGGCGTTCTCGGCGGTTCTGGTTGTCTCATGAGGCAAGGCTAGTCGAGAGGGGCGGTGAGGCATGGGCTACCTCCCAGACAAGGTTGGCACGGCTAGTTCTTCCTCTAGCCTGCTGTCCACACTGGGGTGACATGGGTGCTCTCGGCCTGTTCACCATTGATGATATTGGCAAGCTTACAGTGGGGCTAGTGCTTAGTTAAGTTTGCTAGGTGATCTACTGAGGTTGCTGTGAGCTAGAGAGGGAACAAGTTAGGCCAGAATCACTGCACACTATAGTGTTTTGATTTTGTTTGATTTGTATCTGCAACCTGTTTGATGAAATGGCCGCATGAATTCAAGTTTTGAATTTTGAAAAGATTTTTGGTGGGTGTGCTAGGCATGTGATGGTGAGTCTGTAGATGCTTGGGTTTTGAAAGTTGAGCTTGTTTGAGTGGTTTTTGAAAAAGTGGGATCTTCCCATATGATATAGATTCAATTTTAAACTGTCATTTAAACTATGCATTTGAATGTTTCTGGATGATCACAAAGTGGGCCTTGGTACTTTGTTATGAGTTCTATCAAGGGGTGCAAAGATCCAAACAAGTTTCTGTTAAGTTCTGAAAGTTAGAGATAGCCAAAGTAGGCATGGGAGTTAAATTGGCAAAAGTGACCATTCACTTAAGTTGATGGTTTTGATTTGTTTGTCTTTGGGGAAAGTTTGGGGATTGTTTAGATGATGTTTATTTCACCTAAGAATCATTTTACAAGCAAAGAAACACATAATCATGGCAATTCAAAAGAATCCACATTTTAATACATACACATATGAATGCTTTCATATTTTAATTGGAAAAGTTTTTGTTAACCCTAAATTTGGTGATTAGAGTTTGATGATTCTAGTTTAATATTTTTGGGATGTTACACGTAGTCCAAGGTGGAACTACTTACGCTTCATACCGGAGGCTAGCATGATGAAGAAGAAGGCCTCCGGGATGATCTCCCATCCGGCAGGGTGCTGGGAAGAACTTCAGATACCCCGATCTAGGGATGATGGTGGCGGCGGCTACAGAAGGTTTCGTGGAGTTTTGATCGGGTGCCTAGGGTTTCTGCATCAGGGGATTCTTATAGGCGAAGGGGCATGGCTGGGAGGCGGCTAGAGGTCCCACACCCTCCCCAGACATGGACCCACCCTAGCCACGCCTAGGGGGGGTGTGGCGGCCCTGGATCGCCTCTCTGTCTCTCCTCTAGCCTTCGTGTTGCCCATGGTAAAATATTGACTTTGGCTTTTGTCCCGTCCAATTCCGAGAATATTGATTTTCTGCCTTTCTGGAACCAAAAACAGAAGAAAACAAGCAACTGGCACTATGGCAACTTGTTAATAGGTTAGTTCCAGAAAAGATATAAAAACACCTCAAAGTGTAGACAAAGCATATACTAAACAAGCATGCAACATAAAAAATTATAGATACGTTTCTGATGTATCACCCCCTCAAGGGGCGGACTATCCACCCCTGGGGAAAATCCGCCCCAGAGACGGAGAGTCCGGGGGATACTCTGCCCCCTCTCTGAGTGAAGCGCCTTGGCAACCTTGGAGACAAATCCTGTGGGGCGGACTATCTGGCCCCTGGAGGGGCGGATTATCCGGCCATGCTGGAAAATCCGCCAGATACTCCGCCCCCATTCAGAGGGTTGCGCCCTTCTGAGTTTGGGGAGGGGTGGATTATCCGCCCGCCAAAAACAATTTTTGTTTCCTTTTCAAGGTAGAGATCTGCAACACTTCAACACACATTAAATAATCCCTGAGATATTGTTATCTAACACACAAAACACTAGGGATTATGAAATGTTCTTTCAATCTCCCCCTTTTTAGTGTTAGATGACAATACTAGGATTTGCAATGAAACCTACTAACAGCACCTTAAGGAAATGAAAGAGGCTCCCCCTAAATGTGTGCATATTTATAATTTGCATTTGAATACAAATGCACACACTAAAGTTCAAGCCAACTTCATAACAAAGACAATTTAAAACACGGTGAGTTAGGAAACAAAGTCATACCACCGGGATGTGAAAATAGCCAATGTGAATAATGAGATTATTAGGCCTCAAGCACATCCCACAATATTGATGCAATCAATAGATAATTCCATAATTCCATATGCCATCAATACAATACCATACTCCATGCATAAATCAAGAATTCCATATGAGTAGTTCCACAAGATAAATCCAGAAATCCAAAGATCCATACACGAGCACAAAGTAACACACGACAAAGTCTTATACCAACCATGCAAACCAAACACACAAAGTTTAATGCTAAAAGGGCACAAGCAAGCAAAAAAACGAATGCAAAAGAGGCAAGTTCTTGCGCCCGACCCATGCAAATCCGTGACCTAATAGAACTAATTCTCCCTCTTTGGCATCGAAACGCCAAAAAGGAAGAAGAGCGATGCTAGCGTCCCACAAGATCACTCCTCCTCGTCCTCTTCCTCGTACTCATCGTAGTCATCCCCGTCCCCTTCCTCGTCATCATACTCATCATCATCATCATCAACTGGAGGAGTAGGTTCCCTCGGTGGTGGAGGAAACAGGTGACTCTCGAGCTCTCCATAGTTGATCCCTGACGTGTTCCACTGAGCATATGGTTCTGGAGCTGTAGGAGGTGGTGGATGGCCAGTTGCAGTAGACACATGGTGAAGAATGAGTTGCTGGGTGTGGGCCATCTCATGGCTCCTCCGGTATTCCTCATACTGGCCCTTGTGAGCATCTATGCCCATGCAAAGAATGTGCCGCTGAAACCAATTGAGTTGCTTGACCTCACGTGCCATTGGGGACACCACGAGATGACGACCACTAGCCCATGCATCACGCATGAAGGACTCAGGGGCAGTGGAAGGGTGAGAGGTCTTCTGAGCCTTGTTGTAGATCTTCTTTGGCTTGTGAACACCATCCAAACCAGTACCAAAGTCCACATGTGGCAACATGTGCTTGATGAGCATCATAATAAAGGGATCATATGGGATGGAGAGCCGGTTGAGCATAGCATCAGTCATCTCATGATAGATATAGTCCATAACATCCAGCTTGTATCCTGTAGACGAACCAGCATTGGTGGCACACTCATGAGAAAAAGCAAGCAGGGGAACCAGGTGACCGCGAATCTTATCATTGTTTCCCCCACTTGGAGAGATGTTGCCCCGAAACATGCCAACAAGAGTGGCATACAAAGGATATAGGCCAACAAACGTACCAGCAATGCCATCAGATGTCAGACATGGAGCAAGAATAGTGTCCTTGGATGGCCTGAGCGGAGAAATGATGCGGTGGCCAGAAGTTGTGTCACGCCCATGAAAAGCATACCCAAGGACCTGACCAAAGGTATGGAAGTTAGACTGAATCATCATTGTCCCGGTCATCCACTTCATGGTGCGAAGCTCATCTCCGCAGATCACAAGAGTAGAGAAAAACTGCTTCATCACCGAGGAGTCATAGTGACACTGAAGAGTCATAAGGTGATGAAGCCCCATCTTATTAGTCACATCCAAGGCTTCACGAAGTATTGCCTTGGTTTGGGCCTCAGTCATATTCAGAGGATGCATAGGGCGAATCTTGAGAGGAACATAAACATCATCATGAATCTTCTGGAGAACCATCACTGTCAGCATCGACATAATAATCGGTTTGGCGAATGGAGGAGTACTCAATGTTGTCCATGGCCTTGTAGTTGGGCCGGGACTGCTTGCCCTTGCCCTTGCGAGATGAAACCCTCTTGGCTTTCTTTGCTGCCCCAGCCATCCGTTCAGACTCTCTTGCCAACCTGCGGACCTCAGTTTCATCAACAAACTTACCCTCTGCAGTGGGCCTGAGATAACGGGCACGTGGACAACGCTTCTAGGTCTTAGGAGCACTTGAACCACCTATGAAAAGCATGGGAGAGGTAGCATGGGGATAAGCACACACACAAGTCCAAGAGGAATATTAGAAATAGTAGGAAAACAATCCATGGTCCAGAGATGTGCATTGTGGAAATCTGAACCAAACCAGAACAGACATTGAATCTCCAGGCCAGATTATTCGGCCCTGGCAGGGGCAGATAATCCGCCCCTCGTAAAAAATTCTGATTTGGACCAGATTCACCAAGGCAACACAGATCAGGCACTAGGGTTGCAATACTACTGATTCTAACAAACAGGGGAAACACAACGTATCTTCTACAACGAGATTTCCACCAAAAACAATGAATCCCATAAAAGGAGATAGACGAGGGAGTTACCCTCACTCATTGGAGGAAAAGCTTAGAGGAAAAGGTACCCGGAGGCATGGGGAAGAAGATCCGGGGAGGGCCCGGAGAATCTGGTGGTCGAATCAACTATGGGAAGGGGCGGAGGCTCCGGTGGCGGCTGGGGGCAGGGCACGGGTTGGGGGAGGACTGGCTGCTCTGTTTGAGCCCTTCCTCCTCGAGCCCAGCCCTTAAGAGGCAAATTTTGCCCAGGGCGGATAATCCGGCCCCCACTTGGGGCGGATAGTCCCCCCCCCCCCCTCTGAATTTCTGTCAATACAGATTTAGGCCGGAGCACTCCTTGCAAAACCCCTCAAAAGTGTATGAAGGACTTGTGTGCGGGAATAGATGGTTCAAGGAGGAAAAATTCTTGGGTTTAGAGAAACAAACTGAGATGGTACTACACACCCAAAGTTGCAAGAACAAATCAACCAAAAGCCAAAATTGGGTGTGTTTTCCATAAGAACAAGAGATATGCGAGAAAAACCAAGGAGAGCCAATAGAAACCAACTCTTCTCAAAGAAGAGGCAGTGGCCGAAGCCACCATGTTGGAGCGCATGGCATGACACCGCGAAGATGTATCTTTAGTTCAAAACCAATGCTCATCGATGACCCACATATCACAAAATGATATTAAGGGAAATGATTTTTCTTGCTTTCGGCATTATGGGGGGAGGGTTAGCCCAATCAATTAGGACCACACTCCCCCTATATCTATGCCCGCATCTAAACCAAATACATGAAGAAGAGTAAGTGAGTATGCAAGGGTAGTCAAGCCAAGCTCCTTGAATCTATGATATTTAGCTCATTCCTCAAATAACAAAATCTTGCTTCATCAAGAGGTTTTGTGAAGATATCAGCAAGTTGGTTCTTCGTGCTCACAAAAGATAGTGCAATATCGCCACGAGCAACATGATCCCGAATGAAATGATTGTGAATCTCAATATGTTTTGTTCTTGTATGTTGCACCGGATTGTAAGCAATTTTGATATCACTTTCATTGTCACATAAAAGAGGCACTTTGTCACACTTGACACCATATTCCTTTAAAGTTTGCCTCATCCATAATAATTGTGTACAAGCACTTGCAGCAGCAACATATTCAGCTTCAGCGGTTGAGAGTGATATGCAATTTTGTTTCTTCGAAGACCAACACACTAGATACCTGCCCAAGAATTGACATGCACCAGAAGTTGATTTTCGATCATCTTTGTCACCAGCCCAATCTGAGTCAGTGTAACCATATGGAGAGAAACTGGAGCCTTTGGGATACCATAAACCAAAATTTGGGGAATGAACCAAATATCTGAAGATTCTCTTGACCGCCACTAAGTGGATTTCTTTAGGAGCGTCTTGGTACCTTGCACACACTCCTATAATCAACATAATATCAGGCCTAGATGCGCAAAGGTAAAGGAGAGAGCCAATCATGGATCGGTATACCTTTTGGTCCACGTCTTTACCCTTTGGATTAAGCTCAAGATGACACTTAGTTTGCATTGGAGTAGCAACGCCATTGAGATCCGTCATCTTGAACCTCTTGAGCATGTCTTGGATGTACTTAGCTTGATTAATGAAAGTTCCCTCTCTAAGTTGTTTGATCTCAGATCCAAGAAAGAACCTCAATTCTCCCATCATAGACATCTCAAACATGTCAGTCATAAGCTTTGAAAATTCATCATTAAAAGCTTGGTTAGTAGATCCAAAAATTATGTCGTCTACATATAGTTGACATACAAAAAGCTCCCCATTAACCTTCTTAGTAAAAAGAGTGGGATCGATTTGCCCAACTTCGAATCCACGACCTAACAAAAGCTCTTTGAGGTGCTCATACCACGCACGTGGGGTTTGTTTAAGGCCATAGAGCGCCTTATCGAGTTTGTAGACATGGTTCGGAAATTTGGGATCCTCAAATCCTGGGGGTTGCTTGACATATACCAACTCATGTGGTGGACCATTAAGAAAACACTCTTAACATCCATTTGCTGTAATTTAAAATCATGATGAGCAGCATAGGCAAGAAGGATACAGATGGACTCAAGACGAGCCACATGAGCATAAGTTTCTCCAAAATCAATGCCTTCCACTTGAGAGAATCCTTGAGCCACTAGCCTTGCTTTATTCCTTACAACAATGCCATTTTCATCTTATTTATTCTTGAAAATCCACTTGGTGCCGATAACATTGCGGCACTCTTTGGGTTTCTCTACAAGCTTCAAAACCTTGTTGCACTCGAATTTATTTAATTCTTCATGCATTGCAACCACCCAATCAGGATCTCCAAGAGCATCAAACACCTTCTTTGGTTCAAACATTGAGATGTGTGCTTGATGATCACAGAAGCTAGCAAGTTCTCTCCTAGTAGACACTCTTCTTCTTAGATCACCGACAACTTTGTCAAGAGTGTGGCCCCTTAACTCAAGGTTCCGATCAGCGCGAGCCTTGCGTCGAGCCTCAATTTCCTTATAGTTTCTAGAAGGAGTTGATTTAGCATTTGGATCCTTGTCTTGTCAACTACCTTGCCCTTGAATCTGATCTGAGCTAGAAACAAGTGAATGTTGCTATTCAGGTTCTTCAGGGCCGGACAATCCGCCCCTGTGTGCGGCCGGACTATCCGGCCTGGGAGACGCAGCTGCATTTTCGTCTTCCTGAGAATTCCTGGTAGAACTTGGAGTTCCAGGGCCGGATAATCCGCCCCTTGGGGCCAGAGAATCTGTCCTGGGTTTTTCTTGGCCATTTTGTTATTCTTGATGTCCACTGGAGAAAGTTGGAGTGCCAGGGGCGGACTTTACGGCCCTTGGAGGGGGCGGAAGTCCGGCCTGGGACTACCATTTTGCCTAGAAGACAGATGATCTTCAGTAGGTTGAGGTGTTGGTGCAAAGGTTTCTCCAGATGTAGGGGCTTGTTGATCTTGTGTAGATGAGGGATCCACTTGAGTGGAGCATTGTCCTTCCCGATCTGCCACAAGGGGTTCCTCAATGGGGCAGAAAAATCCCACGCCCATTCTTCTTATGGCATGTTGGGGTATTTCAACATCTGCATCACAAACATCAACTTGCCCCACATGGGAGCCATCATTTTCATCGAAGTCCACACTACAAGATTCTACAACAATTCCAGAGATCTTGTTGTAGACTCTATAAGTGTGGGATTCGACACCGTAACCAACAAAAATACCTTCTAAAGCCTTAGACTCAAATTTAGACAAGCGTACTCGTTTGATGAGAAAGACACACTTACAACTGAATACCCAGAAGTATGAAATGTTGGGCTTGTTACCGGTAAGTATTTCATACGGAGTTTTGTCCAAGATCTTGTGGAGGCAGAGCCGATTTGATGAGTGACAAGCGGTGGATATGGCTTCAGCCCAAAAGTTGTAAGGAGACTTGAATTCAGCCAACATTGATCCGGACATATCCATCAAAGTGCGGTTCTTCCTCTCGGCTACACCATTTTGTTGAGGGGTGTACGCAGCGGAATATTGATGTCTTATCCCCTCTTCACTTAGAAATTCATTTAACGTTTATGTAGAGGTCCCAACCTTTAATAAGGTAGAGATCCCTATGTTTACAATGCTAGTCCCTGGATCAATAGCTAGCATCCACAGTTAAGATGTAATATCAAGAAACAAAGGTCATAATACAACTTTATAACTAGGAATAAAATAATTCATTACATCTTACATAGCTCATTTGGCTATCTCATTACAATGCAGCAGAAATAACTATAGCATGGAGTCCTTCATCTTCAAAGTGCCACAGGCAATCATGTTGGTTGTAGACTTGTAATCCTAACACACTTCACTAACATCAAACAAACCTGCAACATAATAAGTTGTAGCCACAAGGGTCAATATATTTGAATTGTATTGGCAAGTTTCACCACTATGTAGAAATAAGTGGATTCTATCAATACATGCATATTTGGCTAAGTAGGGTTTAGGCTCATTTGCAGAAAGCAATATAGTTTTATCCTATCTTTTCAAAATAGTTTTGATCTTTTGACAATCTTTCTGAACTCCTTGGAAAACTCCAAGTGCTTCTAATCCCTTGTTGACACCATCAAGTTTTACTTTGAGAAATTGGAATGTCGAGATCTTCCATAGCTTCAGGCCTTAGTTGCTCAGAGTTGTCCATAACCGGGGACACGTCTAAGTACTTAGAATTTGATCTTCTGCAGAAGTTGTACACTTTACCCACATGACACAATCTCGTCTTGATGCCACCAGTGGCCGCTGGATGAGTACACACCAAATGGAGTACCGGCAGATCGAGAATGTGACAAAGTCTTTCCATAGAAGTCCTCCCAATACACAATGCTAGCTTGTCTACCAGGCACCAACGTAAGGATATATTTCCAATACATAATTCTAGTTAACCTGAAGATGCCAATGCAAGGGTCTTCCACTATGTAGTTGACTAAGACAGAGCCCATTTAGCATGTGGCTGTACACGGAAGCCACTGTACGAGAAACTTATTCAATCTCTAAGTCCCTGGGTGGTTTTCTTCTAGTGCACAAACAAAAAGATAGCCATATAAACATGGTTCCCTTTGTTGCCATCCAAAATTGAGTAACCACATTCCACCCAGGTGGTTCATTGAGTACTTGTTTTATTATATAAAACATATATTTTTCCAACACTTCATATAATCATGATATGGTATTCTACCCCAAGTCTATAGCAGGGCTAAGCATACTACAACTATGATGTTTTCACTAAGGAAGATGGATTTCCTAATAGGACATAGCATAGCATAATAAAATAGTAGCCCTATCATGCATACTACAAAAATACCACTAAGTGTAGTGAAAATAGTAGGACATGGATGATAGTGTCACTTGCCTTTTAAGTAGAGAATATTGGTTCACTCCTTGATCTTGCAATTATCACACTTTTTAAACTTCACTACAATTCAATCAACCAAGCACATATTCGAACTAACATTCAAACAATTCACCACATAGAATAATGAAGACAAGGCAATGCATGCAAGCATGCAAAAGATTGTTTTATTTGGAAAAGTGGTTTCTATTAGGCTCTAAACATTTTTAAAGCTCCCATTGGTCATTTACAAAAGTGGTAAAATCATTTAAATTCAAGTTGGTGAAAATGGCCATTTAAATCATTTTTGTTTTGCTAAAATGATTTATATCAAAGTAATATTTTGTAGTGTTAGTCAAATATATTCTTAAACACAATTGTTAGTGTTTATGGTTTAAGGGTTTAATATTAATCCATTTGCAAAAAGGTTCCACCTAAATTCCATTTTTAAAACAAACAATATTTTTATTTGCTAGAAATGCCTTTAACAAGTAATAATTTACTAAGGTTCATCAATATGTTCTCAAATCTCAAACTTGGTGTTTGGGGTCAGAGAGTTTAAATCACATCATTATCTAAAGGTTTTACTTTAAAAGTATTTTTAAACCATAATCAATATTTGAATTTACCTATAAATGCTTTTATTCAAATATTTAATTCCTAAGTGTCACCAAATATACTTTTAAATCTACAAGTTTATTTGTATAGTCAGTAGGTTCAAAACAATCCATTTACAAAATATTTTACCATAAAA
Organism: Avena insularis; assembly: GCA_023614405.1. Classification (NCBI taxonomy): domain Eukaryota; kingdom Viridiplantae; phylum Streptophyta; class Magnoliopsida; order Poales; family Poaceae; genus Avena; species Avena insularis. Next base: position 3,217,569 of record CM042691.1, read on the forward strand.
ACAATTTTAGAATAAATTTTATACTCAAAATAAGCCTAAATATGTTTCTGCATAAACAACGAATTCTACAGAAGCAAAATACTAAACAAAGTGCATGGTTGGAAAGGTTTTGTTTTCCTGATTCCAATGATATAAAATTTGCAAAATTTGGACGTGTAGATTAAAAGTTATGAATTTTGCAAGTTTGAATATCTAATAGATACATTTCTGTTTTTAATTCAAAACACTGACCACGTGCCGTAATCCTACTGGCGTGTACCGGTTCGCGCGGATCGCTTGATTCTATCCGTCAAATCTAATGTGCATCGCATGGCTCACAGAACACGATACCTCTTCGGTTAAGTCAATCTATCCTACTCATTGGATTTGCATCTAACGGTCCAGAGCAGCTGGCCACTAACTGGCGGCGCTGGCGGCAGCGAGTGGCGGCGGCGTGCTCAGACGATGATGGTGTCAGCGATACAGGAAGAGAGTGAACGAGGGGAGAAGCTCATCGGAACCACAGAAGCTTGCTGATGCTCAACATGGTCGTCGGAAGGCAGGGGGTGCTCGAGGTCGACGGTAATTCCTCGTCGGAGTCGTCTCTGTCGACGGGCGAGCTTGGCGACGTCGTTGGCAAGGCTGTGGTGCACGCTAAGACAAGCCAGTGGTGTAGTTAGATGCGCGCGAGAGAGTAGATTGTAGGGGTTTCAACCAGAGAGGAGGGGACGGTCGGGTCTCACCGGTAATGCTCGTCGGAGCGGAGGCAGACGGCGACGGCGAGGAGGCGTCGTTGCTGTCGACGTTTCAAGGCGCGCGCGAGTGAGTGGATGACACTGGGAGATGCAGGGGACACTGGGGAACGTGTTTGTTTGCGATGGGGCGATGAGGTTTGGCCGGAATCGACCGGAGAAGGTCGTCGGAGCAGTGATGGTGCGTGGAGAAATCCGTACAGCCTAGGGGCCGAGGGGGAGTGGCATCTGGGGGAAACGGGAGAGAGGGACCAGGCGTTTAAGATGGAGTCATTGCGGCGAGGGATTACAGCAGCATTATGGCGAATTAAACGGTGGTTTCAAAACCAAAAACGACGACGAGGTTTGGGGGAGAAAGGGTCGCGGTGGGTGAAGAAGAAGGACTGGCAGGTGAGGTCTGGTTGTCTGTGAGAGAGAGAAGAATGGTGGGGTCCAGTGGTCATTGAGTGCGCGGGTGCGGGTCTGGGTAGAAAACGTTTCGAGGACGAAAAATAAGATGGGCTCCGAGTTGGGCTGGACTGGGCCAGATGGGCTAGTTGGCTTCCTTTCCATTTTTTATTCTGAATCTTTTTCTTTCTTCTTTTCTGTTTTGATTTTTGTTCAAATAATTCAAACACTATTTGAATTCAATCCTTTACCAAACTTTGAGTATATTTTAATACTGTTTATTAACATATTCTAAAGTCCAATTTAGAATATTTCTTTTATTCTTTTTAGGGTCTATTATTTATTTAAAATAGACATTTGTCTTTATTTCAAATGAGATTTTAATTTGTTTTCAAACTCTATTTGAATTCAAAATTTTACCAAATCTTTTTTAGTAGGTTTTATTTAAAAATAATTCACTTTGAATTATTATTTAAAATACTTTAATATGATTTATATTTAAATTGGGAATTGTCTTTATTTTAAATAAAATTGGATAATAATCAATCCTAATGATTTTATTTAAATAATTATTTACTATTTTATATTAATCAATAATCTTTTATTTTATTTGCTTGGCCAAGATTGTATTTGGCTTTTTAAAATAGTCCTTATTTATTTATTTATTTATTTCTTCGCTTATAAAATCCATATCTTTTTATTTAAAGATCCAAAAATGGTGATTCCAATTTTTATAATTTTATTTAATTTTTGTTTATCTTTTTTTTAAATCCCTTATCATTCAAAGTTTGTTCAAGATGGGTCTATGATGTTTCCATTTGGAATCAAAAAGTTTCTTTTCACCCTAAATTTCAACAATTATTTATTTTGTTTATTTATTTTTCACATTTCAAAATTTGGAAAATTTTGGGATGTGACAGTTTAGTTCTTGAATTCGGAGCCGTTGTCACTTCTTATTGCCAATGTGGGAACATTGTGTTGACACTGAACCTCATTGGCGAAGTCAATGACCGTTTGTTGAGTCTCACTCTTTATCTTGAAGAGATAGACCCACGTGTATCTTGAGTAATCATCGACTATCACCAAACAATATTTCTTCCCACCGAGACTGGCATGAGATGGAGGACCAAATAAGTCCACATGAAGTAATTCCAAGATTCTCTTTGAAGAAACATTAGTTTTCCTCTTGTGGGGAGAATCATGCATTTTGCCTTCAACACAAGCCCTAAAACACGATCTTTGGCAAAGGAAACATTGTATTTTAGTCCAAGGATGTGGCCACCCTTGTGAAGACTTTGCAAAGTTTTCATGTTGACATGGGCTAAACGACGATGCCATAGCCAGCCCATGTCGGCCTTTTCGAATAATCACATCAGACCCGAAGTGGTTTTCCCCGAAAAGTCTACCACATACAGGTCATTTTCGACGTACCCAACGAAAGCGGCCTTTAGAGACTTGCTCCACAAGAGTACCACCAAATCATCATCAATGAAAACAGCAAAGCCCATCTTACCAAGGGCACGGACAGAAAGTAAGTTGTAACCGAGGGTCTCAACAAGCATGACGTCCACAAGAGAGATATCGTGGGCGACCACAACCTTGCCAAGACCCAATACCTGAGATTTAGACTTATCACCATAGTAGACTGTAATATTATCATGATTGGGTCGCATATTCGTGATGATCTCTTTGCTTCCGGTCATATGACTAGTGCACCCACTGTCCAGCACCCATTTAGACCCACCGGAAGCATAGCCCTGCAAGAGAATTACTTCTTGGTTTTAGGTACCCATTTTTCAATGGGTGCTCTCATGTTAGTAACAAGGGTATTTGGAATCCAAATAGACCAAGCAACATATTTATCAAAAGGATCAACATAATAAGCATACACATCACCATAATAATCACAAAAGAGTTCATAATTTGGATTGTGAGACCCTGCAAAACCAATATGGTCAGTTTTGTCTTTTGTGACATTCTTCTTAGCGGTGTTTGTCTTTGATTGTTCACCCTTGGTCTTCTTCTTCTTGTTCTTCTTCTTCTTGGACTTGGTGACATATCAAAGTCCCTCTTTTCCAAGATTTGACCTTTGCTTGCCAAGTATCTCATCAAGTACACCCTTATCTTTGGGAGTGGTGTCATTGACAAGCTCATCTTCCACACTAGCATTTTCCTTGTGAATATATGTTGATTTAGATGTGCTAGGAACATCATACCTGGTCAATTGAATTTGAAGCTGATCATGCGACTCATTGAGAATGGAGAATTCACTTTTCAAAGCCTTGTGAGCGATGTCAAGTTTCTCCAATTCCTCGGAGAGTCTAGCATGAGCAGCCCCAAAGTCAATATTTTCTTTCTTTAACTTCTTTGCTTTGGCTACTGCATTGTCACGTTCCTTAACAAGCTTTGTCACCATTTCTTCATGTGACTCCTCAATAGACTCAAGCCTCTCTTCAAGACAAGCCCGAGCCTCTTCTTCTTATTCTAGAGCATTTTTAAGGACGCAATTTCCATTGCATCCTCCCTTTCAATCCCGCCCTTTTCTTCAAGAAGCACTTCATTTTGGTCCAGCTGGTCCATAAGAGCCTCAAAATGTATTTTGTGCTCACCTTGCAAGTTAGTGAAGATATAGTCCAAAGCAATAATCTCTTCTTTAACCTTAAGACTAGTAGGATCATCCATGTCAATCATAGCCTTAGGAAAATAAGTGTTAGAAGTTGATACCTCGGAACCTCTTGCCATGAGACAAGTAGCATTCTTGTTGATGACGTTTTCGTTCGGAGAGTCGAAGAGAGATGTTGGTGTATATGTGGTGACTATAGCAGCCACCTTTCGAGAGGTATCATCCTCGTCTTCATCTTCACTTCCCTAAGAATATTCTTCTTGAGACACTATAACAATCTTTGGTTGCTTCTTGAAAGGAGCATTCTTCTTTACAAATTGTTTCTTGCGTGGAGCCTTTGACTTTTCCTTGAGAATGAGTCTTCCTCCATTATCTTCCCTACTTTGATATGTACACTCGGCTACAAAGTGCAGCCGGTCTCCACAGTTGAAACAAGTTCTCAGCTTGGGACCATTTTCCTTTCTTCCATATGCTCCACTCTTGCATTCTAGTTCAGATTTGGCCTTGGCTGGATATTTCCAAAAGTTTCTAGCATAGAAGGCCATGTATTGTCCATGAATTCTTTTTACATCCTCGGGACAGTCCATACATTCTATGTCATCTTCATCATGATTAGCCACACTTGTCTTCAAGGCCACGTTGACTCCCTTTTGCATCCCCATGGCTCGTGCACGAGAGAATTCCTTATTTGACACTACTCTCAAATATGATTCCTTATATGACACTAGAAATTTTTGACTTCCTTATATGACAATAGGTGTAAATTTTGATGCCTTAGATGACACTATAGTGCATTTTAAGAACTAACGGTGTTAATTGGGGACTTAAAAAGACACTTTTGCCCTTAGTGCATAATGTCAGCAGAGTCTACTATAGGAATGGATATGATGCATAGTCTGTCAGCAACAATGTTTTGGTTGGATCAAGTAGTGGGTTTAGTGATACTTTTGCGTGTGTCATTCCTTAAATTTCACCCAATAGCTAGAAAACCGTGTAATAAGTTGATTAGGAAGAGTCTTAGAGGCTAGTTCTTGTTTAGATCTCGGTTCCTTTCTGTTATTTCTGTTTGTAAAAACATGGCGGTTGTTTATTTAGTAAAAACGATCAAATCTTGTGCTTCGTCTACAACTACTCTACTCCCTTCGATCCATATTACTTGTCATCAAAATGAATGTATCTAGTACTAAAACATGTCTAGATACATCCATTTTAGTGACAAGTAATATGGATCGGAGAGAGTACATCACCAAGATACAACTGCACGTTGATTTATCATGTAGCGTTCAGAAACTACAACTACTCTACATATCAACTAGGATACAGGAGCAACACAACATAAGTTGAAAACTTGGTAAAGTTGTACATTATCATTGGATTCGGATCCAACCTTGCAGAATGCTGTATTGGCCTGAGTGACCCTAGAGATCCCGCCACGCCACCGGTGGAACCCCCGCCATGGTCATTGCTACGGTCGAGCTTCATCCGCCACCCCCAGCTTGGCCCATGGCGCCTCACGCCATTGCCATGAAAGCTAGCAGCCACCACACTACCAAGTGGTTCAGAGGGAATGAACTCGGTACACTTGTTTAGGGACAGGGATGGGCTCAGTAGTGTTTGATCAGGCCAAAAGGAAATTGGGTTGCGTTGTTGGACAGGTAGCGACTATGTCAGGGGTACTTTGGTCAGTTTGAAACAAAACTAACGGAATCATGTAATGGAAGGAACGACAGTGTCATATAAGGCATCAAAATTTACACCTAGTGTTAAATAAGGAAGTCAAAAATTTCTAGTGTCATATAAGGAATCATATTTGAGAGTAGTGTCAAATAAGGAATTTTTCGAGCATCTTCGGCATTCTTGGCAGCCACTTTGAAAGCTGCCATCTCTTGCATTACCTCATTGGATGTCATTAGGTGGTAGTTATGCCTTCCTTGGAGACTCTTCAAATCTGTGGGCTCAAATGGCATAAGAGCACTGACATACTTGCGCTTGATCCAAGCATCATCAACATGAGAGGCACCATGATTTCTGAAAGTGGTGGCTATTGACTTGAGCCTCATATACATGTCCTCGTGGTCTTCTCCATCCAACATATAGAATCCTTTAGCTTCATTACTCAAATCATCATATCTATTTATTCTCATGCTTTCATTTCCAATGAAGAGCTCGGTGAGGGCATCCCAAGCTTACTTAGTTGTGTTAAGATGTTGAATGTGTGGCATGTCTTTGTCACCCACACCAAGCTGAATCATGTGTAGAGCTATAGCATTTAGTTGACTGAAACAACCTCTCGTATTGTTAGGTTGTGGGGATCTCCAACATGAAGACCATTCTCTATGATTTTCCACAACTCAATGGAGGAGCTGCACACATGAGACTTCATCAAAAAATTCCACTGATTAAAAGTACATGCTGAAAGTTTGGGTGGATCACCCCTATTATGTATATGTGGATGTGGGATAGGTGGATCACGAGAATACACATGGGAAACCTCATTGTATCCTTACTTACCACTATCCTTTCTCGAGGAGGAGCTCTTGTTGGAGATATGCCCTACAGGCAATAATAAAAGTGGTTATTATTATATCTTTGTGTTTATGATAAATGTGTACATTCATGCTATAATAGTATTAACCGGAAACATTAATACTTGTGTGATTTGTAAACTAAATTAGAGTCCCTAGTAAAGCCTCTTTGTAATACTAGCTTGTTGGTTGATAGATGATCGTGGTTTCCCAATCATGAACATTGATATGTTATTAACAACAAGATCATATCATTAGGAGAATGGTATGATGGGCATACTCCTATAGATAAGCGTAGCATTAAGATCAAGTCATTTCAATAGTTCATTTGCTATAATCTTTCTGATACATAGTAACCTAATTCCTTCGACCATGAGATCATGCTAATCACCATCACCGGAAGGATGCTTTGATGACATCAAACACCACACCGTAACTGGGTGGCTATAAAGGTGGCATTTATTGTTCGGAAAGTATGTGTTGACGCACATGGATCAAGAGTGGGATTTGTCCATCCATATGATGGATAGATATACTCTAGGCCCTCTTGGTGGAATGTCATCCAATTATCTTGCAAGCATGTGACTGGCTCACAAGGGATCACATATCACAGGAACGAGAAAATAGTACTTATCGGTAATGAGGTTGAACTAGGTATGCAGAGATACCGACGATCAAACCTCGGATAAGTAAACTATCGCGAGACAAAGGGAAATTGATATCGTATGTAAGTGGTTCATTCGATCGCAAAGAAATCATAGAAATATGTGGGAGCCATATGAATTTCCAGATTCCTCTATTGGTTATTGATCGGAGAAGTGTCTCGGTCATGTCCACATAATTCACGAACCGTAGGGAGACACACTTAAGGATTTGATGTTGTTTAGTAGATATGGAATATAAATAGGGATACCGAATGTTGTTCGAAGTCTCGGATGGGATCCGGGATAACACAAGGAGATCCGAAATGGTCCGGAGAATAAGATTCATATAAGGAAAGTCCAATTCCGGAGTTCGGGAATGATTCCGATGTTTTCATCAGAGAGGTTCTAGAAGGTTCACCGGACCGGAAGGGGAATGGTTCATGAATGTGTCATGGTTAAGTGGAATGATAGGATTGTTGGAGATATGCCCTAGAGGCAATAATAAAAGTGGTTATTATTATATCTTTGTGTTTATGATAAATGTTTAAATTCATGCTATAATAGTATTAACCGGAAACATTAATACTTGTGTGATTTGTAAACTAAATTAGAGTCCATAGTAAAGCCTCTTTGTAATACTAGCTTGTTGGTTGATACATGATCGTGGTTTTCCGATCATGAACATTGAGATGTTGTTAACAACAAGATCATATCATTAGGATAATGGTGTGATGGACATACTCCTATAGATAAGCGTAGCATTAAGATCAAGTCATTACAATAGTTCATTTGCTATAAGCTTTCTGATACATAGTAACCTAATTCCTTCGACCATGAGATCATGCTAATCACCATCACCGGAAGGATGCTTTGATGACATCAAACACCACACCGTAACTGGGTGGCTATAAAGGTGGCATTGAGTGTTCGGAAAGTATGTGTTGAGGCACATGGATCAAGAGTGGGATTTGTCCATCCATATGACGGATAGATATACTCTGGGCCCTCTCGGTGGAATGTCATCCAATTATCTTGCAAGCATGTGACTGGCTCACAAGGGATCACATATCACGGGAACGAGAAAAGAGTACTTATCGGTAACGAGGTTGAACTAGGTATGCAGAGATACCGATGATCAATAATCGGATAAGTAAACTATCGCGAGACAAAGGGAAATTGGTATCATATGTAAGTGGTTCATTCGATCGCAAAGTAATCATAGAAATATGTGGGAGCCATATGAATTTCCAGATTCCTCTATTGGTTATTGATCGGAGAAGTGTCTCGGTCATGTCCGCATAATTCACGAACCGTAGGGAGACACACTTAAGGATTCAATGTTGTTTAGTAGATATGGGATGTGAGTAGGGATACCGAATGTTGTTCGGAGTCTCAGATGGGATCCGGGATATCACGAGGAGATCTGGAATGGTCCGGAGAATAAGATTCATATAAGTAAAGTCCGATTCCAGAGTTCGGGAATGATTTCGATGTTTCATCGGAGAGGTTCTAGAAGGGTCTAGAAGGTTCACTGGACCGGAAGAGGAATGGTCCATGAATGTTTCATGGGTAAGTGGAATGAGTGGATCATATCCTAAGTCACTTGGTTTGGGCATTTGCGAGAGAGAATTAAAGCTCTAAATAGAAAGTCAAAAGGGAGGTTTGAAAAGTCAAACTGGAACAATACTTTCCTAGTGGAGGAAGGAAAGAGTCCTTCCTTCTATCCAACTTGCGTTTGGGTTTGGATTCAAACTCTCCCCTCCCAAGGCTGCCCCCCTCTCATAAATAGAGGGGGAGGGCTGCCCCAAACACCACAAGAGCCAGCCCTCCTGTAACAACCCTAGTTTCATTAAATAGTAATTAGGGTTTGATTTGTGCATAGCATGAGCATCATCTTAAAAATGCATGCAAGAAAAATAACCACAAAACCCTAAACCCTAACTCCCCTCTATATTTGAAACATTCATTTGGTTTTGAAAATATTTGAAAACCCCAAAACCTTTGGAACCCAATTGGTTATAAAGGGTCCCTGCAATATTTTAAATATTTACAAAAGTTCGGGTAATTTGAAATTATACAAAACAAAATTACAAATGGAATTTACAAAGAGAAAATGAAAACAGGAAATAGGAAAAGGTTTTTCTATAAAAAAATAAACCAGGCCGCAGCCCAGCCTGCTCTTTCTTCTCTCAACCCTTCCCTAAGCCCACGCGGAGCCAACCCGGCCCATCTGCAGCCCGTACCGCTTCGCTTGCAATCCCTCGCCGTCTTCCTTGCTGAGCCAAGCACCTGCGTGCCCTGCCGCCGGACATCGATCCCGCGCACGCTGCGATGCCCGCTGCCGCTGTTGGACGCGAGGATAAGATCGCCCGCGTCACGCTCTCTCTCCCATACCCATTTCGCTTGCTCTCACCCTCTCTCGCAGAATCCCCTCTCAGGACAAAACCCTAGCGCAGTCACCGGTGAGCCCCAACGTCTCCGGCCACCCCGTGCCACGCCGTGGACACTGCTAGGTTCGCCCCGTCACTCTCTTGCTTCATGCCAAAGCAAACAAGCCGTGAAGCCCCCTGTGCGCCGGAATCGAGCTCGCCGTCCTGCTGGCCGTCGCCATTGCCGCTGTCGATTCGTCGCATCCTGACCTCGCCCGGCCTCGCCGACCCCTCCACTGCCTCCGTGGTGAGCTCCTGCATCTTCCAGTGCTTTCCGTTCTCCCTCTCTCTTCGCATGCTGTCGCCATGATCACCGCAAGCTCCGGCTGGCTGTCATGCATCCTTCTCCGGCGCCATTTGAGGGCAGCGCCACCTCTAATCGAACCGCCTTGCTCGCCTCTATCCAATGGACCCATCCCCGTAGCCCCGCATAGCCCCTAGCGCCGTGCCCGAGCTCGATCTGGGAGCAATGGCATCGCTGACGTCAACATGACGTCAGGCTGATGTCATTTCCTTTTTTCCTTTTCTTTAATTGTTTTATTAATTGAAAATGCTGACAAGTGGGTCCCTATTGTCAGATATTTATTCTTTTCCACAATTGTTTTCTGAAATGAATAAATATATGACATGTGGGTCCAGGTTATAAAATAATTTATATAACCTAAAATGTTTAATTGACTTAAAAATGATTTAAAATGAATTAAATTTGGGAAAATTCATAACTAATTCATTTTAAATCGGAAAAATACAAATAATATATCAAAATGTTCAGAAAAATGAGATCTATCTAATTAATCTATAATCATGCATTGATAAACAACTTCAATTGAAAGTTAGTTACAAGAACTAAATTAACCCTCTCATATGAATCCGGGGTTTTTCTGAATTAGGGTTTGAACCCCTCGGACCCTGTTTAAAATGACCAAGCATGTATTAGGGTTTATCTCGATACAAAATTAACTTGTCATATCATCATTATTGATTGAGCATTGCATCGATGCCATGTGTTGATTGTTTCCCTTCCTTTCCGGTATTTGGTTCTTTCCGGTAGAATACGATATCGGAATCAAGATCAAGTCCAAGACTGAAGGTCGAGATCAACACCGTCGAAGCTTGAAGACCAATACTTGATCAAATATAACCAAGTCAAGTACGAGGCGTCTGGAACATTGCTTTCTGGATATCAACTCGCAAAGGCAAGCGAAGCCCCACACATGATATAATCCTATGTTTTCGAGCATCTCAATTCTTGCCATGTGCATCCGATTCTAAAGTCTTTTATCGATAGATATAGTAATCCTATCTTATGCATGTTCCCTTTTAGCCTAAATTCCCTGATCCACTCCTCCTAGCATAACTAGGGTTTGAGCTTGTGAAGAGTTGCTAGAGCTATTATATCTGTTGAGCTTAGCCATGTTTAGCTGTTACAACTCGTCCATCAGGTTGCTGAATCAGAGTTGTGAATGAACCTAGTTTGACAGGATGACATGGTAAGATCAAAGATGAAAGTTAAACATGCTAAGGCTTGTATGGGAGGCCATGGTGGGTTGTAGTTTTTGTAGTCCCATACTTGCCACTACTAGGACCAGAGTTCTTGCCTATGGACCAAGACGAGCGTACAACCACATGGGGGCCTGGAAACCCCCTCGACCAACTAACTTGCCGAGTAGATTCCATGAGTCACATAGTTTGGGCTTTCCATTCGACATTCGCATCTTGGATGTTCTTGAATGGAGGTGAAGGAGGTGCATACATAACAGGTAGGTAAGCGTGGCCGGGAACAAGAGATGCCCGGCATCCGTAATCTTGAACCATGCGCACATCATTAGGGACCGGCTTCGGGACTTGACCCGTTACGGCGGCATCTCCCTAGTGCGTGACTCATGGTCTCGGCGAAAGCAAGGTAAAGGTCGTGGTCAACCACTCTCTGTCGGCCTTCCAAGGAAGAGGGTTTATAGCTTGGCATTAAGAATCGGTTGGCGCGTGTGGGTAAAGTTGTACACCCCTGCAGGGTTAAATCTTTTCGAAAAGCCGTGTCCACGGTTATAGATGACTTGGAAACCAGATTCAAATATCATAGAGAACTTGAACCTAATCGTAAAACTTGGCAAGTTGATCAACGTGTGCTTAAGGATGCTTCCTCATGGGTACGAGGGGTGATCCTAGGTAGGTTCAGCTGATGATGATTCGGTGGATATCAAGAGATGATCAAAGCTAGTGATACCGCTCTCTTATCCCTTTTTAAAATATTCTGATTAGTCGAGATTCTTCTCTCTCTTGTTTTACAAAACAAAGATGGATTTATGCAAAATAACTCCACCAGCCATAAGTCTTGCGGAGTACACCCTATACTCACCCTTGCTTCGTTGACTCTTTTGAATCATAGTAAGTGTTACCATAGAAGATGAGTACTTTACGGCATCGACATCGACGAGTAGTTCAGAGTTCCCAATCGGCAGTCTTGGATCTATGGATTGGACGTCATCGTTATGCTTCAGGCCTCTTAGGCCATTTGTTAAGTTTGCTATACTTAATAGCATAATTTGCCTTCTGTTGTTTTATGTTTGTGGTCAGTGACCTCTGCTTGTAATATTCTGGTTCTTTGCTCAGTTATGAGCTTGCTGTAATATTTTTTGTGTCATAGGGTCACTGTTTTGTTATCAATTCTTCCTCTGTACGCTTTCGAGATTTAGGTTAGGCTTATATCAGATAGAGGTCTGGGATTTGTCTAGCCCTAATCACGGGGGTGTCATGTGTTTTAGTATCGAAAGCATCGATGTAGGAAACCTTTCTATTGGTCGATGTTGAGTCTAGTGTTTGTGAAAACTATTTTCAAAGATGAAAATTATGTGCGAAAACTCTGGTATGCTTCTTTTTCTTCTTATCCAGTTTTGCTCTAACTCTGGGTCATCTTATCTTGTGTTGATTTGGAAAACTTTTGCTATCTCATCTATTTTTTCAAAGCTTAGGTGCCTCTTCAGGCATGCCGGTTCTCAACCATTTGACCTAGTGTTGAGTTTTCCAGGGTCAGTTGTGTGTTTTCCTTGTTTCCCTTTGCTCTGCTTCATTTGAGAGATTTCTTTCTATCATAATCTCTCTATTTTAAGGTTCCACAACATTGTTTTGATGGTTCCTCAATGTCCTGCTCTAGGCCTCGAAGTCTCCTTTCGCCTCGTTTAGCTCCTTTTTATTTGTTTGGGTAATTCAGAAGTCGTATCCTCTCTTAAAATCTACCTCGTGATTACTATCTTGTAGTGTACGCTTTGTCACTCAAGTAGTAGTTATTCCTTTCTTTGGGTTTAACCCTTGGACTTGAACTTAAGATCCCCGATTGTGTTGGATTCAGGTGTTGTGAATCTTGTACATGAAGTTGACCTTTAACCCAAGATCCATATTGTTGACCCCTGTCGTTAATGTTCACACATTACTTCAGGAAGGTTAGTACCTTCTTGTATAGACTTGAAGCTTGTGGATATTGTCGCTATTGAGTTGTGACAATTAAGGACTTCCCCTACCACATGCTATGGCAGATGTTCTTTAATGGAACCAAATAGATCACGACAACAGATCCTCGTGAGTCCCACTTCTATACTCGTGACTCTGCCACACCTTAACCTTCCTGCATTGGTCTTCGGAAGATTGTTGACTTATGCATCCACATCTCGGGATTCTATTCTGAGCATGTTCTTCCTTCTTTGTTGTTTTCCGACCTCTGACTACCAGTTGGTAGCTAAGTAGTAAATGTGCATTGGTATCTTCCAATGCAAGATACTCTTGTGGTTCGTCACGACAAACCAGTTTGGGATGTCAGGAGAAACAAGCAATAGTATCTCGTCATATCTCGGACCAGGTCAAAGTGTTGTAATCCACATATCAATAAGCATTGCTTAGTTTATGTTCTGTTCTGCCTTAAAGTGTCACATTCTTTTATACTAAGAGGTCGTGCTGAGTTTCATGACCCTCTTAATGGAGTGATGCTCTTACACATATTACCCACCCTTCCTCTGAGCTTTTGTGTTCAGGAATGTTGCGTGTGCGTAATGATGTGGGCATCTAAGATTCTTAGTAATTCTTATTGCTTTGAACTTTAAGGACATTTGTATCATTCTTAGCGTGATGGTTAATCCTATCACTAAGCGAAGGATGATTGTGCTACCAAGTATGTTCGTCCGGTGCACCCTTTTCGGTCAAAAAGTTAGGCTTGTGTCGAAGCTTTGAGACTACGTCTTCTTGCCTTATAAAGCAAGTTTCCTCTTGAATTAAATGACATATCAGTGGTTCGTGATATTCTAGAATTCCTCCTAGAAGTATCGCCATGTTGCCACATGACCGTGTTGCCAGGTTCTTGAGTAAGCTGTTTCTTTAAACCGCTCCTTTCTCCAAGGATCCGCACTGGATACCCCTGAACTAGTTGGTTGAGCTTAAACAACAACTTGGAGAGTTGTAATATGGAAGTTCTATCCAACTTTGTTCCTCTTTAAAGGGATGTCTAGTTCTGTTCGTGTTGAAGTAAGATAGTATGTCCTTTGTGTATATATTATCTTCCCCTACCTTTGATTTGATTTGGGTTATTGTCAAATCAAACTCAGTTCCAACGACAATCTTGATGGTGTATCTACTCGTGATGTTTCACCTGAGTACATCTTCATGTCCTCTGGTCTGATCAATGTCTATGCCTTGTTTATACAACCTATAAGTCCATCTTCTCGGAGTGTTTTTATAAGTTTGCTATTGAGCCCATCGATGACATCTGTATCCTCTCCAGGTTATAACAGATTCATATGGAATAGTTGGCATTAATGTTGGAAAGTTTTGAGAACCATCTTCGTGTTATCTCAAAGTATGTGTTCTGGATGTTAGAAGTAACCTTCTCTAGTTCACGCAAAATGTTGAAAGAAGTCATCATGGATTCGAGTAGCATTATCTTTGTTTCCTCGGGAATCATTTCCAAGTTAGTCAAGCATGTGCAAAGTATTCTTGATATGGTAGGTTGATACCTTCACATCTCGATAATATTCTCCAAGCATCTTAAGCCACTGATTGATTTGTTCACGGAAGATAAGAAGTCCAATAAAACTTCTATATCCTCCTAAATGTTTCCAAACAAGGATTCCATTGTGTTCCGTTGCAAACAATTCATGTAGGTGCAATTATCTTCTGATAACTTGCTAACACATGTGTTTTGCAATCTAGCTCATCTTTTGGAGCTTGACATTGAAGTCCATGTCTTGAGAATCTAGTGACTTTACCTTTGTGGTAAATGTTGCACCCTTTCTAATCGGACATGCTAAGTCTGAAGTATCTCTCCACTTAATCAAAGCTGAATATCAAGCAGCAATAATGATTGGTGTTCCTCAAGGTTATGACATAGGTCTATTGTAACTCTGACAAGATTGATGTAATGGTTGGCACAATCAGTCGGAAGACCTATTGACATACTCTCTTGAATCAGTAGTAACAACCACTCCTTGTGAGGCATCTTCTATGATTTATCATAGGAGCTGATCTTATGGTTTCCTTTGGATTCAAAGTCTAACCTTTACTTGATGACTGATTAAAGGCTCGTTAGAAGTCTGATATTGGTGTCTCAAACATCAAGGAGAACATTTAAAGTGGTGTTGCTAAATGTCTCTCGGTCGATCCTCCAGACCCTTTTATGATGGCAAGCGTCTTGTTATGCCAAGTACTTGGAATCTGAGAATGAAACTTCTTTCTTCTCGTGTCATCAGGAATCTTCTAAACTATTCATCCTGGTGGTGTAAAGTGATATCAAGATCGTTGGCAAAGATTTTGGTAGTCCTGGATGAATAAACAATTTCCTTCTTGCTTTCTTAAACATGTTCAAAGAGCGACTATGATTTTGGTAATCAATAGTTTCTCTTGTTACATGTTCCTTGTGACTCTACGAGTCCTCTCCACCAAAACACCTTT
Source organism: Avena insularis (assembly GCA_023614405.1). Classification (NCBI taxonomy): domain Eukaryota; kingdom Viridiplantae; phylum Streptophyta; class Magnoliopsida; order Poales; family Poaceae; genus Avena; species Avena insularis. The sequence goes on from CM042691.1 coordinate 3,232,839, forward strand.
CCGTCTTGGCCTTCTGTTGAATGAAAGAATGACCCTTCTGTGTCAAAAGTAGTTCAACAGCTTGGTTTTGTTGGTATCTATCTCTTCCTCCTATAAAGCTCTATTAAGTTGTTTAGTAGAGGTTTAACCCTCAAAGTCTATGTTTCTTTTCCATATGTTGGAAATCTCCTTCCCTCAGAAGTCAAAACTCTTCTGCAAGCTCCATGGTCTCAATCCTTATGAAGACCAGTTATCTGTCACCTTTAAAACCATCTCCTTTTGTTTCCTCTGTTACCTTGACGTGTTTCATGTTTGTTGGCTTTAGAGATGTGTGTGAAACATCTATCCATGAGTTAACCATGAGATACTCAGTTCATGGTTCCGTGTCATTCCCTCTCTTCTTAGTGTGAGCAGCCACCTCGAAGTTTACGAAGTGCTTCGTCCACTCGTCATGGTGGCATGAATCAACCTCTTCGAGAAGATCGTCAAAGTTTAGTGTAACCCTGTTGATTCTATCTTTCTACCTAGGAATCTCGGGTCGAGATTCTTTTAAGGGGGATAGAATTGTAACAACCCTAGTTTCATTAAATAGTAATTAGGGTTTGATTTGTGCATAGCATGAGCATCATCTTAAAAATGCATGCAAGAAAAATAACCACAAAACCCTAAACCCTAACTCCCCTCTCTATTTGAAACATTCATTTGGTTTTGAAAATATTTGAAAACCCCAAAACCTTTGGAACCCAATTGGTTATAAAGGGTCCCTGCCTGGTAATTTGAAATTATACAAAACAGAATTACAAATGAAATTTACAAAGAGAAAATGAAAACAGGAAATAGGAAAAGGTTTTTCTGTAAAAAAAATAAAACCAGGTCGTAGCCCAGCCTGCTCTTTTTTCTCTCAACCTTTCCATAAGCCCACGCGGAGCTAACCCGGCCCATCTGCAGCCCGTACCGCTTCACTTGCAATCCCTCGTCGTCTTCCTCGCTGAGCCAAGCACCTGCGTGCCCTGCCGCCAGCCATTGATCCCGCGTGTGCTGCGATGCCCGATGCCGATGTTGGACGCGAGGATAAGATTGCCCACGTCACGCTCTCTCTCCCCATACCCATTTCGCTTGCTCTCGCCCTCTCTCGCAGAATCCCCTCTCAGGCTGAAACCCTAGCTCGTAGTCACCGGCGAGCCCCACCGTCTCTGGCCACCCCGTGCCACGTCGTGGCCACTGCTAGCTTCGCCTCGTCACTCTCTTGCTTTGTGCCAAAGCAAACAAGCCGGGAAACCCCTGTGCGCCAGAATCGAGCTTGCCGTCCTGCTGTCCGTTGCCATTGCCGTTGTCGATTCGTCGCATCCTGACCTCGCTCGGCCTCGCCGACCCCTCCACTGCCTCCATGGTGAGCTCCTACATCTTCCAGTGATTTCTGTTCGCCCTCTCCCTCTGTACTGTTGCCTTCATGATCATCTGCAAGCTCGCCCTTTGGCCGTAAGTCGTGCATCCTTCTCCGGCGCCATTTGAGGGCGGCGCCACCTCTAATCGAACCGCCTTGCTCCCCTCTATCCAATGGACCCAACCCCGTAGCCCCGCATAGCCCCTAGCGCCGTGCCCGAGCTCGATCTGGGAGCAATGGCATCGCTGACGTCAACATGACGTCAGGCTGATGTCATTTCCTTTTTTTTCTTTAATTGTTTTATTAATTGAAAATGCTGATAGGTGGGTCCCAATTGTCAGATATTTATTCTTTTCCACAATTGTTTTCTGAAATGAATAAATATATGACATGTGGGTCCAGGTTATAAAATAATTTATATAACCTAAAATGTTTAATTGACTTAAAAATGATTTAAAATGAATTAAATTTGGGAAAATTCATAACTAATTCATTTTAAATCAGAAAAATACAAATAATATATCAAAATGTTCAGAAAAATGAGATCTATCTAATTAATCTATAATAATGCATTGATAAACAACTTCAATTGCATGTTAGTTACAAGAACTAAATGAACCCTCTCATATGAATCCGGGGTTTTCCGAATTAGGGTTTGGACTCCTCGGACCCCATTTAAAATGACCAAGCATGTATTAGGGTTTATCTCGATACAAAATTAACTTGTCATATCATCATTCTTGACTGAGAATTGCATCGATGCCATGTGTTGATTGTTTCCCTTCCTTTCTGGTGTTTGGTTCTTTTCAGTAGAATACGATATTGGAATCAAGATCAAGTCCAAGACTAAAGGTCGAGATCAACACCGTCGAAGCTTGAAGACCAATACTTGATCAACTATAACTAATTCAAGTACGAGGCGTCTGGAACTCTGCTTTCTGGATATCAACTCGCAAAGGCAAGCAAAGCCCCACACATGATATAATCCTAGGTTTCGAGCATCTCAATTCTTGCCATGTGCATGCGATTCTAAAGTCTTTTATCGATAGATATAGTAATCCTATCTGATGCATGTTCCCTTTTAGCCTAAATTCCCTGATCCACTGCTCCTAGCATAACTAGGGTTTGAGCTTATGAAGCATTGCTAGAGCTATTATATCTGTTGAGCTTAGCCATGCTTAGCTGTTACAACTGGTCCATCCGGTTGATGAATCAGAGATGCGAATGAACCTAGTTTGACAGGATGACATGGTAAGATCAGAGATGAAAGTTAAACATGCTAAGGCTTGTATGGGAGGCCACAGTGGGTTATGGTTTTTGTAGTCCCATACTTGCCACTACTAGGACCTGAGTTCTTGCCTATGGACTAAGGCACGCGTCTGACCACATGGGGCACAGAAACCCTCGACCAACTAACTTGCCGAGTAGATTCCATGAGTCACATAGTTTGGGCTTTCCATTCGACATACGCATCTTGGATGTTCTTGAATGGAGGTGAAGGAGGTGCATACATAATAGGTAGGTAAGCGTGGCCGGGAACAAGAGATGCCCGACATCCGTAATCTTGAACCCTGCGCACATCATTAGGGACCGGCTTCGGGACTTGACCCGTTACGACGACATCTCCCTTGTGCGTGACTCATGGTTTCGACGAAAGCAAGGTAAAGGTCGTGGTCAACCACTCTCTATCGACCTTCCGAGGAAGAGGGCTTATAGCTTGGTATTAAGAATCGGTTGGCGCGTGTGGGTAAAGTTGTACACCCCTGCAGGGTTAAATCTTTTCGAAAAGCCGTGTTTACGGTTATAGACGACTTGGAAACCAGATTCAAAGATCATAGAGAACCTGAACCTAATCGTAAAACTTGGCAAGTTGATCAACGTGTGCTTAAGGATGCTTCCTCATGGGTACGAGGGGTGATCCTAGGTAGGTTCAGCTGATGATGATTCGGTGGATATCAAGAGATGATCAAAGCTAGTGATACCGCTCTCTTATCCCTTTTAAAAATATTCTGATTAGTCGAGATTCTTCTCCCTCTTGTTTTACAAAACAAAGATGGCTTTATGCAAAATAACTCCACCAGCCATAAGTCTTGCGGAGTACACCCTGTACTCACCCTTGCTTCGTTGACTCTTTTGCAGCAGAGTAAGTGTTACCATAGAATGAGTTCTTTTATGGCATCGACATCGATGAGTAGTTCAGAGTTCCCAATCGGCAGTCTGGGATCTATGGATTGGACGTCATCGTTATGCTTCAGGCCTCTTAGGCCATTTGTTAAGTTTGCTATACTTAATAGCATAATTTGCCTTCCGTTGTTTGATGTTTGTGGTCAGTGACCTCTGCTTGTAATATTCTGGTTCTTTGCTCAGTTATGAGCTTGCTGTAATAATTTTTGTGTCATAGGGTCACTGTTTTGTTATCAATTCTTCCTCTATACGCTTTCGAGATTTAGGTTAGGCTTATATCAGATAGAGGTCTAGGATTTGTCTAGCCCTAATCACGGGGGTGTCACACCTACCCACCCCGTGCGCCGCCGCCTAGCCGCCGCCAACCGCCGCCGCCGGCCCGTCGTCGTCGCCCTAGTCGCCGCTGACACCTCCTCCTCCACTCCGGCCTTCTAAACCTAGATCTCTGAAAACCCTAGATCCACCATAACTCGCACCGGATTAGGCGAAGCCCTGCGGGATCTTCCCTCTACTTCCGACACCATGTCGTTGTGCTGCCGGAATCGCGAGGGGAGAACTACAACCTCTGCTGCCTGCTGGAAGAAGGGAGAGGAAGGTCTTCATCGAGTACCGAACGTGTGACCGACTGCGGAAGCGCTACCGGAATGCAGCGCCGGAAGGATCATCTACGCGATCTTGAGATCAGCAAGTGTACGACTACATCACCCACGAGAATCTGCTCTCGTAACCGCTTTGGAATCTTCGAGGGTGAGTAATCTAATCGACTTGTTGCTACAATCTAGTAGATAGATCTTGGCCTGTTTGTGTGCGTGCGGTAGAAATTTTTGTTTTCCATGCTACGAACCCCTACAGTGGTATCAGAGCCGTGTCTATATGTAGATCTATTGCACGAGTAGAACACAATGGTCATTGTGGGTGTTGATGCTTTTGTTGTCGATTGATTCTTATGTACTTCTCATCTTGCGGGATGGTGGTATGAAGCGGCCTGGGCTAACCTTACATGACATCGTTCATGAGACTTGCTCCACGCTTGACATGCAACTTGTATTGCATAAGTGGCTTTGTGGGTGCCTGTTTCTCCCAACATAGTTAAGATTCAATTTACAATGGGTGATTAACAATACTAGTATCGACGTTGTGGTTCTTGTTTGTAAGTTAGAACGACACTTATTGAAAGCCCCAAACCACGTAAAACATGTAAAGAAAATTAGAGGCATCTAAATTTGTTTTGCAGGGGTGTGCTGTGATGTGATATGGCCATGATTATGATTATATATGATGTATGCAATGTTCCTTATTGTAAGTCGGCAACCGGCAGGAGCCATATGGTTGTCTTTTAATTCCGTTAAGACCTGCGTGTCTATTATTCAAAGTAGTTGTAATAGTTGATGCTGGTGGACAACAACCATGAAGCGACGCCATTGACCTTCACGCCATGCCGGTGATGATGGAGATCATGTTCGAGCTTGAAGATGGAGATCAGAAGCACAAGAAGAAAGGCCATATCATATCATATATTATGAATTGCATGTGATGTTAATACTTTTATGCATCTTGTATTGCTTAGTTCGCGACAGTAGCATTATAAGATGATCCCTCTAGCACAAAATTTCAAGTTATAAAGTGTTCATCCCTAGTAAGCATTGTTGCTAAAGCTCGTTGTTTCGAAGCACCACGTGATGATCGGGTGTGTTAGATTCTGCGAGTGTATACAACGGGAGCAAGCCAGATTTGCTCATGCGGAAGCTAAGGTTTGATCTTGACGAGCCTAGCATGTACAGACATGGTCTCGGAACACAGATCACCGAAAGGTAAAGCATGAGTCATATAGTAGATATGATGAACATGCTGAATGTTCGCCATTGAAGCTACATCAACTCTCGTGATGATCGGTTTTGATATGGTGGATTTGGTTCGTGTGATCACTAAAACAATGTGAGCGATATTGTTTTGAGTGGGAGTTCACCTAGATTAATTTAACTATTAATTAGAACTCAATTTGTCATAAACTTAGTCTAAACTATTGCAAATATGTTGTAGATAAATGGCGGCCCCTACCATCAATTTTAATGCGTTCCTAGAAAAAGAAAAGTTGAGAAACAATGGAAGCAACTTCACGGATTGGTTCCGCAATTTTAGGATTGTCCTCAATGCTGGTAATTTGACCTATGTGCTGGGTGACCCACCTGCAGCTGATGCTACCAATGAGGTAAAGAATGTTTTCCTCGCTCGGAAGAATTAGTACTCCATAGTTTAGTGTGCTATCTTGTATGGTTTGGAATCGGAGCTTCAGAAAAGGTTTGAGAACCATGACCCACATGATATTGTCCGTGAACTCAAAATAACATTTGAGGCTCACGCGGCAGTTGAGAGTTATGAGGCTTCTGAAAAGTTCTTTAACTGCAAGATGGAAGAGGGCAGCTCTGTTAGTGAGCACGTGCTTAAGATGTCTGGGCACGCAAGCAAGCTTCAAATCTTGGGTATAGTGATTCCTAATGCTTTGGGGATTCACCGCGTCCTCCAATCACTACCATCAAGTTACAAGAACTTTGTGATGAACTACAATCTACAAAACATGGAGAAGTCGTTGCCCGAACTCTTCTCCATGTTAAAGTCTGTGGAAATGGAGATCAAGAAAGAGCACCAAGTGTTGATGGTCAATAAGACCACCAAATTTAAGAAGCAAGGCAAGTCTAAGAAAAATGGAAACTTCAAGAAGGGCGGTAAGAAAGTTACCATGCCGACAAAGAAGACCAAGGCTGGGCCTAAGCCTGATACTAAGTGCTTTACTGCAAGGGAGAAGGTCACTGAAAGCGGAATTGCCCTAAGTACTTGGCGGATTTGAAGAACAACAACATCAAGAAGAAAGGTATATCCGATATACATGTTATTGATGTGTATCTCACTAGTACTCGTAGTAGTGCCTGGGTATCTGATACTGGTTCGGTTTCTCATATTTATAACTCGAAACAGGTGCTACAAAATAGACGGAAACTAGCGAAGAACGAGGTGACGATGCACGTTGGAAATGGATCAAAGGTTGATGTGATCGCGGTCGGCACGCTACCTATTCATCTACCATCGGGATTAGTTTTATATTTAAATAATTGTTATTTGGTGCTTGTGTTGAGCATGGACATTATATCTGGATCATGTTTATTGCGAGACGGTTACTTGTTTAAGTCCAAGAATAATGGTTGTTCGATTTATATGAGTAATATGTTTTATGCACATGCACCTTTGATAGATGGTCTATTCTTATTGAATCTCGATTGTAGAAATACACACATTAATAATATTAAAGCTAAACGTTTGAAATTGAGCGATAACTCGACCTATATGTGGCACTGTCGTCTTGGCCATATTGGAGTAAAGCGTATGAAGAAACTCTATTCTGATGGACTTTTTGAATCACTTGAAAGATGCGAAGCATGTCTGATGGATAAAATGACTAGGACTTCATTTTCTGGTATGACGCGAATCACTTGAAAGTAGCTAGGCATACTAATTAGCCACTAATTATTGTATGTATGCGAGTTTGATACGCTGGCTATGTATATATATGTGATGATCGAACATGAAATTCCCTGCGAGCAGTTGAAGTTTTAAATTTCGAAATTATCAGTTTGTATTTTACAGGCACTGCGTCGGCGATGCTCTGAACTGAATAACACGAGTACAGGTTCGGTTTGACTATTTACGGAGAGTTGATCTTACACCGGCGCGTTGCTGGTCCCCACAACCGCGCCGCCGTGTTCCTCCTTTGGCCTGCTTCCCCCGCCTCCTTGTGGCATGCGTCGTGGCGCTCGTCCTCGAGGGGACCTTGAGCCCTGCGCCGCCATGCTCAACCTCGTCCCCGACGATTTGGCTCCTCGTCCCCCTCAGAGGCTCAGTCACGTGGTCCTCGACGACGAAGCCCTCGCGCTCTTCCTCCTCCTGTCCTCCGCCTCGACGACTGCTCCATTTCTGGCTTGCCCACCCACTCGATCCACCTCTCTGCACGCTCCCGTAGGTATGCCTCTCTTTCACTCACAATCTTCCTATGGTGGAGAACTGGAGATTATCCCCTCTGGCTCCTTTTTTCCCGCAAAATAAAAAAACTAACTAGCGGGTCGTCTTATATTAGATTGATTTGAGCAGGAGAGATTATCATTCGGGCAATCCTTGATCTTAGCTTAGATAATTAAGCTCCTTAATTTCGTTGTAGGGTGTTTAGGACGCTCTTCTTCATTCCTGAAAAGAGCAACATTGATCATTTACATAACAGATTTGACAGCACCTGTAACTGCTGGTCAGGAACTGCAGTTCATCGGTTTTCCTCAATATCAGTGACTGCGTTTTTCCACAATTAGCTGGCAAATGTACTGTATAAGGGTCTTAATTCCCCCCAAGGGGCATCATTCCCAGCACTCAACATCATGCAGGGATCAATTTCATGTTACAGCTAGTATGATGCTTATGTTTCTTCAGTACTACTTAATACACATAATATTAGAGACTCCCAGTCAACCGGCCCATGATCACATGTTTTTGTGGGAGCCTCTTGTTTAAGAAAAGTTAGGAATGTGTTCGTAATGTCAGCCTTTCAGAAAAAGTCAGATATATGTTAGCCGCCATCTAGAACACCAGTATTTTTCTTTATTGGGATAAAAATCAGGAGGACAGAGCTTTCTCTGATTCTCAAAATCATGTGACATGCCAACATATACAATTCCGTTTATCCTATAAAGGAAAAAATATTTAGACAGCAACAGCTAATTCCTGTATTGTACAATATCTTTTGAATCAAGCCCCAAAATAGCAGAGGAGAATGTTTGGCCAAAGTTCCAGCTTTTGTTTGCATAGTTGGACTAAAGCCGGTTAGTCGATTAGTCTTCTTGTAATCAGCATTGGGGAAGATCTTTGGGTGGTGGAATTAGAGTCTCACTAGGTCCTTTCCCATTATCCACCACAAAGACCATCTTGAGTCCCCACGACGTGTGCACCTCGAAATGGCAATGCATAAACCAAACACCTGGAATATAACAACAAACCAAGCAGCTTGTGTTAAGAAACATAAGGGTATTATTATTATCTGAACAAGTGTAGCATTAACATCTATACCTGGGTTATCTGCCCTAAATCTGATTGCTGTCCAACCTCCGTTAGGAACTCCAATGGTGTTTCTCTCAACGGGATCAATGAGGTTAAATGTGGAAGGGGAGATCTTGGGGTTGTAATTACCGACACCCCTCCCAACCACAAAAAAGTTAAAGCCATGCAGATGGATCGGATGACTTTCTGTTGATAGGATCCCCGTATCCTGGAGCAGGACCTGCACCGAAGCATTGTATGGCAACCTATAAACCCTGGTTCCATTCATGGTTTGAAGGTTTTTGGGGCCGCTTCCTGTGTAGTTGAACTTGTGTGGTGGTGTCACTGGGAAGTCTTCTGTGAACACTCCTGGGATGTTGTAATAATTGGCTTGGAGAATTGGGGTGGATGGCATAACGAATGTCAAATTGTTGATTGTACCCACCACTCTTGTTCCATTAATGCAGGTCGGGCATGGATTGACACCGACACCAATGGTTAAGAAAAGTGAGTGGTCTACTGTCTGTGGCACATTGGCTGGGTACTCCTTGGAGTTGAGGCTTCGGAGTGACTCAACGAATTTTGATGCAATAGGAGTGGCATTTTGCGGTGGTGGCTGGAAGAGAGTGAGGCGTGCTGTGGTGGAGACGGTGTTGGCATAGTGCAAGGTAGCAGTGCCTGTTTTGTTGTCAACCTGTATGGGGGCATCCATGAAGGGAGAGACTGAGATAAGGTAACGGCCAGCACTTTGGTCAGTAGTAACGAGGACGTTGGTGGTCTGGCCTGGAGTGATCAGCAGGATGTCGGTTTTATATGGCTTGGTATAGACTGCATCAACCTCGACCACAGTTAGTTTGTGCCCGGCAATCTTGAAGAATAGGTCGTCATTAAGCGCAGCGTTGATGATCCGGAGCATGTATGTCTTGCCATTTTCGACATCGAGCTTGAATCCATCTGCCCAGAACATACATCAGGAAAGCTATTGTTACTCTATAATCGAAATTCTGCAACAACACTATGTAGTAGAACCTTCATTCATATACCTTGTGAGGAGGCACAATCAGACATCGGACCAGGGTGGCCGTTGATGGTGTGTGAATCGGAAATATTCGGTCCCACACCTAGTTGCATGGCCTGGTTGATCACAGTTTCTGTGTCTGCTTTCCACCATTCCCCTGTAGCACATCATCAAGTAACGTAAGTGCTAAATGGGTTATTCTCAATTAATAACAATTATAGGATATGCGAGGCATATACCTAGGACAACAACTGCCTCTTTGTGAGGAGCAGGAAAGGGGTAGGGCACTCCAAGCTTGGGGAGGATGACAATAGCACCATGGACAGTAGCCCTCAGCCAGTTGATATGGGCATGCCAGAAGAGTGTGCCACGTTGGCCGATAACGGTGAAATTGTACAGAAAGCCGCTCCCTGGCTGGATTGGGCACTGTGTAATGTAGGCTGGTCCATCATACCACCCGGTCCTGATCTGCCTTATCCCATGCCTGATTATGACATAGTTAGAAAACTATGTATGTATGTTGCATAAATATGATCTATATTTTGTTTTTGTATGCCTGTCAAAGGAAAATGTGTGTTTTTTTGGGGAAAAAAAAGGAAATGATGCATGGTTTGTTATACCTAATGCAAGTGTAAAATTGCATAAATATGATCTATATTTTTGTGTTTGCCTGTCAAAGGATTGTGTTTTTTTCGAAAAAGGAATGATGCATGGTTTGTTATACCTAATGCAAGTGTAAAATTGCATAAATATGATCTATCTTTTTGTGTTTGCCTGTCAAAGGATTGTGTTTTTTTCGAAAAAGGAAATGATGCATGATTATTACACCTCTTCTAATGTTCCTTCACAACAAACGGAGTATACAGAAGTTATCATAAGTCGACAACATGCCAGATTGAGGTTGTCTTATGTGCAAGCACCTGCCACTCTCAGGTGGTAGTTTTCTGCTATATATTGCAGTTGAAGCATGGAGTGGCAGTGGAGCACTTACCAGTGGATGGTAACGTTGTGAGGTACATGGTTGACGACCTTGACAATAACATTATCGCCTTCTCTTACATAGAGGGCCGGACCTGGGAACTTGCCATTAACAGTGAGGATGGGCTTGGTTGAGCAAAGCCGTGTCATGTTCCTCATTACCACCTGCACAAGTCAAAGGAATTGTAATTTATCCTAGCAGCTTGAGTTCTTTAGCCGCATCAGGGTGCAAGGCTGGCCATTTTGTCATTTTTTTTTTGCCACGGTTCTTTTTTTTATGGCAATCCAAAAAACAATTGAGGGCAATGGGAGGCATGAAGTGAGCCCCAGCATAGCATGCATGTTTTGTTATTATTGTTATATTGCATAAAAAAGGGAAATGCTATTTAACCCTGGCTGGCTACATGCATAAAAGAGTGAAATGTGCATGGTCATTAGCAATTCATTGCTCCTCCAGTATGTATATTTGTCTTCTCTGATGAATGCATACGCTTGTGTTAAGATTCTCACATTGAACTTGTAGTGCCGGGTGATGGCGTGGGCGCTGAGAGCCTGAAGAAGGAAGCAGCTGACCACGAGGAGGAGGAGCTGACTAAGACGGCGAGGCATGGCCATGCCTGCTACCTAGCTGATCAAATATGAGGATGAAGATGCCTGTGAGCCGAGATAGTATGCGTATTCCTGGTTGCATGGAATGACAGAGAAACGTATGGTTTTAATGGCCCAGGAAAGGGCTCAGTTTTGGGCGGCTATTGGGTTTGTAGCTGCCATGTCGTTTTTCATTTTAGGTGAGAAATCCTTGCTTGACAAGGCTAGCTCGCCGGTGCTAGAAAAAATCATGCAGATTGCAGGTAATTTCTTCTTCTGCTGCTTTTTTACCTACAACTAAAAATATGCAAAGGTAGCTCCCAGTTGCACTTGGCCAACTTTGTCACATAGAAAAGAAATCAGGTAATATGGATGCCGTCGATGTAGGTGTCGCCAGCCAATGTATCTACTACCTTTTCCCAGATTTGGAGTTTGGTTGCGTGTACCTGTCCTGTGCTCACTAACTGAGAGCACTTGTGCTGTTGACTAGCCTTCTAGCTAGTAGGAGTGTCACTTGGTAGGCATCAATCTTTAAGTAACTTGCAGTTCACACCCATGTACTATCGTATGTATGTATGTATTTATGTGAAGACATCCACTTGCACTGAACCTTGTATCCTAGCATAGATCAGGCAAAACAAAACACAGATCCTCAGTTAATTTTCCGGCAAATTACGCTAGCTGAATGTGATGAAGTGAGCTATCCGATAAGGTTAGTGGCGTGCAGAGTCTCATGCCCCTGTATCTGCATCAGATCATCAGACCACTAGCTAGATCTTATTATTAGGCTTGGTGTGTGATTAGATTGATAAACTAGCTAGTGTCCGGAGATGGAGATGGCAAGTCACTTTTTTGGCGATGCGGAGGTGACGGATCATGGATATCTAGTAAGTGGTGCGTGCGTGTGCGTTTTCCTTCTCATTTCTTTTCTGCTTGAGTTTTTTATTTAATGCTTGAGCTTAACTGAACCATGGATATTGGACTGCAGATTTCGTTTATGTAGTTGGGAGGTTCCTGTCTCTAGATAAGATAGCTAGGTAGGCCATTTGTTTTGTGCCGTCATGTACTGCTATGACATTTTGTCTGAGTGGCGTCTGTTTTCTTTTGATTGATTCGAAGCCAAGCTAGAGCTAGCTAAGCAGGCCATCTCCAACTCCACCTGGCTCTGGTCGGCAAGCCCTGTGAATGGTGTACACTGAATCGTAATTCTTCCCGACCTGTCAAGGAAACAAACCAACAATACTATTGTTCTTCTTCTTTCTCGACCACCGAGGAGATCAGGAGGGGATATGATACTTGCACTTTCGATGTAACCAACACATCATCAGTCCCCTTGCCGGCCGCCACTGTTACCGAACAACCTCGAATACCGATCATCGATCCATGTCCGTATCTGCCTGAGATCCTTAGATAAAAAACATTCATTTCTAGTGCAACCAAGGAGAAGACAGCATGTAATTGTCAAATACGCATTCCTTGCCTTGGTATATCCAGAATACTAACATTTTACCGTAGTAGTATGATTTTCCTTATATGTATAATCGAAAGAAACCAAGAGGGGCGGTTCTGAAAAGAAAAGAAAAGAAAAAAAAGGAGGGTTCTACGGCCGTGTCAGAGTTTGCTACTAGACCAGATCCAAATGTGAATCTGTGAGGTGTATTCTTCCGAAGCACCCACGAGTTTGAATTTGATTTGTGCCAGCGATCGAAGTGAAACCAAAAGAAAGAAAAGAAAAGGAAGAGACCATGGGAAACGGTGCAAAAAAGCAAAGGCTGATGGAGAAAGCAAAAGAAGAAGCAGATTTCACCCGTGGAGTAGATAGATACTACTCCTGCTCCTACTCTGCTCTGCTGGGTGATTTGTCACACTCTGCTCTGTTGTCTGCTGCAACAGATGGAATAGACTCAAGACAGATACGCCCTCTACATACTACTACAGTTTTTTTTTGTCTTCTCTGCTTCCTCCTTCCGTGCAGGTGCAGGATGCAGCTGCAGCGTGCAGGTCTTTCTTTTTCTTTCTGGAGATCCGATTAGGATTTACTACTTTGTTTTCGTTATTATTACTGGACCATCACAGTATTTTTTCTTTTTGTGACGTGTCGGCTCCCTAGCGGCTTAGCCTATGTACTATTGTGCATTCAAATGTTCTGACTTCTTTCCATGCATCTGGTTTGCTCAAAATGTTAGACCAGCCACACCGTGGTGTAAAAGCGGTTCTTAGATGAGTTGGAATCGGTTCCATACAGTGTAGAGTATTCAATGGCATCGGTTCAATTGATCTGACAAAATAAAGCGATTCAAGTTTAAGATTCGCTTCTTGCATGCATTTGTGGGTCCCTGTGACAGATTTGTGAGGACAGATTTGTGAGAGAGAAGTCTGGAGAGAGAAGAAAAAGGACAGGAAATAGTGGGGCCAGTAGTATTCACAAGCGATTCTATACACTACAACATATATGCATCGGTTCATAAAGTTTTGCCTTTTTGCTTGGAACCGGCGACACAGTGTGGCTGGTCTTAGTAAGATCAAGCTTAGTTACATATGGAATATATAAATTGACAGGTGGGCGAGACCATTAGTCATGACCACGAATCTGTCTTTTCTCTAAAAATCCTCGGTTGATCTGCTTTTAGTCAGGAGAAACATTTTGTTTGCGAAGTAGTAGTAGTACTCCCTCTGTTTCAAATTACTTCGCGCGCACGCTTAACTAGGTGGACTAGTACTCTCTTATTTTTCATCCAAAAAAAATTCTGAATTTTTGGTATACGTAGTACACATTTCATACTATCTATTTCAAAAATCTCAGGATTTTTTTGAATAAAAAATGAGGGAGTAATAGCCCACCTACATAAGCGTGCCGGCGGAGTAATTTGAAACAGAGGGAATAGTACTCTGGAGAAACATACAATGACCACTCCCCCACATGCGCGCACGCACGCATAAATCATGATGCACACACAGCAGGCAAGGGACGTGCACTTCCAATTAATTGAGTTTATAGGGAACATGCTCTCAGCCTAGAACTACTACTACATCTATTTATCCATAATAATTCACCTAATTTTGTCAACTGATAATAATCTCTTAACGTTCAGATTGAGGGGACACCAGCTACTAGTTACTACCTCCTTCACGGTTTGTAGGGCGCCTAATCAAATTTGAGTTTTTCCAAAACTGCAATGTTCCTAGACGTATAAGAATTAATTGTTAATTAATGTGGCATCTTTCCTCCCAACTTCTTATGCATGCAACAGTCTTCCACCAATGCATACGCCTTAACCGCTCACTAATAGGCCTAATTTTCAGCCAATACGTTTACGCCTAGGTCCGTGAGATTTTTGTAAAGCGCCCTGCAAACCGTAAAGGAGGGAGTATTAGCGCCTACTATAATAGTCTCAGTTAACTCCATGCCCGCGCATGACCGTTGGAAGATTAGAATAATAACCAGGAGATTAGTATAACTAAAGTTGTGGTCGTTTGATGAGTCGAAACTCTAGTTGTCGATCTCGCGTGTGTTCCCATTTTTCGTGTTCCAAATCACGCGCTTCCGGTTCCGTTCGACCGTCCGTTCGCTAATCCGCTGACGGTCGATCGTTTTGTAAGCAAAAAATTGTTTCATATGTGCATGATGAACATAGTACAAGTCTACGACATTCTTGTGATGTTGTTCTACTAGTTTTGCGAGGTGGTTAATTCTTCAGTTCGTGTGTTGTTGCTTTCAGATGGAGACTAATCGAAGAAGACCCCATGGAGACCGTATGCGTCCTGTGCTAGGTTATTACGCACAATGATGGTGCTGAATGGCGAGGTGGACAGCAACAGCATTAGCTTAGCTAGCAGAAGCTGGTAGGTAGTGCTACAATCCAAGGCAAGGCAGGCCAGACCGGCCCGATCGATCGATCATAAGAGAAAGTGTTAGTACGAGCGTGCGTGCATGCATGGAAATTATCATTCATGATGCGCACACACACACACACTGCATTCTTCTTGGGAATATTATCATTGTATATCCAGCTAATAATTTGCTATGGCGATGCATCAATTTCACCTACTACTACTCTTAGCTGTGTTTGTTTATGGTTTCACTGGTCACATCTGATTAATCGAGGCTAATTAAGGTGTAATAGTAGTGTAGTGTGCCTCCTTCAGTTGTGATTTGTTTGCTCTTGTGGAAAAATGTGTATGTATGAAATCAAAAGGTTAAATAAAAGCAATGGATGGAAACAAATTGAAGTTCTTATAGTAGGAATGTGTAATGCAACAAGAGTCCAAGATGGGGGAAAGGGTAAAGCAAAAGAGAAGAGGGACAGGGGCAAGAAAGGAAAAGTGGAAAAAAAAAAGGAAAGGAAAGGAAAGAGGTCGCCATCACTGCCCCTGCCTGATGAGGCCTGTCTCTTTTGCCTGCTCAGCTCATCAGTCCCAGGCCTCTCTCAGCTCAACTGGAGGAGTAGGGTTCTCGGTAGATAGGATACAACAACAACACAAGAATCTTCCATTCCATCTCATCTTGTCTTTCTCCCACATCACAAGATTTTTTCTTTTTAGGGCAAAAGGAGGATCTCGTAAGCAGATCAGTCTTCTTTCTTAAGTAGTAGGAGTAGTAGTAAGAATTCAGTTCAGCAATGGTGCTGCCTTTGCCCTTAGATAGATAGATACTCCTCCCAAGATAGAGTTAGTGAGTGCGACAGTGGGGATGGATCAGTCCATCTGCGGCCTCCACCCGGGCATCGCCGTCACCGGCTTCTGCTCCGCCTGCCTCCGCGAGCGCCTCGCCGGCCTCCACCCGAGCGACCCCGCCGACCCGGCGGAGCTCCGCCGATGCAAGTCCTTCTCCTACGCCCGCTCCGCCGCCGCCTACTTCGAGCCGCAGCGCCGCTCATGCGACGCCCGCGGCGCCGCTGCCCTCTTCCGTCAGGAACCGCCCTGCCTCCCGGGAGAGGAGGAAGATCTTCCGCCGATGTCGGCGAGGGCGATGAAAGACCACATCAACCAAGAGTCCTCCTCCAAGAAGCCCGCCGGCGCATTCGGGGGATTGGGCAAGAAGTGGCAGGAATGGCGCCGCAAGAACAAGGTCAAGAAGCAGGAGCAGGGGCCCACCACCACCACCACCACCACCAGCAGCAGGGCCGCCATGCACGTGCCGCGCGAGGATCCCCGGCACCGCAGCTTCCGCGACACGCGCTCCGAGGTCGCCGTCGACGCGCTCGGCCGGCGCTCCATCGATGTGGACGCCACCCTCCTCTCGATGGACGCCGGCCGCATCTCGGTGGACGAACAGCCCCGACCTTCCTGGGACGGCTACCACGGCATACGGCCACGCCTGCCCCCGATGCTGTCCCTGGTCGAGGACGCGCCCATCCCGCGCTCCGACGGCCAAATCCCCGTGGAGGAAGACGACGCTGAGCCCGGCGGCTGCGCCCAGACGAGGGACTACTACCTGGACTCCTCCAGCTCCAGCAGGAGGCGCCGGAGCGTGGACCGCTCTTCCTTCTCCAGCCGCAAGTCATTCTCTGACAACAGTGACATGCCCAGGATGATGGCTGCTGCAAATTGCAATGCCAATGCCCGGGTCTCCCCAGCCATCGGCGCCGAGTTCTACCAATACCATCAGGCCCAGAACCAGAGTGTTCTTGATCATAACCAGCACTGGGAGCAGGGACTGTACAATTCTCATTCTCTCCGGGACCGGGGCGATGATATGTCCGGGGGCTTGGATTCAGCGGCATTCCGGGCCGGCGTCCCTTTGCCGCCCAAGAAGTCCAAGAAGGGGATCAAGGGGTGGAGCATCTGGGGTCTCATACATAATAAGAAGAGCAGCAGCAAGGAATCTGAGGCTGCCAGTATAGCCAACAGATCATTCTCCGAGAACTGGCCAGAGCTCTGCGCAAGGGGGTACAATGGGCAGATGCTCAGGTGCAACAGTAGCGTAAACGCGAGAAGCTCTTTCGGCAATGGCGGGGCAGCGATGGGCGTGGTGAGCGGTGGGAGGAGGAGCAATGTGGAAATGCATGTAAATGGCTTAGGGAGGATGAGGAAAGACGAGGTTTTACTCGAGAGGAATTTCAGCGCGAGGTATGCGCCTTGCACATTTGATAATGGCCCAGTTCCGAATCCAATGGGAGGAGGTAGCCAGTTCAGCAGGCGAAATCAGAATGGTATGTCCGGGAAGGGAAGGCCCGCTCGTTCGTCGAATGGGTTGCCCCGGAGTGCGCTTGGAATGTACTGATCTAGAAGTGATAAAGACAGGTTCATGTTCTTCCTTTTCGCCTTATTATTATGTGCCTTGGCTACAATGTGCATAGCTATGGTAGCGCCATCAGGATCATACTTTCGTTTGGCTGAGAAGAAAAGGGGACTGCTGATGGTGTTGGATTATACCTTACTTAGGGTCTTATTTCCTACTGGGCTTGGGAGTGGAGTATAGCATTTAACTTTACACCCTTGTATAAGATAAGATATGCCATATGTATGTTTGCTCTTGTCAGTTGAATCCAAGTTAGCATTCTGGCAATTGTATGTTTTACAACATGATGATTTATGGGCTATGGAATCGAGTGACATAATGTGGCTTGGTGCTTAAGATGTTTTGTGTTTCGTTTCAGATTGACAGCAAAAAAAAATGGCAGGATCCTTGTTACAGCGTAGCAGTATGTCAAGCATTCTTCTGCTCCAGAATATCCTGGGCTCAGATTGTGGTTGCTAAACTTTGATGTGTTGCAGCTATTTTATAATCAGTTGTTGAAAATAAGCCACAAAAGTACACAAAGTGGGTCGAACATAGGCTAAGTCTGGATCTTTCCCCCTTCCTACTTGTAGAATTGTAATCGACTACCGTCAATACTCGCATATATCTTTGTGAGTGTGTATTACTATTTGTTAAGTGATACTGTAATACCAATTGGAGACAAGATTAGATGTCCATTCTCAGCTGAATGGAAGTTACAACTATTTAACATTCATTCCTAACAATGCTGAAGCCATGTCAAAAGAAATGCTGAAACTATTAGATCAAAGGACCAGAAGCAGCCATAACAACTCAAACCTTAAATTGATTCCAGGCCATACCAAACGAAATATAGAGCAACCACAAACGTATGTCACATGCAGCAACCTGGACGCACACCATGTGTAAGCATGATGCGCTGCCAGGATTGCGCCCAACAACATCCATAAAGCTCTCGAGGCCCTAATGACACAGCGGCAAGAATACCCACAGCAACAAATTGAGTACCCCTACCTAGGCCAGTAGGCCACCATGAATCACGATGAAGATGAAATGTGGTTTCTATTACGAAGCAGCTGTGTCTCGGGATCAGCAGTGAAGCAGCTGCGTCCACAGCCTGCTCTTCTCCGGGGAGGCCCTTGCCAACACCTCCTCCAGGCTACCCGCCGACTGCAACCTCTCTTCAACCTTCCCTTTCACCGCCGCATCTTGCTGCATGCATCAGAAACATATCAGCCACTAGTTAGCCATAATTAACCTATGTGTCACAATTTAGCTAGATTGGGTCTCTGAAAGAAGAGGCTGCCTTTGATATCCACAGAATGTAGAGCGCTGCGAGCCCTGCCTGGACGCGTGTCTCGCCAAACTCATCGCCAGGAGCACTCAGGCAGTCTGACAAGAGGTTTATCTCCTGGGCTAGGAAGAGGTCTGCCAGGGTCTCCTCCTTTGATGGGCAGGTTTCCTCACAGCCGAGTAACTGTTGCAACCACCATTGTGAGAGGAACCGGCGATGGATCCACAATGACTGCACCACCACAGATAATATCGACCAATCAATCACACTAGTGTGGCAATAATAGCATTACCAGGTTTGATTCACCCCTAGGCACAGACCTCTCTTCCCTGGTAGCGTCTGATAAGCACCTCATTCCACCTCAGTTCCTCCTGTCAGGTCATATACAATCAAGTCTCTAGCAACATGGCCTAGGCAAACAAAAGTGAAATGCACATAGGCGTGTTTTCTGCTTCATAACAGGTGTACATGTAACTAAATGCACACAAGAAGGAAATTGATTAGCTTCGGATGAAATTCACCATACCTTCCACATCAGATGAGCTTCAGACTGCCAATTAGGGGAATCTTTTCCATCCTCTGTGCCGTGGGTGTCTAGTAATGCAAGCAGCAGGGACTGTAAAGTAGCAACAACACATCAAGTTTGCACTAATGCAATTGACTATGCAAATGACGTCCTTCAGAATAGTTTGCAAACATGGTATGAATGGTTTGCAGTACAGAATACTGAAATGTGAGAACAAAAACAACACAGAGTTTTGCGCATGGTGTCACTGAAAATCTGCAAGCTGATACACTAACATGAATTCAATATGTCAAATCATCCAGCACCAGTAAGATATTTATATTTGCTTTAAAGCAGTAACACCAACAGCGCAAGGTACAGAAGTAAGGGCCTAACCCTGCGGTAGTGAAAGCAGCAGTTGTCAGCCACATGCAACTCAGTCCATTTTATTGACTTGTTCAACTCATCGAGCACCTTCAAAAAACAGGAATCAGTTGCTACTTGCTACTGGTGATGGGAGCAGAAAGTCTTGCAACATTGCTACAGTCATGTCGAAGATTAAGGCTATGCTACTCATGGTAGAGATTGGAAATCCCGATACAAGATTACAAATGAAAGACAATGAATTGTAGTAAGTAATAATCTTACCTGTTTTGGTTTCATGAAAGGAATAAGCCAGCATCGATGCCTCCAGGCACGGTAGTTCATCTTTGATTTCTGCAAATGGGGTGAAGTAAAGCTATGTACTGTTCTGTAGCAACCTGTGACTGTGATTCAGAAAACAAATATGGGAGGAGCGGATGTGAAAATTCTGAATAAGCAAAACCTCTGCTATCTGTTTTACTAGTAGAGACTCGTTGTTTATAAGCTCCGACATATCCTGAACGTGTTGTGCGAGCTTCGTGATGACCCATCTCCTGTTGCAGAGAAGCAGCTTACGGGTTTATGTTATGCTAGTGGTTCAAAGGAAGGAAAGTGTAAGGTATACCTGTGGCTCCAGGTGCTCTCATTCTTTGGCGAGTAGGATAGGATCAAGGCACATAGCTGCAGTTCATCCTTGAGGCATCTGAGATCATAACTCACCGATAGCACCCTCTTTCTGTACGAGATGACAACTCTTATATCTTATAAACAAGACAGCAAGTAAAAATGTGTAATTGGCAGGCATTGTATGCAGACAATTGTTTAGAGTTACCTTGAGTTCCATGCAGTGAGCAGGTCAGGGCAGAGGATGAGCAGTGCCTTGCTGTGCGTCATGATCAACGCAGCAGCAGACGGTGACGATGATGCGGAACCGAGTGCTGCGTCGGAGTGCGCTTGGCGTGCGGCGCGGTAGAGGCCGGGTAGGATGTCCGTGGAGACGGCGAGCTTGTGGTCACTGCACCAGAAGTGTTGGGATTTGCTGGTGCTGTCGGCCAGTAGTAGCGAGTGGAGCTGCGTGGGGTGGAGGAACCCGACCTCGTCTCTGCGACGGCCATGGATGAATCGGAGATGGTGAGTGAGAGTCGGGGAGGATGGAATGGAGGGGGTAAGAATCTGACTGAAAAGATAAGGTAAGGCAATCAAGTAGTACGTAGGATTGGATCCTTACATGAGGGGGTCGTCGTGGAGGATTCGCTCGAAGTCGTGGAGAAGATCCTCCCCTTTCGATGCTGCTGCTGCTGCTGCTTCCGATTCCATTTCCCGTCTCTCTTTGTCCTGCTGATTGATCTCTCCTCTCCTCCGCTCAAAATCTCCTCTCCGTTTTTGGGTTCAGAGAATTGCCCCCCAGTGCCGCCAGTAGGGAAAACGAGCAGCAGACTGCGGCCGAGCCAGGTGAGCGGTGCCGAGCCCGGAGTACCGACCTGGCCGGCGAGTGGAAGGGTCGGCGGCTGTCGGGCGAGGATTCGCCGGGAGGAGCAAGCGCGGCGTGGGTGGGCGGCGGGCCGGCGTGGGGCAGAGGAGGAAGGCGAGAATCGGAGAAGTGGACTGACTTGGTGGTCTGGTCGAGCGAGTCGAAACGATGCGGCTGACTGGTCCCCTTTGGTGCCGGTGGCGTGGCTGGCAACATTAACAACCAAGTCGCTACAGAGTCACAGATTCCCAAATCCACCAACAGAATCATCATCAAATCTTAAGCAGAAGCAGCGGCAGGAGCAGGTGGCCATGGCCGACTCCCCCGAAATCGCTCGTGCTCGGGACGCCCTGGCCGTGAACCCCGACCACCGCGCGCAGGTGGACGCGCTCTCCGCCGCCGCATCCGCCTTCATGTCGGCGTCGGCGTCGGACCATGATCTGTCGCCGAGCTTCTTCGAGGGGTTCGCGCTGCGCGGGATCCGCGTCCTCCGCATCCATCCGGGCTTCATCCACTGCTCCTACACCGTCCCGCCAGGCCTCACCGTACGTCACTCAGACTCACCTCCCTTTCCTTTCTTCATCTACGCACGCAAATGTGATTTGATACACGCTGCGCGCAGGACGCCACCACCGGCTGCCTCGCCGCCGGCGCCGTCGTGGCCCTGGTCGACGAGATCGGCGGATGCGCCTCCATCTCCGACGCCAAAAACCTCAAGGTCTCCGTCGACATGTCCGTCGCCTTCATCGACCTATCCCAGGCGCGTCCAGGGGACAAGCTAAGCATCACCGCAAGGGCGCTCGGGCACAAGGGAGCCTACTCCGGCACGCACGTCCTGTTCACCAACGCCGACACCGGCCATGTCGTCGCCGAGGGCAGGCACTCCCTCTTCGGCAACATGAAGAAAGCATCACCGCCCAAGCCGGCCACTGCTCACATGAGCAAAATGTGATTCACTCCCTACTCCTACTCCTACTCCTACTCCTTGTATCTGCAACTCTGCTTGTAGTATATTTCTACCACTTGCTTACTAGCATTGTCAGAAATAAAACAAACAGGATGATGAGATTGATGTGTGTACGAGTCCATGCCAGCTTATACCCTAGTATGAAATACACAAACAAAACTTTTTGCTTGCTGGCAATGTGAAGTGGTATCAGCAATTCGGCCGACCATAAGGCTACCCGACCACATTCACAAATCAGCCTGCATATCTCAAAAATCACTTCACACCTTGGACGAACCACAAAGAGCCTAGCCTAAAGAAAAGACTAGCACACACAAACTTTTAACAAACATAAGCTCTACTGCTCGCTAGTCATTCATGTACCTAGCAGTTCGATCATACCTCAACAAACATTTCAGTTGTAACATTGAAAAAAGATGAAGACAGCAGCGGACATCAACGACAATTAAGCAAGCGATCTAGCAAATGTACTGTGCCTTCCTGGCTCATCATAACAAACCAGATCTACTGCAGCTAATGTTCCTCCATCCAACACGGATTAACAACCACATCGAGATCCCCCCTCCCACTACTTCAGAATTAGTTCAGGGTCCTGCCAAGACCCACCAAAACTTATTACAGTATCTGACTGTTTGAGGTGTCAAATTTCTCCCCGATTCTCAAGGGTTAACTTCTTCTGTAGCAAAAAAAAATGCGCACATCGTTGTTGTTGTTGTATCCCACCCACTGCAAAAATCATCTCATCTCATCTTCAATTCCCAGGCTTCCTCACAAAGGCCTTTTGGACCTGTACAGATAGACAGAAAAGGAAGTTAATGATGCAGTCGATATAACATGCTTACATAGTTCCAAGATGATATTTATAGATTCAGCTACCTGCTCCAGTGTTAAGAACATAATCACATTCCATGATCCCAGTCTAGCAAAGTTTGGAAGGAAGCCTTTGTAAAATGCCAGAGGTCCCTGCACACGAAATCATATTAATTAGCAACCTGCTTGGACTTTCATTCGTTGCACTCAACAGGTATATAAACCAGATCCTAGTATCCTAGAACATATACATAATGTTCGATTCGCAGACATTACTGAGCATAGCATTAACAAAACACACCTCAAAAGATATTTGAACAAGTCTGAAATATGTACTCGGTACAGAAGGGGGACATTATAAACATATAATGCATTTCAGGATTAAGCTAGCCGTACCATGATCAAAGTTCAAATCCCATGATTGCTAAAACACAGTTCATCCACCATGGTCAAGTGTGAACAACCAGAAGGCTATCAGTATTGCATAAAAGGCCAACGAACTATCCTTTCTCAATACATATTATACAATAAAAAAACATCGATATGAAATAGGAACATGTGCTTTGCCATGTGGCCCAGACGTCAGATGTTATACTATAAAAAGATATCAATATGAAATGGGAACATGTGCTTCACCACGTGGCCCAGATGTAAGATGTTATACTACAAATAGATATCAATATGAAATGGGAACATGTGCTTCACCGCAAGGCCCAGATGCAAGATGTATTTGAAAGGATATGCTATATACAAGTATTGGCCATCTAAATCTGACTCAAAAGTCCAAAGTACATAAACAGAGTAACAGAGTGGAACGTACATCATTCTTTAAGGTCTGCACAAAGCAATCGATAGTACTCTTGTAGGCTGAGTCACCCATCATTCTTGACTTAACCTGCAAGAAAGTGTGCTTTATCAGTATATAAAACGTCTACAGCTACATATCTTTTAGAGAAAAATGCAATTACTAATTAATACTAGATACAGAAAGACTTATTTAATGATGACCGCAAAAAGAAGCTTCTTAAATGTGCAAACAAAGACCAGCATCTGATTTCGACAGAAGAAAATAAAAGCAGTTTCCATGCAGGCAAAGTAGCATGTGGTATTGTGGTGGCAACGGATGCACACATGAAAAACAAAGGCATAAATCTGCAGAATAGCAGAAGTATAAACCTCACAGAGACCAGACTAAGAGAACAAGTACCGGAAATACTATGAATATGTCATGATAAGGTATGCTGTTGAATAAAGGTCTGAACTGAAATCATCTTTGTTCAAACTTGGAATAGTGTATGACACTGTCTGTCATATACCAGTATATCACCATCGGTAATAGACAATAGCTTACTACCTAGTGATAAATAAGACAAGAAAGCATTGCTCCCAGTAACTAATTTGCAGTTGGTCTTGGTAGTAGACACTTGTTTACTATATAGTGGATAAATACACCAAGAAAGCTCTGCTCTCAAAAACTAATTTGCAGCAGTAGGGATAATTGATCACTGGGCAAGACGGACATCTCACCACATCGACCGGAGAACCAACACAAACAGCAAAGAAGCCAGCGCCCAAACCAGACAAGATATGAGTGACCACATCATCTTTGAACCCAGGAAGTTTCAAAATGGACTGCATGATGGTGACAGCAAGTTAGCATGTATTACAAAGAAAGTGAGAATGAAACGAAAGAAATCAGATACAAGAAGCGCACCTGCTTCACTTGATCATAACTGGCCAACTCAGCAGCGTTTATGATGGCGTTACGTGCAACATTCGGACCAATGCCAGTCCACAAAGCCGCAACCCCTTCCTAAAGATGATAGACAGGGAGGTGAAGCAACCAATTCAGGATATGTAGCATTCCAGATATAGCTGGCAGTACAAGGGCAGAAGAAACTGACCTGCCTAACAATGGTGGCATAAGCATTCATTGCCCCAGTATAGCGGCGCGGCACACCAGGCGCCAGCTTCCCCTCGGACTGAAGCCTGACCTTGACAAGGTCAGTAGGGTTGGCCACAGCGATTGCAAGGGCACCTGATGCATGTCCAATTTAGTTTTGCTGCATATTTCATTTCGCATGGAAGGAACAATTGAATATGACGAGGGAGGGTACCAGTGGTGAAGCCAGCAGCGATCTTCTTGTACAAAGGTACATCCCCAACATGGTTTTCGCCAACATAGAAGGACTTGACCTGAAGGAAGGTCGGCAGGCGCAAGATACAATCCAGTCAATTTCGTGGTCGGACAGAATAGAACGCATCGCAAAAAAAAGGGGGGGGTTAGGGAAACGTACGGGCTCGTAGAGGCCAATGCGGAGGCCTCCGTAGATGCACTGGCGGTGGAGTCCCGGGACGATGCCCTTCCAGAGCGCGGCGGCTCCTTCCTCCCTGGCGATGGTTGTGGCGGTGCCGAGCAGGCCGCGGTACTTGGGCGCGGCGAGATCCCCGGCGACGGCCTTCTTCTGCAGCTGCAGCCTGACCTTGGCCGTGTCGAGGGGGATCGTGGTGATCTGCGAGAGGGGGACTCCACTAGGTTAGGAAAATCAGGAGGCGGATTCCAGAAGAAGTAAATAATATCAGCGGCGTGATCCTGGACGGGGAGCAGCATTCGAAATCGAGCGATCCGGCGAGAAAAAATAAAGCGAGTGAGTGATACCATCCCCACTGTCATCCCAGGAACAGGAAGGTATGAATAGGGTTTGGGCGGAGAGATCCGCGGAGCGACGGGAGTAGGGGGGGTTAGGGTTTAGCGCACCTCGGCGAAGCAGGCGGCGATGGCGCTGGCGGTGAAGCGGCCGGCGAAGGAGATGTCGACCTTGGAGCCGTGGTCCGGCGCCATGGTGCTTCGCTGACGGAGGACGCAACCGTTCACCACCTCCACCAAGCAAGACGACGGGACGGGCTCCTTCCGTTACAGGTGCGAATACTGTCACACACGGGGGAGAGCGAATAATGGAGGAAGGGGCCAATAAAGAGAGGGAGGAGGCAGTGGGCGCTGCGAAGCGAAGGGGGGAAAGGAAAAGAAGAGCAGCTTTATTTTTGTTTCGCCTTCCTTCTCTGCTATTTTATTTTATTTTATCTTTTTTTTTGAATGAATGAACACTCCCTTGTCTTCCTCGATTTTTTATCTGTTTCTCTAATTTGCCCTGCTCATTTCATTTCAATTGTAATTTGAGATACTTCTAGTAGCGCCACGCTTGTGCCATGTGGTAATTTGCCCCCGCGTAGTAATTACCAGAGATTGCTCGATTCGATTCTGATCTGATCCGATAATGGAATGGAGATGATCGGTGACTCAGACATGCATCACCCACTAACCCCACTACTAGTCTACGCTGGACCAGGATAGGATAGTCGTATCGCCTTCCTCGTTTCGATCCATCAATTCATTCATGTCTACGACTCTGTGACCATCCATGTACTCCTCCTGTTTCTTCGCTTCACGTCTGCTCCGTCTTAACCCGTCGGTGTTTTGCTCATGTAGCCCTCTTGCCCAGTTGATGGGCCATTTGCATAGGTTCGTTCCCTTGATATGCACGACCCGCATGCTGGGGTTGGAACAAGAACAACATCCCATTCCAAACCATATACATGTGGTACTACTCCTACTTAAATAAGGCATGGTTATCTGCACAAGAAATATCAAGTCAGTCCCTGCTTCAACACCAACACGAAACACCTCAAGAAAATAACTCACCGGCGGCAGTATGGAGCCGGCGGTTCGTATGTACAACCACCTTCAGGTCACGCTCCGCTCGCTCCATCTCAGCTCGCCGATCGGCCGACTCGTGCTTGAATAGTGAAAATAATTTCACATCGGTAACAAATTTCAAGACTCGACTCGCCACTACCCGGCAACCCGACCCTCGGAGACTAGGGAAATCGAAGTTTTAGAGTGTCCGGTCGCTAAAATTTAGCGACTAGATCCTCGGAGACTGGACATACCTGGAGGGCTTCGCCCCGCAAGCGATGGAGCTTGATTGCGTCCATAGAGGGCAGCGGATACGCCCCTCCGCTCGGCCTCTGCGCCATCAAGCCAACTCGACCGTCAATGACCTCGGCCACGCGATCGTGACCGATATCGGCAGACGGTTGGCCGCCTTCGCGACAAAGCGGGGAAGGTTCTTGATCGCCGTCATCTTGAGATGCCTCCGTCGGCGGGTCGGCCTTCGGAGGGACAGCAATTTCGCCCTCCGACACGGTTGTCGTGCCCCCTTCGGCAAGCTCGCTCTTCTTCTTAGCACCCGCCTCGGGTGCCTCGGCGGTTTCCCCTTCCATTTCTTAGAAGGGTCATCCCTGCCATCAGAGCGACCCGCTAGGACCTTCTCCACATCCCGCTTGATCTTCTTGGGGCCGCTCCTGCAAGATCACGACAATCAGCGATTCGGAAATTCTGGGGAAATTCGACAAAGCCGTACAAGTAGAAGATGAAGGATACTCACTTGGAGACCGGGAGAACTCGCAGCCGTGTACTAATATGTGCAGGATTTTCTAGCTCAGGCCCGATGGGGTGCGACAAGCTCACCTCGATCAGTCTCGCATGCCACCATGGCTTTGGGGGCGCCTTCGGGCCGGCGATGGGCTTGGATGGAGTCGGAGATCTCTTGGAAGTCTCCTCTTCAATGATATCCAGGTCGATGTCCCCCTCTTTGAGGCTGCGACTGGCTTCTGCCTCGCAGCACTTCTGGCCACGAGTCTTCCGACTCGCGGAGGGAGGCTCTGGGTCCTCCTCCACGTCGGGGGCATCTCCTTCCTCTTTGTCGAGGAGCTCTTCAGGAACCTCCTCATCAAGCGGAGGTAGCCAGTGTTCCAGGATCTAGAAAGTCCGTGACAAACAAGAAAATCAAGAGAGTTAGATATACGACTCGGAAATGCAACTGAAAAGCAGCGACTGCGAATAACAGAGACTTACTATGGCGGTCGGATTTCCTTTCGGCCTATACAGATGCAGCCCTTCGTGGAGATCGGTGAAAGGCGCCTTCGTGATCTTATTCAAGGCCGCAGCATAGTCTTCCACGACGCACTACTCCGGAGTTAACTTGGAGGAGTCCGTGATTCCGGTGTACTCGTAGATCTAGTGTTCTCGGGTAGCTAGCGGCACCAGCTGCTGCCTGAGCCAGCAATTGAAGAGGTTGATCTTCTTCAACCCCTCGTCCTCGAGCTCGGTCATCCGAGCGCACATCTCCGCAACAACCACCAATTAGGCCTTAGGAGAGCGCCTTTACCGACAACCGCCGCGGATTGCTCCGCTTCGTAGTGTACACTGGGATCGCCACCTCTTGAGCCAGAGTCGTATCCTTGGCGTAGAACCAAAACTTCTTCCACTCACTTGCCGCCTTCTTCGGCAGCATCATCTGTAGAATTTGGCGCCAGGCTTCACTTGGAAGGTGACACCGCCCGCCGCCAGCAAGGGCCCTCCTTTCCCCTCGTGACTGGCCCGACCATGGAACAGCTCGAGCTAGAGCGGGAAATACGGGCGACAGACCAAATAGCTCTCGCAGACAGCGACGAATACCGCAAACTTCTCAATGCTATGCTGACCCAGATCAGAGGGTTTGATCTGGTATAAATGAAGGAACCTCCTAAAGAAAATGGAGTTGGGGAATCCCAGTCCTTGTTCGTGGTGGATAATGAACGAGATGAATTCTCCGGGCCGCGGTTTAGGTACTACTCCTACTTGAATAAGGCATGGTTATCTGCACAAGAAATATCAAGTCAGTCCCTGCTTCAACACCAACCCGAAACACCTCAAAGACAATAAACTCACCGGCGGCAGTATGGAGCTGGCGGTTCGCCTGTACAACCACCTTCAGGTCACGCTCCGCTCGCTCCATCTCAGCTCGCCGATCGGCCGAATCGTGCTGGAATAGTGAAAATAATTTCACACGGTAACAAATTTCAAGACTCGACTCACCACTACCAAGCAACCCGACCCTCGGAGACTAGGGGAATCGAAGTTCTAGAGTGTCAAGTCGCTAAAATTTAACGACTAGATCCTCAGGAACTGAACATACCTGGAACGCTTCGCCTCGCAAGTGATGGAGCTTGATTGCGTCCATAGAGGGCAGCGGATATGCCCCTCCGCTCGGCCTCTGCGCCATCAAGCCAACTCGATCGTCAATGACCTCAACCACGGTCGGCGACCGAGTATCGACGACCACGGTTGACGCCTTCGCGACAAACCGGGGGAAGGATGCGGTCGCCGTCACTAGCGCACTGGTTGCCTGCGAGGATGCCTCCGTCGGCGGGTCGGCCTTCGGAGGGACAACGATTTCGACCTCCGACACGGTCGCCATGCCTGCTTCGGCAAGCTCGCTCTTCTTCTTAGCAGCCGCCTCGGGTGCCTCAGCGGTTTCCCCTTCCATTTCTTAGAAGGGTCATCCCCACCATCAGAGCGACCTGCTGGGACCTTCGCCACATCCCCGCGCTTGATCTTCTTGGGGTCGCTCATGCAAGCTCACGACAATCAACAATTTGGAAATTCTGGGGAAATTCGACAAAACCGTACAAGTAGAAGATGAAGGATACTCACTTGGAGACTGGGAGAACTCGAAGCCATGTACTAATATTGAAGGGTTTCGTGGCATAGTAAATCAAAATTTTCTACGGATGCGAACAGAGGGAAAGCCAAGATCTAATCTAGGAGATGCAAACAACGAGAGAGATTGGATTAGATCTTCATACCCTTGAAGATTCGCTGGCGGAGCGTTCGTCGAGCGTGGGTGATGTAGTCGTACTCGCTTCTCCTCCTCGCGATCCGATTCGATCTAGCACCACAAGTGGCGATGCCTCCGTGAGATGCACACGTGTGGCACCTCGACGTCTCCTCCTTCCTTGGTCCAGCAAGTATGGTGGAGAGATGGGTTGGATCTACAGCAGTGGCGGTGCAATTGGTGGAGAATTTCTGTGAGGCTTCGCCTACAGCGATCGGGAGGGAGAGGGAGGCGAGGCGGCTAGGGTTGGAGGAAGGTGTGGGGGTTGGTGCGCCCCAGCCCTCTATATATAGAGGGGTGGGCAGCCTAGCCCCCTCCCAAGCCAGGCCGGCCCCAAGGAGGAAGAGTGGGGGCAAGGAAACCCCTTCTAGAAGCTCTATCTAGAGTTTAAACCTCTCTTGGCAGCTGGGCCCTATGGGGCCTCGTGCCCCTGGTCTTGGTCAGGGCACTCCCTCGTGGCCCATGCCCCTCCTCGGAAGGTGGGGCCACGTTGGTCCCCTTCCGGAAGGTTCTAGAAGCTTCCAGATACAATTAACCGGAACAATTCGAACTCCAAAACTGCCTTGCCTTATATGAATCTTATTCTCGGACCACTCCGAACCTCTCGTGATGTCCGGATCCCATCGAGACTCGAACAAAAACTCATAAACCAATTATCAATCTATCCTAGCGTCGAGACACGTTAAGTGTGTGACCTGTGAGTTCGAGAATATCTGAGACATGATCTTCTATCAATAATCAACGGCGAGTGCAGAAACCCATATTGACTCCCACATTCATCGATGATCATATCGGATGAACCACGATGCCGAGTTCAATCAATCCCATATATATATTCCCTTCGTCTCACGATATTTTACTTGCGAGATTCGATCGTCGATGCGTCATACCTAGTTCAATCTCGTTCACCAAGTACTTTACTCGTTCGTAATCCGATATCACTTTGTGATTAACTCCTTAACCACATGCTTGCAAGCGGTGTTGATATCGATTACCGAGTGGGCCCAGTATATCTCTCCGACTTGGGAGGACAAATCCCATCTCGATACATACAACCCAAGATACTTTCCGATCACTGAGACACCTTTATGATCACCCTCTCATAGGATGACGTTTGATGACCTCAAAGCTTTCTTACGATACGGGAGTTGTATTATCTCATGGTCTAAGGAATACAATATTTGACATAAGAAAAGCACAAAGGCGAACACGATGACACGATCTAATTGCTTCGCTTAGTTTGGAATTACATCCATATCATTCTCCCAATGATATGATCTCATTATCAATTGACAACTCATGTCTATGGTTAGGAAACCTTAACCATCATTGATCAATGAGCTAGTCCATAGAGGCGTACTAGGGACACGGTGTTGTTCACAAACCACACAAGTATTAAAGTTTCCTCTTAATACAATTCTAGCATGGAATATAAACATTATCATGAACAAGAATTATAGTAATAACAACTTTATTATGGCCTCTAGGGCATAATTCCAACAGTCTCCCACTTGCACTAGAGTCAATAATCTTGTTTACATATGGCAACAATCTCACACCCATGGCACTAAGGTGTTGATCATGTTTTACACGTGGAAGAGGTTTAGTCAATGGATCTGCGACATTCAGATCTGTATGTACTTTCTTGATCTTGAGATCTCGATCTGCTATATAATCTCGGATTATATGAAACTTTCGGTTGATATGCTATGTCTTTGGATGATATCTTGGTTCCTTAGCGAGTGCTATGGCGCGGTGTTGTCACACAATATCTCCATGGGTCAATGTACTTGGAACCACGCCAAGCTTCGATGATGAAGTTTGATCCAAACTCCTTCACTTGGCCTTCTCTGGTAGCCATGTATTCCGCTTCTCATGTAGATCCATGATCACGCTTTGCTTGCGACTTCTCCGACTCCAGCTCCTCCATTCAAAATATACACGTATCCTGTCTGAGATTTAGAATCATCCTTGTCGGTGTCAAAACTAGCATCGACGTAACCTTTTACGACAAGCTGTTCATCACCCCCATAGACTAAGAACATTTCACATGCCTCAACATTTTCATCCTAAAAAATCATCTGGTGCTCATTGCACATGTCAAAACATCTCATTAGAATGACTCATCATTCTAAGGTTTTCATAATCCTTTTTACCAAGTATTTTCATCTAAAGTGATCATGTTTTAAGCTTAGCACTAGCCACTAAAGTTGGGGGTAAACAATAATGAGGGGTGATGATCAAGTGTGACTTATCTAAGTTCAATCTCATGCCTTAGGATGACATCAAGTTCCATCTAACTTAGGCTAAGTTTTATGTTCTTTATGCTACCTCTAATATCTTTCCAAAATCTACAAGTCACTAAGTAAGCACAAAGAGAAATCTTTGATCAAGAAATAAAAGAGTAAAGCTTGCAAGTAAAAGTGAGATTTGGTATAATGAAGGGTATAAGCAATTATGCCTAATCCATCTTGCATAGGTTAAATAGTGGGTTTAGGCTTGCAAGTAAGACTTGCATGGTTTTAGCTTAGCTTGCTAAGATAGTAGCTTGCATTAGATAGCTTGCCTTGTGCAGTGAAGTGGTTGAAGTTCTCCTCTGCTTCTTCCTCGTAGTAGTCTCCTTCCTCTTTGTATCCTTGTTCGGTACTGATGGCGCCCAGCACTTGTCGTGGGACGCTTCGTTGGAAACCCCAAGAGGAAGGTGTGATGAGCACAACAACAAGTTTTCCCTCAGTAAGAAACCGAGGTTATCGAACCAGTAGGAGGAAGGAAACGTCACACAGGTGTTGCTAGCAACGCGGAGACCTGCACAACACAAACTCAAGACATTGCCCCAACGAATCAGTGAGGTTGTCAAGCTTATCGGTTTCCTGTAACAAAGGATTAAACGTATGGTGTGGAAGGTAATGGTTTGCATCAAGTAAACAAGTAACAGTGGAAGATGTATCAATGGTAAAGATTGGACCGGGGTCCATAGTTCACTAGAGGTGCTCTCCTTAGATAAACAACATGGCATGAAGGGTGAACAAATTACAGCAGGGCAATTGACAGGAATTGAGCAAGGCATAACAATGCAATTACTAGTCAGAAAGATCCTACGAGATTCGATTGGGCAATACAACAATATACATAGACCGCCATCCAACTACATCTATGACTAGAAGTCCACCTTCAGGTTATCATCCGAACCCCCTCCAGTATTAAGTTGCAAGCAACAGACAACTGCTTTAAGCAAAGTGTGTAAGGTAAACAGTCCACATGTTCCATGAACAAGAGACCGTTGTTTTCTCCCTAGTGTCAACAACACATCTACAACCGAAGAGATTTCCATCACTTCCCTTGGAAACTAGAGGCATGAACCCACTATCGAGCATAAATACCCCCTCTTGGAGTCACTAGCAACTACTTGGCCAAGATAGCTACTAACAACAGAGAGCATGCAAGATCACAAACAACACAGACATGATAGAATCATAAAGACAAAACCATTAATCAAACCAACATAATAATCTCAATATCCATCGGATCCCCGCAAGCACAACATGCATGATTACAAATAGATTAGATCTTGATCATGAACGGAGCTCACAAGATCTATACATGAAAGCACAAAGGAGGAGATACAACCATCTAGCTACTACATGGACCCATAGTCCAAGGTGGAACTACTCACGCATCATACCGGAGAGAAGGCCTCCGGGATGATCTCCCCTCCCGCAGGGTGCCGGGAAGAACTTCAGATCCCCCCACCCGATCTAGGGACGATGGTGGTGGCGACTACAGACGGTTTCGTGGAGATTTGATCAGGTGCTTCGGGTTTCTGCATCGGGGGCTTCTTATAGGCGAAGGGGAGACCGAGGAGGCGGCCAGGGTCACCAATGTAGGGTTTCGTAGCATGGAAAACAAAAAAATTCTACCGCATACAAACAAACAAGCCAAGATCTATCTACTAGATTGTAGCAACGAGTCGATAGAATAACTCACCCTCGAAGATTCCAAAGTGTTTAACGAGAGCGGATTCTCGTGGGTGATGTAAATACTCTTTCCGATCTCAAGATCGCGTGAGCGATCCTTCCGCTGCGTTCGGCGGCGCTCCATGATCGGTCCACGTTGTACTCGACGAAGACCTTCCTCTCCTTGTTCAGCAGGCAGCGGAGGTTGTAGCACTCTCCTCGTGATTCCGTGACTGTGGTGTGGTACCGAAAGTAGAGGGAGATCTCATGAGCCGCCTTAAGCGGGCGGTATGGTGGAGTATGAGAGAGTCCTCGACGATCTAGGGTTTAGACACGCCGAGGAGGGACTAGTGCGGCGGCTGGGGTTTCACCTAGGCGGCGTGGCCAAGTGCCCTAGGGCTTGGCTTGGCGGCTTGGTACTAGGGTTTGGAGGAGAGGATCTTGTGTGTCTCTAGGAGGAGCCCCCTCCTTATATAGGTGGAGGGCGGCCCCAAGGGAGGAGAGGAGTCCCTCCCCAACTCGGCTTGGAGGGGGCACCGCCGGTTGGAGGAGGTAACTCCTTCCCAACTCGGTTTCCCCTTCCTCCTCTTTTCCTCTTTCCAAATTTAGCCGTTTGACTTTTCAAACTAGTTGTTTGACTTTTCAAACTAGGATTTGAATTAATCCTTTATTTGGTTCAGCGATGACACTTAGTACATGATGCAATCATACCAACTTGATACAACACATTCATGTACCCTTCCCTCAGTGCCGGACATTCCGAACCTTCTAGAACATTCCCGATGAAAACACGGAACCATTCTCCAACTCCGAAGCAGGACTTTCCTTATATGAATCTTATTCTCCGGACCATTCCGGATCTCCTCGTGATATCCGGATCCCATCCGGACTCAACAATATTCGGTCTCTTTCTCATCATTCCATAACTACTCAAAACAACGTCGAATCCTTAAGTGTGTCTCCCTACGGTTCGTGAATTATGCGGACATGATCGAGACACTTCTCCGAACAATAACCAATAGAGGAATCTGGAAATTCATATGGCTCCCACATATTTCTACGATTACTTTGCGATCGAATGAACCATTTACATACGATATCAATTTCCCTTTGTCTCACGATAGTTTACTTATCCGAGGTTATGATCGTCGGTATCTCTGCATACCTAGTTCAACCTCGTTACCGATAAGTACTCTTTTCTCGTTCCCGTGATATGTGATCCCTTGTGAGCCAGTCACATGCTTGCAAGCTAATTGGATGACATTTCACCGAGAGGGCCCAGAGTATATCTATCTGTCATATGGATGGACAAATCCCACTCTTGATCCATGTGTTTCAACCAATACTTTTCGAACACTCAATGCCACCTTTATAGCCACCCAGTTACGGTGTGGTGTTTGATGTCATCAAAGCATCCATCCGGTAAAGGTGATATGCATGATCTCATGGTCGAAGGAATTAGATTACTATGTATCAGAAAGCATATAGCAATTGAACTATTAAAATGACTTGATCTT
Organism: Avena insularis; assembly: GCA_023614405.1. Lineage (NCBI taxonomy): Eukaryota > Viridiplantae > Streptophyta > Magnoliopsida > Poales > Poaceae > Avena > Avena insularis. The sequence continues at coordinate 3,267,859 of CM042691.1, forward strand.
TATGCTACGCTTATCTATAGGAGTATGTCCATCATATCATTCTCCTAACGATATGATCTTGTTGTTAATAACATCTCAATGTTCATGATAGGGAAACCACAACCATCTATTAACCAATAAGCTAGTATTATATAGAGGCTTTACTAGGGACTTCAAATTAAGTTTACAAATCACACAAGTATTAATGTTTCCTTGTTAATACTATTATAGCATGAATGTAAACATTTATCATAAACACAAAGATATAATAATAACTACATTTATTATTGCCTTTAGGGCATATCTCCAACAACCAAACCCTAGCCAGGCGCGGGGTTGGGCCCACCCGTGCCTGGGGTGGGTCTAGCCCTCCTGGCTGGCCCCTCCGGCTCACCTCTGGACTTCTTGTTCCCCACGGAAAGTAATTGACTTTGATGTTTGTCCCGTCCAATTCCGAGAATATTTCTTTACTAACTTTTCCGAAACCAAAAAAAGTAGAAAATAGGCATCTGGCACTATTGCAACTTGTTAATAGGTTAGTACCAGAAAACATGTAAAAAGCACCTCAAAGTGTGGACAAGTAAAGCAAAGTAGATACTAAACAAGCATGGAGCATCAAAAATTATAGATATGTTTCCAACGTATCAACATCCCCAAGCTTAACTCCTGCTCGTCCTCGAGTAGGTAAGTGATAAAAAGAATAATTTTTAAGGTGACATGCACCCTCATAATAAAGATCCAACCATTTGCAAGCATTGAAAGTTGGGATCAAAAAACTCTAAACATGTGCATGAAAGATGGAGTTCTAACAATAGGATATAGTAACTATGCATGCAACATGACAAGCTACAAACAAAGATCATGAATAACATGCATTGAAAAACGTTTGTTTGTTTCACATACAGAAAACATAGCATAGTGGTAATCAGCTTGTCCCTCATAGAGTAGCAAATAGATGCATAGGATGAAGGGTTTCGCAGCATAGTAAATCAAAAAAAAAATCCGGATGCGAACGGGAAAGCCAAGATCTAATCTAGGAGATGCAAACAACGAGGGGGGATAGATGAGATCTTCATACCCTTGAAGATTCGCACAGCGGAATGTTCAACGGAACATGGTTGATGTAGTCGTACTCGCTTCTCCTCCTCGTGATCCGATCCGATCCAACACCGCAAGTGGCGATGCCTCCGAGAGATGCACACGTACGGTGGGGTGGAGAGATAGATTGGATCTACAACACGACGGCGTGGTGCAAAGGTGGAGAGTTTCTGCGGTAGGGCTTCGCCTACGCGCAGTCAGGAGAGAGAGAGATCTGGAGGGCAGCAGTATGGTGGCTTGGGTTGAAGGAGTGGGGAAGGAGGGCTGCGCCCCTGCCCTCTATATATAGGGGGCTGGCCGGCCCCCTTGGATCCTCCTCCAATCCCTAGGGCGGCGGCCCCAAGGGTTGGAGTGGGGGGCAAGTTTTCCCCTCCTTCTAGAAGGTTTCCCTAGCATTTACCTAGGGTTTTGGCCGGCTGGGCCTATGGGGCCTTGTGCCCCTGGCCCAATGCGGCCAGGGCACTCCCTCGTAGGCCCACGCCCCCTCCCGACAAGTGGAGCCACGTTGGTCCCACTCCGGAAGGTTCTAGAAGCTTCCGGTACAATACCGAACAATCCAAAACAATTCCGAAATCCAAAAACTGCTTTCCCTTATATGAATCCTATTCTCCGGACCATTTCGGAACCTCTCGTGACGTCCTGGATCTCATCCGAGACTCCGAACAAAAACTCATAAACCAATTATCCATTCTATCCTAGCGTCAAGGCACGTTAAGTGTGTGACCCTACGGGTTCAAGAATATGCAGACATGATCTTCTACCAATAATCAACAGCGGGGTCTGGAAACCCATATTGACTCCCACATACTCATCGATGATCATATCGAATGAACCACGATGCCAGGATTCAATTAATCCCATATATATATTCCCTTCGTCATGCAATATTTTACTTGCCCGAGATTCGATCGTCGGTATCGGCATACCTAGTTCAATCTCGTTCATAGCAAGTACTTTACTCGTTCCGTAATACGATATCACTTTGTGATTAACTCCTTAACCACGTGCTTGCAAGCGGTGTTGATATCGATTACCGAGTGGGCCCGAAGTATATCTCTCCGACTTGGGAGGGACAAATCCCATCTCGATACATACAACCCAACAAGTACTTTCCGATCACCTGAGAGACACCTTTATGATCACCCTCTCATAGGATGACGTTTGATGACCTCAAAGCTTTCTTCCGATACCAGGGAGTTGCATTATCTCATGGTCTAAGGAATACAATATTTGACATAAGAAAAGGCTTCGCAAAGATGAACACGATGACACGATCTAATTGCTCTGCTTGATTTGGTCATCCATCATATCATTCTCCCAATGACATGATCTCATTATTAATCGACAACTCATGTCTATGGTTAGGAAACCTTAACCATCATTAATCAATGAGCTAGTCCATAGAGGCGTACTAGGGACACGACGTTGTTCATAAACCACACAAGTATGAAAGTTGCCGCTTAATACAATTCTAGCATGGAATATAAATTTTATCATGAACAAGAATTATAATAACATCTTTATTATTGCCTCTAGGGCATAATTCCAACAGTCTCCCACTTGCACTAGAGTCAATAATCTAGTTTACATCTGGCAACAATCTAACACCCATGGCACTAAGGTGCTGATCATGTTTTGCTCGTGGAAGAGGTTTAGTCAACGGATCTGCGACATTCAGATCCGTATATACTTTGCTAATCTTTAGATCTCCATCTGTTATATAATCTCGAATTATATGAAACTTGCGGTTGATATGCTTGGTCTTTGGATGATATCTTGGTTCCTTAGCCAGTGCTATGGCGCCAGTGTTGTCACACAATATCTCTAGTGGGTCCAAGGCACTTGGAACCACACCAAGCTCAGTGATGAAGTTCCTGATCCAAACTCCTTCACTTGACGCTTCTGCAGCAGCCATGTATTCTGCTTCTACTGTAGATCCCGCGATCACGCTTTGCTTGCAGCTTCTCCAGCTCACAGCTCCTCCATTCAAAATATAAACGTATCCTGTCTGAGATTTAAAATCATCCTTGTCGGTGCAGAAACTAGCATCGACGTAACCTTTTACGACGAGTTGTTCATCACCTCCATAGACTAAGAACATTTCTTTAGTTTTATTTAAATACTTTAGGATGTTCTTCACGGCTGTCCAGTGTTCCACTCCTGGATCACTTTGGTATCTGCTCGTCAAACTAAGAGCATTGGACACATCCGGTCTAGTACATAGCATGGCATACATGATAGATCCTATGGCCGAGGCATAAGGCACTTTGCTCATAGCTTCTCTATCATTTATCAGAATGGACACGAGCCTGCTCAATATCTTACCTGACAACATAGGCACTGAACCTTTCTTTGCCTTCTCCATTCTGAACCTTTTCAGAACTTTGTCTAGGTATGTACTTTGGCTTAAAGCTATCAGGCGTCTTTGTCTATCTCTATAGATTTTGATGCCCAATATATAAGCAGCTTCCCCTAGGTCTTTCATTGAAAAACATTTGTTCAAATAACTCTTCACATCGTTAAGCATATCAATGTCATTTTAAATAATCAATATGTCATCCACATATAGTACCAGAAATGTCACTGAGATCCCACTCACTTTCTTGTAGATACAAGCTTCGTAGAAATTTGGAACAAATCCAAAGCTCTTGATCACTTGATCAAAATGAAGGTTCCAACTCCGAGATGCTTGCTTCAGTCCATAAATGGAACGCTGAAGTTTGCACACCTTATCAGCATCCTTAGGATCGACAAAACCTTCGGGTTGCATCATATACAACTCTTCATCAATGTTGACATTGAGGAACGCAGTCTTGACATCCATCTGCCATATTTCATAATCATGAAACGCAACAATTGCTAATAAAATCCAAATGGACTTAAACATCGCTACGGGAGAGAAAGTCTCATCGTAGTCAACACCTTGAACTTGTCGAAAACCTTTCGCGACAAGCCGTGCTTTATAGACAGTAACATTACCATCCGCATCCGTTTTCTTCTTGAAAATCCATTTGCACTCAACGGCCTTTCGATCGCTAGGAGGGTCCACCAAAGTCCATACTTGGTTTTCGCTCATGGATCCCAATTCGGATTCCATGGCCTCTAGCCATTTCTCAGAGTCTGGGCTCATCATTGCTTCCTCATAGTTCGCAGGTTCACTGTTGTCTACTAACAAGACAGTTAAGACAGGGTTGCCGTACCACTTAGGAGGGGCACGTGACCTTGTCGACCTGCGATGTTCAGTAGTAGCATCGTCCGAAGCTTCATGATCCTTGTCATTAGCTTCCTCTATTGTTGGTGCAGACGACACTGGAACAATTTCAGGTGTTGTGCTACTCTCTAACTCAAGAGAAGGTTCAATAACCTCGTCTAGCTCTACTTTCCTCCCACTCACTTCTTTCGAGAGAAACTCCTTCTCAAGAAAGGATCCGTTCTTTGCGACAAACACTTTGCCTTCGGATCTGTGGTAGAAGGTATACCCAATCGTTTCCTTAGGGTATCCTATGAAGACGCATTTCTCCGCTTTGGGTTCGAGCTTGTCCGGCATCAACTTCTTGACGTAAGCTTCGTATCCCCAAACTTTAAGAAACGACAACTTAGGTTTAGCACCAAACCACAGTTCATACGGTGTCGTCTCAACGAATTTAGATTGTGCCCTATTTAAAGTGAATGCAGCGGTTTCTAATGCATAACCCCAAAATGATAATGGCAAATCTATAAGAGACATCATTGATCGCACCATATCTAATAGAGTTCGATTCCGGCGTTCAGAAACACCATTACGCTGTGGTGTTCCGGGTGGCGTGAGTTGAGAAACGATTCCGCTTGCTTTAAGATGCGTGAGAAAATCATAACTCAAATATTCACCTCCACGATCGGATCGTAGAAATTTAATTTTCCTGTTACGATGGTTTTCCACTTCGTTCTGAAATTCTTTGAACTTTTCAAATGTTTCAGATTTATGTTTCATTAAATAGATATACCCATATCTACTTAAGTCATCAGTAAAAGTGAGAAAATAGCGATAACCACCGCGCGTCGAAACACTCATTGGTCCGCATACATCAGTATGTATGATTTCCAACAAGTCCGTTGCTCGCTCCATTATTCCGAAGAACGGGGTTTTGACCATCTTGCCCATGAGGCATGGCTCGCACGTGTCAAATGATTCAAAATCAAGAGACTCCAAAAGTCCATCAGAATGGAGTTTCTTCATGCATTTTACACCAATATGACCTAGACGGCAGTGCCACAAATAAGTCGTATTATCACTATCTACCTTGCATCTCTTAGCCTCAATGTTATGGATGTGTGTTTCATTGCTTTCGAGATTCAGAAGAAATAAACCATTCATAGCAGGTGCATGACCATAAAAGATGTTACTCATATAAATAGAACAACCATTATTCTCTGATTTAAATGAATAACCGTCTTGCAATAAACACGATCCAGTTATGATGTTCATGCTCAACGCAGGCACATAATAACATTTATTGAGGTTTAAAACTAATCCCGAAGGTAAAACTAAGGAGAGCGTGCCGACGGCCATCACATCAACTCTTGATCTGTTGCCAACACGCATCGTCACCTCATCCCTCGCTAGTCGTCGTCTATTCCGTAGCTCCTATTTCGAGTTACAAATATTAGCAACTGAACCAGTATCAAATACCCAGGCACTACAACGAGGGCTAGTAAGGAAAACATCAATAACATGTATATCAAATATACCTTTGATGGTGCCAGCCTTCTTGTCCGCTAAGTACTTCGGATACTTATGCCCAAAGGACCCTTGTCCTTGCAATAGAAGCACTCAAAGGTCCGCTTAGGTCCAGACTTGAGCTTCTTCTCTACAGGGGCAACGCGCTTGCCGCTGCCCTTCTTGAAGGGCTTCTTTGCACCCTTACCTTTCTTAAAGCCGGGGGGCTTGTTGACCATCAACACATGATTATCTTTCTTGATGTCCACCTCTGCAGCTTTCAGCTTAGCGAAGAGCTCAGTGATCGTATTAGTGGAACCAATCTGATTATGAGTAACTACAAAACCTTTATAGCTAGGAGGGAGTGATTGCAGAACTCTGTCAATCTTGAGCTCCTCTAGAATCTTCCAGTCCAGTTGCTCAAGGCGTTGAGTGTAGCCCGACATCTTAATGGTGTGCTCACTAACGGAACTCCCTTCCTCCATCTTGCAGTTAAAGAATTTCTCAGAGATCTCATATCTCTCAGAACGGGCCTGAGTCTGAAACATAGTTTTCAGTTCCTCAAGAATCTCAAAGGGCCCGGGGGACTCCTCAAAACAATTTTGAAGGTCCGATTCCATAGCAAACAACATGGTGCTCTTAATCACACCATAAGCATCCTTGCGCGACTGATAAACAACTTTCTCATCAGCCGGCGCATCTACAGCAGGGGCGTCACCTAGCACTTTCTCAAGGATATAGTCCTTTTGTCCGCCAGAGAGAATGATTCTCAGATTGCGGAACTAGTTGGTGAAGTTAGACCCATTGTTCTTAAGCTTTTCTTTCTCAGCAAAAACGTTGAAGTTGAAGTTGGACTTAGCCATTTGATCTACAAAATTTGCAAGTACAATTTAGACTATGTTCGTGATAACTAGTTCAACTTAATCAAATTACTAGATAAACTCCCACTAAATTCAACATCCCTCAAGTTGTTTAGTGAACATGATCCAAATTCACCACACCTAATCCGATCTTCACGAGAAGAGATGTGGTTTCAATGGTGGACAACAAAGTGTCGATCATATCATTCATATGACTCATGCTTAACCTTTCGGTTCGTGTGTTCCGAGGCCATGTCTGTACATGCTAGGCTCGTCAAGTCAAACCCAAGTATTTCCGCGTGTGCAAAACTGGCTTGCACCCGTTGTATGTGAACGTAGAGTTTATAGCACCCGATCATCACGTGATGCTTGAACACATTTAACTTTCGCAATGGTGCATACATGGGGAGAACACAGTTTTATCTTGATCTTTAAGTGAGGAATCATCTTATAATGCTACCGTCGCGATCTAAGCATAATAAGATACATAAAAGGATAAACATCACATGCATATAATTTTATGTGACATGGTATATCCAATCTCCGCACAATGATCTCCATCTTGTGCGAGCCAGCATGATCTCCATCACTCCACCATGATTGCCTCCATCACGAATAGCAACTACAACTATTGCTAACTACTTAGCGATAAAGTAAAGCTATTACATGGCGTATAAGAAGTTGACACACAGGTCATACACAATTATAAAGACAACCATATGGCTCCTGCTGGTTGTGTACTCATCGACATGCAAGTCGTGAAACATTACAAAACATGATCATTGCATACAACATACACATCACATCTTGGGCCATACCATATCACAGAAACACTCCCTGCAAAAACAAGTTAGACGCCTCTACTTTGTTGTTGCATGTTTTACGTGGCTTATGGGAGTAACAAGCTAAGAACGATTCTTACCTATGGAAAGCCACAACGGTGATATTATGGTTGCCAACATCCGGTGTAAATCCCATGACAACTATAGTGAGAGAAACTGGCATCCACCAGCCGCATGTGTGGAACAAGCCACACGTCAAGTGCGGAGCGGTCTCGAGCGAGGTCGCAGAAGTTGGCCTGGACCGCTTCGATCTCACTATCCCGCATCATAAGAAGTACACAAACAAGAGGCTTGCAACAGAAAACATCAACGCCCACAACAAGCATGTTGCGTTCTACTCGTGAAACACATCTACGCATAGATCTAGCTCTGATACCACTGAAGGGTTTCGCAGCATACTAAATCAAAAAAATTCTACGGATGCGAACGGGAAAGCGAAGATCTAATCTAGGAGATGCAAACAACGAGGGGGGATAGATGAGATCTTCATACCCTTGAAGATTCGCACAGTGGAACATTTAACGGAATGTGGTTGATGTAGTCGTACTCGCTTCTCCTCCTCGCGATCCGATCCAATCCAACACCGCAAGTGGCGATGCCTCCAAGAGATGCACACGTACGGCACCTCGACGTCTCCTCCTTCCTTGGTCCAGCAAGTGGGGTGGAGAGATAGATTGGATCTACAACACGACGGCGTGGTGCAAAGGTGGAGAGTTTCTGCGGCAGGGCATCGCCTACGCGCAGTCGGGAGAGAGAGATCTGGAGGGCAGCAATATGGCGGCTAGGGGTGAAGGAGTGGGGAAGGAGGGCTGCGCCCCTGCCCTCTATATATAGGGGGCTGGCCGGCCCCCTTGTCCCCTCCTCCAAGCCCTAGGGCGGCGGCCCCAAGGGTTGGAGTGGGGGGCAAGTTTTCCCCTCCTTCTAGAAGGTTTCCCTAGGGTTTCCCTAGGGTTTGGGCTGGCTGGGCCTATGGGGCCTTGTGCCCCTGGACCAATGCGGCCAGGAAACTCCCTCATAGGCCCACGCCCACTCCCGACAAGTGGGGCCACGTTGGTCCCACTCCGGAAGGTTCTAGAAGCTTCCGGTACAATACCGAACAATCCGAAACAATTCCGAAATCCAAAAACTGCTTTCCCTTATATGAATCTTATTCTCCGGACCATTTCGGAACCTCTCGTGACGCCCTGGATCTCATCCGAGACTCCGAACAAAAACTCATAAACCAATTATCCATTCTATCCTAGCGTCGAGGCACGTTAAGTGTGTGACCCTACGGGTTCGGGAATATGCAGACATGATCTTCTATCAATAATCAACAGCGGGGTCTAGAAACCCATATTGACTCCCACATACTCATCGATGATCATATCGGATGAACCACGATGCCAGGATTCAATTAATCCCATATATATATTCCCTTCATCACGCGATATTTTACTTGCCCGAGATTCGATCGTCGGTATCGGCATACCTAGTTCAATATCGTTCACAGCAAGTACTTTACTCGTTCTATAATCCTATATCACTTTGTGATTAACTCCTTAACCACGTGCTTGCAAGCGGTGTTGATATCGATTACCGAGTTGGCCCGAAGTATATCTCTCCGACTTGGGAGGGACAAATCCCATCTCGATACATACAACCCAACAAGTACTTTTCGATCACCTGAGAGACACCTTTATGATCACCCTCTCATAGGATGATGTTTGATGACCTCAAAGCTTTCTTCTGATACCAGGGAGTTGCATTATCTCATGGTCTAAGGAATACAATATTTGACATAAGAAAAAGCTTCGCAAATATGAACACGATGACACGATCTAATTGCTCTGCTTGATTTGGGTCTGTCCATCATATCATTCTCCCAATGACATGATCTTATTATTAATCGACAACTCATGTCTATGGTTAGGAAACCTCAACCATCATTAATCAATGAGCTAGTCCATAGAGGCGTACTAGGGACACGACGTTGTTCATAAACCACACAAGTATCAAAGTTTCCGCTTAATACAATTCTAGCATGGAATATAAACTTTATCATGAACAAGAATTATAATAACATCTTTATTATTGCCTCTAGGGCATAATTGCAACATAGGACACCTGCAAAGTTCACAAGGGTGACTAGAAACAAGTAGCACAAGAACAAGTAATATCACAATATGCATTGTCGTGGTATTGCACGGCAGATGCTACTGGGGGTAGCTTACGTAGAGGGAGCAAGGCGACGTAGGAGAATCCGGGAGCGAGATTGGCACACGATGTACCCAGGTTCACGTCCCCTCGATGGAGGATCGCTACATCCTGCTATCAATCTAGTATATGATCATAGATTGGTTTACATGGGAGCCGCCGCAGGCGGAGGGAGAGACTAGATCTAATCTATTGTGGGAGAGCATGTAATATGATCGGGGGAGAGCGTATCCCGTGGGGGTGCCCCTGGTGGCTTTATATATGCAGCCAATTAGGGTTTACAAGGGTTTTGGTGGGCTACGTATTGAACTCGCCGTCTTGGGCCTCCAGTCGGCGCCACTCGTCTGGGTCCAGCATGCGCCAGTCGCCGTATTGGGCGAGTCGACCCGTGCTGGGCTTGGCTTCAGTCGGCTCGATCCAGCTGGCAAATCCGCTTTGTGGGTATACCCCGATTGGTATTCCCCCATCAGTAGTCCCCGAGCGCGTTGTTGATTCGACGCGGGCTTGAGGCAGGGCGCGAAGAGTCTTGACGATGGGTCGTGGCGAATCGGCGACGAGCTCCTGAACAGAGAAAAGAACCGTAAAGCGGGAGGCGGTAGGCGTGAGCCAGTAGATGATGGCCAATTGGCGAAATACACGGGGTTTCGGAGAAGCTGCCAGTTGCGGCGAGTGCCCAAACATGGAGCGTGCCGAGTCCCGAGCATGGCGAGTGGCGAGGTCGAGCGACCGGAGAGTGTCGTGCTCCCGAGCGCGCCGAGTGGCGAGGTTGGGCGACCGGCGAGTGGCGCTGTCTGTAGCATACCGAGTCCCCGAGCGTGTTGAGTACTGTGGCGAAGTTCTGATGGCGAGTCCCGGCGTGTGAAGTACGCGAGGGCGAGTCATGATGGCAAGTCGGCGTGTCGTCTGCGGGCGAAGTCATGATGGCGAGTTCCGGCGTGTTAATCTGTGGCGAGTCCATGTGGCAAGTCCCAGCGTGTCGACGCTGGGCGAGTCCGTGGTGGCGAGTTTCGAGCGTGTTAATCTGTGGCGAGTCCGCTGTGGCAAGTCCCGGCGTGTCGATGCGAGGGCGAGTCCGTGATGGCGAGTTCCGGCGTGTTAAGTATCGACGAGTCCATGGTGGCAAGTCGACGAGGGCGAGCCGCGGTCGTGGAACCACGCGTACACGCAGCATGCCTATGAGTAGTCCCCGAGGCTCGAGTTGGCTTGTAGAGGCGACTTGAGGCTCTTTAGAGATGCATATTCTGAAAATAGTAGTGGTTGTTGCCGATCATGGCGAGTGGCGAGGTCGAACGACGGCGCTAGCTGGCGCCAAGTCCCAGCTGGCGACGGCGACCTGACGCCGAGTCTAGCCACGACGAAGTCCCCGAGCGCGACGACCAGCGAGGTCGAGCACCGGCGAGCACCGAGTTCCCGAAGGCCGCGCCAGCGGCGAAACCGGCGAGCGTCGAGTTCTCGGCGCTGGAGTGGAAAATCGAAGCGACGGCAACGGCGAGCGCCGCTGTAAGTCCCAGCCTTGAAAGCGCGGTAGGCCGATGGCGACGAGTCCCGAGCGGCTGACGAAGGTCGAGCGACCAGCGGCGCCAAGCCCTCGGCCTTGGCGAGGTCGGCGACCAAATGAGGCCGATAGCGCCGCGGCAGCGGCGACGGCGAGCCGAGTCCCCGATCGCGGCGAGTTGGCGAGAAAGACATCGTTTTGCTGAGAAGGAGAAAAAGATACAATTGCATTAAGGTGTACTTGCATAATATATTAAATAATTATAAGACGTGCGAATGGTAGACGTTGAAATAAATACACGTTTGTTATGTGGATCAATGGGCTAAGGTTTATGCGTGTCTTTTCATGAGTAGGCAGACCTCCAGCATCAAACGATGCCGGGTAACAGGGACGCGATGCCAGACTGTTGAACCCGGATACAAGGTCGGCCTTTTGGTACCCAGCCTCACTACTTCGACGGATGCGAATAAACAACAGACAAAACTGAAACAGGTTTCAAGTATGATTTTGGTCCCTGAAAGGGTCATATGCGACCGCATGGTCGGCTTTAGAGAATAAATGAATATGTATATATGTTTGGACTCATAGCATGTATGAGTGTAAAGAAACTTAGCTATATATTAGCATGACAAGTCCGCGCTGGACGAGTTCGCAATAGGTGAGTCGTCGAACATGGCGAGTCGACGACCTTGGGAGTTCCTCGTCGACGGGCGTGGCGAGTCAAACCATGCATTGGCAACCACCGATCATGTATGCGTGTGCGTAGCAATCCGGGAGCAGATTCTTTCCTCCGGGATAACCTTCCGTCTCGTATCCATGATCCGATTTAGATTGTGTGGTGCATGTATGCCAAAACAAGGTGCAATGGGTTAGATCTAAATAAAATAATTGATTTAGACAATAGTCAATGAACGAGATGTATGAGATTGAATGGGAAAAATACACTAGCCACGAGTCACGGGGTCATGTGCGATCGGGCGTGCAGCACGTCTGCCTCCTCTGGCAAAAAAAGCAATCTGACGGACCTGTAGTTTGATCACGTATGACACTCGCCAAGGGTGCATGTAGTCACGTGTAGGGCAGATCGATTTGCTCTAGCAGTACTTGACGCACGACCGCAGTTCCACGCGGGGGCGTTTAGTGTCCGAGTTCGTGCTCGTTGAAGAGGATGTGGACTTCCTGGTTTTAAGCCTGTCGCCGAGGCTGCTGGCGGCTATGACGTGTCCGCCTCGCTCCGGGGTACAGTAACCGGATAGTTTCATCTAGCACAACACAATAGCTGGTCGCTATTGAATCGATTGTCCACTCTCCATACGTACCAGAAATTGCAAGCAAGGGTCAAAAGCAAGGGTCAAATCCAAATAAAATAATCAATGAACATATGGATTGAATTAAAAACTAGATGCATATGGCCGATCGGTGTATGCTCACGCGCCTGTGATTTTTCAGATGGACATGTGCTCTTGCGTGTGCTTGGCGGTCGGCCCAAAACCGATCTGAGAGGAAACATAGTCCGCCGCCTGATGTCGATGAACGAATCCAGCGCGTCGACGTGGATGATCCTGTTGATGGCGAGGGATCCCGCACAGATTATCACCCTCCCAGGCGCTTGCCCTTACGGTGGCGCCAACCGCCGTGGTATTGCCTGGAGATGCTCTGGGGTAGCTTACGTAGAGGGAGCAAGGCGGCGTAGGAGAATCCGGAAGCGAGATTGGCACACGATGTACCCAGGTTTACGTCCCCTCGATGGAGGATCGCTACGTCCTGCTATCAATCCAGTATATGATCATAGATTGGTTTACATGGGAGCCGCCGCAGGCGGAGGGAGAGACTAGATCTAATCTATTATGGGAGAGCATGTAATATGATCGGGGGAGAGCGTATCCCGTGGGGGTGCCCCTGGTGGCTTTATATATGCAGCCAGTTAGGGTTTATAAGGGTTTTGGTGGGCTACGTATTGAAGTCCCTGTCTTGGGCCTCCAGTCGGCGCCACTCGTCTGGGTCCAGCATGCGCCAGTCGCCGTATTGGGCGAGTCGACCCGTGCTGGGCTTGGCTTCAGTCGGCTCGATCCAGCTGGCAAATCCGCTTCGTGGGTATACCCCGATTGGTATTCCCCCATCATGCATCAATTAATAAGCTTTGGAACACTGCACACAGAATGACAACTATGCTCTCTTAATGGTGCCTAAAGGTAGAAGGTGGAGACTCAAATAATGGTGGAAGAAAGGCCTTTTTGTAAAGGAAGCAGGGATTACAAGTTTCAAAAAGAGCTTTCAAAAATTATGGTACTTGTTAGTTTTCAGCCCTCATTGCCCCTATCATAAGCATCTTGAAGTGGTTAAGGTTAAAGTGACAAAGCTAGAGTATATGCTTGACAAAGTATAAGTTGGCAATCTCAAGTCCCTTGAATACGAGGGTCACACCTCATGCATACTCAACTTTGGGTTCAGGTAAGTTCTTGTCACTGTAAGTATTTGCATATCTTTGAGAACCGCCAACGGGGTACCCCTTGCACATGGTACAGGAGTTTTCCCATAACCAAAATGACAAGGCAAGCAGACAATAAGCATCTCAGCAATATTTTTATTTACCATATGCATAGCTTTTTATTAAGGATGCTTAATAGATAGCTCACTATGGTGATGCTGCAAGTTTCCACCATGATTAGGCATGGCTTAGGCTAGCGGCCTAGGTGTTTCTTTAACATAGAATACAAACTTCATGGACTTACAAGTTCCCTCTTTATTTCACACCGGTGACATCCATAGACAAAAGAACATGATATCAACTTAGTACAAAGTACAAGTGCAATGTTGAAAACGTTCCCCGTGACAGCACAGTTCTGCTAATTCCAACTTATAAGTGCAAGCATATACAACAAGTTGTCACAATGGTTCAAGTTTATTAGGGGCAAGAATAAAGTGTGCCATCAAGTTCATGAGGGCTTTAATCACTAAGTTTTCACATAACAAAATAGTTTTTAATTGGAAGTTAGCTGAAAACAAGAATATACTTGCAATGGTGTAACACACCATGCATAGGAGTTTATAGTGGACACTTTGGAAAAACTTGGTTTCTTGGGAGTTGGAGGCATGAGTAGAACTTACTCATACAAGTGGAGGCTAGCAAAAGACTGAGAGCAACCAACTAAGAGAGCAATAATGGCCAAAATCATGTAGTGCAACAAAGCATACTAATCAAAGCAAAGAGTGGTACTACAAGTCAAGGAATAAATCATCACAGAGGCTAATGGTGACTTGTGAGAGTCATAACATGGTGTGATCATGTTCCAAGTCAACCCAAGCAAAGCATAAAAGAAGAATACCACAATACTATGCTTTTGCATGCTAAAACAACGCATGCTAAAACAATACCATTGGCCTTTTTGACCTGCTCGTTCGTTTGCGGGTGCGCCACTGAGGCGTATGTTATGTTGATCCCGAGGCCTTCGTAGAAGTCCTGGAATTCTTTGGAGATGAAGTTCGACCCGTTGTTGGTGATGATGCTGTGCGGCACGCCGAACCTATAGACTATGGATTGGAAGAACTTCACGGCTGTTTTACCCTTTTGATTGGTAGGCATGGCTTCTGAAAGGGCATGTATGCCCCCATGTGTGGTTTTGGTAATTAATGACAATCTCTATGGACTAATGTGTAAATTGAGTTTCACTTGTAGGTTTGTCCATTGGCATCGCTTGGGCCATGTGTTGGTCTCAAGGTTGGAAGATGAAGAAATGTCCAAGGGCTTTGTGCCCATTGGAATCATGAAGAAAGGAGGAGCTTGAAGGTCGATCAAGGCATGTGCAAAGAGTTGCATCAAGATGGATCAACCTCAAGTAAGGATGAAGAAGGACGAGCTCAAGATGCGCCATCTCTAGAAGATCTCATGCTTGAATCTTGCCATCCTCGTGCTCATGGAATGATGAAGACAAGTTCAAAGAAGAGGTTTCCCCATGGAATATGGGCGAGCATTTTGCAAGTCTTCATCAAGCAAGAGCGAGCAAGAGCAAACAAGAAAGGTGTTCCCACTATAGAAGAACAAGACGGTCTACATCAAGTTCAAGTGGGATGCTCAAGGCAAAGGTATGTTGATAGGGCTTCTCTTTTGCCGGTCTCGTGTTGTTAGTTGGGAGACCGGGTTTAGGATAGATAGCCGTACTATCAAGAGGGGCTCTCAAGCGGGTGTCTCGTTTGCATCGTTCGGAGAGAGCTCAAACCTTTGCATTCATAGCATCATATTTCTTGGTTGTTATTTGGTTCTTGTCCATGAGAGGATCTAGAGCTTGTGGTCATCATCATAACAAGCTCTAGTTCATCATCTAAGGATTTCACTTGCATATCTTATTGCGGTTTTTGATCTTGCGAGTTTTCCGGCTCCACACCTTGGGGGATACTTCACATATGGATTCTATTCGTTGTTATCTTTCCAACAAAGTTGGTTTCATCCCGTTTGGAGTTCGGATGCAAAAGTTATTGCGTTTCTGGTTTTCTGGTTTTTGGAATTTTCCTGACCGGAAGTTCCGGCTTCCCACCGGAAGTTCCGCTAGGGAATCTTTGCCGCCAAAAGTTCCGGTGGAAGTTTCGGGTCTTCTTCCGCTCACGCTCAGTAACCTTCTGTTTTGAAACGTTCTATTTGCCGGAACTTTGTCGGAACTTGCTCGGAAGTTCACCGGAACTTCTGGTCTGTTTTGGGAACTTCCGGTTGCTCGAAGCGGGCGTCAACGGTCTGATGACCGTTGGAGCCAGGCTGGGCGGAACTTCCGCCCCAGAGCCGGAAGTTCCGGCCATGATTCGTGTTTTCAGTTTCTCGCTCTGCAGTTTTCGTCCGTTGGCTGGGTGCCACCGGAACTTCCGGCCTCCCACCGGAAGTTCCGGCCAGGTGTCGCGAATGCCCATAACGGGCAGATCTGGGAGCCCTTTAAAAGGGGCTCCTCTTCTCCTTCGTGGTTACTAGCTTTTCTTCTTGGTTCTTGGCTTTCTCTCTCTCCTCCATTGTCAACCTTGAAGAAGCTTTCCCTCTCCCTTTCCCCTCCTATGATTCTTGCATCTTTTTGAGGGATTTGAGAGAGGAGATCTAGATCTACAATCCCCCCAAGTCAAATCCCTTCTTTGTGAAGGAATCATTGGGATCTAGATCTTGGAGAGTGTTGTGTTCTCCGCTTGTGTTCTTCCTCCCTTAGTCCCCCAATAGCTTTTGTAGCTTTGTTGGAATTTGGGATAGAAGGACTTGCCCTTGCATTTGGTGCATAGGTTTGAGTTCTACTCTTGTATTCTTCCTCCCTTATTCCCCAATAGCTTTTGTAGCTTTGTTGGAATTTGGGGGAGAAGGACTTGCCCTTGCATTTGGTGCATAGGTTTGAGTTCTCCTCGGAGATTCGGCGAGTTCAAGCTTGTGAGCTTGTTTCTCTTGGGTTCCTTGGAACCCTAGGCGATTAATAATGGTTGGATTGTTGACCTTTTGTGGTCTTATTGACCTTTTGTGGTCTTGTAGCCTTTTGTGGCGTTGTTGGCCTTTTGTGGCATTGTTGGCCTGTTGTGGCTTTGTTTTTGGGAGCCTCCAATTGAGTTGTGGAGTTAGCCCCAATCTTGTACGGGTTCGGTGACCGCCCTCAAGCGTCCCATAGTGGAGCAAGTGCCCGCCTTTTGTGGTGCGCACTTGGGAGAATAGGGTGAGCCTTTGTGGCGTCGGTGAGTTCGTGCTTCGCATCCCGGTGAGGCCTTGTGTGGCGTTGGGTGAGCATCGAGCCACCACACCTCGAGGTGAGCCATTTGTGGCGTTCGGAGAGCATTGCGCCATCGCACCTCTCCAACGGAGACGTAGCTTCTTTGGAAGTGAACTTCGGGAAACAAATCTTCGTCTCCGCGTCCATCGGTTATCTCTCAACCGAACCCTTTACTTATGCACTTTACATTGTGATAGCCATCGTGCTTGAAGTATTTATACATTGCTATCACCTTGTTGCTTGTATTGCTTAGCATAGGTTGTTGGTGCACCTAGGTGAACTTAGTGGCTAGGTTTTGTGCTCAATAAATTAAACATTAGTTTTATTCCGCATTTACTTGAGCCTAAACCGTAATATTTTTAAAAAGCCTATTCACCCCCCCTCTAGGCGACTTCCTTTGCACTTTCAATTGGTATCAGAGCGAGGTCTCTCGCTTTTAGGCTTCACCGCCTCGAGAGTAAAGATGTCTCCTAGGGGTTTAGTGCACTTTCACACATTTACATTTGATGGCACACATTATGATGTTTGGCGTACTCGCATGCTTAGTCATTTCCGGGCCATTGACCCTATCATTGAGAGTATTCTAGATATGGGCTTGTCTTCTCCTAAGGATCCCCAAAATCTATCTTTGGAGGAGAAGACAAACTCTTATCTCGAAGCTCAAGCATCTAATGTGCTTGTTAATGTTGTGAGCTTTGTAGTTCTTTCCTCAATCATGCATTTTCGGAATGCTCGTGATATTTGGACCAAGCTTCAAGCAAAATATGATGTGTCCAAGCTTGATGAGGATGATTGTGTTCCATCCACCTCCGGCCGCGATGAGTTCTCATCTTCTTCCACTTCACCAACATGTGAGTTGTCACAAGGTAATGATATGGTGAGTGGTGATAGAACTTGCAATGTAGATAGTGAGATTTCCATTCATGATTCTTTGTCTCTATCTCATTGCAATGTTGTATCTTTGGGCATGAACACTTGTAGGACCATATGTGATTTACATCCTAGTGTTGATTGCCCTTGCATATCATGTATAAATCCCTTGAATATGTCTCATGATGATATGCTTGCTTTGCCTTGTTGCCATGATGAATGTGCTTATATTTCCTCTAGTTCTTGTGTTGCTAACCATGTAGAGGAAAGTGAAGATTGTGTGGGCCAAGGCAAGGTTGTCATTAGAGCTTCATGTGTTCCCTCATCATCATCCTCTTCCAATGTTCACTTGTGCCTCATGGCTAAGGGTTCAAAGGTAACCTCTCCTTTGGACTCCAATATATCTCATGATGATGTGAATGTTGATCATATAGAAGTAGATGATGATGTTGCTTCCTTAAAAGAGAAGGGGGGGCTAGTCCTTCATGCTCTTCATCCTAATAAAAATGCTTGCTCTACTTTCATTGAAATATTGACCTATGCTATAGAAAGTAGGCAACTTATTGATGAGCATGAGGATACTATTGACAAAATGGGTAGTCTTGAGCGTGAGTATGCTAATGACATTTCAAACCTAAACGAAGCTCTTGAAGTGGAACAAACCACGAAGGAATCTCTTGAGGAGACCTTTGCTCTAGAGCTATCTAGAGTGAAGAAATCTCATGATAGAGATCTTGAGGTGGCACGTTCCCTTCAAATTAAAAATGATGAACTTGAAGTTGCTTATGCTAAACTCCTTGAGGATTTTGAGCACCTCAACAATGGCTCTAGGGTCATCAAGGGTGAGCTCATCAAACTCACCGAGTTACATGAGCAACTTAAAGCTTCATATTCTAAAGAGCTTTCCAAGTTGCCCTCACCTCTTGCTTTAATTGATGATGCTTGTGCTACTAACTCTATTTCATGTGAAGCATCTATCTTGAAGGAGAATGTTGAGCTAAAGGCTCAACTTGCTTTGCTAACAAGCAACTATGGGAGATTAGAAGAAAGTAATGCCAAGCTCTCAAGCTCGCATGAGGATCTTCCACTCTCCCATGGTAGGCTAGAGTTAGCTCATGAGGCCATTGTGTCAAAGGTAACATCTAGTGGGCCTCATGTGGACATTAGCACTACATCTACTCCTAATGCTATATTGCCATGTGCTAGTCCTTGTAATTCATCCTCTCACAACCATGCTAAATCTTGTGATGAATTGCATCATTTGCCTTGTTGCTCTAACAATGAAGCTTCTACTTCCTCTAGTATTGTTGTTGATACTAACCATGTAGAGGAAGTCAAAGAGCTCAAGGCTCAAGTCACTTCTTTGAAGAATGACTTGAAAAGGTGTCATGAAGGGAAGACCACGCTCAAGAATATGTTGAGTGTGCGACGACCCCCCAAGTGACAAGAGTGGGCTTGGATTCAACTCCAACACCAAGAGCAAGCCCACTAACTCGTTGAAGCACAAGGGCAACAAGAAGAAGGGCCAAGGACAAGTGAAGAATCCGTCCAACATTGTGTGCTTCAAGTGCAAGGAAGAAGGGCATCATGTGAGGGATTGCCCATTGAAGAAGAAGCCTCTTAGTGAGAAGCAACGGGGGAAGCGGCCTCAAGCTCCTCCACAAGCTCAAGAAGGTCCACTTCCCAAGAAGCCTCAAGCTCTTCTTCATGGTGCAGCTCCTCCCAAGAAGAAAGACGGCAAGAGAAGAACTTGCTACATATGCCGTGAGAAGGGGCACCTTTCTTCCTCATGCACCATGGGTATCTCCTCATCTCATCCTATTTTGATTGATGATGCTTATTTTATTCGTAAGGATGAGATGGGCAATGTGTTTGCCAAATTTGTTGGTGCCCAAAGTGGTGTCAAGAGAAGAACCATTTGGGTGGCCAAGCCTGCATCAGGTTGACCACTGCGACCTCTGTGTCGAGTTTTTCTGGTCCTTCCTGTCCTTCGGGTAGCGCAACCCCCGAGTGTTCTGCTTCTTCGGGTGATCCCTTGGGGAATTTCCTTTTGATGGATGGCACGCATATACATTCGAGAACACACTGGTGGCACCAGCAGTGGAGCCGATGTTGGCGAGTCTGTCGGCCTCTTCGTTGCTTTATCTTCCAACGTGCCGGAGCTCGCAGCCGTCGAAGTCTCCTTCGAGTGAGTTGTAGAGTGCGTGATACGCAATCATGTTGGCGGCGTGCGCGTCGCACTCGTTCATCGTCTGCTGGACAACGAGATTTGAGTCGCCATAGATGACTAGGCGTGTTGCGCCGCAGATCTTGGCCATCCTCATGCCGTGGATGAGGGCCTCGTATTCGGCTTCGTTATTGGAAGCTCGAAATTTCATCCAGAGGACGTATTTCATCTTGTCGCCTTGCAGGGACGTTAGTATGACCCCGGATCCTGCTCATGCCTCGCGCTTGGAGCCTTCGAAGTGCGTTGTCCATGACTGTGTCATGTCCGGGGTGTCCGGCAGCTGCAGTTCCATCCAGTGGACGAGGAAGTCCGGAAGGACCCGGGACTTGATCGCATGGCGCTTATGTCTAGAGGTGATAGCTCGATGCCCCCACAGGGCCACGCGTCCTGTGGCCTCTGGGTTGTTTAGGATGCTGTTCAGGGGTGCTTCGTTGACGACCATCACCTGATGCTCCTGGAAGTAGTGGCTCAGCCAACGAGCCATCATGAACACGCCGTAGGCGAGTTTCTGGTAGTGAGGATACCTCTGCTTTGTCGGAGTCAATACCTCCTTGAGGTAGTAGATTGGGCGTTGGACCCCATGGGTCTTGCCATCTTCGGGTCGCTCGACCACGAGCACGGTGCTTACCACCTGATGTGTAGCTGCTATGTATAGCAGTAGAGGCTCGCGCTCCTTTGGCGTGACCAACACGGGCGAGGTGGAGAGCATCCGCTTCAGATCTTTGAATGCGTCGTCTGCTTCGGGCGTCCACTCGAATTTGTCTGCCTTGCGTAGCAGTTGATAGAAAGGCAGGGCTTTTTTGCCCATGCGGCTGATGAACCTTCTTAACGCCGTGATTCGTCCAACGAGCTGCTGGACGCATTTGAGATTCTTCGGCTTCTCCATGGCCATTATGGCTCGGATTTTCTTTGGGTTCGCCTCGATCCCTCGATGGGAGATGAAGTAGCCGAGCAGTTGTCCAGATGGGACGCCGAAGGCGCACTTTTCTGTGTTTAGCTTGATCTTGTATCGATCAAGGTTGTCGAACATCTCGCGGAGATCGTCGATTAGTGTCTTGGCCTCCCTTGTTTTGATTACTATGTCGTCGATATAGACTTGTATGTTGCGGCCGATCTAGTTCTTCAGGCATGCCTGCATGCACCACTAGTACGTGGCACCTGTGTTCTTCAGCCCGAAGGGCATTGTGTTGTAGCAGAACACTCCAAACGGCATGATGAACGCCGTTTTCTCCTGATCTTCGACCTTCAGTCGAATCTGATTGTAGCCTGAGTAGGCATCAAGGAAGGAGATTTTCTCGCATCCTGCAGTCGAATCGATGATCTGAACAATCCGAGGAAGAGGGAAGTGATCCTTCGGGCAGTGCTTGTTCAGCGATGTAAAGTTCACGCACATCCGTAGGATGTCCGTGTCCTTTTTAGGGACCAACACGGTGTTGGCCAGCCACCCGCTCTCCTTGATCTCTCTGATGAAGTTAGTGTCGAGCAGTCTGTTGACCTCGACTCCGATGGCTTCAGCCCGTGTCTCGGACAGTCATCGGATGGACTATTTGACGGGCTTGGCATCTGGAAATACGTTAAGTGCATGCTCGGCGAATTCCCTGGGAACTCCTGGCATGTCCACAGGACACCAGGCGAAGATTTCCCAGCGCTCACGGAGGAATTCGACAAGCGCGCTTTCCTATGCGGGGCTGAGGTCGTTGGCGATCAACGCTGTCTTGGAGGCGTCTGTCGGGTGGACTTGCACCTTCTTTGTGTTGACTATGGAGTCGAAGGACATGTCAGGTGCGTTCTGCCTTGAGACTGGGGGTGCCCCGTTGTCTGTCACCTCTCGGAGCCTTATGAGCTCCTCCTGCATGCCGAATGACTGGAAGATTCTATTGAAGTCCCTGTCACAGTGATCCGATTGGGTGAATCTCCCGTGGACCGTGATGACGCCCCTAGGTCCTAGCATCTTGAGTAGCAGGTACGCGTAGTGTGGTACTTCCAGGAACCGTGCGAATGCCACGCGCCCGAGGATGGCGTGGTATTGTGATGGCCAGTCCACCACTTCGAACTCGAGTCGTTCGCACCGAAAGTTATCAGGGCTTGCTGAATATGACGTCGAGCCATATCTTTCCTAGGGGGAATATGCCCTTCCCTAGAACGATGCCGTGGAATGTTGTGTCGGATTGTTCTAGACTACACATCGAGATTCACATTGCTGCTAAGGTGCTAGCGAACATCAGATTGATGCTGTTGCCGCCGTCCATGAAGACGCGGATCATATCAAACCCTCCGATCTACGCCTCGAGCACCAGGGCAGCATGACCTGGGCGAGGGATCTGGCGGGGGTGATCCGAACGGCTGAACGTGATGCAAGACTCCGAACCACTGAGGTACTCAGGGATGGCGGGTGGAGCGATCACAGCCAAACTGACCTGATGGGTGATTTTCTTTTGCACCCTGTTTGTTGGGCGCCCTTTTTGGATCATCAGTGACACTTTCGGCACGGGGTACCCATTTCCGCCGTTGTCCTGCGCAGGTGCGATTGGGTGATTCGAAGGTCCCACAGGTGGTGGTGGAGGAGCTCCGTGGGCGATGTCACATGGTGCGGGTGCGTTCCCATACCCAGGGTTCGGGGCTTGTTGCCTCATCTGGGACATGCTCTCGCTTAGTTTCTGGAACTCGCGGCAGTCTTTGAGCATGTGGCTTGCCTTGTTTTTACCATCCTGCTTGTCGATGTAGAAGTGGATGGTGCATGGGCCCGACAACTTGTCGTATGCCGAGGGTTCGTCGTCGCGGCCGTGGCGTTGCCATGATTGCGCTGGGCGTCCTCCATCGCGGAAGTTGTTTCCACGGTATCCGCCGCTGCGGCGGTTGCCTTCGCTGCGGCGGTCGGCGTAGCCAGCCGCGACCATGTCGCGTCCGTCGCGATCATCTAGACGCACGATCTTTGCTTGCTACGACGTTCACATTGATGGCCGTAGTCATCTTCCTCCTCCGAGTGTGCTCGGTGGATGGAGTCCTCACCATCTGCCCACCTGTTGGCGATGTCCATGAGGTGGTCGAGTGTCTTGGGCTTGATGCGCCCAAGTTCTTCCTTGAAGTCTTGGCGTTTGACGTCGTCCTTGAAGGTGCCGATTTCTC
Source organism: Avena insularis (assembly GCA_023614405.1). Taxonomy (NCBI): domain Eukaryota; kingdom Viridiplantae; phylum Streptophyta; class Magnoliopsida; order Poales; family Poaceae; genus Avena; species Avena insularis. The sequence goes on from CM042691.1 coordinate 3,290,971, forward strand.
TCTCCTCAGAGTTATGTGCCGTGGAGTTCTTGGTGTTGGACCAACATAATATATACGAGCGAATGGATTCGCCCGTTCGCTGGGTACAGGCCCTCGGCTCTTCGATCGAGGCTAGCCTCTTGCTGGTGCCCTTGAAGTTTCGGATGAAACTGTACGCCAGTTCCTCCCAGCTTCGGATGGATCCCGAGGATAGGCTGCTGAACCAGATACTCCCATCTTAGGATGGATCCCGAGGATAGGCTGCTGAGCCAGATCCAGGCTACGCCTGTCAGTTGCAGCTGAAGGCATTGCAAGGCGGTGTTTTTGTTTCCGCCGTGTAGCTTGACGGACGACAGGTGGTCGCTGAGCCACGCCTTGGGGTCCCATGTGCCGTCAAACTTCGGAGTGTCCGAAGGAAGCTTGAATTTCCACGGCATCCGCGTCCGCCGAACGGATCTGCTGAAGCATCGAGCTCCGTAGAGTTCTCCTTGGTTGTCGTCCTCTTCAGATTCAGATGAGCATACGCGCTTGGCGCGTGCCTTGTCAATCTTGCGTTGGGTGAGCTCGCTTCGAGCGTCGTAGTCGCGGCTTCAATGTCGCGAGCTCTTGTGCCTTCGAGGTAGGTCGTGTTCTTCCTCGTTGGATAAAGGTGTGGGACTGCGGTTGAACCTGACCGCAACCTTCTTTTTTGGCTCCGTAGGAGCTTCTCCGTGGAGCGCTGCTCCAACGAGTCCAAGTACGGCTAGTGCGGAGTTGTGCATGGCCCTTTTCGGGTCCCCCACCGGAGGTGGATGGGACGCAAGGTATGTGGTGGCTTCCATGATCGCCGTTTGCGGCGTCTTCAGGATGACGTTGCCGTTGGCATCCATCTCCATGAAGGATGTGTTAAGGGTTCGAGTCACCTCACGACGCGCGGCGGGGTCCATGTTCTCTACGCGAGAATGGTGCTTGTTGTCGTGGTTGCCGTGCGAGCTAGAGCCGCCCATGGCGGAGAGCGTAGCTCGCCGCGCACTGGACTCCGAGGCCGCTTGCTTGCGTTTGTCAAGCATCTCTTGCATCTTCACCTGCTTTTTGTGCTCTTCGATGAGGAGCAGGTGGTACGCCATCAGTAGGTCCCGTGAGGGACCCACAAGAAGGATCTTGTTGCCTGCCACGGCTTCGCGTGCTTGGGTCCATCCTTCCTCGCTGAGGTGGATTACCTGATTGGGATCAGTATCCTCCTCGTTGGGTGGGGGGGCTGGTTCCTCCTGTTTTCGCCGTTTCTACCCTGCGGGTTGGGTGGCGGGTTGGGTTGTTCCTGATTCACATCGCTCTGGATGACTGTGGCGCATTGGTAGAGTCCGTAGGTTGGATCATTGCTGCCACAGCTTTCGAATCCGGAACCGTAGGTCCCTTCATCCGACGGGGGATCGCACAGATCTGAGTTGCAGCAGCAGCTGTCATAGGACTCATCTGTCGATGGTGATGTGCGTAGCACGGGATGCGGAGCCCATGAGGCGGGCCTGATCGATGGCAGGGGCACCCACTCTGGGAGGCGGAGAGTGCCGGTCTGCCCCACCTGGAAGCAGAAGCTCCCGAACAGGATCTCGAGCCCATCGCCAACAGGCTCGAAGTCCTTCAGAGTAGCTGGTGAGTGGGCGGTGAAGTCGAAAGCGCCAAAGAGGAGATGGATCTCCGTCGCTGAAGAGTTGTAGATCGCTTTGGTTGGGACCGTCACGATCGCACAATCAACGCCCCTAGTTCCCACGGACGGCGCCAATTGACAAGGTTTAATCTCGTCAATGCCCATTGTTATGAGCTTGGGTTTTGGAGAAGATGGGGATGCTGGAGATCATGGAACGGTTAGCAAACAAGCAATGTGAGGACACGAGGTTTACCCAGGTTCAGGCCCCCGGAGGCAAAACCCTACTCCTGCTTGTCTGCTCTTGATTACGGTGGAACGGAAAGTTACAGGGGTGCGCAGATGCAATCTGGCGTGGAGGTGTGTATGCGGTGGTATGCAAAGTGCCCTCCTCGTCGTGCCCTCCTAGCCTTTATATTGAGGTAGGCAGGTCCCGGGCACAGATCGAGTCGGTTACAGATTTTAGGGTTTGCCCCTTTGAATATTTTATCTAATCTAGTCTTGCTCTCCAAGGATTCGAAGACGTCATGGGCTTGGGCCACCCGAAAGTCTTCATTGGCCGTGTATATTCTCGTGGGCCTTCCTTGGGCTGGACCAGGTATGCTAAGGTCGTGTACCCGTGGGGTATAACCATGTCACCACAAAACTCCTTCTTCATCTTCCCTGTGGGATATAACCATGAATCCGGGTACCTTCCCTGTGCCGATACGACGTTTGATTCCGTCGATACTAGCATTTCCTTTCTGTGCCTCCTTGATTTGATTAATCAAAGTGGGTTGAAGTTCTATTCTAGCCCCTCCCTTTCTCCTGCATGGCGGCCTCTCGCACTCCCCTCACTCTACTAGTGCTAATGGTGCCTCTCTCTTTTGCTTGCAGCAGAGCCTGGAGCACCGCCGGCGAGTCCCGAAGGTCGGCCCCGTCAAGATCCACTCGCGAGCACCCTTCCCGGTGCAAGCACCCCTCTATCGCCCATCGCCGGAGTCACCGTCGACCACCACGCCTGCTCCGCCACCTCCCCGCCGCCGGCAGGCACGCAAGTGAGCACCCCGCCCCGCCCCGCCTGCAGCTAGGGTTCTGCCACTGCCAGACTTGTTCCCTGGGAACGACGACAGAGGGCCGTCCGATCTCACTAGATCGAACGGTCACCGAATCCCCATACCCCTTCGCCCCTCTATGCCACTAACGGTCGGGCCTCGCCGCGCCCCATTTGAAATCCGGCTCTCGCGCGTGTCGCTGCCCCGGGTGGGCCGAGTTCCCCTGGGCGGCCCATCTCCCCGCATCTGGCCCGCGAACCCCCCTCAGCCTTAAGTTTTTAAAATAAATTTGCTTTAGGCAGAATCTACTCTTATGGTTTGAATCAAAAATAAAATGTAAACGGCCTAGTTTCTGCCAGATAATTTTTTTATCATGTTCCCCAAGGTTTTCCTCAACATGCAGATCCTTTAGATGATCCAAAATGATCGTCACCTTTTCTTGGTAAAATAAATTGAAGAAGGTATCTGTCCAACTAATAAATTCCTTCTAGAAGTTTTATGAATCCAAATAAGGTAAACCCTGTTGGTACTGAATAGTATTAGTCATACCTTGCCTGACAACCTGGCCCTACTCAAATTTGCTTCCTAGATTACATAGAACAAAAATAACAAAAACATGGCATTTCTGACTTTAGAAAATTCCCTAGGCCAATCCATGCAATGTTTTGACCTAATTCCAACCTCACTAGACGTACATACCTATACCCTTTAAACCCTAGGAGTCCAATATTTATTGAGCTCCTCCTGATTTATGGTGATTTAAACACTTTTGGGTATTGTTTAATCACTAATAAATCCACCACCTTAGTTCTGCATATCAAAAAATGTTGATTCCAATTTATAATAAAAGGTTATTCAGATACCTAACTTTTTTCTTTGGAATCACATCAAAGGCCCTTATGGATTTAAACTGGTGAAAAAGACAAATAACATCCAGTAGTGACTTTGGGATTTTCCTGAGGGCATTCTGGTAATTATTTTGAGTTGATTACAACTCCTCTTGAATCATTCCACCAAATCCTATCTAATCACCTAAGGAAATAATTTTTGGAGCTCCAGAAATTGTCTGGTGAATTATTTCCTAAAACTAGAGTTTTATTCACTAGAAAAGTCTTTATAAATCAATAGTAATTGATAAATTAGCGAGACCACTTTTGTTGGTTTCATTTTAGCAATATCTATCTGATGATATCATTTTTATATAATGGTATTATACAGAATTTGTCCTTGACCAAAAACCCCTTTCTTAGGTAGTTCCTAGACTATAAATCTAAAAGGGATCCTTTTTCCAATGCCTCCAAATCTTCTACCAATCTAATCAAACCCATTATCCAACACCCTGCTGATGTATATCATGTGATTGTCCTTTTCTTGCTGTATGGTTTGATGCTTGTATGCATTTGTATTGATGGTGTTGTTGTTTGTTTGCATGTATGCTTGATAACGGCGATAGTTGCGTTCCTGTGATGCTGAAAAGAAGGAACAATGGGTTATTATTATTATTATGATTATCGATATTCTGGTTTTCTAACGACGTCAAGGGACCTCTAGCTGGTCACAGGCAAGCCACCTTCTTTCTCATAAGCACTTGTCCTACCTTCTTACTTATGCATGTGTTCCCTACTGTTTATAAAACTGCATTGTTTTACTTATGATGAAATTATATCTGGTAGTGGCTTGGCTCCTCTAGCTAATACCATTTGTACTACTAAGTATAACCCATTTGATGAAACCTATTCGCCCCTAGTATGGTAGATGGTGTTTTAACACCATACCTCTTTGGAGACCCTATTTTTAGCCGAAGTAAAACTATGGGATGGGAAGACCCCAGAAAAGCTTACAAAAATGTTTCGTTTGAAAACCTTGGCGAGGCTTGGACTACCAAGTGAAGTGGAAAATGAGAAAGGTTTTGGTTTTACCAAAAGGTCGGACGAATGATGGAGGAAAAATGTTTACGAAAACACGTCGGGCTGTGTAGTTTTAATGCTTGAACAATTAAACCGTGCAACCACATTACTCTAGAAAGGGACGGGTCTAGGCTGGAAGTTTGTCTAATCTGGCATAGGTGCCTCACACTACTATATGGGCAAACAATCCCTGGGTGGTGGGCCTTCTCCGGACAAGCGGTCCATGCGTAGCATCGACTAGGAGAAGGAACAAAGGGTCCACGGGCCTCCACGCGATACTATGAGCCCCTCATTGAAAGCGCACACCCGTCGAGGTGCAAAATATGCTCCGGTTGGCTTGGTAACTATATAGGGCGTCCCGGTTTTGAGGGTATTAACGTCATAGGGTAAGCATTTATACTAGAGTGGGCATCCGAAAGGTCTTGACCGATTGCTGACCCACGACCGGTCTAGATCAGGGCAGTGTAATCGGATGGTGTGGGTAAAGTGTATAACCTCTGCAGAGTGTAAATCTATTCGAATAGCCAAGTCCTCGGTCATGGACAGTTGTGATGGCTGCTGTACGGCGGTGATTGTTTTTTATTTCAAAAAGGACTTTGGAAAAGCACTGGCTTGGAAATGTTACCATGGGATGGTCGGATAAAGGAGGAAGGAGTTTGGTCATGGGATGGCCGGAAGGAAAAACAAATAGGTGACCCATTCCTAGTGCTTTCTTAAAACTTTTTAAAAAGGTTTCCAAATGTTTTACAAAAGTTTTCAACAAAGATATAGAGTTATGTTATATCTACAAGAGAAACTAGTTTATAAAAGAACTTCTCATGGAGCCATCCTACCACAACCATATTGCATATCCTTTATTATTTCTCTCTTAAGGTGGTTTGCGAGTACATTTAAAGTACTCATTGGTATTGGCCCTGGTTATTTACTTGGCCAGACTTCCAGAAGCAAGATGAACGATGGATATTGCTGACGTCTATGCGAGATAGGCCGTCTTCCCATCAGTCGCTTGTAGGTTAAGGCATGACATGGGTTCTGCGATTGAAGACTTCCGCTACTTGTGATGTAATCGCCATATATTCTATATTGTAAGTATATGTAATCGATACTTTATGGGCGATGTAATGATACTGGTCGATTATGCTCACGGCTCACTGATCATGGGAACGTGAATTGTATGCATAACGGATATTCTCGGACCATAAATCCGGGGTGCCACAGAGATGCCGCCTGTTCTGGCTCGTGTTCCCGGCCCTAGCCTAGACCTTGTGAAACGTGAGGAACAAGATGGTGATTGAGCAGATTTACCCCCCACCCCCTGTGTGTCTGACTTGATTTTTTTCTCTTATCGCCTTCCTTCAATAGTGGTCCCCGCTATCCCCGCTGGTGCGACATCGTGACCGGGAGGCTCTCGACGACACTCTTTGGGTCCTGAGGATGGCGGCAGTCCCCTTCTCGGCGCCGGATCGCTCATGACGATGGCTACCCTAGGCGGTGGTTAGAGTGTTACTGTGGCTGCATCTCTTTCTTTTAGCTTTGGGCTGTGATGTGCTGTGGCACCAGGACGTTTACTTTTTTTTAATATTTTTATTGGCCTCGACCGGTTGTCTTGGTTGGATACTTGTGTAAATCCAGATTTTGCTTTGTTTATAAAGCGGGATAAAAGGCTGATTCGAGAGTTTCTAGTTTTGTATGACCATAGACTTCCCACAAAAAAAGCAAATATGGACCTTGAATGTGCAACTTCTGTCACTGAATATTCGATGGCTTCCTTGGTCATTTCTCAGCAGCCTGGTACGAAATAACAAGTTTTACAGTATATGGTTTATTTGCTATGCTTTCATAAAAAAACTCAAAAGATAAATTGTTAAAGGTTTTTTCCCTTCTGAAGTCGCTGATAATGAAACGTTGATGGCCTAGTTAGTACAGACCATACATATGCCTTTCCAAAAAAGACCATACATATGGGCTGGACCATTGGTTCACTACCAAGCCCATTCTTGTAGTTAACAGATGCTCTGTTTCTAATTTTTTACGATCACAACCTTGTCCTGCTTTCAGTAAAGCAATTGTGAACCTTGAAATGCACCGAATATTCGCAGGCTTCATGGTCAGCTCTCAACACTCTGCACTTATCCCCAATTCTGAATCTGTTTTTGTTCATCACTTAACTTGTCCAGCGGCGTACGAGTCAAGCCTAAATGTAACTAGGCTAATCGGCAACACGGCAGTACATGCAAATAATACTGTGTACTTAGTAGACTAGTTATAGTACTCCGCTAGCTGTTGTAGTCGCTAAGAAGACATTGATGCAGCTAGCTAGGTGGCCGAGCGAAGGGAAACTATTATCACAGAAGCAGCAGCTATCGGCATGCATCATCAGAGCAGAGAGCAGAGAGCAGAGAGCAGAGAGCAGTCAGACATCTGCGAAGATGTGGTACTCCTTGGAGTCGAGAGCGATGAGCCTGAGCGCTGCGACGGCGGCGGTGACGGCGAGGACGGTGAAGCCGACGACGTTGAGCCAGTGCCACGACTTCTGCAGCGAGGAGAGGCGGCGGCCGTTGGCGACGAGGTACATGTGGTTTGCGAGGACGAAGGTGAGCGGGAAGGTGCTGAGCGCCCCCGTGAGGCTCATGAAGTCCCCCAGGAACGGCAGCATCGCCGCCACGAGCGTGTTGACGGCCAGGTAGCCTCCCCTGACCCCGACCCTGAACACCACGTTGTGCATCGCGAAGGGCCCTCCCTGGTTGCTCCCGAACCTCGTGTCCAGGAACTCGTACATCGGCGACGCGAAGATCTGCAGTAGTAGTAATTACGTTACGTACTCTGGTCAATCGATCGATCGATGTGTGCAACTCCTCCTCCTCATCATCATCATCAACAGGAGAACCAAAAAGAAGAAGAAAGATCCGGCTTACGTACGTGCAGTGCGATGACGGTCTGGAGGAAGGCGGAGAGGTTGGCGACGGCCTTGATCCATACGGGTCCATGGACGCTGTTGAGGAGGTAGCTGGAGGTGTCGTTGCCGTACGCCCAGTAGCCGATGAATATGACGGCGTAGAGCGGCACGGAGCCGACGGTGAACTGGAACCAGAGCGCCTTCTCCATGTTCTTCACGACGGGCGGCCTGATGGTGGCCTGGATCTCGGGCAGCATCCCGGTGTTGTAGGCGAAGACGAGGCTGGCCGCGGCGCCGATGGTGGTGAAGACCCTGCTGGAGGCGTCCCCGCGGATGCTGTAGTCCCTGGGCGGCGCGCGCACGCCGTCCCTGAGCGACAGCGCGCACGCCGCCACGATGTACACGAGGCTGAACACCGTGGAGAAGCCCAGCCAGAGGCGCAGCGCCGACAGGTACGGGATCCCGAAGGCGAAGAGCGCGCACACGAACCCGGATACCGCGATGCAGTAGGGAAGCTTCATGGCGCCGTCGTCGCTGATCAGCAGGTACAATGCCTGCACGCCGATCATCGTGTCAGAAAGAACACCAGAGTAGTACTAGCGTGGATGACTCGGGTTTTAGACAGTAGAGGAGTATGTACCATACCTTGAGGGCCTGTCCTGCGAGTATGATGAAGCCGGTGTTGATCATGAAGAGGTTGATGTACTGGAGCGCCCAGGTGAGCTTGTAGACCTTGGGCCCGTAGATGTGTCCGGCGAGGTCCCTGTACCTGATGTGGCGCTTGCCGCCGAGGAGGTGGAGGCGGGCGAGGAGCGCGTTGGCGTACATGGAGACGGCGGCGGCGATGAGGAGCCCCACGGTGCCGCCCACCCAGCCCAGGGGCACCATCAGCGACCCGGAGTAGCCCAGCACGTACGCGCTGTTCACCCCAGTCGTCAGCACGAACCCCACCTGGTACCATGGATCTGCAGCATGCCCAGAAATGGATGATTTATTACAAAAGTCAGTTCAAGTGATCTCTCGAGCATATTCAGAGATTGTGATCCATCATCATCATCATACAAAGTGCAGACTGTGCCTCGATCTGTACTGTCCCCAACGGGCAACAGAGGCGCACGTGCAGGACGGAGGAAAGGCACCACACGGTTAATTTGTACTCACTCACTCGTATACCAACAAACACAGTTAATTTGTTTCGCTGGCAGAACCAAAACAACACGTGCGGAGCCGATGCAGAAACCACTAAACAGCTTGTTAAAAAAAACACTAAACACAGTTAAAAAAAACCACTAAACACAGTTAATTTGTTTATTAGCTGGCAGAACCAAAACAACAGGTCAACTGAACCCACCCATACGTACGTGTGTATCTGAAAAAGTCTTTGAGGGCCGGTCAGCAATGGCGGGGTGTATGTGTGCTGTAGCACACAATAACGACATTCATAGTAGGTGATGCTGGCATTACATCTGTACACAATAACGACATTCATAGTAGGTCAAAGCTGAAACGGACGCCGCTGAGGTGATGCAGCTGGCCAAGGAAACATATATATATGGTGCTGCCCCTCCGGCCCGAAATGATGGCAAGAACATACAAGGCCAGAACTAATAATATAAATATTATCATATATATATATATATATATACAGTAGTTAATGATGGGTATCTTTTCACGATATTAATATATATCCCCGTTATCGAAAATAATTAAGAATGGGCTGTTGCTCGTGATACAGATAGATAGATGGATTGCTTGGTGTCATGTAGCTAGCTGGCTACAGCGATTTCTGGAACCTAAGAATGATCGATCGAGGTGGACAAAACAAGAACAGCAGGATCGATCGCCTTCCGGCCTCTTTCTTTCCAAGAAAGATCAACGAAAACTGCTAGTACGACACAGGAACGAGAGGAAAAGGGAGATTAAAAGGGAGTAGGTAGCGTGCGCGTACCGACGCTAATCTGGTGCGAGGTGCCATCGGCGACAGGGAGGTCCTCCTGCTCATTATTCTTGGCGTCGTCGGCGTCCACCACGATCACCTTCTCCGCCGCCGGCATGGTCATCTCCTCCTCCGTCTACCGATACGCTGGGAAGCTAGCTAGCTAGGAGAGGATGGTGGTGGAGGGTCTGGCCGGGGAAATGGAACTGAAGGGAAGGGGCGGCTGATGAGGGAGGAGGGAGAGAGAGGCCGGGGAGGGTCGACTCTTATAGGGAGAGAGAGAGGGCTGCGGTCGTCGACTGGGACTGATCATTTGGTCGTATCGTCAACAGTAATTACTATATAAAATTATTATTATTATTATATTCCATCCATGTGTGCGTCGCCATCTACGGAGTAATTAACTACTACTCCCACCCTGGATCGAGTACTACTAGTACCTTTTAATTTGTTTTCCCGTCACGTTCCCGTTTTCCACGCGCGTCCCACACGTATGTGTGTGTAATGTATGTGCATGTTCAGCTAGCTAGGTGTGCGGCTCTCTTTTCTGTCCCATAATTAGTCACGGTCAAACGAAAGAAACGAGAGGGATGCGCACTGCAAGAGCTAGCTTTGTGATGCAGAGGATCAGCGCCTCCAATGGCGACACCTCGATTCCATTGGCAGGACATGTATGTATACTGCCACCCAACTGCACGCCAAAACCAACTCCATCCATCACCAACTATATATATGCAGCGCTACGATTATTAGTTTCTTTTTATTTCCAGAAAAGATGGGAAAACGAGGGTCTCTTCTTATCTCCAATCTACTACTGGTAGTAGTAGGAGGAGAAAACGGAAAGGAGTAGCTGGCCATGACCGGCCTTGGTGTGTACATGCTTCGGTTGCACGTCACATCGCCGATTTCCATATTCTATCCTGCTACATATATGTACTACTACTGTATATGCGTAGTAGTATGGGTTGTGTGTTAGTACTACACACTTAGGCTGGGCTAGGCCAGCACAAATTGTCTTGTGTCTCTTGTGCCTATAACTGGGCGCGCCGCGTCCATATCGGCCTGGATCGGCACTGCATACACGCGAGCTGGCCAAGCTACAAGAACATCGTGCAAACGATTCAAAATCTCCACGGTTAATGGATTATTACATGTACTCCGCTCCTCTGTTCAGAAATATAAGATGTTTTAGCTCTGTAAATTAAATGTATCTAGACATATTTTAGTGTATAAGTTCACTTCGAATCTTTATAAACCTATATCTTTTAGTGTATAAGTTCACTCCGAACCTCTATGAACCTACACGGACGTCTAGATACATTTGATTCACAAGGCTAAAACGTCTTATATTTCTAAACGGAGGGTTGTATTTGTGTAAACACGTCCAAGGTACTGCAACTTTGGCATCGTCTTCCTACCTGGGACGACAAAGTAGCTAGGCCACTTGTGATCGAGGATCGAGGAGGCATTGCGATTTGGTGACGTAGTACCAGTCGGGACCAGCTTTCCTCCCCTTTTCTTCCCACCTTGGTCCCAGAAACTCGTATGGCGCATCATCTACAACTCATTGTTTAGCAGCCTCACGAAGGTCCGAGCAGGCCCATTAGCGACCAAATTGGAATATTATTAAGTTCACCGCATGCCCTTCACCTGCGTCAGTCCGAACCCCAAAGCACCTCAGAGCCAGGCCTGAGGACAATGCTCGATTCAGACATTTCTTTGGAGCCAGCCTCGATGCGTGCAAAAGCAAAAAATGCGACGACGGATCACAATCTGGCGGGAGCTCGCGCAGGGCATCGGAAAATCTGGCGGGAGGAATTAGGTCAATGCCCGCGTACTCCGCTCCCTATTTAGAGACGGACGTGTCCCTCCAAAATCCAAATCCACCATTTTTCCCCCTTCGAGCTCCTTCACCATCAGATCGAGGACGATGATGGGTGAGTCTTCCGCGTCGAGCACTAAGACGATGGGCCTACCAGCTTCATCCTGGAGCATGGTGACGGTGATCTTGTTGGCACCTCCCTCCTCCCCAGCCTTCGTGCCGCATCAGCTGGAGCCGGATGTAAGAAATCTCGCACCTTGTTCATAGATGTGGGCTCATCTATAAGCATGTGGTAGCTGTGTGTAGATCTTTCATGCTATGATGGTAGATGTACGAGACATCATGCTTACCGCGTAATCATTTCTTCATGGTTAGCGACATCATGTGCTATAGACTCTCAACCTTAATATTGTTTGGAGCCATAATTCTTAGTATATGTTCTTCACCACCGTAGGACAAATTGCTGGATAGGTCTCCAGATCTTTGTGATTTCATGGATACATCTTTCGAGCCTAAAAATGCAGCCTCGATTCGATCTATGTATCCGCAACAACCTCCCATGCACTGGGAGCCTTCTTTGTCCATGTTTTTCCTAAACAGGCTTTGCGAGTCGGTCAAGAAATGGGATTAGGCGTGACAACGGCTTTAAAGAGATCCACCTCTAGCGTGTATGCAATGATGTTCTTGACTTTACTTGAAAGACAGTCACCGCAACTCATATTTACAACCATCTGATTAAGCGGAAGAAGTGGGTAATGTCGTGCGTGCTCAAAGAAACTAACAGAGTTCATTGGTGTCAGAACACGACGGTCTGTCTGATGGACAACGTCAGGATGATGAGGGAACTCATGAAGGTTTGGATGGACCGCTTAATGTTTACTTGTTTCAAGAGTTCCGTGAGTGCTTAACTAACAAAGTTTTTTTGATCTTAGATATTTTCAGTGGATCTCCTCAACAACATTACGGCCAACTATGCTCAGATGGATCTCGTATTCACTACTCCTAGGACGATTTGTGACAAGAATATGTCCGCTCCACGCTTACTAATCAAGGTTGTGGACCATGTTGCTGACAACAAGGTCTAGGGTTGGTCGTACGTTTTGATGTCTCAAGCTGACCGAAGGATCTGGCTTCGAAAGAACTACATTTAGTCCTACTGCTTACCTTACCATATTGTTGGGTGATGCTGCCGTTAAACTGCTTTAAGGAGAACTTGTATATTTTGGGTAGTGGTGAAACATACCCTTCATTAGCTAGGGCTTGATGAAACCGTAGCCGGAGGCGGTATATGGCAACCCCTCCAATGATGATCTGCTTGTGTGAATTATAATTTTTTTTATCGTATAAATTTATTTTAATTGTTGTAGAACAATAAAATTTGGGACACCATTTGGGATACGCGACACGCCGCCGTGGTGTCCCCAAGTGACCGTTCTCCGGACATTATTTGGGGGACACAAGTGGAGATGCTCATAGCCTCGTAAACGAATGTGCAGGAGCTCCTTCCCTCTTGACGAGGTTCCGTAAAACAATCGATATTTGGCTCTCATGCTTTCATGAACCTATACATGTACAAATGTTCCATTTCTTCTTCCAAAAGTCGTACACGAAAAGGAAACTTTTTTTTGTATACATCTCAAAAAGAACCTTTGCAAGGTCCCGAGTCCGTGGACTTGTGTACACGCCAGTCCATCCAATATTGCTTTTAGTGGGAGAATCTGATCTAAAGCTTCCAAAGATTTCAAAAGAGAGTTCGAAGAAAGAGGGCAAGACACGGACGGAACTTGCATGACACGGGCCAGCTATAATTGACGCCGTCCATTTTCTTCTTGTGGTAGGCACACGTATCACGTATGGTCTGTAACGTAATGACCTTTCGAAATCTCCTGCTCGATCAAAATGACACACGTCATCGCCTAATTTGATTTATTTTTATCTGTATCTGTTTCGAAAAAGGAGACGAATAATATTTATGAACTGGTTGCCAAGTAGTTCGATCAATCTCCTCTGGTCCTTGGACTTGGACTAAAGGAGAGCTCGGCGCTATCTCGTTGATTTCGCCCCTTGGCAATCCTTGTTCCGCCACCCTGAGAGATCCCGCCTACTCTAATCTTGTTATTTTGTACTCGGACTAAAGTTTGATGGGCATATATCAGAGAGAAATGATATCCTTGTAAGGTAAAACAATTTGTATTGAGGTGATATTATGTGGAATAGAAGAAAGATTAGTGGAGAATCCACGATGAAGCTTTGTGGTCAACCGACCCAACAACTTTTTTTTAGCTAAGTCCTTATTTTCAAGAAAACAATTTAATGATCTGTCGGTCCACCGCACGTGTTTGCCCTCATGTGCACCTCTTCCACGTGATCTTCTCCTCTGCACACACCTTTTGTTGCCTCCACTCCTTGTATTTATTGGCTTGTTGGCGACCGTCGCGACATATCCTTTGCTCGCCACACACCACTACCACAACTGTTCGACGCGCTAGTCCATGTTGTTGTTTGTTGGTCACCTAAGTAACTTGTTGATGCTCCTCCAAATTGTGTCATCGTTGTTGCTCGTCGCCCGCCTATACTGATGCTACTCTATCATGTGGTCCACCTCCTGCGTGCTAGGTTAACCACAATCTCATGTTCCATATCTAGTGAGGGCCAGTCAGCTTTTCATGGATGCCATCGATGGCGAGCTCTCCACATGCCGCCAAACCAAGAGAAGAAAAATCCGTCAAATTGGTCAGGGTTTCACCCGATTTGGCTCTGACTAACCTCGAGCCTGATGAATTCGCCACAAGCAAGGCTGAATTGTCACATGGCAATGCCTCCATGGTCGCTGGGAAGGTCAATACTTTTTAAGAATTCCTTCTGTTGTAGAGGTTGTTTACACATGGTGCATGTGTGTACTCCTTCTATTGTGTAAGCACGCGTAAAATGTTGCAAATGTGTTTCTAAAATATTGTCATCATTGGGCATAGTATATGTTGGATGCGTTGGGTACTTTTTTTATTACAAATGTCGTATTTTGTAAAGCCATTACATGACCTAGTCAAGCCAAGCATGCAAAGCATCTCATCCAAAAATTGGCGACCATGTAACCCCTTTATAAATTCGAGGAGGCATCCTTTCTCTTATTCCCATGTAAAACCTACCAATGTGCTAATATTTGGGAACAATTTTGTTGGTTTGCTTGAATGCTTGAGATTTTTTTTGCATGATTTCAGGGTTCTCATGGTTCCGGGTAAAATTCGCATCGCTCCGCGTTTGTACTGTATTCGGTCTGTATCTGTTTCCGGTAGTATCTGCCTCCCTTTTTTTTTTGTTTCTGGTGTTTCTGTATTTGTTTTTTGCTTCTGAAGAAAATATGAAAACAAATGTGGCATTTTTGCTCCGTTTTCATCCCAAGATTAGTCGACCGATGCCTACCGTGCTCCTTATTTTCATGTGTGTTTTCTCATAAGAAGATCTAAAAACTAGGTGAAGTATATTATTTTAATTATGGCTCTGACGGTAGAGGATTATCGCGGTGACACCGTAGGTCAGTAGCCGATAAAGATCCATGTATAGATGGCAAAACAAGGAAGAAGAGACGTTCGGCGTGCATGTATGCATGGGCACAGAAAACAAACCATTAACGAAATACTCGTAGATACCGATCCGCGCATGATGATTACGAAGGAAATCCGCATATATAGATATATAGATCGACGGACAGAGATGATTTGGACGTACGTACCGACGCCAATCTGGTGCGCGGTCTGGTCGTCGATGGCGATCGGGTCCTGGTCCTCCTCCGTGGTCATGGCCGCCATATCCAAATCCCTGATCGATCGATCGAGCTCTCTTGGACGGGCCGGGGTGTGTCAGCTCATCACCTCAGTACGTGCACTCTTCGTCGTTGCGAATGCGTCACACGTACGAACGATCCGAGATCGGGGTGCAGTCGACCGACGATCGGAGGAAATTAAACGCCGCCGTAGGTGTGCATACCATGCGGCACCGATGGATCGATCGGCGGCCGGCGGGTTATCTTGTGTGTGTTTGGCTCAAGGACGGGAAGGGAGAGAAGGAGAGTCCCAGACTGACGATGGAGCGAGTTCACACAACAAGGAGAGGGGACAACAAGCCGCCAAAGACGGCACTGTGTTGTGATCAGGAGGGCAAGTTAGCTGGTTAATCGGATCGAGCGGAGGAACCAACCATCTGATTATTAATTTTATTTACTTATATGAAAAAAACTAATTTACCAAAATCCTCCCAGAAAAATCTAAATGTAGGCGTGCTGACTAGCTGAAATCTCAAAAGAAAAAAACAAAGTGTACGTACGCACGTTAATATGCTAGGATGTCCGCGTCACGCATCAATTGCTGCTGGTACGAGCACTTGCGCGGATGATGTTGTGTATTTCATGTGCATCGTCTGGTCTCGGTCGATCACGTCTGGATCATCGATGTCGCCCATTTCCCACGCACGCGCATATGCACGCCTATACTATACCCCTACGAAATCCGTGCTGCTGCTACCCTCCTCCTTGTGCACATGAGTGACAGAGATGTGCACCATGAGGACCAAATCATTGTTGCGACTCACACACTCCGGCCGGTGCATGCGTCGTGTTGAGTTGAATGGTGCTACGACCTCTCCGTCTCCGGTCCACAACTGGGGCGCCTTGATTCGTGGACATGCAAACGCAGCTATCTAACCCAACCACCCAACCGCAGCATACTCAGTCTGTCCTCCCCGCACAAAAACAATTTTTTTTTAATAGAACTATGGCATTAAAAGAAACATCGAACGGTACAAAACAACCCAATAAAAACGAAAATTACATCGAAATCCTTGAGAATCTTCAACCTCTAGACCGTGTCGACGGCGCGTCGTCGCTGCCGCTCCTTCCCCAGAAGGCGAAACATTGTTGGTTGTGGACAAAAAGTCGCCAAACATGTTAAAAAGACCACATCCGTTCTGGGGACGGAAAAAAAGATGAGTTGCCGATGAAGCTCAGCCAGAAGAAGTCCTTGAAAACCACACCACTCCCACAAACTCCTCGACGTTGCCGTCGAGATGGGACTAAAGGCGAAATAAAATACATTATTGAAAGAGACGCCACCACCACCACTTGAACACCGCCCCACCAAACTTAAACTCTAAAAAACAGAAAAACGGAGTCCTCCCGCCGTCGAGCGCCTAGATCCACCCCACCTCCATGGCCCAAAGGCCATAGAAGCGAGACAGATCGGCGGCGCCATTGACGGGAGGCGACGAAACCCTAGCCGCCTTGGCAGATAGAAGGGAGGGAGGGGAACAGTTCACGTCTCTGCGGTTTCCAACCCCGCACAAAAACAAAATTGATACTCCCTCCATTTCAAGGCTTAAAGCCTATAACTTTTTTGAAAAGTCAAGCTATGTAAAGTTTAACCAAACTTTTAGAAAAAACTATTAATAACTATTATATTATATAGATACCATATAAAAATATGTTTCATGATGTATGAAAGAATATAGATTTTTTGTTTGAGGGAGATTATATATTATAAATATTAATATTTTTGTCAAAACCTTGGTTAAACTTTAGATAAGTCTTGGGACGAAGGTAGTACGGTATATCTCGATCTCGTAGCCTTTTCCCCCTAGGACAACTGCATGCTCAGAACTCAACATCTAGCCTAGGATAGGATGTGTACGCTCCTTTAATTGAAAAAAAAGGGGGGTTTAGGTATATACTAAAATTTTTCGTGTCTGTGTGTACATGATTGACGCGGTCATCACATCATATATATCTCCTCCACGTAGATTTCTCGTCGTGTTTGTCTCTTACCACATGTGCGCCCATACTCAGCACTCATCACACACATGCGTGTGCTTGCCCCTCTCTTTTCTGGGTCTCGAGGCACAGACATCACTGCTTTCTCCTGTCAATTTTTGTAATCCAAAGCCACTACCACCACCAGAGTGTCCCTGCCAACAAAATTAAAAAAAGAGTAGAGACTGGAGTGGATCCCCGCAAAAGAAAAAAAAGATACTGGAGTGGCCAGGAAAGAAAAACACAAACACGGAACATGCATGCTCGCGCGGCCGAAAAGGAAGAAACGTGTTAGTTTCAGGCCGAATGCTAAAGCCCAACAACCACTTCACGGAGGAGCCCACAACGCAACTCCATGTCGGCGGTCAGCACGGAACCATTGGAGACGACAGCAACAGCAGGTAGGCCCATCCCACATTCCCACTGTCGTACAAGCCCATCATAATGACCTTTTCCTCTTTCTCTTCTGCTTCTCGTCCTTGTCGCATCAAAGATCACTTGGCCAGATTAAACGGAGGCGGCTATTCGGCTCAGGTCTATTTACATCCATCGTGAGAAAATATATTTTAAAATATTAAAAAAAGTCTACTTATACATTTGAATATTTTATATTTGTTTATAAGTTATCGGGATGAAAAAACATTCTATGTGTCCCGTGCAAAAAAGACTAAAAATGTTCTATGAATAGTCATATTCACGTGACATTTTTTGTCTTTTTTATACATGATACGTAGAATATTGTTTTATCCCGAAAACTTATTAACAAACATAAAATGTTTGAATGTACATATAAATATTTTTTTTGATTTTTTTGACATTTTAAAATATATTTTCTCACAATAAATGCAAATGCACCCGTGAGCCAAAGGCGTTGTGGTAAAAAATAATTTATAAAAACATTATCCCTCACGGCGGTTCAGGTTATGCGAGGCGAACCGGTTCGGTGCAGGATAAAAATTAGAAATCACACTACATCGTCTGGATAAAATGAGAAATCACACTGCATAGTCTGAACCACTCTAGCTAAAGGGGAGTGAAGCGGTTCCAGAAGGAAAAAAGAACAAGACAAAAGACCATGAGAGACATGTCGCATGTACACGATGACCGGGTTCCAACTGCCACATCGCTTCGACTAAGGCTGAGCTAGCAGAACTTCCACCCAAGGGGAGCCGAATCCGGATAACAGTCTCCAAAATGAGGCAACGTATCGTTAGATTAATCTCAACGTGATAGGGTCCAATGGCCCGTCACGCCCCTAACCGCGTCCTGATCGGGGGCGCCTAACCCTATCTGGTTGGTGGGCCCCTGTCGCCGCGCTATATAAAGTGGTGAAATTTGGCGGCACTGCAGTACGAGGTTCGCCGCTGTGCCATCACCCCACCTACACCCCTACCGATCTAGGGTTAGCGCGAGCCGATGGGAAGCACCGCCACCACCGCACACCCACGCCATCGCCCCATTTTCCTATGGCTAACGACGGCGGCTCCAACTCCGGCACTAGCTTCGGCATTCCCTCTGGCTCGTGCTTGTCGAGCCAGGGCGTAGGTAGTACTCTACTACTCTCTCCCTCTCTCTCTGTTCTACTAGATCCATTCAGTACAGATCCTACCGAGGCTAAACTAGAACTATCAATGGTATCAGAGCAATCTTAGTTGCTAGCCTTTTGTTTTTCGGTAGAAAGAAATCAAAGCAAAAGAAAAACCCTAGATCCAAACCCCAAAGTACGCCTGCCCTATGGCCGCGCCGTTCCTCTCGATCTAGATGGGCATCCCTGGTGGAGACATCTAGAAGAAGAACAACACCCCTTCGGGGGCAAAGAAAATCAAAAGCTAACCCTATTACCGTCCCTAGATCTCACCCCAGATCAAGAAAACAAAGATGAAAAGCCCATTTTTCTCCCAGATCCTGCATGCCAAACCCCGCAGAAAGAAAAGAAACTCGAAAACCCCTAAATCCCCATTGATCTATCCCCAAAAGCAAAGTCAAACAAAAAAAAAGGGGGGGAGGGAACACCGGCCACCATTGCGCCGCTTGCCGGTCGTGCGCCCATCCTCGGGTGGACGCACCGCCGGCAAGGGGGGCAAAAGGGCCGCTCCAGTCCCTCGTTCTTCTCTCTGCACAAGGTAGGGAGGTGGATGGGACGAGATAGAGGGGAAGAAGAAGAAAGGGGTGGCGGCGAAGGAGAGGGAGGGGACCGTCGCCGGCGCAGTTGCCGAACGGACGGCTGCCTCGCCTCCCCAACACCGCCGGAGAGTAAGGCGCCGAGGCCATCAGATCTCACCGAAGGCTGGGCTAGGCGCGCCATCACTGCAGGAGGCGGAAGGCGTGGGGGGCTCGCTGGGCGGCCTCGCCATCCTCCACGGCGCCGCCGCCAGAGAGGAGCGAGTGGGGGGAGCTCGGGGTGGACGAGGGGGGAAATGGGGCTTAGGCTTAGAAGGGGCTGCGGCGGGTGGTTTGTCCCATGAGGAGCGCTGAGGAACCGTCGATCTAGAGGCGGGTTGGGTGATCGAGGATCGCGCCTGGTGGTGCTGGCGGTAGTGAGCAATGGCGGGCTGCTGTTGGGCGTTAGCGGCGAGCCTGGCGTTCTCTACTGCGCGTGGGCGGCAGATAGCCTCTGCGAGCTGCTGGGCTCAAGCGGGCGGCAGCTAGGCGCTGGAGGAACCAGGCCGGTTTTGGGCCGCTGCTCGCTGCTCACAAAAAGGCCCAGTAGGGCATAGGTGTACAGTTTCTGTTTATCTTTTTTCAGAGCAAAGTTTTGATTTTTTTTTATTCAGTTTTTGAGCAAATTTTATACAGATTTTTTATTCAAAACATTCCAAAGTTTTTTGTTTAGAGAATATTAAAGTGACATAAATTTTTCTGCAAAGTATTAAAGTTGATGAATTTTATTCATTTTTCCGCTGCAAGGTAGTTGCTTTAAATTGCTAGAATGCAATAAAAGTGTGTTAATTTTTTGTTATAAAAGATGTGATAAAGTAATTTAAAGTTGATTATGCTTCATGTTATTAATTGACCAACGTTATTAATAAATATGATCATGATCCCTTTCATTATGTATTAAAGGTGCATTTAATTTTAATTTTACCCAATGATGATGTAATTTTAAATGGCACAAACAATTGCATGCTTAATTTATACCAACGTTGGATTAATGCATACATTTATTTTTTGGTTATATCACATCTTTTGTGGTTTTCAGGAGGTCTCAACCTCATGAGCTGTCTGAAGGACATCCCACTGTTTAGAGGGGATAACTACTTCCACCCAAGGGGCGCCGAATCCGGATAACAGTCTCCAAAATGAGGCAATACGTGTAACAATGTGAAAGTATGTATATACCTAGCTAGAATTTACTTTTCTTACACAAACTTATATATGTTGGAACTATGGACGATATAATACTTAGATTTGGCACCATTTTGGTTCTCTAGAGTAAGCATACGGTTACTGTCCTTTATCTGTCCTCATGATGTTTCTTGATCTATATCTTTGTAACACATTTCAGTACTCAGGTAGGATAGCCTTAGTGCTCATCCTATTTTCATATACCTTGTTGTAATTTGTAAAATATTGTGACGTATTGAATTTTATAATACGATATTAGAACGGATGGGGCTCCATGGGTTAACGGGCTCATGAAATGAATGTTATTTAAAGCCGTATTTTAATTGGTTATGCCTATTTAAGAAAACTTGATCACCATGCACTAGTATTTGTCTTACTATTATGTACTCTCTCCGTTTTAAAATATAACATGTCTTAGATTTGTGAATAAAATAAATCTAGACTTGTTTCTGTATGTAGATTCACTCAACTTTAGGATAAATCTAAACACTAAAAGAAGTCTAGATTTATTTTCTTCACAAATCTAAAACATCTTATATTTTGAAACGGAGGGAGTAATAGATTGATGCACATCATGAGGAGTTTAGGACTTTGATGACTATGTTCCATCGTCTGAAAAATGGTTGCGAAACGAGTTCATGCACGAATACATAAGCTTAAGAGTCGTGAGAAGGTAAAGTATCTTCTACCTTCATATATTGAAAGTACTACCTTCGTCATCATTTCTAGCTAAAAAAAGAACACTTATTATGTAGCCATCATACATGAATGTCGATTGATCCAACTATTACCATGTTATTATGGTGGGGTTTGTTATGTAGCATAAATTTTATATGTAAAGATGAGAAATTTTAATTTTCTTATGCAACCAATTTGTTAAGAAATGTGTATGATAGGGAAAAAGGCTCGTGCCGACTAGGGCCGGCCTGGTATCATTATATATGGGGAGTTTATAGGGATACAACTGGTATATAAGTACAACACGGGTATTTAACAAACTATGTACAAATATAACATTTATCACCCTCCCTCAATCTCAACTTCTGAGAGGTTGAGATTGTGCCTACATGCAGTAAACAGTGGCAGTGGCAGCGGCTTGGTGAAGATATCCACTAACTGATCCTTGGAGGAGATGAACCTGATGTCCAGTAGCTTATAAGCAACCCATTCCCGAACAAAGTGAAAATCAATCTCGATATGTTTAGTTCGAGCATGAAACATCGGGTTGGCAGAGATATATGTTGTTGGAGATATGCCCTAAAGGAAATAATAAAAGTGGTTATTATTATATCTTTGTGTTTATGATAAATGTTTACATTCATGCTATAATAGTATTAACCGGAAACATTAATACTTGTGTGATTTGTAAACTAAATTAGAGTCTCTGGTAAAGCCTCTTTATAATACTAGCTTGTTAGTTAATAGATGATCGTGGTTTCAAGATCATGAACATTGAGATGCTATTAACAACAAGATCATATCATTAGGAGAATGGTATGATGGACATACTCCTATAGATAAGCATAGCATTAAGATCAAGTCATTTCAATAGTTCATTTGCTATAAGCTTTCTGGTACATAGTAACCTAATTCCTTCGACCATGAGATCATGCTAATCACCATCACCGGAAGGATGCTTTGATGACATCAAACACCACACCATAATTAGGTGGCTATAAAGGTGGCATTGAGTGTTCGGAAAGTATGTGTTGAGGCACATGGATCAAGAGTGAGATTTGTCCATCCATATGACAGATAGATATACTCTGGGCCCTCTGGGTGGAATGTCATCCAATTGGCTTGCAAGCATGTGACCGGCTCACAAGGGATCACATATCACGGGAACGTGAAAATAGTACTTATCGGTAACAAGGTTGAACTAGGTATGCAGAGATATCGATGATCAAACCTCGGATAAGTAAACTATCGCGAGACAAATGGAAATTGGTATCGTATGTAAGTGGTTCATTCGATCGCAAAGTAATCATTGAAATATGTGGGAGCCATATGAATTTCCAGATTCCTCTACTGGTTATTGATCGGGGAAGTGTCTCGGTCATGTCTTCATAATTCACGAACCGTAGGGAGACACACTTAAGAATTCAATGTTGTTTAGTAGATATGGAATGTTAGCAGGGATACCGAATGTTGTTCGGAGTCTCGGATGGGATCCGGGATATCACGAGGAGATCCGGAATGGTCCGGAGAATAAGATTCATATAAGGAAAGTCCGATTCCGGAGTTTAGGAATGATTTCGATGTTTTCATCGAAGAGGTTCTAGAAGGGTCTAGAAGGTTCACCGGACTGGAAGGGGAATGGTCCATGAATGTGTCATGGGTAAGTGGAATGATTGGATCATGTCCTAAGTCACTTTGGTTGGGCATTTGCGAGAGAGAAATAAAGCTTTAAATTGAAAGTCAAAAGGGAAGTTTGAAAAGTCAAACCGGAACAATGGTTTTCTAGTGGAAAAAGGAAAGAGTCCTTCTGAAATGGATCGTATGGGCACCTAGAGGGGGGGTGAATAGGTGCTAACCAATTTTTAATACTTTTTCAATTTTAGGCTTGACACAAAGTAAATTCTCTAGATATGCAACTACGAGAATTTTCCTATATGTAGCCCTAACTACTAAGCACGTAAAAGAGGAGCGAGGAAACCGTAGTGGAGCACGCGGAGACACAGGGATTTGTTTTACCGCAGTTCCTTCCTTGTTAAGGGAAGTACATCCGCGTTGGAGGGGTGGGCGGTTCTAAGACCACCACGCCACAATAGGCCTCACCCTATTCTCCGATGGATCTCGCCACGAGGGGCCTGATCCACCTTCTCCACTATTGGATCCCTTCAAGGCGGGAACAGTGCCTTTTACAACACTATCGGGGCAGACACCCACAACCGAATTGGGGGCTCCCGGGATGACAACAAGCTGCCACAAGAACAAGGTTTATCAATATAAACAAAAACGAGGATCTAGATATTTGCAAGAAATACTAGATCGGAGGTTCTCCAAATGAATGGAGAGGAGATGAAGCGCTTGATTGCTGATGATGAAGATCGAGTTCTCCTCCTTTGATTCCCCAAGGGATGGGGCCTTTGGGTGGATCTAGGTGGAGCACTCTTGTATGAAGCTTTCAGATCTGATCTGTTCTTTTTCGAGATGAATCAAGAGTTCTGGCAGGAGGGGGATGGCTGGCTTAAATACCCCCTCCCCAGATCTGGTCGTTGCACAACTTTGGGGGCGGATTATCCGCCCCCCACTTGGGGCGGATTATCCGCCCCCTGGGAAAACTCCGCCCCAAGGGCGGATTCTCCGGGGGAAACTCCGCCCCCACTCTGGGGCTTGCGCCTTGGTGAAACTTGGAGAAGATCTTGGGGGGGCGGATAATCCGGCCCTCCTAAGGGGCGGATTATCCGGCCTAGCCAGAAAGTCCGGCCAAAACTCTGCCCCCTCTCTGGGGCTTGCGCCTAGGCGATGAGCAGGAGGGGCGGATTATCCGGCCCCCTTGAGGGGCGGATTATCCGGCGGGGCCGGAGAATCCAACCAAAATTCCGCCCCCCTTCTGGGGCTTGCGCTTCCTTGGGCAGAGGGAGGGGCAGATTATCCGCCCCTGGTGGGGCCGGATTATCCGCCCCCAAAGGCAGAGTTCTGAGCTGCAACACTTCAACACACATTAAATGATCCTTGGTATTGTTATCTAACACACAAAACACTAGGGATTAAGAAATGTTCTTTCAATCTCCCCCTTTTTGGTGTTAGATGACAATACTAGGATTTGCAATAAAACCGGCAAATGCCACCTTAGATAATGAAAGACGCTCCCCCTAGATGTGTGCATATTTAAGATTTGCATTTGAATACAAATACACACACTAGGTAGAACACTACTTTAAGGTTTGGAAAAAAAACATACCACCGAAATATATAGCCAAGGCATACATAGATAATCCCATGAATCCATATGTCATCAAATATGCTCCATAATTCAAGAATTCCATGGGGTCCATGATAGATAAATCCAGAAATCCATGAATACCAAACATAGTACCAAACTGTGGAGTACGATATAGTCTTACACAAACAACCACAAATAGCAAACAAGTTCACGCTAGAAAAGGCACAAGCAAGCAAATAAAAACGACTAAAATCGAAAAGATTGTGCCCACCCTTGCAAATCCACGAGACCTAATAGAACTACTTCTCCCCCTTTGGCATCGAAACGCTAAAAAGGAAGAAGAGCGATGCTAACGTCCCTGGAGATCACTCCTCCTCATCCTCGTCGTAGTCATTCCCGTCCCCTTCCTCTTCATCATACTCATCATCATCGTCATCAATTTGGAGGTGGGTGCCCTCGGTGGAGGAGGAAAGAGACAACTCTCGAGCTCGCCATAGTTGATCCCTGAAGTGTTCCACTGAGCATACGGATCCGGAGCAGTGGGAGGAGGTGGATTGCCATGCTTTGAGACATGGTGGAGGATAAGCTGCTGCGTGTGATCCCTCTCATGATCCCTGCGGTACGCCTCATATTGGCCCTTGTGAATGTCAATACCCATGCAAAGAATGTTCCGCTGAAACCAATTAAGCTGCTTGACCTCACGTGCCATTGGGTACACGTGGAGCGCGACCACTAGCCCGAGCATCACGCATGAAGGACTCCGGGCGGTGGAGGGTGATGAGTCTTGAGCCTTGTTGTAGATTTTCTTGGGCTTATGAACACCATCCAAAGCAGTGCCAAACTCTTCATGGGGTAACATATGCTTGACAAGCATCATAATGAACGGAGCATAAGGAATAGAGAGCCGGTTGATCATAGCATCCGTCATCTCATGAAAAATATAGTCCATGATATCCAGTTTGTAACCAGTGGCTGAACCAGTGTTGGTGGCACACTCGTGAGCAAACGCAAGGAGAGGAACAAGGTGGCCACGGATCTTGTCATTGTTGCCACCACTAGGCGATCAGTCCCTAAACATGCCAACAAGAGAGGCATACAAGGGAGAGAGACCAGCGAAAGTACCAAAGAACACCATCGGAGAAAGACAGGGAGCCAGTGCAGTGTCCTTGGATGGCTTCAATGGAGTAATGATGCGGTGACCAGCGGGAGTGTCACGACCATGGAAAGCATACCCAAGAACCTGCCCAAAAGTGTGAAAGTCGATCAAGCATGGTAGTCCCGGTCATCCACTTCATAGTCGGCGCTCATCACCGCAGATCACAAGTGTGGAAAGAACTGGCGCGCACACGGAAGAGTCATAATTACCTTTGAATGGTCATGAGGTGGTGAAGCCCCATCTTGTTGGTCACATCCAATGCCTCAAGGAGCCGAGCCTTGGATTGAGCCTCGTCAAGTTAATGGGACGCATGGGGCTAATCTTGAGTAGCATAGACATCATCATGGATAGCCAGTGAGCATTCCAAAACATATTGTCCTCGGGTTGGCCATCACTTTACAACATCATCATAGTAGTCTGTCTGGCGGATGGTGGCATCTTGAATGCTGTCCATAGACTTGTAATTGGGCCGAGACTATTTGCCCTTGCGAGAAGCGGTCCGCTTAGATTTCTTACTTGCCTCTGCCATCCTTGCAGCCTCTCTTGCTGCCCTGCGGACCTCTGTTTCGTCAATAAACTTCCCTTCTGCAGTGGGTTTGAGATAACGGGGACGGGGACGACGGGCGAAGGTCTTGGTCGGCTTGGAACCACCTGTGAATAGCATTGAGAGAGGTAGCATGGAGATGAGCATACACACAAGTCCAGGAGAAAGAAAAACACGGAGAAAGAGTAGCAATGCAACCCCATAACCAATGATGTGCATGAGCAGAACCAGAACCAAAGCAGACAGTGTAACTCTCGGGCGGATTATCCAGGCCTGGCGGATAATCCGCCCCCCGCAAAAAAAATTCTGGATTGGCTCAGATCTACCATGGCAAAACAGATCGAGTACTAGGGTTGCAAGGCTACTGATTCTAGCATGTAAGAAACAACACCAAGAACCTTCTACAACGAGATTTCCACCAAATAGAATACATCCCATACAAAAGGAGAGAGATGAGGGAGTTACCCTCACTCATTGGAGGAAAATCGCGGAGGAGAAGATACCCGGAGGCGAGGTGAAGAAGATCCGGGGAGAGCCCGGAGAATCCGGTGGTCAAATCGACTCCGGGAGAGGTGGATGCTCCGGCGGCGGCTGGGGGGCAGAGGTAGGATTGGGGGAGGACTGGCTGCTCTGTTTGAGCCTGCCCTCCCCGACCCAGCCTATAAGGGGCAGATTTTGCCCGGGGCGGATAATCCTCCCCCCCACTTAGGGCGGAGAATCCGCCCCCCCCCCCAGAAATTCTGGAAAACAGAATCAGTCCAGAGCAACCTAGCAAATCTCTCGATGGTGTTTTAGAGGACTTGTGTGCAAGAATAGATGGTTCAAGGAGGGAGAGAAAGGCTTGGGTTGAGAGTATCAGACTGAGATGGTACTACACACCCAAATTTGCAAGAATCAAATCAACCAAAAGCCAAATTTGAGTGTGTTTTCCATAAGAACAAAAGGTATGCAAGAAAATCCAACGAGACCCATGAAAAAACCAACTCTTCTCGAGGAAGAGGGCGGTGGCCGAAGCCACCATGTTGGAGCGCATGGCATGACACCGCGAAGATGTATCTTGAGTTCAAAACCAATGCTCATCGATGACCCACATATCACAAAATGATATTAAGGGAAATGATTTTACTTGCTTTCGGCATTATGGGGGGAGGGTTGGCCCAATCAATTAAGACCACACTCCCCCTATGTCTATGCCCGCATCTAAACTAAATACATGAATAAGAGCAAGTGAGTGTGCAAGGGTAGTCAAGCCAAGCTCCTTGAATCTATGATATTTAGCTCATTCCGCAAATAACAAAATCTTGCTTCATCGAGGGGCTTCGTGAAAATATCAGCAAGTTGGTTCTTCGTGCTCACAAAGGATAGAGCAATATCTCCACGAGCAACATGATCCCGAATAAAGTGGTTGCGAATCTCTATATGTTTTGTTCTCGTATCTTTGCAGGATTGTAAGAAATTTTGATAGCACTTTCATTGTCGCATAAAAGAGGCACTTTGTCACAATTGACACCATATTCCTTTAAAGTTTGCCTCATCCATAACAATTGAGTACAAGCACTTGCAGCAGCAACATATTCAGCTTCGGCAGTTGAGAGTGAAATACAATTCTGTTTCTTTGATGACCAACACACTAGAGACCTGCCCAAGAATTGGCATGCACCAGAGGTTGATTTCCTATCATCTTTGTCACCAGCCCAATCTGAATCGGTGTAACCACATAGAGAGAAACTTGAACCCTTGGGATACCATAACCCAAAATTTGGGGAATGAACCAAATATCGGAAGATTCGCTTGACTGCCACTAAGTGGCTTTCTTTAGGAGCGGCTTGGTACCTTGCACACACTCCTACACTTAACACGATATCGGGCCTAGATGCGCAGAGGTAAAGGAGAGAGCCGATCATGGATCGGTATACCTTTTGATCCACATCTTTACCCTTGGGATTGAGCTCAAGATGACACTTTGTTTGCATTGGGGTAGCAACGCCATTGAGATCCGTCATCTTGAACCTTTTGAGCATGTCTTGGATGTACTTAGCTTGATTAATAAAGGTTCCCTCTCTAAGTTGTTTGATTTCAAATCCAAGAAAGAACCTGAGCTCACCCATCATGGACATCTCAAACCTGTCAGTCATAAGCTTTGAAAATTCATCGTTAAAAGCTTGGTTAGTAGAGCCAAAAATAATGTCATCTACATAAAGTTGGCATACAAAAAGATCCCCATTAACCTTCTTAGTAAAAAGAGTGGGATCGATTTGCCCAACTTCGAATCCACGGTCTAGCAAAAGCTCTTTAAGGTGCTCATACCACGCACGTGGGGCTTGTTTAAGGCCATAGAGCGCCTTATCGAGTTTGTAGACATGGTTCGGAAATTTGGGGTCCTCAAACCCCGGGGGCTGCTTGACGTATACTAACTCATGTAGAGGACCATTAAGGAAAGCGCTCTTAACATCCATTTGTTGCAATTTAAAATTATGATGGGCTGCATATGCAAGAAGGATACGGATGGACTCAAGGCGAGCCACAGGAGCGTAGGTCTCGCCAAAATCAATTCCTACTACTTGAGAGAATCCTTGAGCCACGAGTCGTGCTTTATTCCTCACAACAATGCCATTTTCATCCTGTTTGTTCTTGAAGATCCACTTGGTGCCGATAACATTGCGGCAATCCTTTGGCTTTTCTACGAGCTTCCAAACTTTGTTGCGTTCGAAGTTGTTTAATTCTTCATGCATTGCAACAACCCAGTCGGGGTCTTCAAGAGCATCAAAAACCTTCTTTGGTTCAACCATGGAAATGTGAGCTTGATGATCACAGAAGCTAGCAAGCTCTCTTCGAGTGGATACCCTTCGTCATAGATCACCAACAACCTTGTCAAGAGTGTGACCTCTTAGTTCAAGGTTGCGATCAAACCTGAGCCTTGCGACGAGCCTCAATGTCCTTATTGTTTCTAGGAGGAGTGGATTCAATTGTTGTATCCTTGTCTTGATTACTGCCTTGCCCTTGATCTTGGTCACCGTTACTGCCAGAAGATTGTTGCTGAACATTTTCTTTAGGCACGGATAATCCGCCCCTTGGAGGGGCCGGACTATCCGCCCGGGAGGTAATGCAGAGCCATCTTCCTGAGAAAGCCTGACTGGAGTTGGAGACCCATGGCCGGATACTCCGCCCCTGGGCGCCGGAGAATCCGGCCTGGGAGCTTCAGAGATGTTGATTTCTCCTTCGGATCCCCTGGTACGAGTTGGAGTGCCAGGGGCGGATTGTCCGCCCCTTGGAGGGGGCGGATAGTCCGCTGGGACTACCAGCTTGTCCAGGGATGATGGTCTTCACAGATTGTGGTGTTGGTGCAGGATTGTCTCCAACAGTAGGAGCTTGTTGATCTTGTGTAGATGAGGGCTCCACATGTGTGGAGCATTGTCCTTCGATCCGCCATACAAGGGGTTCCTCAATGGGGCGGAAAAATCCACGCCCATTCTTCTTATGGCATCTTGGGGTATTTCAACATCTGCATCACAAACATCAACTTGCCCTACAAAGGAGTTATTTTCATCGAACTCCACACTACAAGATTCTACAACAATCCCGGTGAGCTTGTTGTAGACTCTATAAGTGTGGGATTCGCACCGTAACCAACAAAATACCTTCTAAAGCCTTGGATTCAAATTTTGACAACGGACACCTTTAATAAGAAAGAAACACTTACCGAATACCTCAAGTATGAGATGTTGGGTTTGTTGCCGGTAAGTATTTCATATGGGGTCTTGTCCAAGATCTTCCGAAGGTAGAGCCGGTTTGATGAGTGACAAGCAGTGGATATGGCTTCAGCCCAAAAATTATAAGGAGACTTGAATTCAGCTAGCATAGATCTTGCCATATCCATCAAAGTCCGGTTCTTCCTCTCGGCTACACCATTTTGTTGAGGGGTGTCTTGGGGAATATTGGTGTCTAATCCCCTCTTCGCTAAGAAACTCGTTTAAAGTGTAGTTCTTGAATTCTGTGTCGTTGTCACTTCTAATTGCCAAGATGGGAACAATGTGTTGACGTTGAACTTCATTGGCAAAGTCGATGACAGTTTGTTGAGTCTTACTTTTCAGCTTGAATAAATATACCCATGTATATCTTGAGTAATCATCGACGATGACCAAGCAATATTTCTTCCCACCAAGACTTGCATGAGAAGGAGGACCAAATAAATCCACATGGAGTAATTCCAAGATCCTCTTCGATGACACAATAGTCTTCCTCTTGTGGGGAGAATCATGCATTTTTCCTTCAACACAAGCCCTGCAAACACGATCTTTGGCAAAAGAGACATTGTTTTTTAGTCCAAGAATGTGGCCACCCTTTTGGAGACTTTGCAAAGTTCTCATGTTGACATAGGCTAAACGGCGATGCCATAGCCAGCCCACGTCGGCCTTTCCAAATAGACACATCGGACCCGGAGTGGTTTTCCCCGAGAAGTCCACCACATACAGGTCATTTTTGACGTATCCAACGAAAGCGACCTTTAGAGATTTGCTCCATAAGAGTACCACCAAATCATCATCGATAAAAATAGCAAAACCCATCTTGCCAAGGGCATGAACAGAAATAAGATTGTAGCCAAGGGTCTCAACAAGCATGACGTCCACGAGAGAGATATCGTGGGTAACCACAACCTTGCCAAGACCCAATACCTGAGATTTAGACTTATCACCATAGGAGACTGTGATATTATCAAGATTTGGACGCATCTCCGTGATGATCTCCTTGCTTCCGGTCAGATGACTAGTGCAACCACTATCCAGCACCCATTTCGACCCACCGGAAGCATAGCCCTGCAAGAAAATTACTTCTTGGTTTTAGGTACCCATTTTTCAATGGGTCCTTTCATGTTAGTAACAAGGGTCTTTGGGACCCAAATAGACCAAGCAATATATTCATCAAAAGGACCAACATAATAAGCATAAACATCGCCATAATCATCACAAAAGAGTTCATAATTCGGATTGTGAGACCCTGCAAAACCAATATTATTAGTCTTGTCTTTTGTGACAACCTTCTCAGCAGTGCTTGTCTTTAATTGCACATTCTTGGTCTTGTTCTTCTTGGTTTTCTTCTTCTTGGACTTGGTGACATACCCAAGTCCCTCTTTACCATGATTTGACCTTTGCTTGCCAAGGACTTCATCAAGCACACCTTTGTCCTTTGTAGTGATGTCCTTGATCACTCCTTTTTCCACACTAGCATTTTTCTTGTTACTATATGTTGAGTTGGACGAGCTAGGAGTATCATATTCTGCCAATCGACTTTGAAGCTGATCATGTGACTCATTGAGAATAGAGAACTCGTTTTTCAACGCCTTGTGAGCATTGTCAAGTTTCTCCAATTCCTCGGAGAGTCTATCATGAGCAGCCCCAAAGTCAATCCTTTCCTTCTTTAACTTCTTTGCCTTGGTGACAACATTGTCACGTTCCTTAACGAGTTTAGTCACAATTTATTCATGTGACTCTTCCATAGACTCAAGACTCTCTTCAAGAGAGACCCGAGCTTCTTCTTCTTCAAGAGCATTTTTTAGGGATGCAATTGCATCCTCCCTTTCAATTCTGCCCTTTTCTTCGAGGAGTGCTTCGTTTTGGGCCAGCTGATCCATAAGAGCCTCAAAACGAACTTTGTGCTCACCTTGCAAGTTAGTATAGAAATAATCCAAAGCAATAATCTCTTCTTTAACCTTAAGACTAGCAGGATCATCCATGTCTATCATAGCCTTGGGAAAATAAGAGTTAGAAGAAGTTACCTCGGAGCTTCTTGCCATGAGGCAAGTAGCATTCTTGTTGATGATGTTTTCGTTTGGAGAGTCGAAGAGAGATGTTGATGTAGATGTGGTGGCTATAGCAGCCACCTCTTGAGAGCTATCGTCCTCGTCCTCATCTTCACTCCCCGATGAATATTCTTCTTGAGCTACTAGAACAATCTTTGGTTGCTTCTTGAAAGGAGCATTTTTCTTTACAAACTGTTTCTTACGTGGAGCTTTTGATTTGTCCTTTAAAATGAGTCTTCCTCCATTATCCTCTCTACTTTGATATGGACACTCAGCTACGAAGTGCAGCCGGTCACCACAATTAAAGCATGTTCTCAGCTTGGGACCATTTTCTTTTCTTCCATAGGCTCCACTTTTGCGATCTAGTTCAGCTTTAGCCTTGGCTGGATCTTTCCAAAAGTTTCTTGCATAAAGAGCCAAGTATTGTCCGTGGATCCTTTTTATATCTTCGGGATAGTCCAGGCCTTCTACCGCATATTCATCATGATCAATCACACTAGTCTTCAAAGCCATGTTGACCCCCTTTTGCATCCCCATAGCTCGAGCACGAGCATCTTGACATTCTTGGCGCCACTTTGAAGGCGGCCATTTCTTGCATTACCTCATTGGATGACATGAGGTGATAATTATGCCTACCTTGGAGACTTTTCAAATCTGTGGGCTCAAATGGCATAAGAGCACTGACATACTTGTGCTTGATCCAAGCATCATCAACATGAGCTGCACCGTGGTTTCTGAAGGTTGTAGCTATTGCCTTGAGCCTCCTATACATGTCCTCGTGGTCTTCTCCATCCAGCATATAAAATCCTTCAGCTTCATTGCTCAAGGCATCATATCTATTCCTTCTCATACTTTCATTTCCGATGAAGAGCTCGGTGAGAGCATCCCAAGCTTCTTTAGCTGTGCTAAGATGCTGAATGTGTGGCATGTCTTTATCACCCACACCAAGTCAGTATCATGTGTAGAGCTGTAGCATTGAGTTGGCTATCGACCACTTCTCTCCTTGTGAGATTGTTAGGATTTCCAACGTGAAGACCATTTTCGATGATCTTCCACAACTCTATGGAGGAACTGCACACATGAGATTTCATCAAAAATTGCCATTGAGAGAAAGTAGAAGCTGACAGTTTGGGTGGATCACCCCTATTATGTATGTGTGGGTGAGGAATAGGCGGATCAGGGGAATACACATGAGAAACCTCATTGTATCCATCCTTACCGCTATCCTTTTTCGAGGAGGAGCTCTTACTAGTATCATCACCTACCACTTCGTTATCTTTGGAAACAGTTTTACCCGTTTCCTTGGATTGGAGTGGTATCCTCGAGTTAGATGGAGGTGATCTGCGGATGTGGAGAGACGCATTATCAATTGACGCATCTCTTCCATCTTAGCCTCCATTGAACTCACCAAGGTTGTTTCCAACGTCTTGAGATCGTTCATGGTGACTACCTCCGGAGCATCACTCCCATCTCCCTTGGAACCCATACTTCTCTTAGGCGGTTAAGCCCGAAATAAGAGCCGAGGCTCTGATACCAATTGAAATGGATCGTATGGGCACCTAGAGGGGGGGTGAATAGGTGCTAACCAATTTTTAATACTTTTTCAATTTTAGGCTTGACACAAAGTAAATTCTCTAGATATGCAACTACGAGAATTTTCCTATATGTAGCCCTAACTACTAAGCACGTAAAAGAGGAGCGAGGAAACCGTAGTGGAGCACGCGGAGACACAGGGATTTGTTTTACCGCAGTTCCTTCCTTGTTAAGGGAAGTACATCTGCGTTGGAGGGTGGGCGGTTCTAAGACCACCATACAATAGGCCTCACCCTATTCTCCGATGGATCTCGCCACGAGGGGCTTGATCCACCTTCTCCACTATTGGATCCCTTCAAGGCGGGAACGGTGCCTTTTACAACACTATCGGGGCACACACCCACAACCGAATTGGGGGCTCCCGGGATGACAACAAGCTGCCACAAGAACAAGGTTTATCAATATAAACAAAAACGAGGATCTAGATATTTGCAAGAAATACTAGATCAGAGGTTCTCCAAATGAATGGAGAGGAGATGAAGCGCTTGATTGCTGATGATGAAGACCGAGTTCTCCTCCTTTGATTCCCCAAGGGATGGGGCCTTTGGGTGGATCTAGGTGGAGCACTCTTGTATGAAGCTTTCAGATCTGATCTGTTCTTTTTCGAGATGAATCAAGAGTTCTGGCAGGAGGGGGATGGCTGGCTTAAATACCCCCTCCCCAGATCTGGCCGTTGCACTTTGGGGGCGGATTATCCGCCCCCCACTTGGGGCGGATTATCCGCCCCCTAGGAAAACTCCGTCCCAAGGGCGGATTCTCCGGGGGAAACTCCGTCCCCACTCTAGGGCTTGCGCCTTGGTGAAACTTGGAGAAGATCTTGGGGGGCGGATAATCCGGCCCCCCTGAGGGGCAGATTATCCGGCCTAGCCGGAAAGTCCGGCCAAAACTCCACCCCCTCTCTGGGGCTTGCGCCTAGGCGATGAGCAGGAGGGGCGGATTATCCGGCGGGGCCGGAGAATCCGGCCAAAATTCCGCCCCCCTTCTGGGGCTTGCGCTTCCTTGGGCAGAGGGAGGGGCGGATTATCCGCCCCTGGTGGGGCCGGATTATCCGCGCCCAAAGGCAGAGTTCTGAGCTGCAACACTTCAACACACATTAAATGATCCTTGGTATTGTTATCTAACACACAAAACACTAGGGATTAAGAAAGGTTCTTTCACCTTCCTTCTATCCAACTTGGGTTTGGGTATGGATTAAAACTCCCCTCTCCCAAGCCTCCCTCCCTCTCATAAATAGAGGGGGAGGGCTGCCCTAAAGAACAAACAACCAGCCCTCCCTACCCGTGCCGTGCTGCCACCGCCGCCTCGCCCCGCCGTCGGCCCGTCGCCGTTGCCCTAGCCGCCGCCGACACCACGTCCTCCTCTCCGGCCTTCTAAACCTAGATCGTCGGAAAACCTAGATCCACCATAACTCGTACCGGCTTAGGCGAAGCCCTGCGGGATCTTCCCTCTACTTCTGACACCACGTCGTCATGCTGCTAGAATCGCGAGGGGAGAACTACAACCTCCGCTGCCTGCTGCAACAAGGGAGAGGAAGGTCTTCATCGAGTACCGAACGTGTGACCGACTGCGGAAGCGCTGCCGGAACGCAGCGCCGAAAGAAAAGTCTACGCGATCTAGAGATCGGCAAGGGTGAGTACTCTAATCAACTCGTTAACCGCTTTGGAATCTTCAAGGGTGAGTACTCTAATCAACTTGTTGCTACAATCTAGTAGATAGATCTTGACTTGTTTTTGTGCATGCGGTAGAACTTTTTTGTTTTCCATGCTACGAACCCTACATATGTAGCTCCAATATGTTCGCACCATAGAATAGGTGGACTTTTTTTAATCACTCCAAGTTCACCACGGAGGGCTTGTGCCCAAATTAACTCAGAAGTAGCATTAGCAAGTGCCTTGTACTCAGACTCTATACTGGAACGAGAAACAATAGCCTATTTTATGGTACTCCGTGACACTAGATTTCCTTCATAATAGATGGCAAATCCCCCGTTGATCGGCGGCCATTAGGATCACCCACCCAGTCAGTATCAGAGAAAGCTGACAAGAGCGGCGTAGTAGAAAAGGGGCACAACAACAACCCATGTGACAGAGTACCCTGCACATAGCGTAGGATACGCTTGACCGCCGACCAATGAGAACACCGAGGAGCATGAAGAAACTGACACACTTTATTGACCGCGAAGGACAAATCTGCGCGTGTCATGGTGAGGTACCGTAGACCACCAACATTACTACGGTAACAAGTATAGTCATCAGCTGAAAGGAGAGTGCCATCAGTAGCTAAAAGTATCTCAGAAGCAACCATAGGAGTAGTTACAGGAGCACACTTCTGAAGTCCAGCTTTAGTCAACAACTCAGAGGCATACTTACACTGACTGAAAAGAAGGCCACTACAGCGGGGAGTTTGTACCTCAATGCCAAGGAAATAATGGAGTGGACCAAGATCCTTGAGAGAAAATGAAGAGCCAAGTTGCTGAATAAGATGATCGGACGAGGTCACCACAATAATGTCATCAACATAAACCAGGAGGTAGAGGGTGACTTTCGGCCGTCACAGAATAAACAAGAATGTATCAGCTGTAGAGGGTGTAAAACCAAGGGCAGAAAGTACAGAACTGAGTCTGGTATGCCATGTGTGAGGAGCCTGTTTGAGACCGTAGAGAGCCTTATCAAGCTGATACAATGGCTAGTGTAGCTAGGATCCTGTCGCATAAAGACCTTCTCCTCAAGAACCCCATATAAGAACACATTCTGAATATCAAGCTAACGAAGGTGTCATCCATGAGAAAGAGCCATCGACGATAGGAGACGAATGGTAATGGGCTTCACCATTGGACTGAAGGTGTCCCCATAGTCAAGGCCATAACGCTGCTTGAATCCCTTTGCAACGAGACGAGCCTCGTATCTGTCAATGGACCCGTCAGCTTGCCTCTTAATTTTAAATACCCATTTGCAATCAATGATGTTCATTCCTGATCACGGTGAAACTAGGCGCCATGTCTGTTTTTTAAGAGCGGAGTACTCGATATCCATAATATTGCGCCAATGAGGAGACGAGAGAGCAGCACGAAAATCATGCGGCTCGGTATTCAGCAGGGCAGGATCAGACGACTTGGTGGTATTCCTACCATCAGTCCGAACTTTCTCCTGGCCAATACCATGTTGGAGACACATGAACATACGAGGAGGCGCTGACAATGGTATCTCATCGATAGGGGTTGACGTAGAAGGCGACGAAGAACTATCTGCCGCGCTGGTCAATGAGGCGGAGCCGGACGAGTGGGCCACCTCGGCAGGCGACAAGGCCGACGAGCGGGTGATGAGTACATACTAAATGTAGGCATGCATACTGAAATCTCAAAAGAAAAAAGAAAGTGTACGTACGCACGTTAATATGCTATGATGTCCGCGCCACGCATCAACTGCTGGTATGAGCACTTGCGCGGATGACCATGTGCATTATGTAGGTCGATCACGTCTGGATCGATGTCGCCTATTTCCCACGCACGCGCATATTCACGCCTATACACTCCTACGAAATCCGTGCTGCTGCTACCCTCCTCCTTGTGACATGACTGACAGAGATGTGCATCCGCACCGGGACCAAATCATTGTTGCGACTCAGGGCATCTTCACCAAGGCCGACTCAAACGGTCTACGTGTGTTCGAACTGTCCACGCGGACACTTAGGATTTGCGTGACGTCTCAGCGGGCCGACCTATTCGACGAAACGCGTTTGGTCTGACCCATTCATGCATCTAATCTGGGGCTCGGTTGCGTCGGCCCGGACGCGCGCTTTTTCGAGCGCGTCCTTCTTTATTATTGCGGCCCCTCCCGCCAGTGGCACAGAAATCACACCACTCCCTCCTCCAAAAAACCTCTCCCAAATTTTCACTGGCTGGAGCGGAAGGGAACGCGATGGATCCCGCCGCCATGGTTGATGTTGTACCCTCCTCCGCCAAGAAGCGTCGACGGCCGAGGAAGCCCGCAAAGGACCAGACGTTCGGAGGAGCGGAAGATCGAGTCGGACAAGAGCAAGGAATGACAATAAAGAGCCCAACACTAGATATTAGCAGTATAAAAGTGCAAGATTGGTAATAGCATAGTACACCATGCATATGTAGCATGTATAGCTAGCCGATAAACTAACTAGATTGTCTAGATATTGTGGTCATGCTAAATATATCGGATTATCTTATTTAGGTATCTCGGATAATCTGCATAAAATGTCGGATTATCCTTATCCGTCGGATATCATCAATACCATATCCGCTACCATATCCGTCGGATATCCGCTCGACAAATATCCACATCCGCATCCATATCCGTCGAATATCTAAACAGGCATACCATATGCTCAAAAACGGACGTGGATATGGATTGGAGCAAAAATTATCCGTACCATTTACATTACTACCTAGGACAGCTCACTGGTAGAAAACAGGACACTAGTCCCGGTATGTAAGAGGCTTTAGTCTCGGATTGCAATCTGGAACTAACGTATCAGGACTAAAGGTTAGACCTTTAGTCCCGCTTCTGTTACAAACCGGGACTAGATTGTCTCCACGTGGCCCCGCTACGCGCGCTGGACTGGAGGATATTTAGTCCCGGTTCGTAACACAAACCGGGACTAAAGTTCTTTTATCGCGGCAACGTTTTGCACCAAACTGCTGCACGGCAGGAGGTGGGGTTTTAGGGTTTTAAGGTTTTCTTTTTTTGTGTTTGATTATTTTTCATTTTGTGTTTTCATATACATATTATTCTACGTTACTACATGTTGTATACATTGATGCATATATATATAATTTTACTCACGATAACATAAATACATATAAATATATACACAACCGAGACTAGAGCTCGTCTAATTGATTTACACCAAGATATTACATCGAATATTGTCCTTTTGTGTCTATCCATGATTACACGAAGGTCTATCCACGTTGTACTCTCCTTTTGTGTTTATGATGTCCTTGAGCAAAAATCTCGGCAACTCCTTTTGAATTGCTAGTAGGCGTTTATGTGGTAGGAGCTTATCCCGCATCGCATCCAACTATATATAAAGAAGTAGATCATTATGAATGGAACTTAACAAAAACTATGGTATAGAATAAATTGCGAATATATTGTTTACGTACTTGAAGAAAGTCTGTGCCCTGTTCCATACACCCACGAATGAACTCGCATACATAATATCCACATAAATTAGTCCTCTGTGGCTGCGTCGCACACTTTTCGATCGAGAATATAATTCAATCAGATAATAATCAAGCATGATAATTGTATGAATGATAATTGTAATACCCACATAAATTAGTTCCCTAGCTCTCGTACTACTTACCGGGACCGTACGAAAAGTGATCCCCTCACGCCATTCACCACGAACCTCCTTCGTGAACCTTTTCCAAACCCTGTCTGGCAAAAAAGAAATGAATGAGTTATTAATTAGTTTACATCTCAGAGAATTAACGAAAGATACATATATAGTGCGATAATGATTGAAATTACTTTTGGAGGCAATCAATTATGTTGCGGTAGTCTTCCATCGGCTTCTTTAACGAGTCCGAGATTTCCACTTTTGCACGGTCAACGTCAATGTTTAGAAGAATCCAGTGATAGCTGCGCACGTTTATATACACTTAACATCTAGTAAACAAAAATTGAATGTGTACAAGACAGTAAGACTCTTACCCATAGTTGTAAGGAAATAGAATTTATGTCTTGTAATGTTGCTCCATTAAAAAACATTAGCAAGTTATCCTCCGTTTCCTCGAGGTTATTTATTACCGTATGTCCATTAACTCTGTTTGGGTCAACGAACCCAATGCTGTAGATTGACTTTCTTCTACATTCTTGAATCTTCATTCTGCATATATAATAGCATATAGAAGGAGATATATAGTGAGGATAACGACAGGAAATGAATTGAACGAGCTGAGTTAGTGACTTAATTACTTACAGACAATAGCAGCTGAGGAGAGACTTGTCGAGGGCGTCTAGGTTGAATAACTGAAATAGTTCACAAAGTTCAATGGAGATCTAAATGCAGACGGAAGTACTCCTCTCCAACTTTACATACGAGAAATTGTCTCCCTTCCTTTGTGACTTTCAAGTACCAGATATGCAACAGTCGCATATGTGTTGGCAGATCATCGAATACCTCATCGCTGACCAGAGGCTCCCCTTGGACAAATTTTCGTGCTATTGATCCCTTGGCGACATTATCTCCGCCGGCTAGAAGTGCTTCGAGGGGCACGTTACACTCGTTGGCTAATTTAATAGCTAATTCCATATCTATTCCACCTTGGGTGGTCTGGGGTAACACCTAGAGCGGGGTGATGGATTGTTTTGCCTATTGGCCGAGCTGGGCAACTTCTTTTGATTTTCTCCCGCTTGCACTGCTTGATGACTTTTCTTTTAGTGTCTTCGTAAGACAGCGTGTATAGTCATCTTTCCTATTTAACACATGTTGGGGTGGTTGCTCAAGGAATGCCTTGAAGTGCTTCTTGACTTTTGGATCAACTACCACATGTGGCTCGGGTTGTTTTGGTGCAAAATGGGCCTTCACTTCGGCCCGGGAGATCACCGCGCTTTCCTCATCAGTCCGGTGATAAGCTAACTTGGGAGGAGACGCCGGTAATCTTGGGAGGGGATCTTGTCGTTTTTGGCGTCGGGTCTCCCTCGACGTAGCGGTGTTATTCTTCCGCTTTCTTCCCTTTGATTCAATGGGCGGAGGCGGAGGCGCCGAAGATGGAGATGCAGTCGCGCTGCAATCCCTCTCAGGAAGGGGTGGACTATTGTTTCTTGGTGGAGACGGTGGACTCGGAGATGATGGTGGCCTTGGAGGTGATGGATTGCTTCTCG
This sequence comes from Avena insularis, assembly GCA_023614405.1. Classification (NCBI taxonomy): domain Eukaryota; kingdom Viridiplantae; phylum Streptophyta; class Magnoliopsida; order Poales; family Poaceae; genus Avena; species Avena insularis. Next base: position 3,331,150 of record CM042691.1, read on the forward strand.
GAGGAGAAGATTGCCTTGGCGCCCAGCCTGGAAACACGATGTGTTGTTTTTTCCAAAGAATGATCCCACGCTCCACTTCTCCAAGTGTTTTCTCCCCTTCGCCTGCAGGGATGTCAAGCTCAAGTGATCGACATGTCGGTTCAAATTCATCCACACCGACACGAGCATAGCCAGCTGGAATCTGACTTCCATGGTAGGTTGCTTTCGGTGGACAAGGTAAAGAAAAGCCGAGCGCCACCTTCATAGAAATGTTCTTCACTGTGACATGTAGCTCACAAGCTGTCCTTGCCTCGACTTCATCCACGGGGTAGCGAACCATTGTTGCAGTGGCTGTATCATCTATCACCGGTGCATTATTGTCCATCAGCATTGGATTATTAGCTTGTACCTCCGTGGAAGCCACGCTGCTTCTCCGCTGAGTTGGGCCCACCGGACTGTCTAACGCAGGATCTTGCTATCGGGTCAATACTCTAAGTTCATTAATCTGCTCCTGCTGCAGCTTGAACATGGCTTGAAATTCCTCGTTCCTTTTTTCAACAGCCTCCAACCGCACTGCCTCCTCCGCCTTCTGCCGGTTCGTTTTTCCGGATCGGCTTCTATAAGTGTCGATGTCAGCGGGAAACCCTGTCTTCCATGGAATAGATGGGCCAAAGCCTCGTGTTCGTCCGACTTTTTCAGGATTCCCGAGGGCATATGTCAGCTCATCGTTCTCTCTGTCGGGAATGAACTTTCCATATTTTTTTAGTTGTATCACTTTAACAAGTTCATCTTGGGTTTAGTAATGGCCTTCTTTGTAACAATAATCTCCTCGGTTTCAGTGTCATACGACCCCCCATGCCCAAGGAGCCAATTTTTTGACCTCATGGGCCACTGATTTATAGCTGGCATGACCCCTTTTTTACGCATTTCTTTCTCGGTTTTTTCCCACTTCGGCGCGGCCGTCTTGTAGCCACCTGTCCCCATAGTATGGTGATATTTCTTTTTGGCCGCATTTATCTTATTCTTTACTGACTTGGTCGTAGCTGCTTCTGATTCCTTGTATTTCACAAATGGGGTCCAGTTATCCCCGCTTCTCCGGTGAATGGCGATTGAATAATGACCCTTCTTGGCATAGTTGTTGTACAATCTTTTCTTCCGGTCCTTGAACTGTCTGCCCATCTTCTTAAGGGCCCACTTTCTGACTTGCAACCTCAATGCCTCAGTGAGTTCAGGAGTGTCCAATTCAGGCAGAGAGAAGTGTGCCATGAGTGAATTCCAAAGACAATCTTTGGCTCTGTCATCAACAAAAGTTTCTCCAACTCGATCACTTTTCTTTCCTAGCTTATTCCACTTTTGAGTAGTGATCGGGATGGCGTCCCTGACTATCGCTCCGCATTGGTATACAAATACACTTGCGGCCTCTTTCGGTTCCAAAGGTTCGCCGAACTCAGACACTAGATCAATAGTGAAACGCATACCATCGGCCAACTTTTTGGTCGGGCCTCGTTTCCTTGCAGAAGATTCGCCTGATGCGGAGGTCTAAGAGAAGAAACAGTCGTTAGTACATATATATATATATATATGAATCAACTAATGCATCTACTAGCTCGTGATCAGCAGAGGCTTTATATACCTCGCCGGTCTTTGCTATGGTGTCTCCACCGTCAGTTCCACCGTCGTCTCCACCAAAGAATTCGTCATAGTCGTCTCTTCCGTCAGGTTCATTCAAGTTGAGGTATTGGGAGCCATCATCATCTCCATCATTGTCTGCTCCATCATAATGGTAACCTCCTGTACCCTCATCTATCATGTTGTACATGATGTGCTCTTCGTTGTATCTACCGTCCATAACTTAACTAATACAAAAGAAAGATAAAACCATTTTGCTTAATGCGATAAAATAAAGGAAGATAAAGTAATCTAGCTTAAACAATGCGATAAAGAAAGATAAAGTACCAATTAAACAACAATACATCTCGAGTAATCCAGCTAGTACAACAATAAAGTACCAATTAAACAACAATACAACCCTATTACACATCTAGCTAGCTCAGCGGAGACATCGAGCCCCGGCTACTGAGCCGCGGGAGGTGTGCACCCAAAGTGTATGAACCGTCACCGGAGAATATGTCGGGTAAGGTGCCTGAATGTAGCATCCCAATTGTCTAACAATTGTAATGCTACTTGGTCTAGTAATATAATGGCTACTTCATATATATATAATTGTTGCATCATCATTATATCATGCTCATGTCATCATGCCACCTTGCATTTGAGCATCATATAAAACCCCTTTTGTTTTGGTTCTTCTCTCATATGCATTGTAAATTGTATTTGCCTCTTGATATTGTATTTGGTTCTTGATATATTGTTTAATGCCCAAGTTGAGTTGGGGGCATATCTTTTATTGGACTCCACCACCTTTCTTGTCATCACCCCATCATTCCACCATTCCACCATATATGAGCATTGCAACTTATTTGGTTTTACCTCTAGCTCATGTGGGTTGGGATGGATCCAATTCTATCTCCACTTGCTCTCATATATGCACCATATTGTTTCCACATTATTGGTTTATGAGAGCCACATGGCCACCTTTGCATGCCTTGTGAGTGGAACCCTTTTCCTAGCTTCCATATGGGTTGTTTTGGGGTTATTATCATGTTGGGATATTTTTGGGCTTACTAAATACCTAGTGGCACCTACACACTAGCATGTCCCATTTGTATTCAAATATGATCATCTCCATCTACTCCACTTGGAACTTTCATGTAAATCCTTAGCTTGGCCCTTACCCCATATTTTTGGAATGCATATGTATAAATGCCATGGATATTTAATTTGTTTTCACAAGGTTAAAACATGGCATTTAATGTTTTGCATGGGCCATGCAAAGCACCACCCTTCTTTCTCCTTTGGTTTTTCTTTGGTTTTTGAGTGGATCTTTTCTTTTGAGAGCTTCCCTTTCTCTCTTATTCAAAACCCCATCGTCTTGATCTTGTGTTTGGATCATGTTAAAACCCTCACACCACCTCATCCACCTATTCTTGTTTGATCTAGCTTGGTGCATGCAAGTAGCCAAACCCTAAGCACCCTCCCCCCTCTCTCATCTCTCCTCTCTATACCATGCTGGTCCCATCTAGCCTCCTTACCCCCTCTCTCCAAAACCCTAACCCAAGACTACCCTCTACCTAACCCGAGGCCACCATCTAACCTAACCCGAGCTAGTCCCTCCCTCTCTTCTCTCCCTCTGCCTCAGCAGGCCCCACCAGCCCGAGCCTGCCCTCCAACCCACGAGCTCCCCTCCTCCCTGGTCCCTCTCTTCCCTCTCTAAGCTACAGGACAAGAAGGAGGCAAGAGAGAAGACCTAACCCGAGCTACCCTCCTCACCTTTATGCAAAGCCACAACCACCCATGTGCTCCCCCTTTCCTCCCTGATCTTTATCTGCTAACCAAGCACCACCCATCCCCTTCCATCTCCAGATCGAGATCTGAAGCTAGCCTCCCTCTCTCTTCCTCATCAAGGAGGCCATGGCCATCTCCATGCCCAAAACCCAAACCTTAGCCCGTCTACACCATGTCCTTGTCAATCGGGTGAGTGCAGCATGCCGAGGACGTCCAGCATCTTCCTCTGCCTCCTATGCTTCGCCTAGTACCAATATACGTCGCCGGATCTCGCCGGAACCTCACCAGCGCCGCCATGGACCCGAGAAGCAGGAGATACCAGGACCTCTGCCTCTGCCCCGATCTGCTCCACCTCTAGCTCCATCAACGTCACCGACGCACTCCTGGTGAGCCCCTCCACTCACTAGACATGCTCTCCACCTCCCTGTCTTTTCAGACGCCGCCCTGCTCATCGGCGCCAAGGTGCGTTCGCGTTCGCCATCATTCACCGGCCCGGTGCTTGCGTGCGGCAGCCGACAATGCAACCTTTTGTTCCGCACGTTGCCCCGTCGTCCCTGATGATGTTTTGCGAAAGCCTTCTGAACGAAAGTTGTAGAACTCGCGAGTATCCATTGCCACAGTCCTTCATTGCCACAGGATCCTTTTGTGAACTCGCGAGGATCCTTCTTCGTTTTTCGTTTTTACTTCAACTTCATTTTCGCTTTGTATCCATTGCCACAGTCCTCGCGAGTTCAGGAAAATCCCTGGTAATCTGACGACGAAGTTCAGACCTTTTGCACTCGGCCGTCCTCTGTTCTCCATTGATTCCCGACGCATAGAGTCCTCCGATGGAGAGAACCTAAACAATAAAGTCGTAGGACTATGTCCCTTCTACAACTTTGGTTTTTACGGCGTCAAGGAATTCCTAGTGGTTTGCTCGCCATCGTCATTCCAATCCTCGTTTCAGCTAGCCTAATTCGCGAACCGATCTTCAGTTTTGTCAGGTTCCAAACCAACCCAGCGAGAAGTTTTTGCAGAATAGACCCTGAGCTTTCCTTTTTCCTAACCCGCGGTCCTACCCCACCCAGTCCTCTATGCCAAATCAGCACCGTGGCCCACCTGTCATCCACTGTGGCTAGGTGAGACATGATGAGAAACCCTTTTCTGCTAGTGTCGCCAGTCAGCAACGGTCCCACCGTGCGTTCTTGGCTGTGGTCTGAGCGAGTACAAAATGTTTTCTGCGTGCTGTTTAATTAAAACCTTTTCAAATTTGTTTTAAATTCAAATTCAAATCTGTTTTCAAATAATTTTTAAAATATAAATCCAAATAATACAAATAATATATGTTTTCAAATCAGAAAATTATGAGGAATTCAAATATGCTATCCAAAATATATTTTGAACACTTAAAATTTCAAGTTGATTTAAATTACATTAAAATGCCCTTTTGCATTAATTAATTAATAACTTTTGATTTATAACTCCAAATTTAACAAATGATATGTCTAAAATGATTAGCTCGACGAGACCTTTCTGTTTATGCATTCCTTGTTCTGTTTTGCAGCATGCATCATATAAATATAATGTAATCAGCAACTAATATGAGGATAAAATGTGGCCAAAACTCAATAAAATGTTTACTTCCTGTTTTCTCACCTCACCCATGCCATGCTACTTTATTGCCATGAAAATTGTGCATCATTCATCATGGCATGATTGGTTGCTTGTCGCATTTTATTCTTATGCTTGTGCACTTTATTTATGTTGGCCCTTGTTTGTTTGGTTCTTCTTCGAATAGACGCTGAGCAAGGGATATATCAAGAAACCCAGGAGCACTACCTAGATCCTTCTCTCGCTTCAACGGAGCTGCCAGGCAAGCACTAACACATGCTTGCATACATATAGTACCTATTGCCTCTTTCTTATTTTTGCATCATTGAGTCGCGATTGCATTAAATTGAATCCCAACTATTGCATAGCCTTTACTTTTAAACCCCACCGAAGCTTGTTCCTCCATCCCATGAGCCATTACTACAGGAGTTGTTTGAGCCATGCGAGTCGTAGAACAGCATGTGTAGGGTATGTGAGTGTCTGATGGATAACGAGGTACCTAAACAACTTAACCTGAGTAGTATGGGATAACTAATAAAAGTGGCACCGGTGAGCAATATCTGCTATTTGGTTTTTCATGCTCACTTGAGTCCTGTTCCTTGAATATTCGCGCTATCTACATCCGGGAGGCTTATGAACCCCCCTGAGCCAGAGCTTGATTCATTCTTATTTCTTGGGGCCACAAACTAGTTTGAGGTTTTATTTACTATCCTATACTTATGCCATGCTTTACTGTTTTATTTAAATTGTGCGAGGTCTTGCACCTTTGTCATGTTAGGGAAGCGAGTGTTTTCGCGGTGTCGACAAGCCCGATCACACTTTCGGGTTCCCAACATGCTGACCGTCCACCCAAACCTTGAGTCCGTTTCGGAGTCAGCTAACTTCGTTGCGGGTAGCTTAATGGGGTGGCCCCCTAAAATATTTCTGAATCTGGTGTTTGCTTTGTCGTGAAGGCCTCGTTGGGTTTTGATTTGGTTTTTCCGAGGTTGATCGAGTGTGTGTTGCTATTTGTGCACCCTAGGTAAAACTTTCAAAGCCGTGTCCCATGTTATGGACGACTTGGAGCACAGTTTCTCGATCATAGACAAGTATAACTAAAGTACCGCTTTAATTTGACTAAGTAACTGACTAGTAAATAGTGCAACACTCATGGAATGGATAATAAAACTGCCAACGGATGGGGGTTGTTCGTCCGCTTCCTCGTTGGTAAGCGAGGAGGAGGATGGATCTGTTAATATTACTGTTATAACTGTTGTTCTTAATTCACGGACATCCGTCTATCTTTGGTTAGGCGGATGGTTAGCGAGTATCTATAGAATTGTTAGGGTTTATCTTTTGCTGCAATTGCGTCACCCCAGGTTGTGTCCCCTTTAGAGGCATAAAGACTTGCTGAGTACCCCTAGGGTCTCACACGATAAATTATTTGATTCAGATGAACAGGTACACTCACAAGATGGATCTTTGGGTGGAGGAGACGGACGATGTGGGCAACGATCATTCGGTGTAGAGATTCCGGGAACGGGGATCCGTGAGATCTGTGGGCGGGATGTGTTTATTTATGGGGCATCTTATGCCGATTTGCTTCTTATCCGTACTCGGATCTTGTTTGCCGCTTCCGCCTGATACTCTGATGTTTGATGTATGGGGAGATATCCTAAACTATTATATCTATCTAGGATATTTGGATCTTGCCGTATGGTGTTGCAATATTTCTATTTCTTTTAGATGGAATGGCTCTGATGTACTGTTGTATGGTGGCTTGCATACATACTCATTTGTGTATGTAGTTGATCCCTTCGCCTGCCGATTACGCCGCCCGTTCTTGTCCCGATGTTTGGAAATGGTTGGGACGGCCGAAAGGTCTACCTATGAGTGGCATTTGGGCCCCACCGTACTATTTCAACCATTTCCGCTCATCCAGGCTTGTAACTAGGAGCGTAATTTACTGAGGTAGTTACACTGAAGCAGCTGCCAGGTATTGGCGTCCCGGACTCCTAAAATGTGCATGTAGCGCCGGAAGTGCTCGTCCTCCTCCCTGACACGACGCTGTACCACCTCGTCAGGGTCCGGCTCCCTCAGCATCGCACTTGGACCACTCGGCCGCCACCACAGAAGATCCGGGTCGACGACGACACCCGGATTCCTCACGAGACGACGTCCCCCGGGTGGTAGCACCTCCCAGTGCCAGCCCGGCGGAGCCCAGCCCGGCGGAGCCCAATATACACATGCATGCACAATATGGGCACCGTATCACAAACTATGTCGCGATTCAACACATAACATCCGTCTCTTGGACCGAAAGCCATGAAACCTCGAACATGATAGGTCATTTTGTGAAGGTTTTTTGGAGACATAATCAGTATACCAAGTTTGATATTTTTCCTTGCAACTATGTCACATAATATCACACCACGCGAAGGATTTACATTGTTCAGACCTTTTTTGAATTTTTATGCCCGTTTTGAATTTTTTGCCATTTCGAACTTAGGTCAAAACAGCGTGCGTGAAGATAGGGGATGGGAATGTTAGAACTTGCATTGGATCTCTGAAAAAACAACATATTGTGAGTCTAAAAATGATTTTTTCAAAAAATCACGGACGTTAGATCATGTACTTGTAGTTCAAACCGGACCCACTTCCTACCGATTCGGCAGACATTTGTATTTTTCACCCGGGAAGGACAGAAAGGTTTGAGATCCCCCGGTTGGGATATAGTTCACGTAAGGTGGTCTACTATTTTATAAAAATGGGATGGTAGCATTCTGTAACTGCATTTTGGTGGCTGCTTCACAAAACGACCCGTCTTTTTGCGCTCGGAAAATGGAAATGGCCATTTTCCCGCCATATCCCGCCGCTTCCTGCCATGTTTTTGCCGCCCTTTCCCTCTGAACGGTACTTTTAGTACCGGTTGTAGCCACTAACCGGGACTAAAGATATTTCCCGCCATATCCCACCGCTTCCCGCCATGTTTTCCCGCCCTTTCCCTGTGAACGGTGCTTTTAGTCCCGGTTGTAGCCACTAACCGAGACTAAAGATATTTCCCGCCATATCCCACCGTTTCCCGCCATGTTTTCTAGCACTTTCCATCTATATATAGGCCGACCACACCATGGCTATCCATACATCCACACCTTCCTCTCTCACAACTATGGACAGTGCCTACTGGGCCATTCTGACCCTCGAGGAGACCCAGGCGTTGTTCGCCTCCAACTACCCTTGCCCGCCGGGCTACCGGCTGCCCGGCCGGATCTTTGGCCGGAGGGTTCCTGTCCCTCCTGTGCCTCAAGGCTCCGCCCGACAGGCGGCCATCACGAACCACTTCTACCACGAGCTCACGCCGGAGCAGCGGATGGATCCCAAGTGGGATCCCGACAACTACCACACCTAGAATGCCTTCTTTGCTAACCGACAGGAAAGGGAGCTCGCCAGGTACGAGGGTGATGGCCCGCCCCCGGTGAACCACAATGAAGCCGGTCGGCGTCTGTGGTGGGCGAACCATACTATCATCAGCGTGATGCGCTACATCGCCGGGGGAGACCATCCTCGCCTGCGGTGCCCACAAGATTACCCGCCACATGGCCGCAAGAAGGCCCCTCCCCCGCCCGGAGGTAGCGGCATCGTCTTCCAGGAGACTCCTCCCCCGCCCGACGTGAACCCGAGGCCGGAGTGGCAGGTGCCCCCGGTATATGCCATGGCTAGGCTGAGGATCTCTGGAGTGGCAGGTGACGATGACGATGATGATGACGATGACGATGACGAAGAAGACCCTGAAGCTGTGTACTATAGGACTAGGCATGATTACTACTAAAGGGGGTGGCTTTAGTCCTCAGTGTTAGCTAGTCCCGGTTTGTCCCGGTTTTTAATATTAATAAATGTCTAAGTGTTACCTAGTCTAGTGTTTTGGTACCTGCCTACAGCAATCTCAGAAATTCCTTTTTGTCCCGGTTTGTTCCGGTTTTTTATATTAATAAATGACGATGAAAAATAGGATTAATTCACAAAAGGTTTAATACATTACATCACCAACATCCACATATAGTGTTTTGGTTCTCTTCTTGTCCGTAACCATGGAGCATCTTCCTTATTTAGCGATATGCTTGGGTTAGTTTTCACTTTGAATGGCGGAATTTCATGAAATTTGTCATAATCTTCTGACATGTCTGTCCTGTCCTCAACTCCCACCATGTTTATTTTTCCTGAAAGAACTATATGACGCTTTGGCTCATCGTATGATATTATATGCTTTTGCTTATCTTTACTTTTTGTCGGTCTAGTAGACATGTCCTTCACATAGAAACTTGAGCCACATCATTGGCAAGGACGAATGGTTCGTCTCCGTACGCAAGATTATTGAGATCCACTGTTGTCATTCCGTACAGCTGGTCTACCGTTACCCCACCTCCTGTCATCTTGACCCATTTGCATCGAAACAATGGGACCTTGAAATTAGGACCATAGTCAAGTTCCCATATGTCCTCTATGTAACCATAATATGTGTCCTTTTTTCCATTCTCGTCCGTTGCATCAAATCGGACACCACTGTTTTGGTTGGTGTTCTTTTTATCTTGGGCGTGCGTGTAAAATATATTCCCATTGATCTCGTACCCTTGAAAAGTCAATATAGTTGAAGATAGAGACCTTACCAACAAGTAAAACTGATCTCCAACAGTGGTGTCATTCATGAGATGTGTTTGCAACCAACCGCCGAAAGTCTTCATGTGTTCATCTCTAATCAACCTGTCAGACTGCCCGGGTAGTTCGAGCGTACAATATTCTTGTGTACCTCGATATATAGAGACACCAAGGTGGAACTTTGCAGAATTTTATAGTGTGCTTTAGTGAAAGAATGGCCGTCCGTACATATCTTTGCTCTCTTTCCTAGCGTGCCTTTTCCACTAAGTCTCCCTTCATGCCGTGATTCAGGTACACCGATCAGCTTAAGGTCAGGAATAAAGTCAACACAAAACTCAATGACCTCCTCTGTTCCATATCCCTTGGAGATGCTTCCTTCTGGCCTCGCACGGTTATGGACATATTTATTTAAGACTCCCATGAATCTCTCAAAGGGGAACATATTGTGTAGAAATACAGGACCGATAATGGTAATCTCTTCGACTAGGTGAACTAGAAGGTGCGTCATTATGTTGAAGAAGGATGGTGAGAACACCAACTCAAAACCGACAAGACACTGGACCACATCTTTCTATAACCCTGGTAGACTTTCTGGATCGATTACCTTCTGAGAAATTGCATTGAGGAACGAACATAGCTTCACAATGGGTACGCTAACATTTTCCGGCAGAAGCCCCCTCAAAGCAACCGGAAGCAACTCCGTCATAAGCACGTGGCAGTCATGAGACTTCAGGTTCTGGAAATTTTTCTCTACCATATTTATTATTCCCTTTATATTGGACGAGAAGCCAGAAGGAACCTTGATACTACTCAGGCATTCAAAAAATATTTCCTTCTCTTCCTTGGTAAGAGCGTAGCTGGCAGTACCTTGAAACAACTCTGGATGCCCGCCTTCTCGGTATTTCATACGTTGTTGGTCCTGTCGTGCTTCTGGTGTATCTTTATTCTTTCCATACACGCCCAAGAAGCCTAGCAGTATCACGCAAACATTCTTCGTCAGGTGCATCACATCGATTGCAGAGCGGACCTCTAAGACTTTCCAATAGGGTAGCTCCCAAAATATAGATTTCTTCTTCCACATGGGTGCGTGTCCGCCAACGTCCTTCGGAAGGGACTGTCCGCCAGGACCCTTTCCAAAGGTTACTTTTAAATCCTTCACCATATAAAATACAACATCACCAGTACGACGGACAGACTTACTTCGGTGATCTGCTTCACCATTGAAATGCTTGCCTTTCCTTCTTAGGGAATGCGTGGGCGGAAGAAAATGACGATTCCCTAGGTACACATTCTTCTTGCACTTATCCAAATAAATACTTTCAGTGTCATCTAAACAGTGTGTGCATGCATTGTATCCCTTGGTTGACTGTCCTGAAATGTTACTAAGAGCAGGCCAATCATTGATGGTTACGAACAACAATGCTCGTAGGTTAAATTCCTCACGTTTGTGCTCATCCCACACACGTACACCTTGTCCGTGCCACAGCTGTAAAAGTTCTTCAACTAATGGTCTTAGTTATACATCAATGTCGTTGCTGGGTTGCTTCGGGCCTTGTATGAGCACTGGCATCATAATGAACTTCCGCTTCATGCACAACCAAGGAGGAAGGTTATACATACACAAAGTCACAGGCCATGTGCTATGACTGCAGCTCTGCTCCCCAAAGGGATTCATGTCATCCGTACTTAGACCAAACCATAAGTTTTTCGCGTCACCTGCAAAGTCCGGGTACTTTCTCTCAATTCTTCTCCACTGCGACCCATCAGCGGGGTGTCTCAACATCTCGTCTTTCTTACGGTCTTCTTTGTGCCATCGTAACAATTTGGCATGCTCTTCATTTCTGAACAAACGTTTTAGCGGTGGTATTATAGGAGCATACCACATCACCTTGGCGGGAACCCTCTTCCTCATGCGCTCCCCCTCAACATCACCAGGGTCATCTCGTCGGATCTTATACCACAATGCAGTGCATACCGGGCATGCATCCAAATTCTCGTACTGCTCACCGCGATAGAGGATGCAGTCATTAATGCATGCATGTATCTTTTGTACCTCTAATCCTAGAGGGCAGACAACCTTCTTTGCTTCGTAAGTATCTTGGCGGGCGATTCGTTATCCTTTGGCAGCTTCTTCATTATCTTCAACAACTTTTCAAATCCTTGTCGCACACCGACCTCGCCTTCCATTGCAGCAATTCCGATTGTCTTTGCCTAGCTTTTTGTGGCCATCTTCGCAATTCGGGTACAACAATTTGTTGTGATCATCTAACATCTCCTCAAATTTCAACCTCTCCATTTCGCTATGCCATTCTCCCTTTGCATCAGCAATGGCCCGACCAAGATCATCATCTGGCTCGTATGATGCACGTTCTTCTGCTTCTTCTTCATCATTGTCTTCCATTGTAGTACCACCGTATTCAGGGGACATAGGATAGCTATCATCATTCTCTTCATCTTCGTTGTCTTCCATCATAACCCCTCTTTCTCCATGCTTAGTCCAACAATTATAGCCAGACATAAAACCGAACCGAAACAAATGGCCATGAAGGACTCTTGAGGAAGAGTATTCCTTCTGATTCCGACACTCACCACATGGACAACACATAAAACCATTCCGCTTGTTTGCCTCTGCCACAACGAGAAAAGAACGCACGCCTTTAATGAACTCGTCAGAGATTCGGTCAGCGTACATCCATTGCCGTCTCATCCGCATTTTATAAGTTCATCAAACAAAATCACTGTCGTGGTATTGCCGACAAGTACGCGATGGAGGGGTCCTCACAGTGCGTGTTTAGAGACGTGAGGTAAGGCGGACGGTTGACGGGTACGAGGTAACACAGCTTACCCAGGTTCAGATCCCACAACGGTGGCGGAATCCTACTCCTGCTATAGATCACTATAAGGGCAATACGCCGAGTTACAGGGATTGGTTCGCTGTGCGAGGTGCGTTGTAGTCGACACTAGGTTGTTTGAAGTTGTCTGCCCTAAAGGCTCCCAGACTTATATAGTTGTCAGGTCCTAGGGTTACAGGTAAAAGTCCTAGCCGGACAGGTTACAGAGTCCTACACCGTCTATTACTAGTCTTGTGTATCTTGCACTCCAAGGCTCCGGGTACGTTGGTGACCCCACCGTAGCCTTCCTTTATCCGGCATGGGCCTCCCTTCTGGATCCATCTAACTGGGCCGCCCAACATGCCATAGGCCATGCTACCGACTATGGGCCACCCGGGTTATCCGGATAAGTGACATGCTATGAGGATAACCATATAGCATATCCCCAACAGTAGCCCCTGGAGAACTCCGAGATCTTGCGCCGTCTTGCCTCTTCAGATAAATGCTCCGTCTAGTTGGATGTCAGCAAATCGTCAAGCAATATCTTGTAGTCCTCCCAAAGAACCCTGCAAAGATTTCTCCGTCTTCAACTTGTAAGCCGGAAAAATGTTGAATCTTCCATCGTACTCCTCCATAGTCGGATTGAATCCGTCTATGTCGGAATCTTCGATGTGATGGCTCATCTGCCCATGTCAGTTAGGATGACGTAGGCTTATGTCAGCAACGCCTCGTAACTCACACATGCAGAGAACACAATCATATCCGATTTTCCGGCGCGAGCGATACAAACCGTTGGCGGCGACGGTTGGAAACGTGGCGAAATTTCCGCGCACGTTCGCGAACACGTCGTCTACGTGGCAACCGTCCAATCAAGCTGCACGAATCTTGACGCCGAGGATGATAAATAGTAACCATGGAGAAATTTCCACTTTTTACCTCATTCTCCTCGCATCATCATCTTCCTCCAGCCGCGTGTCTCCTCAAGCTCTCCGCGACAAACCTCGAGAAAACCCTATCTCCAATCTGCACCAGTCGCACCCAATCTTCACTCCATGGCTAGTAGCATCACTTCTCCATCAATGGCAGCGTCGAGCGAAGCCGCAGAGAAGCCGGCGAGCTCCATCGTCGTGCCCCCAGAGGGTTTGGTCATCCCCGCATCAGCGGTGATCGAGTCCACCGGCGGCGACCCAAATTTGGCGGTGCTAGATTCACTGGAGGAGGAGCCAGACTCGCACAAGGGCGACTGGCGCGGCTCAGACATCACCGACCGCGATATCCAAGAGATGGTCGCCGAAGGCTACCTCCCCGCGACGGAGGGACTTGCCTGGCGGGCGGCGCTGGCCGGCGAGGTGAAACCTTCTCCCCAAGCCGGAGAAAAGGTGTACCTAAAAGCTCAACTGGTACGCGGCGTCTCCTTGCCCATCTCCAACTTCTTCCTCTCCGTCTTAAACCACTATAGGGTCCAACCCCAAAACCTTTCCCCCAATAGTATCTTAGTGCTTAGCAACTACGCGACACTTTACGAGGGATACCTAGGGATAAAGCCTAGGTTAGACCTTTTTGTGTACTTCTTCACCATCAAACGTGAAGCCGGACATAGCAAGGAAGAGCTTATAAGCTTCAAGATTCGACCTGGCCGGCGGTTCCCCGACATCGTCGGCCACGAGTCCTGCAAGAATTGGCAATGGACGTACTTTTACGGCCTAGACATCCCTCTGGCTGGCCGACAAGTTTCGTACCCGGACTTCATTGACGGAGCCGCCGCTGAAGCCTCGTCATGGAGATCCCAAGCCTCCCTTCCCTCCGACCTCGACACTTCTCAGGCCGTAAGGCGGATCGAGTGGTTTGTATAGACGGGTCTAACCGGCTTGGACCTAGCCATGTGTTGGTTCATCAGGCGAATCCAACCTCTGCAGCACCGCGCGAAGATCATTCACGAGTATACCAGCGACAGAAGGGATAGTCTTCGCATCTCCGTGGACAACTTCTCGAGCGTCTCCGTCAAGCTCCGCCTTAAGGACATCGTCAAGGTGAAGGATAAGAAGCGCGGATTCACCATCACCTACGACATGTTCGTAGTCGGCAAGTGCCCAAATGTAGGGTTTTTTTTTCCGTGCATGACATATACTCCAGTTCTTCCATCTTGCAAATGTCATTTTATCTAACACGGTGACTTCTTACTTAACAGCTTAGCAATCTAGAGGAGGGCAACCTGGATGCCCAAATCTATGATCCAAAGATGAAGTAAGTCACGGTCGTGTCCGACGACGAAGCTCCGTTGGCACGGAAGCGGAAGAGCTCCACCTCTGACGCTGCCGATGGAGGCAAGAAGAAAAAGACGGAGGGTGGAGCCTCCAAAAAGACTACCGCCGCCCTAGAGGCGAAAAAGAGAAGAACCACCGGGATCCCCTTTGCCAAAGCACCCCCGCCAGTGTAATATTCTCATTCTCCGACATTGTCTATTTACCTATCTTGTTCCTGTACTTATGCATTTTGCACGTTTCAGGAAGAAAGCCACGACCAGCCTCAAGAAGACCTCCAAAACTTTGGGGGATTCTCGAAATATCAAAGACATGCTGCATCGCGACACCTCCCCCGCCATCGCCCCTGCTACTCCTGCTGTCAAGCCCTCATCTGCCCCGACAAGCTCACAAGCTAAGGAGGCACCAGACCCTTCCGCCACAGAAGTGGATTACAGCGCCTCTCTCGAACTCATTGTTGTCGTGACGAAAGTAACACAGGAGCGCACCGCTCAACAAATGGCTGAAGCTCCGGCTAAGGATGCCATTGGTGGCGGCAAGGCGGTGGTGGAAGCTGGTACTTCTGCCGAAGGCGGCGCCCTTTCTCCCCAGAAACCTTTTGAGTTCCCTAAGATAGTCTATCCGGCACTTACGCCGAGCAGCACAACTCTGGTTCCTGGAGCAGCACCAACATCTCCGACGTGCGGTCATGAGGAGCTCCTCCGACAAGCAGAAATATTGCGAGGAAATAGCATCTCCTTTGGCAAGCTGCTAGCCGAGAGCGCTACAAACCTCAAGATCATTGCACTTGTAAGTTTTTACTTTGCCTTTTGCATTTCATATGAGTATCCCACCGTAGCCCCCGAGGATGTAGACGGAAAACCATAGGTTTTGCATCTATATGCTCTAAGAGTGACTAAGCTAGAAAACTTATCATTGTAGCCCCCAAAGCATTTAGATAGGATGAATTATTCCGACTAGATGCTTTAAGAGTAGCATACGCAGTGTTTATAAATTTCAATATTGTAGCCCCAAGCCTCTAGTTGTAACTGAATTAGTTTCGACTAGATGCTTAAAAAAAGCTAAGCAGATATCCGAGTTGAAAACTTTATACTGTAGCCCCCAAGCATCTAATCGAGAACTGAATTAGTTCTGACTAGATGCTTAAAGAAAATCTAAGCATATTGCTAAGTTAAAAACTCTCGCTGTAGCCCCCGAGCGTCTAGGTGGAAATTTTCCGACTAGATTCTCCAAGCAGACTAAACAACGTTTTAACTTTGTCCTTTTTCCACAGAACGAGAATGCTCGGAGGGGCATGGCCAATGACAAGTACCAGAAGGTGCGCAGATCTCGAAGCCGAAAAGGGTAAAACTGCCATCTTGAAGGAACAGATCATCAAAAACAAGAGTCTGTTTTCTTTTTGCGCATTCCGTCTTGGTCTTGTGCCTACATTCTCCGAGTACTTACTATGTACTTTGTTTTATCCGACTTTGCAGAACATGTTGCCAAGGCCAAGGACATTGTCGAGCAGTCCAAGCACATCCAGCAGCTGGACAGCGAGAACAAGATCCTTAAGGAGGAGAGGAAAGACATGCTGAAAATGCATGAGGATTCAATGAAGGCCCTGCAGACTCATACCTCCGGAAATCAATCGCTTGAAGGAGGAGCTTGCGATCTTAAAAGATCAAAAGCAAGCTACTGATGAGCAAAACCAACGCCACAGCGAGGCGTATAAGCTCCTCCAACAAGAGAAATAATCCCTGGCGGACACCCTCTGGCAGGCTAAGGCCAGCATCTTCAGTAAGTTTCCTCCGCCTTGTATTTCTCTAGTCTGGATACTTTGAATTTATTGAACTCATGTGCTTCTTGTCGGAACTTGCATCTCCTATGGTTTTAACCCGATCGCCTCCTTCGGACAAGGAATGCATGGTTCTTGCCGGCAACTTCATCAACACCGCCATCACCCAAGCCAAAGAGATTGCCAAGCCCCTCTAGATAAATATCAAGGCATCGGACTTCGTGGCGAAGTACTCGGAGATTCTGCGCCGAGCCCCCGAGCGTGTTACAAGCTGGAAAGCTTCATGTGCACGGGTTGGCGCAAGGATGGTGCTGTCAATGGTGAAGGCACACTACGAAGGTGCCGACATCGACACAGTGACCTCTGGTATCCCCGACGTCGACGATGACGGCAAAGAGATTGATCATGAAGCCATCCTGTCGTCACTCGCGGGTTATGACACCAGAGTTGCCGAGTTGGTGGACATCGATGTCTTCGTTCCCATGAACACCATCGACAGCGGCGACCAAGATTCCTCCGAATCCCATCACAGTGCCGACGTTGAGGGTCATTCTCCAGCTGGTGACGATGCTGCTTCCAAGTCTCCTGCGCCAAAGGAATGAAAAACAACTTTGTAATATTTGTTTCACCTTTGGTGTATGCGCGGAAAAAACTTGTTGATGTGACTTAAGGCGGAAAACAATGGTTGTTATTTCCTGCTACTTAAGAAATACTTTCCAGCATGTATATATTTTTTAAGCAAGTGCTGGCTTATCCATTACTTTGGTTCTTATGCTTGACTTTTCGTGATTCGGAAGACTCGTTGCCGGAACCATGCGCTTAGGTGATGATTCCCAATGGCACCGTCAATAACCCGAGCACAAAATCGCCGACAATAAGTGCCAAAAGTCACTACTCCGGAATCCTCATAAAAATGACAAAGAACGTGTAGACCGGAAAACTTAAGCTAACGCCCGTAGGCAGAATTTTCACAAGTGCAAACGCAAGACTTGTGCATAAAGGTTTTACATGATCCAAAAAATGAACACTAAAGGAGGTAAAAGACTCAGAAATATGAGTGAACCAGAGAGCTTTATTTCATTGATCATATAAGAGATACACAATTAGATAAAAAAATGCTATGTGTAAAATGGACGTAGTTGTGCTATGTTCCATGGCCGATCAAGCTCCGGGTAGTCATCATCCGGGTCACGTCGCTTACGCTTATGATCCTCGTTGGGTCTATCCTTTAGTTCACGATTGTCAACAAGGTAGTGAGACCCATTGAGTAGCGCCTTGCTTATGATGAACGGTCCTTCCCATGGCGGGGATAATTTGTGCGACTTCTTCTGCTTAAGTCGGAGCACTAAATCCCCCTCTTTAAACGAGCGATGCCGAACGCGGCAACTATGGTAGCTGCGTAGCTTCTGCTGGTAGATGGCGGATCTTTGGCATGCCAAAACGCGCTCCTCCTCGACAAGTTCCACATCTAGGCGTCTAGATTCTTCAGCGTCATCCTCGTCATAGGCGGCAACTCTTGGTGCATCGTGAAGAATGTCGGAAGGCAGGATGGCTTCTGCTCCATATACCATGAAATAAGGGGTGTAGCCGGTGGATCTGTTGGGTGTAGTCCATAAACTCCACGATAGATGGCAATTCTTACGCCTGTGCTCCGGTGCTCTATGTAGCGGTGCCTCAAGACGTGGCTTGATTCCCTGCAGAATTAATCCATTGGCTCGCTCAACCTGACCATTGGATTGTGGGTGTGCCACAGAAGCAAGATCAAGTTGGATGCCTTTCTCCCAACAATATGCCTCCACTTCTCCGAGTGATAAATTGCTGCCGTTGTCAGTGATAATGCTGTGTGGGAGACCAAATCTCACCACTAGATCTCGGACGAACCTGAGGGCAGTTGCCCCATCAAGCTTTCTAATGGGTTTAGCTTCTATCCATTTAGTGAATTTATCAACTGCTACAAGCGGATGCGTAAACCCACAGGGTGTAGTTTGTAACGGTCCCACCATGTCTAGCCCCCAGACTGCAAACGGCCAAGTTATTGGTATTGTTCGCAGTTCTTTAGCAGGAACATGTGGTTGTCGGGCATAATACTAGCATCCCATGCATGTCTCAACCATCTTGTCGGCGTCCGCCTTCGCGGTCAGCCAGTAGAATCCTTGCCGGAAGGCTTTCGCGACCAACGATCGGGGAGTGGCGTGATGCCCGCAATCTCCAAGATGGATTTCGCGTAGGATTTCCATACCTTCTAGCTGGGAAACACACTTTAGGTATACACCAGTAGTGCTCCTTTTGTAGAGTTGCCCATTTATTATGGTATAAATATTTGCTCGTCGTAGTATTTGCCGTCTTTCGACTTCATCATCGGGCAAAGTTCCGTGTTCTAGGTATTCCATGAACGGTTTTGTCCAAGCCGGAGGGACCTTAGTCACCATGTTGACGAAAGATTCAGCTCTATCCGGGTTGTCAATGTCGGCGCCCTTCAAAGATGGTGTGTGCAGGTGCTCTAGGAAAACCCCTGGCGGAATTTGCTTGCGCCCTGATCCAAGCTTAGACAGCAGATCAGCTGCCTCGTTTTGTTCCCTAGGTACATACTTGACTTCGTAGCCCAAGAAGCTCTTGGCTATCTCGTCCACTTTGTCTCGATATGCCGCCATCATAGGGTTCCATGCATTCCAGGTGCCAGCCACCTGCTGGGCAACCAAGTCGGAATCTCCACAGCAAACTATGCGCTTGATGCCAATATCCTTGGCTACACGCAGTCCGTGAATGAGTGCTTCATGCTCCGCCATGTTGTATGTAGCCTCGAAGTGGATTTGCAGAACGTAGTGTAGCTTGTCTCCTGTTGGTGACTGTAGCAATACACCAGCCCCTGAGCTGTTGAGCAGCTTTGATCTGTCAAAGTGCATCACCCAGTACTCTGGTTCTAGCAACGGAGTAGCGTCTGGCATCTCCATCCAATCTGCAACAAAATCCGCCAAGGCTTGTGACTTGATAGCGTCGCGTCTCTTGTAGGTGATATCGAAGGCGGCGAGTTCAATGCCCCACTTCGCGACCCTTCCTGTAGCGTCACTGTTATTGATAATGTCGGACAGTGGAGTCTTGCTCACCATTGTGATTGGGTGCTCCTGAAAGTAATGCCTCAGCTTCCGAGAAGCAAGGAATACTCCATAAGCTATATTTTGGTAGTGCGGGTAACGCTGCTTGGACTCCGTCAAGACCTTGCTCACATAGTAAACTGGTCGTTGAACTCTGTGCTCATAGCCTGGTTCCTTCCACTCTACCACGACGACGATGCTGATAACCCGGTTGGTTGCCGCCATGTAAATTAACAGGGGCTCTCCAAGCTCGGGTGCTGCAAGGATGGGCGCTGAGGAAAGAATCTCCTTCAGATGCTTCAATGTTGCATCTGCTTCGTCCGTCCATGTGAATTTGTCCGCCTTCTTCAGCAACTTGTACAGCGGCAGAGCCTTCTCTCCAAGTCGGCTGACGAACCGACTAACTGCTGCAACACAACCTGTTAGTCGTTGAATGTCCTTTAGGCATGTCGAACGGTTTATGTTTAAAATGGACTTGATTTTCTCTGGATTGACCTCGATTCCACGTTGGGAAATGATGAAGCCCAACAATTTGCCGGCTGGAACCCCGAAGACGCACTTCTTAGGGTTAAGCATCATGTTGTATTTCCGGAGATTATCAAAGGTTTATTTTAAGTCGAAGATTAAGTCATTTGACTTTTTAGACATCACCGCGATATCGTCCACATAAGTGTGAACGTTCCGACCAATTTGGTCGTGAAGGCAACGTTGCATTGTCCGCTGGTAAGTAGCACCTGCGTTTTTCAGCCCAAAGGGCATCGTGACATAGAAAAACGTGCCATATGGGGTAGTGAACGAAGTGGCCAATTGGTCCAACTTCCTCATCTTGATCTGGTGGTATCCTGAGTATGCATCGAGAAAACACAAAACTTCCGAGCCAGCCGTCGAGTCAATGACTTGGTCAATGCGAGGCAAAGCAAACGGATCTTTGGGACATGCTTTGTTCAAGCCGGTGTAATCAACGCACATTCTTAATTCATTGGTTCCCTTTTTGGGGACAAGTACGGGATTGGCCACCCATTGGGTGTGAAGGACTTCTCGGATAAATCTATCCTTAAGTAACCTAGCTATATCTTTGCCAATGGCGCGTCTCTTCTCATCTCCAAAGCGTCGTAGAGGTTGTTTCACTGGTTTACATTTTGGATCAATGTTTAAGCTGTGCTCAGCAAGTTCCCTAGGTACACTTTTCATGTCGGCAGGTTGCCATGCAAAGATGTCCCTATTCTCACGGAGGAACTCGACGAGCGCGCTTTCCTATTTGGGATCCAGGTTCGTCCCAATGGCGATGACCTTGGAGGCATCGCCTACCACAAGTTCCACCGGCTTGGTCTCGATGGCGGCCTTGAACGCAGGAGCGGAGTCGGAGATCTGCTTCTTCGATGCGGGCATCTCTCAGTCATCGACCTTGCTCTGGATCTCTTTGAATTCTTATTTGTAGAACGGCTTACGGCTGCTTCATTGATCTCGCAGTCCCTTGCCTTGGTAAAGCTTACGGATACGGTGATGATACCGTTTGGTCCGGGTATCTTGAGTTTGTTGTAGACGAAGCATGGTTTGGCCATGAACGTGTGGAATATGTCGCGGCCGAATATGACGTGGTACACGCTCTTGAAGGGGACCACCTCGAAGGTCATGCGCTCTTGGCGGTAATTATTAACATCGCCAAAGGCAACCTGAAGTGTAATGCACCCAAGGGACCGAGCCTCCCGACCAGGAACTACGCCGTGGAAGATGGTGTTGGTCCGCCTTAGGTTTGCCTCCGTCAAGTTCATCTTCTGTAGTGTATCCAGGTACATGATGTTTATGCTGCTTCCACTATCCACCATACACTTGGTGAACTCCACGCCGTCAATCAAAGGGTTGATGACCATGGCGTACTGGTTCTCCGTGGGTATAAGGTCTGGGTGGTCCGTCCTGTCCCAGGTTATTGGAACCTCCGACCAGCAGTCTTGAGGAATCGGGGGAGAGTGGCCATCAGGATCCTCAGAGAGGTCTTCTGTTGTCGGACGGTGGGGGTGCCAAAGAAAGTGTGGTATACTGGAGCCTTGTTTGCGAAGGGGTTCTTGCCCTTGTCGTCGCTCTTGGCGGCGTTCTTGGGGTCAACGTCTTCGTCCATGTCACTTGAATCCTTGGACTCCTCCTCCTTATTCTTCCCCTTGCCCTTGCCTCATGATGCATTCTTCCGACTTCGCTTGTAGCCGGACTCCGGGTCTTCCTTGAGGTCGTTGACGAACTTGCAGTGTCGATTGGTATGGGTGGCCTTGCCGTTGGTGTCGAGGTGTACGAGGCACGACATATCGCGGTACTCCTCGTAGGTTTGGGGAACGCGGAGCGGCGCCAAGGTGGTTTCACTTCCTCGTTGCTGCCCACGACCAGCTCCCCTTACTCGGCCATGTTGTCTGTCGTCACCTCGTCCTGCAAAAGTCATAGCGACCATGTCGGTATATTGCTTTTCTTCTGGAGCGGTTTTCCGCTTTGTACTGCTGTTCCTCCAAGCTTGAGTTGGAATGGCTATTGCCGACAAGGAGCCACGAGCATCGTCGTCGGCAGCTGCGAACTCACTAGCCAACTGAATCATCTGGTTCAAGTCAAGCTGGTGATTGTCCTGCAAACGCTTCAGCTTATGTCGGAGCAACGTGCCTCTTTCCAATCCGTCGATGAAGGCGGCCATGGCGGTCTGGGCGTGCACTCCTGCGCAGGAATTCTTCATATCCAGCCAGCGGGAGAGGTAGGCGCGAGATGTCTCGTCTTTCTCTTGAACGCACCGCTGTAGATCGCCCACAGTGCAGGGACGCTTGTATGTACCCTCAAAGTTTTTGGTGAACGCTTCTTGCATGTCCAGCCAGTTGTAGATACATTTCTCCGGCAAGTCGTCGATCCATTGACGGGCCGTGCCTGCCAACATTAATGGGAGGTACTTGACGACGACGTTGGGGTTGCCTCTGGCAATCTCCACCGCGTTGCCGTAGTCCTGTAACCATGTGGCTGGCTTGGCGGTGCCGTCATAGGGTTTGATGGTCTTGTCAATCCGGAAACCTTTGGGGTAAGTTGCGGACCGTATTGCAGGTCCAAAGCAACGTGGTCCCAGGTATGGTCCTTCCCGGGCCTCGTGGATCTTATCGATCCGCGAACGTGCATCGTACGACTCCGAGTTCTTCTTCTTTTTGTCAACAGGGGATGGGCTTTGTGAACGACGCGAGCCTCCTCCGTGGTGGTGGGTTAGCCTTCTTGATGTTACCCTCCTGCGACACCTCACGCCTGTCACGGTTGCTTGTCGGACGCGGAGGGTCATGGCGTGACCTGCTCTTGTGTCCTTGGTTGCGCTCTCCGTCATGACGGGTCTGCTCCGCGTTGTTGCAGATGACGATGCCGCACTGCTTTGGTGGGGGCATATCCGCACGATGGTGAGTCTTGTAATCTTCGCGATGTCGGGGGGATCGGGGCGGTGGCGATGGGCGACGAGGTCGGGCCTTTTCTCCGTGGTTGGAGGATATGGGGATAGCATCCTTCCTGTTGCGCGCATCCCTCCGTCTTCGTTCTGATGAACCCGTCTGGGACCCGACATCAAGAGGAGATCTGTCCCTTGGAGGCTTGTATTGGCTAGATTGGCAGAGCGCTGGGTCAGACTCGAGCCTCTGAGAGGTGGCCTTTTCCTGCTGCTTCATCGCCTTGGCCACTAGGTCATAGACCTGTTCCACTGCCTCAGGCGATCTATCCTGCTCCAGAAGGGTCTTGGCGACGGCGAGGTTAAGGAGTGGGGTGGGCATCACCTGCTTGCCTTCACTATCAATGTATGGCTTGGCCTGTGCCGACTTCGAGTGGGCCCATCCTAGGTTACGCCGCACACCAGGATCGTTGATGATGCGAGCCGGAGCTTTCTTAGCCTTCTGCTGCTGCAGCAAAGTCTTGTACTCGGCCTCCATTGCTCTAGCTTTTTCTATGGACTTCTGCGCGTTGACCAGATATCAATCTAGTTTAGCGCCTTGCTCATGATGGCTGCGCCTCCAAAGATTCCGGGCGCTTCTCGTCAAGGCTGGGTCACGTTAGGATATGAGCAAGCGGTTAGTGGCTTAACGAGGAGATTGCCGTACATCACTCTATCACTGGAGTAACTTGGGCTGCTGCGGACATAGATCTTTGGAGGCGGCAAGCTTCGGTGTTGTTGTTGCTCGGGCTGGTGCGAAGTTCTCTGCTGCCTTTGGGTTAGGCAGAGGAGGCATGACTTTTGCGCGATCATCGTCAGCAGAAATAAGTGGCCCCTTACCCTTTTCCAGTGCCGTAGGCGGAGCTCGTCCGGGTTGATTTCATCCATCGCCGTCCCAATGGTGACGAACACCCCTCGAGACGTGACGGCGTTGGCAGCTTGCTCATCGCGCGAGTACTCCTCCTCCATCTCCTGCATAGCGGAGTCTAGCTTTTCTGGACTGAACTGTATCTCCTCTGAATCTGCACTAAAATCAGCATAAAGCGCGTCAATGACAGAGTCGGAGGGTGCCAGGACTTCCTCGATGATGGGCGGTGGAGGTGCAATGGCCTCGACGATGACTGGAGGTGGTGGTGGTGCTGCTGCGACGATGGCGGCGGGAGGCGGTGGCGGCGGCTGCTGAATCAGAGGTTCTCCGTCTCTGAGCGCAAGCTCCATCTGGGCTGCTGCGTCAGCTTCCGCGTAGCTGTTGACGGTGCTCACCATCTCTTAGAGGGTAAGACGTCCTGTTGCCTGCTGTCGTCTTAAAGAATGTTGGAGAAGCGTGTCGCGGTCTAATCCTTCCACGAAGTGATACAAAGCGTTATCATCGGGGTAGTGGGCCAGATCGGCTCGTATACGGAGCCACCTGGCCAGGTAACCGCGGGGTTTCGCCCTCTCTCTGAACGCAACGCGCTAGATCGAAGATGGTAACCACGCCGACGAACTTGGATCTTTGTTGTCTAGACGCACGGACGAAGCCGGCGGATTTGCAGTGATCTTCCACCTTTATATCCTGCACAGGGCCGGTTTGGGTGGGCCTTGAATTTTTCCGATCTTTGCCGGCAAACTCTGAGGAGAGATCCGACATTGATCCTTCCGCGAACGTATCCTGCCTGTAGGCGGTCCGTGCGGGCCTTGGTGCTCCTCCGACTCCCAGGGAACTAGTGCCCGAGTCGGTTTCACCGATGAAGAGGTGGATATCTCCGATAGGAACGATCGAACACCGCGTAGGGTTCATCTTCGCCGGGATCCAGAACTCGTCAGGAGGGACGATCGGAACGTTGCCGGAGAAGAGAACGCGACCGATGGCTATGGTTTTGCCGATTTCCGCGAAGATCTTGGTCCTCGCCCGCTGAAGAGTCTAAAGCGCCTCTTGCCCCATGGTGGGCGCCTCTTGCCCCATGATGGGCGCCTCTTGCCCCACGATGCTAAGAGTAGTACTAGTCTAAAAATAAAAGAACACATCATATACATCAAACAAGCACTGATTTAAAAACTTTCTACTATATCTTTAGTCCCGGTTGGACACACCAACCGGGACTAAAGGGGTTGCGGCAGGCTGGGGCCGACATGGGCCCGTTTAGTCCCGAATGGTGTCTCCAACCGGGACTAAAGGACACTCCAATCGGGACTAAAAGTGGGTGACGACACTATATGCCGTGAGTGGACACTATGCCAGTGAGTGACGACACTGTTTCAATGGGTGGCGACACTATGACAGGGGTGAGTGTCGACACTATGATGTGCTGCTTAATCTATAAATAGGCTTCCTTGTGAACTATCAACTGCAAGGAAGATCGTGTGCGAGACCAGGGACACCACTACGGCGGAGCTTCTCGAAGATGTCTTAGGACCTCGTCCTCAGACATCTTCGAGGAGCTCGCCGTAGAGGCACTCCCTAATATGTGAAATTAATTAGCTCCACTAGCATACTGATTTAGCTAGAAAAGATATGAACTGAAAGATGGTGTGCGAGAGCAGGGACACCACTATGGCAGAGCTTCTCGAAGATGTCTTAGGATGCCTCGTCCTTAGACATCTTCGAGAAGCTCGCCATAGAGGCACTCCCTAATTTAATTTGGTAGCTCCTTGGCGTGTTCATGTTTTTGTTCTTAATTTCTTGCTTAACTGGCCGATGATTAACTAAAATGCTAGGACGCCAATATATATATGTGTGCCTTCATAGTTTTGGTACTTATTTTTGTTTCAATAGATTTTGTGACGGACAGGTAGAAGAAAGAAAAATATTTTGTTGCTCGACGGTGACATGATACGCACTGTGAACCGTCCGAATTTCAAGACAACGTGCCAAACCAAGATATGTATATAGGATGAACTCATGTATCTATGTGCTTCGATGAATCAAATGAATTTCGAGAACTATATGTGCCAAATTAACCAGAAAATTAATCAAATGAATCAGATGAATCAAATGAATTGCGATGAATCAAATGAATTTCGATGAATCTTCACGAATCTTGAGAAAAATGGGGAAGAACTCGAGTTGAGCAGAAATTTGGGGGGGGGAGGGGTGGGATGATTTTGTGAGCTTGAAATGGCTCGGGCTGGGAAGGGAAAGAAGATATAGTCTGGGACTTTAGTCCCGGTTTGAGAAACAAACCGGGCTAAAGGTCCACACATCTGCTCTTTTTCAGCGTCAGACCCTTTATCCCCGGTTTGTTAAACGAACCGGGGCTAAAGATCCCGTACGACCCGGAACTAATGTCTTCTGGTCCCTGTGGCCGTTTCTAGCCGTTGGGACCAGGGCATTAGTCCCGGTTTATACCAGAACCTATGCTCTCGATATCTCACTACCTAGTGACTCCATGCTCTCGATATCTCAATGCTCTGGACTAATGCTCTGGACCAAAGGTCCGTTTTCTACTAGTGACTCCATGCTCTCGATATCTCACTACCTGCTACGTAGTGCGATAGAGCCTCAGATGTCTGAGCTGAGCCCCTTTATTTTTGCGGGTAATGTCTCCTCCTTTGATCGAAAAAAGAAGAAGGCCTAAGCTCCTTTGATCGAAAGAAAAAACAAAGGAAGGGAGAAAATGCGAAAAAAAGGCCTCGCCGTGTACTAAATCTTTTCGTGTCTGTGTGTACATGATTGACGCGGTCATCACATCAATTACCACATGTGCGCCCATAGGATAAGTGCATGCTCAAAACTCAATATCTCGCTAGATATTTTTTTTTTGTACTGAATACAGTATATCGCTAGCTTTTTTTTTAACAGAAGTATATCGCTAGCTGCTAGAGCCTAGGATGTGTACACTCCTTTGATCGACAAAGAAAGCCCTGGAAAGGAGAAAATGCGTCCATACTCATCAGTCATCAGTCATCACACATGCGTCTTTCCCCCTCTCTTTTCTGGGTCTCGAGGCACATACATCAATTCTCTTCGCTGTCAATTTTGTAGTCCGCCACTAGCACCACTAGAGTGTACCTGCCAACATTTTTTTTAAAGTAGAGACTGGAGTGGAGTGGCCAGGAAAGAAGAACACCACAAACACGGAACGTGCTCGCGCGGCCGGAAAAAGGGCGGAAACGTGTTGGTTTCAGGCCGAGCGCTAAAGCCCAACAACCGCTTCAACCGGCGGTCGGCACGAGCCCGGTCGAGACGACAGCAACAGCGGGTAGGCCCATCCCACATTCCCACTACCGTGAAGCCCACCATAATGACCTTTTTCCTTGTCGCATCGATAGACCAATTGGACAGATTAAACTTGCTAAGTAGAAAAAGATAGTACATCCGACTCTAGACAAATGCAAGTCAACTAATATGAAATCGAAGGAAGTACGACAACATTATGGAGTAAAAACCACGACAGAAGGAAACAAACTGAGACAAAAACCACTCTAGCTCGATCAAGGGATGTGAAGCGCCCATGAAGGAAAAAAAACTTCGTCGTCATTTTCAGCTTAAAAAGAACATTTATTACGTAGCCATCCTACAAGTTAGTGTAGACCTAAGAAAACCAAATATGGATCATGGGAAATAAAAATAAATTGTTCCAGAAGTGGGTATGAATTATGATAGGGAAAAAAATGGCGATTGATCCAACTATTACCATGTTATTATGGTGGAGTTATTTATGCAACATAAATAGTACGTACAAATGAGATACTTTTAGTGTGACATCACTTTTCTTTCAATTTATAATATTTTCCACAGGTTAATGGCATGCATGATTCCAGGTAATCAAGCACCATGGGTACTCTCTTGTTTTTTCCCACCTAAAAATGAAGGATAATGAAGGAAGCACAAATGAGGAGGGTTGCGAATGAGCTCGACTCGTTCTAGAAACTAGAGAGATTGATGAAAAACATGGTAAAAGATTATGGCAGGCATGCTACAAATAAGATGATATCAAAAATCTTTCTGACATGCTTATATTTGTAATAAGTTATCTATTCATAGTATTTTATTTTAAATTGATATTGCCATGTTTTAGTATGGTGATCATTCAAATGCTTATACACTAAAATGCAAGGCTAATATACCTCTACTATGAGATAAAC
The DNA here is from genome assembly GCA_023614405.1 of Avena insularis. Taxonomy (NCBI): domain Eukaryota; kingdom Viridiplantae; phylum Streptophyta; class Magnoliopsida; order Poales; family Poaceae; genus Avena; species Avena insularis. The sequence continues at coordinate 3,359,208 of CM042691.1, forward strand.
AAGTGAAATCTGTGCATGAAATGCCCATCCACACTTTTCTTACTCGTACTAACTTCTCTACCATAGAGACACCACATGCAACTAATCATATGAAATGCAACACGGATTCACAGAGGGCAGTAGTAGAAATTGTTACTTTTTGTGTTTTCCCCCGCCATTTTGTTTCCCGGTAATGTGGTCTTTAAGTCTAATGTGTGTGTACGGACTATTGTGTAACATCCCAAAAATATTAAACTTGGATCATCAAACTCTAATCATCAAAATTAGGGTTAACAAAAACTTTTCAAATTAAAAATATAAAAGCATGCACAAGAAAGGCATTTCAATTGGGATTCTTTTGATTGGCCATGCTTTTGTGTTTCTTTGCTTGTAAAAGGATTCTTAGGTGAAATAGACACCATCTAAACAATCCCCACACTTTCCCAAAGACAAATAAATTAAAACAAACAAAATAAGTGAATGGCCACTTTGGCCAAATTAACTCCCATGCCTACTTTGGCTATCTCTAACTTTCAAAACTTAACAGAAACTTGTTTGGATCTTTGCACCCCTCGATAGTACTCATAACAAAGTACCAAGGCCCACCTTGTGATCATTCAAAAACAGTTGAATGCATAGTTTAAAGGACAGTTTAAAATTGAATCTCTATCATATGGAAAGATCCCACTTTTTCAAAAACCACTCAAACAAGCTCAACTTTCAAAACCCAAGCATCCACACACTCACCAACACATGCCTAGCACACCCACCAAAAATCTTTTCAAAATTCAAAACTTGAATTCATGCGGCCATTTCATCAAACACCTTGCAGATTCAAATCAAACAAAATCAAAACACTATAGTGTGCAGTGTTTTGGGCCTAACTTGTTCCCTCTCTGGACACCACTAGCCTTAGTAGATCATCTAACAACCCTAACTAATCCCTAGCACCACTGTAAACTCGCCAAGGTCATCAATGGTGAACAGGCCGAGAGCACCCATGTCACCCTAGTGTGGACAGCAGGTTAGGGGAAGAACTAGCCGTGCCAACCTTGTCTAGGAGGTAGCCCATGCTTCACCGCCCCCTCTCGACCAGCCTCCCTCACCAGACCAGAACCTCCGAAACACCACTGCCGACCATGCCGACGCCAGACCGCAGAAAGCACGCACTGCTCCCACGCAACCCGACCACCTCGAGCCTCGCCGCCCGCCAAAGATGCTCCCACCGTCCCGAGAGACCACCAGACATGCCCATTTCACCGCTTCGTACCTAGCCATTGCCGAAGAGACGCCGCCAGCCTTGAGCACCGTGCTCTCGACCGCTTGCCACCGCCTACACGCCATTAAAGCCCTAGAGCATTGCCAGAGACCACCGATCGATCGCCACCTCGCCCATGCCTCTAGCCACCGTAGCCATGTCGCCACCGCCTTTGCCCATCCTTCGGTCTCGGCCGTCGAGCCTATAAAAGGAGGACTCCGCTGAATTCTTCACACCATTCCACTCTCTCACCCGTAACCACCCCACCGGTCCGGAGCAAGGCGAGCAACAGATCGCCGAATTGCGCCGAGCAGCCGCCTCTGGAGAAGAAGGGCGCCGTCGATTGCCCACCCCGAGCTGCCGACCACCTGAAGTTCGCCGTCATCAACTTCGTTTGCCGCCTCGCCGCCACCGAGCCCCTATTCCCCTATGCACCCCCACCGAGCCGCTTAGGGTTCGAGCTCACCGGTGACTAGTTCATCGTCGACGACGACCCTCGGTGATTGATCTTCTAATCCAACGCACATCGCCCGTGCATTAGCGTTTAATGAGTCGCTGACCAGTAGACCCGCCTGTCGATTCTTGCGCCACGCCATGAGTGACACTGCGGCCATTTCTTCCTACAGCCCACTCGTTTGAATTTAGATTTTTCTATTTTCATTCAAACTCAGTTATGTACCTAGTTTCAAAAATCAACTCAGCTCGATTTAGTGAACCAAATTGAATGAAACCAATTTTGTTAGAAAGGTCTGGAAATGCTTAATCCAAGCCCGTTGGATTCGAACCATTTGGATCTGTAGATCACCCTTGGTAAAAATAACAAGGCAGAAGCTTTTCTGCATTCAAACATTTTTCAAATTTAAACCATAATAGATTTTGAGTTGATTCCAACTCTCAAAAATCACATTTGACCATACCTTTCAGAATATATAAAAATATATAGGTTTACTTACAGAAATAATGTTCAAGTAATAAAAGAAGGCCACATAGGCATTTATAGTCACTTATTTTATTTAAAAAAAGGGTTAAACCTTATTAAATTGTGACACCACTTTAAATCACATTCCCATGTACTGAAATATGTGGTGATTACATGCGTCAACATAATCCCATGTTGGTTTGGAGAATATTAAATCTTAAGTAGTTTTTCAATGAGTAGAAATTACTTTTCTAAAAATAAAATCAATAAGACAAATGCTTTAATCTTGTAATATTAGGGATGATACTAGATCATCTATAGAACCCCTTTGTGTGATGATTGCAAGTAGTTAAGTATTGTTTGGTGATTGTGTACCTCATATTTATTCGTAGACGCTAGTACCGACCAAGGATACGAGGAGGAAGAAGGATACTACGAAGAAGAAGCCGAGGAGAACTTCAACCACTGCTCTGCACAAGGCAAGCTTATACTGATACTGATGCAAGCCTAATACTACTAGTTGATTGAGAAAGCTAACACTTGCAAGATGTTCCCCTTTAGCAAGCCTTACTATGCCAACTATATGCCTTAAGCATATGTGGTTATACCCACTTGTTAACCCAATCCTAGTTTTACTTGCAAGCTTTATACTTTATTTTCTTTATCAAAGCTTTTACTTAGAGTTTACTTAAGTAATTCGTAGATACTAGAAAGATAACTGAAAGTTGCATAAAGAGCATAAAATTTGGCCTAAGCTAGATAATCTTGATGTCATTCTAAGGCATGAGATTGAACTTAGTTAGAACCCCACTAGTTTATCACCCCTCATTTAGTACTCACCCCTACTTGTAGATGCTAGTGCTAAGCATAAAACTTGATCAACTTTAGATGAGAATACTTGGTGAAAATGGTTATGAAAACCTTGGAATGATGGATCATTCTACTGAGATGTTTTGACATGTGTTTCCGAACACCAGATGATTTTGGTGATGAAATTGTTAAGGCATGAGCCTTAGCCCTTTATAAAACTGATGGTCGTCTAGATGCGATACCATTCCAATTTTATCGTACAACCACAATACCCGAAGATTGGGTAGGGCTTGACTGGAAACTTATATACCTTAGTATGGGTTCCCTCACGGCCAAGGTCTGAGCCGAGGCTACCTTGTGAAGATTGTCCACCTGTGCAGTATCCAAGATGACAGTTGGTCATGGTTGGGAGGCCAAACTCACAGGAGAGGTGCCTATACTAGGGCGTGTAATTGAAAGGTTAGGATTGATTATCCGCATACCGAGTATGGTAAATTCAGGATTTATTCCTGACGGATGTATCGAATGTTGTGGTGAAAGTGTATAATCTCTGCAGAGTGTCAAACTATTCGAATAGCCGCGTTCGCGGTTATGGACAGTTGGAGTGGCCATACTGTTCCCCCATCAGATGTTTTTCAAAATGACTTGTGAACTGAATTGAGAACTTGACTTGACCACAACAGAGTTGTGATATGAGATACAAGTTCCCACTTAGGTGTTATAAAATTTCAACTAGCTTTCTTTGCTTCTAAACTTAGTAGAGGTAAATCTGGCTTTTTGCAAAACAACCCTAGAGCTTAGTGTCCTATTACAAAAAACCCTTTCACTTGTTAGTATTAGTTTGCGAGTACTTAAAGAGTACTCATGGCTTTGTCCCTGACTATTCCCATGGCCAAACTATGTAGAGGAGTACCAGGATGATGGACCCCAGGAAGGTTATGACAACTAGGATCATCTCCCATCGTCAGCATTGCCTGTGATCCCGAAGATGGAGCTTCGTCTACGCTACCTTTATTATTACGTATTTCCGCTGCTTGAGTTGTATTAAGAACATCATGAGATCCTTATTTGTGTAAGACCTTATGTATGGTTTGTAATGGATGATGTACTGTGGTATCCAATTCTGTTATGTCTCGCAAAAATGATAATCCTGGGATTGCGATGTATGGCATAATAGGCATTTGGGATTAAAAATCCGGGTGTTGACATATTGCCACATAGTGCTTTGTCTGACATGAAAGGTTTTCATTAGCATGTTGAGCTCAGATACTTTAAATCCGTCCTTGTTTTAGCATGTAAATACTTTGTCACTAGAATGCTTGTGATATAAGAAAAAGGGAAACTTATCAACCATTGCAGGGGTGAATTTAGGCCCGGTACTGTCTGTGCTATAGCAGCGGCCTAGAAAACCAGCAAAGAAGAAAACGTTAACCACCTAGGTGATTCCCACGAGCATAGCACCACTAAAACAAGCATAATCTTGTGAAAATATAGTGACTTTGAGCCTAATCTCGTAAAAAAGTCGCATGCTTTAAATTAGCACCACGCTGGCTTCGTTTCTGGCTCCATCACTGAACCACTGTCAATGTTCTTACACTAAGTTTTATTGTGCATTATAGGGCGCGCCTATATAACAGTGTTATTTGTACCTACATACAAATTTGGGAGTAGGTTATGTCAATGGGATTGATTATCTTACTCCATTGAGCTAGATTGTTTTTGACAACAATCTTTTGAGAATTTTTTTAGTCAGATGGTCTCATTGAAAGAGGAGAGGCTTGCGAATAAACCCGAGCCCAAAAGAAGGCTAGAGGCCCACGATTGCCCTTCATCGTTTTTTCTTCTTCGTCTTGTCTATCTTTCTCCTGCGTTTGCTAAAAAAAAAACTCTCTCCTGCGTGGTGCCGTGCCGTGGCGTCGTCTCCATCTGAAGCAAGGTAAGGGATCCACACCATCATGGTGGGGAAAGGAGAGGCGGCGGCCGCACCGGCGCATCACAAGGAGGAGGAGCATGAGGAAGAGGGCGAGATGGTCGGCGTCGTGAAGCTGATCAGCGCCGAGGGTTTCGAGTTCGTCATCGACAAGAAGGCCGCCATGGTCTCCAACACGCTCAGGAACATGCTCACCTCACCCGGTATCCTTTTTACTCCCCTGGTTCTATCCCTTCAATCAATCGATTGCTATTACTACTGATTGATCGAATTGAAATCCACGGATCGTAAGGTGGCTTCGCGGAGACGCGTGAGGGCGAGGTTAGGTTCCCGGAGATCAGCACGGCCATCCTCGAGAAGATCTGCCAGTACTTCTATTGGTCTCTCCACTACGCCAGGTAAATCCCTTCCTCTGGATTCCCTTTCCCCATCTCCAAATCTAGATTGTCAGACAGCTTAATTTGGTTTGGTGGCGATCAAATAGCTTAACTGCTTTACCCTAGCTAGGGTTCATATACCAGGCCCATTTTCTGTACAGGCAAGGTCATGAAATAGTCAAATTGGATGCCGGTGACAGGCACTTGTTTGTCCCCAACCACGCCTAAACATCCTCCTAATTTTTATCTATTTATCAATTGCTCGAACTAAGATAGATCTGAGCGTGCTAACAGTTTATGTGCTCTGTCTGCAATTCCACTGCTTAGCTCCCATTCATGCTTGTTGCACATTTTTTTTATTTTATCATCGGGTAAAAGGCTTAATGTGTAAATACACTGAATTAAGTGTATACTTTCCATTGACAAACTAAAGTGTACCATTGTAGAAGTTTCTGTTTGTATGTGGTGCATCCGTTTGTTTGATTATTGTCAGCGAAGCAATTTAAACAGTTAAATGTTTTCATGTGAAAAGAAGAAATTTCGTGGTTCCATGGTTCTGTTTCACAGCATACAGAAAATTCTCCTGTAAGATTCCTTTACGCTGTGATATTTAGGGCCATTACCTATCAAATAAATTCCCTTGTATTCCCAAATTACTCCTCCTTTCTGTGGTTCATCAAACTTGTTTGGTGGCTAAAACGTACGAAACACGGGATTTTTTTTTCTAAACTTAATTTATGACTAGCGTTCAGTCCATCATCTCTTGCTTACAGTTGTAAAGTGTAAACTAGGTTTTCTGTGGAAAACATCACACAACTTTGAATTAACATGTATGTTTACCATCCAGACGCCCAACTTTCTTATACATCATACCCATGAGTTATCCGAGTACCATGCGATTTTCTTTTTGTTGCTTTCCATACTTTATCTGAATTTAACTGTATGTATAATGTAACATAAAATGTCCTAACTCCTAAACCCTCCTAATTGCTTCCTATTGTGACCAGCCTCGACATTCATGGGTTCAATTAATATCTATTTAAGTAAGAATCAGTTTTGGTCTAAAACAGGGCGGTTGTTCTGCTGCCTTTGTGTGAAGTCACTTATACACCACAGCAACAAGCCAACAACACATGCTGCATTTACACTGAGATATCAGTACCATATGGTCCATTCCACCTAGCTGCTCTTTTGCAGCTGGACCAATTTGAGTGAGAAACATAAAACCTGGACAGTTGTCTGAACCAATAGTTGTTCCTGAAATGATTCAACTGTGTACATCAGCCATGTTTTCTGTCTTAGATCTTGATTGTTCCTTTTCAGTATTTCAATTCAGAATGTGTTAGGGCAGCTTTGGTTTTGTTATAAGTTTTTCCTTTCATTATAAGAGTTATGTTTTCTTAAGAAAACGTATCTTTGGATTGTCCATTTATGTAGTTGTATAGGTTCATTCACTGTAAACCTTGAACTAAGGGATTCTGATGAAAACTTGTAGAATTGCTATTGACGCTTACATAGTTACATAGCCTCGATATACCATATTTGTTCACATGGTTTTTGGTTGAAGAAAACGTAAGCCAGGAAAAACAGCGATCCTCCAATATCCGCAACTCACCGTTGCAGTCCAGGCTGATAGCTGCCACTTGAGTTAGAGTAGACTACACAGCCCTTATACTTGGTTCTATGTTTAAATGAGGTTCTGAAGTGAGTTTCATATTGAGACAAAAAGCTGTTCATAGATGGTTTGAACTCAACCCATCAAACCTGAGTTCAATTACTTGTACTGAGTTTAGCGCTCTGCTTGGAACCAATGAACTTTTGAAGTGAATTCCATGTTGAGACTAAGCTGTCTATAAATGGTTTGAAATCAACCCATCAAACCCATAGTTCAATTGCTTGTACTGAGTTTAGCAGTCCCTTGGAATCAATGAAGAAACTCGAACCGCCCGCGTGGTTGTCGGTTTCCGCTGTTTGAGGTGAAACGCTTTTTGAGCACCCCTAGTTGAGACTTTGGCACTTGTATTTTTGACTTAGGAAAGGAGAGTTTTAGTGTTTTCCACAGATGTTGCATATTGCTGCCTTTGTCCCAAAATATTAGACGTATTTTTTTTGTTAGGACGAGATTTTGGCATTACTCTATTAATATGTGATAATCATAAACACAAGTAATTATTCTAGACAATTAGAATGGCATCAATTTTATGTCAAATGCTTGCCCCAACGAAACAAATGTGCCTTGTATTTTAAGATGGAGGAACTCTGGACAGACCAATACTAGACTGAGTCATTATATTTCTTGATGCCTACTGATAAACTGCAAAAGCTCCGTGTCAGTGTATGCTGAAGATGTCTAGGAAAGGACTACATTTAGATCTTGTATTGCATGCCATGTTTGTTGATTGCAGCAGCTTTGCTTAATGACTCTAGTCATGTTCTGTTTGCAGTGGGAAGGAGACGGCGGAGTTCCCGATTGAGCCAGAGATAACCCTGGAGCTGATGATGGCTGCGAACTATCTCGACACTTGATCCTGTAAAACATATTGCTGACTCCATCGTCCATTTGTTACTTGAAAATGCCATGTTGTATGTGCTTACCTTACCTACTTTGATCTGGGTTTAGTAAATTAAGCTCACAAAGTTGTGTCCTGCGCGCAACTAGTGGCACGAATCTGTCGTGACCGACAGCTTGCGCGCGGTCAGATCTTGTAGCTCTATCAACTGAACCGGGATCAGTTGCAGTCACATGTAGCTTGTTCTTTTTTTGAAGGAATCACATGCTGCTTGTCTGTACAAAGTAGACAATGATTCTGCGAGTGATCCATTGGAATTGATCTGTGACTTTGTAGACCATCCCGCACGTATGGTCACCATCTTCTGCAGAACGTGTGCTACTTTGGTACGCAGGGTTCCTAGTGGCCTCTTTGGTAGGAAGGATGCATGAATTTGAAAATAAAGAGATGGTAAAAACAAATGATTTCAAATTGGAATAGACGAAAGGGAGAGTATGCATATGAGATTTGGCAGACTTTTTTGTGAGATTAGGCTCAAAAGGAATACTATAAGATTTCAAGGGAATTTTGTTGGATTATTAGAAGCATGTTCTTTCCAGGGGTACCAGGATTGTATTCATCATGCAACAGTAGCATTACAACTCTGATCCTAACCACTTTGCAAGTCAAACTTAAGTTCATCACTTGTGACTTTGTCTGGCCGAGGATGTTTTAGAGATTCCAATAGAATGGGTCGACACAGACAGTGTCTCAACAATTAGGAGCTTATTTTTGCCCCGATGATTCACCTTGCAACCAATTTGGAAGGATTTTGTTTTGACCAAGTACAACCTCTAGCAAAATTTCTTGCGTGACAACCGTATGAAACAACTTGTGTTGCTTATCCTGTAGTTTCACCTGTAAATGACATTCATGTCATGATTTCCTCCTTAAGAAATACATGACTTGTATTCCATGATATGTTGAAATACACATGATTTTGAATGCACAATAGTAAACAATATAAGTTGTTTGATTGCACGACATAGATTTCTTGAAAGATTAAGAGTTTGCCATAGTTGCTCCTCGACATGAAGATAATTTCCAAGAGTTGGATTATATTGATATCGATTGCAAACTATACTCAATTAAATTATGTATGCGATTTTCACTCCTACAAATCAAAACAAACTCGTAGAGAAAAAAAATCTGAGTGGAGTCTTCCAAATTTGCTCACTTTCTTTTAATCAAATAAGCTTTGTTTTCTTTTCCAAAGTGGGTGTAAAAGGTATGATGTTGACGTGGAAAGATGTAGCCCCGTGAGAACCACCTAATCTCACCCGAAACCACACCATCAGTCATCATACCTGTCCTCATGCGATCCTAGCCCACAGAAACCCAACCCACCTTCTTACTTATCTTCCAGCAGCTTCTTCCATCATCGGAAAAGATTCACATGTATCTAATTCGAGAGGGAGGGAGTATATTTTTTGCTGCTGTCTTTGAACGGAGAATTGTCTATTAATCTTATCGCCTTGGCATCGTTTTCTTTCTTGGAGGCGTTGTTGTCAAGATTTGTTTCCTCCTTCCGTGGGGATTTGGGCTCTTCGGGGGAAATCCCTAGCTTCGGCTTGCCGGAGTGGGCGACGACAGTGGCTATGTCGTTACCTTCTTGTAGGCGTCGTCTTGAAGGGTCTGCATTCGGTTGTTGGCATGTGCTTCTCTTGTCGTCAGGTTTGAGGATGTCGGGGACAACGGCCCCTGAGCAGATGATGCTTGTGCGTCGAGGCGACGGCCTCGGGAACCATGGTAAGAAGATGCTTCATGGGGTGTGGCAGTTGCTTGGCTTGGATTGGGTGACAGTCTTGTGTCGCTAGGGCGGCGAGTTTGTCGACTCGGTCAATGCGTCTCAGCGGAGGCGATTTGACTTTATGCCGGGGTGGCGGCCCCGGATATTGGTGTGGCGGCAGTTGGCTTTGTGCAGCTAGGGCCGCGGGTGGCTGAGTCGTGCATCGTCATGGCTCGTGTTGGAGCGGTGGCATGTCAGGATGGCGGTCCTGAAAGGTGGTGTCGGCGGTCCGTTGGGCGTGGCGGAGCAGCAGGATGTTGGCCCTGGAACTTTGTCAATATTGAGAGCCTCATACCTCGTGTCGTGTAGGCGACGAGGTGGACCTCGATGTTGATCGTTGGTGTCGCTTTGGCGCAGCTCCTCGGAGGGTTGGCTTCGTCATCTACGTTCGAGCGTCTCATGTCTGCTCCTCTCATAGCAGACACGGCGGCATCTTCTCTCCAGCGGTGGTGAATAGTTGTCTAGTATTGACGGAGTGGGTGTTTCAAGTTCAAGTATTGAGTTCGGTTGTTCCCAAATCTTGCTTGGGCTTGGTGGTGAGTGAGGGCATGGTCCCGTGGTGTTGTATGGTTTTCACTCCGTTTTCTGCCAATCAACTAGGCTTCTTTTTCTTAATTAATGGATAAGCAAAAAAATTGCCTTCATTTTTTAAAGAAAAAATAGCCTTTGTTAATGCCTACGGTTGAGACAAATAGTGTTGAAAAAATAGCCTTTGTTAATGCCTACGGTTGAGAATTTTTTCGAATGTTCCTTTTTGGAGAATTTTAGCTGGATCTTATCAACAATTCATTCATGATGGCCGATATGTCAGAAGTATTTTTTATTTGCAACAACAACAACAGAAAGGAAAAAAAAACGGAAAGGGGATGCGCCGAAAGGAGCGGAAAACCCCACACACGTGGACGCATCCAGTCCTCCGAGTACCATGACCGAGTGGACATACAAGAAGAGGAGCCGAGGAAAGCTCCAAGGGCGGCCCGCCAGCCAGATACAATACAGCAACAAGAAAGATTCTTCCCCCTCTCCACCCCCTGCCATCGGGTCCGCCGGCGGCGAGACAATGGCGGCCTCCCCCATCGACTCCGCCTGGGAGGTACGCGCGCGCCCACCGCTCTGATCTCCCTCCTCCTGCACGTCTCGATCTTGACGGATCTTTCTTTCGTCTTCCTCCTCCTGACTCTTTGTTTGCCGTCGGGATTGACGAACGAATGCAGTCTCTGATCGGAAACTTCAGCGAGTTCCAGCTGGCCAGCGTCGTCACCTTCTTCCTCCACGAGAGCGTCTTCTTCCTCTCCGGCGTCCCGTCCCTCCTCTTCGAGCGGTTCGGACTCTTTGCCAAGTACAAGATCCAGGTCTGACTCTTATCCTACCTACCTCACACCCTGCTTGATTGATTTCACTAGATGCACGTTTCTAGGTCTACCTGCCATGCCAAATGAATGCGTACATCTTTGAAAATATCGTCGCACATGGTGGAGCAACAGTCAAACGAGGGGATAGACGGGAGGAAATATGACCAAACATTCTTCCAACCTATTGACGGATGTTTTTATCTATTCTTATTTTACATTACTTTCTCTATCATGACATGTGCAAGGCAGTCCAAGCAAGGATCTGATTTATATCAATTGTATGATACTGACATGAACCAAACAACACTAGGCACTACACATTTTCATTTTGCGTTCTTGGCTCATATAAGAAAATATTTCTGGATTTTTTTCCTGTTAGTTAGGGATTCAAAGTAAACAACTACGCCTCGCGCTGGAATCAAAATGGCACCCGAGAGAGAACACACTAGGCACCACCCATTTTCATTTCGCGTTCTTGGCTCCTTTGAAAGAAACTATTTATGCTTTTTTGGTTTTCTGTTATAGTTAGAGATTCAAAGTCAAATATTATGCCTTGCGCCAAAATCGAAATGACTTCTGAGAGAGAAAATCAACGTGTGTCTGCGGACATTGAAATCTGCCCAAGCATGAAAGAGATGCATCTGATTTATTTCAATTCTATGATACTGATTTGAACCACAAAGCCACTAGGCACCACCCATTTTTATTTTGAATTCTTTCTGTTTTTTCCTGTGAGATATTCAAAGTCAAATGGTACGCATCGTGCCCAAATCAAAATGACTACCAAGAGATACAAAATAAGGGTGGGAAACACTGGGTAAGCTAGACGTGTGTCTCTGCCCATCGGAAATCTCTTTCACATAACTTTCTCTATCATGACAAATAAGACAGTCCAAGCATGGAACTGAGTAATTTCAACTGTATGATACTGATATGAACCAAAAACACTAGGCGCCACCCATTTTCATTTTGTTTTCTTTGCTCCTATTTAGGAAACTATTTATTGCCCTTTTCTGTTAGAAATTCGAAGTCAAATATTACCCCTCATAGCCAAACCAAGTTGCCTTTCGATAGAAGAAAAATTAAGAATGGGGAATACTTGGTCAACTAAGTCTGTTTCTCTGGACATTGAAATGTTGATTGCTTTTCACCAAGGTATGCAGGAGCACTACTTAAATCTTGCATATCTTGATCACCAAAGTGGCTAGCTCCTATTTAGGATATTTATTGCTTTTCCTGTTAGAGATTCTAAGCAAAATATTATGCGTTATGGCCAAATCAAACTGCCTTCTCACTGCGGATGCTGGAGCACTACTTAATTCTTGCATGTCTTGAACTCTTGATCAAGCTATAATATAAACTCATGTCCGAGGTAAAAATTGAAATGAAAGTTTCACGCTAACAATTCCGTGGAATGTGGAATGATAAACACTCGGGGGACCAATTTCTACATCTTTATTGGGACAAACAAATCCATGTAATTTGGAATGCCTTACCTTGCACTAAATACATGAAGATGTAAAATAGTTCAAATCCAGGATCTTCTATAATAATAAATTCTTCAAAGCATAAGTGGTTGCATCCTTATCCTAGATCTATGCTACAGCTACTAGGTGTCATACTAGTAAGACATTGGTAGTAGGAAACTTATACCGCGCTTTCATCATAATTGCCCTGCTGCAAATGTAAGTATCTTTAGTGTTTCCTTTTTGCCCTAGAAATAATCCAAACTGGAGGACCTACCCTCTTACCAGTTCTACCGCAGGCTTTCCTTGCTAAGAGTATTAGTTTGTACGATATTCCGGGTTAGAGATATATCCATTGGACTAAATTTATTCTAATAAGCTGGTTCTGAATTTAATCGAGGAAAATTCGGCCTCCATTTGCTTGTTTGGAGCTGTAAGGAAATGTTTCTAGTCAGTGCATTGTTTCTCTTTATATAGTAAACCACTCATGTGATTCTGCAAGAGGGCCTGTAATGCTTATGTTTTGTACTTCTGTTACAGTAATGGAAGCATGTTGTCTTCGTGTGTCTCTTAAGAAATATGCATGCACCGAGCTTGTCTCTTAAAGTGCCTACCTTTCAATTGTTTCACTTTAACTGTTGGGCAATGATATTCAATGATATTGATGTCCACGCCAAATGTATTTTCATCAGAGAAATCCATCTTAGAGTGCACCTTATTGATTTTCGCTCCAGTTTCTCCTTTCAGTGCACAAATCATTTTTGTTTGCTCTTTTATCTGTTTCTTTCATGTTTATTTCATTGACCAATTCAATAAACATTTGTACATACCTTTGTATCATACTTGGTGTCCTAAACAAGAAGTATGTCCATCTTTGCAGAAGAAAAGCAACACCCCTGATTACCAGAACAGATGCGTACTGCGTCTCATTCTCTACCATGTCTGCGTGAACTTGCCAGTCATGATTCTCTCCTACCCTGCCTTTAAGTTCATGGGGCTGAGGAGCTCTCTTCCTCTGCCACACTGGTATTAAACTTAATTTCCTTCTTTCTCCAACAAAAGTAGGCCACCTATCAATATTCTTCTCATCTAAGAATGTTAAGAATCAAGACTCAAGTGATTTTTTTTTTTAACTTGCTAATGGTACATCTGTTGATGCAGGACGGTCGTTGTATCTCAAATTATTTTCTATTTTGTACTCGAGGATTTCATATTCTACTGGGGACATAGGGCTCTCCATACCAAATGGCTGTACAAGCATGTCCACAGTGTGCACCACGAGTAAGTGATACACTGCTTCATTATTTTACATACTACGTCAGTTCTATTTTTAACAAGATGAATTGTGAGCAGATATGCTACACCATTTGGCTTAACTTCGGAGTATGCGCACCCAGCTGAAATTTTGTTTCTCGGATTCGCCACGATTGTTGGTCCTGCCCTGACTGGCCCTCACCTGTTCACCCTATGGCTGTGGATGGCGTTGAGGGTGTTAGAGACGGTTGAAGCTCACAGTGGGTATCACTTCCCATGGAGCCCATCGAATTTTCTGCCACTGTATGGAGGGTAAGTAGGCTGGCGCGCACACGTGTGCTATATGATGGTAAATGGATTCCATTTGTCGACTCGATAGGCTGCATTTAACAGTGTTGATAAATATTTCCTCATGAGCAGCTCCGACTTCCATGACTACCATCACCGTTTGCTTTACACCAAGTCAGGGAACTACGCCTCTACTTTTGTTTACATGGACTGGTGAGTATATATCTGTTTGCTATATTGCTGTGTTGAATCGTGCCCTCCTTTTTATCGTGACATGTATTCTCATCATCTTGTGTTAGGTTGTTTGGCACGGATAAGGGTTACCGCAAGATAAAGGCCATCGAAGCGGAAGAAAGGAAGCATTTGTAAATTGTGAAGCTACTCCTTATTCTCTTGGTCAACTCATCGAAACTAGTTTTTGATCTGTTGTATTAATTGGTGGTAAATTGCCTTCCATGGGAGGAGATAGATGGCGTTGATCGATCCTAGGCACAGAACATCATCTAAGGCGTGTTTTTTCTTCTTCATCACATATTTGCTCTCTTAATTAATGTGATCATTTGTTGTCTAGGCCAACTTATATAATTTGCGATGAATTAAATTTGTTGTGTTCTAATGTGGTTTGTTTGGACGTACGGATGCATGTGACAGGGCAGAAGTAAATCTCTGAAGCAGCAATAACTTGTCAGAATAGTTTGTGCATGCCAAGTAAAGTAACTGGGATGAGATTTGTCGTTCTTCAGTTCTGTCACACAATTTTCTCCTTGCAAGTTCATCTGGGTTATATTTGCAAGCTGAAGGATGTAAATGAATAGTACTGATCCTGCATGTCGTTAATTTGAAGGACAACGCTAGGCGCCTCCCATCGTTCTGCTTTCCCGCGCCACGTGTCATGCAAAATCGCTCTAAATCCTAAATCCCGCTTTTGTTGCAAAACACCTCTTTTTGTATAATTGTTTCCGCTTTTGCTTTTGAAGAATGTAGCAAAACCAACTTTGTCGCCCATAAGACGGTTGTAGCAATAAAGTTCTTCTAATGTAGCAAAAAACTAACTTCATCGAAGACTCTTGCCCGCAAACATGGCCATGCTCACGTTCCCTGCTGCCCACTAGCCTTCCTATTGTAGCAGCGGTGCCTTACGGCCGCCCCGCTATGGTAGCAACACCGGCGTGCTAGCCTCCCCCATCGCTAGCACCACCGGTAGCAAGGACGGCTGCATGTTGTAGCAAGACCGGCCGCCTGTTGTAGGCGTCGGTCGGCCATGGGAGGAGCGCTCGGGTTCAGGACAAGAGGGACGCCGGGGATGGCGAGCTTGGCGGTAGCTGCAGCTGAGACGGGGTGTTGGGGCAGCGGCCGGAGCCAGAGAGGGAGGATGGCCGCGGGCTCAATGAACTGCTGGGGCGGCGCGAGAAAAATAAAGGAGGCAGCGGAGGAGCTCTGAGCGACGCAGAGCTTGCGAGACGGCGATGGTCGCTGGCGTCACGAACGGTGAGGCAGAGAGCCAGCAAACGGAGCCCGGCGGCGATGGGCGGCGTCGAGCTTGGAACAAAAGGAAGACGATCCGCGGGTGAGGTCAAGCGGAGAGGAGGCCGGGGAGGGCGCCTCTCGGTTTGGTCTCCGTCCCTCGTGGAAGAGATAAGGAAGCAGGGTGGGGTGAGGGGTTACGGTAAGTGGTGTCCGCACCTAGCGAGGGACGATAAGAAGGCGTGACCCGACCCGGACGATCAATCATTTTCCTAATTTGAAGCATCGAATCTGACTGAACCAAGCAGAACTTTGTGTGCACGGCCGGCATATAAAATGTTTGGTAGCCCTCATAGCTTGGCTGCTATGGTGCGTCCGCCGTCGACGCAGATGACTTGGCCGGTGATGTACCCTGCGGCGGGCATGCAGAGGAACGCCACAACGGTGGCGACCTCATGGGGCTTGCAGAAGCGGCGCATGGGCACCCGCGCCGTCTCCATGTCCGCGAGCCTCTTTGCCATGGCCGTGTCAGCGGCGAGCGTGGTGGCGGAGAACTCGGTGTCGACGCCGCCCGGCGCCACGCAGTTGACGCGGATGCCGTGCGTCGCCCACTCGGCGGCCAGGCTCCTGGCGAGCTGGTGCATGGCGCCCTTGGTGACGGAGTAGACCGACAGCGCCGGGTAGGCGATGTAGCCGGTGACGGAGGACATGTGCACGACGGAGGACGCTCCCGCTTTCCGGAGCAGCGGGTGCGCGAGCTGCGAGAGGTGGAAGCAGGGGTCGAGGTTGGTGGCCATGAGGCGGGCGTAGTCCTCCGGCGTGGTCTTGGCCGCCGGCTTGTACAGGGACTGGCCGGCGTTGTTGACGAGGACGTGGAGCTTGCCGCCGAAGAGGCCACGCACCGTGGCGACGAGGGCCTCCCTGTCGCGGCGCGCGGAGACGTCGCAGACGGAGGTGGTGACCAGGCGGTGGAGGCCCTTGCTCTGCCATCGCCGGTGGCACTGGTCCAGATCGGCGGCGCTGCGGGAGCAGGTGTGCACCCTGGCGCCGAGGCCGGCCAGCTCCTCCACGATCGCGAGCCTACGGACGTACACAGTGCGTTGATCGGTTGAAAGAAAAGTGGGACGCCCAGCTAGCTAGAAGGAAGACAAGACACGAATCGACATGATGATCATTTATTACCCGATCCCTTTGGTTCCTCCGGTGACGAGCGCCGTCATGCCGGCGAGGCTCCACCGGAGGCTCATCTTCGTCTCCTCTGAAGAATCCGGTGTAGTGACGCCTGCCATCGATGTATCTCCTACGTAGCAAGAAGGGTCGATCGTTCGGTGCTGGGTCTCACTATAGCTAGCTAAGAAGAGTAGTAGGAAGGTTCAAGTAGTTATATGCCAATGACCATCAATCTTGTTCTTAGTTAGTTATTACTATACTTAGTGTTGGATTCCCCTCCACAAACGTACAACAGCCAGCAGAGGTAGATACTTTCGATGCTTGCTCCCGGCTGCTTTTGTTTACTGCCGTCCCTAGCTACGTACGTGCGCTCGTAGTCTGAAATTCAGAATAGTACATTCCTTAGGAAATACTCCCTCCATTTTCATATCTATGGCGTATATTTTTTTTCTGAAAGGGAGACATAGCTCCAGCCTCTGCATCCTCAGATGCACGCGGCTCCTTTATTTACTTATTCAGAGTTAGAGTCTTACAAATCTATCACGTATGTATAAATATACTTAATCTGACAAACAACTGCAGTTTATGTCACATAAAACTGATACCACCAGATTCATGTTTAAAGGTAGCATATAAATGTGATTTTACTTCATATGTGAATAGTACTTTGTTGAGAATTTTATTCCGCGGATGACCACCTCAGTTAGCTTTAGGGTATGATCAATAATTACAGAAAACAGGGCAGTTTAGTAATAGCAATAAGATGATAGAGATATGAAAAACGCACCGTAAATACGATCATAGTTTTCTTCAGTAATCGCAAATTCGATATGAAGCCACCAAACATACACATTCGGGCATGGTATGATCCCCTTTCTTGAGGGCGTTTTCACCGGATCGACCCAACCCGTCCGTGCGGACGCACGGGATATGCGCGGCGCTCTAGCGGCATGAATTATTCGGACGAACGCGTCCGGCTCAACTCATTCATGCGCCAAATCTGGACAACGGTTGTGTCGGCGCGCGGACGGAAGGCGTGTACTGTCCGCGCGTGCCACTAGTCCACTCGTCAGCCACCGCTTAGCGCGTCATTGATTCAGACACAGACAGCGACACCGATTCAGACGCAACCGCGACAGTGATTCAGAGACGCCGGCGGAAGGCTGACCGGCCATTAATTGCGACGAGACGACACACTGACTGACTGGATGCCGCCTGCCTTCCCGCGCTGGTATTGATGGCGAAGGAGCGGAACCTGCACGCATTTCCGAATGGAGAGGCTATTTAACCCTGCGCCCGTCGGTGTCGCACTCCTCACCTCTCGCCATCACAACCCTAGGAGCCGTCGCCACCACCAACGATGAAGACGTCGTCATGGCTGAAGAAGGGGAGCAACAAAAACGCCACGAGGCGTCCAGCTCTAGCAGCCAGCGCTCCCGCCTGCCGGCCTTCCTCCACGGCACATCGTTGCCGCCTCCGCCACGGCCAGAGGAGTTCAGGAGCCGCCCCGTGGGGACTACCCGACACCACGGTACCGTCGCCGCCGACGGTACTTTTGCGGAGTGCGAGCGCATATGGAGGGAGGGCCTGGGCATCAGCCACGGGGATACCACAACGAGGACTACTGGATAGAGTTCCTCGAGTGGGAGCACAAGGCGTGCGAGCACCGTTCGCCGCGACCTACAACCGGGGGAGGTCGACCCTGCCCCCGACATTGAATTGAGGGCGCCTTCAACCACTCCGACACCAAACTCGATAGCAACAACGACGACGGCGAGGACGACATCGTTGTCAAGCAGGAGGCGGTGGACGACATCACCGTGAACCTGCCTCGGAGTACCGTGAGGTCCAGGCGCGGGGATGAGGACGCCTTCACCGAGCAGGCCATTGCGGCCAGCGTGCGGGACGAGGACGCCCTGTGGAGAGGCTACGAACAAGCCATCTAGCTCACCGGCCTAGTGGTGCTGGCAAACGCCCAACTGCCTCCACCGCCTCCGTTGCCGGGTGGGCGCCGCACATCGCTCCGGAGGTGGGGATGGAGCTGGCGCACCTCCACCACCACATGAGGTTGCCGGCGGTGTGGCCTGAGCAAGTGATCAATCCACCCGCGTCCGCTCGACCCTGCCACTGCCCAACTTCTGGACACCGCCGGAGTACATCGATCTCAAGCCGTAGATGGACGAGGCGGCGCCGATGCGCGAAGATCGGTAGCTAGGGTTAGGGCTAGTTTAAATTTCATTTTTAATAATTTGAATATAAATTAGGTATGAAATATATGAACATTGTCACTATTTAGCGCCAAAGATTACGTTTAAATTTGAAAAAAAAGGCCTCACCCTGGCCGAACAATGGGTCGCGCCGCTGGCTGGATCCTGACCCAAAATCGATCGCGGGCCGACTTAAACAAACAAAAAATGACCGTTTGGATCGGCTGGATGTGTCGGCCCGGTGAAGATGTCCTCATATCTTGAGCAAATGTGGTTAAACTCTCTTGTAGCTTTCTTTGTATTTCCTGATACTTCCTCAATCTCGAAATAGATGTTACAGATTTGTTAAAATTTAAATAAAACTATATGCTAAATAGTGTCTATATTTATTTGAATTTAATAAATATAAGACATCAATTTTCAGAACGAGGGGTCTATTTTGAGACTGAGGGCAAATCAAAAAATTTCACCGCATCCTGCTTATTACTCTATGATGTCTATATGATTCCACAAAAACATATTTCCCGTTTCAGAGAGGTATCGCGGTCGCGGGGCTGCATCTTAGAGGCCTTTAAAAAAAAATGTATCCTAGTGTATCCGAAGGTATCCCTGTGTCCGATACGATTATGCTCCTGATACGTTACTTTTCAGAAGTATCCGTGCATCCACGTGTTTGGTTCAGCTCTGTAAAAGTAATCGGTATTGGAACCAATTAACAGACGGTAATAGTAACGGAATGTGTATTTTCCAAATCTGTTTGGTTTATGCTGGGTTTTTTTTTCACATGAAAGGCCACGAAGGGCCAGGACTCGGCATTAAGCGGCGAGGGGTGTACAACTGATCCTAAAGGAAAAAAAGGAAATTACATCATTGTCCATAACTATTGCACCAAACATCCTAGAAGCAACCACAGAAACGTGAGCATGACCTTTGTTGCCGCCGATAGCTCGCCTCAGATTCCGGCCTTCGCTGCAAGCACCGGGGACGACACCACTTAGGCCTACAACAGCGATGAACGCTGGACTCAGGGAGAGAGAAGGCCTCCCTTGCTGGAGGTTGAAGAAGCTCTGGTTGTCTTGGCCAACGAGCCCGGCTCGGCCTTGATCTTGGCCTGAAGTAGCGGTTACCCACCATGGGCTCCGCCGGATTAGCAGCAGAGTCGCCCAGAGAAGCCGGGCCATGATCTTCACCAGGCGGAGAACCCTGAGTGGCATCTTCTCGTCGCTCGCCCTCGCCGCCTCGGCCGGCCACGAGACCAAGGAAGACACCAAACTGGAAAATCCGTTGGAGAAGCTCGAGCAAATCTCCCGACCTACAGACACCGACCCACCCGCCACCGGCTCCTACCATGGAAGCGTCAAATAGGGGGAGGGGGGGGGGGGGGTCTTCAACCTCCAACGAGCTGCTCCAACGCGCCAACGAGTAGCTCCACAACGGCGAGAAGATCTTCCGCACGCCAACATTGTCTCTTTGCCCCCCGCCACCACGGCCGGCCAGCGCAAGAGAGAAAACTGCAGCAGAAGATCAAACCCACCACCAGAAGCAACTTTATTGGCAGAAGTTGTGGCTTCTTCCTCCGTTGACCGCCGGCCCTTGAGCAGAAGAAAGGAGAGAAGAAGAACCCCTACACCGCTCCGGATCTGGATGCTCAGATCCCATGTGCAGCTTCACTCTACGGGCAGCAAGCCCAAGCGTGGCATCCAGCCTAAAAACCTAACTACAAATAGAACTCCTCCCCCCACCTCTTCGGCCGACGAGGCCTCCGGAGAAGGGGGCAAGGGGCCAGAAAACCGTGGAAGGATCTTAGGAACTGCCACTCGTTTCGTGCAGGCGAAGGGGCCCGAGCGGGGTGTTGGGGATATGCTATATGGGTATCCTCATAGCATGTCTCTTATCCGGATAACCCGGGTGGCCCATAGTTGGTAGCATGGCCCATGGCCTGCTGGGCGGCCCAGTTAGATGGATTCAGAAGGGAGGCCCAAGCTAGATAAAGGAAGGCTATGGTGGAGTCACCAGCGTACCCGGAGCCTTGGAGTACAAGACATGCAAGACTAGTAATAGACGGTGTAGGACTCTGTAACCTGTCCGGCTAGGACTTTTCCCTGTAACCCTAGGACCTGGCGACTATATAAGTCGGGCCTATGGGAGCCTTTAGGGCACAACTTCAGACAATCTCAGACAACCTCGCACAGCGAACCTATCTCTGTAACTCGGCGTATTGCCCTTATAGTGATTTATAGCAGGAGTAGGATTCCGCCACCGTTGTGGGATCTGAACCTGGGTAAGATGTGTTACCTCATACCCGTCAACCATTCACCTTCCCCAACGTCTCTAAACACGCACTGTGAGGATCCCTCCATGGCGTACTCGTCGGCAATACCACGACCGTTGGCGCGCACCGTGGGGCAAGAGGCGCTTCAGGCTCTTTAGCGGGCGAGGACCAAGATCTTCACGGGAATTGGCAAAACCGTGGCCATCGGTCGCGTTCTCTTCTCCGGCAACATTCCGATCGTCCCTCCCGACGAGTTCTGGATCCCGACGAAGACGAACCCTACGCGGTGCTCGATCGTTCCTATCAGAGACATCCACCTCTTCATTGGCGAAACCGACTCGGGCACTAGTTCCCTGGGAGTCGGAGGAGCATCAAGGCCCGCACAGACCGCCTATGGGCAGGATACGTTCGTGGAAGGATCGACGTCGGATCTCTCTTTGGAGTTTGCCGGCAAAGATCGGAAAAATTCAAGGCCCACCCAAACCGCCCCTGTGCAGGATATAACGGTGGAAGATCACTGCAAGTCCACCGGCTTCGCCCGTGCGTCTGGACAGCAGAGATCCAAGTTCGTCGGCGTGGTTACCGTCTTTGATCTGGCGCGTTGCGTTCAGAGAGAGGGCGAAAACCCCCGCGATTACCTTGCCAGGTGGCTCCGTATACGAGCCGATCTGGCCCACTACCCCAATGGTGATGCTATGTATCACTTTGTGGAAGGACTGGACCATGGCACGCTTCTCCGGCATTCTCTAAGACGGCAGCAGGCGTCGGGACGCCTTACCTTCGAAGGCATGGTGAACACCTTCAACAACTAAGCGGAAGCTGAAGCGGCAGCTCAGACAGCGCTTGCGCTCATTGACGGAGCCCCTCCGATTCAGCCACCGCCACCACCGCCTCCGGCCGCCATCGCCGTAGCTGCACCACCACCTCCAGTCATCGTCGCTGCCGTTGCACCTACACACCCCGTCATCGAGGAAGTCCTAGCATCCTCCGACTTTGTGATTGACGTGCTATACGCCGACTTCAGTGCAGATTCAAAGGAGATAGATTTCAGTCCAGAAGATCTAGACTCCGCCATGCAGGAGATGGAGGAGGAGTACACGCGCGACGAGCAAGCCAACAACGCCGTCACGTCTCGAGAGGTGTTCGTCACCATTGGGACGACGATGGACGAAGATCAACCCGGACGAGCTCTGCCTACAGCTCTGGGCAAAGGTCATGACCCCTCCGCCTAATCCAGTGCAACAGCCGCAGGAACTCGGCACCGGCCCGAGCAACAATAACACCGCTAACTTGCCGCCTCCGGCATCTATGTCTGCTGCTTCCCAAGTTACTCCATCTGATAGAGTGATGTACGACAACCTCCTCGTCGAGCCACTGACCGTAGCTCATATCCGGAACGTGACCCAGCTTGACGAGAAGCGCCAACAACTGCTGGAGGAAGCACAGGCAATCGCGGAGCAAGGCGCTAAGCTAGATCGAGATCTGGTCAACGCGCAGAAATCCATAGAGAAAGCTAGAGCAATGGAGGCCGAGTATAAGACTCTGCTGCAGCAGCAGAAGGCCAAGAAAGCTCCGGCTCATCCTGGTGTGCGGCGAAATCTAGGATGGGCTCCCCCGAAGCCGGCACAAGCCAATCCATACATTGATAGTGAAGGCAGGCAAGTGATGCCCACTCCTCTCCTCAACCCCGCCGTCGCCAAGACCCTTCTGGAGCTGGATAGATCGCCTGAGGTAGTGGACCAGATCTATGACCTAGTGGCCAAGGCGGCAAAGCAGCAAGAAAAGGCCACCTCTCAGAGGCTTGAGTCTGACCTAGCATTTTGCCAGTCTAGCCAGCATAAGCCGCCAAGGGACAGATCTCCTCTTGATGTCGGGTCTCAGACGGGTTCATCAGAACAAAGACGGAGGGATGCGCGCAACAGGAAGGATGCTATCCCCATATCCTCCAACCACGGAGAAAAGGCCCGACCTCGTCACCCATCGCCACCGCCCCGCTCCCCCCGACATCGCGAAGACCCCAAGGCTCACCATCGTATGGATATGCCCCCGCCAAGGCAGAGCGGCATCGTCATCCGCGACACCGCGGAGCAGACCCGTCATGACGGAGAGCGCAACCAAGGACACAAGAGCAGGTCGCGCCATGACCCTCCGCGTCCGGCAAGCAATCGCGACAAGCGTGAGGCGTCGCAGGAGGGTAATAGCAAGAAGGCTAACCCACCGCCACCTCCGCCTCTGTTGCCACCCAGCAGTCACCATGGCGGAGGGGCCCGCGTCTTTCACGTAGCCCATCCCTTGTTGACAAGAAGAAGAAAAATCCCGAGCCATATGACGCACGTTCGTGGATCGATAAGATCCACGAGGCCCGGGAAGGACCATACCTGGGACCACGTTGCTTTGGACCTGCGATACGGTCCGCAACTTACCCCAAAGGTTTCCGGATTGACAAGACCATCAAGCCGTATGACGGCACCGCCAAGCCAGCTACATGGTTGCAGGATTACGGCAACGCGGTGGAGATCGCCGGGGGTAACCCCAACGTCGCCGTCAAATACCTCCCATTGATGTTGGCGAGCACAACCCATTAATGGATTGATGACTTGCCGGAGAAATCCATATGCAATTGGTTGGATGATGGGGATATGCCTACCGGGGTATACCCAGCAGGACGTTTCCGACTGGCCCACAACTTGGCGAGTGGGCCCGCAAGACGGCGACTGGATCAAGACCTGGCGTGGATCCAAGCGACTGGAAGCTGAAGGCCCAGGAGAGTAGATAGGCCCAGTCGGATTAGGTTAAGCGAGTACCGAAACCTTAACAGATTCGGTTGAGATTTGTAAACACTAGGGAGGGTGAGTCTATATAAACCTCCCTACAGGGCGTGTAAACGTACGTTCCATCATCCACCCAAGCGACTCGCCGCCTAGCCGTCGAGCTCGCCCCATTGTACGTCCATCATAATACAATCAAAGCAAGGGATCTATCCAGTGTCATCACCGTATCCGGAAGCTTTACCAAAGCAAGGGACTACGAGATTAATGAAGCAGCCTTCGCAGAAGCTGTCCTCTATAGCGAAGAATTCAAAGAGATCCAGAGCAAGGTCGATGACTCAGAGATGCCCGCGTCGAAGAAGCAGATCTCCGACTCCGCTCCTGCATCCAAGACCACCATCGAGACCAAGCCGGTGGAACTTGTGGTAGGCGATGCCTCCAAGACTACCGCCATTGGGACGAACCTGGATCCCAAATAGGAAAGCGCGCTCGTCGAGTTCCTCCGTGAGAACAGGGACATCTTTGCCTGGCAACCTGCCGACATGAAAGGTGTACCTAGGGAACTTGCCGAGCACAGCTTTAACATTGATTCAAAATGTAAACTAGTGGAACAACCTCTACGATGCTTCAGAGACGAGAAGAGACGCGTCATTGGCAAAGAAATAGCTAGGTTACTTAAGGCTAGATTTATCCGAGCAGTCCTTCACACCCGATGGGTGGCCAATCCTGTACTTGTCTCCAAAAAGGGAACCAAAGAATTAACAATGTGCGTTGATTACACCGGCTTGAACAAAGCATGCCCCAAAGATCCGTTTGCTTTGCCTCGCATTGACCAAGTCATTGACTCGACGGCTGGCTCAGAACTTTTGTGTTTTCTCGATGCATACTCAGGACACCACCAGATCAAGATGAGGAAGTCGGACCAATTGGCCACTTCGTTCACTACTCTATACAGCACGTTTTGCTATGTTACAATGCCCTTTGGGCTGAAAAACACAGGTGCTGCGTACCAGCGGACAATGCAACATTTCCTGCACGATCAAACTGGTCGGAACGTTCACGTCTATTTGGACGATATAGCGGTGATGTCTAAAAAGACAAACGACTTAATCTCCGACTTAAAAGAAACCTTTGATAATCTCTGGAAATACAACATGATGCTTAACCCCAAGAAGTGCGTCTTCGGGGTTCCAGCCGGCAAATTGTCGGGATTCATCGTTTTCCAGCGTGGAATCGAGGTCAATCTAGAGAAAATCAAGGCCATCTTAAACATAAACCATCCGACATGTCTAAAGGATATTGAACGACTAACAGGTTGTGTTGCAGCAGTTAGTCGATTCGTCAGCCGACTTGGAGAGAAGGCCCTTCCGCTGTACAAGTTGCTGAAGAAGGCAGACAAATTTACGTGGACGGACGAAGCATATGCATCATTGAAGAAGCTCAAGGAGATTCTTTCCTCAGCGCCCATCCTTGCAGCACCCGAGCCTGGAGAGCCCCTGTTAATTTACATGGCGGCAACCAACCGGGTAATCAGCATCGTCGTCGTGGTAGAGCGGAAGGAACCAGGCTATGAGCACGGAGTTCAACAACCAGTTTACTACGTAAGCGAGGTCTTGACGGAGTCCATGCAACGTTATCCGCACTACCAGAAGATAGCTTATGGAGTATTCCTTGCTTCTCGGAAGCTGAGGCATTACTTTCAGGAGCACCCAATCACAGTGGTGAGCAAGACTCCACTGTCCTACATCATCAACAACAGCGACGCTATGGGAAGGGTCGCGAAGTGGGGCATTGAACTTTCCGCCTTCGAGATCACCTACAAAAGACGCAATGCTATCAAGTCACAAGCCTTGGCGGATTTTATCGCAGATTGGACGGAGATGCCAGATGCTACTCCATTGCTGGAACCAGAGTACTGGGTGATGCACTTTGACGGATCAAAGCTGCTCAACGGCTCAGGAGCTGGTGTATTGCTACAGTCACCAACTGGCGACAAGCTACACTACGTTCTGCAGATCCACTTCGAGGCCACAAACAACATGGCGGAGTATGAAGCACTCATTCATGGATTACGCGTATCCAAGGATATTGGCTTCAAGCACATAGTTTGATGTGGAGATTCCGACTTGGTTGCCCAGCAGGTGGCTGGCACCTGGAATGCACGGAACCCTATGATGGCGGCATATCGAGACGAAGTGGACGAGATAGCCAAGTGCTTCTTGGGCTACGAGGTCAAGTATATACCTAGGGAGAAAAACGAGGTGGCTGGTCTGCTATCTAAGCTTGGATCAGGGCGCAGACGAATTCTACCAGGAGTTTTCCTAGAGCATCTGCGGACACCATCCGTGAAGGGAGCCGACATCGACAACCCGGATAGAGTTGAATCTTTTGTCCATATTGTGACAAAGGTCCCTCCGGCTTGGACAAAACCGTTCATGGAGTATCTCGAACACAGAACTTTGCCCGAAGACGAGGTCAAAAGACGGCAAATAGTACGGCGAGCAAAGGGCTATACCATAATCAATGGACAGCTATACAAAAGGAGCACTACTGGTGTATATCTTAAGTGTGTTTCCCAACTAGAAGGTATGGAAATCCTACGCGAAATCCATCTCGGAGATTGCGGGCATCATGCCGCTCCTCGATCGTTGGTCGCGAAAGCCTTCCAGCAAGGATTCTACTGGCTGACCGTGAAGGCGGACGCCGACAAGCTGGTTAAGACGTGCATGGGATGCCAGTATTATGCCCGACAACCACATGTTCCTGCTGAAGAATTGCGAACAATACCAATAACTTGGCCATTTACAGTCTGGGGGCTAGACATGGTGGGACCGTTACAGACGACACCATGTGGGTTTATGCATCTGCTAGTAGCAGTTGATAAATTCACCAAATGGATAGAAGCTAAACCCATTAGAAAGCTTGATGGGGCAACTGCCTTCAGGTTTGTCCGGGATCTGGTGGTGAGATTTGGTCTCCCACATAGCATTATCACTGACAACAGCAACACCTTATCACTCGGAGAAGTGGAGGCATATTGTTGGGAGAAGGGCATCCGACTTGACCTTGCGTCTGTGGCACATCCACAATCCAATGGTCAGGTTGAGCGAGCCAATGGATTAATTCTGCAGGGAATAAAGCCATGTATTGAGGCACCGCTACATAGGGCAGCTGGAGCCTGGGCGAAAGAATTGCCATCTGTGCTGTGGAGTTTACAAACTACACCCAACAGATCCACCGGCTACACCCCTTACTTCAAGGTATATGGAGCAGAAGCCATCCTACCTTCCGACATACTTCACGATGCACCAAGGATTGCCGCCTACGGCGAAGATGACGCTGAAGAATCCAGACGCCTAGATGTCGACCTTCTCGAGGAGGAGCGCATTTTGGCATGCCAAAGATCCGCCATCTACCAGCAGAAGCTACGCAGCTACCATAGTCGCCGCATTCGGCATCGCTCGTTTAAAGAGGGGGATTTGGTCCTATGACTTAAGCAGAAGAAGTCACACAAATTATCCCCGCCATGGGAAGGACCATTCATCATTAGCAAGGCGCTACTCAATGGGTCTTATTACCTTGTTGACAATCGTGAACTAAAGGATAGACCCAACGAGGATCATAAGCGTAAGCGATGTGACCCGGATGATGACTACCCGGATCTTGATGGGCCATGGAACATAGCACAGCTACATCCTTTGTACAGTTAGCATTTTTTATCTAATTGTGTACCTCTTATATGGTCAATGAAATAAAGTTCTCTGGTTCACTCATATTTGTAAGTCTTTTACCTCCTTTAGTGTTCATTTTTGGATCATATAAAACCTTTATGCACAAGCTTTGCGATTGCACTTGTGAAAATTCTGCCTACGTGCGTTAGCTTAAGTTTTCCGTCTGCGTTCTTTTGTCGTTTTATGTGGATTCTGGAGTAGTGACTTTTGGCACTTATTGTCGGCGATTTTGTGCTTAGGTTATTGACGGTGCCATTGGGCATCATCACCTGAGCGCATGGTTCCGACAACGAGTCTTCCGACTCACGAAAAGTCAAGCATAAGAACCAAAGTAATGGATAAGCCAGCACTTGCTTAAAAATATATACATGCTAGAACTAGTTCTTAAGTACCAGGACATACATCATTGTTTTCCGCCTTAAGTTAATACATAGTTTTTTCCGCATACACATCACAGAGGAAACAAATATTACAAATTGTTTTTCATTACTCTGGCGCAGGCGACTTGGAAGCAACATCATCGGCAGCAGGAGAGTCACCCTCGAAGTCGGCAGTGTGAAGGGACTCAGAGGAGCTTTGGTTGCCGCCATCGATGGTATTCATCGACTAACTCGACAACTCTGGTGTCATAACCCGCGAGTGACGATAAGATAGATTCGTGATTTATCTCTTTTCCTTTGTCATCTACGTCGGGAATGCCAGAGGTTACCGTGTCGATGTCGGCATCTTCGTAGTGTGCCTTTACCATGGACAGCGCCATCCTTGCACCGGCCCGTGCACATGAAGCTTTCCAGCTTGTGATACGCTCGGGGGCTCGGCGCAGGATCTCCGAGAACTTTGCCATAGAGTCCGATGCCTTAATATTGATCTGGAGGGGCTTGGCAATCTCTTTGGCTTGCGCAATGGCGGTGTTGATGAAGTTGCCGGCAAGAACCATGCTTTCCTTTGCCGGAGGAGGCGATCGGGTTAAACCCATAGGAGCTGCGAATTTCCGACAAAGGAGCACATGAGTTCAAAAAATTCAAAGTATCCAGACTACAGAAATCCAAGACAGAGAATCACTTACTGAAGCTGCTAGCCTCAGCTTGCCAGAGGGTATCCGCCAAGGAGTCCCGTTCTTGTTGGAGGAGCTTGTACGCTTCATGATGGCGTTGATTCTTCTCATCGGTAGCTTTCTTCTAATCTTTTAAAATCGAGATCTCCTCCTTCAAGCGGTTCATCTCCTCAGTGGCAGAGTCTTGCAGGGCTTTCGTTGATTCTTCATGCATCTTCAACATGTCCTTCCTCTCCTGCTTAAGGATCTTGTTCTCTCTATCCAGCTCTTGAATATGCTTTGATTGCTCGACAATGTCCTTATCCTTGGCAATGGTTTCTGCAAGTCGGAGAAAGCAAAGTACACAGTGAGTACTCGGAGAATACACAAGTTCAAGTCGGAATATGAAAAAGAAAGGAAAAACAGACGCTTGCGCTTGATGATCTGTTCCTTCAAGAAGGCGGTTTTACCCTTTTCGTCTTCCAAGTCCGCGCGCGTCTTCTGGTACTTGTCGTTGGCCATGCCCCTCCGAGCATTCTCATTCTATGGAAAAAAGAAAAGTTAAACGTTGTTTCGTCTACTTGGAGTATCTAGCCGGAAAATTTCAACCTAGAAGTCGGGGGCTACAACGAGAGTTTTTAACTCAGCAATATGCTTAGTCTTTCTTTAAGCATCTAGTCGGAAATAATTCAGTTTTCGATTAGAAGCTTGGGGGCTACAGTATAAAGTTTTTAACTCGGATGTATGCTTAGCTTCTCTTTAAGCATCTAGTCGGAACTAATTCAGTTACAACTAGAAGCTTGGGGGCTACAGTATGGAAATTTATAAACACTGCGTATGCTACTCTTAAAGCATCTAGTCGGAATATTTCATTCCACCTATATGCTTGGGGGCTACAGTGAGAAGTTTTCTAGCTTAGTCACTCTTAGATCATCTAGATGCAAAGACCTATGGTTTTCCGTCTAAATCCTCGGGGGCTATAGTGGGATACTCATATGAAATGAAAAAAGGAAAATAAAACTTACAAGTGCAATGATCTTGAGGTTGGTAGCACTCTCAGCCAGTAGCTTGCCGAACGATACACTGTTTTCTTGCAAGATCTCTGCTTGCCAGAGAAGCTCCTCTAGACTGCACGTCGGAGATGTCGTCTCCGCACCAGGAACCAGAGCAGTGCTACCCGGCGTAAGTACCGGATAGACTATGTTCAGATACTCTATGGTTTTCTTGGGCGCGGGGGCGCCGCCTTAGGCAGAAGTACCACCTTCCACCACCGCCTTACCGTTACCGATGGCATCCTTAGCCGGAGCTTCAGCCATTTGTGTTGGGGGGGGGTGACCCCGGATAGGGTCAAGACAAGGGAAAGACGGAAGGAGTCTCCCTTGTCATGAGACGACTTACTGTTTATATCAGCCGAGTCATGTAAGAGTCGGTCGAGATAAGCAAGGCCATGACAGCTATCCGGCCGACATATGAGTTAAGTCGGCCGAGTAAGTCTGACTAACTTGAATACAGGTGAAGGACGAGCCGAGTTATGCGAGACAAGACCGAGTAACACGAAGCTTGCAGGAGAAGGAGGTGCCTATAGTCAAACCCTAGTCGCTAGCTAGGGAGAATCTTAACAGAGCCAAGCACAAAGGACAAGGAGCAGAGCGGCAGAAGGGCAGAAGAAGGTCACGGAGGTGACAGTCATGGAGCCCGAGGCGCGCAGGTGGGGCTCTCTGGAACATTGCTGTCGTTAGAAGGGGGACACGGAAAGAGGGTCGCCGAGGTACCATATTGGGACAAGCATATTCCTCGAATATGCTTGCCACGTCAGCCCTAGGAGGAACCAAGGCACCCCTTTATAAGGGGAGAAGCGGGCTCTTGAGAAGGGATCAATTCATTCTACGCCGTAAGGCTCGTGTAGTAGTCTTCTTCTTCCTGCTAACAGCTCAAGGAGCACTTGTAGTTCTTGTAAGGAGAAAGAAAGATCTATATGTTAGTCATTTGAGTGTAGAAATCACTGCATCTTCCCTCCCCGGATCCTTCTAGCATCCATTGGCCCCATACTTTAGTCTACCCATGGCATCTGCCGTGCCACCACCACGACAGTTGGTGCCCACCATGGGGCCAGCAGCGGTGCTAGCTGGAGTCAAGATCCGGACGGGAAACTTCATCCACACCGGCGAGCGTGTTGTCTCTGGCTTGGTCCAGAGATTTGATCTCTGGGACTATGTCAGCGATAACGCAAGGAGCTTCAGGAGGAAAGCTCCACCACGCAACGGCGTCTTCATCAACTTGGGCACGCACCAGATCTACGTCGGCTCGACACCTCCTGCGTTTATCCCCACCGAGTTATTGATGCAGGAGAGCCTCCCTTCAGCGCTGCGAACGGTCCGTGTGGAGCACGCCCCGTCGGCATCGTCGAGGTGATGGTCACAACCGGGGCACAGACGGCAGCAGCAGGCGCCGAACCAAGAAAGGAACCGGCGGCGGGAGGACAGGTGACCACAAAGCAAGCAGCTCCACAGCCCACCGAGGTAGATCCATCAGCAGCCAAGTCAGCCGAGGTGCAGGAGACAACCTCGAAGGCAGCAAGGGTAAGATGGCCACCTCTGGAAAGACCAGAAAATATTCTCCAGGCAACTATAGATAATCTGACCACGCCTGTAGCGCCGATACTTGATCTGGCTAATGCTCAGGCTGAGTTAGAAGAGACTAGGCAGAAAGTACTGGTAGAGGCAAAAAAGGTGTCGGCCTTGCGGGAGTCCTCGAACAGGAGCCTGCGAGAATATGCCAAGGCAAATAAACTAGATGTTGCCACCGAGCGGGTAGATGAATTAAGATTGAGAGGAAAAAACCTCATGAATGATATCAACAAAGAGCATGAGACTCATAAGGTAGATTCAGTTGATCTAGGCTTGCCGAGGTATAGCACCCCGGCAAAGAACCTAAGGGCGGCAAATGCCGCTGCGTTGGAGTTAGAAGGATTAACCGGCGAAGCCCGGCAGAAACAGCAAGAAAGAGTGAATGAGCTGGTATGCATTGCGAACCAGCAGAATGAAGAAATGCTTAGGGATGACCCGCAAGACTGGGAGCCTCGCGTATGGTTCATTCGGCTGGAGCAACGCCCGCCCTATCAGTGGCAACAGCATCCTCACCCATAAACAACGTGCGAAAAGATAGAGCTGTAACTTCAGGAAAAAGAAATAAGCAAATTGTTCCGTATGATCCGGCAGTAGCCGTAAAAGTCAATGAGAACAGAGGCAATGGGAGCCGAGGTAACAGTGGCGAAATAAACCCCGGCCGTGCCAACAAAGGCAACGGAACCCAAGGTAATGGAGACCTCGGAAGAGGAAATCATGAGAACAA
The DNA here is from genome assembly GCA_023614405.1 of Avena insularis. Taxonomy (NCBI): domain Eukaryota; kingdom Viridiplantae; phylum Streptophyta; class Magnoliopsida; order Poales; family Poaceae; genus Avena; species Avena insularis. The sequence goes on from CM042691.1 coordinate 3,391,175, forward strand.
TGACCCAGCGGAAGGAAGGAGAGACCCACCGCCCAATCCTCAGCCGAGGTATGAACCTCGACAAGAGAGAGAAGTGAGACCGGCTCACCATAATCAGGCAAACGGGAGGTACAATTATGGTTACTCAGATATGGAGTATGCAGGGCATGGTGGAAATAACCATTATGGAATACATGAAAGAATCATTTACAGAAACTTGCCGTCAAATGATGCAAGATTAAAACTAGACAGGTTGTACCGGTCCGAGTTGTTAGAGGAGCAGGGTCCGCCTGGTCTGGCATGTTTTGGACCTCGGATCTTGGGCGAGCCACCAGTGCCGAAATTTCAGCTGGCAAGGGGCACGAAAACATACAATGGGAGCACCAAACCACAGGATTGGTTGATTGACTATGCTACTACAGTAAAGATAGCTAGTGGAAACTTGCGATGGGCGGTAAGATATGTCCCGCAGATGCTGGAAGGACCAGCCAGAGTATGGCTAAACAATCTGCCAGCAGGCAGTATCAACTGTTGGCTAGATTTTGAAAAGATGTTTGTCAGCAACTTCACCAGTACTTACAAAAGACCAAACATGCCACAACAGCTTGCTATGTGCAAGCAGAGGCCGAATGAGACAGATAGATAATTCTTGACTCGGTGGTGTAACCTTAGAAACCCATGTGAAGGGGTTATAGAATCTCAAGCGATAGCTTGGTTCGCTCAAGGCTGCCGATACGCCAGTGTTTTGTGGCAGAGGTTGCAAAGAGATATGCCGACAACCTTGGCAGAAACCATCAGGATAGCAGATTCATATGATTTGGGGGATCCGACACAACCAGAACTGATGTCGGCTGAACATCGAGAGCATCAGGATCAATATGCAAGAGATGCAGCTGGATCATCGAGGCGCAACGAGTTCAGAGGTAGAAGAAGAGAGGAAAGTCCGGAGTACAGATATGCATCCAATCAGGTGGCAGCAGTATGCAAGATCAGCCGAGTCACGGAAATAGTCAGCGGCAGAAAAATGGTCCTCAACGGTGGACGCCAAGGAACGAAGGGAAGAGACAGTGGACACCAGAACAGAAGAAGCAGTGGCAGGAAAGGCCTAAGTACACGTTTGAATCCATGTTGGATCAACCGTGTAAGTTTCATACACCAAATCCGGCCAAGCCGACTAATCATACAACTCGGCAATGTGCCTGGATGAAAAATGCAATGGGGAACCCAACGAGCATGCAAGTGCCTCCTCATCAAGCGCATCAACAGCAGCAGCCGCAGTTAACCGGAGCAAATGCGCAGCAGTTAATGTTACCCCCACCTCCTCCGAGGTATGATAGCTCGGACCGGAGAGATGCAGTGCATCAAGTGATAAATCAAGGTCAGGATGGAAGGGCAAACCCCGGAAATAATGGACGTAATGATTACAGAGAGCATAATCAATCATATTGTGTGTTCACAACAGAACAACAAGACAGGCAAAGTGTACAACGCTGGCATATGGAGTTAAATGCGGTTATGTCAGCGGTACCAAGATATGTGCCTTGGTCAGATCAGGAAATAACCTGGAGCATAAAGGATCACCCGAAAATAATGCTGAATCCAGGGTCATACGCACTCGTACTAGATCCGACATTTGTCGGGCCAAGTATTAATGTGAAATTTTCAAAAGTACTCATTGACAATGGGGGCAGCATCAATATCATGTACAAAGATACGATGCATAAACTCGGAATAGTGCAGAATATGCTGCAATCCACAAGAACCACATTCCACGGAATAGTGCCGGGTCTTTCATGCGAACCCGTTGGGAAAGTCCGAGTGGATGTATTATTCGGCACAAGGGAGAATTGCAGAGCGGAAAATTTGGAGTTTGAAGTGGTGGACCTAGAAAGTTGCTATCATGCTTTAGTCAGACGGCCGACATTGGCCAAATTCATGAGCAGCTGCCACATTACTTACTTGAAAATGAAGTTACCCGGACCACAAGGGGTGATAACAGTAGCCGGAGATTACAGGAAGTCGATGGAATGTGCTTCGGCCGGATCAAACCTAGCCGAGTCTTTGGTGATTGCAAGAGAAAAAAGAAGGATTCAGGAGGTAGCGGCTCGCTTTCAAGACAATTTGAATATGCCGGCATTAGCCAACCCACATGGAAGTGTTTCTTTCCAGCCGACTAAAGAGACAAAAAGGTCCAGATAGACGAGCAGTTCCCAGAGCGCACCACCACGATTGGTGCCGGCCTAGATGCTAAATAGGAAGGCGAGCTCACCAACTTCCTCCGTGAGAATCGGGATATCTTTGCATGGTCAACTCAAGACCTGCAAGGTGTGCCGAGGGAGTTGGCTGAGCACTCTTTGCATGTAAGGCCAGGAGCAAGGCCGGTGAAGCAACCTCTCCGCCGCTTCGCCGAAGACAGGAGGCAAATAATAGGGGATGAGATAGCTCGTCTCCTTGCGGCCGGGTTAATCATGGAAGTGCTTCATCCGGATTGGTTATCAAATCCGGTGTTAGTAGAAAATAAAAAGTATGACCCAAATGTAGCCATCGTATGGCGAATGTGTATCGATTACACGAACCTAAACAAGGCATGTCCCAAAGATCCTTTTCCTTTACCTAGGATAAACCAAGTCATTGATTCGACCGCTGGTTGTGAGCTGTTATCATTTGTAGATGCGTATTCTTGTTTCCACCAGATACCGTTAAATCTAGCCGATCAAATAAAGACTGCGTTTATTACCCCCTACGGGGCTTATTGCTATCGTACCATGCCATTCGGCCTGCGTAATGCAGGAGCAACATACCAGAGATGCATGCAAAAGTGTCTACATGACCAGATAGGGAAAAATGTACAAGTATATGTGGACGATGTGGTTATAAAAACCAAAGAAAGTAAAACACTCCTGGATGATATTCGACAGACGTTCGCAAACCTGAGAAGGTTCTGAATGAAGCTTAACCCGAAAAAATGTACCTTCAGTGTGTCGGCTGGGAAATTACTCGGTTTTCTCGTATCCAGCCGAGGTATAGAGGCAAATCCAACTAAAATACGAGCAGTTGAAAAAATGGAATTGCCGAGGTGTCTAAATGATGTACAAAAATTCACGGGCTGCCTGGCCTCCCTTAGTCGATTTGTATGTCGGCTGGGGGAAAAGGAATTACCTCTGTATCAACTGATGAAAAAGTTTGATAAGTTCATTTGGACACCGCAAGCAGATAACGCATTTCATGAATTAAAAAAGATGTTGGTCACGGCACCAATCCTGGCCTCTCCACTATCAAAAGAGCCTATGTTACTTTATGTAGCTGCCACTAACAGAGTGGTAAGTGCGGTAGTTGTCGTGGAACGGAATGAAGATGACAAGACAATACAAAGGCCGGTATATTACCTAAGTGAGGTACTATCGGCCTCAAAACAGAACTACCCGCACTACCAAAAGATGGCTTATGGAGTATACATGTCGGCGAAAAAACTTAAACATTACTTCGAGGAACATCTGATAAAAGTGATTTGTGAAGCACCCATAGCCGAGATATTGAGCAATAAAGATGCTAGTGGCCGAATAGCAAAATGGGCAATCGAGTTATCACCTTATGCTCCGCAATTCGATAGGAGAGATGCAATAAAATCTCAGGCGGTGGCCGACTTCTTTGTGGATTGGGCCGAGGTACAATATGAGCCGCCATTACCAGATCCGAATTATTGGACAATGCATTTTGACGGTTCCAAGCTGAGAAATGGCTTGGGCGTAGGGTTAGTGTTAACTTCACCGAAAAGAGATCAGCTGAAATATGTGCTGCAAATACATTTCACCACATCAAACAATGTAGCCGAGTACGAAGCACTCGTCCATGTGTTAAAGGTGGCAAAAGAGATTGGTATACGTCGGATCCTATGCTACGGGGATTCAGATCTAGTAGTACAGCAAGTATCAGGCAATTGGGACACATTATATGCGAATATGGCCCTATATAGATTCCATGTGCAAAAAATCAGTGGATACTTCGATTGATGTGAGTTTCATCATATACCTCGGGCAGAAAATGATGTTGCAGACATGCTGTCAAAACTCGGATCAACTAGGCAATCAATTCCCCGGGGTATCGCCCTAGAGCACCTGAGAAAACCATCGATAACACCATCACCAGAGTCCGAGTCCATTCATATCTCAGCAGAATCAAGAGAAGGAAGTATGCCAATGGAAATTGACAAAGAATGCAACTCGGAATTTCTGAAAGTGAACCCGGCCATAGCACGAGTGAATATAGAGAAATCCGAAGATGTTATGACGGCAGAAAATATGGAAATCGATAGTGAAATTATCTCAGATAAAATCATGCCGACATGGGCGCAACCCATATTTTCCTTCCTTAAGGACGCAATCTTGCAGAGTAATGAGGTACTGTCTAGACAGACAGTAAGAAGAGCAAAAGCTTATATAATCATAAACAATGAGCTGTATAAAAGAAGCGTCACAAGCGTGCTGCAAACATGTGTTGACTCGGCAGAAGGCCAGGAAATACTCCTAGATATACATCAGGGAGAATGCGGGCATAACGCCTCGTCCAGAGATTTGGTGGCCAAAGCATTCAGGCATGGATTTTATTGGCCGACGGCCTTGAGAGAGGCGAAAGAATTGGTAGAAAAATGTAATGGTTGCCAGAGATACGCCAACAATATACATATGCCATCGTCCGAGTTAAAGACGATACCAATTACTTGGCCATTTTCTGTATGGTGCTTGGATATGGTGGGTCCATTCAAGCCAGCCCGAGGCGGAATGACTCACATTTTCGTCATGGTGGATAAGTTCACAAAGTGGATCGAAGTAAAACCAATAAAATGTGATGGACCAACAGCAATAAAATTCCTCAAAGATATTATCTTGAGATATGGTTATCCACATAGTGTTATTACAGACAATGGCACAAACTTTGCTGAAGGGGCCTTTGCTAGATTTTGCCAAGAAAAACACATAAGGCTAGATGTTGCCTCAGTGGCTCACCCAGCATCAAATGGGCAGGTAGAAAGATCAAATGGACTAGTATTGTCCGGGATAAAACCCCGGCTTGTCGAACCTCTACAAAGGTCGGCAGGATGCTAGATCGAGGAACTACCAACAATACTATGGAGCCTAAGAACTACCCCAAACAGGTCAACAGGGTATACCCCATTTTTTCTGGTATATGGGGCAGAAGTTGTGCTTCCAGCCGACATAATACATGATTCGCCAAGAGTAATCCAGTATACAACCGCTGTGGTAAATGAGGTAGCTCAGCAAAACGATGTCGATTTGCTAGAAGAGGCCAGGGAATTGGCATTATCAAGATCAGCTATTTATCAGCAAGACCTCCAACGATATCACAGCAAGAAAGTCAATCCAAGAGTTTTTAAAGAAGGAGATTTGGTTCTTAGGCTAGTACAACGCACAGCCGGCATGCACAAACTTTCACCCCCATGGGAAGGACCATTCATCGTGAGTAAAGCATTGCACAATGATGCATATTACCTAATCGATGCTCAGTCACCAGAAAAGAACAAGGCAAACAAAGCCGGTGACGAATCAAAAAGACCATGGGACATAGCTTTACTTCGCCCATTCTATACTTAGGAGCTATATGTTGTACGTCATGATGTAACACATCAAATTGGAGTATCAAGCGTGTATTTGACCTCGGCACCTCGGCGCAAGACTCGGGACGCGAATGTTGTTTCTATTTCTTGAGACTATGTAGTAAACCTCGGCACCTCGAGCAGTGACTCGGGGATTGCACCATGTTATTTCTTCTTTTGAATTATGTTTTAAATATTCGGCACTTCGAGCAGTGACTCGGGGACTGCACCGTGTTATTTATTATTCTAAGTTACGTGTTAAATTTTAGCACCCCGAGCAGTAACTCGGGGACTGCATCGTGTTATTTATTATTTTGAGTTATGTGCACCTCGGGCAGTAACTCGGGGACTACACCGTATTATCCCTTATTTCGGATTATGCATTAAACTTCGATGCCTCACGCATTGACTCGGGTACTGCCCCATGATTGTTTTGTGTTCTAAAAACGTGCATTAAACTTCGGCACCTTAAAGCAATGACTCGGGGACTACCCCGTAGTATTCTCTGCATTGAGCCATGAATTATATCTCGGCAACCCAGTCCGTAATGCGGGGACTGCCGCATGATCCGAGCTAAGTCTTTGAGCACACGCAAGAACTCGATGACCCGAGTGATAACTCGGGGACTAAATTGTATTACCCACTGTTTGTCGCCAGACACATAAAAGCTCCATAGCTCAGCTACAGACTCGGGGACTCCCCAAAATTGATGATCACAATTTACAAGATATGATATAAACTTATTTCAATAATCAGAGGAATAGAAAAGCGAAAACAAACAAAGATTTCTAAGGATAATGCAAAAAAGAATGACAAACCCAGCAAACCGAAGTATGATAAGGGATGCAACCTATTGTATTACTTTACCAGATATGGGCTACGGGCTTTGTACTTCAGATAGAGAGCACAACAGCTACACTATCAAGTTTATAAAAGGCAGGCAAGGTAAATTCCGAGCTAAGGTCAACCACATGGAAAAATACAATCCGAACCTATGAAATAAAAGTTCGCCAAAGCAAAGATGTAAAGCAATGAAAATTGTTTAAACAAAGTAATAATAATTACCATCACCCATGCCTCAACGGCGAAAGGCAAAAAGGTTCGCACCACACCAAAAGACGGACAATTGTTCCATAGACATCATACGCCCGGCATACCGGGGACTGAAAATAACTTAAGAGGTTTTTTGAACCTAAACAGCGAAAAGGGCCAGAGCACCCTTAAGGGGCAGCAGCATGATCAGGGGCGTCGGGGCTGGCTATCTCGGATGATGGCAGGACGACCTCGGTCTCCTGTGCAGGGGTGTTTTCAGGAACTGGGCGCTCCGAAGTAAGCGGTGCCTCAGCCGAAGTTACTTCGCCTTCAACAGAAGCAATAGTAGCCTCGGGGGAAAGCCTTGGCTGCTGAGAAACATTAGCTTGAGCTTGAGAGTGCCCAGTCCCTTTAGAAGATGATCGCGCGTCGTCATCCTCATCCGAGCTTGCATTGGAGTCACGGGAGTTGTCCGAGTCACCCTCTGACTCGTCCTGATCGGCCGAATCATCATCAGAGGCATCTTCGACTTCGATATCATCCACTGGGTTGGGAAGAAAACTCGGACCTTCAATCCAATTATGCACATCAGCATACTCAACAAGTTGGAAGGCACGAGCTTGACGGCGAGCGACGAATTCCGGATCCTCAACCCAATGAGAGCCAGTGCGCAAATTCATCAAGGTGTCGAGCGAGATATCTTCGTACCAAGATAGAATGGCTATAAGTGCCATATCAGCACCAGCTCTCCCAGCAGATTCCCTCCAGAGATTTAACTGGGTCTGAGATGCCATTAATCTCTCAACAAGTATTTTGACCTTGTCAATATCAGGAGTCCAGAAGTATTCGGCCAAAGAACACGGTAGGCCCGAATGGCTGCTTGCACCAGATCTCTGCCCATAATCTGCATTGGTCTAGTAGTAGCGCCGACAGCAACCAAGAAGTCTTCCATTGAGTACTCTGGACTCGAATCTGCGGGAACACCTCGGCGCTGATGAGCAGAAATCACTGCCTTAGAGATCACGGGTCTAGCTTCCGGAAAGTGATCTACGCAAAATGAAAATATATCAGTTAAAAGTAAGAAAGAGGAGAAGATAACTCGGCCACAATCAAAAACTTACGATGAATATAACTCAGCATTTTCTAGAGATAATGGGTCCAGTCGGCCTTATTTTTCTCAAAGCGAGTGATTTCCTCGCCCATCATCCGATTCTTCAGCTCGGCAGCATCGAGGAGTTCCTTGTCTTTCTGCAGTTGCAGGCTTAGTCGATTATTCTCTTCAGATAACTCTTGATCAACCTTTTCCAATTCAGATTTCTGCGAGAGCTTGAGAGACTCAACCTCGGCACGTAACCGGGTTATTTCATCATCCTTTTCTTTAAGCTGCGTCGAATGAGTGGCGGCTTGTTCTAAAAAATGCAGCATCATATCAGGCATGGATATGCATTCTTGATGCGACGCTGCAAGTATTTGTAACTCGGCTATACCAAAGCCAGAAAGTTATAAGGAACCCAGGATAAGTCTCGAACGAAAAACAATAGACGAGAAGAATAACTAACCTTCCAGAGCTTTGACCTTCTTGGTAGGGCGAATATTAAGATTATTGATATTAGCTGCACACCACCAAGGAATGAATTAGCACACCAAATCGAAAATATTAAGAACTTAAGGAACAATACAAAGGTTTATGAAATTACCAGTTTTCTTCACCACGGGGAGAACTTTCTCATATTTCTCCTCTAATTTCTTGTGTGCAAAGAGCAACCTTTGAAATTCGGCTGTCCGCCGATCATGGGAAACCTAAGTACCAAAATGAATTACACACCTGGATATTCAAAGCTAAGACAGATCCAAATCAAGTAAAACTTAACTCGGATCTAGGTGGCTGGATATTCAAAGCCGAGACAGATCCGAATCAAGTAAAACTTAACTCGGATCTAGGTGGCGGGATATTCAAAGCTAAGACAGATCCGAATCAAGTAAAACTTAACTCGGATCTAGGTGGCTGGATATTCAAAGCTAAGACAGATCCGAATCAAGTAAAACTTAACTCGGATCTAGGTGGCTGGATATTCAAAGCTAAGATAGATCCAAATCAAGTAAAACTTAACTCGGATCGAGGTGGCTGGATATTCAAAGCTAAGACAGATCCGAATCAAGTAAAACTTAACTCGGATCTAGGTGGCTGGATATTCAAAGCTAAGACAGATCCAAATCAAGTAAAACTTAACTCGGATCTAGGTGGCTGGATATTCAAAGCTAAGACAGATCCGAATCAAGAAAAACTTAACTCGGATCTAGGTGGCTGGATAACCGAAGCCGAAATAGATCCGGATTAAGCAACGATTAATTCGAAATATGGATGAACCACGATCAATCCAAGGTATACAAGAAATTAACTTGGCAAATAACGCATTTGAAGCCTAACAAAGCTTCCAAACGAACAACAAGTTATTCGGTTGCAAGCTTCGGGGACTAGTGTATATATACTATCATTTGAATAACAAACAAGATATCAATAGAAGCACTTACCTCGTTCATCTTATCACTTTCAAGAACAATCTTAGCAGCCATATGCAGGCGACTGCTGATGTCGGAGAGCTGAAATGGCTGATTACTCGGATTGCCCTCAAACTGATCGGCAGCGTTCCAATTGTTGGCGTATTCCACCAAAGAGCTGAGGCTGTTCCCACTCTCAGTACGGGTTAGCACTTTACCTCGGACCCATTGGGTAACCACCGCCGCCGCGGGACTCTTATGGAGAGTAAGCTGAGTATCAGCGGCCGGGGTGACAACAGGCTTAGCAGAGGAAGCCCACTTACGGAATGCATCAGCTATGTTGGGTTGAGAAGAGCTACCGGGGCCCTTCTGAGATGCTGAAGGTTTGGTGACAACAACCTTCTTAGCCTTAGAAGAGGTGTCGACAGGTGCGGCAACCTCGGCACTAGGGGTGGCATCCTTGGAGGCAGGAGGAACTATGGTTTCCAAGGGGTCCGAGATGGTGATATCCTCGGTTGGAATTGGAGTTGTAGTTGGGATTGTGGGGGTCAAAGGAATTTTGGTGGAAACTTTGGTGGTCATAACAGGGGCGACAGGTTCAGTAGGATGATCTACTGGCGGAGTTATGCTGGCGTCAGCAATGGGAGCTGTGGGTACATCTCGCCGAGGTGATGTCTGCGTCGGCGCAGGAGGAGAGTCAACGCGAGAGGGACTAGGAACCCGAATATCTTCAGGAGGCGGAGGAGAAGGCAGCCGAGTTGTATGACTCGTCATACTCGGACTGCTTGGTTTGGCAGAGAGAGGAGCTCTGCAAAAGCACAAAAAGTCGAATCAAAAGACAGAAAGAGAGAAACAAGAAGTACACATGAAAATAAACTCACCCAGTAACTCCGGGCATGGTTTTACGCTTCGGAAGGTGCTGGGCTGATTTCTTCGTTCGTTTCTTAGGAGCAGCTTCGGAGGGACCTGCCGGAGCAGTGCGCTTCCTCGAGGTAGCAGTAGCTTGAGAGGCGAGAGGCTCGGCGTCGTGCACCTGACCAGCCTGATTAGCTGGGAAAGTAGAAGCCGGAAATGCATAAGAGATAGGCATCGTGGCGACTACCTCAAGAATTTGGACGTCGTCCGATTCACCTTCCTCCCCGTGGGCCGAGGTCTTGCCACGGGCACGAGCCGGAGCGATGTCCGACTTAGGAACAAACTCCTCCGAGTCAGGTTCCCCGCTGTCCGGGGTGTTCCGATCTGCGGTCCACGGAAGGGCCAGAACCTCGGCATCCTCGATCCTTTGCTCCGCAAACCTCTGGCAGAAAAGAAACAAAGTGGAGTTAGCAAAATAAATCACAAACAAAATTAGTAAACAAACACAAATGCGTAAATTTTCCTCGGGAGGGGGAATCCCATGGGTGAACGGCCTCAGCCCCCATGTCCAGTCCTCCGGCATATCAGTCTTAAAGATAGCTCGGACACGCTTGTAAATAAGATAGTCATCGAGCTCAACCATCGAAACTGGGTTGGGATCGAGAGGACCACTCATTTAACAGAGCTTGTGCGAGCGAAGCTGGAGAGGGCAGATTCGGCTGCTGACGAACGTGGTCATCAGATCCAAACCGCGGAGCCCGGCACGGATCAACTCCTTCAGCCGAATCTCGAATGCCTCGGCCAAAGCATGGCTCTTCCTGGGGTTGTAGTCCCAATTCTTCTTGGAAGGGGGGCCAATAGAAAAGGCAGGGAGCCGAATCTTGTCTTCTTTTCCAGTGTTTTTGACATAGAAAAATGATCTATGCCACTTCTTGCAAGACTCGAGGCCAACAACACGAGGAAACTCGGATTTCCTTCGAGGTGTAATGGACGTAGCTCCACACTGGGTAAGGGATTTCTCAGAGGGTTGAAGAGATTTGTCCGGAACGACATTAGATCGGATCTGGAAGAATTTAGACCAAACGGACACAGAGGGCCAGAGGCCGAAGTACCCCTCAGAGGCCGAAATATAGGCAGACAGGGAGGCGATAGCGTTGGCCGGAAGGTGATGCGGCTGGAGGCCAAAGTAATCAAGAAATTCACTAGCGAAATCGCTAAGGGAAAGACCGAACCCACGAGCAAAGTGGGACATGAAAACAACGTACTCGCCTTTGTTGAGTATAGGAGAGGATTCTCTACCGGGCAAACGACAACTTACCTCGGCAGGAATCCGACGTGTCCTAATTAGCCACTCAATCTCACGACGAGTGACGGAGGAGCCTTGCCAAGAGCCCCGCTCTGGACCAGACGCTACGTCGTCGTCTTCGACGAGCGCTCGACTAACAGAACTAGACATGAACTCGCCGGAGGAATCGACGGAGGAGAAACTAGCGGTGGAGGAAGGCCTGGAAGCGCAGGGCCCCGTCGTGGTTCTAAGCGAGCACGCGGCGGAACGGAAAAGAACCGCCGCAGGAAATCTAGAAAAACAGAAGATGCGCCTAGGGAAGGAGCCTAGCGATGGGACCGTAGAAAAACTCACCGGCGGTGGCGCCGGAGCAAGCGCACGACGATGAGGTCGAGGTCGCGGAGCGACAAGGAGATCGACAATGGCGCAACCGCAGGTGCACGAACAGACACACGGGCGCGAGGAGGAAGAAGAGGAATGGTGAACGAAGGGGGAAAGTGAATCCTCTAGCCCCGCAGCCCTCCTTATAACTGCGCAGCCCTGGCGGTAGTGGGATCGTGCGTGCGAGCGCTGACCGTGTAAATCACGCGTGCGGCGGAACCGCTCGCGGTTGAGTGGAGCCACACCAAAGGCCGCACGACGCAGGAGAGGATCGGGCCTCCTGACCGATGCGGTGCACGAGGCGTCACTGCGCCGACGCGAGGGCGCAGTAATCACTATAGCTTGTCAGTGGGCACTGTAGAGGAACAAAAAATTAGAAAAATAATGATGAGTGTTACACGTAGGACGAGGCGTGCTCAGGAAGCTGCGTGCATTCCTCGAACGGGAAAAAGTAACTCGGAAATAAGGAGAGACATATGTTGGGAAACTGATGTGGCCCGGCCGAGGTTAAAGGCAGGACCACACCAGCTTCGAGGAATAATGTTGGGGGGGTGACCCCGGATAGGGTCAAGACAGGGGAAAGACGAAAGGAGTCTCCCTTGTCATGAGACGAGTTACTGTTTATATCGGCCGAGTCATGTAAGAGTCGGCCGAGCTAAGCAAGGCCATGACAGCTACAGAAGGATAAACACCTTATCCGGCCGACATATGAGTTAAGTCGGCTGAGTAAGTCTGACTAACTTGAATACAGGTGAAGGCCGAGCCGAGTTATGAGAGACAAGGCCGAGTAACACGAAGCTTGCAGGAGAAGGAGGTGCCTATAGTCAAACCCTAGTCGCTAGCTAGGGAGAATCTGAACAGAGCCAAGCACAAATGACAAGGAGCAGAGCGGCAGAAGGGCAGAAGAAGGTCACGGAGGTGACAGTCATGGAGCCCGAGGCGCGCAGGTGGGGCTCTCTGGAACATTGCTATCGTTAGAAGGGGGACACGGAAAGAGGGTCGCCGAGTTACCATATTGGGACAAGCATATTCCTCGAATATGCTTGCCACGTCAGCCCTTGGAGGAACCAAGGCACCCCTTTATAAGGGGAGAAGCGGGATCCTGTGAAGGGATCGATTCATTCTACGCCGTAAGGCTCGTGTAGTAGTCTTCTTATTCCTGCTAACAGCTCAAGGAGCACTTGTATTTCTTGTAAGGAGAAAGAAAGATCTATATGTTAGTCATTTGAGTGTACAAATCACTGCATCTTCCCTCCCCGGATCACTCTAGCATCCATTGGCCCCATACTTTAGCCTACCCATGGCATCTGCCATGCCACCACCACGAAAATTTGGTGTGTGGCACTTTCCTGTGTCGCCTGCTCACCGACAATAGCAAGATCGGTAGAGGCACCTAAGTCCACTTCCATGGCGGAAGGGCCAGCTGCTTCCTTGGCTTGGGAGCTTGTCGGAGCGGATGAGGGCTTGACGATGGGAGTGACAGGGGCGATGGCGGGAGATGCATCCTGATGCAGCATGTCCTTAATGGTTCTAGAAGCCCCCGATGTTTTGGAGGTCTTCTTCAGGCTGGTCGTGGCTTTCTTTCTAAAACGTGCAAAATGCATAAGTACAGAAGCAAGACAGATAAATGGACAATGTTGGAGAGAAATAAGCTTACACAAGAGGGGGTGCTTTGGCAAAGGGGATACCGGTAGTCTTTATTTTCTCTGCCTCCAGGGCGGCGGTAGTATTTTTGGAGGCTCCACCCTCCGCTTTCTTCTTCTCGCCTCCGTCGCCAGCGTCAGAGGTGGAGCTCTTCCACTTTCGCTACAATGAAACATCATCGTCGGACAAGACCGTGACTTCCTTCATCTTTGGATCATAGATTTGGACAGCCATGCTATCCTCCTCTAGATCGCTAAGCTGTTGAGTGAGAAGTTACGTTGTTAGACAAGATGGTAATGGCTAGACGGAAGAACTGGAGTATATGTCATACACGGAAAATAAACAGTTACCTTTGGGCACTTGCTCTCTACGAACATGTCGTAGGTGATGGTGAAGCCACGCTTCTTGTCCTTCACCTTGACGATGTCCTTGAGGCGAAGCTTGATGGAGTCACTCGAGAAGTTGTCCTCGGAGATGCGGAGGCTATCCCTTCTATCGTTGGTATACTCGTGCATCAGCTTCGAGCGGTGCTGCAAAGGCTGGATTCGCCTGATGAACCAACACATGGCTATGTCCAAGCCGGTCAAGCGCGGGAAGCATCGGTGTCGGAGGGAATGAAGGCCTAGGATCTCCATGTCGAAGTTTCAGCGGCGGCTCTATCGACGAAGTCCGGGTATGTTACTTCTCGGCCGGCCAGATGGATATCTGGGCTGTAGAAGTAAGTACGCTGCTTGTTTTTGCAGGACTCATGGCCGACGATGTCGGGAAAGCGCCGGCCAGGTCGGATCTTGAAGCTAATAGTGCCACAATTTCTAAGTTCATCCTTGATGGCTCTGGCTTCACGCTTGATGGTGAAGAAATAGATGAAGAGGTCTAGCCTAGGATTAATCCCTAAGTAACCCTCGCAAAGCGCCGCGTAATTGCTAAGCACTAGGATACTATTGGGAGAGAGGTTCTGTGGTTGTACTTGGTAAGAAGAAGATGCATGGGAGAATGAGGTGAAAAAGTAAATTTTCCACCACAGTTACTATTTATGATACCCAGCGTCAAGATTCGTGCAACTTGATCGGACGGTTGCCGCATAGACAACGTGTACGGGGACGTGCGTGGAAACTTCGCCACGTACCAACCGTTGCCGCCAACGGTTCGTATCGCTCGCACGGGAAAAGTGGACATGATTGTGTTCTCTGCATGTGTGAGTTACGAGGCGTTGCTGACCTACTTCTACGTCGCCCTAGCTGACATAGGCAGATGAACCATCACATCAGAAGATTCCAACATGGATGGATCCCGTCCGGCTACGGAAGAATATGATGGAATGTTCATTAATTCTCCGACTTACAAGTTGAAGACGGAGAAAACCTTGCAGGGTTCTTTGGGAGGACTACAAGATATTGCTTGACGATTTGCCGACATCCATATAGACGGAGCATTCAACGTGAAGAGGCAAGACAGCGCAAGATCTCGGAGTTCTCCGGGGGCTACTGTTGGGGATATGCTATATGTGTATCCTCATAGCATGTCTCTTATCCGGATAACCTGTGTGGCCCACAGCTGGTAGCATGGCCCATGGACTGCTGGGCGGCCCAGTTAGATGGATCCAGAAGGGAGGCCCAAGCCGGATAAAGGAAGGCTACGGTGGAGTCACCAGCGTACCCGGAGCCTTGGAGTACAAGACATGCAAGACTAGTAATAGACGGTGTAGGACTCTGTAACCTGTCCGACTAGGACTTTTCCTTGTAACCCTAGGACTTGGCGACTATATAAGTCAGGCCTATGGGAGCCTTTAGGGCACAACTTCAGACAAGCTCAGACAACCTCGCATAGCGAACCTATCTATGTAACTCGGCGTATTGCCCTTATAGTGATTTATAGCAGGAGTAGGATTCCGCCACCGTTGTGGGATCTGAACCTGGGTAAGCCGTGTTACCTCGTACCCGTCAACCATCCGCCTCCCCCCACGTCTCTAAACACACACTATGAGGACCCCTCCATGGCGTACTCGTCGGCAATACCACGACACGGGGGTTGCAATCTCTCAGCGTTCATGATGGTAATGGAAAGAGATATGGCACATATAGATCAAGAAATTGGAAAATCAACAGATCTGAGGTGGAAGAGGTGGATCCATCATGCGATGGGGATCTGGGGAAAAAGCACCACCTCAAGCAGGGTGATGGGAGAACCCGTCTCCGGCTGCTATCATGTACCGCTGTCGCGCAGGTGCCGCCAGAGGTAAAATGTTGAATTCTATGACCTCTCTACGACGCCGTTTGCACTGCTGCCACCAGTGATCATCGGTATGTGAGGTTGAAAGAGTAAGTGCCCCTATGTGTGGTTTTGGTGATTAATGACAATCCCTATGGACTAATGTTTTTACTGATTTTTATATGAAGGAATATTCCATAGGTCATGCTTGTAGTCTATGTGTTGGATTCAAGTATGGATGCCATGAAGATAAAGATATACCTTGAGTATTGGCATCAAGATCATGGAGTTGAAGATAAGAATATGATATGATCAAGATCTTGAGAGTGTGATCTCAATAGAAGAATTCAAGATATGTCTCTAAGACGGTGTCATGACAGCCTCATTAGCTGAGCTATGGTTGACTAAGAATTAGAGCATGTAATAAAATGAATAGTTATTTATGTACCTCAAGATATTGAGATGGAGCATGATAAGATACATGGTTGACCTATACAAAGAGTGAAGAGTGATTTCAAGATGATCAACTCATGAAGTATAAAGAATGTATCACATGGTTCTTGTGGTATGATAAGCCTTGTCAATTATGCGTCATGAACTAACCCATTATATATGTGCCTTTGCGTTTTCTATATGGGATAGGTATCTTTCCATGGGCAATGCTTCAAAAGTGAAGATTTCATATAGCCCATGAGAGGATGACATCAAGTGGTGACCGTCGTCAAGGTTGAGAAGGGAAAGTTCAAGATAAGCATCCCAAGATAGTTTGCTTGAAGCTTGTTGTCCATTGGTGATAATGGACATGTGAATATGTGTCTCAATGAAGTTATCCCATAGAGGTGGATCCATCATGCGATGGGGATCTGGGGAAAAAGCACCACCTCAAGCAGGGTGATGGGAGAACCCGTCTCCGGCTGCTATCATGTACCGTTGCTGCTCGCGTGGTGCCGCTGTAGGTAAAATGCTGGAATTCTATGACCTCTCTACCGACGCGGCGGCGTTTCAGACCCTGTTGCCACCAGTGATCATCGGTATGTGAGGTTGAAAGAGTAAGTGCCCCTATGTGTGGTTTTGGTGATTAATGACAATCCCTATGGACTAATGTTTTTACTGAGTTTTATATGAAGGAATATTCCATAGGTCATGCTTGTAGTCTATGTGTTGGATTCAAGTATGGATGCCATGAAGATAAAGATATACCTTGAGTATTGGCATCAAGATCATGGAGTTGAAGATAAGAATATGATATGATCAAGATCTTGAGAGTGTGATCTCAATAGAAGAATTCAAGATATGTCTCTAAGACGGTGTCATGACAGCCTCATTAGCTGAGCTATGGTTGACTAAGAATTAGAGAATGTAATAAAATGAATAGTTATTTATGTACCTCAAGATATTGAGATGGAGCATGATAATATACATGGTTGACCTATACAAAGAGTGAAGAGTGATTTCAAGATGATCAACTCATGAAGCATAAAGAATGTATCACATGGTTCTTGTGGTATGATAAGCCTTGTCAATTATGCGTCATGAACTAACCCATTATATATGTGCCTTTGCGTTTTCTATATGGGATAGGTATCTTTCCATGGGCAATGCTTCAAAAGTGAAGATTTCATATAGCCCATGAGAGGATGACATCAAGTGGTGACCGTCGTCAAGGTTGAGAAGGGAAAGTTCAAGATAAGCATCCCAAGATAGTTTGCTTGAAGCTTGTTGTCCATTGGTGATAATGGACATGTGAATATGTGTCTCAATGAAGTTATCCCATAGTGGTGTATGGGGGAGCAAATTATGAGTCTTCATGAAGCAACGATGATCAAGTGATGCCTTTCGGGATCTTGAAGTGGGATGCGCAAGGCAAAGGTATGGCCTTGCTAGGTTTTAATTTTACTGGTATCAAGGTGGTTGTCAGGAGACTAGGTTATAGGATAGATAGCCGCACTATCAAGAGGGGCTTTCAGTTGGGTAACTTGATCACATCGTCTTAGGGAGCTCAATACTTTGCATACTTTGCATCTTCCTAGTTTGTTGTTTCTTGGTGGTTCTTCATGTGAGGTTGTTGAGCTTGTTGCTATCTCTTCAAAAATCCCAAGTTCATCTAAAATGGAATTCGTATGCACCTTCTATGGCGTTTTCAAGTTTGAAGGTTTTATCGGTTCTTCTTATAGGGAGGATTCTTACCTTTCTTAATTTTGTTATATCCTCCTCTATTGTACTATGATGTTTCTCTGCACCATCTTGTATAGCTTGTTGTCCTCATAAAACAAGCCCATGATCATCGAAATCAGAGTCCGGATGCAAAAGTTATCATCGTTTTCGTGTGTCTTGTTTGGTTCCAGCGGGAATTCCGACGGGACCGAGTCTATGGTCGGAATTTCCGGCGGCCGCCGGAAATTTGTTATGTATGCTGTTTTGGTTTTTTACCGGAACTTTCGGTTTTGACCGGAAATTCCGGCGGCAGATCCGGCAGCGCCGGTTTTGCCGCCGGATCGTGTCCGTACAGCTCATTTGTCTCCAACGGTCATCCCCCTTGAAGGGGTATAAAAGGGGGGCTTCTTCCCCAAAGTTCCAGGGTTCTTTAGCACATTTTTTGACCACCATTATTTACCCCTTTGAGCTTTCTTCCTCTCCCTTCCCTCATATGATTCTTGCATCTTTTTGAGGAATTTGGAAGAGGATATCTTGATCTATAATCCCCACCAATCAATTCCTCCTCTAAGTGAGGGAAACCCATTGGATCTAGATCTTGGAGTCATTTGTTGGTTTCCACCATTGTTCTTCCTCCCTAATTCCTCCCTAGCACTTTTTGCTTTGGTGGGATTTGAGAGTGGAGGATTTATGAGCACCCTTGGTGTTCTTGCTTTTCATTCTTGCATAAGTGTTGAGCTCTCCATTAAGATTTGTTCGAGTGAGAGACCGTGAGCTTGTTACTCTTGGAGGGTGACCTCCTAGTTGGCTTGGCGGTTGCTACCGTGGTGTCCTCTTCGTGGAAGATTATGAAGAGACCCGGGCTTCTCCTTCGTGGAGCTTGTGAAGTGGTTGTGGAGCTTGCCATCTCCAGAGTGGAGGAAAAGCTAGCCATAAGGAAAGGGTCTATTCCTTTGTGGGATAGACTCGGAGAAGAAGGTGAGCCTTCATGGCGTTGGGAAATCCTTTGTGGAATCTCACACTGATACGTCATGAACGTATCTATAATTTTTGATGCTCCATGCTTGTTTTGTATCAACTTTCTTATGTTTTGTCTACACTTTGAGGTATTTTTATACATTTTCTGGAACTAACCTATTGACAAGATGCCGCAGTGCCAATTGGCTGGTTTCTGCTGGTTTTGGTTTTAGAAAAGCTAGTAAAGAAATATTCTCGTAATTGGACGGGACAAAAGCCAAAGTCGGTATTTCACCAGAAGGAACACGGAGTCTGAAGGGCAACCGAAGTGGGGCCACGAGGCGGACACACCATGTGGCGGCGCGGCCCAAGGAGGGCACGCTAGCCCTAGGTGTGGGCCCCTCGGGCGCCCACCGACCTTGCCCCATCGCCTATAAAAGCACCCCAATGCAGAAACCCTAAGTACCCGATCATATCTCCACGAAACAGTCCATAGCCACCATCTCCATCCCTAGATCGGGGGGATCCGAAGCTCCTCCCGACACCCTATCAGAGGGGAGAGATCATCCCGGAGGCCTTCTTCATCATCATGCCAGCCTCCGGAGTGATGCGTGAGTAGTTCACCCTTGGAATATGGGTCCATACAGTAGCTAGATGGTTGGTTCTCCTCCTTTGTGCTATCATGTTTAGATCTTGTGAGCTCCATTCATGATCAAGATCATATATTTGTAATCCTGCATGTTGTGTTTGTTCGGATCCAATGGATATTGAGTACTATGTTCAAGATTCCAAGAGGGATTATTTATGCTCGATAGTAGGTTCATGCCTCTAGTAATCTGGGGAAGTGACATAAATCTCTAAGGTTGTAGATGTGTTGTTGCTACTAGGGAGAAAACAACAATCCTTTGTCCATGGGGGCAATTGTATTGTTTACTTTACACACTTTGCTTAATGCAATTATCCGTTGCTTGCAACTTAATACTAGAAGGGGTTCGGATGATAACCTGAAGGTGGATTATTAGTCATAGATGCAGTTGGATTATGATCTATGTATTATGTTGTAATGCCCAAACGAATCTCATAGGAATCATCATGACTTGTACATGCATATTAATGCATTTTCAATCTGTCAATTTCCCAACTATAATTTGTTCACCCAACATGTTATTTATCTTAAGGAGAAACACCTCTAGTGAACTGTGGACCCCGGTCCACTCCTTTATCATTGATATACCATCTACCGTTTACTGTTTACTTTCTGCAAGCAATTACTATCTTCCACACTATACATTTAATCCTTTGTTTTCAGCAAAACTAGTGAGATTGATAACCTCACTATAAGTTGGGGCAAAGTTCTGTGGTTATGTTGTGCAGGCTCCAAGTTGCTAGCAACACCTTGGAGTTGTTTCCTTAATCCTACTGGTTCGATAACCTTGGTTTCATAACTGAGGGAAACTTGCTGCTATGCTCATCATACCTTCCTCTTAGGGTTCCCAACGAGCTCTACATATCTGAGCCATCAAGCACTTTTCTGGCACCGTTGCCGAGGAGATAAGGAGAACTTCAATCTCTTCCTCCTCGTCGATCACTTTTTAGGGAGAAAGAAGATTCTCGCAAGGGGAGTCTGTCACAACCAATCTCTTTACTTTGTTTTTGTTTTGCCTGTTTCTTTTTATCAAAAATACAAAAAATTTATTTTTGTTTTGTTTGCTTTTTCTTATAAAAAACACACACAAAATTAGTTCCTACTTTAGTTACTGTTGGCTTGCTTTACTCTTGCAAAAATGAACACTCCTGAAAACACTAAGTTGTGTGACTTCACTAGCACCAACAATAATGATTTCCTTTGCACACATATTGCTCCACCTGCTCCTGATGCTACTTTTTATGAAATTAAACCTGCTTTGTGTTGACTGCGTAGCTCAGATCACTGTAGAGTTTCGTTGGGAAACCCCAAGAGGAAGGTATGATGAGCACAGCATCAAGTTTTCCCTCAGTAAGAAACCAAGGTTATCGAACCAGTAGGAGGAAGGAAACGACTCAAAGGTATTGCTAGCAACTTGGAAACCTGCACAACACAAACTCAAGACTTTGCCCCAACGAATAGTGAGGTTTTCAATCTCACCGGTTTGCTAAAAACAAAGGATTAACTGTATGGTGTGGAAGGTAATGGTGGCTTGCAGAAAGTAAACAGTAACAATGGAAGATGTATCAATGGTAAAGATTGGACCGAGGTCCACATTTTACTAGAGGTGTTCTCCTTAAGATAAACAACATAACATGCTGGGTAAACAAATTACAACGAGGCAATTGACAGGACTGAGCAAGGCATAACAATGCAATACTAGACATTCATGATCCTATGAGATTTGATTGGGCATTACAACAATATACATAGACCGCCATCCAACTTAATACTATTAAGTTGCAAGCAACGGATAACTGCTTTAAGCAAGGTGTTTAAAGTAAATAATACAATTGTTCCATGAATAAGAGATTGTTGTTTTCTCCCTAGTAGCAACAACACATCTACAACCTTAGAGATTTCTGTCACTTCCCCAGATTCAATAGAGGCATGAACCCACTATCGAGCATAAATACCCCCTCTTGGAGTCACTAACATCTACTTGGCCAAGATAGCTACTAGAAATGGAGAGCATGCAAGATCTCAAACAACACAGACATGATAGAATCAATAAGATAAAACCATTAATCAATCTGACATAGTAATCTCAATATCCATTGGATCCCCGCAAACACAACATGCATGATTACAAATAGATGATCTTGATCCTGAACGGAGCTCAGAAGATCTAAACATGGTAGCACAAAGGAGGATAAACAACCATCTAGCTACTACATGGAACCCTAGTCCAAGGTGGAACTACTCACGCATCATACCAGAGGCTGGCATGGTGATGAAGAAGGCCTCCGGGATGATATCTCCCCTCCGGCAGGGTGCAGGTAAGAGCTTCAGATCCCCCCCGTGATCTAGGGACGATGGTGGCGGCGGCTATGGACTTTTTCATGGAGATATGATCAGGTACTTAGGGTTTAGGTATCGGGGGCTTCTTATAGGCGAAGGGGGGAGACCGAGGGGGTGCTCGAGGCAGCCGCACCCCCCAGGCGTGAGCCAGGCAGGGCCGCGCGGCCAGGGGTAGTGGGCCCCTCGAGGCCCTCCTCTGTCTCGTCTTGTGCCTCCGTGTTCTCCTTAGTGAAATATTGACTTTGGCTTTTGTCCCGTCCAATTTTGAGAATATTCATTTTCTGGATTTTCTGGAACCAAAACAATGTAAAAAAACAACCCATGTGACATCTTGTTAATAGGTTAGTCCCAGTAAACATATAAAAATAACTCAAAGTGTAGACAAAGAAAAGCAAAGTGGATACTAAACAAGCATGGAACATCAAAAATTATAGATACGTTTACGACGAATCAAGCATCACCAAGCTTAACTCCTGCTCGTCCTCGAGTAGGTAAGTGATAAAAATAATAATTTTTAAGGTGACATGCACCATCACAATCAAGATCAAACCATTTGCAAGCATTGAAAGCTGGGATCAAAGTACTCTAAACATGAGCATGAAAGATGAAGTTCTAACAATAAGACAAAGTAACTATGAATGCAACATGAAAGGATACAAACAAAGATTCATGAATAACAATGCATTGAAAGACGTTTGTTTGTTTCACATACAGAAAACATACTATAGTGGCATTCAGCTTGTCCCTCATGGAGTAGCAATAAATGCATCGAACACCTTCAAAGTTCATAAGAGTGACTAGATACAAATAGTTCAAGAGCAAGCAATATCAACAATATGAATCAATCAATAAGTTTTGGGACAATGCACATATGTCACATCCCAAAATTCTCCAAATTTTGAAATGTGAAAAATAAACAAACAAAATAATCAAGTGTTGAAATTTAGGGTGAAAAGAAACTTTTTTCTTCTAAATGGAAACATCAAAACCCTACTTGAACAAAATTTGAATAAGAAAGCAATAAATCAAATGCATTCATAAATGGAATGTATCTTGAATTTAAACACTTGGAAAAGTTAAACCAAAAATCTAAACCCTAATGAAAGAAATCATCATCAAGATCACTCCAAGACTATGGATTTGATCCATATAAAAATTCAGCAACAAACATTTGTAAATGATCAAAAATGGTAAAAAAATATATTATAAAATCATGAGAATTGATTTCATTCAATTTGGAGCCATGGATAAAAACTTATGATTTTAATAAGATAAAAGGAAATAATTTCCAAGGCTAATAAAGCTCCTAAACAAAAAACAAAACTTAATTGTGAGCAAAGTAATCCTAAAAGGGATTTAAAAAGATAAACAATTTTTAAATAAAATTATACAAATTGAAATCACCAATTTTGGAGCTATAAATAAAAAGATATGGATTTTATAAGACAAAGAAAGAAATAAATAAATAAGAAATATTTAAAATACAATTTAAATCTTGACCAAATCCATAAAGCAAATGTAATAAAAGTAATTCAAATAAAATAAGAGAATAAAGGGTTATTTAAATAAAATTATATGGGTTTGAACCATATTCAATTTTATTTGAATAAAGACAAAATGCCTAATTTAAATGAATATTAATCACAAGAAAATTATAATTGAGTGGATTGAATAACACATTATAAATAGTATAAACCTACTGAAAAAGTTCTGAAAAGGTTTGATAAAAATCTGAATTCAAATTGAGGTTTAAATCATTTGATTCAAATGAAAACAGAAAATAGAGATAGAAAAAGAAAAGGGAATTAGAAGAAAAAAATAGAAACAACCCAACCCACCTACCTAGGCCCAACCCAGCAAACCCCTGGCCAACTCGCAGCTGTAAGATCCCTCCTTTATAAAGGAAAAGGATCCCTGTGATTGCAATGCTAGTCCCTGGATCAATGCTAGCATCCACAGTTTAAGATGAAGTACACAGAAACAAAGTTCATTATTACAGTCATTCCAGAGACAACATAGTATTTTATAAACTCCATGGCCACAGGCCTAGTACAAGAGTTTAAATAAGTAAATAGATAAATAAGTCTTCATCTTCATGTGCCACAGGCAAGCATGTTGAGTGTAGACTCATGACTCCTAATCATCATCAGAATAACCTGCAACATCACAAGTTACAGCCACAGTGGGTCAATATATTGGAATAGTATTGGCAAGTGATACCTTAGTATAATATTGGTGGACTAAATACTATATGCATTTTGGCTAAGTGTAGCTTAGGCTTGCTTTTCTCAAAAATAGGTTTTGCCTATTAGTTGAAAACTCTAAGTTTTTCTTTGTCAAAAACTTTCCCCAAGGAACCACCAATAGGCATTGGGGTCCTTTCACCCTTGTTCAACCACAAGTTTTACTTAGAAATTGGGATGAGGAGATTCTTGATAGCTTCCATGTCTTGATGCTCAAATTGTCCAATACCAGGGACATGGCTAAGTACTTAGATTCTTCCATCTGCAGTGGTTGTGCACTTTCCCCACAAGACTTGATTTTCACCAAGACAGGACCTTTCAAAAGCCTTCCCTTAGACCAAATGGACGCGCTCCAACCTATCAATCCCACTACCACCAACTGTCCAAATGGCTAAGTTATTGCAACCTATATGATCCAGGCAGAGCCCATATTGCCAAGTGGCTGCACTAGAAGCTTTTTAACATTTGGCCTCTCAAATCCCTTTGTTCCTGGGTGGATTTCCACAAGTGAGATACACAAGGTAAACCATAGAAATGGGCCTTGTGTAACCACTCAACATAACCCATTCACAACCATTCCACCCAGGTGATTCATTCACTTAGTTGTTTTATTAAGTAAAAACATAGTCCAAAGACTTAGAAATATTTATTCATAGCATGAACATATAGCCACCCTTGGTTGCTACTAGCTAGGCTAATCATGGCATAGATAAGCATCTTAACTTAGAAATTTCTAGCAATTCTACAACTACTAGGATTTCCCAAGCATAGCATATAAGTAAAATATAACCATGCAAGACTACCAAAATATTTCTAATGCAAAGTTGAAAAACATAGGGATAAAATCATGAAGCACCACTTGCCTTGGTAGTTTGGAGAGTAGCTACAATCCTCACAATCACAATCACTATTTGCACCAAAATTTACACATAAAATGATGGCACCAAATCACATACAAAATAAATACAAGCAAAAATATATGGATGCATGCAACATGATATGAGATGATTTTCTATACTCAACAAGACAAGTGCACAGTACTGTCACATCCCAAGATTTTCCAAATCTTGTAATGTGAAAATTAAATAAACAAAATAAATTATTGTTGAATTTTAGGGTGAAAAGAAACTTTTTGTCTCTAAATGGAAACTTAAAAAAAAACCATCTTGAACAAACTTTGGTTAAATATTTGAATCCAACAAAATCCAAGTAAAAAGAAATGCATTCTTCATAAATGCATCTAGAAATTTAAACTCTTGGAAAATAAATCCAAACCCTAAAACCCTAATGGAAGAAAATCATTTCCAAGTTATCTCCAATCCCATGGATTTGATCCATATCAGAATTTGTCAATAAACATTTACAAAAGATCAAGAAAGACAAATAGAAATATTATAAAGCCATAGAAATTGGTTTCACTTAATATGGAACGATAAATAAAATCTTATGAATTTAATAAAATAGGGAAAAGTAATTTCCAAAGCTAATAGAGCACTTATCTAAAATCCATACCAAATGGTGAGCAAATAATCCTAAAGACATTTAAAAAGATAAACAAATATTAATAAGATTCTATAAATTGGAATCACCAAGTTTGGATCTATAAATAAAAAGATATGAATTTTATAAGATGAAGAAAGGAATATTAATTAAGGAATATTTAAAGACCAAATTAAATCTTGGCCTAATCCATTAAGCAAATGGAATGAATATAATCCAAGTCCAAATAAAATAAAAGGATAAAGAATTTTTTTTCCAAATAAAATAAAATGGCATTAACCAAATTCTATTTGATTAAAGACAAATCTCTAATAAGAGTGATTAATTAAAACATGAGAAAATAGTATTTGGAATTTACCCGAGAGGATTAAAGGTCATTTAATTAACTTAAATGGGATCAAAGAAAAATAAATTTATGGAATTAAAACTATAATTGATTTCATTGAAATAAAGACAAATACCCATTTTAAATGATTAATAAATCATATTAAAAATGTTACAAATAATTCAAGGTGAATTATTTGACACCCTATTAAATAAATAAACCTACTGAATAGGTTTGGTAAAAATATGGATTTCAAATAAAGTTTTAAAACACATTAAAATCTATTTGAAATAAAGACAAATGACTATTTATAAAATAAATAAGAGACCCCAAAAAGAATAAAGGAATTATTTTAAATTTGACTTTAGAATGTATTATTAATCAGTATTTGAATACACACAAAGTTTGGTTGAAGTTTGAAATCAAAATTGTTGTTTGAATTAATTAAACAAAATCAAAACAGATAAATAGAAAAAGAAAAAGGAAAAAAAATCTGTACAAAAAAAAATGAACAAAGCAGCCCAGCCAGCAAAGCCCATCTAGCCCAGCAGGCCCATTTCCCCTCTTTCCCCCGAATCGTTTTCTCTCACTAACAGACACACCCACCCAGTCACCGAGCTGCGGACCCCATTCGTTCTCTCTCTCTCTCACTGACGACGTTACCCCACAGCCACGTCATCGTCTCCTTCACCCCCGCAGACCAGTTCCTCCCCTCCTTGCTGTCTCTGCCCAAAATTTCGCCGAGTAAATTCGTCTTAACTTTGCAGCAATTACACCCGCGATTACTCTCGTTAACTCACCCTCCTCCTTCTTTTCCCTCAGACCTCACTCGACTGGAGCCACTAGACTGCCCAAATTTCGACCTCAACTCCCTCCGACCCCGACGAGCTTCCCGGCGAAATCCGGCGAGCCTAGCTACCTCCCCCTAGACCACACGAGCCTACTCCCAGCCTCTGGCGATCTCCCAAAGGTCTGCTCAGCTGCGAGCACCATAACCTCGACAACCTCTTCACTGTATCAAGCGCCACCGCGCCATTTCTCCGCGACGCTCCTGTGTAAAATTCAACCGCCTCCCGTCTCCTGGATGCACTCGATTTCGCGCTTCAGGCGCAGCTAACGCACCCTTTTTCGTGCCTTAGCGTGAACCGTACACTCGCCTCCGACGACGAACAGAGCCGCCAGATGCCGACGACAACTACGGCGAGGAATCACCGGTGGTTCAGAGCGCCCCTTGACAAGTGACGACCACGTTGAGCATCAGCTAAGCAAAGCGAACCTGGTAAAGCCCTCCCCCATCACCCTTGCTTCCTAAATCGCCGGCTCCGCCACCGTCTGACCACGCCGCCGCCAACTGCCGCCGCTAGCGCCGCTCAGATATGGTCAGACCCCTGTACACCGTTGGATCTAGATCGCGTGGATAGAATAGAGTCACTTAAGTGAAACGGTTTGGAGCGATCTGTGCCGCACGATCTAACTTTGATCCAACGCCTCACGTTGCTGATCCAACCGAAACGGTACCCGCGAATGAGAAACAGCCACGTGTCCCAGTCGGTTTGATTTAAACAGAATTTGATCTATTAGTTGCTCAAGTTTGTAAAATCTATAACTTTTGATCTACATGTCCAAATTTTGCAAACTTTATATCAACGGATTCAGAAAAACAAGCCCTAGCCAACCATGCACTTTGTTTAGTAAAAAGCTTCTGTTAAAATGTTTGTTTTTTCAGAAACTTGTGTATGCATGTTTAGGTTATAAAAATTGTTCTAAAATGATTTTGAGGATAAAATCTTTGGCAAATGGTGTGTTTTGAACCTACTGACCACATGAATCACTTTATAGTTTCAAAAACGTATTTGGTGAAGCAAAAGAATAAATCTTTGAGTTAAACCATTTCTAGTCAAATAAAAATATGGTTTGATTATTAAAAATGGTTTTTGGAAGAAAACCTTTGAGAAATGTTTTGGAAATAACTCTCTGACCCTAAACACAAGGTTATATGGTTTGAAAACATATTTTGTGAAACCTATAGAATTTTGCCTTAATAAGAGCATTTCCACACCACATAAAATAATGACTTGATCTAAAAATGGTTTATGAAGTAAAATCTTATACAAATGATTTTGCCACTTTATAAAATGATCATTAGGTGTTTGCAAATGTTTACAACCTATCATAAACCACTTTTGTAAATAAAACAAAGATTGGCATGCTTGCATGCATTATTTTGTTACCATGATTTTATGTGTTGAATTGCTTGAATGGTAGATTGAAATATTATTTGCTTGATTGAATTGTAGTGACTTGAAGTGTGTGAGCATTGCAAAGATTAAGAAGTTAACCTATACTCTACCAAAAAGGCAAGTGATGCTTCATACTTTTGTCCCATTATTTTCACTATGCATTAGTGATATTTCTAAGTAGGACTTGCATGGAATTTTGCTAAGTGTAAACGATGCTATGGGAAATACTAGTAGATGAAACCTTAGTAGAATTTCCTAAGTTAAGATTCCTAATACTATCATGCTTAGCTTAGCTAATAGAAAACAAGGGTGGAATATGTATTCATACTATGGAAAAATTTCTAAGTCTGAGGACTTGTGTTTTGTTTAATAAAACAACTAAGTGAATGAATCACCTGGGTGGAATGGAAGGAATGGTTTGTGTTGAGTGGTCATGCAAGTCCAGTATGCTGGGGGAAACTTGGGCATCACCAAGTCCAGTATGCTGGGGAAAACTTGGTGTCTCACTTGTGGATGGCCACCCAGGAACAAAGAGATTTGAGATGTCAAATGTTGAGAAGCTTCAAGTGCAGCCACTTGGCATTATGGGCTCTGCCTGGATCATATAGGTTGCAAGAACTTAGCCAAATGGACAGTTGGTGGTAGGGGTTTGATAGGTTGGAACGCGTCCATTCTGGTCTAAGGGAAGGCTTCTGAAAGATCTTGTCTTGGTGAAACCAAGTCTTATGGGGAAAGTGCACCACCTCCGCAGAGTGTAAAATGTAAGTACTTAGCCATGTCCCTGGCAAAGGACAATTTGAGCATCAAGACATGGAAGCTATCAAGAATCTCATCATCCAAATTTCTAAGTTAAAAGCTTGTGGTTGAACAAGGGTTTAAGGTTCACCAATTTCTATTGGTGGTTCCTTGGGTGATTTTTGTCAAGCAAAAACTTAGTATTTTCAAATGATAAGGAAAATCTATTTTGAGCAAAGCAAGCCTAAGCTCCACTTAGCCAAATGCATATAGATGATAGACTCCACTATACTACCATAGTATCACTTGCCAATACAATTCAAATGTATTGACCCTTGTGGCTGTAACTTGTTATGTTGCAGGTTTTTTTTGATATTAGTGAAGTAGGATTACAAGTCTACAACCAACATGTCTGCCTGTGGCACTTTGAAGATGAAGGACCCCATGCTGATAGATATTCTACTGCAATGTAATGTAATAGCCAAGTGAGCTATGTAAGATGTAATAAAATTATGTTATTCCTGGTTATAAAGTTGTATTATGACCTTTGTTTCTTGATATTACATCTTAACTGTGGATGCTAGCTATTGATCCAGGGAATAGCATTGTAAACACAGGGATATCTACCTTATTAAAGGTTGGGAACCTTACAAGTACTGATTCATAAACAAGTTCTAAACTTGCCAAACAAACTTTATTTGAACATTAAACCATTTCTCAAATAATTAATATACACAAAATAGGCCTACACATGTTTCTGTAAAAATAACCATTTTAACAGAAACAAAACATTAAACACATTGCATATAGGAAAAGGGCTTTCTCTCCTGATTCCATTGATATAAAATTTGTCAAATTTGGACGTGGGAATCAAAAGTTATGAATTTTGCAAGTTTAAACTTATAATAGAAAAGTTTCTGTCTTTTTAAATAAAACTCAGGCCACGCGTCATGTTCTGATTGGTGCGTACCGGTTCGCGTGGATCGCGCTATGTGGAGCGTTGGATCTAAAGAGGATCGTGCGACACAGATCTAGCATACCCTTTCACTTAAGTGATTCTATCCTAGCCGATGGATCAAGATCTAACGGCCGTTGGTCTATCGACCACTAACTGGCGGCGCTGGCGGCGGCGAGTGGCGGCGGCACGCTCAGGTGATGGGGTTCCGGCCAATACAGGAGGCGAGAGAGATCGTGGGGTGGCTCACCGAGATCGCGTGACGATGCTGATGCTCAAGGTGGTCTTTGTTGACGGCGGGGCGCTCGGAACCGTCAGGGATTCCTCGTCGGAGTTCGCGAAGGCGTCGGGTACGGCTGCTTGTTGATGTTGGCAAAGGTACAGATCATGCCAGGGCAAAATAAACAGTGCGTCAGATGCGCAAAGTGGTGCTGGTCATGCGAGTATCAAGGAGAGGGCAAGGCGCGGTCAGAACTAACCAGGGAAGCTTGCCGGAGTTGATGGTTTCGTCGGACTCATGCTGTCGTCGATGTTGACGAGGCTCTGGATGATCCTAGCATGCACCAGAGGGGTTAGGAGATGCGCAAGGTTGCAGTGATTGTACTGGCAAGGTTAGAAGTCAAGGGGCATGGAGAGCTCACCGGAATTTACTGCCGGAGTTCGTCGGTACCGCGGCGGAGTTCTGTGAAATATGGGCAGCCTGGTGGCGTTGCGTCTGTGCTAGGTGAGGGGAATTGAGCGGCAAGGGGAGGGGGTCTTATAGCCAGAGCGGGGGCGAGGATCACGCGAGGAAACACCGGCAATAACTCGGTTTTAAAACGCGGCAGTGAATGGCGGAGGAAACAGCCGGCGACGTGGTCGTGGGCGTGATTTGGGGAAGACGGTGGTGAGCTGGCGAGGGTCCACCGGTCAGTGACTCATTAGGTAGCACCGGTGCGGTGAGAAAAACAGGAGGAGAGGGAAATCCCGGGTGGGCTGGCTTTTGGGACGCTTCTGTTGT
Organism: Avena insularis; assembly: GCA_023614405.1. Lineage (NCBI taxonomy): Eukaryota > Viridiplantae > Streptophyta > Magnoliopsida > Poales > Poaceae > Avena > Avena insularis. The sequence goes on from CM042691.1 coordinate 3,421,764, forward strand.
TGGGCTGGAAAGGTGGCGCTGGCCCTTTTCCATTTCTTTTCTCCTTTTCTTTTTCTATTTGCATTTTTAGAAATCATTTTCAAATGATTTCAAAAGCTATTTGAATTCAAACCTTTTCAGGATTTTTGTAGAGTGCAACATTCATAATTCTGGGCATAAAAACATGTGGTCTCTCTGTACAAGCTTGGTTCTTTTGATCAAATAAAATAAACAGTGACATTGCACTTGGTTTGATCAAGTTTTGAATTTGGTTTCAAAATCCATATTTGTTTTGTAAATTTTGGTTTAGGCACTAGGAATCAAGCAATACAATTTGAGAGTAACAAGGTTTGATTCATGAACAACAATCTCTCATTGGAGAGTAGCATTTGATTTAATGCTGATCACATAAAATAATGAGCTCATATGCTCCTGTTTTTGAATTGATTTTTGAAATGAAACTCTACATGATCATGGATGCATGGATGATATGCATGAGTTTTGAAACATGATTTTAGGGATGTTACAGCAGCCCACCCGGCTCTCTCCCCTCTCCCCCTGGACTTTTCTCACCCCACGCGTGCCCCCTCACCTCGCTGACGCCCTGGACCCACGCCAGCTCAGCATCGTCGTCTTCGCCGCGAGACCCTTTCCCCTCTCTCCTCTCTACCATTTCTGCTCCAATTCAGTCGAGTAAATACGCTTGAATCGCGAGTTAATCCTGCTCCATGCTCGATTAAATGTCCACCTTTTCTCTCCCTTTCCCCTCAGTCGCCACGCCCAATGAGCCCCTAGGCTGCCCAAATTTCTCGCTCAAACCCTCACTGCTCCAATGTGCTCCGGCGCCAATTCTGGCCAGCCCGGACCACCCCTGCCCCCCTAGCTCACACGAGCTTTACTGCCAACCACGTGTGCATATGCCAGCACCCTCCGTTTTCCCGCGCGCGCCCCAGACGCTCGGCAATGACCACGCCTACTCGCCACTGTCTTTTGCCTCACCTCCGGCGACTTCTCCTGGTAATCCCTGACCGCGCCTCTCCCTCTCGTTGACGCTCTCACACTCGCCTCTCTCTAGCGTTTCTAATGCCATCTCCCTTTTGTCTTCGCGTGCCTCGTAGCTTCGCCCCCGACGACGACAGTACATGCCCGACGATAGCAACGACTCCGACGAGCAATCCACACCGACCCCATGCGCCCCTTCGCCGTCAACTGCCACCTTGAGCATATACTCGCCACGACGAACCCATTGAGTCCCTCCTCCCCTCCTCTCGCTTCCTAGAATAGCCGGACCACTGTCGCCTAAGCACCGCCGCCGCACATCGCCAGTCAGCGCCACCAGTTCCTGGTCAAGGTGCTGTGGACGTTAGATTTAGATCTCGTGGCTGTGACAGATCACTTAAGTGAACAGGTACGAGATGATCTGCACCATGCGATTCAATTAGATCCTGCGGCCCACGTGGCTCAATCTAAACGAAACGGTACCGGCCAATTAGATTATGACACGTAGCCAGGGTGTGAATTTAAAAACAGAATTTGTTCTATGGAATGTTTAAACTTGTAAAATCCATAACTTTTTATCTGTATGACCAAAAAATGCAAATAATATATCAATGGATTCAGAAAAAAGTAAACTTTGCAACTATGGCCTTAGTTTAGTATTTTGCCTCTGGAAAATTAGATGTTTTTTCAGAAACATTTGTAGGACTATTTTGAGTATAAAAATTATTCTAAAAATGATTTTTGAGTGAAACCTTTTGCAAATGGATTTGTTTTGAACTCTCTGAACCTAAACACTAACATTTGAATTTGAAATCATATTTGTCTAACACTAGAAAATTATTCCTTTGAATAAAAGCATTTCTAACAAAACAAAAATAATTTAAAAGGGCCATTTTCACTAACTTGGTTTCAAATGAATTCCCACTTTTATAAATGACCAGTAGGTGTTTTGAAATGTTTATAGCCTTATTAGAAACCACTTTTCAACAAAACAATCATTTTGCATGCTTGCATGCATTTCCTTGTTTTTATCATTTTATGTGGTGAATTGTTTGAAAGCTAGTTTGGAATGTGTGTTTGCTTGATTGAGTTGTAGTGAACTTTGAAGAGTGTGAAAATTGCAAGATCAAGGAGAGTACCTATATTCTCTACTAAAAAGGCAAGTGATACTTTGTTCATCAAAAGTCATATCTTTTCAATAATGCATTAGTGATATTTTTGTAGTATGCATGATAGGACTATTTTACTTATATTGCTATGCTATAGTAGATCCTATAGAATATATCTTGGTAGGATTATTCCTAAGTCAAGAGACAAGTTTTGCTAGTATGATTATCCTAGCTAAAAGATTTCAAGGGTGGAATATTCATGCTATGATATTATGCAAAGTCAATGACTATGTTTTTGATTAATAAAACAACTAAGTGAATGAAACACCTGGTTGAAATGGTAATTGCTTGGATGGATTTGTGTTGAGTGGTTACACAAGGCCCATTTCTATGGTTCACCTTGTGTATCACACTTGTGGATGGCCACCCAGGAACAAAGAGATTTGAGATGTTTTGTGTTGAGAAGCTTCCAGTGCACCCACATGGCATATGGGCTCTGCCTTGATCATATAGGTTGCAATAACTTATCTAGATGGACAGAAGGTGGTAGTGATGATAGGATGGAACTCGTCCATTTGGTCTAAGGGAAGGCTTCCAAAACATCTTGTCTCGATGCATGTCGAGTCTTGTGGGGAAAGTGCACCACCTCTCGAGAGGGTAAAACCTAAGTACTTAGCCGTGTCCCCGATAATGGACAATTTGAGCATCAAAGACATTGAAGCAATCAAGGATCTCCTCATCCCAATTTCTCTAAGTTAAAACTTGTTGGGTAAACAAGGGAAGCACCTGGAGGGTATTCAGTGTGCTATTGTGTGATGAAAAGTTTTGAAAGGAGAAAAACTATTTTCAAAGGATAGGGAAAATTTTTTTATGCAAAGGCAAGCCAAAACTCCACTTAGCCAAATATTCATGTAGATGATAGATTCTCCATGTCAATATAAAATCACTTGCCAATACAATTAAAATGTATTGACCCTTGTGGCTGTAACTTATTATGTTGTAGGTTGTTTGATGTTAGTAAAGTTTGTTGAGTAGGGATTACAAGTCTACAACCAACATGATTGCCTGTGGCATATGAAGATGAAGGACTCCATGCTATATAGTTATATCTGCTGCATTGTAATAAGATAGCCAAATGAGCTATGTAAGATGTAATGAATTATTTTTATTCCTGGTTATAAGTTGTAATATGACCTTTGTTTCTTGATATTACATCTTAAACTATGGATGCTAGCTATTCGATCCAGGGACTAGCATTGTAAACACAGGGATCTCTACCTTATCAGGTTGGGACCTCTACAACATAGAACTAAGAATGGCAACTATGCTCTCTTAATTGGTTCCTATGGATAGAAGGTGAAGACTCAATATAATAGTGGAAGAAAGGCCCTTCATAAAGGGAAGCAGGGATTTCAATTCTCATAAAGATCTTCCAATACTTGTTAGCTTTCAGATCTCGTTGCCCCTATCATAAGAATCTTGAAGTGATTAAGGTTAAAGTGAATAAACTATGGAGTATATGCTTGACAAAGTATAAGTTGGCAATCTCATGTCCCTTGAGTACGAGGGCCACTCCTCATGCTACTCAACTCTAGGCACCGGTAAGTTCTTGTCATAGTAAGTACATGTGTATCATAGAGAACCGCCAACGGGGTACCCATTGCACATGATACAGGAGCTATCGCATATCAAAATGACAAGGCAAGCAAACAATGAGCATCTCAACATTCTTCTTATTTACCATGGGAAAATGGTGCTTTTTCTCTCTTTCCTCTTTTCTCATCTATTTTTTTCCTTTTTCTCAATCTCTCTTTTTATAAGAAGAATGCTTCATAGATTGATCACTATGGTGATGCTGCAAGTTTTCACCATGATTAGGCATGGCTTAGGCTAGTGGCTTAGGCGTTTCTCTAACACACATACATAACTCCATGGACTTACAAGCTCCCCTTTAATTTCATACCAATGACATCCATAAACAAAAGAACATGATATCAACTGGGTAGATATTTACAGGTATTGAAAGTGTTCCCCGTGACAACACGGTTCTGCTAATCCCAACGTATAAGTGCAAGCATATACAACATAGATGACACAATGGTTCAAGTTTATTAGGGGCAATAAAATAAAGTGTGCCATCAAGTTTGTGAGAGCTTTAATCACTATGTTTCACATAACAAGTTTAATTTGGAAGTTAGATAAAACAAGAATATACTTGGAATGGTTTAACACACCATGCATATGAATTTATAGTGGACACTTTGGAATAACTTGGTTTCTTGGGAGTTGGATGCATGAGTAGAGCTTACTCAATACAAGTGGAGGCTAGCAAAAGACTGGGAGCGACCAACTAAGAGAGCAATAATGGCCATAATCATGCAGAGCGACAAAACATTACTAATAAAAGAATAAAGTGGTACCACAAGTCAAAAACTAAATGATAATAGAGGCTAAGGTGACTAGTTCATATTCATAACATGGTGTGAGCATGTTCCAAGTCAACCCAAACAAAGCATCAAAGGAGAATACCACAATATTATGCTTTTGTATGCTAAAACAACGCATGATTCTTTCAAGGCACATTAAGCAATCCTAATTGTTTGGAACAAGTAATGCTATAGCAATAATCACTAAGCATAAGTTCAAAACAACATCTATCATGACATGATAAAGTCTAAGTCACAGTCAAAGCAAGCTCCTCTTGTACTACTAAAGCAAGAACTTCCTACTCCTTTCCAAAACCAATCAAATTATTTTAAACAACACAGTGAAAATGGGGGTCCAACTAATTTATTCAAGCAAACTAAGAAAACCAAAAAAAACTAAGACGCTCCAAGAACAACACAACAGTGCGTGAAACAATAAAAACGAAGTGTCTAGAAAGACCTGAGATTTTTATTGATGAAGGGGATGCCTTGTGCATCCCCAAGCTTTGATGCTTGTACCTATTGAATATTTATTGGGGTGACACGAGGTGGCATCCCCAAGCTTGAGCTTTTGTCCATTCTTCATCTCATTACATCATTCTTCCTCTACACCTGCAAATTTTCCTTCATACAAAACTCCACACAATCTTCATTAGCAACATTTGTGTATTCAAAAGATAATAGACCTTTGGGGTTTAGTTTCAAGACAGCAAAAGTTTCACAAAATACACAAGCTAATGTAGCAATTCCCTCAAAAAGCTCAATTTCCTAAAAAGAACCCAAAAAGGAATCAATAAGAAGCAAATGCAAATAATGGCAGAAATCTGTCAAAACAGACCAGCAGGTGAAAACCGATTTTTTCGAAGACCTTCTGTTGCTCAAATCAAAAAGTGTTGAACTAACGAAAGTTAGCTAACAACCTGGCGGATTTCTTCAGAAAATTACATCTCAAACCGACTTATAGAGATGTTTCAAGAATTTTTACAGTGGAGCACAAAAATCTGTTTCAGGACAAAAACTCCCCAAATCTTACTTCCCTCTCATTAGAGGTTATTCTTGGCACAAAAATCAAACAAAAAGGATAAGGAGAGGTTATTACAAAAGTAATAACTTCCAAGACTCAAGAAAACTATTGGGTTATCTCCCAATAAGTACTTTTATTTAACGCGTTTAAGTTAGGAACAAGAAGCAAGAATCAAGTATTTTCAAATGAAGAAGCATTAACATCAAACCTTGCTTTCAAAGGAGGATAAAAAGACAACTTCTCTCTCCTCATAGGGAAGTGTTAAATACCTTTATTAAATGTAAATTGATATTTAATGGTGCCTTCTTTCATATCAATGATGACACCAACAGTTCTAAGAAAAGGTCTTCCCAAAGTAATAGGACAAGAAGCATTGTATTCAACATCCAAAACATAGAAATCAAGAGGGACATAAGTATTGTTAACCATAATAAGAACATCATTACACTCCCCATGAGTTTGTTTTTAGCATTATCATCAAGTGGGACATCCAAATAGCAATCCTCCAAAGGTGGCAAATCAACCATTTCATAAATCTTTCTAGGCATTATAGAGACACTAGAACCAAGGTCACATGAAGCTTTGAGATTAAAGTCATTCACTTGCATATTAATGATGGGTTCCCAATTATCTTCTACTTTCCTAGGATTTGAGTCTTTGTGTTTCAACTTTTATTCCTTAATTTTAATGAGAGCATCTATAATGTGTTTGGTGAAAGCTACATTCATATCACTAGCATTAGGACTTCTAGTAAGCTTTTGTAGGAACATAATCACTTCAGAAATATTGCAACCATCAAGATCAAAATCAAACTTAGCATCACAGGTAGTAGACTCTTTGGGTTTAGGCATTGTTGTAGGAGGAATGGGGGCTTCTTGTAGTTTACTAATATCCATATTGGTGGTGGTAATAGTGCAAACACTATTTTTTCTAGCAATTTCAGCTTCTCTTTCCCACTTAGCATGTAGTTTAGCTAACAGTATAAAATTTTCATCAATAGTAACTTGTATGGCATGAGTAGCATCAAAGGTACTTTCCAAGGTTTTAGGTTTAGCAGCCATTTTATTAATCATAGAGGTCTGTGCTTCAGACAAAGAGGAAATATTTTTCTCAACATTCAAAAGCTTTTCCTCCATAGTTTTGTTGAAAATAGTTTGTTTACTAATAAAGTCTTTGAGCATGACTTCAAGTTCAGAGGGAGAACTTCTAGTATTTTTGTAGGAATTTCCATAAGTATTACCATTATTGGGAGGATAAGGACTATAATTATTGTTACTACCAAAATTATTCCTATAGGAATTGTTGTTGAAATTGTTGTTTCTAATGAAGTTCACATCAACTTGCTCTTCTTGAGCAACCAAAGAGTCTAAGGGAACATTATTTGGATCAATAGAAGCTTTTCCATTAACAAGCATAGCCATGATAACATCAATTTTATCACTCAAAGAGGAGGTTTCTTCAATAGAATTTACCTTCTTACCATGTGGAGCTCTGCCAGTGTGCCATTCAGAATAGTCGACCATCATATTATCAAGGAGATTTGTTGCAGCACCCAAGGTAATGGTCATAAAGGTACCTCCAGTAGCAGAATCCAACATATTTCTTAAAAAGAAGTTTAACCCTGCATACAAAGTTTGGATAATCATCCAAGGAGTCAGTCCATGAGTGGGACAATTCTTTACTAAAGATTTCATTCTTTCCTAAGCTTGAGCAACATGTTCATTATCAAGTTGTTATAATTTAATTATTTCACTTCTCATAGATATAATCTTAGCAGGAGGATAGTATTTTCCAATAAAATCATCTTTGCACTTAATCCAAGAATCAATACTATTTCTAGGCAAGGATAGCAACCATTCTTTAGCTTTTCCTCTCAAGGAGAAAGGAAACAATTTGAGCTTAATAATATCTCCATCTACATCCTTATATTTTTGCATCTCACAAAGTTCAACAAAGTTATTGAGGTGGGAAGCAGCATCATCAGAACTAGCACCAGAAAATTGCTCTTTCATCACAAGATTCAACAAAGCAGGCTTAATTTCACAAAAGGTAGCATCAGGAGCAGGTGGAGCAATAGGTGTACTTAGGAAATCAATGTTGTTTGTGCTAGTGAAGTCACACAACTTGGTGTTCTCAGCAGAGTTCATTTTTGCAAAAGTGGAGCAAACCAATAGCAACAACAACTAGAGTAGGAACTAATTGTTTTATGTTTTTTATAAGAAAAGGCAAACCAAACAAAACTATTTTTTTTGGAATTTTTGATAAAAAGAAGCAAGCAAAACAAGGCAAAAGAAACTAAGCAAAAGAAAAACAAATTAAAGAGAGAGGTTGTGAAGAACCCCCCTTGTGAAGACGTCCTTACCCTCCCCGGCAACGGCGTCAGAAAAGCTTGTTGATTGCGTAGCTCAGATCACTGTAGAGCTTCATTGGGAAACCCCAAGAGGAAGGTATGATGAGCATAGAAAAAAAATTTCCCTCAGTAAGAAACCAAGGTTATCGAACCAGTAGGAGGAAGGAAACGACTCAAAGGTGTTGATAGCAACTGGAAACCTGCATAACACAAACTCAAGACTTTGCCCCAACGAATCAGTGAGGTTGTCAATTTCACCGATTTGCTGAAAAAACAAAGGATTAACCGTATAGTGTGGAAGGTAATGGTGGCTTGCAGAAAGTAAACAGTAACATTGGAAGATGTATCAATGGTAAAGATTGGACCAGGGTCCACAGTTCACTAGATGTGTTCTCCTTAAGATAAACAACATAACATGATGGGTAAACAAATTACAGCGAGGCAATTGACAGGACTGAGCAAGGCATAACAATGCAATACTAGACATTCATGATCCTATGAGATTTGATTGAGCATTACAACAATATACATAGACCGCCATCCAACTGCATCTATGACTAGTAATCTACCTTCAGGTTATCATCTGAACCCCTTCTAGTATTAAGTTGGAAGCAACGGATAACTGCTTTAACAAAGGTATGTAAAGTAAACAATACAATTGTTCCATGAACAAGAGATTGTTGTTTTATCCCTAGTATCAACAGCACATCTACAACCTTAGAGATTTCTGTCACTTCCCCAGATTCAATAGAGGCATGAACCCACTATCGAGCATAAATACCCCCTCTTGGAGTCACTAGCATCTACTTGGCCAAGATAGCTACTAGAAACAAAGAGCATGCAAGATCTCAAACAACACGGACATGATTGAATCAATAAGATAAAACCATTAATCAATCTGACATGGTAATCTCAATATCCATCGAATCCCCGCAAACACAACATGCATGATTACAAATAGATGATCTTGATCATGAACGGAGGTCACAAGATCTAAACATGGTAGCACAAAGGAGGATAAACAACCATCCAGCTACTACATAGACCCATAGTCCAAGGTGGAACTACTCACGCATCATACCAGAGGCTGGCATGGTGATAAAGATGGCCTCCCGGATGATCTCTCCCCTTCGGCAGGGTGCCGAGAAGATCTTCAGATCCCCCCGATCTAGGGACGATGGTGGCGGCGGCTACGGACTTTTTCGTGGAGATCTGATCGGGTACTTAGGGTTTAGGTATCGGGGGCTTCTTATAGGCGCAGGGGGACCGAGGGTGTGCCCGAGGCGGCCGCACCACCCTAGGCGCGGGCTAGGCCGGGCCACGCGGCCAGGGGTGTGGGCCCCTCGAGGCCCTCCTCCCTCTTGTCTTCTGGCTCCGTGTTCTCCTTGGTGAAATATTGACTTTGGCTTTTGCCCCGTCCAATTCCAAGAATATTCATTTTCTGGCATTTCTAGAACCAAAAACAACAGAAAATAGGCATCTGGCACTATGGCATCTTGTTAATAGGTTAGTCCCATAAAATTTTTAAAAACACCTCAAAATGTAGATAAACCAAAGCAAATTAGATACTAAACAAGCATGGAACATAAAAATTATAGATACGTTTACGACGTATCACTTTGCTGAATCTTGTGATAAAAGAGCAATTTTCTGGTGTTAGTTCTGATGCTGCTGCTTCTCACCTTAATAATTTTGTTGAACTTTGTGAGATGCAAAAATATAAGGATGTAGATGGAGATATTATTAATCTTAAATTGTTTCCTATCTCTTTGAGAGGAAAAGCTAAAGAATGGTTGCTATCTTTACCTAGAAATAGTATTGATTCTTATATTGAATGCAAAGATGCTTTTATTGGAAAATGTTACCCTCCTGCTAAGATTATATCTATGAGAAGTGAAATAATGAAATTTAAACAACTTGATAATGAACATGTTGCTCAAGCTTGGGAAAGAATGAAATATTTGGTAAAGAATTGCCCTACTCATGGACTGACTGCTTGAATGATTGTCCAAACCTTTTATGCAGGAATAATTTTTTCTTCAAGAAATCTGTTGAATTCTGTTGCTGGTGGTACCTTTATGACCATTACTTTGGGTGCTACAACAAAGATCCTTGATAATATGATGGTTAACTATTCTGAATGGCACACTGAGAGATCTCCACAAGGTAAGCAGGTAAATTCCATTGAAGAAACCTCCTTCTTGAGTGATAAAATTGATGTTATTATGTCTATGCTTGTTAATGGAAAAGCTCATATTGATCCAAATAATGTTCCTTTAGCCTCTTTGGTTTCTCAAGAGCAAGTTGATGTGAAATTCATTAGAAATAACAATTTTAGCAACAATGCATATATGAATAATTTTGGTAATAATAATTATATGACTTATCCTCCTAATAATGGTAATGCTTATGGAAATTCCTATAACAACAATAGAAGTGCACCCTCTGAACTTGAAGTCATGCTTAAGGATTTTATTAGTAAACAAACTACTTTCAACAAAACTGTGGAGGAAAAGATTTTGAATGTCGAAAAAATATTTCATCTTTGTCTAAACCACAATCCTCTTTAATTAATAAAATGGCTGCTAAACCTGAAACCATGGAAAATCCCTTTTCTGTTTCTAATGCCATACAAGTTAGAATTGATGAAAATGTTAGACTGTTAGCTCAATTGCATGCTAAGTGGGAAAGAGAAGATGAAATTGTTAGAAATAGTAGTATATGTACTATTACCACCACCAATGTTGATTCTAGCAAACCACAAGAAGTCCCCATTCCTTTTGCAACAATGCCTAAACCCAATAAAAATGCTGAAATTTATTGAAATATGGGAAACAATAATTCTACTACCTTTGATGCTAAGTTTGATTTTGATCTTGACGGTTGCAATATTTTTGAAGTAATTATGTTCCTACAAAATCTTGCTAAAAGTCCTAATGCTAGTGCTATGAATATGACTTATACAAACACATTACAGATGCCCTCATTAAAATTAAAGAAGAAAAATTGAAACATGAAGCTTCTATTCCTTGGAAATTAGAAGATGGTTGGGAACCCATCATTAATATGAATATTTTTATCTCAAAGCTTTATGTGACTGATACGTCCAAAACGTATCTACTTTCTCGAACACTTTGCAATTGTTTCTCCTCTAAACTTGTGTGATTTGGATACAACTAACACGGACTGACGCAGTTTTCAGCAGAATTACCTTCGTGTCTTGTTTTTGTGCAGAAAATGAACTATCAGGAAAAATCCTGGAAAATATGCCAAAAATTATATTTCACTAGAAGATCCACGGATCCAGAAGAAGATACGGAGGGGAGGCCGGGGGCCTGCACCCACCCAGTGTGGCGGGCGGCCCACTGACCTCAATTCGGGTGGGTGCGCCACCCAGAAGCTCATCGGCCTCCCTCTGCGCCTATAAGTTGCCTTTCGACCTAAAAACCGAGGGAGGGTCGATAGTTTTCCAGAAAGAGTTCCGCTCCGCCGCCGCCACCATAAACCAAGATTCGGATCCAGAAACTCCGTTCTGGCACCCTGCCGGGACAGGGAATTTGGAGAGGATCATCGCCATCGTCATCACCAATGCATCTCCATCAACCACCGATGTTTCCCTCATCCATGAGTGAGTAATCCCCCGCTGTAGGCTTGGGGATGGTAGGGATTAGATGAGTTCTATCATGTAATCGAATAAGATTGTTAGGGCATAGTGCCTAGTATCTCTATTAGTGCTATTTGACTTTGTTGCAACTTGTTGTGCTTCATGCTTGTCACTAGGGCCCGAGTGCCATGATCTCAGATCTGAACTTATTATTGAATCATTATGATAGTATTGTTTGTGATCTTATCTGCAAGTTGTGTACACATATCATTGTCCGGATCCAAAGGCCCCAAAGTGACAATAATTGGGACAACCGGAGGGGATGGATGTGGTGTGAGGATCACATGTGTTCACGAAGTGTTAATGCTTTGCTCCGGTGCTCTATTAAAAGGAGCACCTTAATTGCCAGTAGTTCCCTAGAGACCACACTGCCACGGGCTGGCTGGACAGAAGATGTTGTGCAAGTTCTCATTGCGAGCACGTATGACTATATTTGAAGCACATTCCTGGGATTGTTTAGTAATTGGATGCTTGTTATTATTTATCTGTAATGCCCTAGATATTGAAGTTACATGTTTAGACTCGTCCATGCAACGCCCGTCCATCCATCCCTATGCCTACCGGACTCGAATCCTACTGTTACCGTTACTGTTACTATTGCTCTTGTTTTACTGTTGTTGATGATGTTGTTGTTGTTGTTGCTTTGCTGTTTCTACTGATAAACTTCCGTGAGCAAGAACTATTTCCAGGTGCATCTGAACTGACAACTCAGTTGTTAAGGCTTGCAAGTATTCTTTGGCTCCCCTTGTGTCGAATCAATAAATTGGGTAATACTACCCGCATCCCCTATACTTGTGGGCCATCAGTGACCTTTATTCTAGTGTCTCTATTATGCCTAGAAAACTTTATGAAATGCTTGATTTACCACCATTGGAAGATTGTCATTTGGATGTCCAACTTGATGATAATGCCAAAAAGAAACTTATGGGTTGCATTAATGATGTTTTTATAATGGTTAATAATGTAGTTGTCCCTGTTGATTTCTATTCTTTGTATGTTGAATACAATGCTTCTTGTCCTATTATTTTGGGAATACCTTTTCTTAGAACTGTTGGTCCCATTATTGATATGAAGGAAGGCACCATTAAATATCAATTCCCACTCAAGAAAGGTATAGAACACTTCCTTAAAAAGAGATAAAAGATATATTTTGACTCTCATATTAAAAAAAGTTGATGCTAATGCTTCTTCATTCGAAAATACTTGATTCTTGCTTTCTATGCCTAACTTAAAGGCGTTAAATAAAAGTACTATTGGGAGATAACCCAAATTAGTTTTATCTTCAGCAAGTTTTTATTTTGTTGAGTCTTGGAAGTTATTACTTATGTAATAACCTCTCCTTATCTTTTTTTTGAGGTTTTTGTGCCAAGAATAATCTCTAATGAGAGAGAAGTAATATTTGGGGAAGCTGTTGTACCGAAACAGATTTCTGTGCTTCACTGTAAAAATTCGTGAAAAATCTCAGTACGTCGGATTGACCTGTACTTTCCTGAGAATATGCCCCGTTTATTATCTAACTTTCGTTAGTTCAACACTTTTTGATTTGAGCAACAGAAGGTCTTCGAAAAAATCGGTTTTTACCTGCTCGACTGTTTTGACAGATTTCTGCCATTATTTGCATTTGCCTCTTATCGGTTTCTTTTTGAGTTCTCTTTGACCACTTGAGCTTTTTAAAGTAATTGCTACAATAGGTTGTGTTTTAATGAATGTTTTACATGTGTTGAAACTAAACTCAAAGACTTATTATCTTGAATACACTAATGTTGCTAATGAAGATTGTGTGAAGTTTTGTATGAAGGAAAATTTTAAGTGTAGGGGAAGAATGATGTGATGAGATGAAGAATGGACAAAAGCTCAAGCTTGGAGATGCCACATATGTCACCCAAAGAAATATTCAAGAGGTACAAGCGTCAAACCTCATCAATAAAAATCCCAGGTTTTCTTTCAAAACACTTCATTTTTATTGCTTCATGCACTATTTTTTGTTCTTGGAGCATCTTTGTTTTTGTTTTTGTTTTTAATTTTACTTTTGTGTGGTTTGCTGGAATAAATTGTCCAGACCCCAACACTTATATTTTGGAGAAGTCATACCTAGTTCTTCATTGTCTATAACACTTTAGTTTTCACTCTTATTGTTTTGTGAGTGTTCTCTTTTGCTAGCACTGTGTTTAGCTTTAGTTTTCTTGTGCTTTTAGATTAAAACTTTCTAGTTCTTCTTTGTGGATTTGTGAGACAATCTCACTGATCTTTATGGTTTATTATTCATTGTGAGTTGTTTCAAATAAGTCGACTGGTGTTGGAAAAGAGTAGGAAGCTTCATGCTTAAGTGGTATAAAAGGGATCTTGTTTTGATTGTGGCTTAGACTTTATCATGTCATGCTATATGTTGCTTTGACCATATGCTTAGTGATTATTGTTGTATCATGACTTGTTCCAAACAATTGAGATTGCTTAATGTGCCTTGAAAGAATCATGTGTTGTTTTATTATACAAAAGCATAATATTGTGGTATTCTCCTTTGATGCTTTATTTAGTTTGACTTGGCACATGCTTACACCATGTTAAGACTATGAACCAATCACCTTAGCCTCTATGATCATTTAGTTTTTGACTTGTGATGTCACTCTATGCTTTAATTAATTATTTTTTGTCGCTCAGCATGATTATGGCCATTATTGCTCTCTTAGTTGGTCGCTCTCAGTATTTTGCTAGCCTCCACTTGTACTGATTATGAGTTCTACTCGTGCATCCAACTCCCAAGAAACCAAGTAATTCCAAAGAGTCCACTATAAATTCCTATGCATGGTGTGTTACACCATTTCAAGTGTATTAATGTTTTTATCTATCTTCCGAATTAAACTTGTTATGTGAAAATTAGTGAGTAAAGCTCTCACAAACTTGATGGCACACTTTATTTCTTGCACCTAATAAACTTGAACCATTTGTGCCATCTATGTTGTCTATATGCTTGCAATTATAAGTTGGGAGTTAGAAGAACCATGATGTCATGGGGAACGCTTTCAACACCTATACATATTATCCAGTTGATATCATGATCTTTTGTTTATGGATGTCGGCGGTGTGAAATAAAAGGGGAGCTTGTAAGTCCATGGAGTATTATATATGTGTTAGAGAAACGCCTGTGCGGCTAGCCTAAGACATTCATAACCATAGTGAGCAATCTATGAAGCATCTTCAGAAAAAATATGTATATAAAAAAGCACCATGCTCATGGTAAATAAAAGATCACTGAGATGCTCATTGTGTGTTGCCTTGTCATTTTGATATGGGATAGATCCTGTGTCATGGGGAAAGGGGTACCCCATTGGCGGTTCTCTATGATACACATATACTTACAATTACAAAAACTTGCTTGTGACTAAAGTTGAGTAGCATGAGGAACGTCCCTCGTACTCAAGGGACATGTGATTTCCAACTTATGATCTGTCAAGCATATACTTCATATTTGTTTCATTTTAACCTTAATCACTTCAATATGCTTATGATAGGGCAATGAGATCTAAAAGCTAAAAAGTGCCATAATTTTTGGAAGCTCTTTACGAAACTTGAAATCCCTACTTCCCTCTGTGAAGAGCCTTTCTTTTTTACCTTTATGTTGAGTCCTCATCTTCTATCCTTATGCACCAATTAAGAGAGCATAGTTTCCATTCTTAGTTTAATGTGCATTGTCCCAAAACTTGTTGATTGATTCATAACTTTGATACTGCTTGTTCTTAAATTATTTGTATCTGGTCACCCTTATGAACTTTGAAGGTGTCCTATGCATTTATATTTTGCTACTCCATGAAGGACAAGCTGAATACCACTTTTGCTATGTTATCTATATGTGAAACAAACAAACATCTTTCAATACAATGTTATTCATGATCTTTTGTCTGTACCTTTTCATGTTACAACATAGTTGCTATGTCTTATTGTTAGAACTACATCTTTCATGCTCATGTTTAGAGTACTTTGATCCCAGCTATCAATGCTTTACAATATACCTTGATCAATTGTGATAACATGTCACCTCAAAATTATTCTTTTTATCACTTACCTACTCGAGGACGAGTAGGAGTTAAGCTTGGGGATGCTTGATACGTCGTAAACGTATCTATAATTTTGATGATCCATGCTTGTTTTGTATCAACTTTCTTATGTTTTGTCTACACTTTGAGGTATTTTTATACATTTTCTAGAACTAACCTATTGACAAGATGCCGCAGTGCCAGTTGCTTGTTTTCTGCTATTTTTGGTTTTAGAAAAGCTAGTAAGGAAATATTCTCGAAATTGGATGGGACAAAAGCCAAAGTCAATATTTTACCAGAAGGAACACGGAGTCTGAAGGGCAGCCGAAGTGGGGCCATGAGGCGGCAACACCATGTAGTGGCACGACCCAAGGGGGCGCTAGCCCTAGGTGTGGGCCCCTCGGGCGCCCATCGACCTTGCCCCTTTGCCTATAAAAGCAACCTGATGCAGAAACCCTAAGTACCCAATCAGATCTCCACGAAACAGTCTGTAGCCGCCGCCATCTCCATCCCTAGATCGGGGGATCCGAATCTCTTCTCGGCACCCTGTCGGAGGGGAGAGATCATCCCGGAGGCCTTCTCCATCACCATGCCAGCCTCCGGAGTGATGTGTGAGTAGTTCACCCTTGGACTATGGGTCCATACAGTAGCTAGATAGTTGGTTCTCCTCCTTTGTGCAATCATGTTTAGATCTTGTGAGCTCCATTCATGATCAATATCATCTATTTGTAATCCTGCATATTGTGTTTGTTGGGATCCGATGGATATTGAGTACTATTTTTAATATTGATTATTGATTCTATCATGTCTGCATTATTTGTGATCTTGCATACTATTTGTTGTTCGTAGATGCTTTGGCCAAGTAGATGCTTACAACTCCAAGAGGGAGTATATATGCTCGATAGTAGGTTCATGCCTTTAGTAATCTGGGGAAGTGACAGAAATCTCTAAGGTTGTAGATGTGTTGTTGCTACTAGGGAGAAAACAACAATCCTTTATCCATGGGGCAATTGTATTGTTTACTTTACACACTTTGCTTAATGCAATTATCTGTTGCTTGCAACTTAATACTAGAAGGGGTTCGGATGATAACCTGAAGGTGGATTATTAGTCATAGATGCATTTGGATTACGGTCTATGTATTATGTTGTAATGCCCAAACAAATATCATAGGAATCATCATGACTTGTACATGCATATTCATGCATTTTCAATATGTCAATTGCCCAACTGTAATTTGTTCACGCAACATGCTATTTATCTTAAGGAGAAACACCTCTAGTGAACTGTGGACCCCGTTCCATTCCTTTATCATTGATATACCATCTATCGCTTACTATTTACTTTCTACAAGCAATTACTATCTTCCACACTATATGTTTAATCCTTTGTTTTCAGCAAAACCAGTGAGATTGACAACCTCACTATAAGTTGGGGCAAAGTTCTGTGGTTGTGTTGTGCATGTTCCAAGTTGCTAGCAACACCTGGGAGTTGTTTCCTTACTCCTATTGGTTCCATAACCTTGGTTTCGTAACTGAGGGAAACTTGTTGTTGTGCTCATCATACCTTCCTCTTGGGGTTCCCAATGATCTCTACATATCTGAGCCATCAAACACCTCTCCAACGTGACATACCTTACTTGTAAGGGAACACGGGAATACATCTTCGTCTCTGCGTGCCTCGGTTATCTCTATATCTGATCTTACTTTCCTTGTGATAGCCATCGAGCTTGAAGTACTTATATCTTGCTTATCACTTATGGTATATTAATCTTGTGCTATCTTGATTAGCTTAACATGTTGTTGGTGCACTTAGTTGAGCCTATTGTATTTAGGTTTTGTGCTTGTAAAATAAATGTTAGTTTAATTCCGCATTCTATCAAGCCAAAACCGCAATAGTTTTGAAATTTCCTATTCACCCCCCCCCTCTAGGCGACATCTCTATCCTTTCAATTGGTATCAGAGCAAGGTCTCTCTTTGTTTAGGATTCACCGCCTAGAGTGTAAAGATGTTGGCTAGTAGTATAGTGCATAATGGCACAATTATCTTTGATGGCACAAATTATGCTATGTGGAGAAATTGCTTACTTTGTAATCTTCGAACCTTGTGTCCAAATATTGAGAGATTTCTAGATGTAGGTTTTTCTCCTCCGATGGATCCTCAAAATCTATCTCTAGAGGATGAGAAAAATTTACATCTCGAAGCTCAAGTATATAATGAGATCATTTTCTCTTTGAGCCCCACGGTTAATTTGTTCTTGGCGATTGTAAAGCGCAAGTCGTCTCATAAGAAGTGGACCAAGCTTAAATAAATATTTGGTGGTTCAATTTCTTATATTGTCGGTGGTTTCTCCGAGGAGATCTCTTCTCCTTCACATCATGAAGAGCTCCAAGTTGCTTCCACCTCCACCCATGGTGAGTTCTCGTCTTCATCCACTTCACCAACGTGTGGCAAGACACAAGGTAATGATATGGTGAGTGGTGTTGGGAATTGCAATGTTGATATTATGCTCGCTAATGATGACCCTTCATCTCTATCCTGTTGTAATGCTTCTTGTTTGGACTTAAGCACTTGTTGAAATAATGATGCTATATCCCCTTGTGTTCCTAGTCCTTGCATATCATCTAGAAATTATTTGAATACTAGTGTAGATGATATGCTTGATTTTCCTTGTTCCCATGAACAAAATGCTTCTATTTCCTCTAGTTGTTTATCTAACAATGTAGAGGAAATAAAACATTATATGGAGCAATACATGATCATGAATAAAGATTAAATAATATCCTCATCTTCATCCTCACGTGCTCACATGTGCCTTATGGCAAGAGGATCAAAGGTATCTCCCACTTTGGATCCCAGTATATCTTCTAAAGATAATAACAATGATAATGATGATGACATAAGGTTGTTACTTGTCTTAAACATGTTATGAATACCATAAAAAAGAAACGGGAACCATAGAGGAATTGGATTTCCAACTTGATGATGGGAGTCAGAGATTCAATATCCTTAAGCAAGAGCTTGCTGAGGAGAAGCACACTAATTGTCTCCTCACACAAAAAATTGAATCTTATGAGCTTCAAAAGTAAAATTCCATCAATGATGCTTGTACTACTAACTCTACTTCTTGTGAAGCATCTACCCTAAAGGAGAACGTTGAGCTAAGGGCTCAACTTGAGTTGCTAACTAGCAAGTATAGGAAATTGGAAGAAAGTCATGAAAAGCTCTCGGGCTCTCATAATGATCTTATAATCTCCCATGATAGGCTAAAGTTAGCTCGTGAGGCAAGTATTACCAAGGTAACATCTTGTGATCCTCTTTTGGACATTAGCACAACTTCTACTGAAAATGCTATTTTGCCATGCGCTAGTCCTAGTAATCCATCTAGCCATACTATTGATAAACCTTGTGTTGGATTACTTGCTTTTCCTTGTTGCTCTAACAAAGCTTCTACTTCCTCTATTACTTGTATTTCTACTAACCATGTAGAGGAAATCAAAGATCTCAAGGCCCAAGTCACTTCCTTGAGGAATGACTTGGAAAAGAGTCATGAAGGGAAATCCACACTCGAAAATATTTTGAGTGTGCAAAAATCCCCTAATGATAACAGTGGACTTGGATTCAACTCCAATAACAAGAACAAGTCCAAGAGAAATAAGAAGAAGGGCAAAAACCAAGTCAAGAATTCGGCCAAGATTATTTGCTTCAAGTGCAAGGTTGAAGGACATCATGTAAGATCTTGTCCACTGAAGAAAAAAGCACTTGAGTGATAAGCAACAAGGGAAGTGGCCACAAGTTCATGTTCAAGCCCAAGTTGAAGTTAGGCCACTTCCAAATAACAATCAAGATAATGCTCCCCAAGCCAAGAAATCAATGAAGAAGAGAAAGGGGAGCACTTGTTGCTACATATATCGTGTGAAGGTGCACTTTGCCTCTTCATGTTCAAACGGTACCTTATCTAACCCTATCATTGTTGATGATGATTATTCTCTTAGGAAGGATAAGGATGGCAATGTGTTTGCCAAGTTTGTTGGAACTCAAAGTGATGTCAAGAAAAGAACCATTTGGGTTGCCAAGCCTATTGTGACTAACCTCTTAGGACCCAACTTGGTTAGGGACCAACAAGCTCAAACTTGATCAATAGGTGTTTGTGGAGGGCATTGGAGACTTGGCTAACTCATGAAGAATTAAGGGATCTTCATATATTATATTTAATCAAGCCAGGTCATTAGGATTATCATATACCTATCTTATATCTAATGCGCCTCTTCGTGGTAACTTGTACTAAACTCATTTATATTGTAAGTTACTTGCCCTTTTACACGTTTTGGTTTTGTACCAAGTATGTGTTTGTATTTGATGTTCATCATGCTTGCTTATTTTGTGTATTCAAGTATGTCTAGGTGTTTGGCACATCATTTACCCGAATGTTTTGTTTTGAGCCTCTAATGCATCTTGATGATATCTTATTTGGATCTTTTTGAGTGGTTAATGGAACATCCCATTTTGGGGGAGTGATATGCATTGCGCATCTCTCAAACCTTAAAATGTGTGTACGTGAGTACTACCACTTAGTATTGATATTGCAAGCTTATCTAGTCACTATGTGGTGTGTCATACTCATGAGAAATTCAAATTCTAAATGTCCATTAATTCTCTCTAGTTGAGATTACTTTGCCTCTTATTAATAAAAATTGAATATCACAATTTTGGGGGAGTAATATGCTTCTTTTGCATATCACAATCCTAGGAAATGTGAACATATGAGGTGGTGCCACTTAGAGTTGATATTGTTGATTATCTTGTTTCTAGGTGGCATGTTAGCTCAAACAAGGTCCTATTTTTGTTAGAATCTTTTATTGCTCGTCTTTTCGGTCTTTGTTTGAGTAAGAAATTCTTGATGCAGTCTTACTCAAATACATATCTCTATATCTTATTTGGGAGACCATTTGCTTCAAGTTATTATAATCATTTCTTTGCATGATTGTGTGACTAGATTGAAGCTATCAAGAATCTCTATATTTGCATAGTTCTTAATCTTTTTATTCCTATCCTATATTTTTTATTGTGAAGATTTATCTTTAATATCCGTGCAATATACCACCGAAAATCAATTCCAATACACTCATTGTCTTCGACAATTGATATAATTATGTGTGGTAGCATTTGTGGATCATCTTCACCTTCACCTCTTATTGCCTTATTTTCTTTCCAAAAATTTGTTGTGGCTCCCATTTTCTTCCTTGGCTTTTGAACATCTCTTTGATGATGTTTTTGATTATTTTAAAATGTGTTTTAGTGGAAGACAAAACTTTTCTTTTCGGAACCTTGTGCCATTGTGAAAAGTGTTAAGGGTTTGGTTTATTTGTTAAAACCTTGCTCTTTTAGGAGTTTGTTATGTCATTATTTCTTCTCTATTTTATTTGCTTGAATGAGATAAATCTTTGAATATTTGTGTTTTTATTTCATTTTTTTCTCAATAGTTTTTGCTTAGTTCATTTGTTGAACTTCATTGAACAAATCTTGTGTTGATTTGATTCTTTGATATAGTTTGGGCAACAAATGTGTATGGTCACACCTTGTATGCCTTATTGAATATTTTGGTGATTTGTACAAATTATATCTTCGTTGGATCTTGAAAGTATTGCGCATGCATGCTTACTAAATGTGTATCTCATATAATTTTTGCTTTCTTTGATCCAATATACAGGGTATACTCCATCAAAACCTTAAACGGCTAAAATGTGCATGAAAAATTCCATCTCTAAATATGCACATATTTTTATGGAGTCCTATGTGTTGTGGTTAGTCTAACCACTTTGGACACAAGAAGTTTGGGGACCAAGATGTACTTGAATATTATTTTAGGTATATTGGATATGCAATGGATGCTTGTCTTGTCTATAAGGAAAGTGTTGTCACCACATGATAATTGGAGCCAAGCTAGGATGATCGAAAAATTCTTACCTACTACATCATACCATTGCTATCTCGGTAATAAGTATCTTATTCATGCATACTATTCTTTTATCCAATCTCTTGTAGGTTGCATCTTGGCATGAATTTATCTGTATGTAAATGTTGCGATTCTTGCAAGTATCTTTGAAAGACTTCTCTATCCTTATTGCTTATGTGAGTAATTTATATTATGCATATAATGGGGAGTATATAAAATCATTTTCTTGATTCACCAATTCTAAATATCCCTTCTAGAAATTTATTGCATATCAATTCATCAAGGTACTCTCATGTGCAATATTGTTGAAATTGCTTTGAATCCTTCCTTTTGCTACTTGTTGCCTTTCTCAAAGTATCCCAACTAGCATTTGTTCCCTTAGTGTTAGTTGTGACATTTTTGAGGTTTTTTATTTTCTTTGGTGAAGTTCATTGATATACCATAAGAGAAAATAGAGCCACGGGCTATATATGCACATAAGAAAAAATATCATGTTTGGTATATCTTATGACTTCCTCTTGGATATCATGTTTTCTTATTTCATTAACCTCTTATGTGTGGTTGTTTATTTGTGGATTATTCTCTTGTTTTTTCCACTTAGAAACTTATATACACGAGGGTGTTAATATCACTCCTTGATATCCTCGCTCTTTGCCAACCATATATCTTATCCTCTTGGTTTTTAATGGTATGTTGGTAAGGTCTTGATTTATGAGTGCTCGGTTTACTTTTATTGCATCTTCATGCACTCATATTTCATATCTATTTTTTTGGACTTAAGTTTTTCTTGACAATTGTATTGATTTATATCTATACTTCTTGTATCTTGGTCATGTTCTAAATGATATAGAAAGAGTGAGGATTCCATGTTTGTGCATATTGTATTGAAATACAATAATTAAAAATTATGCACGAACCTTGGGGAGCTTCCTTATTTCATTTAGAGCACTATTTGTCCATTTGATTTTTGGATCATTGGATTGCTTGCTTCATCCGTTAAAGTTTCTTCACCGTTTTATCCTTATAGCAATCTTTGATCCTCAATATATCTTGATTTCCTCCAAATATTCGTCATTGGATACGTGCATTTGATTTCACTCAAATTATGAGAAATGCACACCTTGGGGAAGAACTCATACTTATTGTCCTTCTAACTTTGTCATCCATTTTAGCACTTGTTGTCAATGGGAGAGAAGTTTAGAGGGTTTAAGGGAAATGGTTTTATACTTAATATTGGTTTGTTCTAAAGTGTTTGCCTTTCATGCATTTCATCTTTATTATGTTTTGCATGGTTGTATATATAGTGTAAACTCTTCCAAAGTTTATTCTTGACAATGTATGCAATGAAATTCAAGTTTATCACACATGCATATATTGTGGGGGAGTTTGCTCTATATATGTTGGTTCTACTCACATCTTTTGCATTAGTTGTAGTTTATGTAAGTAGAATCGGTTTTGATATGTGCTAGTAGTTTTGTTACTTGACCATATCAAATGCAAACTCTTGTACACAACTTATTCTCAGATAAGCTGCGTACTTGTTTCTATTATTCATTATATAAACCCTCTTGTTGTGATTGTCATTAATTATAAAAATGGGAGAGATTGAAAGAGTAAGTGCCCCTATGTGTGGTTTTGATGATTAATGACAGTCCCTATGGACTAATATTTCCACTGAGTTTTATACGAAGAAATATTCCATAGATCATACTTGTAGTCTATGTGTTGGATTCAAGTATGGATGTCATGAAGATAAAGATATACCTTGAGTATTGGCATCAAGATCATGGAGTTGAAGATAAGAATATGATATGATCAAGATCTTGAGAGTGTGATCTCAATAGAAGAATTCAAGATATGACTCTAAGTCGGTGTCATGATAGCCTCATTAGTTGAGCTATGGTTGACTAAGATGCTCCGCACCCACGACCTGAACCACCGAGAAGAGCAAGGATGACGAAGGCTTGGTAGTCTATTGTCCCGTCATGAACATCGGCGTGGTTGTGGTGATGGGCGCGAGCGCCGCCGTCATCTTCTTCGAAAACACTAGCATCTGGTCTTGTCTAGTGGCCATACGACCCAGCATCATGCTGAGCTGCATCAAGCTCTCATTGATGGCGCTCAAGGTAGCCTCTGTCGTTGTCATCGCCACCCTCATCGCCTCCAGGAAATCAAATCCAGTGGGGATTTTTTTTGTTGGGGAGGGTGGGATTTTATGAGGGGAAATTCGTGGCTCTGGTACCAAAATGTCACACCCCGTTGCCACCGACGATCACCGGGACGTGAGGTTGATACAACTGGATACAATGATGCTTGTGGTAGCATCGGAACTTAAGAAGATGAGATTCTAGAGCAGAGGAAGAAGACCCGACGAGAGAAGGATCAGTTTCGTTTCTGTTCTATCCCCCATCTCGTGTCGAGCTCCTCTGTCTCATTATCCTCCCCTCTACGAGGATTTCTGTTGGGCCCATGCCCATGTCGGCAGCACATCCCTCAATGCGGCCCAGACAGTAGGTCGGGTGTTACACGGCGCTGCAACGCGACTCGGCGAAGGAGAAGGTGCAAGAGGAGATTTGGGATCAGGATCGGGAGCGAGAAATCGACACGCTAGCGGTAATGTGATTCGTTTACTGTGGCTAGGGGCCGGAATCAGTTTTGGCCTACGGTGGAATCTATTTACGTAAGACTTGTTTACAGACCATGTGAAACTAACATAATTAACAACATAAGGTAATCAGACTAGTAAAGTGTCCGTGCGTTGCCACGAGAAACAAGACATATTGAAATATGCAATATAATAAGCTTGGATCGAAGGCAGATGGCATATAGTTATTCATTTATAATGTTCAAATAGCCACATTATACATTCACATATTTTTAGTTTTAAAATATTACACACTATATAAAATGCTTTAATCTATACATTAACACTTCCCCTTGTTCCTAACCTTCCATGGACAAACAACATGTATTCTTTCTATCCTTTTTTACCTTTTCACTGCATCATGTATCTCCTTCTATGACGTGAAATCTAACAACTTCTCGCTATTTTAGCCATATCTGCATAAGACAATCAACAACACTTTCATGGTGTAATTAAATGTGTCAATAATAAGAAAGATTTTGTGGATCCAAAATCGATTCAAAAGAATTCGACGATCTTTAAAAGAAACATGGAATGCAAAGCGATGAGAAAGAAATAGTGAAAAGTGCCCCTCTTTTTATACAGTGTGTCGTGGGAATGGCCACGCCAGATGTTACGATTGACAGCGAGTAGTAGAACGAGGGGCAAGGGCGGCTAGCCATCTGCGGTGCGAGATGAGGGCAAAGACACAGGGATTTACCCAGGTTCGGCCCCTCTAGATTGTATTGATAAGAGAGTACAATGGGCGAGCTCGGCGTCTAGGCGGCGAGTTGAAGGGGTGTATGATGGAACGTAAGTTCTATGCATGCCCTAGGGAGGTTTATATAGAGTCATCTCGCTAGGGTTTGCAGATCTACAACCGAGTTGCATAAGGACTCGGAGGTTTTGACCTAATCCGACTCGGCCTAACTATACTCCTCGATGCTAGTGGCGTGGGTGTAGGAACCCTCGAAGTGCCTGACGAAGGCGTCGCGCATGTCCTCTCAGGAGTCGATGTTGTCCACGGGGAGGGTGTTGATCCATTGCCGAGTCGCTCCCTCCATCATCAGGGGGAGGTAGCGGGCGGCGAGTAGGTTGGTGTGGCTGGCGATTCTCATCGCCATGTGGTATGTGTCCAGTCACACGGACGGATCATACGAGGGATCGTACTTTTCGATCTCCTTTGGAACTTTGAAGTTCGCCGGATATTTTTCTCCTCGGATCATTGGTCCGAAGCACTGGGGGCCGACTCGGCTGAGCGAGCCCCTTGGCTCGCCATCGCGGCGGTTGGTGAGGGTGTGCCTCAGGTCGTCGGGCTAGCGTGCGCGCCAGCTTTGGTTGTTGATGATGTGGGTCCGCGCGTCGACTGGCTGCCCGTTGGCGACCATGTTGTTCGTCGATCGCGGGTCGTTGGTGAAGATTGCCGCGTGCGCGGCTCGTGGTTGGAGTTACAGGGGCTCAGGTGGTGGGCAATTGAGAGTGTTCGCCATCGTTGGGCGGACGCTCGAGGCCGCCCTGCTTCCTGAGGAGCGGGAGTACATGCGCCCTCGCGAGTCGGCTCCTGCGACTTGCTGCTCGACGGCCTTGGCGAGTAGCGCCTTGGCGTATTGGATCTGCAGCGCGCCTTCCCCTGTCACGTTGAGGTTGGCGACCGCGGCTCGACCCGCGATGACATTGTCCATCGGGGTGGAGAACAACGGGAGGACGTTTGCGTCCCTCTCTTGCGAGGAGATGATGATCCTCGGCTAGTCTGGAGGGGGCGTGCCACCGGGCGGTGGTGGGGAAGCGCCGTTCGTTGTTGCGCCTGGCGGTGACCGGGCACTTACTCCCAGTGGCGCATTCTCGTAGATCACGCGATTGGCCATGCTTGTCGGGTCGTTCTCGTCGTCGAAGTTCAGGGCGGGGCGACCTGATGCGGCGCTGGTGGTAGAGCGAGCTCTCGCGTCGCCACTCAAGGCGAAATTTTCGCGCTACTGCCTTGTTCCAAGCGCATGCGGAGTTCGTCGACTTCCTCCGTCGTCGCGGTTGGCGGGATCGGCGTGGAGAAGGGATCTGGCGGGGCACTCGCGCCGCCCGCCATGTAGGCCGCGACGAAGCGACCGGACCCGGCGTAGAGGTCGTCGGAGTTCTCCGACCCGGAGTCGGAGTCGAAAATCCCGAGGATAGACGGGTCCTCAAAATCCCCAACATTGGAGACTTGGGTGATGGAGCCGGCTGGCGACACGGCGGTGATGGATCCGGCGACTGAGGCCGGGGTCACCGAGTCGGCGTCATCGTTGACGGTCGCGTCGTCCGCAGCCGCGCTGGTCTCGTCCATGTTGCTGGTGGCTGAGTCGTACTCGGAGGCGAGGCGATGGATGGTGCGGACCTGACTCTCAGAGAGCCGATCGCGCGATGGCGACTCGCGGATGCGCGCCGAGTCCTCCGAGACAATGACGTCGGTGAAGCCGACAAAGAGGTTGATCGTGCCGACCGGCATGATCACGCTGTGCGTGACCGGGCGCGACGCCAGGACGTAGCTGCTTGGCAAGATCTGGAGGATCTCGCCGATGGCGATCATGCGGCCGGTTGCGATCGTCTAGTTGATTGGCAAGTAGGGTATCGCCGCAGAACACAAGCCTGACCGGCCAGGCCCCATGGTGGCGCCACTGTCGTGGGAATGGCCACGGCAGATGCTGTGATTGGCAGCGTGTAGTAGAACAAGGGGCAAGGGCGGCCAGCCATCTGCGGTGCGAGATAAGGGCAAAGACATAGGGATTTACCCAGGTTCGGCTCCCGGGAGGGTAAAGACCTACTCCTGCTAGATTATATTGATGAGAGAGTACAATGGGCGAGCTCGGTGGCGAGTCGAAGGGGTGTATGATGGAACGTAAGTTCTATGCGTTCCCTGGGGAGGTTTATATAGAGTCACCTCGCTAGGGTTTACAGATCTACAACCAAGTTGGATAAGGACTCGGAGGGTTTGACATAATCCGACTGGGCCTAACTATACTTCTGGGCCTTTAGCTTCCAGTCGCCTGGTTCCTTCTTAGGTCGCGATGCAGTCGCCGTCCTGCAGGCCCACTCGCTGGAAGCATGATCTAATAGGAAACGTCCTACTGGGTATATCCCACTTGGCATATCCCAATCACACTGGAAACAATTTTTAAGAAGATAAGAATTATTAGCGTAATATAAAACAAAAAATTGGAAATTCTAGCAATACCTACAATAGTTTATTGAAATTTTTCACATTTCCTTGTTTCTTTCCTCCTTAGTGGCTATTTGTAGGGCAACTACTCATTTTGTAGGGTAGATAGATTCTTCATAAGTAACCTTGGATCAAACATTTGACTTTCTTGTACCATAAAATTGAAAGCATATATACGCACCTCAATGGAAAGGGTGAAAAAATTAGCATTAAAAGTAAACCACATAAGATGTACCCACAAAATAAGTCTTCCGTTCATTCTTAACAAACAAAAACGTCGCCCATGGAAATGTGTCTCTTTGAAATGTGAAAATATCACAAGAAATTACTACACTAATAAATTATATCTAAACATTTTAGTCAAATTTGTCATAATAAATGAAAATACTTACAACAATATGCATTATAATTTGGACATCACACATGTGGGTTTAATTCCGAGTTCTTACAAGCAGGCCTCGAGTACTCCAAATATGTTGATAATCAATCACAAAATATTGCGGTATACTCCCTTTATTTAGAAATATAAGATGTTTTAGTTTATGAAGTAAATGTATTTAGACATTTTTTAGTGTGTAGGTTGACTAACCTAAATCATCTTATATTTTCAAACGGGACGGAGGGAGTAGATCTTTATAGTGTAAGCTTCGACATCACCAATTTACCTAATAAAATAATCTGCCACACCAATGGACATGTACATAATAATACTTGAAAAAACTTCATTTTGCGTTTAGCTCACCTAAGAAAATTGAATGGTTAATCAGTTTCATTCGAAACATATATGTGCAGCGGACACGATAAGAATTAGATCAGTTCAACGGCTATCTAGACCGTACCTATCTTGTGTTGCTGGCTACAAGTTGATGTACTCCCTCCGTCCAGAAAACTGATTTGGGTTATCTGAACAAACCCAAATCAATTATTTCTGGACGGAGAGAGTAGCATATTTCTGGAGGAATAATATCTCTCCAATTGCCTACAAAGTCACATAGAAATAAAAGCGCCAGTGGCTAAAACAAGATAACTGTGAGAAAGTGCCAAAACTGTCATATACTCTGGCTCTCAAGCCGATAAGCACATCTTTCCGGCCTCAAATCATCTAGAAGAAAAATATCTATCTACCAGGAGAAGTCCAGAATGACATGGAGTTGCCAGGAATCACTCTCAACTCATCTTTCGAAAGGCCAATTACCAGGAGAAATCCTATCTTAGAACCACTTTCCCATCAGACTGGAAGTGTCTGCGGCTTACTATGGGCGTTGAACTGATTCAGCTTGCTGCATCAGAGAAGACACATGGGTAAAAACATGACGATGTCATAAAGGGAGCAGAACTAGTAGCATGGCTATGGCCATCACACAGATAATCTACAAGAGCTATTGAGGCTAGCTTAAGAAAATCAAATCAGAAAGAAATAAGGTTTACGAGATGCAAGAGAGGTAGCTAGGGAGGAGCATGGCCCGGGCTTGGCCTTTGCCCTCGTTCCTCTTCGCCATGACATGGTCCTGAACGACATCTGCATTCTCTCCCCCGTCTCCACCTTCATCTTGATCTTCCCCCTCCACTCCTCTTGATGATGCTCCTGGTCATTCTTCTGCAACTATCTAGAGGAAAGTGATCCCTATTAGGCCATCTCTAATTCTCCATCCCTTCAATATAAAGAACCCCCTTCCATCCTTCCTCAGCTCTTCGCCCCCGCATCTCGTTTCCTCAAGTTGTTGCCCCGCTGCCTCCTTCCGTCCTCAGGTCCCTCGTGCTGCAGAAGCCTCTGTCGTGTGTCGTTGCAAGGGAGGACAGTTAGATGTCAGGATATGGTGCTACAAATATTACAAAGCAAACAAAATTAAAATAGTAGTACCAAAGTATCAAATAATGAATGAACTTTTTTGTCCCAAATAAAATTAGACGGTGAAGAAACCACATACCGAATAAAATAACTTTTCCACAAACGAAGCCATGGTCCTCAAACTAAACTTTGAATTGCTCCATATAGATGTACTTCAAACAGTAAAGTAAGTAACAGAGAAAAGTATTCTATTAGATACACCATTGCAATTTCATATAAAAGGGCACTGTGAACACATATGACTATGTTAAGGACACTCTAAACACCTTTGAGTTGCAAGTATCATACAAAAGGAAAGAAGCATTAGAGTTTAATCGATCTACCTAACGAAAAGGCTCATCAATAGAACAAGAAATTACTCTATTATTGAAATAACAAGAACATGCTTGCAGGTACATAGGTGGTGTAAAATAGCATTTTTAATGTTCCAAAACTGATGTGGCATGGATGAGCTTGCACTTGCAGGTGTAGAGATGACAAATTACACACATAAAAAACGAATGTCCCTTGCAGAAGGGATCAAGCTTGCTTGTCATGTTCCCCGGTGGGCGGTGAAACCACAAAAATGACCATTAGTGAAGCAGGTTACAGAACAAAAGGTGCCATACGGGAATGACAGAAGGCCAATTAGATCATGTACCTCAGCAGTGCGACATGCTAGAGTATCAGGTGGCATCCCAACTACTCCGAACTCTATATTCGTTAGGCAAAGTTTTCTATACATACTGTAAATTCATTGTCATTTTGCAACTATGAACAGGCATGCTTCGTACTAAAGTTTAACTATAGGGCGATGCATTAAGATGAACTTTTGTTGGCTTGTCAATTCTTGTCATATTATCGACCCATATACTTTGGACCAGTTTATCTTCAAGAATTAGTATTGACTTCCATATGTAACCAGTGATGATTCCGGACAATGCTTAGCCTCCAAAACTAAACTATAATCTCTCGCAGTTGATACACCAATACACAATTGAGCAAGTTTAATCAATTGAAGGTTTATTGTTAGCTATACAACGAAAATCCATGTACAGAAGTGTCCGTTGTATGTTTCACTACCGATAGATAGATCACAATACTTTTTTTGACTCTTTTCCTTTTTTCCGACTCTTTTCATTACCAGCTGCAACAATGAACTTAATCTGTCAAACAAGAGGATATGACACATCATGGAGTAGAGTAATCTAGGAGGAAGATCGAGAGTATACACATGTGTTTGCTGCAATGGTCCCCAACGGAAAACATTTGTTGTTCATGATCTTGTTGTTTTAAAAGAAACAATTCGCTGGTCTTGCCAAATTTATGAAATAAGTCCACATAACCCCTATCTATTCGGTTTGGGTCACTAACCCCCTAACTATTAACTGGGTCATTTACCCTCCTATCTATGCTAAACCGGACAAATTGCCCCCCTAAGAGGTGATGAGCAGTTTATGGGACGGTTTTGGCCACGCTGGACACCGGTTTTGGCCATATTGGAGCCGGTGCATACCCTAGAGTATCCATTGGGTGCGTCCTGAATGATGCAGCCGAACGGCCGCCTCCGGCACCGTACCATCAAGCATGTCTGATGCTGGAGCCGCTCCTCCTGGAAGAAGCTCTGCTGTGTATCACCAAGGCAGAATAGTATCTACAAGACGAGAGATCCACTGCCCAGATGGGCCGGAAGCAACTATGTTGTGTATCACCTGAACGGTTCTTGTCTTGCACATGATCGAAGGGAACAACTCCATCCACTTGTTCTGCATTAGCGTGAGAAAACGTAAGTGATCTTACAGAAATCAAATTTAGAATAAAGGTAATCACCACATTGAGGAATACATCGACCAGCGTGATGTTGTTCACGATAAAGACGGAAGACGGCGCTATCGCGTGTCCCTTCCATCCTCGTCAGGTGGACAACGTCCCCATACTACTGCTTTGTGGTGTCGTCGGGCCGGCTAAACGTCTGCACCTGCTTGTCGGCGTCCATGACCTCGCCAGAGGAGCGGCGGCGCGGTGCCTAGAGCGGCTCACCGGTGCGGCAAATCCAGGTGAGTGTTGGGTTCGCAACATAGAAAACAATTTTTTTCTATGATGGGAACTATATGCACCAATATCCATCTATCTAGATGCAAGCAACGGGTGGATATACATCCATAGAATACATACCCTCGAAGACCGAAAAGCTTTACAAGTATGAACTCGTTGGTGATGTAGTCGATCTCTTGCCGATCTCAAGATCGTGATGAAGTCCAGCAGGTCCAACACCATCAAGTCCAGCACCGCAAAGCAGTGGTGCATCCGTGATCGCACACACGTTCGGGTATCCCGACAACCTCCACGCCCTCGCTCCAGTGAAGCAGCGGAAGCAACTAATTCTTCCAGAAAAAGCCACCGAAAACATGTATCTCGCTGATCCAAGACTATAGGGAAATTCTAGAGGGGGAGAGAGATCATTCGCGAGGAGGTGTGAGAGTGGAGGAGGTGCTCCTTATATAGGGGAGGGGGGCAGCCCAAGGGGCTTGGCCGCCGGCCATGGAGGGTGCCCCCACCTCTCCCGCATTCATGTGGGTGGAAGTTTGTCAACACCCGGATTTTTCAATTCTAGATGCCTGTTATGCCATACATCGCAATCCCACGATTACCATTTTTGCGAGACATAACAGAATTGGATACCATAGTACTTCATCAATTACAAACGATACATAAGTTCTTACACAAATGGGGATCTCATGATCCAGTTCTTAATACAACATCAAGCAGCGGAATACGTAATAATAACGGTAGCGTAGGCGAAGCTCCATCTTCGGGGTCACAGGCAATGCTGACGATGGGAGATGATCCTAGTTGTCGTAACCTTCCTGGGGTCCATCTTCCAGGTACTCCTCTTCATAGTCTGGCCATGGGAATAGCCAGGGACAAAGCCATGAGTACTCTTTAAGTACTCGCAAACTAATACTAACAGGTAAGGGGTTTTTTTTGGATAATAGGACACTAGGCTCTAGGGTTGTTTTTGCAAAAAAGCCAGGTTTATCTCTACTAAGTTCCAAAGCTAGTCAAAATTTTATAACGCCTAGGGGGGGGATCTTGTAATTCAGGTCACAACTCTGTTGTGGCTAAGTCAAAGTCTCAATTCATTTCACAAGTCATTTTGAAAAGTCTGACGGGGGAACAGTATGGCCACTCCAACTGTCCATAACCGCGGACGCGGCTATTCGAATAGTTTGACACTCTGCAGAGATTGTACACTTTCACCACAACATTCGATACATCCGTCAGGAACAAATCCTGAATTCACCATACTCAGTATGCGGATAATCAATCCTAACCTTTCAATTACACGCCCTAGTATAAGCACCTCTCCTGTGAGTTTGGCCTCCCAACCATGACCAGCTGTCATCTTGGGTACTGCACAGGTGGACAATCTTCACAAGGTAGCCTCAGCTCAGACCTTGGCAGGGAGGGAGCTAATACTAAGGTATATAAGTTTCCAGTCAAGCCCTACCCAATATTCGGGTATTGTGGTTGTACGCTAAAATTGGAATGGTATCGCATCCAGACAACCATCAGTTTTATAAAGGTCTAAGGCTCATGCCTCAACATTTTTATTACCAGAATCATCAAGTGTTTGGAAACACATGTCCAAAACATTTCAATAGAATGATCCATCATTCCAAGGTTTTCATAACCATTTTTCCACCAAGTATTCCCATCTAAAAGTTGATCAAGTTTTATGCTTAGCACTAGCATCTACAGGTGGGGGTAGTACTAATGAGGGGTGGTAACTAGTGGAGTTTCACTAAGTCCAACCTTATATCTTAGGCTGATATCAAGGTTTCTAGCTTAGGCCAAATTTTATGCTCTTTATGCAACCTTCAGCACAACTGTCTAGTATCTACCACACTCTTAGGTAGACTCTAAGTAAGCTTTGATAAAGAAATAAAGTAAGAAGCTTGCACATAAAACTAGGATTTGGTTTATCAAGTGGGTATGATCACATATGCTTAAGGCATAGAGTAGTCATATCACAAGTATGGGTTTGTGGCATCAGTAGGGTATCTGGCAAGGGTTAGCTTGCATCAATATTAGTATAAGCTTGCATAGGTATAGTATCTTGCAAGTGTTAGCTTGCCTTGTGCAGAGCAGTGGTTGAAGTTCTCCTCGGCTTCCTCTTCGTAGTATCCTCCTTCCTCCTCGTATCCTTGGTCGGTACTAGCGTCTATGAATAAATACGAGGTACACAATCACCAAACAATACTTATCTACTTGCAATCATCACACACAAGGGTCCTATAGATGATCTAGCATCATCTCTAACATTACAAGGTTAAGGCTTGGTTTAAATCTTTTTTTTTATTTTTAGAAAAGTAATTTCTACTCATTGAAAAATTACTTAAGGTTTAATATTCTCCAAACTAAACATGGGATCATGTTGACACATGTCATCACCACATATTGTAGTCCATGGGAATGTGATTTAAAGTGGTTTCACAATTTAATAAGGTTTTACCCTTTTATTTTAATTAATTAAAGTGGCTAGAAATGCTTATGTAGCATTCTTTTATTACTTGAACATTATTTCTGCAATTAAACCTATATATTTTTATATATTCTGAAAGGTATGGTTAAATGTGATTTTTGAGAGTTGGAATCAACTCAAAAGCTTTCATGGTTTAAATTTGAAAAATGTTTGAATGCAGAAAAGCTTCTACCTTGTTATTTTTACTATGGGTGATCTAGAGATCCAAATGACTTTAATCCAACGGGCTTGGATTCAGCATTCACAGACCTTTCCAACAAAATTGGTTTCATTCAAATTGGTGCACTGAATCGATCTGGGTTGATTTTTGAAGTTGAGTGCTGAAGTGTGTTTGAATTAAAATAGAAAAAGATTTAATTTGAATCGCTGGGCTGCGCGGGAAATTCTAACGGGCCGGCCTGCTAAGCATAGTGCTCCCGCGGGCTGCTTAAGTGGGTGTCCCCACTCGTCAGTGACACGGGGCTAGGCGAAGCGGTATGGGGCAATGTGGATCGTTCGATCTAGTTCTAATCCAACGGCTGGGGGGTCATCGTCGACGCGAGACAACTCCGGCGAGAACGAAACCTAGCGCGGCCAGTGAGGGGTGCTGGGGGATCACCGGGGTACGGGCGAGGGTCGGCGAGGCGGGCGAACGACGAAGTCGACGACGGCGAATCTCCTGGTACTGGTGGCTTCTCCTGGGGCGGCTCCAATCGCTGGCTCCCTTCTTCTCCAGAGGCGGCGGGCTCCGGTGAAATTCCGGCGAGGTGATGCTCGCCTTGCTATGAGGACGGTGTGGCACGGTCAGTGAGGAGAGGGGAGTGAGATGGTGTGAATAAATCGTGCGGGGGTGGCCTCTATTTATAGTCGAGCGAGGGGACCATCGGGGCGCACGGTGAGCTCGTCGGGGGCGACGTTACAGGCGGCTAATGGCATGGGCAAGGGTAGGGGACGGTGCTGTGTCTCCTGGCGATGCTCAACGACATGGTCGCGAGGCATGGGGCGGTGTGGTTTGGTCTGGAACGGCCGGTGCTCTGCGCGGCAGAGGCGGCGTCTTCGACGGCGGGCGGTGGCTGTATGGCACGGGGCGGTTAACGGGGATGTCTTGCGGTCTCCTGGGTCGGTGGTGATCGTGTGTGCACGCGGTGAGGGCGGCGCGCGGTCTGTGGACGCTGGTCGAGGGTGGCACTCTGGCGCACGCTCGGCATGGTCTGGGCGCGGCTTGTGCGCGTGGTTCAGGGCTTGGCAACGCTCGCAGCTGGGACAGGGAGTGGCGGTGCCTCCCAGACAAGGTTGGCACGGCTAGTTCTTCCTCTAGCCTGCTGTCCACAATGGGGTGACATTGGGGTGCTCGGCTGTTCACCATTGATGACAATGGCAAGCTCACAGTGGTGCTAGTGCCTGGCTAATCTTCCTAGATGATCTACTGAGTTGTGTGTGAGCTAACTAGGGAACAAGTTAGGCAAGAATCACTGTACACTATAGTGTTTGATGTTTTGTTTGATTTGTCGCAACTGTTTGATGAAATGGCCGCATGAAATCAAGTTTTGAATTTTGAAATGAATTTTGGTGGGTTTGCTAGATTGGTGCTGGTGAGTCTGCAGATGCTTGGGTTTTGAAAGTTGAGCTTGTTTGAGTGGGTTTTGGAAAAGTGGGATCTTCCCATATGATAAAGATTCAATTTTGAATTGTCATTTAAACTATGCATTTGAAAGTTTCTGGATGATCACAAAGTGGGCCTTGATACCTTGTTATGAGTACATTCAAGGGGTGCAAAGATCCAGAAAAGTTTCTGTTAGGTTTTGAAAGTTTGAGACAGCCAAAGTAGGCATGGGAGTTAAATTGGTCACAATGACCATTCACTTAATATATTTGTTTTGATTTACTTGTCTTTAGGAAAAGTGTGGGAAATGTTTTAGATGATGTTCATTTCACCTAAGAAACATTTTACAAGCAATGAATCACACAAACAAGGTGGTTTTTAAAGAAATTCAAAATCCATGCATACACATATACATGCATTCATGAGTTTATTTAGAAAAGTTTTTGTTAACCCTAATCTTGATGATTCGTGTTTGATGATCTAAGTTTGGTATTTTGGGGATGTTACAAACCTTCCCCCCTTAAACAAAATCTCGTCCCGAGATTTGAAAAAGGACGAAAAGATTACCTAGGATTTGAAGAGATCGGGAAACTCCGTCCTGATGTGATCTTCGCGTTCCCAGGTAGCTTCCTCTTCTGTGTGGTTGCTCCACTGAATCTTCTGTGTGGTTCAGGTATCAAAGTGATCCAGGACTGGAACACTGGACAGCCGTGAAGAACATCCTAAAGTACCTAAATAGAACTAAAGAAATGTTCTTAGTCTATGGGGGTGATGAACAGCTCGTCGTAAAAGGTTACGTCGACGCTAGTTTTGACACCGACAAGGATGATTCTAAATCTCAGACAGGATACGTGTATATTTTGAATGGAGGAGCTGTGAGCTGGAGAAGCTGCAAGCAAAGCGTGATCGCGGGATCTACAGTAGAAGCGGAATGCATGGCTGTTGCAGAAGCGTCAAGTGAAGGAGTTTGGATCAGGAACTTCATCACTAAGCTTGGCGTGGTTCCAAGTGCATTGGACCCACTGGAGATATTGTGTGAAAACACTGGCGCCATAGCACTCGCTAAGGAACCAATATATCATCCAAAGACCAAGCATATCAACCGCAAGTTTCATATAATCCGAGATTATATAGCAGATGGAGATCTGAAGATTAGCAAAGTACATACAGATCTGAATGTCGCAGATCCGTTGACTAAACCTCCTCCACGTGTAAAACATGATCAGCACCTCAGTGCCATGGGTGTGAGATTGTTGCCAGATATAAACTAGATTATTGACTCTAGTGCAAGTGGGAGACTGTTGGAATTATGCCCCAGAGGCAATAATAAAGATGTTATTATTATAATTCTTGTTCATGATAATGTTTATATTCCATGCTAGAATTGTATTAAGCGGAAACTTTAATACTTGTGTGGTTTGTGAACAACACCGTGTCCCTAGTACGCCTCTATGGACTAGCTCAATGATCAATGATGGTTAAGGTTTCCTAACCATAGACATGAGTTGTCGATTGATAATGAGATCATATCATTGGGAGAATGATATGGTGGACAGACCCAAACTAAGCGAAGCAATTAGATCGTGGCATCGTGTTCGTCTTTGCGAAGCTTTGCTTATGTCAAATATTGTATTCCTTAGACCATGAGATAATACAACTCCCTGGTATCGGAAGAAATCTTTGAGGTCATCAAACGTCATCCTATGAGAGGGTGATCATAAAGGTGTCTCTCAGGTGATCGGAAAGTATCTGTTGGGTTGTATGTATCAAGATGGGATTTGTCCCTCCCAAGTCGGAGAGATATACTTCGGGCCCACTCGGTAATCGATAACAACACCGCTTGCAAGCATGTGGTTAAGGAGTTAATCACAAAGTGATATCGGATTACGGAACGAGTAAAGTACTTGCTGTGAACGAGATTGAACTAGGTATGACGGTACCGACGATCGAATCTCAGGCAAGTAAAATATCGCGAGACGAAGGGAATATATGGGATTGATTGAATCCTGGCATTGTGGTTCATCCGATATGATCATCGATGAATGTGTGGGAGTCAATATGGGTTTCCAGACCCCGCTGTTGATTATTGATAGAAGATCATGTCTGCATATTCTCGAACCCGCAGGGTCACACACTTAACGTGTCTCGGCGCTAGGATAGATTGGATAATTGGTTTATGAGTTTTTGTTCAGAGTCTCGGATGGGATCCGGAA
This sequence comes from Avena insularis, assembly GCA_023614405.1. Taxonomy (NCBI): domain Eukaryota; kingdom Viridiplantae; phylum Streptophyta; class Magnoliopsida; order Poales; family Poaceae; genus Avena; species Avena insularis. The sequence continues at coordinate 3,459,283 of CM042691.1, forward strand.
CATCATGAGAGGTTCCGGTATGGTCCGGAGAATAAGATTCATATAAGGCAGTGCAGTTTTTGGAGTTCGGAATTGTTCCGGGTTAATCGGTATCGTACCGGAAGCTTCTAGAACCTTCCGGAAGGGGACCAACGTGGCCCCACCTTCCGGGAGAGGGCATGGGCCTATGAGGGAGTGCCCTGGCCGCATTGGGCCAGGGGCACAAGGCCCCATAGGGCCCAGCCGGCCAAGAGAGGTTTAAACTCTAGATAGAGCTTCTAGAAGGGGGGGTTTCCTTGCCCCCCACTCTTCCTCCTTGGGGCCGCCGGCCTTGGCTTGGGGGAGGGGATAGGGCTGCGCCCACCCCTCTATATATAGAGGGCTGGGGGCGCACCAACCCCTACACACCTTCCCCTCCATCCCTAGCTGCCCTGCTGCCCTCCTCTCTCCCTCCCATTGCTTGTGGCGAAGCCTGCTGAAATTCTCCACCATATACACCACGCCGTCGTGTTGTAGATCCAATCCGTCTCTCCACCATACTTGCTGGTCCGAGAAAGGAGGAGACGTCGAGGTGCTGCACATGTGCATCTCACGGAGGCACCGCCACTTGTGGTGCTAGATCGGATCGGATCGCGAGGAGGAGAAGCGAGTACGACTACATCACCCACGTTCCGACGAACGTTCCGCTGTGCGAATATTCAAGGGTATGAAGATCTAATCCAATCTCTCTCGTTGTTTGCATCTCCTAGATTAGATCTTGGCTTTCCCTCTGTTCGCATCCGTAGAAAATTTTGATTTACTATGCCGCGAAACCCGTTAGTGGTATCAGAGCTAGATCTATGCGTAGATGTGTTTCACGAGTATAACGCAACATGGTTGTTGCGGGCGTTGATGTTTTATGTTGCAAGTCTCTTGTTTGTGTTCTTCTTATGACGCGGGATAGTGAGATTGAAGCGGTCCAGGCCAACCTTATGCGACGTCGTTCGCGAGACCGGCTCTGCACTTGACGTGTGGCTTGTTCCACACATGCGGCTGGTGGATGTCAGTTTCTCTCACTATAGTTGTCATGGGATTAACACCGGAGTTTGGCAACCATAATATCACCGTTGTGTCTTTCCGTAGGTAAGAATCGTTCTTAGCATCTACTCCCATAAGCCACGTAAAACATGCAACAACAAAGTAGAGGCGTCTAACTTGTTTTTGCAGGGAGTGTTTTCTGTGATATGGTATGGCCCAATATGTGATGTGTATAATGTATGCGATGATCATGTTTTGTAATGTTTCACGACTTGCATGTCGATGAGTACACAACCGGAGAATATATGGTTGTCTTTATAATTGTGTATGACATGTGTGTCAACTTCTTATGCGCCATGTAATAGTTTCACTTTATCGCTAAGTAGTTAGCAATAGTTGTAGTTCCTATTCGTGGTGGAGGCAATCATGGTGGAGTGATGGAGATCATGCCGGAACGCACAAGATGGAGATCATTGCGCGAAGATTGGCTATACCATGTCACATTAAAGTTATATGCATGTGATGTTTATCCTTTTATGTATCTTATTATGATTAGATCGTGACGGTAGCATTATAAGATGATTCCTCACTTAAAGATCAAGATAAAAACTGTGTTCTCCCCAAGTATGCACCGTTGCGAAAGTTAAATGCGTGTCCAAGCATCACGTGATGATCGGGTGCTATAGACTCTACGCTCACATACAACGGGTGCAAGCCAGTTTTGCACACGCGGAAATACTTGGGTCTAACTTGGCGAGCCTAGCATGTACAGACATGGCCTCGGAACACATGAACCGAAAGGTTAAGCATGAGTCATATGAATGATATGATCGACACTTTGTTGTCCACCATTGAAGCCACATCTCTTCTCATGATGACCGGATTAGGTGTGGTGAATTTGGATCATGTTCACTAAACAACTTGAGGGATGTTGAATTTAGTGGGAGTTCATCTAGTAATTTGATTAAGTTGAACTATTTATCATGAACATAGTCTAAATTGTACTTGCAATACTGTAGATCACATGGCTAAGTCCAACTTCAACTTCAACGTTTTCGCTGAGAAGGAAAAGCTTAGAAACAATGGGTCTAACTTCACCAATTGGTTCCGCAATCTAAGAATCATTCTCTCTGACGGTCAAAAGGACTATGTCCTTGGGAAAGCGTTAGGTGACCCCCCTGCTGCAACTGCGCCGGCTGATGAGAAAGGTGTCTATTAGTCGCGCAAAGATGATTATGGTGTGATTAAGAGCACCATGTTGTTTGATATGGAACCGGAACTTCAAAATCGTTTTGAAGACTATCCCGGGCCCTTTGAGATTCTCGAAGAGCTGAAAACCATGTTTCAGACTCAGGCCCGTTCTGAGAGATATGAGATCTCCGAGAAGTTCTTTAACTGCAAGATGGAGGAAGGGAGTTCTGTTAGTGAGCACGACATTAAGATGACGGGCTACACTCAACGCCTTGAGCAACTAGAATGCACGATTCCAGAGGAGCTCAAAATTGACAGGGTTCTGCAATCACTCCCTCCCAGCTACAAAAGTTTTGTAGTGACTCATAATCAGATTGGTTCCACTGATACGATCACCGAGCTCTATTAGATATGGTCCGATCGATGATGTCTCTTACTGATTTACCGTTATCATTTTGAGGTTATGCATTAGAAACTGCTGCATTCACTTTAAATAGGGCACCATCTAAATCCGTTGAGACGACACCGTATGAACTGTGGTTTGGTGCTAAACCTAAGTTGTCGTTTCTTAAAGTTTGGGGATGCGAAGCTTACGTCAAGAAGTTGATGCCGGACAAGATCGAACCCAAAGCGGAGAAATGCGTCTTCATAGGATACCCTAATGAAACTATTGGGTATACCTTCTATCACAGAACCAAAGGCAAAGTGTTTGTCGCAAAGAACGGTTCCTTTCTTGAGAAGGAGTTTCTCTTGAAAGAAGTGAGTGGGAGGAAAGTAGAGCTAGACGAGGTTGTTGAACCTTCTCTTGAATTGGAGAGTAGCGCAGCACCTGAAATTGTTCCAGTGCCGCCTGCACCAACAATAGAGGAAGCTAATAACAAGGATCATGAATCTTCAGACGATGCTGCTACTGAACATCGCAGGTCTACAAGGTCGCGTGCCCCTCCTGAGTGGTACGGTAACCCTGTCTTGACTGCCTTGTTGGTAGAAGACAGTGAACCTACGAACTATGAGGAAGCGATGATGAGCCCAGACTCTGAGAAATGGCTAGAAGCCATGAAATCCGAATTGGGATCCATGAGCGAAAACCAAGTATGGACTTTGGTGGACCCTCCTAGCGACCGAAAGGCCGTTGAGTGCAAATGGATCTTCAAGAAGAAAACGGACGCGGATGGTAATGTTACCGTCTATAAAGCACGGCTTGTCGCGAAAGGTTTTCAACAAGTTCAAGGTGTTGACTACGATGAGACTTTCTCTCCCATAGCGATGTTTAAGTCCATTCGGATTTTATTAGCAATTGCTGCGTTTCATGATTATGAAATATGGTAGATGGATGTCAAGACTGCTTTCCTCAATGGCAACATTGATGAAGAGTTGTATATGATGCAACCCGAAGGTTTTGTCGATCCTAAGGATGCTGATAAAGTATGCAAACTTCATCGTTCCATTTATGGACTGAAGCAAGCATCTCGGAGTTGGAACCTTCGTTTTGATCAAGTGATCAAGAGCTTTGGATTTGTTCCAAATTGCTACAAAGCTTGCATCTACAAGAAAGTGAGTGGGAGCTCGGTGACGTTTCTGGTACTATATGTGGATGACATATTGATTATCGGAAATGACATCAACATGCTTAACGATGTGAAGAGTTATTTGAACAAGTGTTTTTCAATGAAAGACCAAGGTGAAGCTGCTTATATATTGGGCATCAAGATCTATAGAGATAGACAAAAGGCTCGATAGCTTTAAGCGAGTACATACCTAGACAAAGTTCTGAAAAGGTTCGAATGGATAAGGCAAAGAAAGGTTCAAAGGCCCATGTTGGGTAAGATATTGAGCAAGGCTCTGTCCACCTGATAAATGATAGGGAAGCTATGAGCAAAGTGCCTTATGCCTCGCCATAGGTTCTATCATGTATGCCATGCCTGTACTAGACCGGATGTGTCCAATGCTCTTAGTTTGATTTAGCGGTATCAAAGTGATCCGAGTGGAACACTAGACAGCCGTGAAGAACATCCTAAAGTACCTAAATAGGACTAAAGAAATGTTCTTAGTCTATGGGGTGATGAACATCTCGTCAGTAAAGGTTACGTCGACGCTAGTTTCGACAATCGACAAGGATGATTCTAAGTCTCGACATGGATACGTGTATATTTTGAATGGAGGAGTGAGCTGGAGTGGAGAAGCTGCAAGCAAAGCGTGATCGCGGGATCTACAGTAGAAGCGGAATACATGGCTGCTGCAGAAGCGTCAAGTGAAGGAGTTTGGATCAGGAACTTCATCACTGAGCTTGGCGTGGTTCCAAGTGCATTGGACCCACTGGAGATATTGTGTGAAAACACTGGCGCCATAGCACTCGCTAAGGAACCAAGATATCATCCAAAGACCAAGCATATCAGCCGCAAGTTTCATATAATCCGAGATTATATAGCAGATGGAGATCTGAAGATTAGCAAAGTACATATAGATCTGAATGTCGCAGATCCATTGACTAAACCTCTTCCACGTGTAAAACATGATCAGCACCTCAGTGCCATGGGTGTGAGATTGTTGCCAAATGTAAACTAGATTATTGACTCTAGTGCAAGTGGGAGACTGTTGGAATTATGCCCTATAGGCAATAATAAAGATGTTATTATTATAATTCTTGTTCATGATAATGTTTATATTCCATGCTAGAATTGTATTAAGCGGAAACTTTAATACTTGTGTGGTTTGTGAACAACACCGTGTCCCTAGTACGCCTCTATGGACTAGCTCAATGATCAATGATGGTTAAGGTTTCCTAACCATGGACATGAGTTGTCAATTGATAATGAGATCACATCATTGGGAGAATGATATGGTGGACAGACCCAAACTAAGCGAAGCAATTAGATCGTGTCATCGTGTTCGTCTTTGCGAAGTTTTTCTTATGTCAAATATTGTATTCCTTAGACCATGAGATAATACAACTCCCTGGTATCGGAAGAAAGCTTTGAGGTCATCAAACGTCATCCTATGAGAGGGTGATCATAAAGGTGTCTCTCAGGTGATCGGAAAGTATCTGTTGGGTTGTATGTATCGAGATGGGATTTGTCCCTCCCAAGTCGGAGAGATATACTTGGGCCCCTCGTAATCGATATCAACACCGCTTGCAAGCATGTGGTTAAGGAGTTAATCACAAAGTGATATCGGATTACGGAACGAGTAAAGTACTTGCTGTGAACGAGATTGAACTAGGTATGACGGTACCGACGATCGAATCTCGGGCAAGTAAAATATCGCGAGACGAAGGGAATATATATATGGTATTGATTGAATCCTGGCATCGTGGTTCATCCGATATGATCATCGATGAATGTGTGGGAGTAAATATGGGTGTCCGCACCCATTGTTGATTATTGATAGAAGATCATGTCTGCATATTCTCGAACCCGCAGGGTCACACACTTAACGTGTCTCGACGCTAGGATAGATTGGATAATTGGTTTATGAGTTTTTGTTCGGAGTCTCAGATGGGATCCGGGACATCACGAGAGGTTCCATAGTGGTCCGGAGAATAAGATTCATATAAGGCAGTGCAGTTTTTGGAGTTCGGAATTGTTCCGGGTTAATCGGTATTGTACCGGAAGATTCTAGAACCTTCCGGAAGGGGACCAACGTGGCCCCACCTTCCGGGAGGGGCATGAGCCTATGAGGGAGTGCCCTGGCCGCATTGGTCCAGGGGCACAAGGCCCCATAGGGCCCAGCCGGCCAAGAGAGGTTTAAACTCGAGATAGACCTTCTAGAAGGGGGGTTTCCTTGCCCCCCACTCCTTTTCCTCTGGGGCCGCCGGTTTGGGCTTGGGGAAGGGGCTAGGGCTGCGCCCCCCCTCTATATAAAGAGGGGTGGGGGCGCACCAACCCCCTACACCTTCCCCTCCAACCCTAGCCGCCCTGCTGCCCTCCTCTCTCCCTCCCGACTGCTTGTAGGCGAAGCCCTGCTGCAGAAATTCTCCACCATATACACCACGCCGTCGTGTTGTAGATCCAATCCATCTCTCCACCATACTTGCTGGTCCGAGGAAGGAGGAGACGTCGAGGTGCTGCACATGTGCATCTCACGGAGGCACCGCCACTTGTGGTGCTAGATCGGATCGGATCGCGAGGAGGAGAAGCGAGTACGACTACATCACCCATGTTCCGACGAACGTTTCGCTGTGCGAATATTCAAGGGTATGAAGATCTAATCCAATCTCTCTCATTGTTTGCATCTCCTAGATTAGATCTTGTCTTTCCCTCTGTTCGCATCCGTAGAAAATTTTGATTTACTATGCCGCGAATCCCTTCAGTGGTATCAGAGCTAGATCTATGCGTAGATGTGTTTCACGAGTAGAACGCAACATGGTTGTTAAGTGCGCCGATGTTTTCTGCAAGCCTCTTGTTTGTGTTCTTCTTATGACGCTGATAGTGAGATTGAAGCGGTCCAGGCCAACCTTACGCGACGTCGTTCATGAGACCGCTCCGCACTTGACGTGTGGCTTGTTCCACACATGCGGTGGTGGATGCCGCTCTCACTATAGTTGTCATGGGATTAACACCGGAGTTTGGCAACCATAATATCACCGTTGTGGCTTTCCGTAGGTAAGAATCGTTCTTAGCATCTACTCCCATAAGCCACGTAAAACATGCAACAACAAAGTAGAGGTGTCTAACTTGTTTTTGCAGGGAGTGTTTTCTGTGATATGGTATGGCCCAAGATGTGATGTGTATAATGTATGCGATGATCAAGTTTTGTAATGTTTCACGACTTGCATGTCGATGAGTACACAACCGGCAGGAGCCATATGGTTGTCTTTATAATTGTGTATGACATGTGTGTCAACTTCTTATGCGCCATGTAATAGTTTCACTTTATCGCTAAGTAGTTAGCAATAGTTGTAGTTCTTATTCGTGGTGGAGGCAATCATGGTGGAGTGATGGAGATCATGCCGGAACGCACAAGATGGAGATCATTGCGCGAAGATTGGCTATACCATGTCACATTAAAGTTATATGCATGTGATGTTTATCCTTTTATGTATCTTATTATGCTTAGATCGCGACGATAGCATTATAAGATGATTCCTCACTTAAAGATCAAGATAAAAGCTGTTCTCCCCGGTATGCACCGTTGCGAAAGTTCGTGTCCAAGCATCACGTGATGATCGGGTGCTATAGACTCTACGCTCACATACAACGGGTGCAAGCCAGTTTTGCACACGCGGAAATACTTGGGTCTAAGTTGACGAGCCTAGCATGTACAGACATGGCCTCGGAACACATGAACCGAAAGGTTAAGCATGAGTCATATGAATGATATGATCGACACTTTGTTGTCCACCATTGAAACCACATCTCTTCTCGTGATGATCGGATTAGGTGTGGTGAATTTGGATCGTGTTCACTAAACAACTTGAGGGATGTTGAATTTAGTGGGAGTTCATCTAGTAATTTGATTAAAAGTTGAACTAGTTATCATGAACATAGTCTAATTTGTACTTGCAAATACTGTAGATCAAATGGCTAAGTCCAACTTCAACTTCAACGTTTTTGCTGAGAAGGAAAAGCTTAGAAACAATGGGTCTAACTTCACCAATTGGTTCCGCAATCTAAGAATCATTCTCTCTGACGGTCAAAAGGACTATGTCCTTGGGAAAGCGTTAGGTGACCCCCCTAATCAAGCTACCGGTGATGAGAAAGCTGTCTATCGATCACGCAAAGATGATTATGGTGTGATTAAGAGCACCATGTTGTTTGCTATGGAACCGAACTTCAAAATCGTTTTGAAGACTATCCCGGCCCTTTGAGATTCTCGAAGAGCTGAAAACCATGTTTGGACTCAGGCCCGCTTACGAGAGATATGAGATCTCTGAGAAGTTCTTTAACTGCAAGATGGAGGAAGGGAGTTCCGTTAGTGAGCACGCCATTAAGATGACGGGCTACACTCAACGCCTTGAACAACTGGAATGCACGATTCTAGAGGAGCTCAAGATTGACAGGGTTCTGCAATCACTCCCTCCAAGCTACAAAAGTTTTGTAGTGACTCATAATCAGATTGGTTCCACTGATACGATCACCGAGCTCTTCACAAAGCTGAAGGCCGCGGAAGTGGACATCAAAAAGGATAATCATGTGTTGATGGTCAACAAGCCCACCTTTAAGAAAGGTAAGGGTGCAAAGAAGCCCTTCAAGAAGGGCGGCGGCAAGCGTACTACCCCTTCTGAGAAGAAGCTCAGGTCTGGTCCTAAGCCGGACACTGAGTGCTTCTATTGCAAGGACAAGGGTCACTGGAAGCGCAATTGTCCGAAGTACTTAGCGGACAAGAAGGCTGGCACCATCAAAGGTATATTTGATATACATGTTATTGATGTTTTCCTTACTAGCCCTCGTTGTAGTGCCTGGGTATTTGATACGGTTCGGTTGCTAATATTTGTAACTCAAGCAGAGCTACGGAATAGACGGCGGCTTGCGAGGGATGAGGTGACGATGCGCGTTGGCAACGGATCAAGAGTTGATGTGATGGCCGTCGGCACGCTCTCCTTAGTTTTACCTTCGGGATTAGTTTTAAACCTCAATAAATGTTATTATGTGCCTGCGTTGAGCGTGAACATTATTTCTGGATCTTGTTTATTGCAAGACGGTTATTCATTTAAATCGGAGAATAATGGATGTTCTACTTATATGAGTAACATCTTTTATGGTCATGCACCTATTGTGAATGGTTTATTTCTTCTAAATCTCGAAAAGGATGAAACACACATCCATAACATTGAGGCTAAGAGATGCAAAGAAGATAGTGATAATACTACTTATTTGTGGCATTGTCGTCTAGGTCATATTGGTGTAAAGCGCATGAAGAAACTCCATTCTGATGGACTTATGGAGTCTCTTGATTTTGAATCATTTGACACATGCGAACCATGCCTCATGGGCAATATGATCAAAACCCCGTTCTCCGGTATGATGGAGCGAGCAACGGACTTGTTGGAAATCATACATACCGATGTATGCGGACCGATGAGTGTTTCGACGCGCGGTGGATATCGCTATTTTCTCACTTTTACTGATGACTTAAGTAGATATGGGTATATCTATTTAATGAAACATAAGTCTGAAACATTTGAAAAGTTCAAGGAATTTCAGAATGAAGTGGAGAACCATCGTAACAGAAAGATTAAGTTTCTACCATCCGATCATGGAGGTGAATATTTGAGTTATGATTTTCTCACGCATCTTAAAGCAAGCGGAATCGTTTTGCAACTCACGCCACCCGGAACACCACAGCGCAATGGTGTGTCTGAACGTCGGAATCGAACCCTATTAGATATGGTCCGATCAATGATGTCTCTTACTGATTTGTCATTATCATTTTGGGGTTATGCATTAGAAACCGCTGCATTCACTTCAAATAGGGCTCCATCTAAATCCGTTGAGACGACACCGTATGAACTGTGGTTTGGTGCTAAACCTAAGTTGTCGTTTCTTAAAGTTTGGGGATGCGAAGCTTACGTCAAGAAGTTGATGCCGGACAAGCTCGAACCCAAAGCGGAGAAATGCGTCTTCATAGGATACCCTAAGGAAACTATTGGGTATACCTTCTATCACGTAACCAAGGAAAAGTGTTTGAAAGAACGGTTCCTTTCTTGAGAAGGAGTTTCTCGAAAGAAGTGAGTGGGAGGAAAGTAGAGCTAGACGAGGTTATTGAACCTTCTCTTGAATTGGAGAGTAGCAGCACCTGAAATTGTTCCAGGTCGCCTGCACCAACAATAGAGGAAGCTAATGACAAGGATCATGAAGCTTGGACGATGCCGCTCTTGAACGTCAGGGTCGACAAGGTCGCGTGCCCTCCCGAGTGGTACGGCAATCCCTGTCTTTACCGTCTTGTTAGTAGAAGACAAAGGAACCCACGAACTATGAGGAAGCGATGATGAGCCCAGACTCGAGAAATGGCTAGAAGCCATGAAATCCGAATTGGGATCCATGAGAGAAAACCAAGTATGGACTTTGGTGGACCCTCCTAGCGACCGAAAGGCCGTTGAGTGCAAATGGATCTTCAAGAAGAAAACGGACGCGGATGGTAATGTTACCGTCTATAAAGCACGGCTTGTCGCGAAAGGTTTTCGACAAGTTCAAGGTGTTGACTACGATGAGACTTTCTCCGTGAGCGATGTTTAAGTCCATTCGGATTTTATTAGCAATTGCTGCGTTTCATGATTATGAAATATGGCAGATGGATGTCAAGATTGCTTTCCTCAATGGCAACATTGATGAAGAGTTGTATATGATGCAACCCGAAGGTTTTGTCGATCCTAAGGATGCTGATAAAGTATGCAAACTTCAGCGTTCCATTTATGGACTGAATCAAGCATCTCGGAGTTGGAACCTTCGTTTTGATCAAGTGATCAAGAGCTTTGGATTTGTTCCAAATTGCTACGAAGCTTGCATCTACAAGAAAGTGAGTGGGAGCTCGGTGACGTTTCTGGTACTATATGTGGATGACATATTGATTATTGGAAATGACATCAACATGCTTAACGATGTGAAGAGTTATTTGAACAAGTGTTTTTCAATGAAAGACCTAGGTGAAGCTGCTTATATATTTGGCATCAAGATCTATAGAGATAGACAAAGACGCCTGATAGCTTTAAGCCAGAGTACATACCTAGACAAAGTTCTGAAAAGGTTCAGTGCCCATGTTGTCAGGTAAGATATTGAGCAAGGATCAGTGTCCAGCTACGGTAAATCATAGGGAATCTATGAGCAAAGTGCCTTATGCCTCGGCCATAGGTTCTATCATGTATGCCATGCTGTGTACTAGACCGGATGTGTCCAATGCTCTTAGTTTGACGAGCAGGTATCAAAGTGATCCAGGAGTGGAACACTGGACAGCCGTGAAGAACATCCTAAAGTACCTAAATAGGACTAAAGAAATGTTCTTAGTCTATGGGGTGATGAACAGCTGTCAGAAATGGTTACGTCGACGCTAGTTTCGACATCGACAAGGATGATTCTAAGTCTCGCATGTGATACGTGTATATTTTGAATGGAGGAGCTGTGAGCTGGAGAAGCTGCAAGCAAAGCGTGATCGCGGGATCTACAGTAGAAGCGGAATACATGGCTGCTGCAGAAGCGTCAAGTGAAGGAGTTTGGATTAGGAACTGCATCACTGAGCTTGGCGTGGTTCCAAGTGCATTGGACCCACTGGAGATATTTTGTGACAACACTGGCGCCATAGCACTCGCTAAGGAACCAAGATATCATCCAAAGACCAAGCATATCAACCGCAAGTTTCATATAATCCGAGATTATATAGCAGATGGAGATCTGAAGATTAGCAAAGTACATACAGATCTGAATGTCGCAGATCCATTGACTAAACCTCTTCCACGTGTAAAACATGATCAGCACCTCAGTGCCATGGGTCTGAGATTGTTGCCAAATGTAAACTAGATTATTGACTCTAGTGCAAGTGGGAGACTGTTGGAATTATGCCCTAGAGGCAATAATAAAGATGTTATTATTATAATTCTTGTTCATGATAATGTTTATATTCCATGCTAGAATTGTATTAAGCGGAAACTTTAATACTTGTGTGGTTTGTGAACAACACCATGTCCCTAGTACGCCTCTATGGACTAGCTAATTGATCAATGATGGTTAAGGTTTCCTAACCATAGACATGAGTTGTCAATTGATAATGATATCATATCATTGGGAGAATGATATGGTGGACAGACCCAAACTAAGCGAAGCAATTAGATCGTGTCATCGTGTTCGTCTTTGCGAAGCTTTTCTTATGTCAAATATTGTATTCCTTAGACCATGAGATAATACAACTCCCTGGTATTGGAAGAAAGCTTTGAGGTCATCATACGTCATCCTATGAGAGGGTTATCATAAAGGTGTCTCTCAGGTGATCGGAAAGTATCTGTTGGGTTGTATGTATCGAGATGGGATTTGTCCCTCCCAAGTCGGAGAGATATACTTCGGGCCCACTCGATAATCGATATCAACACCGCTTGCAAGCATGTGGTTAAGAAGTTAATCACAAAGTTATATTGGATTACGGAACGAGTAAAATACTTGCTGTGAACGAGATTGAACTAGGTATGACGGTACCGACAATCGAATCTCGGGCAAGTAAAATATCGCGAGACGAAGGGAATATATATATATATATGGGATTGATTGAATCCTGGCATCGTGGTTCATCCGATATGATCATCGATGAATGTGTGGGAGTCAATATGGGTGTCCAGACCCCGCTGTTGATTATTGATAGAAGATCATGTCCGTGATATTCTCGAACCAGCGGGTCACACACTTAACGTGTCTCGACGCTAGGATAGATTGGATAATTGGTTTATGAGTTTTTGTTCGAGTCTCGGATGGGATCCGGACATCACGAGGTTCCGGAGTGGTCCGAGAATAAGATTCATATAAGGCGCAGTAGTTTTTGGAGTTCGGTTAATCGGTATTGTATCGGAAGCTTCTAGAACCTTCCGGAAGGGGACCAACGTGGCCCCACCTTCTGGGAGGGGGCATGGGCCTATGAGGGAGTGCCCTGGCCGCATTGGGCCAGGGGCACAAGGACCCATAGGGCCCAGCCGGCCAAGAGAGGTTTAAACTCGAGATAGACCTTCTAGAAGGGGGGTTTCCTTGCCCCCCACTCCTTATCCTTTGGGGCCGCCGGTTTGGGCTTGGGAGGTTAGGCTGCGCCTCTATATAAAGAGGGGTGGGGGCGCACCAACCCCACACACCTTCCCCTCCAACCCTAGCCGCCCTGCTGCCCTCCTCTCTGCCTCCCGACTGTTTGTAGGCAAAGCCCTGCTGCAGAAATTCTCCACCATATACACCACGCCGTCGTGTTGTAGATCCAATCCATCTCTTCACCATACTTGCTGGTCCGAGGAAGGAGGAGACGTCGAGGTGTTGCACGTGTGCATCTCACGGAGGCATCGCCACTTGTGGTGCTAGATCGGATCGGATCGCGAGGAGGAGAAGCGAGTACGACTACATCACCCACGCCCGATTTAACGCTCATTGCAGGTAATCTCCAAGGGTATGAAGATATAATCCAATCTCTCTCGTTGTTTGCATCTCCTAGATTAGATCTTGGCTTTCCCTCTGTTCGCATCCGTAGAAAATTTTGATTTACTATGCCGCGAATCCCTTCAGGTAGTACTAATGAGGGGTGGTAACTAGTGGAGTTTCACTAAGTCCAACCTTATATCTTAGGCGGATATCAAGGTTTCTAGCTTAGGCCAAATTTTATGCTCTTTATGCAACCTTCAGCACAACTGTCTAGTATCTACCACACTCTTAGGTAGACTCTAAGTAAGCTTTGATAAAGAAATAAAGTAAGAAGCTTGCACAAAAAACTAGGATTTGGTTTATCAAGTGGGTATGATCACATATGCTTAAGGCATGGAGTAGTCATATCAAGAGTATGGGTTTATGGCATCAGTAGGGTATCTGGCAAGGGTTAGCTTGCATCAATATTAGTATAAGCTTGCATAGGTATAGTATCTTGCAAGTGTTAGCTTGCCTTGTGCAGAGGAGTGGTTGAAGTTCTCCTCGGCTTCCTCTTCGTAGTATCCTCCTTCCTCCTCGTATCCTTGGTCGGTACTAGCGTCTATGAATAAATACGAGGTACACAATCACCAAACAATACTTATCTACTTGCAATCATCACACACAAGGGTCCTATAGATGATCTAGCATCATCTCTAACATTACAAGGTTAAGGCTTGGTTTAAATCTTTTTTTATTTTTAGAAAAGTAATTTCTACTCATTGAAAAATTACTTAAGATTTAATATTCTCCAAACTAAACATGGGATCATGTTGACACATGGTATCACCACATATTGTAGTCCATGGGAATGTGATTTAAAGTGGTGTCACAACTTAATAAGGTTTTACCCTTTTATTTTAATTAATTAAAGTGGCTAGAAATGCTTATGTAGCATTCTTTTATTACTTGAACATTATTTATGCAAGTAAACCTATATATTTTTATATATTCTGAAAGGTATGGTTAAATGTGATTTTTGAGAGTTGGAATCAACTCAAAAGCTTTTATGGTTTAAATTTGAAAAATGTTTGAATGCAGAAAAGCTTCTGCCTTGTTATTTTTACTATGGGTGATCTAGAGATCCAAATGACTTGAATCCAACGGGTTTTGATTCAGCATTCACAGACCTTTCCAACAAAATTGGTTTCATTCAAATTGGTGCACTGAATCGATCTGGGTTGATTTTTGAAGTTGAGTGCTGAAGTGTGTTTGAATTGAAATAGAAAAAGATTTAATTTGAATCGCTGGGCTGCGCTGAAATTTAACGGCCTGCTGTTAAGCGCAGGTTCTGCTGGCTGCTTAAGTGGGTGTCCCCACTCGCCGCTGACACGGACTGGGCGGTATGGGGCAATGTGGATCGTTCGATCTAGTTCTAATCCAACGGCTGGGGGTCATCGTCGACGCGAGACAACTCCGACGAGAATGAAACCTAGCGCGGCCAGTGAGGGGTGCTGGGGGCTCACCGGGGTACGGGCGAGGGTCGGCGAGGCGGGAGAACGACGAAGTCGACGACGGCGAATCTCCTGGTACTGGTGGCTTCTCCTGGGGCGGCTACAATCGCTGGCTCCCTTCTTCTCCAGAGGCGGTGGGCTCCGATGAAATTCCGGCGAGGTGATGCTCTCCTTGCTCTGAGGACGGTGTGGCACGGTCAGTGAGGAGAGGGGAGTGAGATGGTGTGAAGAAATCGTGCGGGGGTGGCCTCTATTTATAGTCGAGCGAGGGGACCGTGGGCGACGGTGAGCTTGTCGGGGCGACGCATGTGCGGCTAATGGCATGGGCAAGGGTAGGGACGGTGTGTCTCGGCGATGCTCAACGACATGGTCGCGAGGCATGGGGCGTGGTTTGGTCTGAACGGCCGTGCTCAAGGCAGTAGGCGGCGTCTTCGACGGCGGGCGGTGGTCAGTATGGCACGGGCGGTAAACGGGATGTCTGGCGGTCTCTCGGGTGGTGATCGTGGTGTGCACGCGGTGAGGGCGGCGCGGTTCGTGGACGCTGGTCGAGGGTGGCGCTCGCGACGCCAGCATGGTCTGGGCGCTGCAGTGCGCGTGGTCCGTGGCTTGGCAACGCCACGGCTGGGACAGGAGTGGCGGGACGGTGGGCTGCCTCCTGCACAAGGTTGGCACGGCTAGTTCTTCCTCTAGCTCGCTGTCCACAATGGGGTGACATTGGGGTGCTCGTCTGCTCACCATTGATGACAATGGCAAGCTCACAGGTGCTAGTGCCTGGCTAATCTTCCTAGATGATCTACTGAGTTGTGTGTGAGCTAACTAGGAACAAGTTAGGCAAGAATCAGCACACTATAGTGTTTGATGTTTTGTTTGATTTGTGTCTGCAACCTGTTTGATGAAATGGCCGCATGAAATCAAGTTTTGAATTTTGAAATGAATTTTGGTGGGTTTGCTAGATTGGTGCTGGTGAGTCTGCAGATGCTTGGGTTTTGAAAGTTGAGCTTGTTTGAGTGGGTTTTGGAAAAGTGGGATCTTCCCATATGATAAAGATTCAATTTTGAATTGTCATTTAAACTATGCATTTGAAAGTTTCTGGATGATCACAAAGTGGGCCTTGATACCTTGTTATGAGTACATTCAAGGGGTGCAAAGATCCAGAAAAGTTTCTGTTAGGTTTTGAAAGTTTGAGACAGCCAAAGTAGGCATGGGAGTTAAATTGGTCACAATGACCATTCACTTAATATATTTGTTTTGATTTACTTGTCTTTAGGAAAAGTGTGGGAAATGTTTTAGATGATGTTCATTTCACCTAAGAAACATTTTACAAGCAATGGATCACACAAACAAGGTGATTTAAAAGAAATTCAAAATCCATGCATACACATATACATGCATTCATGAGTTTATTTAGAAAAGTTTTTGTTAACCCTAATCTTGATGATTAGTGTTTGATGATCTAAGTTTGGTATTTTTGGGATGTTACAAACCTTCCCCCCTTAAACAAAATCTCGTCCCGAGATTTGAAAAAGGACGAAAAGATTACCTAGGATTTGAAGAGATCTGGAAACTCCGGCCCCGATGTGATCTTCGCTCCTGTGTAGCTTCCTCTTCGTGTGGTTGCTCCAATCAATCTTGAGAAACTTGATGCTTCGGGTTCGTAGTTCAAAGGCTTCTTCCAATATACGTATGGGTACTTGAGATAGGTTAGGTCATCGTTGATCTCTATGGTCCGGTGATCGATATTCTTGAACACGGTCTTCTCGGGACTTGAGACACTTATGGCAACGAGATATGGAACACATTGTGCACAGCTGACATCTCTTCTGGTAGCTCCAGTTGATACGATACTTCTCCTTGACGGTTCAGAATTTTGAAAGGTCCGATATATCTGGGGGCTAACTTTCCCTTGAGTTGGAAAAGATGCATTCCCTTCAATGGCGACACTTTCAGATAAACAAAATCTCCTATGTTGAAGGCGAGGTCTCGACGTCTCTTGTCGGCGTAACTCTTCTGTCGGGATTGGGCTGTCTTGAGGTGCTCACGAATCTTGTGAACCTTCTCTTCTGCTTCTCGTAGGATGTCGGATCCGAAAATCTGACTCTCTCCTACTTCCGACCAGTTCAAGGGGGTGTGGCACTTTCTTCCGTACATGAATTCAAATGGGGCCATTTGCAAACTGGCTTGGTAACTGTTGTTGTATGAAAATTCTGCAAACGGCAGACGGTCTTCCCACTTGGATCCATATTCTAGCACACATGCTCTAAGCATATCTTCGAGTATTTGATTTACTCGCTCCGTTTGTCCATCGGTCTGGGGGTGATACGCAGTACTGAAATCTAGGCGGGTTCCTAAACCTTCTTGGACTTTTTTCCAGAATCTCGAGGTAAACTGAGTTCCTCGATCCGATACTATGTTCTTGGGGACTCCATGCAAACTAACGATTCTAGCGATGTACAACTCTGCTAGCTTCGAACTCTGATAGGTGGTTTTGACGGGCAAGAAATGGGCGACTTTGGACAATCTGTCCACTATGACCCAAGTAGAGTCATTTCCCCTACTAGAAGTAGGTAGTCCAGTGATAAAGTCCATTCCTACAGAATCCCATTTCCATTCCGGAATTTGCAAAGGTTGCAACAATCCAGCGGGTCTTTGATGTCCGGCCTTGACTCGCTGACATATATTACACTTGGCGATATAGCTTCCGATTTCTCTCTTCATCTTATGCCACCAAAATTGCTCTTTCAAATCTTGATACATCTTAGTTCCTCCGGGATGGATAGAATAAAGAGTATCATGAGCCTCCTTCAAGATAACTTCTTTTAACTCAGAATCTGATGGTACACAAGGGCGTCGTTTGTACCACAAAACTCCTTCTTCGTCCTCGGTGAATCCGGGTACTTTGCCTGTACCGATACGACGCTTGATTCCGTCGATACTGGCATTTCCTTTCTGCGTCTCTTTAATCTGACTGATCAAAGTGGGCTGAAGTTCTATGCTAGCCAAAAAACCTTCACTTACTAATTCCATTCGACAAATCTTCCATCTCTTTGTGCAGACTTGGTTGCTCCTTCAAAATCATGGAGTTCAAGCGGCACGGCAATCTGCTAAGGGCATCGGCTACCACGTTGGCTTTACCAGGGTGATAGTGAATGTCCAGGTCGTAATCCTTAATTAGATCAATCCATCTTCTCTGCCTCATATTCAGCTCCTTCTGAGTGAATATATACTTTAGGCTCTTGTGATCCGAATAAATCTCATAACGGTTTCCCATCAGGTAATGTCTCCATGTCTTCAGGGCTAGAACTACGGCTGCAAGTTCGAGGTCATGGGTTGGGTAATTTTGTTCATGTTGCTTCAATTGTCGCGATAGATAAGATATAACTTTGCCTTATTGCATTAGCACACATCCGAGACCAATCTTGGATGCGTCACAATACACATCGAAGGGCTTCGTGATATCCGGCATGATCAAGATTGGAGCTAAAATCAATCTCCTTTTGAGTTCTTGAAAACTCGCTTCACATTTGTCGGTCCATTCAAACTTCTTGTCCTTCTTCAGCAATTGGGTCATGGGTCGGGCGATACTAGAGAATCCTTCTACAAATTTGCGGTAATATCCCGCCAATCCGAGAAAAGCACGAACTTGGGTTTGAGTGGTTGGGGTTTGCCAATCTTCTACATCTTTCACTTTGGCAGGGTCAACGGCAATTCCTCTGGCGGATAGAACGTGACCGAGGAATCCTACTTCCTGTAACCAGAATTCACATTTGCTAAACTTTGCATACAGCTGATGCTCTCTAAGGGTTCCAAGAATGGTCCTTAGGTGTAGCTCATGTTCTTCTTCTGATTTGGAATAAATCAGAATGTCATTGATGAAAACAACGACAAACTTATCCAGGAAGTCCATAAAAATCTTATTCATGAGGTTCATGAAATAAGCGGGGGCATTGGTTAATCCAAAAGACATGACTTTATACTCATACAATCCATATCTGGTGGTAAAGGCAGTCTTTGGGATATCCTCTGCACGAATTTTGAGTTGGTGATAGCCAGTCCTAAGATCAATCTTAGAAAACACTTTGGCACCGGTCAACTGATCAAACAAATCTTCTATCTTAGGCAAGGGGTACTTGTTCTTGATGGTGACATCATTCAACTTCCGATAATCCGTACACAAACGGTTACCTCCATCCTTCTTGTCCACAAATAAGACAGGTGATCTCCATGGTGACACACTTGGTTGAATTAATCCAATTTCTGTCATGGAATCCAGTTGCTTCTTCAGTTCTTCTAGTTCCGACGGGTTCATACTATAGGGTCTCTGGGCTATGGGTCCTGTTCCGGGGATTAGTTCGATGATAAACTCGATATCCCGATCTGGGGGCATACCGGGCAAAACATCTGGAAATACATCGGGGTATTCGCAGACTATCTGGACTTGGTCAATGGTAGGTTGGGATAGACTCTTGTTGCATTTGAATTGGCGAGGTAAGGTTTCAGATATATGCTCGACTGATATTCCGGCGGTACTGGTCATGGTGATGGCTTTCTTGGCACACTCAATCAATCCTTTATGTTTGGACATCCAATCCATTCCTAGTACTACTTCCAAACCTTTAGTTCCGAGTACTATTAGGTTAGCATAAAAATCTATGCCATGGATTCGGATAGGGACGGCCTTGCAAATTTGCCTAGCCTTGGTGGTTGATCCGAGAATTTGTACAATCATCACATGCTTCAATTTGGTTGGTTGAATTTTACTAGTGCAGGCAAATTCTTCGGTGACAAATGAATGCGATGCACCAGATGTTGGAATTATGCCCTAGAGGCAATAATAAAGATGTTATTATTATAATTCTTGTTCATGATAAAGTTTATATTCCATGCTAGAATTGTATTAAGCGGAAACTTTAATACTTGTGTGGTTTGTGAACAACACCGTGTCCCTAGTACGCCTCTATGGACTAGCTCATTGATCAATGATGGTTAAGGTTTCCTAACCATAGACATGAGTTGTCAATTGATAATGAGATCATATCATTGGAGAATGATATGGTGGACAGACCCAAACTAAGCGAAGCAATTAGATCGTATCATCGTGTTCATCTTTGCGAAGCTTTTCCTATGTCAAATATTGTATTCCTTAGACCATGAGATAATACAACTCCCTGGTATCGGAAGAAAGCTTTGAGGTCATCAAACGTCATCCTATGAGAGGGTGATCATAAAGGTGTCTCTCAGGTGATCGGAAAGTATCTGTTGGGTTGTATGTATCGAGATGGGATTTGTCCCTCCCAAGTCGGAGAGATATACTTCGGGCCCACTCGGTAATCGATATCAACACCGCTTGCAAGCATGTGGTTAAGGAGTTAATCACAAAGTGATATCGGATTACAGAACGAGTAAAGTACTTGCTGTGAATGAGATTGAACTAGGTATGACGGTACCGACGATCGAATCTCGGGCAAGTAAAATATCGCGAGACGAAGGGAATATATATATGGGATTGATTGAATCCTGGCATCATGGTTCATCCGATATGATCATCGATGAATGTGTGGGAGTCAATATGGGTGCCCAGACCCCGTTGTTGATTATTGATAGAAGATCATGTCTGCATATTCTCGAACCCGCAGGGTCACACACTTAACGTGTCTCGACGCTAGGATAGATTGGATAATTGGTTTATGAATTTTTGTTCGGAGTCTCGGATGGGATCCGGGACATCACGAGAGGTTCCGGAGAGGTCCGGAGAATAAGATTAATATAAGGCAGTGCAGTTTTTGGAGTTCGGAATTGTTCCGGGTTAATCGGTATTGTACCGGAAGCTTCTAGAACCTTCCGGAAGGGGACCAACGTGGCCCCACCTTCCGGGAGGGGGCATGGGCCTATGAGGGAGTGTCCTGGCCGCATTGGGCCAGGGGCACAAGGCCCCATAGGGCCCAGCCAATTCTATAGGGTTTAAATCGTTTAAACTAGGGATAGAATTTCTAGAAGGAGGGAGAGTCCTTGCCCCCCACTCCTCCCTCCCTTGGCCGCCGGCCCAAGGCTTGGAGGAGGGGCAAGGGCTGGCCGCCCCCCCTCTATATATAGAGGGCTGGTGCGCCCCCTCCCCTCTACACCTTGCCTCCAACCCTAGTAGCCCTGCTGCCTTCCTCTCTCCCTCCCGACTGTTTGTAGGCGAAGCCTTGCAGCAGAAATTCTCCACCATATACACCACGCCGTCGTGCTGTAGATCCAATCTCTCTCTCCACCATACTTGCTGGTCCGAGGAAGGAGGAGACGTCGAGGTGCTGCACGTGTGCATCTCACGGAGGCACCGCCACTTGTGGTGCTAGATCGGATCGGATCGCGAGGAGGAGAAGCGAGTACGACTACATCACCCACGCCCGATGAACGTTCATTAGGCGAATCTTCAAGGGTATGAAGATCTAATCCAATCTCTCTCGTTGATTGCATCTCCTAGATTAGATCTTGGCTTTCCCTCTGTTCGCATCCGTAGAAAATTTTGATTTACTATGCCGCGAAACCCTTCACCAGAATCAAACAACACTCTTGCAAGTACTGAATTAACAGAAAACATACCCAGCACGACGTCTGGCGCTCTCGAGCTTCTTCAAAGATGCATGAGAAAAAGACGGCCATTGCGGTTGAGTGAATTCCCTGGGGAAAATCTTCTCCCTGGCTGGACACGACGCTGCTGCTGAGCTGGGACATTGGCGTTGGGGGTTGTAGCATTCTTCTTGTTGGGGCACTCGTTGGAATAGTGGCCTTTATTTCCACAGTCATAACAGGTCACTTGTGACTTGTCCTTGGTCATGACAGCACAACATTGCTTCCACCTCGGGCGGTTGGGGTTGGCGGTAGCATTGTTGGTGTTGAACTTGGGTGGGGCACGGGTGAAATTGCTAGAGTTGCCGAGGTTGTTGTGATTTCCTCCGGGTCTAGGGTTTCCACGGTTGGGATAGGTTGGACGGGTCATAGGGGGTCTGTTGGTTCTTGGGGCAAATCCTGGAGATGGGTTGGGGCGATACTTTGGGGTCTGATGGGTTCCTGGTTGATGCATCATGCGACGCTTGCGGTTCTCATTGGCCTGGTTGATCTTTCCTTCCATCTGGATAGCAGAGTCGACAAGGGCTTCAATATCAACAAAGGGGATATTGACTAACACTGTCTGCATCTCGTCGTGCAGACCATTCAGGAATCTTTCTTTCTTCTTGGCTTCGGTGTCTATCTCGTCCGAGGCATACCTAGCTAATGAAAAAAAATTGTCACCGTATTCCACTACAGTCATCCTTCCTTGCTTCAATTCTCTAAACTCGTCTCTCATTCTCTTGATCAAACCTGGTGGCACATGGGTTCTGCTAAACTTGACCTTGAATTCCACCCATGTCATCATCTGGCCTCCGGTCATTGCACGAACACTGTTCCACCATGCCCTGGCATCTCCGGCTAGATAATGGGTGGTGAACATGACTTTCTCGTTGTCTTCGACTCCTGCTACTTCTAAGTTGTTTTCCATGGTTTGCAGCCAATCATCAGCATCTAGGGGTTCTTCTAACTTGGTGAAAACGGGTGGGTTGGTATTCTGGAAATTCTTGAGCTTAGATCCGTGGTTGTCCTGATTTCCGTGGCCTTGGTTGTTGTGGGCTAGCTGGGCTATCTGTTGCAGAGTGGCTAGGTTGGCTTGACGTTCCGCTCTTTCAACTTCATGTCAAGTCAACATTTGCAGGATCTGCAACATCGGGTCCGGGGCTGAACCACTTCCTCCACGTGGCATCTGAAGATTGATATAGATCATGAGAAAAGAGGGAAATTTCTAAGGTTTTGGGTTTTTGAAAAGTTTTTAGAGTTTGACTCAGGTTTTTCTAGCAACTTGCTTTTTAATTCATTCATTCACTCGATACAACGCACACCACAGCAAGGAAAAACAGATGGTTTTAAGAACCATTCTGGAATCTACGATACAGTGGGACCGACTACTACTCACTACGCTAGTGCTCAGTGCTACTACTCCTCGGAGTCTATGGCTTCATCATCTTCAGCATCATCGATGAAGGCGAAATCATCCTCATCGGTGAAGAAGTCCATGGCCTGATCCTCCAGAAAATCATCGTCATCGCTGAGGTAGGAGTAAGGGTCTCCACGAAGATCCTCTCCGGCATTCTCCCTTTCCTCTAACTGCATGTCTCTCTCGTGGATGGTCTCTTCCAGAGATGAGATGTGATGGCGAAGACGGGCAATAATGCGCTCCTTCTTGTCGAGCTGACGGCAGCGACACTTGCGATCCTTTGCTAGCATGGCGATGGTCTGGTCCTTCGTCTTGATGATGGCAGACTTGTGGTTGCAATAGTCACAGCAGTTGTCCAATTCCTGCTGACGATCATACATCATGAAGCTAAGGTGGTCCAATTGAGTCTTAAGCTCGGGGTGGTATGAAGCTTCCAATGGTTGTCCATTTGCATCACGCCTTGGGCAAAACTCAAAGCGAGTACCCTTGATCTGATTGATGCTCTGCCCACACAGACGGGAAAGAGCTTCCTGCATTGCTCTGGCAATTCCATCGAGCCAGTTGTTCTCTCTTAAGGTAAACTGAATTCCCTCAGCAGTGGGAGGTTCAATCTTTCCTCGGAGACTTGCAATAATTAGCCACTGCAGATCTTCTCCTCCTTGATCATTGAGCTGAGCTCCGAAGAACTCGGGATGCGGACGCTCCAGAAGTTCCGAAAGCTGATCCAGATCCCTCTCAAAGATAAGGTCTCCCCCATTCCCAAGTTGGTAAAACTTGATGTACTTCACGTCCATCTATAAAAATAGAGGATGAGTAGATTAGCAGTGTGATCAAGTGTGTCAAAATTTTATCTATCTTGCAAGAGTTTTTGAGGAACATGAAGTTTTATTAAAGAATTAAAGAGGTAAGAATGAGAATAAGTTTTCGTAAATATTTGTGTTCTTTGGTTTTGAAACTAAGTTTTTGGTTTAACGTCCAATCTAACTAGGGTCTCCTATGGTCAGGATGGCTCTGATACCAACTTGTCAACACCCGGATTTTTCAATCCTAGATGCATGTTATGCCATACATCGCAATCCCAGGATTACCATTTTTATGTAGACATAATGTAATTGGATACCATAGTACTTCATCCATTACAAACGATACATAAGTTCTTACACAAATGGGGATCTCATGATCCAGTTCTTAATACAACATCAAGCAGTGGAATACGTAATAATAACGGTAGCGTAGGCGAAGCTCCATCTTCAGGGTCACAGGCAATACTGACGATGGGAGATGATCCTAGTTGTCGTAACCTTCCGGGGGTCCATCTTCCAGGTACTCCTCTTCATAGTCTGGCCATGGGAATAGCCAGGGACAAAGCCATGAGTACTCTTTAAGTACTCGCAAACTAATACTAACAGGTAAGGTTTTTTTTGGATAATAGGACACTAGGCTCTAGGGTTGTTTTTGCAAAAAGCCAGGTTTATCTCTACTAAGTTCCAAAGCTAGTCAAAATTTTATAACTCCTAGGGGGGATCTTGTAATTCAGGTCACAACTCTGTTGTGGCCAAGTCAAAGTATCAATTCATTTCACAAGTCATTTTGAAAAGTCTGACGGGGGAACAGTATGGCCATCTAATCGTCCATAATCATGACGCGGCTATTCGAATAGTTTGACACTCTGCAGAGATTGTACACTTTAACCACAACATTCGATACATCCGTCAGGAACAAATCCTGAATTCACCATACTTAGTATGCGGATAATCAATCCTAACCTTTCAATTACACGCCCTAGTATAAGCACCTCTCCTGTGAGTTTGGCCTCAAAACCATGACCAGCTGTCATCTTGGGTACTGCACAGGTGGACAATCTTCACAAGGTAGCCTCAGCTTAGACCTTGGCCGGGAGGGAGCTAATACTAAGGTATATAAGTTTCCAGTCAAGCCCTACCCAATATTCGGGTATTGTGGTTATACGCTAAAATTGGAATGGTATCGCATCCAGACAACCATCAGTTTTATAAAGGGCTAAGGCTCATGCCTCAACATTTTTATTACCAGAATCATCAAGTGTTTGGAAACACATGTCCAAAACATTTCAATAGAATGATCCATCATTCCAAGGTTTCCATAACCATTTTTCCACCAAGTATTCCCATCTAAAAGTTGATCAAGTTTTATGCTTAGCACTAGCATCTACAGGTGGGGGTAGTACTAATGAGGGGTGGTAACTAGTGGAGTTTCACTAAGTCAAACCTTATATCTTAGGCTGATATCAAGGTTTCTAGCTTAGGCAAAATTTTATGCTCTTTATGCAACCTTCAGCACAACTGTCTAGTATCTACCACACTCTTAGGTAGACTCTAAGTAAGCTTTGATAAAGAAATAAAGTAAGAAGCTTGCACAAAAAACTAGGATTTGGTTTATCAAGTGGGTATGATCACATATGCTTAAGGCATGGAGTAGTCATATCACAAGTATGGGTTTGTGGCATCAGTAGGGTATCTGGCAAGGGTTAGCTTGCATCAATATTAGTATAAGCTTGCATAGGTATAGTATCTTGAAAGTGTTAGCTTGCCTTGTGCAGAGCAGTGGTTGAAGTTCTCCTCGGCTTCCTCTTCATAGTATCCTCCTTCCTCCTCATATCCTTGGTCGGTACTAGCGTCTATGAATAAATACGAGGTACACAATCACCAAACAATACTTATCTACTTGCAATCATCACACACAAGGGTCCTATAGATGATCTAGCATCATCTCTAACATTACAAGGTTAAGGCTTGGTTTAAATCTTTTTTTTATTTTTAGAAAAGTAATTTCTACTCATTGAAAAATTACTTAAGATTTAATATTCTCCAAACTAAACATGGGATCATGTTGACACATGTCATCACCACATATTGTAGTCCATGGGAATGTGATTTAAAGTGGTGTCACAACTTAATAAGGTTTTACCCTTTTATTTTAATTAATTAAAGTGGCTAGAAATGCTTATGTAGCATTCTTTTATTACTTGAACATTATTTCTGCAATTAAACCTATATATTTTTATATATTCTGAAAGGTATGGTTAAATGTGATTTTTGAGAGTTGGAATCAACTCAAAAGCTTTTATGGTTTAAATTTGAAAAATGTTTGAATGCAGAAAAGCTTCTGCCTTGTTATTTTTACTATGGGTGATCTAGAGATCCAAATGACTTGAATCCAACGGGCTTGGATTCATCATTCACAGACCTTTCCAACAAAATTGGTTTCATTCAAATTGGTGCACTGAATCAATCTGGGTTGATTTTTGAAGTTGAGTGCTGAAGTGTGTTTGAATTGACATAGAAAAAGATTTAATTTGAATCGCTGGGCTGCGCGGGAAATTCTAACGGGCCGGCCTGCTAAGCGCAGTGCTCCCGCGGGCTGCTTAAGTGGGTGTCCCCACTCGTCAGTGATACGGGGCTGGGCGAAGCGGTATGGGGCAATGTGGATCGTTCGATCTAGTTCTAATCCAACGGCTGGGGGTCATCGTCGACGCGAGACAACTCCGGCGGGAACGAAACCTAGCGCGGCCAGTGAGGGGTGCTGGGGGCTCACCGGGGTACGGGCGAGGGTCGACGAGGCGGGAGAACGACGAAGTCGACGACGGTGAATCTCCTGGTACTGGTGGCTTCTCCTAGGGCGGCTCCAATCGCTGGCTCCCTTCTTCTCCAGAGGCGGCGAGCTCCGGTGAAATTCCGGCGAGGTGATGCTCGCCTTGCTCTGAGGACGGTGTGGCACGGTCAGTGACGAGAGGGGAGTGAGATGGTGTGAAGAAATCGTGCGGGGGTGGCCTCTATTTATAGTCGAGCGAGGGGACCGTCGGGGCGCACGGTGAGCTCGTCGCGACGCGCACAGTGACTAATGGCATGGGCAAGGGTAGGGGACGGTGTTGTGTCTCTGGCGATGCTCAACGACATGGTCGCGAGGCATGGGCGGTGTGGTTTGGTCTGGACGGCGTCGGGCGGTAGCTATATGGCACGGGGCGGTAAACGGGGATGTCTGGCGGTCTCTTGGGTCGGTGGTGATCGTGTGTGCACGCGGTGAGGGCGGCGCGCGGTCTGTGGACGCTGGTCGAGGGTGGCGCTCTGGCGCACGCCGATGGTCTGGCGCGCAGTGCTGCGCGTGGTCCAGGCTTGGCAACGCCGTGGCTGGGACAGAGGGAGTGGCGGACGGTGGGCTGCCTCCTGCATAAGGTTGGCACGGCTAGTTCTTCCTCTAGCTTGCTGTCCACAATGGGGTGACATTGGGGTGCTCGGCTGTTCACCATTGATGACAATGGCAAGCTCATAGTGGTGCTAGTGCCTGGCTAATCTTCCTAGATGATCTACTGAGTTGTGTGTGAGCTAACTAGGGAACAAGTTAGGCAAGAATCACTGCACACTATAGTGTTTGATGTTTTGTTTGATTTGTGTCTGCAACCTGTTTGATGAAATGGCCGCATGAAATCAAGTTTTGAATTTTGAAATGAATTTTGGTGGGTTTGCTAGATTGGTGCTGGTGAGTCTGCAGATGCTTGGGTTTTGAAAGTTGAGCTTGTTTGAGTGGGTTTTGGAAAAGTGGGATCTTCCCATATGATAAAGATTCAATTTTGAATTGTCATTTAAACTATGCATTTGAAAGTTTTTGGATGATCACAAAGTGGGCCTTGATACCTTGTTATGAGTACATTCAAGGGGTGCAAAGATCCAGAAAAGTTTCTGTTAGGTTTTGAAAGTTTGAGACAGCCAAAGTAGGCATGGGAGTTAAATTGGTCACAATGACCATTCACTTAATATATTTGTTTTGATTTATTTGTCTTTAGGAAAAGTGTGGGAAATGTTTTAGATGATGTTCATTTCACCTAAGAAACATTTTACAAGCAATGGATCACACAAACAAGGTGGTTTTTAAAGAAATTCAAAATCCATGCATACACATATACATGCATTCATGAGTTTATTTAGAAAAGTTTTTGTTAACCCTAATCTTGATGATTAGTGTTTGATGATCTAAGTTTGATATTTTTGGGATGTTACAAAGTTACATTCACATAAACACACCTCCACTCAGATGTCCACTCATATGCATTTCCTAGCTTTGAAGCTTGTGAGTATCAGCAGATCCCTTAGTAAATATTGGGGGACAGAACTAGCCTTATTTATGTGAACATAGGAATGCCGCATATACTTTGCTTTCTTTTCACCAAAATTAATGCAAGCTCTCATTAAATAAAACTCTTTTTTTTCTTTTATCAGAATTTTATTAATTACATTAACAAACATTCACATAAAACCCCTTGCAACATTTCAATATCACATGCAGAACCAATTTCAACAATTTCGTCCGAAACAATTCCAGTGTCTATTAAAATAATTTCAGCGCTTTCATATTCTTTCTCTGGTATCTTATTTGCTCCAAATGATGTCGGTATCCCTTAAGTGTGTCACCCTACGGTTCACGAATAATACAGACATGATCAAAACCCCTCTCTAATCAATAATCAGCAGCGGGACCTGGAGATCAGTAATGACTCCCACACATTCAACGATGACTCTTGTGATCGTGTGAAACTTTAACACCGTAACTAAATCCTTTTGCCTTACGATATATTACATGTACGAAATTCGATCATCGGTATACCCATACCCATACCTAGTTTAATCTCGTTACCGACATGTACTCTTTTCTCGTTTTCGTGATATAACATTCTAGTGATCTTATCACTTATTTGCAAGCTATGTCGATGTGATATCACCGAGAGGGCCCAGAGTATATCTCTCCATCGTCAGGATGGACAAATATCACTCTTGATCCATGAGCCTCTACATAACACTTTTGGAGTATCTGAACCCACCTTTACTGTCACCCTGTTATGGTGTGATGTTTGATGTTATCGGGTTACTCTTTCAGTGTTAGTGATTGGCATGATCTCATGGTCTAAGGACTAAGATTACTTCGTATGATGTTATAGCAATATAAACACAATGACTTTGATTGTAATACTATACTTCTGATGAATATTAATCACATCATTCTAACAATATTGTGACTTTATTATTAACAACATCCAATGTCCATGATCAGGAAACCTTGATCATCTTGTTAATCAACAAGCTAGTTATAAGAGAGGCATAACTAGGAACCTTCTATTTGTTTATTAAACACACATGTATTAAAAATTAATATAATTATAGCATGAGAAATAAACATTTATTATAAATAAGGAATAATATAATAACCATCTTATTATTGCCTCTCGGGCATATTCCCTTCAATGAGGTGGTTGGCGGATGTCGAGGCGAGCTCCAGCACCAACTGCCTGTCCTGCTCCTTGATGACGATGGGCGCCATCGCGCCATGCATGTAATAAGCCGCGGCACCGTACCCGTCGGCGCCTATCTCCTGTTGATGCATGACCATGAGGTCCATGGCATCGTGCTGCTGCTCGCCGAAGTGTCATGAGGAGACGTTCACGCCGAGGTCGAGCGGCGACATGAGTACCGGTGGCGGCATGCAGCTAAGTCCCACGACATGGCCGGCTGGCGCGTGCCTTCCTACCTTGCCAAAACCGGTGTCCAACGTGGCCAAAACCACCTCATAAACTGCTCATCACCTCCTGAGGGGATAGTTTGCCCGGTTTCATATAGATAGGGGAGTTAAATGACCCAGTTAATAGTTAGGGATGGTTAATGACCCAAACCCAATAGATAGGGGTTATGTGGACTTCTTTCCTGAATTTATTTGGATCCAAAAGATTCTCTTAATACTTATACACGAGACGATCTGCACTGGTTTCATGACCCTGCTTCTCGTGACTCCGTAGCTTTGCCTCCTCCACTTCAATGGTTCAATCTAGATCAAATTTGCACAAATGTCAACGTTAAATCTATTAAAAGTGAAACGAAATTTGTTCATGTAGGGAATTATGGATCAAAGGGATGTTGAGAGTATGGGAGCAGGAATACTGGAGGAGAGGGCTAGTGAAAGGGAGCGATCAGCGAGGGGAAATCCATCGAACATGTGGTCGTCGACCAACCTGGGCGTCCACACGCTGCATGGCGTAGTCTCCACTACTGTGCCTCACCTAAGAATCTACGTCACACGCCGCTGCGGTAGTGGAGGGCGGGAGCGGGAGCGGCAGCGTGTGAGTGCCAACACGCAAGAGGAACAGAGGCGACCACACGGAGGAATGGCGCGGTGGCTGCTTCGCCGTCTGCATGGAAGAGGGGTAACAGCCACATGTGCGTCCTGGTCGCGCCGAGAAACATCGGCAGTTCCTACGGCCCATGGCCCCATGCATACACGCGAAGCAGAGACGGCGACTGCAGCTTTGCCGCAGTGTAGAAGAGGGGCAACGCCGCACAGAGAAATTGTGGCGACTAATACGTCCCAGCCGCACTGAGGATGGGACCGGTGGCTTCTGCATTCACGGTGCACGAAGGTAAAGGAATGGAGGCGGTGAGTCCAAAACCGGTGTGTCGCCGAGGAAGATGTCTAGTATAGAAGTGGTAGAAGCGGACCTTAATCATATATACAGTAATCTCTCTGTGTTGCTGTAATTCTTCTTTTTGTCCTTGTGATGACGATGATGATTGAGCAGTACGACAAATGCAATCATCTTGAACTACAAATGTTACTTCCTTCTTGCAATCCAGATGAGGAGCTTAGAGGGTTGCACAATCTGGAAGGACCAGATGGGATATACGCCAGGGACAGCAATCTTACCTTCTTCTGGCTCATCTTCTTCTGCTCAACCTTGCTGCCTCCCTGCTCCTGCCCACAGACCTGGCCGGACGCATACGGTTCCCCATGGACCTCGCTGACCGCAGGCTGATCCCCATAGATCTCGGCGGACAGCGGCTGTTAGAGGGACGGGATGGAGACGGTCGGAGAAGAGGAGCGCGGGGATGGGACGGTGAGGGTTGGAAAGTTCGTTGGGAGCGCCCGTCTCCATCGCCGGAGGGATCCTTGTGGCGGCGCAGCGGCGATAGCTCTGCCAGGTTTATATCTCTGCCCGTGGGTGTCCACCTAGCAACTTAAGTGGGATTGGGTTGGCGGCGCCGTGGGCAGCCGTGTCCACTTACAGCCTGATGTGTCGGGCTCCCTTTGTGGGCTCCCTTTGTGCGCGGAGCCGGGTGGGACCAGGCGTACCCGATTTGCGTTAAATTTGGAGATAATTACGGGATAGTAGCAATTGAAAATGAATATGAGGTAGTATCTATATTATTAAAAAGATTGGGACCGTTCGTCTACACGAAAAGATTCCGTCTGCCAGTAAATGACCGTTTTACCCTTGCCAGTTCTAAGATATTACAAGGATGCCACCGCCAAGTATTGTTTCCGGTCGATTTTCTACCAAAACAGAATCAAGAGACCGTTCGTTTGGATAAAGCAAGGGCCCCGACACTGCTGGTCCTCAACGCGAGGAATCGTTGTTGGCGGCTCGGCTAGCCGGATTGTCGCCGGCGGCGGAGGTGAGTTCCACAGGAGGAGAGAGAGGACGGGTTGCGTGAAAGAACAGAGGAGCATGACCGCCGTCTCGCGTAAGAGGCCATGGTCGGCGACAAGGACATGACCGCGTGGACCAGCCCCTCTCCTCCTCCTCTGGCATCCTGCTTCGCATGCGAGACCCTCCCTGGCAACATGAGATTCTCCCGTCGCGTGCGTGGAAGCGGAGGAGGGCGCACGAGCGGAGCAGGCGGCCGGCTGATGGTGGCGCGGAAGCGGACATGCAGGGCAGGCCAGCGACGGCACCACAACAACACACCCGAGGTGCGGGTGGGTTGGAAGCGGCGGAGAGGGATTGCCGTAGGCTGCGGCGGGAAGACGATGAGCAAATCTCCATGGCGAGCGCGTCGAGCAGGGATGCATGGGGGAAGTTGGGTAGAGGTCGACGCGATTTTGGTGGTCCTTGTCACCTAGCGCGGCAGCAAGTACGGCGGAGAGCGTACCCCGATCCGATTTCACGGCTAGCAGGCAGCCCCGATGTGGAACGGCAGCGGACGGGCCCTCCAAGCCATCGATGATGACGATGCAAAATTCCCCATCGGGAATTCATAACCGACCGCACATGGATGAGCCTTATCTGTTTGCCATTTTGCATCAACCTCCCTTCTTACGTACTAACAATTCTCGTGTAGAGCAAAACGGGTGATATTTCCCCCCTAGCGAAGCATGGACAAACGGCTGAGCATTTTAACACCATAGAAAAAGGCATGCACCGATCCGATAGAGGAGGCGTGGAGCAATTTTAATTTGACGTAAAATCCCATGTTCTTTAGACATAAAAGTTGCATCTTGGTTGATCGGTGGAATTTCACAGAAAAGAAAAAGATATGGTATGTACGTATCAAATCCATCTAATAATTTTTAGCAATTAACAATTCTCATGAATGATGTGACGGCGGGCTATTTACACGGTCATACCCTATGAACACGATGGTTAAAAAGTTTGTTACAGTATTAATTATGTTACGAAAAATATGTTTTCTATTATTCCATATTCATTATGTGCTCATGTCCGCTAACACACTTCTTTATATTGAATTTGGAGTTATTGACTCGATCTCCTCTTTCGAAAAAAGATTAAAAAACAAACCAGAGCCCATTTCCGAACGTTACCGTACCATTTTCACCCATAAGTAGGTGGGAGGGAGCAAAAATCCTTCTCTTTTTTCATATACACCCCCCCCCCCACACACACACACACACCCCAACCCACGTCGACATCGGCCGAATTTTATGGAATACGTGGGTCAAGACCTCAACATTGACAGTGTTGGAGCAGAGAGCGCATGATTGAAGGGCGTCGCGCATACACATCATAACCCCCTCTCACCAGTGATTTATCCGGCTTCCTGTGTTTCATCTACTATCGAACCCTAAGGGAGATGAAAGGACTTCACGTAGTGGAGTGATGTGTCAATGTTTAGCTAGGCTCTGTTGGCACCAAACCAATACGCATGTATCGGGTGAACTGGCTGAAGAGAAAGGGATGAAATGCCTAACTGTAGATTGTGTTGTGGACGCGGTAAAGATTGATGGTTTCTGCTACATGACGTGGTTATACGTAAAAAAATTACTTTGTGTGCCTTAATGATACAGCTTTTTCTCTCCCCGTTGCAACGCACGGGCATTTAGCTAGTCTATACTATTAAAAAGATTGGGATCGTTCGTCACCCTTGAAAATTTCCGTCTGCCTTGATTTGACGATTTTACCCCCTCTGCGGTTAACTATTAACCCACCGTGCCATTGTAAGTCAAAGAAAAAAATAGTTCCACCGAACCCATCGTCCCTTTCCTCTCCTCTGAACCCAATCCTTCTACTCCGCCGCCCTCCAGTCTTCCTCCTCCTCCGGCATGTATTCCGGCCACCGGAGGCGCCCTCTCCTCTGCCTAGAGATCAACCGGCAGGGTCATCCCCATCCCCTTCAACACGAGCGGCCGGCGGCGCGTTTAGACTAGCCGTGGCGGCGTGCTCACGGTCGTCTGCAGGGTACTGTGCGATGCGCCACGCCACAAGGCGTCGGGTAGGAGGCCTCCCGTCGGGGGCTTCGACTGCCTTGCCGGTTCTCCCTGAGCGTCGCCGCAAAGTTCCGTACCAGGCGCAGGAGACACCGTCGAGGGCGCCGTCTATGGACTCGATTGACTGATCGCATTGTCGCAGACTCGGCGAGATCGGCAACGGGCTGGCATGGGTCGGTTCCTATATATCCTTCATCGTCGTGGTGGATCGGATCAAGGCTCGAGAACCTCTACGAGGTTGCGCAGGGGCGGGTGGCCGTCGGAGATGTCCCCTGAAGGTACCATGAATTTCTAGCCAATGTCGTCATGTACATCCCTGGCATTCTGTCGTCACCGTCTAATTTGAGCGATAGTACCTGATCCCAAACTTGAGCCACTGCGTTCCTTATCTCCTCCCGGATTATTTCCAGTGACATCGTGGATCCACCTCCAGAAGTTCCTGACACGTTTAGGCCAGTATCCATCGCAGCTGCCGACCTTTGCAGGTAAAAATTGCTTTCTCTATCAGACCCACAAAATTGGTCCCATCTCTTGTGTGATATGTACCAGATCAACGAACTAACTTCATGATAAAATCAGCACCAAGCAAATCTAGCATGGAGATCATGGAAACTTCTGCTTCATTGATGCGTTATTAGGTCGGAAGTAATAAGTGCTTCAGTATGGTGCTAGATGAGAAAAAGGTGCAGCTCTTGTGGCATTCTGTACGACTCGTAAGAGCCACTGAATTCTGATTTGCTATTAAATATTCACTTATTCAGATTTTTGTAGGACACTTATTAAGATTATTATTATTTAACTATTTCGTTGTATAAGGTATTTCTCTTGGCGAGAAACTAGATGGTGTATAACAAACTTGGTGCAGGGGAAATAGTAGATTTGGATTGTAAAATGTCTTCTAAAGTCTGAACTATAGAAGTTTGTATTTCCATCATTCGAGGAAGATAAACTTCTGCTCGTTTGATATAGTATATCTAGGAATGGGCAAAACCGGTTTGACTGATTTGGGTCAGTTTATTTCTTTGAACTACATTCGTGAAGGAAAATGAGCTAGCACCACATCAGCCGGTTTAGACGGGTTGTCCGGTTTCAGTTTTTGCCCACCCCTAAGCATATCATTGAATTATGCCTTCCACATTATTGTGGATTCGATGCTTCTAGAGTATTCCTTCCATCGGCTCTGGCATTACTGCCATAAATAATATTGCCAGTCGATGTCGTCTCGGGTTCATTTTGCTGTCTCAGGTTCATTTTTCTCCGCAATTAGTTATTGATAATGCATATCAGACAGTAATGCCTCTAATGATCCTACTTAGTTTTTGTTCGGTGGATGCAAATTTTATTCCTGTTTATGATTTGTACTGAGCTTTTTTTTTCTAATTTGTGAAATTGGATCTGATGATTCATGGATTTTCGATCCTTTGTTTCCTCAGGGAGTTCGTGTCCAATGCATCCGATGTACTCCATATGTGTTTCTCTGTTTCTTCTTCTTTTCCTCTGACTTGTGTGTCCGTCGTATTTATCAGAGATGGACAGTTTGTAGCTCACTATTGCGATGCCAAATTTAAAGCCTGCACATATCCAAATTATGACTGCAGCCGCGTGATAAAACCCCAATTTAGACCTTGACGGACACGAACAAGCTAGATGCGCAATAAGACGCACTCCATCATTGACAACGGTGTCGGCATGAGTCATTATGAAGACATGTCATTAAAGGAGGTGCCGGCTTGCCCGAATTTTTGCGGCGAGCGAGAAGAAGGTGTGCGGGCTGCAGCAGAGGCTGGTGAAATTCAGAGGAGCTAGGTGAGGAGTGGTGGCGAGGTAAGGGCCATCTCTATCCCCAACACTCATCTCCATCCAGCACCGGCGAACTGCACTTTGAGAAGAAACTTCGAAAGATGATTGCACTGAGTATCGGAAAAGTACTCAACTCAAGCTCGAGGAAGGCGTCAGCGATGAGCATTCCACGGTCCACATCAGGCTCACGGAATAGCTGGATGATATGGTCTTCAGTGGTAGGCTCCTTCGAGATGGCCATCCATTCATCCTGCAGTTCGACCAGGTCTCTAACTGGTGCAGGTTCGAAAAAGTAATGCATCGCTCTCTGTTTTGTCTGTTTTGATCCTGACCGCATGGTATTTTTTTAGTCTCTAACTAATGTACCAGCACTATACAAAGCTTAATTCTTTCCTTTGTAACAGTAAAAGAGGAACAAACACACTACTACAAATTCAGTGGATTCTGGATTGAGTAAACGCTGATGAATCCTTGAAGAAATTGCTGAAATATTCACATGCTCTTATTGGATTCACTTTCTTAAATCACTTATCTTAATTGGAAGTACTCGCTTTTCTTATTTGGTGTCGCCGGCAGCTGGTTATGTTATTGGCATCGGCATGTGCAGAAGCACTGAATTTTTTAAGACCAGCGTCAAGCTGCCCATACATACATATTTTATTAGTGAAGAAGATTTTAAAGATTCATAAGTATAAGCAATGCGTTGTGCATATGCCAGTGTAGAATTTCCATTTCTTCCAAATTTGCAAAACTTCCCACTTATTCTTACCTGCCAATGTTCTTTTCTCCGAGCGAGTGGCATTTCAAGGGCCGGTCAGTACAATGCCCACTACCTTGTGGTAATAAGATACTAAGTGACACCGTTGAAGGAGCGAAAACTGCAAAGATATTTTTTGTTTAATCTATAACATGTTTTGTTTTTTAGAAGTGTACGGATGTAAGTAATTGTCATTTGACTATCATGTCAAAGATATGTTTTCTTTTTTGTGGTTTGTAGCATACAAGGATGCAGTACCTCTTTTGAAATATGCGACTAGGATACAATGGAATTATCCAACATGTCCTCCAAAAAAATATTTATTCACCATGGCAAATCACTCTCTTCATGGAACAAGACAGCTGCTATCTATTATATGTATTATTTTCGCTCATTGCAAGGGAACGTTTCTGTGATGAGCCGGGAACTAGAACTACTTTGATGCCAATCCTAGGAAAAAAGGCCCCAAAATTCGGGGTTACTAATCAAAAGGAAGCAAAGAAACTAATTTTAAATGTAAAACAGAACTATGGTAATATGTTTGCTGAAAATTGTGTTTGAATCTTGCATACTGAGAAAGTGCAATGGGATATCGCCAAGGAGTTTGGTTGTCGATTAAAATGATGAGAGGCCGTAGCAACGCACGGGCATTCAACTAGTAGCAATTAAAGAACGCTTATCGCGCTAGGTGCGATGGTGCCAATTTTTTCTCCGTGCGGGACGACAGAGGGTGGTGTCCTAATAAGGATGGTTCGACGAAGTGAGCGAAAAGCCGTTGCCCGGAAACAAAACACATCAAAAAAAAATTGAGTGAATTCCACTGTTTACTCTTTATTTGTGCATTTGTGACACTAATTACTCTATATAATGAAAAATTATCTAAATTACCATGTTTGGACACTTTAAACCCTCATTTTTTGATGCATATCTATTAGGCAAGGTATAAGATGACGATTGAACCTCGAAATTATCGAGATGACAACAAAGAATAGAACATTTGGTGCAGAGAAGGGTAGATATGATCGACGACGACATCCTCCGATCTTGACATATTTTATGGCGGCACATCGTCCTAACATGTCAGCCTTATCTTTGAACACGTGTTAAATGCTAAAATAAGACAAAATCATGCTTAAAATTTTCTTAAATAGGACATTCAGGCACAACTTCTACTAAATGG
Source organism: Avena insularis (assembly GCA_023614405.1). Lineage (NCBI taxonomy): Eukaryota > Viridiplantae > Streptophyta > Magnoliopsida > Poales > Poaceae > Avena > Avena insularis. The sequence goes on from CM042691.1 coordinate 3,496,262, forward strand.
GGTAATTAGTGTCTCGAATGCACAAATAGAGGTTAAAAGGTGGAATTCACTCTTATTTTTAAGTAGTAGAGATACCGGCCAAAAAAGTACGAACCAAACGCGTCCTAATGTTGAGATGCACGCCAGACAGAGATAAGATTAAAAAAACAAATAAACTAACCCGTGTCGCTCCCTCCACAGGGACGACCCAGGAAGCGACACCGCCTAGCCACTGTCGACCCACCCTCCATCCTCCTCCCTCCTGCCATCGCCGATCGCCTCCACCAGGCAAAGCCTGGGTGGAGCCGGGCGACGGGGCCTTGCTTCTCCGCGGGTGCGCTCAGGAGTGGAGGAGCTCTCGGCGGCGGCGTTCATGGCGGACGGGTGGTCGCGCGCTTCTGGCGACGGGCGGTCGCACGACGGACGAGGACTGCAGCGGCGGCGTTCAGCGGAGTGGGAGGCGGTGGCCGGATCTGCGCGGCTGGGGGTTTGTCCGGGCCCGATCTGGGCCCTAGATGGGCCGGGGCAGGCTGTGGCCGTGGCATCCCTTTCTGCGGCCGTACAGGAGGCCGAGCCGGCGGGCTCGGGCGGGGCTTCGGTTGGGGCGGTGCCCCTCGACCTCGGGCGTCCAGCAGGGGTGGTCAGGCTGCTTCTCCGGCGCCGGCGGTGTTCGTTCTGCCAGAGATGTGGAAGCCGGGGCGGCGGCCTCGAGGACGTGGCGGCTTTCGGGTGGTCGGCGGCCGGAGGTTTTGCCTCGACGCTTCGGTGGCGTGGAGGACGGCGGGCTGGGGATGTCTCGGCGTGGTGGTCTCGTTGCGACTGTTCCCTACCCCCGACGGTACTTTGGCAGCTTGGCGGCTGCGGTGGGTCGTCGCGGGGTGGATGGCTGTCTGGGGCGGTGGTAGATCGGCATGGGGTGTTGTTGTGCTACGCGCAAAACCCGGAGCGACGGCTCCGGATCGAGATGGTGGTGATGCTCTGCCCTGGTGATGACCCACAAGTATAGGGAATCGCAACAGTCTTTGAGGGTAGTATAACTCAATTTATTGATTCGACACAAGAGGAGCCAAAGAATACTTATAAGCCTTAACAACTGAGTTGTCAATTCAGCTGCACCTGAAAATAATCTTTCTCACAGTAGTTTATCAGTAGCAATAGTTTTTTAATAGCAATAACAAAGTAACTGCAATAGTAAAACAAAGGCAGTAGTTACAATAGTAGCAAATAGTAGGATATGAGTGCGGTAGGCATAGGGATGGATGGCCAGGCGTTGTATGGACAAGACTATTCATATAACTTCGAGATCTATGGCATTTGCAGATAAATAAGATAAAGCATCTAAGTACTAAACAATCATAGGCATGTGTTCCATATATAGTCATACGTGCTTGCAATGAGAACTTGCACAACATATTTTGTCCTGTCAACCCGTTGCAGCGGGGCCTCAAGGGAATCTACTGGCAATTAAGGTACTCCTTTTAATAGAGTACCGGAGAAAAGCATTAATACTCCGTGAACACATGTGATCCTCATATTACAATCATCCTCTCCGACTGTCCCAATTTCTGTCACTTCGGGGCATTTGGTTCCGGACAATGATATGTGTACACAACTTGCAAATAAGATCATAAATAATACTATCATCATGAATCAATAATAAGTTTAGATCTGAGACCATGGCACTCGGGCCCTAGTGATAAGCATTAAGCACAACAAGTTGCAACAAAGTCAAATAGCACTAACAAAGAAACTAAGCATCATGCCCTAACAATCTTATTCGATTACATGATAGATCTCATCCAATCCCTACCATCCACATAGCCTACAGTGGGGGATTACTCACTCATGGATGGGGGAAACATGGATGGTTGATGGAGAGGCGTCGGTGATGATGATGGTGATGGTCTCCTCCAATTCCTCATCCTGGCATGGTGCTAGAACGGAGTTTCTGATTCTGAATCGCGGTTTCTAGTGGTGGCGATGCAGCGGAACTCTTTCTGGCAAAACGTCGAACCCCCCAGGAGTTTTTAGTCTAGGAGGCTTTATGTAGGCGAAGAGGGAGGCCGAGGGGGTGACCGAGGTGGCCACACCCCTCTAGGTGCGGCCAGGGGGTGTGGGTCCCTCGTGGCCCACCTCTGCCTCATCTTATGGCTCCGTGAGTCTTCTAGTAAAATAGGATTTTTGGCATATTTTCCGGGATTTTTCCTGAAAGTTGATTTTCTGCACAAAAACTAGACATTAAAGCAATTCTGCTGAAAACAGCGTCAGTCCGTGTTAGTTGTATTCAAATCACACAAGTTGAGAGGAGAAACAATAGAAAAAGTGTTCAGAAAAGTAGATACGTTTTGGACGTATCAACTCCCCCCAAGCTTAGCTTATTGCTTGTCCTCAAGCAATTCAGTTGAAAACTGAGTGCGAAAAAAAGAAACTTTCATGACAATTCATAATAAGGAGTATGCAACTAAGTCTACTTAATAGTCATTGCAAGCTATGAAGACATTCCAACTCAATAATAATAAGTAGCATGAAACATAAACATAATCAATATTGCAATGCTCATAAAAAGGTATGATAGGGTGGTATCTCGCTTGCCTTTGATGGTGGAGCAAAACATGAATGCCAATACACCATTGAAGTTCAAGTGAAGACTAGAAGTAAAGATATCAAAGATACAAGCATCAAAGTTATGACATAATTAACCAAGTTTTGAGACAAGCACATTACACTAAGAATGACAACTATGCTCTCAAAAAGTGCTCATAGAAAAAGTGGTGACTCAACAAGGAAGTGAAAAGGTTTTGAAAAGTTTTAAAGGCTTCCAAATGCTGAAAGTATGGTACTCATTAGCTTTGAGCTCTCATTGCCCCTATCATAGGCATCTTTAAGTGGTTAAGTTTAAAGTGAGGTCCAATATGAGTTATATGCTTGATAGACCATAAACTAGAAATCGCATGTCCCTTGAGTACAAGGGCCACTCCTCATGCTACTCAACTTTAGTTACCGGTAAGTTCTTGTCATAGCAAATACATGCGTATCATAGAGAACCGCCAACGGGGTACCCCTTGCACATGATACAGGAGCTATCCCATATCAAAATGACAAGGCAAGCAGACAATGAGCATCTCAGTAATCTTTTTATTTACCATATACATAGCTTTTTATTGAGGATGCTTCATAGATAGCTCACTATGGTGGTGCTGCAAGTTTCCATCATGATTAGGCATGGCTTAGGCTAGCGGCACAGGCATTTCTCTAACACAGGATACAAACTCCATGGACTTACAAGTTTCCTCTTTATTTCACACCGGTGACATCCATAGACTAAAGAGCACGATATCAATTGTGTACAGAGTACAAGTGCAATGTTGAAAACGTTCCCCATGACATCACGGTTCTGCTAATTCCAACGTATAGATGCAAGCATATATACAACGTCGATGTTCACAATGGTTCAAGTTTATTAGGGGCAAAGAAATAAAGTGTGCCGTCAAGTTCGTGAGAGCTTTACTAACTAGTTTTCACATAACAAAATACTTTTTAATTTGAAAGGTAGATGAAGCTTGATAATTTGCTAGGAATAGCAACAGCTACTAGGTAGATATGGTGGGCACGAGTGGCAAAGGTTTTTGGTTCAAAGGGTTTTGGAAACATCAGAAGTATGCCTTCTCAAAACAGGTTTTTGGCTAGCAAGGCTGGATAGCAAGCAAGAGAGTTGAAAGAAGCAAGCAAACATACAAGTAATAAAGCCAAACATGCAATCTTCCTTGAAGACACAAAAGAATCTTAAATAAATAATACTAAGCTTATGAGCCAACAAGAAAGAAAACAAATGATATCAAATACATGTAAGCTTTTTCTTTCTTTCTTTTCTTTCAAACTAATGCCACTGACCAGAGCTCGGTTTGCCAAAACCAATTTAGGTCCACTTGATGATCCCAAAGTGGTGCCAATACTGAACAACAAGATCCATCATATAATAGAGATTGCAAACAAAAATAAGAAGTGCAAAAAGTAAAATGGGAAAATGGTGCTTTTTTCTCTCTTTTTTATGTCTCTCTTTTTTATAAGAAGAAAGCTTCATAGATTGCTCACTATGGTTATGAAGCAAGTTTTTACCATGATTAGGCATGGATTAAGCTAGCGGCCCAGGCGTTTCTCTAACACATATACATAACTCCATGAACTTACAAGCTCCCCTTTTATTTCACACTGACGACATCCGTAAATAAAAGAGCATGATATCAACTGGGTATATATCTACTGGTGTTGAAAGCGTTCCCCGTGACAGCACGGTTCTGCTAACTCCCAGCCTATAATTTGCAAGCATATAACTTTCATGGATAGTCACAATGGTTCAGGTTTATTAAGTGCAAGAAAATAAAGTGTGCCATCAAGTTCGTGAGAGCTTTACTAACTAACTTTCTCATAACAAGCAAACATTTTATTTGGAAGAAAACAAGGCATATGAATATGCATAGAATAGCAAATAATGCTAGTAGGTAGGTATGGTGGACACTTTTGACAATATTGGTTTGGGGAGTTGGAAGCATGAGTAGAGCTCATACTCAGTGAAAGTGAAGGCTGGCAATAGAAAGGGAGCGACAAACGAGAGAGCAATAATTGTCATAATCATGCTTGCAACAATTGATTCAGGTGTAGTTGGCTCAGGTGTAATTGGCTCAGCTGTAGTCCAATCATCATAATTCTTGCTTATTTTAGCCATTAATTCTTCAGCTTCTGCATGAGTTCTTTTCCTGAAAACACAATCAGCAAAACTATCCAGGTATGTCCTAGAATCCTCAGTTAGTCCATTATAATAGATATCAAGAAGCTCATTTTTAGGTAATGGACATCCAGGATGTGCATGAATCAAGGCACAGAACCTTGTACATGACTCAGGCAATTTCTCTTCTTCTCCCTGTTTAAAACCAAAAAGTTTTTGCAAAACAGCACTAGCACTAGGAGGAAAATATTTCTGAAAGAAAGTAGCAATCAAGCAATCAGTGCTATAAATGGATCCAGGAGGTAAACTATTAAACCAAGCTTTAGCTTCTCCTTTTAGTGAAAAAGGGAAGATCTTAGCAACAAAGTAGGTACGCATCTTAACATCATCAGAAAATAAAGCACTCATAGTAGAAAGCTCATTCATATGTGGCATAGCCTTTTCATTCTCAGTCCCATAAAAAGGTTCTTTCTCAACAATGTTTATATAGGATAAATCAAGATAGAAATCATAATCTTTATCTTTAATGTCCATGAGAGAAGTAGCAAACTTAGCATCAGGAGACAGTTTAGGTATAATAGTACGTCTCTCAAGGAGACTCCTAATAGCACTAGCACCACGTGTGTTTCGATATTCTTCAAGAAATTCATCAGTCATTTCAATGTAACCATCATTAATATCATATCTCTCTCTAGACTCAGGTGATCTAACAAGTGTAATAGGTGATCTAACAAGTGATAAATATTCTCGAAATTGGACGGGACAAAAGCCAAAGTCAATATTTTACCGTGGGAGCACGAAGCCAGAAGACGAGACGGAGAAGCGAACCAGGGAGGCGAGACCCCCCCTAGGCGCGGGTGGGCCGGCCCCGCGCCTCGGTAGGGTGTGGGGCCCCTGGCCGCTGATACATCCAATTTGCATCACCATTCCTTATCATAATTTACCTATATTCATTGATATTTGTCTTATTACGAGGTATTACTTATGGCTTTTCATCTGTTTATGCATGTTGGATGATTCCTGGAGGATGGACTGCCGAAGTTTAGTGGATTCTGATGGAAAAGACGGCGTTTTGGTGCAATTTTGCGAAGATCAGAAAAATATGGAAACATACTATTTTACCAAAAGACGAAGGAAGCCAGAAGGAGGAGCGAAGGGGGGCCTTAGGGGGCCCCCACACCCCCTAGGCGTGGGCCCACATGACCCCGTGCCTAGGGTGGGTTTGGCCCACCTGCTCGGCCTCTACATTTCGCCTATATATTCCCTACGGAACCCTAACACCAGGGGAGCGACCACAGATAGACTTTCGCCGCCTCTGGGGGCGGAAAACGCCGAGAGATAAAGATCTCTCCGACAGACAGATTTCTGCCAGGGGAATTCCTTCTCGGAGAGGGGAGACCCTCACCATCAACACCATCATCAAGCTAGGTTTCATCGGGATCATCATCATCATCCACACCATCATCTCCACCAGCACCATCATAACCACTCCGTCCCGCTGTAACAATTGTGTTGGATATTGCTTAGTTCATTAGGGGACACTTTCCCGGTGTTAATTACTATTGTAGTTGATGCTTGTGACCATTGGATTATTGTTTATGTTCAGATTGTTATCCATTATCATATCATCTTTGATCTTGATCCATATGATGTCTTGTGAGTAGTTCATTTAGTTCTTGAGGACATGGGAGAATTCATGTTGTTAGTAGTGAATCTGTGATGAGTTATTATTCAATGGTTTAGTATTTAAGTTATGGTGCTATTCTTCTAGTGGTGTCATGTGAACGTCGACTACATGACACTTCACCATTTATGGGCCTAGGGGAATGCATTGTGTATTTGGATACTAATCGCGGGGTTGCTGGAGTGACAGGAACTTGAACCCCCGTTAGGACACCTTTGCACAAGGGAGTGTAGGATCTCAGAGTTTAAGGCTGTGGTTAGATTTATATCTTAATTACTTTCCTGTAGTTACGGATGTTTGTAGGGGGTTTAATCGCAAGTATGTATTAGTCCTAGGAAGGGCGGTATGTTAGCACAGGTTCACCCACACAACACTTACAAATGCCAAAGAAGAGTACTCAGCTATTTGAAGCGAAAGCACTTGACAGAATTCCCATGTGTCCTCGAGAACGTTTGGTCCTTATAAGTATTTCCACCGGCTTGTCCTTTGCTAAGAAAGGATTGGGCCACTTGCTCTGTTTGTTAGTTACTCTTGTTACTTGCTCCTTGTTTTGTTACCTTGTTAGAAAACCACTAAAAATCCATTTGCTAAGTATTCACAGGGATTTCCTGCTCCATACCACTGTTCAGCACCTTTTGCTCCTCGTTGGGATCGACACTCCTATTTATCGAAAGTACTACGATACACCCCCTATACTTGTGGGTCATCAAGACTATTTTCTGGCGCCGTTGCCGGGAGTGAAGCGCTATTGAAGAGTGGAACTGGTAAGGAAAACTTTCACTGTGAGTATTGTTTTTGTTATTGCTTGTTACTTTGTTTCCAATATGAATACCCCACTTGGTTTTATGTTTGGGAAAACTACTACCACTTCTATGGTAGTAGATGAACCACCACCTATTGAGATAGATCCTTTTAAGATACCTACGAGTATTGTTAATCGTGTCATGGATAATTATTATTTTGGAGATGGAACTGTCCATCCTGGTGATCACTTGCTTTATATCCATGAATTATGCTGGTTGTTTAAGTGTGCAGGTATCACAACTGAACAGGTGAAGAATAAGTTATTCTCCATATCCTTGGAGACATGGTATAAGCTGCTAAAGAATGGACAATCCATGGAATGGGAGGAGATGGCATCTCTCTTTTACTCTAAATTTTATCCTCCCAGTGAAATCCAAAAGGATAGAAGTCTTATATATAACTTTTGGCCTCTTGATGGAGAAAGTACAGCTCAAGCTTGGGGGAGATTGAAGTTGCTAATGCTTAAATGTCCTATTCATGAACTCCCTAACAATATTATTCTCAATAACTTTTATGCTAGGATTTCTCTTCATGTTAAAGGTTTATTAGATGCTTCTTGTGCTGGATCATTCACAAGTATGAAGGAAGAAGCTAAATGGGATCTTTTAGACCGTATTCAAGATAATACCGAGGCTTGGGAGAATGACAAGGGAAGAAAGTCGGGTATAAACTATGATTATGAGTGCATTAAATCTTTTATGGGAACTAATAACTTCTGTGATATTAGCAATAAGTTTGGCCTTGATTCTCAAGTTCTTGCAGAATGTTTTAATGCTTTTGCCTCTTATATTGAGATTCCCAAGAAAGAGTGGGACAAGTACCATGCTCCTTATAAAGACATTGTTACCCACGTTCCTGCCAGTATAGAGGTTTGTACTGTTGATCCTATTTTGCCTAAACCTTATGTTGAGAATATCCCTTTTCCCTCCAAGGTAAGGGAACACTCTATTTTGGCTAATGTGGTTAGAAAAAGCGCAAAGAAAATTGTAGGTTCCGATGAGCTTATTGATATCGAGCTTGTGGTAGCTATTGTGAAAGATCTTGTCACTAGAAATATAGAGGATGAGTATATTGTCTTATGTGAAGACGCTTCTAATATTATCTCTCATCCTAGTAAGGCTAGAAAAGCTAGTGTTCATGTGCTCTCTGTTAAAATTGGTGATCATTGCTACTATGGTTTATGTGATATTGGTGCTAGTTCTAGTGTTATTCCTTATGAGCTTTACAGGGAAATTATGCATGAGATTGGTCCTTGTGAGCTTGAAGACATTGATGTGGTTATTCACCTTGCCAATAGAGAGCAAGTTTGCCCCCATTGGTATTGTAAGAGATGTGGATGTCCTTTCTGGTAAGATTAAATATCCTGCTGATTTTCTAGTACATGGTAAAGAAGCTAGTAAAACCTATCCTATCATCTTTGGTAGACCATTCCTTAATACTTGTGGGGCTATCATAGATTGTAGGGAAGGAAAAAGTTTTGACTAAGTTTGCTGCATAAACTTATGAGTTTAATTTTCCAAATTTGCCAAAACCCCTTATGAAAATGAATTACCTGATGAGGATTTCAAGGTTGAACAACTGTCTGCTATTTCTCTTGCTCCTAATAATGCTTTGCAGCAGTTCATGGAAGATCATGAAAGTGATGCCTTTATGAAGGAAAGAAAAGAGATTGATGAGGTTTTCCTTCGTCGGCCTAAGTTACTTAAGCATAATTTACCTATGGAAGATTTGGGTACCACAGTACCACCCAAAGGGGATCCTGTTTTTGAATTAAAAACTTTACCTGATGATCTTAAATATGTTTATCTTGATGATAAGAAGATATATCCTGTTATTATTAGTTCTAAACTTTTAGGGAAGGAAGAAGAAAGGCTATTGGAGGTATTGAAGAAGCACCGAGGAGCTATGGGTTATACTCTTAATGATTTAAAAGGAATTTCTCCCACTATATGTCAGCATGCTATTAATATTGAGCCCAATGCAAAACCAGTTGTTGAGAACCAGCGCCGTCTAAAATCCTAAAATGAAGGAAGTGGTAATAAATGAGGTATTAAAACTCTTTGATGGTGGTATTATTTATCCTATTGCTGATAGTCAATGGGTTAGCCTTGTTCATTGTGTTCCCAAGAAAGGGGAATTACTATTGTGCCTAATGAGGATAATGAGCTTATACCCCAGTGAGTACTGGTTGGGTATAGAATGTGCATTGATTTTAGAAAGATTAATAAAGTTACTAAGAAAAATCATTATCCTTTGCCCTTTATTGATCAAATGCTTGAGAGGTTGTCCAAAAAGACTCACTTTTGCTTTCTTGATGGTTATTCTGGGTTTTCTCAAATCACCGTGAAAGCACAGGACCAGGAGAAAACCACTTTCACTTGTCCTTATGGTACTTATGCTTATAGGTGTATGCCTTTGGTTTATGTAATGCTCCTTCTACCTTTCAGAGATGTATGTCTACTATCTTTCATGGTTTTTCTGAAGAAATTGTGGAGGTTTTCATGGACGATTTTTCTGTCTATGGAACTTATTTTGATAAATGTTTGCACAACCTTGATAAAGTTTTGCAGAGATGTGAAGAAACCAACCTTGTTCTTAACTGGGAGAAATGTCATTTCATGGTTAATGAAGGAATTGTTCTTGGACATAAGATCTCTGAAAGAGGTATTGAAATTGACAGAGCCAAAATTGAAGCAATTGAGAAGATGCCTTGTCCTAGGGATATCAAAGATATTCGTAGTATCCTTGGTCATGATGGTTTCTATAGGAGATTTATTAAAGATTTCTCCAAAATTTCAAAGCCCCTTACTAATCTTCTTCAAAAAGATGTACCTTTTGTTTTTGATGATGATTGTAAGGAAGCTGTTGAAACTTTGAAGAAAGCTTTATCAACTGCTCCTATAATCCAACCACCTGATTAGAGTTTACCTTTTGAAATCATGTGTGATGCTAGTGACTTTGTTGTGGGTGCTGTCCTTGGACAACGTGTTGACAAGAATTTGAATGTTATTCATTATGATAGCAAGACTCTAGATGCTGCTCAAAAGAATTATGCTAGTACTGAAAAGGAGTTCTTAGTTGTAATCTTTGCTTGTGATAAGTTTAGACCTTATATTGTTGATTCTAAGGTTACTATTCATACTGACCATGCAGCTATTAAGTACCTTATGACAAAGAAGGACGCTAAGCCTAGGCTTATAAGGTGGGTGTTGCTTTTGCAAGAGTTTGATCTGCATATTGTGGATAGGAAAGGTGCTGATAATCCTGTTGCTGATAATTTATCTCGTTTGGAAAACATTTCTTTTGACCCTTTGCCTGTTAATGATAATTTTCCAAATGAGCAGTTAGCTGCAATAAGGGTAAGTCCACATGAGAATCCTTAGTATGTTGATTATGCTAACTTTATTGTTTCCAAGTATTTGCCTCCATCCTTTACAGCCTAGCAAAGAAGGAAATTCTTCTATGATCTAAGGCATTACTTTTGGGATGACCCACACCTATATAAGGAAGGAGTAGATGGCATTATGAGAAGATGTGTTCCAGAATTTGAACAACAAGAGATATTGAGAAAATGTCATGGCAGTGCTTATGGAGGACATCATGCTGGGGATAGGACTACACAGAAGGTTTTACAATCTGGATTTTATCGGCCTACTCTTTTTAAAGATGTAAAGAAGTTTATCTTATCCTGTAATGAATGCCAACGAGTAGGTAACATCTCTAGACGGAATGAAATGCCTATGAATTATTCTCTTGTTATTGAACCTTTTGATTGTTGGGGATTTGACTTTATCGGGCCATTTCCTCCTTCAAAAGGGTATACTCATATTCTTGTTGTTGTTGACTATGTTACAAAGCGGGTAGAAGACATACCTACAAGCGATGCTGATGGTAAGATCTCTTTGAAAATTCTCAAAGATGTCATTTTTCCTAGGTTCGGTGTACCTAGATATCTCATGAATGATGGAGGCTCCCATTTTATTCATGGGGGTTTTAGAAAAACTCTCGCTAAGTATGATGTAAACCACAGAATAGCTTCAGCTTATCACCCCCAAACTAGTGGGCAAGTAGAACTTTCCAATAGGGAAATTAAATCTATCTTGCAGAAGACTGTCAATAGGTCTAGAAAAAATTGGGCTAAAAATTTGAATGACGCTTTGTGAGCTTATAGAACTGCTTATAAAAATCCTATGGGGATGTCTCCTTACAAAATGTTCTATGGGAAAGCTTGTCACTTGCCTTTATAATTAGAACACAAAGCTTATTGGGCAGTGAAAGAGTTGAATAGAGATTTTAGACTTGCTGGTGAGAAAAGACTGCTCGATTTAAGTAATCTCGATGAGTGGAGAGTGGAAGCTTACGAAAATGCTAGGCTCTTTAAGGAAAAAATAAAAAGATGGCATGATAGGAGAATTCTCAAAAGGGAGTTCCATGTTGGTGAGAAAGTTCTTTTGTATAGGTCTCGTCTCAGATTTTTTGCAGGGAAACTACTCTCCAAATGGGAAGGACCTTTTGTTATCAAGGAAGTGTACCATTCAGGTGCCATCAAAATCTCTTCTTTGAAGGATGACACAACACAGGTGGTTAATGGTCAAAGACTAAAACATTATATTTTTGGATATTATTACAATGAAGAAGTGGATGTCATTCAAATGGCTACTCTGGAAGAATTTATCAAGAACCAAACACCAGAAACTGCAGAGTTCGTCTTTGAATAGGTAAAAGTGGTGAAAACAAAAGGTTCGTGAAACTCCAATCTTTTTATATTTTTGATGTTTTTAATACATAAGGGAAGTTACGGGATGAAACTGAAGAGGAAATGGATCCCGGGGTGGACAAACCCACCCCAGGCGCTGTAACATCCTAATTTCAGCAACCCTAATTTAATGTCAAAAAGGCAAAAATCAGGGGGAACAAAAACTTTTTCTTGCATTGTTTGCTTACTTGTTTGCTTGTGTTCAAGCAACTTCTTGTGTATTAGTTGTGTGCTCCTCATCTCAACACTAGCTTGCAAAAACTATTTTACAAAAGATATGTCTTGGCTCATCTTTCATATTCTCAAATGTTCTGGTATTCCAAAACCTGAGCCAAGATGACTTTGACACAACCAAATACTTTACTATCTTCTATTGCCAAAAATATGGAGACCTATATATATTAGCTCCTTATGTTTTCAAGACAAAACTTCAACTACCCTTATCTCTAGGTTTTCCCAAAACCTTTATTAAAAACTTTTCATCTCAATCTTGGTAGAGATACCAAGATGGTACTTATCTTACTTCAAAACTAAACCCCTTTCAACATACCCATCCTTACCTCAAGCCAGGCTTGATGGTAACCCTAGTAGTAGTTAGATAAGTTAAGATGAATTGCCTTGAGCTGTTGTCTGATGAATTGCCTTGATCTGCTGATTACCTTGTTTGCCTAGGAACTAGATTGAGATAATCTAGTAGCTCATCCTTTAGGACCTAATACTTGCTTGGGATCATCAAGCCCTAGCAAGCCTCCCACTCTGGATCCATCCTAAGCCACTCAAGTGATCATCTCATCTCCTGCATATCTCAAACTAGCGATAATCCCTTCTGAGGATTTCCAACTTAAGAAAGACCCAATCTCAGCATGGATAATATCTACTTATCCATCACATCAACATCCTCCATATGAGTTTGGAACTTAGCATCCTCTCAAAATCATCTACATTTACACTCTAGTCAAAATCCCCAAATCTGCCAAGATGGCTAAGTCTGGATTTCTTATCTGGATACCATTTTTGGAGCTCTACCTTTTCCAACCTATGTGCATTCTTGAGAATGTACTTGAACCACCTTGTAGTACATCATTAGTACTACCAAAGACCACTCTTGCCCTTGGCTAATCCATTCTATCTCCCACTCATCCATGATGGTTTTATAGTCAAGATAATACTCTTTTCTGCAAATCTTATCATCTTGCCTACTTTGGCAAAAGCTCACGTCTATGTGCCACCTCCCCTTGCACAACTCGTTGCATGGTTAGGACCTACTAACCATGGTCTATCAACTCCCACTTCACGTGTTTCCATTGGAGCCTTGTGCTTCCTAAACCCCCATGGTTTAGGAGGCTACCTGATGTATCTGCTATGGCAGCCTTATTTTCAACAAAGTTTGCCAGCTCTCCAATACCACCTCAAAACCAACCAAGCCTAACTCTTGCTTCCATGATCATCTATATGGCATGGTCTATCCATCCATATACTCCTTGTACCAAGGTGAGCTCTGAGCTCCCTAATCCAACCTTGTTTAGATGGCATCAGAATAACAAAACCCAAATCCCTCAGAAATCTAGTTTTCTTTTCTTTTCACCACTTCTCTTCAAAACCAAGGTTTATCTTGATTCCTACATAAAGTTTACCTCATTTACCTTGTATATAAGCATCCCCAAATAATTCCCCCAATTATTTGGATTATTAAACTATTTTAGTTCCTTATCTTGCAAATTTCTCAAAACCCATGTCTATAAAGGCAAGTTTGTTTTTCTCCAAATAACCTTGCCAACTTAAGGCACATTTGAGGCCTACTCATCATATCCCATCTTGCCAACTCAAAAATAAATATTTTTGAGATTCCTTATTATTTATTTTTGCCCTTTTTCCTAAATGGCAGAAATAAGAAATAATTCACCAAAAATACTTTTACAGCTCAATAAATCCCAATAAAATTCTCCAATGTGTGCTATGGTATTTAGGACCATACCCCATCAAAAACTAAGCTTTCCCAATGTGAATATATCATTCTTGCTTCCACAATCTACTTCAGCACTTTTTGAAAAAGTGCCTTTAAATGGGATTATAAGGATCAGAAAAATCACATTTAAATCATGGAGAGATTATCTAACCTATACCATCTACCAGTACCATTTATACACTTTGTCCAATGCAAGTTCTACAACTTCCTTCACAAACCTAACAATGATCAACTTTGCCAAAATAATCAAACTTGTTTCAAACCCCAATCAAACCAACTCCAATCTTCCCTAGTACTACTCCACAGCAGCACACACATCCCTCTGGTCGACCTGCATTGTAGCATGGCCACACACCCTTTGTCCCACATGTTTGTTTATGAGGGAGACAAAGGCAAGGTCTTGTCTAAACAACTCCCTTACTCCTTGCAGCCCTCCCACTCCCTCTCTGCTCCATGCACGACCACAAGAACCCCGACACCTCACCCCTCAGCACCCAATGGGAAGGCCATGGACTAGATCCATGCTCCTCCATGAGCCACACCCCCATAGACCACTCCCTCTTGGTATATAATGCCCAAAGGCCACCCATCACTCCCCTCTCTGCCTCATTTGCCCCCTCTCCACCCTCAGTCACTCCCCAGAGCTCCCACTCTCTTCCCCACGCTTTGCTTTGCCCAAGGAATAAGAAGAAAGGAGCTTCGGCCATTTTTCTTCCCGCAAGCACACCTCCCTCCCTCGAGCTCCCCTCCCTCTGCATGTCACCCTAAAGTGATCCCCTCTTCTTTCTCTATCTGACCATGCCCTTGTCTTTGCCCAGGACCCCCTGCAGCGTCGCCTAGGACGAGCTCCGGCGAGATCCGCTTCGGCCACCATCGTGCGAGCTCCCTCCTGACGACCAACCACCTCGTACCGACCATCTCCGGAGTCGCCGTTGTCAACCGCGTTGCCTCGTCGCCCCCACGACCTTCCCCGATCCCTCGGTGGGCTCCCCCGCCTCCTCCCTGACCCAGCTAGGGTTTCTCTTGCCGGCGAGCCCATCCCGCGAGGACGACGCCCCTCGTCTGTCAGATCTCTCTAGATCCGACAGCGGGGAGAGCTCGATACCCCTTCGCCTCGTGGGCCAGCAGCTGGGCCTTGGCCGTGTGAGCGCCGCCCGCGTGTGCTCTGTCACCGCTGGGCCGAATCCTCCTGGACGGCCCACTCCGCTAGCAGATCTAGCCCGTTGGCCCCAACCCCTTTTTCTTTTCTGTAAAATATCAGATCTGAGATTTAGCACTTGGTTTAAATCCAAATAAAAATGTAAAATCCCGCAAAACCTCATATCTAAATTTCCTCGGGTGTCTGGGTGATTTCCCTAACTTGCAGACCAACTTCTACACCAAAATATTGTATAGATTTAAATATGATAAATCAAATGCCAAGATCTGTCCAACACCCTAAATAATTTCTCTAGTAAGTTTGGTATATTCAAATGGACTAAATCCATTTGTTTCTGGAAGGTACTAACCATACCTTCCAACTCCCACAAGCCCCATAGTCACTTGCTTCCTAGGTTGCCTTTGGTAAAAATATCAAAAACAAATATTTTTGTTCCTTTAGGAATTTCTCTAGGTCAAACCACATGGGGTTCTGACCTAATTCCAACTCCTAGCAAACACACATAACCATATCCTTCAGAAATCCAGAAGCCCATAATTTTATTAGCCTCTGGTGAATTTTAGTGAATTAAACTCTTCTGTGCATGGTTTAATTACTAATAAAATCATTGCAGTAGTTATGTAACTCCAAAAAGGTTGATTCCAATTTCTACAGAAAGGTACTCTCAGTACCTAGCATGTTTCCTTGGAATCAACTAAAAGTCTTCTGTGAAATAAATCCAATGAAAAAGAGAAATCCTGTCGAGTACTGACTTTGGGAATTTCTCAAGGGTAATATGGTAATTGTTTTGAGGTGATTCCAACGCCTCTTGATTCAGTCCATCAAATAATACTTAATCATCCAAGGAAATATTTTTTGGAACTTCAGAGAAATTCTGGTGAATTATTTCCTTAAACTAGAGTTATATCCACTATAAAATCCATTATAAATCAAGGGAAATTGATAAAATAGTGAAACCACTTTTGTTGGCTTCATTTCATCAATACCCACCTGATGGTATCATTTCCACATAATGGTATCATACAGATCATGTACTTGACCAAAATCCTCCCTTAGTTACTTCCTAGACATTAAGTCAAAAGGGAAGCCTCCTCCCTAAAGTCTCCTAATCATCTCATACTCCAATCAAGTCAAACCTCCAACATCATACTGCCTCATATCATGATTTTATCCTTATCTTGCTGTATGGTTTGGTGTTTGTATGCTTCATATTGATTGGTGTATTGTTTGCTTGCATGTATGCTCGATAACGGCCATAGTTGCGATTATGTGACGCCGAGAAGAAGGAAGGATCCGGATTATCTTTATTATTATTATTGGTATTCTGGTTATCTAACGCCATCAAGGGACTTCACGCTGGTCACAGGAAAGCCACCATTCCTGAACTCCTATACTGCCCTACTTCTGTTTAGTAACTGTTTTATATCTCGTTTGTAAATTGCATGAAAACAGACATGGTTTGTTTCAAATGAAAAGACGTGAGTAACTTGGCTCCTCCAAGTTACGAATAAGTGTCCATTGGACACCTACCCTATGTAATCAACTAAAAGTCTTCTGTGAAATAAATCCAATGAAAAAGACAAATCGTGTCCAATACTGCCTTTGGGAATTTCTCAAGGGCAATCTGATAATTGTTTTGAAGTGATTCCAACGCATCTTGATTCAGTCCATCAAATACTACTTAATTATCTAAGGAAATAATTTTTGGAACTCCAGAAAAGTTCTGGTGAATTATTTCCTTAAACTAGAGTTATATCCACTATAAAATCCATTATAAATCAAGGGAAATTGATAAAATAGTGAAGCCACTTTTGTTGGATTCATTTCATCAATACCCATCTGATGGTATCATTTCCACATAATGGTATCATACAGATCATGCCCTTGACCAAAAACCTCCCTTAGTTACTTCCTAGACATTAAGTCAAAAGGGAAGCCTCCTCCCTAAAGTTTCCTAATCCTCTCCTACTCCAATCAAGTCAATCCACCAACATCCTACTGCCTCATATCATGATTTTATCCTTATCTTGTTGTATGGTTTGGTGTTTGTATGTTTATATTGATTGGTGTATTGTTTGCTTGCATGTATGCTCGATAACGGCCATAGTTGCGATTATGTGACGCCGAGAAGAAGGAAGGATCCGGATTATCTTTATTATTATTATTATTATTGGTATTCTAGTTATCTAACGCCATCAAGGGACTTCACGCTGGTCACAGGCAAGCCACCATTCCTGAACTCCTATACTGCCCTACTTCTGTTTAGTAATTGTTTTATATCTCGTTTGTAAATTGCATGAAAACAGACATGGTTTGTTTCAAATGAAAAGACGTGAGTAACTTGGCTCCTCCAAGTTACGAATAAGTGTCCATTGGACACCTACCCTATGTAGTCCTACTTACACCCCTTAGAACGAGGCTAAGATGAGTAGCGTCTTCCCTCTTGGAGCCCACGGATTTCAACTACAAAAAAACTATTTTGGGTTTTGCCCATCTATAAAGCTATCAAAATAAAACCCTTGGAAAGAGGCATCATTTCCGAGTGGAAGTTTTATCAAAACAAATATAAGGTGGATGAAGAGAAAGATAAGTACAGGAAAGTTAAGTAAAAGAAAGGAAGGGATGTTCTAAGCCAATGTCTGGAACAATTTATCTGTGCAACCACATTACCCCATACGCTGGGGCTTAGCTCATAGTTGTAATCCTTGGCCAGGGCTGATTGTACTTGCTCAACAGGAGAAATCCCTGGAAGCCTGAGTGGACTCTACTCCAGGTCTACGGATTTGGGGCCTCCATCGCCTACTACGGCGGAAGTGTCGGTGCAACAATTGGGTCTCCCGCGGACGGTATGTTTTAGGAGAAGGGAAGGAAGTGGAGTTAACAATTATATATTGCCAAGCCTAGGGTTTGGGTATACGGAAGTGCTACAGGGAGGACTAAGGCTATAGTGCCGCATATATGTTCCGGGGAGAACAAACCCAAAAGGAAAAGCCGCCTTTTCTAGGGATGGACAAATGAAAATCTAAGTTTGGTTATCCGAACCCCCGTCTATAGTGTGTAGCGGGCCGTGGTTAAATCCCGGCGGATGTATTGATTCTTATGGGTAAAGTGCACAACCTCTGCAGAGTGTGATCTATTTGAATAGTCGTGTCCACGGACAAGGACGGTTGGAATGGCAAGTGCTAGGAGTACCCTTAGGTTAAGTGGTGATAAAATAAAGGATGTGACTTGGTCACGAGGAAAGATAAAGAATAAGTTGGTTTTGACCAGAGATGGTTGATAAGGTTTTAAAAAGGGTTTTACAACAAAATGTTTTCTAAACCTTTTTAATAAGGATGTGGAGATGTCCAGATTTTCAAAAAGGAGACATGATTTCCAAAAACTCTTTTTCAACAAAGATATAGCGATGCCATTGTTAGGTATTTTCAAAAACAACCATAGTGTAGAGCTTTCTCGCCACAACCAGAATATGCATGTTTTCCCTTACCCGTGTCTCGGTGGTTTGCGAGTACATTCAATGTACTCACCGACATTGTCCCTGGCTATTTACTTGGCCAGATTGCAGATGATAAGAAGCGACGAAGGTGCTGACTTCTATGCGAGCTAGGTCGTCTTCCCAGTCAGTTGCCTGTAGGTTAAGGCACGGGCTCTCTATGAAGACTTCCGCTATTTATGTTGTAATCGCCATAAAGGCCTCCTTGTAAGTTGTTGTATTCGTTAATATAAGGATGATGTAATGATACTTGTCGGTTATGCTCACGGCTCACTGATCATGGGAACGTGAAATATATGCATAACGGGTATTCTCGGACCGTAAATCCGGGGTGCCATAGACTTGGTATCATAGTCATCCTGACTGTAGGAGACCTTAGTTAGCATGGACGTTAGACAGGACTATCATATTTATGAAAACACAAGTTTTCGAAAACTATTTTCCTCAAAAGCTTTTCGAAAGATTGCTTATCTCATCTTCTCTAATTAAACAATTTGAAAATGAATTACTCTATATCTCGTCTACTTCACCTATTCCGTTTTCACAAAACAGAGTCTGACTTAGAGACTATGAAGATGGAGATCCCGGAACGAAGAGACATCGAGACAGGCAAAGCAAAGAAGCTACCAACAACGTCAGACACTACAAGATCGCCCCACAAACGGAGTCCTTCATCGCCCCCAATCACGTACGGCGCCGATGACAAAAGATAACAAGACAGAAGTCAAAGACCCGTAACGTCCGTACCTAGGACTAGCATCACTAAGATAGGATTCCCCTTATGGCGTGTAGTCACCCCTTAGTTTTGTAGTATGATTTGTTTGCTTGTCATGTGCGTGTTTGATGCTTGGAATGTGATTGTTTGTCTGCCTAGGATCATCTAATCCTAAAACTCTGACCACCTTCTGACATGTCCCGATGCTAACCCTTGAAACCTCCTAATCGGAAAACTTCTCCTCAGCAGGATGGCCACCTAAGAAAACCTCGACAAGCCCACGCAAAAAGCCTTTAAGGTGGAAAGACGGTGTCTTTCCACTCAACTCCCATCCACTTAGCTAACCTATCATTGTCAACCACAACTATCCACCCAATAACTCGGAAGACTAACTCCATAGCATCTTTCCCTCTGCAGACAAAGACCCTTCTCCACCAAATATGGCACCCTCCCGTTCTGAAAGCATCATCGTAGGCGAAAGTTTCTGGCCCTTTGAAGAGCAACTTCATGAGCTACTGAAGATCGTCCATCGTCTCCAACCCAAGATCGAAGGAACTGAGCTCCCTCGCAACAATTCAAGCATAGCTCAGTGGGTTATCAAGGCCACCATTCCGGCATATGAGAACGACCCAGACCCCATCATCTTCACCTTCATAGACCACAACTGGGTAGATGGAGTCGTGCGAGTAATACAACAGATCATGGCACGCCTCTGCAAGATCCATGAAGAAGAGCTGAAGGATACCCCTTATCACTTGTTAGGGAAGCGCGACAAGTATGGGCTTCCCACCGAATCCTTCCTTACTTGCTGCATTGGAAGTCATCTCGAGAACATGGAATTTCTCCTACAATGCCATCAAGAAGATATCGACAAGACCCGCCATCAGAACATCCTCATGCAGATGGACCTTGCCATATTACAAAACCCGGGAGAAGAGTCTACAAGCCGCCAACGCTCGCCTGGAAAGAAGAGTGGCTGCTTTAATCTTGGAAGGTGTCAACTCCGAGACGGAGAATGAGGAGTTGTCCTTCTATGAGTACCAACCCATCTTCCCACTGCCCCAAGATGTACCAGGACCCTCCACCCGCCTTCCCGAAGTTGAAGATGAAGCCAAAGAGGATTCCCCTAGATCATCCACCAGCGACAACTAGCCTAGAATGGTACCGATGTATCGTAGTACCTATGTAACGCCCTAAGACCTGTTTTGTGAAACTCTAAAGTGCCTTGTCATCATGCGTCACCGACCTGTTTTGTAACCCCTTGAGTACCTCCGCCACCGACCGGTTTGAACCTACTTAATATATGGATGTCATGCAAGCATGATATCCTTCTTTGCATGTTTTACCCACAACGTTGCATCAGACCAAACCCCCATAGTTTTGCTCTAAGGGGGAAAGACGTCTTTCCCATCCCAAAACTCGATAGACCCCGGAAATTGATCCCTAGTAGCACTAAGCAAGGACCAGAACTCCAAAACCCAAGTTGTGGACCCTGCAAGAAGAACGACCATCGGCGCGTCTCTAAAATCGGGAGATACTTCAAGAAGGTCCTCCACTCCAAAGGTCGGCTGTCCAGCCAGCATCCCGGTGTATCAAGATCATGAAGGAAGAAGATCCAACTCGTCGTCTCGCTTCAAGAAGGAAGTACCCCGTCGACGTTAAACTTACCTAGACTTGTCCTAAGGGGAAAACACTCCGTCTTTTCCACTCACTTTCTCCAAACACCCAAACTCGAAGCCACTCTGCTCTGAGCCATAGCTGACCCCACCTACTCGTTAGAAGACCTGCTAACATTTCATACCTCCCTTCCCTGAAATTATTAAGCGGATGTTATTACCCCAACCCTACTCCTCCCTAATCTCGGGACGAGATTATTTTAAGGGGCAAAGGTCTGTAACATCCCAATTTCAGCAACCCTGATTTAATGCCAAAAAGGAAAAAAATCAAGGGGAACAAAAACTTTTTCTTGCATTGTTTGCTTACTTGTTTGCTTGTGTTCAAGCAACTGCTTGTGTATTAGTTGTGTGCTCCTCATCGCAACACTAGCTTGCAAAAACTATTTTACAAAAGAGATGTCTTTGCTCATCTTTCATATTCTCAAATGTTCTGGCATTCCAAAACCTGAGCCAAGATGACTTTGACACAACCAAATACTTTACTAGCTTCTATTGCCAAAACTATGGAGACCTATATATATTAGCTCCTTATGCTTTCAAGACAGAACTTCAACTACCCTTATCTCTAGGTTTTCCCAAAACCTTTATTAAAACCTTTTCATCTCAATCTTGGTAGAGATACCAAGATGGTACTTATCTTACTTCAAAACTAAACCCCTTTCAACATACCCATACTTAACTCAAGCCAGGCTTGATGGTAACCCTAGTAGTAGTTACATAAGTTAAGATGAATTGCATTGATCTGTTGTCTGATGAATTGCCTTGATCTGTTGATTGCCTTGTTTGCCTAGGAACTAGATTGAGCTAATCTAGTAGCTCATCCTTTAGGACCGAATCCTTGATTGGGATCATCAAGCCCTAGCAAGCCTCCCACTTTGGATCCATCCTAAGCCACTCAAGTGATCATCTCATCTCCTGCTTATCTCAAACTAGGGATAATCCCTTCTGAGGCTTTCCAACTTAAGAAAGACCCAATCTCAGCATGGATAATATCTACTTATCCATCACATCAACATCCTCCATATGAGTTTGGAACTTAGCATCCTCTCAAAATCATCTACATTTACACTCTAGTCAAAATCCCCAAATCTGCCAAGATGGCTAAGTCTGGATTTCTTATCTGGATACCATTTTTGGAGCTCTACCTTTTCCAACCTATGTGCATTCTTGAGAATGTACTTGAACCACCTTGTAGTACATCATTAGTACTACCAAAGACCACTCTTGCCCTTGGCTAATCCATTCTATCTCCCACTCATCCATGATGGTTTTATAGTCAAGATAATACTCTTTTCTGCAAATCTTATCATCTTGCCTACTTTGGCAAAAGCTCACGTCTATGTGCCACCTCCCCTTGCACAACTCGTTGCATGGTTAGGACCTACTAACCATGGTCTATCAACTCCCACTTCACGTGTTTCCATTGGAGCCTTGTGCTTCCTAAACCCCCATGGTTTAGGAGGCTACCTGATGTATCTGCTATGGCAGCCTTATTTTCAACAAAGTTTGCCAGCTCTCCAATACCACCTCAAAACCAACCAAGCCTAACTCTTGCTTCCATGATCATCTATATGGCATGGTCTATCCATCCATATACTCCTTGTACCAAGGTGAGCTCTGAGCTCCCTAATCCAACCTTGTTTAGATGGCATCAGAATAACAAAACCCAAATCCCTCAGAAATCTAGTTTTATTTTATTTTCACCACTTCTCTTCCAAACCAAGGTTGATCTTGATGCTTACATCAAGTGTACATCATTTACCTTGTATATAAGCATCCCCAAATAATTCCCCCAATTATTTGGATTGTTAAACTATTTTAGTTCCTTATCTTGCAAATTTCTCAAAACCCTTGTCTATAAAGGCAAGTTTGTTTTTCTCCAAATAACCTTGCCAACTTAAGGCACATTTGAGTCCTACTCATCATATCCCATCTTTCCAACTCAAAAATAAATATTTTTGAGATTCCTTATTATTTCTTTTTGCCCTTTTTCCTAAATGGAAGAAACAAGAAATAATTCGCCAAAAATACTTTTACATCGCAATAAATCCCAATAAAATTCTCCAATGTGTGTTATGGTATTTAGGACCATACCCCATCAAAAACTAAGCTTTCCCAATGTGAATATATCATTCTTGCTTCCACAATCTACTTCAGCACTTTTTGAAAAAGTGCCTTTAAATGGGATTATAAGGATCAGAAAAATCACATTTAAATCATGGAGAGATTATCTAACCTATACCATCTACCAGTACCATTTATACACTTTGTCCAATGCAAGTTCTACAACTTCCTTCACAAACCTAACAATGATCAACTTTGCCAAAATAATCAAACTTGTTTCAAACCCCAATCAAACCAACTCCAATCTTCCCTAGTACTACTCCACAGCAGCACACACATCCCTCTGGTCGACCTGCATTGTAGCATGGCCACACACCCTTTGTCCCACATGTTTGTTTATGAGGGAGACAAAGGCAAGGTCTTGTCTAAACAACTCCCTTACTCCTTGCAGCCCTCCCACTCCCTCTCTGCTCCATGCACGACCACAAGAACCCCCAGCACACTCCCCACCGCCCTCAGCACCCAATGGGAAGGCCATGGACTAGATCCATGCTCCTCCATGAGCCACACCCCCATAGACCACTCCCTCTTGGTATATAATGCCCAAAGGCCACCCATCACTCCCCTCTCTGCCTCATTCGCCCTCTCTCCACCCTCAGTCACTCCCAGAGCTCCCACTCTCTTCCGCATGCTCTGCTTTATCCAAGGAAGAACAAGAAAGGAGCTTCGGCCATTTTTCTTCCCTCAAGCACACCTCCCTCCCTCAGCTCCCCTCCATCTACATGTCACCCTATAGTGATTCCCTATTCTTTCTCTATCTGACCATGCCCTTGTCTTTGCCCAGGACCCCCTGCAGCGTCGCCTAGGACGAGCTCCGGTGAGCTCCACTTCGGCCACCATCGCGCGAGCTCCCTCCCGATGACCAACCACCTCGTGCCGACCATCTCCGGAGTCGCCGACGTTAACCGCGTCGCCTCGTCGCCTCCCACGACCTTCCTTGAGCCCTCGGTGAGCTCCCCCACCTCCTTCCTGACCCAGCTAGGGTTTCTCTCACCGGCGAGCCCGTTTCGCGAGGACGACGCCCCTCGTTCGTTAGATCTCTCCAGATCCGACGGTGGGGAGAGCTCGATACCCCTTCGCCTCGCGGGCCAGTAGCTGGGCCTTGGCCGTGTGAGCGCCGCCCGCGTGCGCTCCGTCGCCGCTAGGCCGAATCCTCCCGGATGGCCCACTCCGCTAGCAGATCTAGCCTGTTGGCCCTAGCCCCTTTTTCTTTTCTATAAAATATCAGATCTGAGATTTAGCACTTGGTTTAAATCCAAATAAAAATGTAAAATCCCGCAAAAACCTCAGATCAAAATTTCCTTAGGTGCCTAGGTTATTTCCGTAACTTGCTGACCAACTTCTACACCAAAATAATGTATAGATTTAAATATGATAAATCAAATGCCAAGATCTATCCAAAACCCTAAATAATTTCTCCAGTAAGTTTGGTATATCCAAACGGACTAAATCCTTTTGTTTCTGGAAGGTGCTAACTATACCTTCCAACTCCCATAGGCCCCTTAGTCACTTGCTTCCTAGGTTGCCTTTGGTAAAAATATCAAAAACAGATATTTTCTTCCTTTAGGAATTTCTCTAGGTCAGACCACATGGGGTTCTGACCTAATTCCAACTCCCAGCAAACACACATAACCATAGCCTTCATAAATCTAGAAGTCCATAATTTTATTAGCCTCTAGTGAATTTTAGTGAATTAAACTCTTCTATGCATGGTTTAATTACTAATAAAATCACTGCAGTAGTTATGTAACTGCAAAAAGGTTGATTCCAATTTCTGCAGAAAGGTACTCTCAGTACCTAGCATGTGTCCTTGTAATCAACTAAAAGTCTTCTGTGAAATAAATCCAATGAAAAAGACAAATCGTGTCCAATACTGCCTTTGGGAATTTCTCAAGGGCAATCTGGTAATTGTTTTGAAGTGATTCCAACGCATCTTGATTCAGTCCATCAAATACTACTTAATTATCTAAGGAAATAATTTTTGGAACTCCAGAAAAGTTCTGGTGAATTATTTCCTTAAACTAGAGTTATATCCACTATAAAATCCATTATAAATCAAGGGAAATTGATAAAATAGTGAAGCCACTTTTGTTGGATTCATTTCATCAATACCCATCTGATGGTATCATTTCCACATAATGGTATCATACAGATCATGCCCTTGACCAAAAACCTCCCTTAGTTACTTCCTAGACATTAAGTCAAAAGGGAAGCCTCCTCCCTAAAGTCTCCTAATCCTCTCCTACTCCAGTCAAGTCAAACCTCCAACATCCTACTGCCTCATATCATGATTTTATCCTTATCTTGCTGTATGGTTTGGTGTTTGTGCGCTTCATATTGATTGGTGTATTGTTTGCTTGCATGTATGCTCGATAACAGCCATAGTTGCGATTATGTGACGCCGAGAAGAAGGAAGGATCCGGATTATCTTTATTATTATTATTATTATTATTGGTATTCTAGTTATCTAACGCCATCAAGGGACTTCACGCTGGTCACAGGCAAGCCACCATTCCTGAACTCCTATACTGCCCTACTTCTGTTTAGTAACTGTTTTATATCTCGTTTGTAAATTGCATGAAAACAAACATGGTTTGTTTCAAATGAAAAGACGTGAGTAACTTGGCTCCTCCAAGTTACGAATAAGTGTCCATTGGACACCTACCCTATGTAGTCCTACTTACACCCCTTAGAACGAGGCTAAGATGAGTAGCGTCTTCCCTCTTGGAGCCCACGGATTTCAACTACAAAAAAAACTATTTTGGGTTTTGCCCATCTATAAAGCTATCAAAATAAAACCCTTGGAAAGAGGCATCATTTCCGAGTGGAAGTTTTATCAAAACAAATATGAGGTGGATGAAGAGAAAGATAAGTACAGGAAAGTTAAGTAAAATAAAGCAAGGGATGTTCTAAGCCAATGTCTGGAACAATTTATCCGTGCAACCACATTACCCCATACGTTGGGGCTTAGCTCATAGTTGTAATCCTTGGCCAGGGCTGATTGTACTTGCTCAACGGGAGAAATCCCTGGAAGGCCGAGTGGACTCTACTCCAGGTCTACGGATCTGGGGCCTCCATCGCCTGCTACAGCGGAAGTGTCGGTGCAACAATTGGGTCTCCCGCGGACGGTATGTTTTAGGAGAAGGGAAGGAAGTGGAGTCAACAATTGTATATTGCCAAGCCTAGGGTTTGGGTATACGAAAGTGCTACAGGGAGGACTAAGGCTATAGTGCCGCATATATGTTCCGGGGAGAACAAACCCAAAAGGAAAAGCCGCCTTTGCTAGGGATGGACAAATGAAAATCTAAGTTTGGTTATCCGAACCCCCGTCTATAGTGTGTAGCGGGCCGTGGTTAAATCCCGGCGGATGTATTGATTCTTGTGGGTAAAGTGCACAACCTCTGCAGAGTGTGATCTATTCGAATAGTCGTGTCCACGGACAAGGACGGTTGGAATGGCAAGTGCTAGGAGTACCCTTAGGTTAAGTGGTGATAAAATAAAGGATGTGACTTGGTCACGAGGAAAGATAAAGAATAAGTTGGTTTTGACCAGAGATGGACGATAAGGTTTTAAAAAGGGTTTTACAACAAAATGTTTTCTAAAACTTTTTAATAAGGATATGGAGATGTCCAGATTTTCAAAAAGGAGACATGATTTCCAAAAACTCTTTTTCAACAAAGATATAACGATGCCATTGTTAGGTCTTTTCAAAAACAACCATAGTGTAGAGCTTTCTCGCCACGGCGAGAATATGCATGTTTTCCCTTACCCTTGTCTCGGTGGTTTGCGAGTACATTCAATGTACTCACCGGCATTGTCCCTGGCTATTTAATTGTCCAGATTGCAGATGATAAGAAGCGATGAAGGTGCTGACGTCTATGCGAGCTAGGTCATCTTCCAAGTCAGTTGCTTGTAGGTTAAGGCACGGGATCTGCGCTGAAGACTTCCGCTATTTATGTTGTAATAGCCATAAAGGCCTCCTTGTAAGTTGTTGTATTCGTTAATGTAAGGATGATGTAATGATACTTGTCGGTTATGCTCACGGCTCACTGATCATGGGAACATGAAATATATGCATAACGGGTATTCTCGGACCATAAATCCGGGGTGCCACAGGCGCGGGCCCAGCCTGGCCGCGCCTGAGGGGATTTGACTCCCCCGAACTCCGTCTCCACTTCGTTTTCATGTCAAAACTTTCCTTATGCATTGAGTCTTCGTAATATATAACCCCCCGGGTTCCCTGAGGTTCTTGCATCGTGTTCTCATCGTGTTTTCGTTTTCGATCTGTTTCTGTCAGGAAAAGTCTCAAATTTGGAGCCTCAATGTCTTCCTCTATACGGGTTGAGGACACCCGCAGGGGAATCCTCCGTGGGTGGTCCAGAGGAAGAAGTTCAAGGCCCTAAAGGATAAGTCAGTCTGGAAGATATCATGGAAGCGTTGGAACAAGAAGTTTTCAGGTACAAGAAGATGACAAAACAAGAAGTGGATGTTATTCACAAGATAAGTTCAGAGCTCATCACCAAGCATGAGAGAGAAGTCGTTGAGCTCCGAGAAGAGATCTTCTCTCTCCATCAGACCACCAATCAATTGCAAGCATAGCTCTATGACATACAAAATCAAAACTGTGAGTATGAGGCTAGATTTGATCGCATTAGCTCTGCTGCTAGTTTCAGTATTGCAGAAACAAAGACACCCTTTTTTTATGGGGAACCATTGCCTTGGAAGTTTGATGATAACAAGAGAACACCATCACCACCAAGGGAGTAATTCGTCATCAAGTTTGGCATCCCCTTGGCTTGTTCCAAGCTTGGGGGAGTGCCGCGGTATCACCACCATTATATTTTATCTTTTACCTTTTTAGTGGATTCATATCTGTGGTAGAGAGGTTATCTTATAGTTTGGTTTGCATGTGGAAGTATCTCTCCTTTAGTTGATTATCTATGTATCCCTTGGTGTGAGTGCCTTTATTGGAATATTAATGAGAAGTCTCATCTTTTACTTTTTGCACTTCTTATTTTTGTTTATAATCTCTATTATATGATGGATCTTGTTGTTCAGTATTGGCACCACTTTGGGATCATCAAGTGGACCTAAATTGGTTTTGGCAAACCGAGTTCTGGTCAGTGGCATTAGTTTGAAAGAAAAGAAAGAAAGAAAAAGCTTACATGTATTTGATATCATTTGTTTTCTTTCTTGTTGGCTCATAAGCTTAGTATTCTTTATTTAAGATTCTTTTGTGTCTTCAAGGAAGATTGCATGTTTGGCTTTATTACTTGTATGTTTGCTTGCTTCTTTCAACTCTCTTGCTTGCTATCCAGCCTTGCTAGCCAAAAACCTGTTTTGAGAAGGCATACTTCTGATGTTTCCAAAACCCTTTGAACCAAAAACCTTTGCCACTCGTGCCCACCATATCTACCTAGTAGCTGTTGCTATTCCTAGCAAATTCTCAAGCTTCATCTACCTTTCGAATTAAAAAGTATTTTGTTATGTGAAAACTAGTTAGTAAAGCTCTCACGAACTTGACGGCACACTTTATTTCTTTGCCCTAATAAACTTGAACCATTGTGTGTTGGAATTATGCCCTAGAGGCAATAATAAAGATGTTATTATTATAATTCTTGTTCATGATAATGTTTATATTCCATGCTAGAACTGTATTAAGCGGAAACTTTAATACTTGTGTGGTTTGTGAACAACACCGTGTCCCTAGTACGCCTCTATGGACTAGCTCATTGATTAATGATGGTTAAGGTTTCCTAACCATGGACATGAGTTGTCGATTAATAATGAGATCATATCATTGGGAGAATGATATGATGGACAGACCCAAACTAAGCGAAGCAATTAGATCGTGTCATCGTGTTCATCTTTGCGAAGCTTTTCCTATGTCAAATATTGTATTCCTTAGACCATGAGATAATACAACTCCCTGGTATCGGAAGAAAGCTTTAAGGTCATCAAACGTCATCCTATGAGAGGGTGATCATAAAGGTGTCTCTCAGGTGATCGAAAAGTACCTGTTGGGTTGTATGTATCGAGATGGGATTTGTCCCTCCCAAGTCGGAGAGATATGCTTCGGGCCCACTCCGTAATCGATATCAACACCGCTTGCAAGCATGTGGTTAAGGAGTTAATCACAAAGTGATATCGGATTACGGAACGAGTAAAGTACTTCGTGAACGAGATTGAACTAGGTATGGCCGGTGACGATCAAATCTCGGGCAAGTAAAATATCGCGATACGAAGGGAATATATATATGGGATTGATTGAATCCGGGCATCGTGGTTCATCCGATATGATCATCGATGAATGTGTGGGAGTCACTATGGGTTTCCGCACCCATGTTGATTATTGATAGAAGATCATGTCGCATATTCTCGAACCGCAGGTCACACATAACGTGTCTCGGCGCTAGGATAGATTGGATTATTGGTTTATGAGTTTTGTTCGAGTCTCGGATGGGATCCGGATATCACGAGAGGTTCCAGAGTGGTCCGAGAATAAGATTCATATAAGGCGTGCAGTTTTGGAGTTGAATTGTTAGGGTTAATCGGTATTGTATGCAAGCTTCTAGAACCTTCCGGAAGGGGACCAACGTGGCCCCACCTTCCGGGAGGGGGCATGGGCCTATGAGGGAGTGCCCTGGCCGCATTGGGCCAGGGGCACAAGGCCCCATAGGGCCCAGCCGGCCAAGGAGGGATAAACCCTAATTGGAGCTTCTAGAAGGGGGGGTTTCCTTGCCCCCCACTCCTCCTCCTTTGGCCGTCGGCCTTGGCTTGGGGGAGGGGCTAGGGTTTCCGCCCACCCCTCTATATAAAGAGGGATGGGGGCACACCCCCCCACACACACACACCTTCCCCTCAAGCCAGTCGCCCTGCTGCCCTCCTCTCTCTCTCCCTCCCGACTGCGTGTAGGCGAAGCCCTGCTGCAGAAACTCTCCACCAATTGCACCGCGTCGTCGCGTTGTAGATCCAATCTATCTCTCCACCATACTTTCTGGACCAAGGAAGGAGGAGACGTCGAGGTGCTGCACGTGTGCATCTCACGGAGGCACCGCCACTTGTGGTGCTAGATCGGATCGAATCGCGAGGAGGAGAAGCGAGTACGACTACATCACCCACGTTAAGCCACGTTCACTGTGCGAATCTTCAAGGGTATGAAGATCTAATCCAATCTCTCTCGTTGATTGCATCTCCTAGATTAGATCTTGGCTTCCCTCTGTTCGCATCCATAGAAAATTTTGATTTACTATGCCGCGAAACCCTTTAGTAGTATCAGAGCTAGATCTATGCGTAGATGTGTTTCACGAGTAGAACGCAACATGGTTGTTGCGGGCGTTGATGTTTTCTGTTGCAAGACTCTTGTTTGTGTTCTTCTTATGACGCGGGATAGTGAGATTGAAGCGGTCCAGGCCAACCTTACGCGACGTCGTTCGCGAGACCGGCTCCGCACTTGACGTGTGGCTTGTTCCACACATGCGGCTGGTGGATGCCTGTTTCTCTCACTATAGTTGTCATGGGATTAACACCGGAGTTTGGCAACCATAATATCACCATTGTGGCTTTCCGTAGGTAAAAATCATTCTTAGCATCGACTCCCATGATCCACGTAAAACATGCAACAACAAAGTAGAGGCGTCTAACTTGTTTTTGCAGGGAGTGTTTTCTGTGATATGGTATGGCCCAAGATGTGATGTGTATAATGTATGCAATGATCATGTTTTGTAATGTTTCACGACTTGCATGTCGATGAGTACACAACCGGCAGGAGCCATATGGTTGTCTTTATAATTGTGTATGACCTGTGTGTCAACTTCTTATACGCCATGTAATAGTTTCACTTTATAGCCATGGTGGAGTGATGGAGATCATGCCGGCACGCACAAGATGGAGATCATTGCGCGAAGATTGGCTATACCATGTCACATAAAGTTATATGCATGTGATGTTTATCCTTTTATGTATCTTATTATGCTTAGATCGCGACGGTAGCATTATAAGATGATTCCTCACTTAAAGATCAAGATAAAACTGTGTTCTCCCCAAGTATGCACCGTTGCGAAAGTTCGTCGTGTCCAAGCATCACGTCATGATCGGGTGCTATAGACTCTACGCTCACATACAACGGGTGCAAGCCAGTTTTGCACACGCGGAAATACTTGGGTCTAACTTGACGAGCCTAGCATGTACAGACATGGCCTCGGAACACATGAACTGAAAGGTTAAACATGAGTCATATGAATGATATGATCGACACTTCGTTGTCCACCATTGAAACCACATCTCTTCTCGTGAAGATCGGATTAGGTGTGGTGAATTTGGATCGTGTTCACTAAACAACTTGAGGGATGTTGAATTTAGTGGGAGTTCATCTAGTAATTTGATTAAAAGTTGAACTAGTTATCATGAACATAGTCTAATTTGTACTTGCAAATACTGTAGATCAAATGGCTAAGTCCAACTTCAACTTCAACGTTTTTGCTGAGAAGGAAAAGCTTAGAAACAATGGGTCTAACTTCACCAACTGGTACCGCAATCTGAGAATCATTCTCTCTGGCGGTCAAAAGGACTATGTCCTTGAGAATGCGTTAGGTGACGCCCCTGCTGCTACTGCGCCGGCTGATGAGAAAGCTGTCTATCAGTCGCGCAAAGATGATTATGGTGTGATTAAGAGCACCATGTTGTTTGCTATGGAATCGGACCTTCAAAATCGTTTTGAAGACTATCCCGGGCCCTTTGAGATTCTCGAGGAGCTGAAAACCATGTTTCAGACTCAGGACCGTTCTGAGAGATATGAGATCTCTGAGAAGTTCTTTAACTGCAAGATGGAGGAAGGGAGTTCCGTTAGTGAGAACGCCATTAAGATGCCGGGCTACACTCAACGCCTTGAGCAACTGGACTACAAGATTCCAGAGGAGATCAAGATTGACAGGGTTCTGCAATCACTCCCTCCCAGCTACAAAAGTTTTGTAGTGACTCACAATCAGATTGGTTCCACTGATACGATCACCGAGCTCTTTGCAAAGCTGAAGGCTGCGGAGGTGGACATCAAAAAGGATAATCATGTGTTGATGGTCAACAAGCCCCCCACCTTCAAGAAAGGTAAGGGTGCAAAGAAGCCCTTCAAGAAAGGCGGCGGCAAGCGCGTTGCCCCTGCTGAGAAGAAGCTCAAGTCTGGTCCTAAGCAGGACAGAGTGTTTCTATTGCAAGGACAAGGGTCCTTTGGAAGCGAATGTCCGAAGTACTTAGCGGATAAGAAGGCTAGCACCATCAAAGGTATATTTGATATACATGTTATTGATGTTTTCCTTACTAGCCCTCGTTGTAGTGCCTGGGTATTTGATACCGGTTCAGTTGCTAATATTTGTAACTCGAAACAGGAGCTACGGAATAGACGGCGGCTTGCGAGGGATGAGGTGACGATGCGCGTTGGCAACGGATCAAGAGTTGATGCGATGGCCGTCGGCACGCTCTCCTTAGTTTTACCTTCGGGATTAGTTTTAAACCTTAATAAGTGTTATTATGTGCCTGCGTTGAGCATGAACATTATTTCTGGATCTTGTTTATTGCAAGACGGTTATTCATTTAAATCGGAGAATAATGGTTGTTCTATTTATATGAGTAACATCTTTTATGGTCATGCACCTATTGTGAATGGTTTATTTCTTCTAAATCTCGAAAGGGATGAAACACACATCCATAACATTGAGGCTAAGAGATGCAAAGTAGATAGTGATAATACCACTTATTTGTGGCACTATCGTCTAGGTCATATTGGTGTAAAACGCATGAAGAAACTCCATTCTGATGGACTTTTGGAGTCTCTTGATTTTGAATTTGACACATGCGAACCATGCCTCATGGGCAAGATGATCAAAACCCCGTTCTCCGGTATGATGGAGCGAGCAACGGACTTGTTGGAAATCATACATACCGATGTATACGGACCGATGAGTGTTTCGACGCGCGGTGGATATCGCTATTTTCCCACTTTTACCGATGACTTAAGTAGATATGGGTATATCTATTTAATGAAACATAAATCTGAAACATTTGAAAAGTTCAAAGAATTTCAGAATGAAGTGGAGAACCATCGTAACAGAAAGATTAAGTTTCTACGATCCGATCGTGGAGGTGAATATTTGAGTTATGATTTTCTCACGCATCTTAAAGCAAGCGGAATCGTTTCGCAACTCACGCCACCCGAAACACCACAGCGCAATGGTGTGTCTGAACGCCGGAATCGAACCCTATTAGATATGGTCCGATCGATGATGTCTCTTACTGATTTGTCGTTATCATTTTGGGGTTATGCATTAGAAACCGCTGCATTCACTTTAAATAGGGCACCATCTAAATCCGTGGGGACGACACCGTATGAACTGTGGTTTGGTGCTAAACCTAAGTTGTCGTTTCTTAAAGTTTGGGGATGCGAAGCTTACGTCAAGAAGTTGATGCCAGACAAGCTCGAACCCAAAGCGGAGAAATGCGTCTTTATAGGATACCCTAAGGAAACTATTGGGTATACCTTCTATCACAGAACCGAAGGCAAAGTGTTTGTCGCAAAGAACGGTTCCTTTCTTGAGAAGGAGTTTCTCTCGAAAGAAGCGAGTGGGAGGAAAGTAGAGCTATACGAGGTTATTGAACCTCCTCTTGAATTGGAGAGTAGCGCAGCATGTTCCAGTGTCGCCTGCACCAACGATAGAGGAAGCTAATGACAAGGATCATGAAGCTTCGGACGATCTTTGCATCTTGAGCGTCAGCGTCGACAAGGTCGTGTGCCCCTCCTGAGTGGTAGGGCAACCCTGTCTTGACTGTCTTGTTAGTATAAGACAGTGAACCTACGAACTATGAGGAAGCCATGATGAGCCCAGACTTTGAGAAATGGCTAGAAGCCATGAAATCCGAATTGGGATCCATGAGCGAAAACCAAGTATGGACTTTGGTGGACCCTCCTAGCGACCGAAAGGCCGTTGAGTGCAAATGGATTTTCAAGAAGAAAACAGACGCGGATGGTAATGTTACCGTCTATAAAGCACAGCTTGTCGCGAAAGGTTTTCGACAAGTTCAAGGTGTTGACTACGATGAGACTTTCTCTCCCGTAGCGATGTTTAAGTCCATTCGGGTTTTATTAGCAATTGTTGCGTTTCATGATTATGAAATATGGCAGATGGATGTCAAGACTGCGTTCCTCAATGGCAACATTGATGAAGAGTTGTATACGATGCAACCCGAAGGTTTTGTCGATCCTAAGGATGCTGATAAAGTATGCAAACTTCAGCGTTCCATTTATGGACTGAAGCAAGCATCTCGGAGTTGGAACCTTCGTTTTGATCAAGTGATCAAGAGTTTTGGATTTGTTCCAAATTGCTACGAAGCTTGTATCTACAAGAAAGTGAGTGGGAGCTCGGTGACATTTCTGGTACTATATGTGGATGACATATTGATTATTGGAAATGACATTAACATGCTTAACGATGTGAAGACTTATTTGAACAAGTGTTTTTCAATGAAAGACCTAGGTGAAGCTGCTTATATATTGGGCATCAAAATCTATAGGGATAGACAAAGACGCCTGATAGCTTTAAGCCAGAGTACATACCTAGACAAAGTTCTGAAAAGGTTCAGAATGGATAAGGCAAAGAAAGGTTCAGTGCCTATGTTGTCAGGTAAGATATTGAGCAAGGCTCAATGTCCAGCTACGGTAAATGATAGGGAAGCTATGAGCAAAGTGCCTTATGCCTTGGCCATAGGTTCTATCATGTATGCCATGCTGTGTACTAGACCGGATGTGTCCAATGCTCTTAGTTTGACGAGCGGGTATCAAAGTGATCCAGGAGTGGAACACTGGACAGCCGTGAAGAACATCCTAAAGTACCTAAATAGGACTAAAGAAATGTTCTTAGTCTATGGGGGTGATGAACAGCTCGTCGTAAAAGGTTACGTCGATGCTAGTTTCGACACCGACAAGGATGATTCTAAATCTCAGACAGGATATGTGTATATTTTGAATGGAGGAGCTGTGAGCTAGAGAAACTGTAAGCAAAGCGTGATCGCGGGATCTACAGTAGAAGCAGAATACATGGCTGCTGCAGAAGCGTCAAGTGAAGGAGTTTGGATCAGAAACTTCATCACTGAGCTTGGTGTGGTTCCAAGTGCATTGGACCCACTGGAGATATTGTGTGACAAAACTGGCGCCATAGCACTCGCTAAGGAACCAAGATATCATCCAAAGACCAAGCATATCAACCGCAAGTTTCATATAATCCGAGATTATATAGCAGATGGAGATCTGAAGATTAGCAAAGTACATACAGATCTGAATGTCGCAGATCCATTGACTAAACCTCTTCCACGTGTGAAACATGATCAGCACCTCAGTGCCATGGGTGTGAGATTGTTGCCAAATGTAAACTAGATTATTGACTCTAGTGCAAGTGGGAGACTGTTGGAATTATGCCCTAGAGGCAATAATAAAGATGTTATTATTATAATTCTTGTTCATGATAATGTTTATATTCCATGCTAGAATTGTATTAAGCGGAAACTTTAATACTTGTGTGGTTTGTGAACAACACCGTGTCCCTAGTACGCCTCTATGGACTAGCTCATTGATTAATGATGGTTAAGGTTTCCTAACCATGGACATGAGTTGTCGATTAATAATGAGATCATATCATTGGAGAATGATATGATGGAAAGACCCAAACTAAGCGAAGCAATTAGATCGTGTCATCGTGTTCATCTTTGCGAAGCTTTTCCTATGTCAAATATTGTATTCCTTAGACCATGAGATAATACAACTCCCTGGTATCGGAAGAAAGCTTTAAGGTCATCAAACGTCATCCTATGAGAGGGTGATCATAAAGGTGTCTCTTAGGTGATCGGAAAGTACATGTTGGGTTGTATGTATCGAGATGGGATTTGTCCCTCCCAAGTCGGAGAGATATACTTCGGGCCCACTCGATAATCGATATCAACACCGCTTGCAAGCATGTGGTTAAGGAGTTAATCACAAAGTGATATCGGATTACGGAACGAGTAAAGTACTTGCTATGAACGAGATTGAACTAGGTATGACGGTACCGACGATCAAATCTCG
The DNA here is from genome assembly GCA_023614405.1 of Avena insularis. Taxonomy (NCBI): domain Eukaryota; kingdom Viridiplantae; phylum Streptophyta; class Magnoliopsida; order Poales; family Poaceae; genus Avena; species Avena insularis. The sequence continues at coordinate 3,532,443 of CM042691.1, forward strand.
GGCAAGTAAAATATCGCGAGACGAAGGGAATATATATATGGGATTGATTAAATCCTGGCATCGTGGTTCATCCGATATGATCATCGATGAATGTGTGGGAGTCAATATGGGTTTCCAGACCCCGCTGTTGATTATTGATAGAAGATCATGTCTGCATATTGTCGAACCCGCACGGTCACACACTTAACGTGTCTCGACGCTAGGATAGATTGGATTATTGGTTTATGAGTTTTTGTTCGGAGTCTCGGATGGGATCCGGGATATCACGAGAGGTTCCGGAGTGGTCCGGAGAATAAGATTCATATAAGGCAGTGCAGTTTTTGGAGTTCGGAATTGTTCCGGGTTAATCGGTATTGTACCGGAAGCTTCTAGAACCTTCCGGAAGGGGACCAACGTGGCCCCACCTTCCGGGAGGGGGCATGGGCCTATGAGGGAGTGCCCTGGCCGCATTGGGCCAGGGGCACAAGGCCCCATAGGGCCCAGCCGGCCAAGGAGGGATAAACCCTAATTAGAGCTTCTAGAAGGGGGGGTTTCCTTGCCCCCCACTCCTCCTCCTTTGGCCGCCGGCCTTGGCTTGGGGGAGGGGCTAGGGTTTATGCCCACCCCTCTATATAAAGAGGTCTGGGGGCGCACCACACCCCCTCCCCCCCACACACACCTTCCTCAAGCCGCGCCTGCTTCCTCTCTCTCTCTCTCCTCCCATTGCGTGTAGGCGAAGCCCTGCTGCAGAAACTCTCCACCAATTGCACCGCGCCGTCGCGTTGTAGATCCAACCCATCTCTCCACCATACTTGCTGGACCAAGGAAGGAGGAGACGTCGAGGTGCTGCATGTGTGCATCTCACGGAGGCACCGCCACTTGTGGTGCTAGATCGGATCGGATCGCGAGGAGGAGAAGCGAGTACGACTACATCACCCACGTTCCGATTTAACGCTCGTCTGAATCTTCAAGGGTATGAAGATCTAATCCAATCTCTCTCGTTGATTGCATCTCCTAGATTAGATCTTGGCTTCCCTCTGTTCGCATCCGTAGAAAATTTTGATTTACTATGCCGCGAAACCCTTCATTGTGAACATCGAAGTTGTATATATGCTTGCATCTATACGTTGGAATTAGTAGAACCGTGATGTCACGGGGAACGTTTTCAACATTGCACTTGTACTCTGTACACAATTGATATCGTGCTCTTTTGTATATGGATGTCACCGGTGTGAAATAAAGAGGAAACTTGTAAGTCCATGGAGTTTGTATCCTGAGTTAGAGAAACGCCTGGGCCGCTAGCCTAAGCCATGCCTAATCATGGTGGAAACTTGCAGCACCACCATAGTGAGCTATCTATGAAGCATCCTCAATAAAAAGCTATGCATATGGTAAATAAAAGATTGCTGAGATGCTCATTGTGTGCTTGCCTTGTCATTTTGGTTATGGGAAAGCTCTTGTACCATGTGCAAGGGGTACCCCGTTGGTGGTTCTCAATGATATTCAAATACTTACAATGACAAGAACTTACCTAGACCCAAAGTTGAGTATGAATGAGGAGTGGCCCTCATATTCAAGGGACACGAGATTGCCAACTTATATTTCGTCAAGCATATACTCCATCTTTGTTCACTTTAACCTTAATCATCTCAAGATGCTTATGATAGGGGCAATGAGGGCTCAAAGCTAGTAAGTACCATAATCTTTTGGAAGCTCTTTATGACTTGTAATCCCTGCTACCCTCTAAGAAGGGACCTTTCCCCCAATTACCAGTTGAGTCAGTAAACCTACTTCCTTTCTATCTCCAACAAGCTTTTGAGTTGTTGTGTTTCAAGCATTCATATGATGATTTATTCAATCATTTTATTTATCTTCCTTGTTTGCACAAAACTCTTATCTATTGAGTATTACTTTGAAAGCCTTCACTTGTGAAAAACCTTTTTGAGCAAAGAGTGCTCCTGTTTTGAAACTTCTACAAAAAAGCTTTTGTGAAACTATTTGCCAGGTGTTATTTGACCAATAACAAGTTTGCCAATTCAAATTATGATTTATCTTTATGCATCTCTATTTGTGACTGTTGTACTTGGTTGCAAGCTAACTTATATAATGGCGAGTTGCTTTCTTCTATGAGTTGTGCATGGTAAGTGTGATGCTTCTTGTTCGTATTCTTGTTATCGACACTTCACTCCATAAACATGTGGACATGTTTACTGAGCTCAGTATTCGCTTGGGGACAAGCGAAGTCTAAGCTTGGGGCAGTTGATACGCCCAATTTGCATCACCATTCTATATCATAATTTACCTCTATTCATTGATATTTGTCTTATTATGAGGTATTACTTATGGCTTTTCATCTGTTTATGCATGTTGGATGATTCCTGGAGGATGGACTGCCGGAGTATGGATTCTGATGGAAAAGACGGTGTTTCGGTGCAATTTCGCGAAGATCATAAAAATACCAGAAATATATGAAAACATATTATTTTACCAGAAGACGAAGAAGGCCAGAAGGAGGAGCGAAGGGTGCCTTAGGGGGCCCACACCCCCTAGTAGCGGGCCCACCTAACCCCGCGCCTAGGGTGGGTTTGGCCCACCTGCTCGGCCTCCGACTCCGCCCCTTCGCCTATATCTTCCCTACGGAACCCTAACACCAGGGGAGCAACCACAGATAGACTTCCGCCGCCTCTGGGGTGGAAAACACCGAGAGAGAAAGATCTCTCCGGCAGACAGATTTCTGCCGAGGGAATTCCTTCCCGGAGAGGGGAGACCGTCGCCATCAACACCATCATCAAGCTAGGATTCATTGGGATCATCATCATCCACACCATCATCTCCACCAACACTGTCGTGGTGGTGGCACGGCAGATGCCATGGGTAGGCTAAAGTATGGGGCCAATGGATGCTAGAGGGATCCGGGGAAGGAAGATGCAGTGATTTCTACACTCAAATGACTAACAAATAGATCTTTCTTTCTCCTTACAAGAACTACAAGTGCTCCTTGAGTTGTTAGCAGGAAGAAGAAGACTACTACACGAGCCTTACGGCGTAGAATGAATCGATCCCCTCTTAGGAGCCCGCGTCTCCCCTTATAAAGGGGTGCCTTGGTTCCTCCTAGGGCTGACGTGGCAAGCATATTCGAGGAATATGCTTGTCCCAATATGGTAAATCGGCGACCTCCTTTCCGTGTCCCCCTTCTATCGACGGCAATGTTCCAGAGAGCCCCCACATGCGTGCCTCGGGCTCCTTGACTGTCACCTCCGTGACCTTCTTCTGCCCTTCTGCTGCTCTGCTCCTTGTCCCTTATGCTTGGCTCTGTTCAATTCTCCCTAGCTGGCGACTAGGGTTTGACTATAGGCACCTCCTTCTCCTGCAAGCTTTGTGTTACTCGGCCTTGTCTCGCATAACTCGGCTCGGCCTTCACCTGTATTCAAGTTAGTCAGACTTACTCGGCCGACTTAACTCATATGTCGGCCGGATAAGGTGTTTATCCTTCTGTAGTTGTCATGGCCTTGCTTATCTCGGACGACTCTTACATGACTCGACCGATATAAACAGTAACTCGGCTCATGACAAGGGAGACTCCTTTCGTCTTTCCCCTTTCTTGACCCTATCCGGGGTCACCTCCCCAACATTAGTCCCCGAAGCTGGTGTGGTCCTGCCTATAACCTCGGCCGGGCCACATTAGTTTCCCAACATACGTCTCTCCTTATTTCCGAGTTACTTTTTCCCGTTCGAGGTATCCGCGCACCTTCCTGAGCACGCCTCGTCCTACGTGTACCACTCATCATCATTCTTCTAGTTTTTTGTTCCTCTACAGTGCCCACTGACAAGCTACAGTGATTACTGCGCCCGTCGCATCGGCGTAGTGACGCCTCATGCACCGCATCGGTCAGGAGGCCCGATCCTCTCCTGCGCCGTGTGGCCTTTGGTGTGGCTCCACTCAGATGCGAGCAGTTCCGCCGCACACGTGATTTACACGGTTAGCGTGCGCACCCACGATCCCACTACCGCCAGGACTGCGCGGTTATAAGGAGGGGTGCGGGGCTAGAAGATTCACTTTCCCCCTTCTCTCACCGCACTTCTTCTTCCTTCTCGCGCCCCTGCCTCTGTTCGTGCGCTGGTGGCTTCGCCATTGTCGATCTCCTCGACGGCAACGCTGTAGTCCTTCTGCTCCGACGACCTCACCGCCGTGCGCTTCTTCGCGGCCTCCGCGGGTGAGTCATCCCACGGCATCGCCGCCAGATTTCTGCCCTAGGCAATCCCTCTGTCCCCTAGATTTCTCGCGGCAGTTCTTCCTTGTTGCGCCGCCGCGTTCGTTAGAACCACGACGGGGCTCTGCACTTCTAGGCCTCTCACCACCGTTAGTTCCTCCTCCGTCGATTCCTCCGACGAGCCCATGTCTAGTTCTGTGTGCGGAGCTATCGTAGAGGAGGATGATTTCGCATCTGGTCCAGAACGAGGCTCTTGGCAGGGTTCACTGTCACTCGCCGTGAGGTAGAGTGGCTAATTAAGACACGCTGAATCCCTGCCGAGGTAAGCTATCGCTTGCCCGACAATGAATCCTCTCCCGTGCTCAAGGAGGGAGAATACGTAGTCTTCATGTCCCATTTCGCTCGCGGGTTTGGCATCCCCCTTAGCGATTTCGCCAAAGAGTTCCTCGATTACTTCGGCCTCCAGCCGCATCACCTTCCTGCCAATGCTATTGCCTCCTTGTCAGCTTATATCTCGGCCTCGGAGGGGTACTTCGGCCTCTGGCCCTCCGTACCTGTTTGGTCTAAATTCTTCCAGATACGATCTAATGTCGTACCGGACAAATCTCTTCAGCCTTCCGAGAAGTCCCTCACCCAATGCGGGGCCGCATCCATCACACCTCAGAGAAACTCCGAGTTCCCTCGTGTTGCTGGCCTCGAGTCTTGCAAGAAATTGCATAGATCATTTTTCTATGTCAAAAACACTTGAAAGGAAGAAAAGATTCGGCTCCCCGCCTTTTCTATTGGAACCCCTTCCAAGAAGAATTGGAACTTCAATCCTAGGAAGAGCCATGCTCTGGCCGAGGCATTTGAGATTCGGCTCAAGGAGTTGATTCGCGTTGGGCTCCGGGGCGAGGATCTGATGACCACATTCGTCAGCAGCCGAATTTGCCCTTTCCAGCTTCGCACTCACAAACTTTGTTACATGAGTGGCCCTCTTGATCCCAACCGAGTTTCGACGGTTGAGCTCGATGACTATCATCTTTACAAGCGTGTCCGAGATATCTTCAAGACTGATATGCCGGAGGATTGGGCATGGGGACTAAAGCCGTTCACTTGCGGGAATCCCCCTCCTCAGGTAAATTTACGCTTTGTTGTCTGTTTCCAAGTCGCGTTTGTGACTGTCCTTTTGCTAATTCTACTTTGTTTCGTCTCTCGCAGAGGTTTACGGAGCAAAAGGCCGAGGATGCCGAGGTCCTGGCTCTTCCGTGGACTGCGGATCAGGATACGCCAGACAGCGGGGAACCTGACTCGGAAGAGTTTTTCCCTAAGTTGGATCTTGCTCCGGCTCGCGCCCGTGGCAAGACCTCGGCCCACGGGGATGAAGGTGACTCGAACGACGTCCAAATTCTTGAGGTAGTTGCCACAATGCCTATCTCTTACGCATTTACGGCTCCCACTCTCCCAGCTAATCCATCCGGTCAGGTGCACGACGCCGAGCCCCTTGCTTCTCGAGCTCCTGCTGCCTTGAAGAAGCGCACTGCTCCGGCAGGTCCCTCTGATGCCTCTCCCAAGAAGTGAATGAAGAAGTCTGCCCAGCATATTCCAAGGCATAAGACCATGCCTGGAGTGAGTGGGTAAGTTTGTATTCATTCGTATTTCTTGTTTCTCTCTTTCTGTCTTTTGATTCGACTTTTTGTCCTTTGCAGAGCTCCTCTCTCTGCCAAACCAAGTGGTCCGAGTATGACAAGCCATACAACTCGGCAGCCTTCTCCTCCGCCCCCGGAAGATACTCAGGCTCTTAGTCCCTCTCGTGTTGACTCTCCTCCTGCGTCGACTCAGACATCGCCTCGGCGAGATGTACCCTCAGCTCCCACCGTCGATGCCGACATAACTCCGCCAGTAGATCACCCTGTTGAACCTATTGCCCCTGCTATGACCACTGAGGTTTCCCCCGATATTCCTTTGACCACCACAATTCCATCTGCTACCCCAACTCCAGCCGAGGATATCACCATCTTGGCCCCCTTGGAAACCATAGTTCCTCCTGCATCTAAGGATGCCACTCCTAGTGCCGAGGTTGTTGCCCCTGCCGAAACTTCTTCTAAGACTAGGAAGGTTATTGTCACCAAACCTTCAGCATCTCAGAAGGGGCCGGCCAGCTCCTCTCAGCCCAACATAGTTGATGCAGTCCGCAAAGGGGCTTCCTCTGCTAAGCCCGTTGTCACCCCGACCGCTGATACTCAGCTTACTCTCCACAAGAGTCCCGCAGCGGCAGTAGTTACCCAACGGGTCCGAGGTAAGGTGCTGACCCGTACTGAGAGTGGGAACAGCCTCGGCTCTCTGGTGAAATATGCCAACAACTGGAACGCCGCCGATCAGCTTGAGGGCAATCCGAGTAACCAGCCATTTCAGCTTTCCGACATCAGCAGTCGTTTGCATATGGCTGATAAGATTGTTCTTGAAAGTGATAAGATGAACGAGGTAAGCGCGTCTGTTGATATTTTGTCTGTTATTCAAATGATAGTATATATACATTAGTCCCCGAAGCTTGCAACCGAATAACTTGTTGTTCGTTTGGAAGCTTTGTTAGGCTTCAAATGCGTTATTTGCTAAGTTAATTTCGTGTATACCTTGGATTGATCGTGGTTCATTCATATTTAGAATTAAGCGTTGCTTAATCCATTTCTATTTCGGCTTCGGTTATCCAGCCACTAAGATCTGAGTTAAGTTTTGCTTGATCCAGATCTGTCTTAGCTTTGAATATCCAGCCACCTAGATCCGAGTTAAGTTTTGCTTGATTCGGATCTGTCTTAGCTTTGAATATCCAGCCACCTAGATCTGAGTTAAGTTTTGCTTGATTCAGATTTGTCTTAGCTTTGAATATCCAGTCACCAAGATCCGAGTTAAGTTTTGCTTGATTCGGATCTGTCTTAGCTTTGAATATCCAGCCACCTAGATCCGAGTTAAGTTTTGCTTGATTCGGATTTGTCTTAGCTTTGAATGTCCAGCTGTGTAATTCATTTTGGTACTTAGGTTGCCCATGATCGGCGGACAGCCGAATTTCAAAGGTTGCTCTTTGCACACAAGAAGTTGGAGGAGAAATATGAGAAAGTTCTCCGTGGTGAAGAAAACTAGTAATTTAATAAACCTTCGTATTGTTTCTTAAGTTCTTAATATTTTCGACTTGGTGTGCTAATTCATTCCTTGCTGGTGTGCAGCTAATATCAATAATCTTAATATCCGCCTTACCAAGAAGGTCAAAGCTCAGGAAGGTTATTTATTCTTCTCGTCTATTGTTTTTCGTTCAAGACTAATCTTAGGTTTCTTATAACCTTCTGGCTTTGCTATAGACGAGTTACAAACACTTGCAGCGTCGCATCAAGAATGCATATCCCTGCCTGATATGATGCTGCATTTTCTAGAACAAGCCGCCACTCATTCGACGCAGCTTAAAGAAAAGGATGATGAGATAACCCTGTTACGTGCCGAGGTTGAGTCTCTCAAGCTCTCGCAGAAATCCGAATTGGAAAAAGTTGATCAGGAGTTCTCTGAAGAAAAGAATCGACTAAGTCTGCAATTGCAGAAAAACAAAGAACTCCTCAATGCTGCCGAGCTGAAGAACTGCATGATGGGCGAGGAAATCACTCGTTTTGAGAAGAATAAGGTCGATTGGACCCATGATCTCCAGAAAATATTGAGTTATATTCATCGTAAGTTTCCGACCGTGGCCGAGTTATCTTTTTCTCTTTCTTATTTTTAACTGATATGTTTTCCTTTCGTGTAGATCATTTTCTGGAAGCTAAACCAGTGAGCTCTAAGGCAGTGATTTCTGCTCGCCAGCGTCGAGGTGTCCCCGCAGACCCGAGTCCAGAATACTGAATGGAAGACTTCCTGATTGCCGTTGGCGCTGCAGTTGGACCAATGAAGATTATGGGCCGAGATCTGGTACAAGCGGCCATTCGGGCCTACCATGTTTTTTGGCCGAACACGTCAGGGACACCTGATATTGACGAAGTCAAAATACTTGTGGAGAGATTAATGGCATCTCAGAACCAGCTAAATCTCTGGAGGGAATCTGCTGGGAGGGTTGGTGCTGATATGGCACTTACAGCAGTTTTGTCTTGGTACGAGGATATCTCCCTCGATACTCTGATGAATCTGCGCACTGGCTCTCGTTGGGTTGAGGATCCAGAATTCGTCGCTCGCCGCCAAGCTCGTGCCTTCCAGCTTATTGAGTATGCAGACGTGCATAATTGGATCGAAGGGCCGAGTTTTCTTTCCAATCTGGCGGATGATGTCGAAGTTGAAGATGCCTCTGATGATGATTCGGCTGATCAGGATGAAGCAGAGGGTGACTCGGACAACTCTCGTGATTCAAATGCAAGCTCGGATGAGGATGGAGACGCGCGATCATCTTCTAAAGGGACTGAGAATTCTCGAGCTCAAGCTAACGTTTCTCGGCAGCCGAGGCTTGCCCCCGAGGTTACTATTGCTTCTGTTGAGGGCTAAGTAACTTCGGCTGAGGCGTAGGCTACCTCGGAGCGCCCAGTTCCTAAAAATACCCCTGCGCAGGAGACCGAGGTCGGTCAGCCATCATCCGAGATACCCATTCCCAATGCTCCTGATCATGCTGCTGCCCCTTAAGGATGCTCTGTCCCTTTTCGCTATCGAGGTTTTAAAAAACTCTTAAGTTATTTCCCGTCCCCGGTATGTCGGGCGTATGATGTCTGTGGAACAATTGTCCGACTTTTGGTGTGGTGCGAATCTTTTTGCCTTTAGCCGTTGAGGCATGGGTGATGGTAATTATTATTACTTTGTTAAAACGAGTTTCATTGCTTTACATCTTTGCTTTGGCGAACTTTTATTTCGTAGGTTCGGATTGTATTTTTCCATGTGGTTGACCTTAGTTCGGTATTTATCTTGCCTGCCCTTTATAAACTTGATAGCGTAGCTGTTTTGTTTTCAACTTCTATCTGAAGTACAGAGTCCGAAGCCCATATCTGGTAAAGTGATACAATAGGTTGCATCCCTTATCATACTTCGGTTTGCTGGGTTTGTCATTCTTTTTTGCATTATCTTTAGAAATCCTTGTTTGTTTTCGCTTTGCTATTCCTCTGATTATTGAGACAAGTTTATATCATATCTTGTAAATTATGTTCATCAATTCTGGGGAGTCCCCGAGTCTGTAGCTGAGCTAAGGAGATTTTATGTGTCTGGCGACAAATAGTGGGTAATACAAGTTAGTCCCCGAGTTATCACTCGGGTCATCGAGTTCTTGCGTGTGCGCAAAGACTTACCTCGGATCATGCGGCAGTCCCCGAGTTACAAACTGGGTTGCCGAGATATAATTCATGGCTCAATGCAGAGAATACTACGGGGTAGTGTCCGAGTCATTGCTTAAAGTGCCGAAGTTTCATGCATATTTTTAGAACAACAAACAATCATGGGGAAGTCCCTGAGTCAATGCGCGAGGCATCAAAGTTTAATGCATAATCCGAAATAAGGGATAATACAGTATAGTCCCCGAGCCACTGCTCGAGGTGCATATAATTCAAAATAGTAAATAACACAGTGCAGTCCCCGAGTTACTGTTCGGGGTGCTGAAATTTAACACATAATTCAGAATAAGAAATAACACGGTGCAGTCCCCGAGTCACTGTTTGGGGTGCCGAGGTTTACTACATAGTCTCAAGAAATAGAAACAACATTGTGCAGTCTCCGAGTCTCTGCTCAAGGTGCCGAGGTCAAATACACGCTTGATACTCCAACTTGATGCGTCACATCATGACGTACAACATATAGCTCCTAAGTATAGAATGGGCGAAGTAAAGCTATGTTCCATGGTCTTTTTGATTTGTCACCAGCTTTGTTTACCTTGTTCTTTTCTGGTGACAGAGCATCGATTAGGTAATATGCATCATTGTGCAATGCTTTACTCACGATGAATGGTCCTTCTCATGGGGGTGAAAGTTTGTGCATGTCGGTTGTGCGCTGCACTAGCCGAAGGAACAAATCTCCTTCTTTAAAAACTCTTGGATTGACTTTCTTGCTGTGATATCGTCGAAGATCTTGCTGATAAATGGCTGATCTTGATAATGCCAATTCCCTGGCCTCTTCTATCAAATCGACATCGTCTTGCCGAGCTGCCTCATTTACCTCAGCGGTTGTATACTGGGTTACTCTTGGTAAATCATGTATTATGTCGGCTGAAAGCACGCCTTCCACTATATACCGTAAAAATGGGGTATACCCTGTTGACCTGTTTGGGGTAGTTCTGAGGCTCCATAGTACTGCTGGTAGTTCCTCAATCCAGCATCCTACCGACCTTTGCAGAGGTTCGACAAGCCGGGGTTTTATTCCGGACAATACTAGTCCATTTGATCTTTCTACCTGCCCATTTGATGCTGGGTGAGCCACCGAGGCGACATCTAGTCTTATGTGTTTTTTTAGCAGAATCTAGCAAAAGCCCCTTCAGCAAAGTTTGTGCCATTGTCTGTAATAACACTATGTGGATAACCATATCTTAAGATAATATCTTTGAGGAATTTTACTGTTGTTGGTCCATCACATTTTTTTATTGGTTTTACTTCGATCCACTTTGTGAACTTATCCACCATGACTAAAATGTGAGTCATTCCGCCTCGGGCTGGCTTGAATGGACCCACCATATCCAAGCACCATACAGAAAATGGCCAAGTAATTGGTATCGTCTTTAACTCGGACGATGGCATATGTATCTTTCTGGCCTATCTCTGGCAACCATTACATTTTTCTACCAATTCTTTCGCCTCTTTCAACGCCGTCAGCCAATAAAATCCATGCCTTAATGCTTTGGCCACTAAAGCTCTGGACGAGGCGTGATGCCCGCATTCTCCCTGATGTATATCTAGGAGTATTTCCTGGCCTTCTACCGAGTCAACACATCTTTGCAGCATGCTTGTGACGCTTCTTTTATATAGCTCATTGTTTATGATTGTATAAGCTTTTGCTCTTCTTACTGTCTGTCTAGCCAGTACCTCATTACTCGGCAAGATTGCGTCCTTAAGGAAGGAAAATATGGGTTGCGCCCATGTCGGCATGATTTTCTCTAAGATAATTTCACTATCTATTTCCATATTTTCTGCCGACATAACAGCTTTGAATTTCTCTATATTCACTCGTGCGATGGCCGGGTTCACTTTCGGAAATTCCGGGTTGCATTCTTTGTCAATTTCCATTGGCATACTTCCTTCTCTTGATTCTGCCGAGATATGAATAGACTCGGACTCTGGTGATGGTGCTATCGATGGTTTTCTCAGGTGCTCCAGGGCGATACCCAGGTGAATTGATTGCCTAGTTGATCCGAGTTTTGACAATGTGTCTGCAGCGTCATTTTTGCCCGAGGCATATGATGAAACTCACATCCATCAAAGTATCCACTGATTTTTTGCACATGGAATCTATATAGGGCCATATTCGCATCTAATGCGTCCTAATTGCCTGATACTTGCTGCACTACTAGATCTAAATCCCCGTAGCATAGGATTCGACGTATACCAATCTCTTTTGCCACCTCTAACCCGTGGACGAGTGCTTCATACTCGCCTACATTGTTTGACGCGGCGAAATGTATTTGCATCACATATTTCAGATGATCTCTTTTCGGCGAAGTTAATACTATCCCTGCTCCCAAGCCATTTCTCAGCTTGGATCCGTCAAAATGCATTGTCCAATAATACGGATCTGGTAATGCCGTCTCATATTGTACCTCGGCCCAATCCACAAAGAAGTCGGCCACCACCTGGGATTTGATTGCATCTCGCTTATCGAATTGTGGAGCATAAGGTGATAACTCGATTGCCCATTTTGCTATTCGGCCACTTGCATCTTTGTTGCTCAATATCTCGGCTATGGGCGCTTCACAAATTACTTTGATCGGATGTTCTTTGAAGTAATGTTTATGTTTTTTCGCCGACATGTATACCCCATAGGCCATCTTCTGGTAGTGTGGGTAATTCTGTTTTGAGGCTGATAGTACCTCGCTTAGGTAATATATCGGCCTTTGTATTGACTTATCACCTTCATTCCGTTCCACGACAACCACCGCGCTTACCACTCTATTAGTGGCAGCTACATAAAGTAACATAGGCTCTTTTGATAGTGGAGAGTCCAGGATTGGTGCCGTGACCAACATCTTTTTTAATTCATGAAATGCGTTATCTGTTTGCGGTGTCCAAATGAACTTATCCGACTTTTTCATCAGTTGATACAGAGGTAATGCCTTTTCCCCCAGCCGACATACAAATCGACTAAGCGAGGCCAGGCAGCCCGTGAATTTTTGTACATCATTTAGACACCTCGGCAACTCCATTTTTTCAACTGCTCATATTTTAGTTGGATTTGCCTCTATACCTCGGCTAGATACAAGAAAACCGAGTAATTTCCCAGCCGGCACACCGAAGGTACATTTTTTCGGGTTAAGCTTCATTTGGAACCTTCTCAGGTTTGCAAACGGCTGCCGAATATCATCCAGGAGTGTTTTGCCCTCTTTGGTTTTTATAACCACATCGTCTACATATACTTGTACATTTCTTCCTATCTGGTACGTTGCTCCTGCATTGCGCAGGCCGAATGGCATGGTGCGATAGCAATAACCCCATACGGGGTAATAAACGCAGTCTTTATTTGATCGACCGGATTTAACGGTATCTGGTGGAAACCAGAATACGCGTCTACAAATGACAACAGCTCTCAACCAGCGGTCGAATCAATGACTTGATCTATCCTCGGTAAAGGAAAAGGATCTTTGGGACACGCCTTGTTTAGGTTCGTGTAATCGATACACATTCACCATATGACGGCTACATTTGGGTCATCCTTTTTCTTTTCTACTAATATCGGATTTGATATCCAATCCGTATGAAGTACTTCCATGATGAACCCGGCCGCAAGGAGCCGAGCTATCTCATCCCCTATTATTTTTCTCCTGTCTTCGACGAAGCGGCGGAGAGGTTGCTTCACCGGCCTTGCTCCTGGCCTTACATGCAAAGAGTGCTCAGCCAACTCCCTCGGCACACCTTGCAGGTCTTGAGTTGACCAGGCAAAGATATCCCGATTCTCACAGAGGAAGTTGGTGAGCTCTCCTTCCTATTTGGCATCTAGGCCGGCACCAATCGTGATGGTGCGCTCTGGGAACTGCTCCTCTATCTGGACCTTTTTTGTCTCTTTAGTCGGCTAGAAAGAAACACTTCCATGTGGGTTGGCTAACGCTGGCATATTCAGCTGCGCCGACTGAGCGAGAGCCGCTACCTCCTGAATCCTTCTTTTCTCTCTTGCAATCAGCCAATCACCAATGACTCGGCCAGGTTTGATCCGGCCGAAGCACATTCCATCGACTTCATGTAATCTCCTGCTACTGTTATCACCCCTCGTGGTCCGGGTAACTTCATTTTCAAGTAAGTGATGTGGCATCTGCTCATGAATTTGGCCAATGCCGGCCATCCGAGTAAAGCATGATAGCAACTTTCTAGGTCCACCACTTCAAACTCCAAATTTTCCGCTCTGTAATTCTCCCTTGTGCCGAATAATACATCTACTCGGACCTTCCCGATGGGTTCGCATGAAAGTCCTGGCACTATTCCATGGAATGTGGTTCTTGTGGACTCCAGCATATTCTGCGCTATTCCGACTTTATGCATCGTATCTTTGTACATGATATTGATACTGATCCCATTGTCAATGAGTACTTTTGAGAATTTGACATTAATGTTGGGCCCGACAAATGTCGGATCTAGTACAAGTGCGTACGACCCTGGATTCGGCATTATTTTCGGGTGATCCTTTATGCTCTAGGTTATTTCCTGGTCTGACCAAGGCAGATATCTTGGTACCGCCGGCATAACTGCATTCACTTCCATATGTCGGCGTTGTACACTTTGCATGTCTTGCTGGTCTATTGTTAACACGCAATATGATTGATGATGCTCCCTGTAATCATTACGTCCATTATTTTCGGGGTTCATCCTTCCATCCTGACCTTGATTTATCACTTGATGCACCGCATCTCTCTGGTCCGAGTTAGCATACCTTGATGGAGGTGGGGGTAACATTAACTGCTGTGCATTTGCCCCAGTTAACTGTGGCTGCTGCTGCTGATGCGCTTGATGAGAGGACGCTTGCATGCCCGCCGGATTCCCCATTGCATTTTTCATCCAGGCACATTGCCGAGTTGTATGATTAGCCGGCTTGGTCGGATTTGGTGTATGAAACTTACACGGTTGATCCAACATGGACTCAAACATGTACTTAGGCCTTTCCTGCCACTACTTCTTCTGTTCTGGTGTCCACTGTCTCTTCCCTTCGTTCCATGGTGTCCACTGATGAGGGCCATTTTTCTGTCGTTGACTGTTTCCATGATTCGGCTGATCTTGCACTACTGCTGCCACCTGATTGGAAGTGTATCTGTAGTCCGGTCTTTCCTCTCTTCTTCTACCTCTAAACTCGTCGCGCCTCGATGATCCGGCTGCATCTCTTGCATATTGATCTTGATGCTCCTGATGCTCTGCCGACATTAGCTCTAGTTGTGTTGGGTCTCCCAATGCATACGAGTCTGCTATCCTGATGGTTTCTGCCAAGGTGGTCGGCATATCTCTTTGTAGCCTTTGCCACAATACACTGGCGTATCTGCAGCTAGGGGCGAAGCCAGAACAAAATATCATGGGGGTCACTCTTCTTTGTGTAGTAGCACCATGGAATATTTGAGAGAGTATTTTATTGGTTTTAGACGAGATCACAAAAATCCATTGGGGTCATTTGACACCATTGCTTACATGCTAGCTCCGCCCCTGTCTGCAGCCTTGAGTAAACCAAGCTATCGCTTGAGATTCTATGACTCCTTCACATGAGTTTCTAAGGTTACACCACCGAGTCAAGAATTCTCTATCTGTCTCATTTGGCCTCTGCTTGCACATAGCAAGATGCTGTGGCCTGTTTGGTATTTTGTAAGTACTGGTGAAGTTGCTGACAAACATCTCTTCAAAATCTAGCCAACGGTTTATACTGCCTGCTGGCAGATTGTTCAGCCATACTCTGGCCGGTCCTTCCAGCATTTGCGGGACATATCTTACCGCTCATCGCAAGTTTCCACTAGCTATTTTTACTGCAGTAGCATAATCAATCAACCAATCCTGTGGTTTGGTGCTCCCATTGTATGTTTTCGTGCCCCTTGCCAGCTGAAAGTTTGGCACTGGTGGCTCGCCCATGATCCGAGGTCCAAAACACGCAGGACCAGGCGGACCCTGCTCCTCTAATAACTCGGACCGGTATAACCTGTCCAGTTTTGATCTTGCATCATTTGATGGCAAATTTCTGTAAATGATTCTCTCATGTATTCCATAGTGGTTATTTCCACCATGCCCTGCATACTCCATATCTGAGTAACCATCATTGTACCTCTCGTTTGCCTGATTATGGTGAGCTGGTCTCACTTCTCGCTCTTGCCGAGGTTCATACCTCGGCTGAGGATTGGGCGGTAGGTCTCTCTTTCCTTCCGCCGGGTTATTGTTCTCATGATTTCCTCTTCCAAGGTCCCCATTACCTCAGCTTCCGTTGCCTTTGTTGGCACGGTCGGGGTTTCTTTCTCCACTGTTACCTCGGCTCTCATTGCCTCTGTTCTCATTGACTTTTCCGGCTACCACCGGATCATACGGAACAATTTGCTTATTTATTTTTCCTGAAGTTACTGCCCTATCTTTCCGCGCGTTGTTTCCGGGTGAGGATGCTACTGCCGCTGATAGTGCGGGCGCTGCTCTGGCCGAATAAACCATACGCGAGGCTCCCGGTCTTGCCGGGTCTGCCCTAAGCATTTCTTCATTCTGCTGGTTCGCAATGCATACCATCTCATTCACTCTTTCTTGTTGTTTCTCCCGGGCTTCGCCAGTCAATCCTTCCAACTCCAATGCTGCGGCATTTGCCGCCCTCAGGTTCTTTGTCGGGGTGCTATACCTCGGCAAGCCTAGATCAACTGAATCTGCCTTATGAGTCTCATGCTCTTTGTTGATATCATTCATGAGGTTTTTTCCCCTCAACCTTAATTCATGTACCCACTCGGGGGCAACATCTAGTTTATTCGCCTTAGCATATTCTCGCAGGGTCCTGTTCAAGGATTCCTGAAGAGCCGACACCTTTTTTGCCTCTACCAATACTTTCTGCCTAGTCTCTTCTAACTCAGCCTGAGCATTAGCTGGATCAAGTATCGGCGCCACAGGTGTGGTTAGATTATCTATAGTTGCCTGGAGAATATTCTCTGGTCTTTCTAGAGGTGGCCATCTTACCCTTGTTGCCTTTGGCATTGTCTCCTGTACCTCGGCTGATTTGGCCGCTGACGGACCTACCTCGGAGGGCTATGGAGCCGCTTGCTTCGTGGTCACATGCCCTCCCGCTGCCGGTTCCTTGCTTGATCCGGTGCCTACTACTGTCGTCTGTGCTCCGGCTGCGACCATCACCTCGACGCTGCCGACGGGGCGTGCTCCACGTGGACCGTTCGCAGCGCTGAGGGGAGGCTCTCCTGCATCAATAACTCAGTGAGGATAAACGCAGGAGGTGTCGACGCCGACGTAGATCTGGTGGGTGCCCAAGTTGATGAAGACGTCGTTGCGCGGTGGAGCTTTCCTCCTGAAGCTGCCTGTGTTATCGCTGACGTAGTTCCAGAGGTCAAATATCTAGACTAAGCCAGAGACAACGCGCTCGCCGGTGTGAATGAAGTTTCCCGTCCGGATCTTGACTCCAGCTAGCACCGCTGCTGGCCCCACGGTGGGCGCCAACTGTCGTGGTGGTGGCATGGCAGATGCCATGGGTAGGCTAAAGTATGGAGCCAATGGATGCTAGAGGGATCCGGGGATGGAAGATGCAGTGATTTCTACACTCAAATGACTAACATATAGATCTTTCTTTCTCCTTACAAGAACTACAAGTGCTCCTTGAGCTGTTAGCAGGAAGAAGAAGACTACTACACAAGCCTTACGGCGTAGAATGAATCGATCCCCTCTTAGGAGCCCGCGTCTCCCCTTATAAAGGGGTGCCTTGGTTCCTCCTAGGGCTGATGTGGCAAGCATATTCGAGGAATATGCTTGTCCCAATATGGTAACTCGGCGACCTCCTTTCCGTGTCCCCCTTCTATCGACGGCAATGTTCCAGAGAACCCCCACATGCGTGCCTCGGGCTCCCTGACTGTCACCTCCGTGACCTTCTTCTGCCCTTCTGCTGCTCTGCTCCCTGCCCCTTATGCTTGGCTCTGTTCAGATTCTCCCTAGCTAGCGACTAGGGTTTGACTATAGGCACCTCCTTCTCCTGCAAGCTTCGTGTTACTCGGCCTTGTCTCGCATAACTCGGCTCGGCCTTCACATGTATTCAAGTTAGTCAGACTTACTCAGCCGACTTAACTCATATGTCGGCCGGATAAGGTGTTTATCCTTCTGTAGCTATCATGGCCTTGCTCATCTCGGCCGACTCTTACATGACTCGGCCGATATAAACAGTAACTCGGCTCATGACAAGGGAGACTCCTTTCGTCTTTCCCTTGTCTTGACCCTATCCGGGGTCACCTCCCCAACAAGCACCATCATCACCAATCCGTCCCGCTATAACAATTGTGTTGGATATTGCTTAGTTCATTAGGGGAAACTTTCCCAGTGTTAATTACTATTGTAGTTGATGCTTGTGAGTGGAACCCTTGGATTATTGTTTATGTTCAGATTGTTATCCATTATCATATCATCTTTGATCTTGATCCATATGATGTCTTGTGAGTAGTTCGTTTAGTTCTTGAGGACATGGGAGAAGTCATGTTGTTAGTAGTGAATCTATGATGAGTTATTATTCAATGGTTTAGTATTTAAGTTGTGGTGCTATTATTCTAGTGGTGTCATGTGAACGTCGACTACATGACACTTCACCATTTATGGGCCTAGGGGAATGCATTGTGTATTTGGCTACTAATCGCGCGGTTGCCGGAGTGACAGAAACTTGAACCCCCGTTAGGACACCTTTGCACAAGGGAGTGTAGGATCTCAGAGTTTAAGGTTGTGGTTAGATTTATATCTTAATTACTTCCTGTAGTTACGGATGTTTGCAGGGGGTTTAATCACAAGTATGTATTAGTCCTAGGAAGGGCGGTATGTTAGCATAGATTCACCCACACAACACTTACAAACGCCAAAGAAGAGTACTTGTTGGCGCCAGAAAACTTGTTGGCTGACGTGGAGCCTGTTGGGAACCCCAAGAGCAGGGTGTGAAGCAGCACAGCAGCAAGTTTTCCCTCAGTAAGAAATCGAGGTTATCGAACCAGTAGGAGGAAGGAAACGTCACACAGGTGTTGCAAGCAACGCGGAGACCTGCACAACACAAACTAAAGACTTTGCCCCAACGAATCAGTGAGGTTGTCAAGCTCACCGGTTTGCTGTAACAAAGGATAAAACGTATGGTGTGGAAGGTAATGGTTTGCAGCAAATAAACAAGTAATAGTGGAAGATGTATCAATGGTAAATATTGGACCGGGGTCCATAGTTCACTAGAGGTGCTCTCCTTAGATAAACAACATGGCATGAAGGGTAAACAAATTACAGCGAGGCAATACAACAATATACATAGACCGTAATCCAACTACATCTATGACTAGAAGTCCACCTTCAGGTTATCATCCGAACCCCCTCCAGTATTAAGTCGCAAGCAACAAACAACTGCTTTAAGAAAAGTGTGTAAGGTAAACAGTCCACATGTTCCATGAACAAGGGACCGTTGTTTTCTCCCTAGTAGCAATAGCACATCTACAACCGAAGAGATTTCTGTCACTTCCCTTGGAAACTAGAGGCATGAACCCACTATCGAGCATAAATACTCCCTCTTGGAGTCACTAGCAACTACTTGGCCAAGATAACCACTAGCAACGGAGAGCATGCAAGATCACAAACAACACAGACACGATAGAATCATAAAGATAGAACCATTAATCAAACCAACATAATAATCTCAATATCCATCGGATCCTCGCAAACACAACATGCATGATTATAAATAGATTAGATCTTGATCATGAACGGAGCTCACAAGATCTATACATGAAAGCACAAAGGAGGAGATACAACCATCTAGCTACTACATGGACCCATAGTACAAGGTGGAACTACTCACAAATCATACCGGATAGAAGGCCTCCAAGATGATCTCCCCTCCGGCAGGGTGCCAGGAAGAACTTCAGATCCCCCCGATCTAGGGACGATGGTGGTGGCGGCTATAGACCGTTTCGTGGATTTCTGATCGGGTACCGAGAGTTTCTGTATCGGGGGCTTCTTATAGGCGAAGGGGTGAGTCCGGGAGGCGACCAGGAGGGGCAAACCCTACCTAGGCGCGGGGTAGGGCCCACCCGCGCCTAGGGGGGTTTGGCCTCCCTGGCCCGCTTCTCCGTCTCCCCTCTGGACTTCTTGTTCCCCACAGAAAGTTATTGACTTTGGCGTTTGTCCCGTCCAATTTCGAGAATATTTCTTTACTAACTTTTCTGAAACCAAAAACAGCAGAAAATGTATATCCGCATCGTTGCAACTTGTTAATAGGTTAGTACCAGAAAACATGTAAAAAGCACCTCAAAGTGTAGACAAGTAAAGCAAAGTAGATACTAAACAAGCATGGAGCATCAAAAATTATAGATACATTTCCAACGTATCAGCATCCCCAAGCTTAACTCCTGCTCGTCCTCGAGTAGGTAAGTGATAAAATAATAATTTTTGAGGTGACATGCACCCTCACAATAAAGATCCAACCATTTGCAAACATTGAAAGCTGGGATCAAAGAACTCTAAACATGTGCATGAAATATGGAGTTCTAACAATAGGACATAGTAACTATGCATGCAACATGACAAGCTACAGACAAAGATCATGAATAACATGCATTGAAAAACATTTGTTTGTTTCATATACAGAAAACATAGCATAGTGGCAATTAGCTTGTCCCTCGTAGAGTAGCAAATAGATGCATAAGACACCTTCAAAGTTCATAAGGGTGACTAGAAACAAATAGCACAAGAACAAGTAATATCACAATATGCATCAATTAATAAGCTTTGGAACACTGCACACAGAATGACAACTATGCTCTCTTAATGGTGCCTAAAGGTAGAAGGTGGAGACTCAAATAATGGTGGAAGAAAGGCCATTTTGTAAAGGAAGCATGGATTGCAAGTTTCAAAAAGAGATTCCAAAAATTATGGTACTTGTTAGCTTTCAGCCTCATTGCCCCTATCATAAGCATCTTGAAGTGGTTAAGGTTAAAGTGGCAAAGATAGAGTATATTCTTGATGAAGTATAAGTTGGAAATCTCAAGTCCCTTGAATACGAGGGCCACACCTCATGCATACTCAACTTTGGGTCCAGGTAAGTTCTTGTCATTATAAGTATTTGCATATCATTGAGAACCGCCAACGGGGTACCCCTTGCACATGGTACAGGAGCTTTCCCATAACCAAAATGACAAGGCAAGCAGACAATGAGCATCTCAGCAATCTTTTTATTTACCATATGCATAGCTTTTTATTGAAGATGCTTCATAGATAGCTCACTATGGTGTTGCTGCAAGTTTCCACCATGATTAGGCATGGCTTAGGCTATCGGCCCAGGCGTTTCTCTAACACAGAATACAAACTCCATGGACTTACAAGTTCCCACTACATTTCACACCGGTAACATCCATAGACAAAAGAGCATGATATCAACTGAGTATAATAAGTACAAGTGCAATGTTGAAAACGTTCCCCGTGACAACACGATTCGGCTAATCCCAACTTATAAGTGCAAGCATATACAACAAAGTTGCCTCAATGGTTCAAGTTTATTAGGGGAAAAGAATAAAATGTGCCATAAAGTTCGTGAGGGCTTTAATCACTAAGTTTTCACATAACAAAATAGTTTTTAATTGGAAGATAGTTGAAAACAAGAATATACTTTGGAATGGTGTAACACACCGTGCATAGGAGTTTATAGTGGACACTTTTTGGAATAACTTGGTTTCTTGGGAGTTGGAAGCATGAGTAGAACTTACTCATACAAGTGGAGGCTAGCAAAAGACTGGGAGCAACCAACTAAGAGAGCAATAATGGCCATAATTCTGCAATGCAACAAAGCAAACTAATCAAAGCAAAGAGTGGTACTACAAGTCAAGGACTAAATGATCATAGAGGCTAATGGTGACTTGTCATAGTCATAACATGACGTGAGCATGTGCCAAGTCAACCCAAGCAAAACATCAAAGGAGAATACCACAATACTATGCTTTTGCATGCTAAAACAATGCATAATTTCTTCATGGCACACTAAGCAATCCCAATTGTTTGGAACAAGACATGCTACAGAAATAATCACTAAGCATAATGCAAAAACAACACCTAGCATGTCATGCTAAAGTCTTAGTCACAGTCAATGCAAGCTCCTCTTGCACTTCAAGCAAGAACTTACTACTCCTTTCCAAACACCAAGCAAACTTATTTGCAAAACAACACAGCGAGAGCGGGGGTCCAAACTACTAAAGCAAACTAAACAAACTAAGCAAAGCAGACGAAAACTAAGACACTCCAAGAACAACACAACTGTGCATGAAACAATAAAAGTGAAGTGTCTAGACAGACCTGAGCTTTTTATTGATGAAGAAGGGGATGCCTTGGGCATCCCCAAGCTTTGACGCTTGTACTTCTTGGATATTTCTTGGGGTGACACCATGGTGGCAACCCCAAGCTTGAGCTTTTGTCCATCCTTCATCTCATTGCATCATTCTCTCTCTACACCTGAAAGTTTTCCTTCATACAAAACTTCACACAATCTTCATTAGCAACATTAGCTTATTTAAAAGATATTAGACCACTGGAAAAGCTTTGGAATAACAAGGATTTTAACTAAAAACACAATCTACTAAAGTAACTCCTTCAAAGAAACTCAATTTACCTGAAGAGAGCTCAAAAAGGAATCAATAAGAAGCAAATGCAAATAATGGCAGAAATCTGTCAAAACAGACCAGCAGGTACAAACGAATTTTTTTGAACATCTTTTATTGCTCAAATCAAAACGTGTTGAACTAATGAAAGTTAGCCAACATACTAGGGGATTTATTCGTAAATTTTGAGCTCAATACGAGTTATAGATCATCCTCACGATTTTTTTGGTGGAGGACAGAAATCTGTTCCGGGACAGCAACTTTCCAAATCTTAGTTCCCTCTCATTAGAGGTCATTCTTGGCATAAAAAGCAAACAAAAAGGATAAGGAGAGGTAATTACAGTTGTAATAACTTCCAAGACTCAAGGAAACTCTTGGGTTATCTCCCAAAAAGTACTTTTCTTTAACGCCTTTAAGTTAGGCACAAGAAGCAAGAAGAATCAAGTATTTTCAAATGAAGAATTGCCCCTCTTGTTCCTCCTTTTCTTACATTTCTTTTTCTTCTTAGGGAAGATATGATTGCTTACCGGGGGAGTAAAGTGCATGATGCCTTCTCCCACGTCTATTACTGCCCCAAGGTGTTTCAATAGAGATCTTCCAAGTGTGATATGTCCTTTGCCTACACATTCAACAACAAGATAATCAGTAGACACCATTTTCCCTAAGATTTTTGTAAATACACCTTAAGCTATTCCAATGGGCAATATAGTGGCATTGTTGGTAAGAGAGATTTCCTCTCCTCCTTCAATAAGCCCCCAAAGACTCAAACAATCAAAAATATCTTTAGGCATAAGACAAAATTCAGACATGATATCACAGCGAGCATAAAAAAGTGTAGTGTTTATTGAGAATTTAATTGTGGGAAATCAATTTGAAGGCTCAGAATTTATAGGAACATAATCATGGTAAGCCCTAAGAGTGTGATAGCAACTATTCATGGCAACAACACTAGTCTCAAGATGGTTCAACCTAGCAAAAATACTTGTGAAAGAGGAATCAGACTTGCCACGTGTATCATAGATCATGATTAATTTTATTATAGCATCATAAGCTTCATCCTCAGTACAAAGTAAAAAATATTTTTCAGCCACGGCATCCAAAGCATATCTATAATGAAGAGCAATACCGCGGTAGAAGCTATCAAACCAAGCTAAGACTCATCTTAGGCTCAGTTTCCTTTTGTAAAGCAGAGATTCTAGACCAAGCTTCTTTGAAACTCTCTTCACTTTTTTGTTTAAAAGTAAAGATCTTTTCCATAGGTGTCACAGAGATTGGATCAAAACCAGACATGGTAGTAACTAAGGTAGGAACTATTATTTTTGTGTTTTTGAATAAAGAAAGCAAACCAAGCTAGACTATTTTTTTGGTTTTTTTTGAAAAGAGGCAAACAAAACCAAACAAAAGAAACAAAGCAAACTAAAAACAAAGTAAAGAGAAAGGAAGTGAAGGACTCCCCTAGTGAAGACGTCCTTGTCCTCCCCGGCAACAGTGCCAGAAAACTTGTTGATGACTCCTTGATGGCGCCAGAAAACTTGTTGGCTGATGTGGAGTCTTGCTGGGAACCCCAAGAGCAAGGTGTGAAGAGTATAGCAGCAAGTATTCCCTCAGTTGAGACCGAGGTTATCGAACCAGTAGGAGGAAGGAAACGCCACACAGGTGTTGCAAGCAACGCGGAGACCTGCACAACACAAACTCAAGACTTTGCCCCAACAAATCGGTGAGGTTGTCAAGCTCACCGATTTGTTGTAACAAAGGATTAAACGTATGGTGTGGAAGGTAATGGTTTGTAGCAAATAAACAAGTAACAGTGGAAGATGTATCAATGGTAAAGATTGGACCGGGGTCCATAGTTCACTAGAGGTGCTCTCCTTAGATAAACAACATGGCATGAAGGATAAACAAATTACAGTGAGGCAATTGACAGGAACTAAGCAAGGCATAACAATGCAATTACTAGCTATAAATATCCTATGAAATTGATTGGGCAATACAACAATATACATAGACCGTAATCCAACTGCATCTATGACTAGAAGTCCACCTTCAGGTTATCATCCGAACCCCCTCCAATATTAAGTTGCAAGCAACAGATAACTGCTTTAAGCAAAGTGTGTAAGGTAAACAATCCACATGTTCCATGAACAAGGGACCGTTGTTTTCTCCCTAGTAGCAACAACACATCTACAACCGAAGAGATTTATGTCACTTCCCTTGGAAACTAGAGGCATGAACCCACTATCGAGCATAAATACTCCCTCTTAGAGTCACTAGCAACTACTTGGCCAAGATAACCACTATCAACGGAGAGCATGCAAGATCACAAACAACACAGACATGATAGAATCATAAAGATAGAACCATTAATCAAACCTACATAATAATCTCAATATCCATCGTATCCCCGCAAACACAACATGCATGATTACAAATAGATTAGATCTTGATCATGAACGGAGCTCACAAGATCTATACATGAAAGCACAAATGAGGATATACAACCATCTAGCTACTACATGGACCCATAGTACAAGGTGGAACTACTCACAAATCATACCAGATAGAAGGCCTCCGGGATGATCTCCCCTCTGGTAGGGTGCCGGGAAGAACTTCAGATCCCCCGGTCTAGGGACGATGGTGGTGGCGGCTATAGACGGTTTCGTGGATTTCTGATCGGGTACCGAGAGTTTCTGTATCGGGGGCTTCTTATAGGCGAAGGGGTGAGTCCGGGAGGCGACCAGGAGGGGCAAACCCTACCCAGGCGCGGGGTAGGTCCCACCCGTGCCTAGGGGGGTTTGGCCTCCCTGTCCCACTTCTCCGTCTCCCCTCTGGACTTCTTGTTCCCCACGGAAAGTTATTGACTTTGGCGTTTGCCCCGTCCAATTCTGAGAATATTTCTTCACTAACTTTTCTGAAACCAAAAACAGCAGAAAACAGGCATCTGACACTGTTGCAACTTGTTAATAGGTTAGTACCAAAAAACATTTAAAAAGCACCTCAAAGTGTAGACAAGTACAACAAAGTAGATACTAAACAAGCATGGAGCATCAAAACTTATAGATACGTTTCCAACGTATCAGTTGCCGGGGAGGCTAAGGACGTCTTCACAAGGGGAGTCCTTCACTTCCTTTCTCTTTACTTTGTTTTTAGTTTTCTTAGTTTCCTTTGCTTGGTTTTGTTTGCCTCTTTTCAAAAACACAAAAAATTAGTTCCTGCTTTAGCTGCTGCTGGTTTTGGCTTGCTCCACATTTGCCAAAATGAACTCTGCTGAGAACACTAAGTTGTGTGACTTCACTAGCACAAACAACAATGATTTCCTTAGCACTCCTATTGCTCCACCTGTTCCTGATGCTACCTTTTATGAAATTAAGTCTGCTTTGTTGAATCTTGTGACGAGAGAGCAATTTTCTGGTGCTAGTTCTGATGCTGCTGCTGCTCATCTCAGTAATTTTGTTGAACTTTGTGAGATGTAAAAGTATAGGGATGTAGATGGAGATATTATTAAGCTCAAGTTGTTTCCTTTCTTTTTGAGAGGGAAAGCTAAAGAATGGTTGCTATCTTTGCCTAGAAATAGTATTGATTCTTCGACTAAGTGCAAATATGCTTTTATTGGAAAGTACTACCCTCCTGCTAAGATTATATCTATGAGACGTGATATTATTAAATTTAAACAACTTGATAATGAACATGTTGCTCAAGCTTGGGAAAGAATGAAATCTTTGGTTAAGAATTGCCCCACTCATGGACTCACTGCTTGGATGATTATCCAGACTTTTTATGCGGGTTTGAACTTCTCCTCAAGAAACCTATTGGATTCAGCTGCTGGAGGTACCTTCATGGGCCTCACTTTGGGTGCTGCAACAAAGCTCCTTGACAATATGATGGTTAACTACTCTGAATGGCACACTGAGAGAGCTCCACATGGTAAGAAGGTAAATTCTGTTGAAGAAACCTCCTCTTTGAGTGATAAGATTGATGTTATTATGGCTATGCTTGTTAATGGGAAAGCTCCTCTAGAACCTAATAGTGTTCCCTTAGCCTCTTTTGTTGCTCAAGAAGAGCAAGTTGATGTGAACTTCATTAGAATAACAATTTCAACAACAATGACTATAGGACTAATTTTGGTGGCAACAACAATTATAGGCCTTATCCTCCTAATAATGGAAATTCCTATGGAAACTACTACAACAATGCTAGAAGTGCCCCCTCTGAACTTGAAGTCATGCTCAAACACTTTATTAGTAAACAAACTGCTTTCAACAAGACTATGGAGGAAAAGCTTTTAACTGTTGAGAAGAATATATCCTCTTTGTCTGAAGCACAATCCTCCTTGATTAATAAAATGGTCGCTAAACCTGAAACCATGGAAAATAGCTTTGCTACTGCTCATGCCATACAAGTTACTATTGATGAAAATGTTAGGCTGCTGGCTCAACTTCATGCTAAGTGGGAAAGGAAAGCTGAAATTGATAGAAACAATAGTATGTGCACTATCACCACTAAACCACAAGTAGCCCCTGTTCCTCCTCCTAATATGCCTAAACCTATTGAGTCTACAACTAGTGATGCTAAGTTTGATTTTGATATAGATGGTTGCAATATTTATGAAGTGATTATGTTCTTGCAAAAGCTTGCTAGAAGTCTTGATGCTAGTGATATGCATGTTGCTTTCACCAAACACATTACAGATGCTCTTGTTAAGATTAAGGAAGAGAAGCTAAAACACAAAGCTTCTATTCCTAGGAAAGTAGAAGATAGTTGGGAACCCATTATTAATATGCAAGTGAATGACTTTGATCTCAAAGCTTCACGTGATCTTGGTTCTAGTGTCTCTATTATGCCTAGGAAGATTTATGAAATGCTTGATTTGCCACCTCTGGAAGATTGATATTTGGATGTCCCACTCAATGATAATGCTAATAAGAAACTCATGGGGAGTATTAATGATGTTCTCATTATGGTTAACAATGCTTATGTCCCTTTGGATTTCTATGTTTTGGATGTTGAATACAATGCTTCTTGTCCTATTACTTTGGGAAGACCTTTTCTTAGAATAGTTGGTGCCATCATTGATATGAAAGAAGGCACCATTAAATATCATTTTACATTCAAGAAAGGTATTGAACACTTCCCTATGAGGAGAGATAAGTTGATTTTTGCTCCTCCTTTGAAAGCAAGGTTTGATGTTAATGCTTCTTCATTTGAAAATACTTGATTCTTCTTGCTTCTTATGACTAACTTAAAGGCGTTAAAGAAAAGTACTTGTTGGGAGATAACCCAAGAGTTTCCTTGAGTCTTGGAAGTTATTACTTCAGTAATGACCTCTCCTTATCCTTTTTGTTTGCTTTTTGTGCCAAGAATGACCTCTAATGAGAGGAAAGTAAGATTTGGGGAGTTGTTGTCCCGAAACAGATTTCTGTCCTCCACCAAAAAAATCGTGAGGAGACTTTGTAACTCTAATTGAGCTGAAAATGTACGAATAAATCCCCTAGTATGTTAGCTAACTTTCGTTAGTTCAACACTTTTTTATTTGAGCAACAGAAGGTCTTCAAATAAATCGGTTTCTACCTGCTGGTCTTTTTGGCTGATTTCTGCCATTATTTGCATTTGCTTCTTATTGATTCCTTTTTGAGTTCTCTTTTGGGGAATTGAGCTTTTTGAAGGAGTTACTACAGTAGCTTGTGTTTTTAGTGAAAAGTTTTGGTGTTCCAAATCTTTGCCTAAGGTCTAATATCTTTTGAATACACTAATGTTGCTAATGAAGATTGTGTGAAGTTTTGTATAAAGGAAAAATTTCAGGTGTAAAGAGAGAATGATGTAATGAGATGAAGAATGGACAAAAGCTCAAGCTTGGGGATGCCACCCCGGTGTCACCCCAAGAAATATCCAAGAGGTACAAGCATCAAAGCCCGGGGATGCCCAAGCCATCCCCTTCTTCATCAATAAAAAGCTCAGGTCTGTCTAGACACTTCGTTTTTATTGTTTTATGCACACTTGCGTTGTTCTTAGAGCGTCTTAGTTTTGTTTGGTTTACTTAGTTTGTTTAGTTTGCTTGAATAAAGTAGTTTGGACCCCGGTTCTTGCTGTGTTGTTTCAAATAAGTTGCTTGGTGTTGGAAAGGAGTAGGAAGTTCTTGCTTGATAAGTGCAAAAGGAGCTTGCATTGACTCTGACTTAGACTTTAGCATGACATGATAGGTGTTATTTTGAACTTATTCTTAGTGATTATTACTGTAGCATGTCTTGTTCCAAACAATTGGGATTGCTTAGTGTGCCTTGAAGACATTATGCGTTTTTTAGCATACAAAAGCATAGTATTGTGGTATTATCCTTTGATACTTTGTTTGGGTTGACTTGGCACATGCTCACACCATGTTATTACTATGACAAGTCACCATACCTCTATGATCATTTAGTCCTTCACTTGTAGTACCACTCCATGCTTTGATTAGTAATGCTTTGTTGCTCTGCATGATTATGGCCATTATTGCTCTCTTATTTGGTTGCTCCCAGTCTTTTGCTAGCCTCCACTTGTATGAGTAAGCTCTACTCATGCTTCCAACTCCCAAGAAACCAAGTTTTTCTAAAGTGTCCACTATAAATTCCTATGCATGGTGTGTTACACCATTCCAAGTATATTCTTGTTTTCAGCTATCTTCCAATTAAAAGATATTTTGTTATGTGAAAACTTAGTGATTAAAGCCCTCACAAACTTGACGGCAGACTTTATATTCTTTGCCCCTAATAAACTTGAACCATTGTGTCATCTATGTTGTATATGCTTGCACTTATACGTTGGAATCAACAGAATCGTGCTGTCACGGGGAACATTTTCAACATTGCACTTGTACTTTGTACTCAGTTGATATCATGTTCTTTTGTCTATGGATGTCACCAGTGTGAAATAAAGAGGGAACTTGTAAGTCCATTGAGTATGTATTTTGTGTTAGAGAAACGCCTGGGCCGCTAGCTTAAGCCATGCCTAATCATGGTGGAAACTTGCAGCATCACCATAGTGGGCTATCTATGAAGCATCCTCAATAAAAAGCTATGCATATAGTAAATAAAAAGATTGCTGAGATGCTCATTGTCGGCTTGCCTTGTCATTTTGGTTATGGGATAGCTCCTGTACCATGTGCAAGGGGTACCCCATTGGCGGTTCTCTATGATACGCATGTACTTACAATGACAAGAACTTACAGGTGACTGAAGTTGAGTAGCATGAGGTGTGTGATACGTTGGAAACGTATCTATAATTTTTATGCTCCATGCTTGTTTAGTATCTACTTTGCTTTACTTGTCCACACTTTGAGGTGCTTTTTACATGTTTTCTGGTACTAACCTATTAACAAGTTGCAACAGTGCCAGATGCTTGTTTTCTGCAATTTTTGGTTTCAGAAAAGTTAGTAAAGAAATATTTTCGGAATTGGACGGGACAAACGTCAAAGTCAATTACTTTTCGTGGGGAACAAGAAGTCCAGAGGGGAGACGAGGAGGCGTGCCAGGGCGGCTAAACCCCCCTAGGCGCGGGTGGGCCCTACCCGCGCATGGGCAGGGTTGCCCCTCTGTCCGCCGCCTCGGCCTCCCCCTTCGCCTATAAGAAGCCCCCGATGCAGAAACCCTAAGCACCCGATCAAATCTCCAAGAAACGGTCTATAGCCGCCACCACCATCGTCCCTAGATCGGGGGGATCTGAAGTTCTTCCCGGCACCCTGCCGGAGGGGAGATCATCTTGGAGGCCTTCTATCCGGTATGATTTGTGAGTAGTTCCACCTTGGACTATGGGTCCATGTAGTAGCTAGATGATTGTATCTCCTCCTTTGTGCTTTCATGTATAGATCTTGTGAGCTCCGTTCATGATCAAGATCTAATCTATTTGTAATCATGCA
Source organism: Avena insularis (assembly GCA_023614405.1). Taxonomy (NCBI): domain Eukaryota; kingdom Viridiplantae; phylum Streptophyta; class Magnoliopsida; order Poales; family Poaceae; genus Avena; species Avena insularis. The sequence continues at coordinate 3,562,453 of CM042691.1, forward strand.
TGTTGTGTTTGCGAGGATCCGATGGATATTGAGATTATTATGTTGGTTTGATTAATGGTTCTATCTTTATGATTCTATGATGTCTGTGTTGTTTGTGATCTTGCATGCTCTCCGTTGCTAGTGGTTATCTTGGCCAAGTAGTTGCTAGTGACTCCAAGAGGGAGTATTTATGCTCGATAGTGGGTTCATGCCTCTAGTTTCCAAGGGAAGTGACAGAAATCTCTTCGGTTGTAGATGTGCTGTTGCTACTAGGGAGAAAACAACGGTCCCTTGTTCATGGAACATGTGGACTGTTTACCTTACACACTTTGCTTAAAGCAGTTGTTTGTTGCTTGCAACTTAATACTGGAGAGGGTTCGGATGATAACCTGAAGGTGGACTTCTAGTCATAGATGTAGTTGTATGGCGGTCTATGTATCTTGTTGTATTGCCCAATCGAATATCATATGATCTTTCTGACTAGTAATTGCATTGTTATGCCTTGCTCGCCTCGCCAATTGCCCTGTTGTAATTTGTTTACCCTTCATGCCATGTTGTTTATCTAAGGAGATCACCTCTAGTGAACTATGGACCCCGGTCCAATCTTTACCATTGATACATCTTCCACTGTTACTTGTTTACTTGCTGCAAACCATTACCTTCCACACCATACGTTTAATCCTTTGTTAAAACAACCGGTGAGATTGACAACCTCACTGTTAGTTGGGGCAAAGCCTTGAGTTTGTGTTGAGCAGGTCTCCGTGTTGCTTGAAACACCTGTGTGACGTTTCCTTCCTCCTACTGGTTCGATAACCTCGGTTTCTTACTGAGGGAAAACTTGCTGCTATGCTGCTTCACACCCTGCTCTTGGGGTTCCCAACAGGCTCCACATAAGCTGTGCAAGCCATCAGTGTGGCCCTCGTATTCAAGGGACTTGAGATTGCCAACTTATACTTTGTCAAGCATATACTCCATAGTTTGTTCACTTTAACCTTAATCACTTCTAGATGCTTATGATAGGGGCAATGAGGACTGAAAGCTAACAAGTACAATATTTTTTGGAAGCTCTTTTTGAAACTTGAAATCCCTGCTTCCCTTTGTGAAGGGTCTTTCTTCCACCATTATTTGAGTCTCCACCTTCTACCTTTAGGCACCATTAAGAGAGCATAGTTGTCATTCTATGTCCAGTGTCCCAAAACCTATTGATTGATGCATATTGTGAACTTTGAAGGTGTCCTATGCATCTATTTGCTACTCCATGAGGGACAAGCTGAATGCCACTATGCCATGTTTTTGTATGTGAAACAAACAAACGTTTTTCAATGCATGTTATTCATGATCTTTGTTTGTAGCCTTTCATGTTGCATGCATAGTTACTTTGTCCTATTGATAGAACTCCATCTTTCATGCACATGTTTAGAGTTCTTTGATCCCAGCTTTCAATGCTTGCAAATGGTTTGATCTTGGTTTTGATGGTGCATGTCACCTCAAAAATTATTCTTTTTCTCACTTACCTACTCGAGGACAAGCAGGAGTTAAGCTTGGGGATGCTTGATACGTCGAAAACGTATCTATAATTTTTTATGCTCCATGCTTGTTTAGTATCTACTTTTCTTTGATTTGTCTACACTTTGAGGTGTTTTTATATCTTTTCTGGAACTAACCTATTAACAAGTTTCCACAGGCCGGTTATGCTTTTCTTACATTTTGGTTCCAGAAAGGCAGAAAATCAATATTCTCGGAATTGGACGGGACAAAAGCCAAAGTCAATATTTTACCGTGGGGGACACGAAGCCAGAAGACGAGACGGAAAAGCGAACCAGGGCGGCCAGACCCCCTAGGCGTGGGTGGGCCCACCCCGCGCCTGGACAGGGTGTGGGCCCCTGGCCGCCTCCCAGCCTCGCCTCTTCGCCTATAAGAAGCCCCCGATGTAGAAACCCTAGGTATCCGATCAAAACTCCACGAAACCTTCTATAGCCGCCACCCGTCGTCCCTAGATCGGGGGGGGATCTGAAGTTCTTCCCGACACCCTGCTGGAGGGAAAATCATCCCGGAGGCCTTCTCTCTAGTATGAAGTGTGAGTAGTTCCACCTTGGACTATGGGTCCATGTAGTATCTAGATGGTTGTATCTCCTCCTTGTGCTTTCATGTATAGATCTTGTGAGCTCCGTTCATGATCAAGATCTAATCTATTTGTAATCATGCATGTTATGTTTGCGGGCATCCGATGCATATTGAGATTACTATGTCAGATTGATTAATGGTTTTGTCTATTTGATACTATCATGTCTATGTTGTTTGTGATCTTGCATGCTCTCCATTGTTAGTAGCTATCTTGGCCAAGTAGTTGCTAGTGACTCCAAGAGGGGGTATTTATGCTCGATAGTGGGTTCATGCCTCTAGTTCCCAAGGGATATGACAGAAATATCTTCGGGTGTAGATGTGTTGTTGCTACTAGGGAGAAAACAACGGTCTCTTGTTTATAGAACAAGTGAATTGTTTACCTTACACACTTTGCTTAAAGCATTTGTCTGTTGCTTGCAACTTAATACTGGAGGGGGGGTCAGATGATAACCTGAAGGTGGACTTCTAGTTATAGATGTAGTTGGATGACAATCTATGTATATTGTTGTATTGCCCAATCAAATTTCATAGGATCTTTTTGTCTGGTATTACATTGTTATGCCTTGCTCAGTTCCTGTCAATTGCCCTGCTGTTATTTGTTTACCCTTCATATCATGTTGTTTATCTAAGGAGAGCACCTCTAGTGAACTATGGACCACGGTCCAATCTTTACCAATGGTACATCTTTCACTGTTACTTGTTTACTTGCTGTAAACCATTACCTTTCACACCATACGTTTAATCCTTTGTTATAGCAAACCGGTGAGCTTGACAACCTCACTGATTCGTTGGGGCAAAGTCTTGAGTCTGTGTTGTGCAGGTCTCCGCATTGCTTGCAACACCTGTGTGATGTTTCCTTCCTCCTACTAGTTCGATAACCTCGGTTTCTTACTGAGGGAAAACTTGCTGCTATGCTGCTTCACACCCTGCTCTTGGGGTTCCCAACAGGCTCCACGTCAGCCATCACACAACCATCCCCTTCGGCTGCCCCAAATTCTGTCACTTCAGGGTCTTTGGTTCCGGACAATGATATGTGTACACAACTTGCAGATAAGATCACAAACAATACTATCATCATGAATCAATAATAAGTTCAGATCTGAGATCATGGCACTCGGGCCCTAGTGACAAGCATTAAGCACAACAAGTTGCAACAAAGTCAAATAGCACTAACAAAGATACTAGGCACCATGCCCTAACAATCTTATTCGACTACATAATAGATCTCATCCAATCCCTACCATCCCCACAACCTACATCGGGGGATTACTCAATCATGGATGGGGGAAACATGAATGGTTGATGAAGAGACGTCGGTGATGATGATGGCGATGATCTCCTCCAATTCCCCGCCCCGACAGGGTGCCAGAACAGAGTTTCTGATTCCGAATCGTGGTTTCTGGTGGTGGCGGCGCAGCGAAACTCTTTCTGGAAAAAACGTCGACCCCCCAGGAGTTTTTAGGTCAGGAGGCTTTATGTAGGCGAAGAGGGAGGACGAGGGGGTGCCCGAGGTGGCCACACCCCCTCCAGGCGCGGTCAGGCCCAACTCGCACAACCAGGGGGTGTGGGCCCCTCGTGGCCCACCTCTGCCTCATCTTCTGGCTCCGTGAGTCTTCTCGTAAAATAGGATTTTTGGCATATTTTTCGGGATTTTTCCTGAAAGTTGATTTTCTGCACAAAAACTAGACACCAAAGCAATTCTGCTGAAAACAGCGTCAATCCATGTTAGTTGTATCCAAATCACACAAGTTTATAGGAGAAACAATAACAAAAGTATTCGAAAAAGTAGGTACATTTTGGACATATCACCTGGCGGCGGGGGCGGCGGGGTTTGGCTTCGTGGGCATGGACGTCGCTCTTTCGCCGGTGATCTAGCTCGCCGAGCGGCATGGACTGTCTAGTTGATAGTCCCTTGGAGGTGGTGGTCGAGGTCTCCGGATGAAAGTCTAGCCCGACTTGGTCGGTGCCGACAACGACGACGCTTGTGGGCATCGTTTATCCCTCTTGAGGGCGTTGTCGTGGTGCCCGGACGCCCCTCCGTCCATCATTCCGGGGTGAAAACCCAAATCTGTCTTGCCGGATTGGATGACGGCGGCGTCTTCTAGACGTCGTTACCTCCTTGGAGGCGTCATCTTTCGGAGTGTGCGGATCCTTTGCTTGGGGTGCTTGTGTTGCCAGTTGAGTCGTTGTCTTTGAGCCCTATCGGCGTGCGGATACCGTCGGCATGTTCGCCGAGAGGCCTAGCTGTTTCCTTCGGCTCTGACTTCCTCTCCGGGGACATGGTTGCGGCTCTTCGTAGCGCTCACTGTTGCCGTTGTGTTCGTGTCGCTCGGCGGTGCTCCAGACCTAGTCGACTTAGGTAGTGCGGCCTCGCGTGGTTTCTGCCAGTTTTTCCTTAAAACTGTGCCGTTTGGGGTCTTTTTTGGCCCGGGTCCCCTTTTAATCGGATCCATGTGTTTATATGTCTGTTTCGGGTTTTGGCAGGGTTACTTCTAAACTTGTGAATTCTCTTCTTTTATTAAAAAAAAGGCAGTGCTTGTGCCTGATGGTTGCTTAAAATTTTTTTTTGAGGCGCACCGGCCGATTTACAATATCCCGCGCTTTTGTGTCATCTCCTTCCCGCTCTTCAACTCCAAACCAGCTGCTTGTGCCGGATCCACAAAAGCTAACCACACACACAAAAAAAAATCATGTCCTGACAGGGAGGTCCCACATGGTAGGCAGACACCAATCGTCATAGTCCAAAACCCCAGCGTCTCCCCGTCCTTCACACGCCTCCGCCGCAGCACGCGTCACACCGCACCACTCCGCCTGTCCCTTGGCCTTCATCGGCTCGCTCCACCCCGCCGCCGCCACGCGAAGGCGCTATCCGGCGCGAAATGGCCCACGAGGACACGGTGCCGGAGAAAATACTGCACGCCGCCGCGGCTGAGGTCTCCACGCTCTCCGTGAAGCGCCGCCTCCGCCTCTTCCGCCAAACCCTACCCCCTGTGCTCGCGAAAGCAGCAGGTACAAACGCACGCCATCTTCCCTCCCCGCTCTTCTCTCAGGGATCGCGCGATTCGTCAGATCTAGGGAGCTCCCGATCGGAAACTTTTGGTACTTTCGACGGGCGGATTCGCTTAGATTCGTGAGAGCAGGATCTTTCCTTCTCCCACGATGCCCTACATGCTCGGGTGTTCGTTGAACTTGTAATTCGCTACCTTAGTATCTTTGCTCTTGTGTCCATTGGTTGTTAGGGGAGAGGGAGAACATTAGATTGCTATTAGGGAGGCATCCGCTGCTTCACTGGTATTTACGTCACACTTGAACAAAATACAGGGAAGCACATACAGTTTACAGTCAATCCAAACAATGTTGCAATATACTGGGATCCTACTTGACATACCTGATTGTCTTGTGATTGTAGTCTTATTCAGCTCATACATGTATTCCTTGATCAAAAAAGAATGCATGTAGAGAATGTACCCTCTTGAATATATTCTGTGTGCTTATTCCTTGAAGAGATTATTTGTCCTCCGTCTCAAAATAGATGTTGTAGATTTGTCTAAATTTGGATGTATCTAGACACTATTTAATATATACACATGTGAATTATAATAAATTTTCGACATCTATTTTGAGATGGAGAGAGTACTAACTTTCACGTATCCCTAGGCATCCTGTTGCAACTATCCTAGTAGCCTAGCCGAACATGTCTTTCTTTACCTTTTAGCCTTTTTGTTTAGATCTGATGGGCCATTCTTATTGTTTATCTAATTTCTAAAGTCTAAACTAAAACATCTGTCATTCATTGTGTAATGTGTTTGGTTATATATATGCATAAAGCAACGTAAAACCATATCTCTTAGTTTACTTTGTTTCTCATGCAGGGTCGGAATCAGATGCCCGATTGTTAGTCAAGCTGATTTTCCAGACGTTGCTTTTATATGATGACCGTGCCTCAAGGAAAGCGGTTGATGATATGGTTATCGAGGCTTTACCCATATCTAACTTTATGAAGCCATTTGCTAGTGCTCTTGTGAGGTATATGAAAAAGGATTTGAAGGATAAGCCTCTTTGTTGCTTCAAACTCCTTAGGTGGTCAAGCTACCTTCTGAAATTTACCCAGTTTGCTACGCTTTATGAAAATGCTTTCTCTACACTGGCAAATGCCCAAGTGGCTTTATCTCAGGTTCTAATCGATGGTTCTTTTCGGAAACCTCAGAACTTCAAAAAATTATTCTTCCGGCTTTTCTCTGAGGTATTTCTTTTAAATTATTACTCCAGCATACATGGTTATTGAAATCAGCCCTAGCACATCACTTACTTATATTCTTTTTCCAGTGTTCTGAATTATATAAGATGTACATAGAGGTGATCAGAAAATCAAATATTTGGTCACCTGCATTCATACGTGTATTACTGGATTTCACTGTTACTTCACCCTTTTTATTTGATCACAAGGTAAACTTCTGTCTTTGTTTGATTTGATCTGCAGTTTTTATTTTTGAGTTGTTTTTTGTAGCCCAAATCATGGTACCTTTTAACCTACTTCTGTTTCCACTTCTCTCCTGCATTCCTTTTACTTTTATTTCGATATTAATAATTAGTAATCCATTTTCAGCAAGTATTCCTTGATCTATATGTTGCAATCATATTGAAGCCAAACGATACGCCATCAAAAGCAGCCAGTGAAGCCTTCAAGCCTCTTTTCTTGGTTCTTGAGTATGAGGATTTCAAAAGTGTTCTGCTCCCATTATGCAAAAATATGCTCAAAAGAAATCCTGAGATCGTGCTACAGTCTATTGGACGTCTTCTGATGATGGTTCCTGTGGACCTAAGGAAATATTTCATGGAATTGATGCCAGTTATTCTGCCTCAGGCCTATCATTTTGATGAACCAAGGAGGCTTCATGCATTGAATATCATAGCAGCTTTAAGTCATCAATGCAGTGATCCGGACACTCTAGATTCCATGTTCAATGGTATTAAAGCAATTTTAGGAGGTTAGCAATATAACTTTTACGTTCTGTACCTCCTATCGAATTATCATATTTCTTTTACCCTATTTAATGGTCTATGACTTGCAACCTTAACTTATGCTTAACACTAGCATTTGGTACGGAGTAGCATGACCCATATAGTTCTTAATAAGCTTTGTCTGTGCAGGCCCGTCACTACCATACCAAAAAGTTGGAATGTTGAATGCTTTAGAGCGGTTGTCAAAATGTTCTCCAGAACAAATAAGCAGGCTTGCTCCCTCGGTATCTAGTTTCCTTTTAATGTATTACAACGGCAATGGTAAAGTTTTTGTTTTCCATTCCGTGCTTCATTCTCTCATCTGATGGTGTAAATTCACAGGTCTGCTATCTTGTAACAGGTATTGAGGAAGTGAAATTGGCAGCTCTTGTGGCTTTGGGGACATGGGCTTCGGTATCATCTGAAGCTGTGCAACCAGATGTTGTTTTATTTATTACTGCAGGGTTGAAAGAGAAAGACATTTTGAGAAAGGGGCATCTAAAATTAATACGAGCCATATGCAAAAACTCTGGTTCCCTGACTAAGGTAATATATTTACTGCGAGATGTCTACAAAAAATCTTCCTGTTGAGTTCTCACTTTTGAGCGGATAGTGATTGAATGTTGTACAGGTTACTTCTTTGTTGGATCATTTGGTTCAGCTTTTCAAAACCAGCTTCAGCAAAGGAAAACAGCGTCTCGATGTAACATATGCACTCTATGCAATATCAAGGCTTGCTGCTGATGATGCCAAAGCAAGTATGTCTATAATTTTGTCTTATAACAATGACCTCTTATTTATGCTTTTAAGCATGTTCTCTTGTAATTTTTTGAAATGTATATGCAGAGAATAATCCATTTGTGGAGAATCTCTGGTCATCGATTGCTCCAAATGAACCCTTTGTATTCTCTTTTCAGCTGGTATTGCCGTTGTTCTTTAAGTAGCTTAATTAATAGTATACCAACTTTGTGATCAAAAGGATATGAATGGGCTGGGGTTATCATCAGAACAATGTTATAACAGTTCTAATTTTTTGAGATCTTTGGATACTACCTTGAAACTGAAGCCATTGCAATTTTTTAACACTGCAGTTTTCCAAACTAGTAGACCACGAAGATTGCATAACTTGCATGGATCTTATTCAATTACTGCTTGTGGATCATCGTCAATGGTTTTGCTCTCTTGTTCTTAAATTGGATTACGTGTGTTATACCAGCGCCCTTTTTCTTGACTTATCATTGTTTGATCTGCAGGGTCAAGAAATATTTTTCTGTCGAGTCATTGCTACAGGTATGCATAACGGGCAAGAATGCTCCAAACTGTTAAGTTTCACTCACTCACCTATCTTAAGTATTTTTAGGCTCTTTCTATTTTGTAATTAGCTTTTGTAGTACACACGAGAAGTATTTATCCTGTGAATATCAGTTGTATGGCTGTCGTCTGTACTAATCTTCCTTTTCCTTTTTGCCGAAGGTGCTAATATATCTAGTTTGCCATCCAAACTGGGAAGTTAGGAAGAAAGCTTATGATGCTACTGCGAAAGTGCTTTCGAGCTCTAGTAACTTGGCTAAAGATCTTCTGTTCTTATTCACTGATTGGCTGTCACTACTTGGTGCGAGAATGCTGATATCAGAAAAAAGGTATGCATTTTTTGGTCTATTGGTGATTCGATAGCCTATTTATCAGTAGCTCTCCGCTCTCTAGGAGCCAATGCACTCTGCAAGATATTATTTCTTCATCTCGTCTTTCTAAATTTCGCATAACTGACACATTTTTTTTCAATCAGTGACATGGATAGCTCTGCAGATTCACAGCTACCATTCATTCCATCTACCGGGGTTCTTGTAAAGTGCCTGCTCCTTGTTGCACGTAATGTGGTTTACCATGAAGAGGGACCATATTCTCGAATTATATCGTGTTTCCACCACCCTTGTATTTTGAGATCTGCTTCTCCCGTTGGCGTATGGAAGGTTGGATCTTGCTAGCTATCTTTTGTCTACATTCTGATCTTTCTAATTGGTTTCTTGGTCCAATTTCAGATGTTGGGGTCGAAACAGCAAAATAGAGTCGTAACTGGCTTAATTTCCCCCAAAATTTCGGCTATATGCAAGGTAATAACGAAAATTGGAATTTATGACAGGCTTGCCTTTATATTTGGCAAACAGAGTTTAATGTTCATGTGAACTAGCATTCTAGTACTGGAGCGGCATATATTAAGATCTGGTGCCTTCTCAAATTCTATTGAAATGCTTAGAAATGCAACATGCCAATAAAAATAGCTGAATTCCATTATAAATTTATAATTTTGGTGCATTTGTTGGAATTGCGAGTAACATAATTTGTTAAGTTCCTCTGGTTTACTCTAGTTAGTTTTCATAATGTTTTGGGCGATTCTGGTACCAATTTCTGATGGTCGCGGTATGTCTTTTGTAGTTTATGGATTCAATGATTTTACACGAATTATAGTTTGTGAAATTTTTGATTGAGAACCATATGAAAAAGAATAATATACAAACCTGGCGTGCCACTGGCTGGTACATTGGCAAACTGACCACTTTCAGGTGGTCCCTAGCTGTATATCCAACACCTAGCTTTATTGCAAGTTACTTAGGTTTACCATATTTGCTTATCTGAAGCCTGCTTCTAGTATTTTTATATTCTACATTTCCTGTACAATATCTGTTTTTTTGGTCAATGTCTCAATGACACAGTATACTATTTTTTAGGAACTAATTTCACAGGATGGTCTATTTAGTTCCAGTGAGCAAGATCAATGTGCAGCACTACGCTCATTATCAACACTGATGACAATATTACCCAATGATACATTTACAGCGTTTGAGAAGGTTTGTTTTCTATATGTATGTCCAGTGAAATTTATAATATCTAGTTCTAATATTATCTTTGTACTCCTATTTTCCAGCACTTCATAGAGCTTCCAGATCGTGCTTTGCATGATGGCTTCACTAAGAATGATATCAAGGTGAAATTTGTTAACTTTATGATATTTAAATTAAGATCAACAGTCTCTTGGTGATGTTTTGTTGCCTTTGAACATTCTTGAACTGTCATCTTTGTTCTGTTCTCATGACTTAAAGCTGAGAATGGTTTGGAAACCGAACCATACCTCAACCAGACCCGCACATATATTTCTATCAGCCCAACCACACCTAAACCCATTTAATATCATTTTCAACCCAACCAAAACCAAACCCACCTGTGTTTCCACCCAAAACGAACTAAACCCAGTAGAGACCCATGGGTTTAAACTCTTTACTGAAGTGGGTTGAGAACCATACACGGTATATGCAGGGGACAACTTACGTTATATGCAGCAAAGTCAACAACCATACACGCTATATCTCAACCATCCATAGAGCTTTTTTTTTGCGAATCAACCATCCATAGAGCTTTATAAACATGTAAACTGCTAGGTTTGCATGTATCTCGGAGCGTATACATATAGCTTCAGAAACTTGCATGTTTCGGCAATGTTCAAATTTCTACCGATCATGGTACAATGAACTGCAGAACAAAGAAAAAAAAGTAAAATTTGAACTTTTCCTAAAATGAACAAGGTTTCTCAGCTCCTCAAATGTTGCCACCCTGCACCCTGCTCCACCTCGTGCTCGGAGGCCTTCCCATCGCACCTGCGAAGAAAGAGATGTCGAGCGCGGTGGTGGCAGCGGCGGAACACGTGGCGGTGAAGGAGGAAAGAAGCCGCCGGAGGACAAGAAGGTAGGCATGGGCGGCAGCACCCACATCAATCCAGAGGGAAGGATTCTTTTGCAGTCATGTCGACCATGATTCAGTAGTGTGGATGGTGTTGTCCTTCTTGAGCTGATCCCATAACTCCTTGTAGATGCAGTTAGATTTCAGGAGTACAATTCCTGTGGCACAATTTCACAAAGCATAGCAGCATCTCCTTGTACTCCATCTCCGCGATCTTCTCAAATTGCTGCAGCACAATTTCACAAAAATGAGTTAAATAGATTGATGATGATGGAGTAGCAGCTAGGTAGAGAAATGATGGATCATCCAAAATTGAAAATCTGAGTTCACATTCAACTATTTTATGTTGCTGTTAGATTCAACTTCAGATTGTACTTTAGATAATTGAAATTTACAACAGGAACTATACTCAACTCTAGAATATACTTCGGATAGCAGAAATTTCTGCTTTTTTAACCATCAAGCAACGAATTGCTTGCATATAGAACCTCCACTAGGATTACTTAACATGACAAGGACATCATATTCACCGTTGGCAGAGCAAGAAGCGGTAGGGCAGGAAAGGCACGAAACTATTCCCAGATTTATTCTCATCTTATAATAAATGACCTGTCTTGCCACATCGCTCCTCAAGCTACAGTCATCTTAATTACGTATTACCATACCTAAAGTGGATGTACTAATCTGTCATGCTACACTACATCATTTTGAGACATATTTGACCTTTCTGTCTTCCAATTACATATCTGATATCATACAACTCTGTGCTTTTGATATATTTCGTCCTCAAAGGTTATTTTTAGCCTTTTTTATGCATCTTTTTAGGGTGGATAATCATACTGCAAGGATGTGCTTACTAAAGTTATTCTTACTCCACTGCAGATATTCTTTACTGAAGAGGGGCAGTTGTCAAATGAACAAGGAATATATGTAGATACTGCCAAAAAGTCTCTTTTGAAGGATGAAGCATCTGTACGTGAGGGTGTAAGACATGTCCAGAAGAATCTTGCGTTAATGTTGCGTGCTCTTGGTGAATTGGCAACTGCCAATCGCATTTTCGCTCGCGATCAACTACCTCGTCTGGTTAGCAACCTTACACCTTTTAAATGTCTAAGATATACATCTTTTTGGACACTGATATTGTCTATTAAAGCCTTTAGCCATGTTGAAGTGCGTGTCAGATATGCAGCTAAAAAAGTAGAAATACATCTTTTTGGACACTGATATTGTCTATTAAAGCATATATTTGTTAGTACTCTTTAGGGTTTGAATTTCAAGATATAATCTATTTGTGAATATATTTGTGTTTACGCATTTTGGCTTAATGCTTGATGGTGATCCATACAGGTAAATTGTATTGGACCATTGATAAGTTCTCCTATTGTAAGTGACACTGCATTCCATGCAATGTTGAGTCTAGCTCGCTGCATGCCTGCTCCTCTCTGCCATTGGGCAGCTGATATTGCTGCTGCTCTCCGTGTAATTATGAAAGAAGATAGCAAAAATAGTCCGTCGTCTGGCTGCTTTGAAAGAATAATAACTCGGTTGATAGTTGCATGCAGAAAGGATCCTCTTCCACCAGCTACATTTACTTTTATCTTTCCGGTATTTCATCAATTGTCCCATAGATCAATCCTCATGACTTTGTTTTATCTCGTTCTTTCTTTTCATTATTCTACTTGTTTGTGGTTAGATACTGGAGAGGATTCTTCTTTCTTCGGAAAAGACACGTATACATGATGACCTTCTTTGGATACTATCGGAGCATCTGGATCCAATACCACCTATACCTCGACCTAGAATTCTATCAGTTAAATATTCTTCCTTCATGGCATAATACTTGCACCAACGATCTTCATTTTCTAACTTCTTTTTTTGGTGGTGCTAGGTTCTTTATCATGCGCTAAGTATCGGTCATGATCTTCCTTTAATTCGAAATATGCTGAATAAGCTATGCTTAGGTCTAAAGTGTGATGATTTGGCACAGGTTATTCTTCATTCTGCAGCTTAGTTCTTTGTATCTGGTCTTATGATATTTCTCACAATTTTCTCTTATTTAGGCTCTTGTTGGGGTTTATGCTAAAGAAGTCAGTGTTAGGCTTGCTTGCTTAACTGCTATACAGTTTGTTCCTTGCCATTCTGTACAACAGGATCTGCAGGTTTCAACAATCCTATTGATTGCTGTTAATGATCCAGAACAGGTTGGTAACAACCTTTTTATTACATTTTACGTGGAACTTAGGCATTAGCCATTTTTGTATCCTTAATTTTGATTGAACTTTGAACGGTCTGTGCAATTTTTTTTCTTGTACGCTCCATGACACATCTTTTACTTAGGATGTTGCTAAATTAGCAAAGGAATTGTGGGTGAACTTCAGTTGTGACGTTTGCATGGATTATTCAGGCATATTTAATGCACTTTCCCATAAAAATTACAATGTTAGAGTTGCTGCAGCTAATGCTTTGGGTTCTGTGTTATTTGAAAATCCAGACAAAGTGCAAGTAAGTCTCCACTGTTGCAACTTCTGCTACATCATTATGTTAGAATATTTATCATCGGGACAAAGTCTCTAAATAATTCTTTTTATATGATCATGGCAGGATATACTTTCTACTCTTATCTCATCCTATATTCAGGATATTGGTCCTGAAGCTGAATTTGGAGATACAAACTGGTATGGAAGACAGGGTACTGCATTAGCACTACACTCGGCCGTGAAAGTCTTAAATTCTAAAGATGTTTCTATCTTGACATTTCTCATATCACGTGGCCTGGTAAAGTTCTGTACTATCATATGTGCATCTTATACTTTGTTGCCTATAATCTAGGTACATGCAATAATTAGTACCTCTTTACACTGAAATTACAGGATGATCCAAATCCTGATGTTCGTAGTAGAATGATTGATGCTGTCATTCTTATTATTGATAAGCATGGAAAGGAAAATATTTCTCTACTTTGTCCTATTTTTGAGAGCTACTTCAATAAAATGGTAAGTTTCTGTAATAATCTGAACATCTTAATTAGTGGGTGATATAATTCATATGTTTTATATCTGCACTAGATCATATGTAACTACTCTCTACTTCTTTGGATTTGTTACAGGAAGTAGATGAGGAAATATCTTCTCTTTTTCGGAAGTGTTATAGAGTATTTACTGCTGCTGTAGCTAAGCATCTGTCACAGGTGCAACTTCTATCAGTATAATTTGTTTGTTTATTTTAGAAGATACCCATACTCGGTAATAATATAGAGCTTCTAGCAGGGTGATCCAACTGTTGACAATGCTTTTGAGAAGTTGCTAGATGTACTTAACACCCCATTAGAGGCAGCAGAACCACCTAGGTAATAGCTCTGTTACAGTTTTGACATTTTTCGTTTATGTTAATTATAAGTTTGCAACCATTTTAGATATTTGAATAAGTGAATTCTTACTGCAGAAACATGCGAATGGAATTCTCTTTTATACCCTTTCTGGAACACTAGAAATCTGTTGAGGCAACATTATTTGATGTTGTGTATTTTGAAGGTGATCTGAGCATTGCTCTTAAGGCACATTGGTTTGTTTCGCTGGGAGAGTCAGGAATAGACCTGTATCATATGTTGTTTGAACTAATTGAGTCTTTCCATGCACGCCAAAGATGCATCCAAAGATTTTCTGCTCGACATATCCGTTATATTCCGATACTTAACCGCCTGGTCTTCTCAGAGGAAGTTAGAGATTTTCCTTTCAGTCTTGAAATGTACAAGAATAACGTGCAAGATGTTGGTGCAATCCTCAATAGTTTTCGTTATGATTCTCGGAAGGTAGCAGCGCGTAAGCGTAATATTCTTGAGCTTGATAGGTACAAGGGCAAACTTCCTCCGTACCTTTCTGTTCTGCTAACTGAAATAGCATCGATGGGGTCAGCTGTCAATGGATGGACTGCCAAAGGGAGAAGTATTTACGATTTAGATTTAGCTGGAAAGAGTTCTCCTGCCAAGATCGCCCTTCTGCTAGGCGTAGATTTACATTATGATTATCTTCCAAAGTCTCAGCAAGACAAGCTTAGGAATTGTCTAGGTAGAGTTTTTGCTTCTTGGAAGGACTTGGCAAAGACAGTACCAACACTGAATGCTGTTTTGGATTTTGAGATATGGGACAGCCAAAAGAAGCAATGGGTCAAAGCATATTATGATGAGTTCTCTGTTCAGTCCCTTTGGAAGTGTGGAAGAAACCATCAAACACACTCCAACGGTAATCAGGTATTTTCTGAAGTTTTCTGAAGTTATTTGTAAAATCTTCGTAAAACTTTTCTAAAGTTATTTTTCTCCGTGTAGTTGTCTGAAAAAGAAATCGAAGCAATTTTCAGTTTCATGTTTTACGTACAACTATCTACAATTACAAAAGCCATAGTTGAAACGTACGAGGAGCCAACCCCAGATGCTCAGAAAAAGCAAAACAAGCTTAACATTATGCAGATACTCCGCATGAAGTAATGCGCAGCAGGTTGTTTTTTTAATGTAGCTCCTTTATTTTTCTATATGTTCTGATATTTTATATTTCTTCACTGAAAGAATGTTCAATTTGGTTTCCTTGCTTGATTTTTATTAGAAGTACATGCCCTTGTCTCAGCCTTGTCTTGTTCTCTATCTCGTATTATCTGTTACATTTTTCTTTGTTCTGGGTGAAAACAATAGTTTTGGTGTAATGATATTTGGCAGCTCTGGTCGTTGTTGTTCTTTGTTAGGACTTTGATTCTCTAAACATTGTGGTGAATACATTTTTAGTTCAGATCTATCTCAACTTCTCTCTTCTCATTTTTGAAATTTATGCATAAATAAATTGAATGATGCATAACTGTATAGCACCTGAATTAGATGTATTCCGTAGAAGGGATGATTCACCTCTTGTTTTAATAGACTTTTAGCTCAATCACTGTGTGGATTGGTTGGTCTTAGCTTTCCTGATCTGCCCTCTGAATCCACAATGTAAATCATGGTTTTATTGAAAGGAACGCCCCCATTTTATATTGATTATGCACCTATCTTCACCTATAGTGAATCAAGCATCTTGAAGGATCTAAAGCTGATCGCAATGCTTTCACCTTGTGCTGTTGTTTGTATCCAGCTATTCATGCGATCAGAGCTTTCAAAAAAATCATGTGCAATACTTCTACTTGGTATCTAACAAACCTCTCTTTGCTACCGTTTCAGGCTTGAGCTCTGCATCAGGCGTGTTATGTTACTTGCACCAAACTGAGCACCTCTTTGGATCTGATGCGGTTGCTAAATGAGCAAAAGTGAACAGATGTCTGGAGCCTTTTCTGAGCTCAAGAAGAGGCTCTGCAATGTTGTGTGCTGTTGGGCTTTGTATATGTACTAGTAAACTGTGGGCTGCCGCCCGTGATGGATTTAGAGAACTGATAGAGTTGAGTTATGTTGCATACAGATGATAGATTAGCTATTACATAGTACTAACTTACATTGCTGCTGAGGTATATAGTGGATGTCATACTAAGCCGGATGCTGCACATGTCCTTTCTTCAAGTTGTAAGCGCAACTGTCATAGTTTCTTCAATCTTCGTCCGAGGAGCACATCATAATTCTATGATCTCTTTTTACTTTGCATTCTGCAATAACATGTAAGAATTTATTAAGATGCATCCAATGGTTCTTGAGCCAGAGCGTGGAGTGGTTTGATCAGTTAATATTTTATACTTCTTGAGTCATGCGAGTCCATGATGCAGTGTTGACAGTGAACACTGCAAGAAATATTTATACATGTGTTAAATTGACATGTTCCATCTGCAAACACAGCAGCCTTAATATTTTGTTCATTGTATCTTTGTGTATAGAGGACATTTCTAGAATAGGTATATTGTTGTACCAACGCGCCAGAGACGTGCTCTTAAAAGCCAGGATTCGTGGAAGAGTATAGTGTTATGCCAATGTGTGAAGAGTGGGTTTACTCAGTACATTTAATGCTAGCAAGCAGATGAAGTTTAAATACTTAGTACTGGGAACTGTCATTCCTACAAATAACACAACTATGCCATCTTCAGAGGAGCCATGGCGAAGATCCTCTACATACACAATCTCATAGTACTTTCAAAGTACTGTGTATTATAACGTGTACCTTGCAACAGTTAAATAAATTTGTCTCGTTGATTCTTGATTCAGTTTTGATGGAACGATGTCTTTTAGCCTTGTCACCACTCACCAGTCCAACTATATCTGAGGTGGATAGCAAATAAAGAATGTAGGTCAATAGAAGAGTATGATCAATATAACCTAGAACAATTATAAGCATGCATGGCACGATGATCTACCTCCAAACATTTATTTGAGTCCTTCCCCTTTAATTTTTCTTACAACATGTTTGCTGCTTATTAGAGCATCTCCACTTGCCTACCCAGGAGTTCGATCCGGACTACATCCGGACGCTGAAAATCGACCTAGTCGTGTACCCAGGGACCTCTTTTCGGCAGGATTTGAGCCAACTTTGCTCCGGACTACCCAGGCCAAACCCAGGATCCCGGGTACGCCCTGGGGACGCCGGACGAAGTGAATTGGCCGAGTGGACCAGCCTGTCAGCGACAGAAGCTGAGTCGTCGCCATCCTTCCCGTCGTTTTCCTTTTCCCGCCCTCGCCGCTACACCTCTCCCGCCATTCTTCCGGCCTATAAAAACCGTACATCTCGCTGTCTCTCTTCACAGTCTCTCACACCACAACAACTTCGGACGTTCGCACCTTTCTTCCTCCTCAACTCCGCCGAGAAGTCATGGCCGAGGGCCGACGCACGCTGTCGCCGTGGAAAGCCCGGCTGCTCCGCGAGACGCGCTATACGGCGCCGCCAGACACTCGTCTCCCCGTAGGCTGGAAACTCAGCGTCGGCGGGATCCCAAGTTCCGCCGGTGCCGAACGGAGAGGACCTCGCCGGAGAGATCCAGACGGCTATCGCCTCCATGTAAGACCCAGAACTCGCCGGAGAGATCCAGACCGCTATCGCCGCCAAGACCCGGATCTCGCCGAGGATCATGGCAACCTGGTCTTCTGGAGGCAATTTTTCTTCGACAGGCGCTTCGAGGAACTCTCCCGACACGACGGACCGCCGGGCTCGCCGCCTCCGCGTAACAATGCAGCTTACCGCCGCCGCTGGTGGAGCGTTCCAGGGCGGACTCTCGCCGGAGTCATGGCGCACATCGAGGCCGGCAACCACCCCCGCCTCGGCCTGTAGTTGCGGCGTCCGGCGTCGACCACGGCGGCGGCCTTTTCCTAGTTATGAAATCCGATGTACTATGTGCGCCCTTGCCCTACTTAATGAAATTTCGCCTATATTCACCCATATTTCGCCGAGTTTAACTGAATTTAGCTGAACTTGGGAACTCGGCCTAGGTACACGAGTAGGAAACTGAGCGTACCCAGGCCAAAAACGCGTTTCGTCCGGCCGAAAATTGGTCCGGTTTTCGGCATGGGTTACGAGTGGAGATGCTCTTACCACGAAATGTTTTCTTCTGGTTATTTAAACTAATAGGAATAGTAATACAGAGGGAGGCTTATATATTTGTAACTTCTCGTGGGCTGCACAAATTAATTAGCTAGCTCTTTGGCTGGTGGGTGTGAACAGTTGTCAAAGAAGTCCACTCAAATTTACCTCATTTTCATGCATGCAGGAGAGGTGTTCACAGCCTTGGCCTCCCTTGCAGCCAAGAGGAAGAATTAAACCACGCAACGACAGAAGCTCGAGAAAAGATATTGTTATACTACTCTTGTCCTCAACTCTACTAAACTAGATGATACCCCGCGCTTTGCTGCGGTACATAAGAAATGCTATTTTAGAATCCATGATAGGAAGGGCATTTTAAAATAACATTTGGAGCACTGAGTATCTCTGCAGGTCCACTTTATGTTGAACAAAAAAAAGGAAGAGCCCTGCTATATGAAACATCATCTGTATATGATTAGAATTAAACCTTCAACGGTTAAAACACAAATGGCAAGACACCGTAGTACTTTATTTTAAAACTATTAACAACACGAGAAGCTCAAAAGGCCTTAGAATTTCACTATTTGTACGCCCACAATGCTAATTGAAAAAATTAAAAAGTTAATAGAACCGAGGAGCTAATTTTCATATTCCTAATAATTTATGTGTCCTCTAATTGTAGACATGAATTACGGAGTGAATGTGTGTCCCTCTGAGCGCCCTAGAATCGGAAATGAAAATGGAAAGGAAAATATGAACACCTGAGAACTTAAAGGATGCGACAGGCTCAATCAGACTCTTCGCAATCCACTAGTTAGTGTAACTTGTACGAAACATAGGATTAACCAAAAATGAATCAATTAAATATACTTTCTATGCAGAGCAGAAGAGCATGGAAGGATGAAAACAATTTACCTAGCATTTGAAGTCTGATTTTGGGAGATCCTCTAAAACATGTATCATGGAGAGATACCTACATGAAAAAACGATGCCCATGAAAATGAATATGGCAACCAATTGACTTTAGGCAGGAAAATGAGCAGATATTGCAAGCAACATTTATATTGACACGTAGAAGTTTGTTTAAATATTTTCTTACCTTATGAAAACAACCATAAGTATAGTAGTTTGAAGGATAGCTTTCATGAGATGAATGGCCATGTAAATTCAACTTGGTGAAAGAAGATAGCTAGGAGTTCAGACCAAATTATACTGATTGATATGTTGACCATAATAATACATAAACATCCTGGGACCGCAGAGATTTAGTTCTGCTCGAGTATACACGTCCCCTGCAGAATTAGTAAGGGAAGAAATTACAGACAAATTTTGAAGGGCCTTTATTTTACCTGGACTGTGGAGTATGGAGGATCATATCGCTCTGATATGCAAGGAGATGGAGAACACCAAAACAATATGCATATATACCTACGCTGGATGAGAACATGTGAATGATGGCTGGTAGGGAAAGGATTGGCAATGGGAATATGTAGTGATGGATTTCAGAGATGTAAAAGTAATGCACGTGGCCATGGGCTATAATAGATGAAGCATCAAAATGCTACAGCTTACAAATTTGGAGATGAAAGGACAGGAGACCAAGGGGGCCTCGTGGAGGATCATTAAGGAAAACGAAGACTCTTGAATTACTTGATGACGTGGCCTCACCATTTAGCAAAAAAATTCAGCAGTGGGAGGAGACTGTTAGTAACGGACAGTTTTTGTTTTTCAACTGACGTGGCAGATTCTATTAGATGTGGCAGGCTGCAATTGCTTGGGGACGATTGATGATGTGGCATAGCTGCATGTTGAGAGAAATAGATTAGTAGGGTTGATCTTCTTAGTTATATAGGATGACCATACTAATATTTTTGCTCACAAATAGATGTAAATAGTCACATTTTGGTTCCGATAGTTCAAGTGATCTTTATAGATAACAAAAGTAGTAAGTTAGGCCAATTCTAAGTATATACACTTTTAAGCGACAATAAGCTAGTGTCCAAGTTTTTAGAAAATACCTCTCGGTCGACGACCGTAAAGTCTAGCTTATATAAGTTTTATCGGGTTGCTTAATCCATGTACTCCCAGATACGTGCAACACACACAAGGATCTTCCATTGGTACCCTTGAGGTTACAAATCTTTTAGCAACAGAGTCTGCATGACTGTTCTTCCAATCTACCTGCAAGAATATTTTAGCATCGGTGTTCTTAAATAGCAATCAAAATCATAAATTGAACAATGTGGTGAGAAGATATATCTTGCTTAATCTAAATGGAAGTCGAGAACTGGAACAACTTGACTCTATAAATGGTTGGGTTTATATTGCATTGATTATGTTGATACCCAGGATAAAAATCTAATGAGGTTACAAAACAAAAGTAAAGTTATTTCACAAGTAATTGAACCTTACTGTTACCCCTCATCAATATTAGTTAGGATGATATGCCAGGTCCTCAAAAATAGATCAACATGATCAGGGGGAGGAAAAATCCAACCAATCTGTACCACAAAGAAAGTGAAGCTATAACGAATCTAGCTACAATTCTTGGGGCCAAAAAGAGTTAAATCCATCGTTAATCATCGAACTTACTTAGCAAAGTCAATTCAGTCATTGTACAACAGAAATACGAGTCTACGGTCACTAAAGATGCGTCAGAGCATCACTCGCGGTCACCGCTCACATAGTAGAAAAGTATTTGACGACGTGGCGAGCTGAGGACCCATAGTTAGGCAACTTAATACATACACAAATAATAACCACTTACAGAAGGGCTTATTTGCAAAACAGCCGTCTCTTCCCTGGTCCCGTGGCCTGTCTATGCTCCACCATTGACATGTCCTGGACCCAAAAAAATCCAGCGCCGCAACCGCCGATGTGTGCCGTGCTCCCTCGCCTCCACACGCCGGTAAGAAATTAATAGGCAAATGTACGTGCCATGCTCGGGCCTGCATGACAACTATGTGTGGGGACGTAGTACTGTACGACACGCAATATAGCATTAGATCTGGAGGCGTGCCAGCTCGTGGGCGAACACCTTCCTGAACTCAGCCCCGTCTTCAGGATTTGGGGCCCCGATACGATTTATAAAATGGGGCCTTGATTTTTATTCAAACTTGATAATTAATAAAATTGAAATCATATGCGTACTAATTATATAACTTCAGAATGTTCTATTCCTTATTATGTTTAAAGATATATCAAGATTCATTCTAAAAGAGTAAACATAGCGCTAAGATAGCAAACGAACAACATGTTTTATCAAAAAGCATTAACCATCTGGTATTTTTTTCAGACTGAGCAGCAGCGTCTAATCTTTGTTTTTTCTTCCTTTTTTCACCACTAGATTGACACTTTGTTTTTCTCATGATTTGTCCTGCTTTTATAGATGAATAAATTAATAGAATAATTTAATTTCAAATTTGAGACTTGAGAGAGAAAGGGAGCGAGATCTTGGAAACATACTAGCTGCCGTCGGTGTCAACTGAATAAATCGGATTAATTTGCTCCACTGCTCGAATTCCAAGTCGGCAAGTCCTATCAATTGTGCAGTGTCCAACCGTCCAAGTCCAAGACCTCCTGATAGATTTAGATTGCGGCTGGTTTCTAAAACATGCCAACAAGCAAAAGGATTAGAGATTAGAGAATCCGGAACAGGCAGTTCCTAGTAGGCAGTAGAGCATGCCGGCCGGCGCGACGCGAGAGAGGGAGAAGCCGAGATCGACCTTGGCGATCGTTGCGTGCGTGATGGCGTGAGTGGTGACTAGCGTCCAGCTGATCACGTCGATAGCGAGTATAGGGCTACAGGCTCGATCGATCGATTCTAGGAGCCCAAGGAGACAACGACTCACGATGGGGAGTCATACTTGGGCAGTTGGGATGGGACTCACGACTCACCAACAAGAAAAACAGAAAAGAGCTGACGCCTGACGGACTAACAACTAGGCGGCTGGAAATCGGGGGCCTCAGAAATTCGGTCGATCACCTCGAACGCCCTCATCGACGGGGCTGCTGAACTCCGGCATGGTCTCCGACTCCAGCGACAGCAGGACCGCTAGCGCACTGTCCTTCCCTAGCGCGTTCATCACGTACACGAAGCCGCTACGCTATAGTACATGAGCGCTGGCCCCATGAACGCGGGCGCGCCCCACCCGAAGCCAGCGTCCGAGAGCGACATCCACATCCAGCTGATGGCGCAGAGGTGTGCGCGAGATGCCGCTCCGTGGCAGGTTCATCGTGTCCACCCCTCCAAGTAGTCCACCAGCGACCTCGTGTGTTCGTTGCCCTGGCTCGTCGCGGACACCGGGTCCACCGGCTCTGGCTTATACTCCATGTGGTCGTACAGCACCGCGCGTGCGGGAGCCGGGCGCGCGGCGAGGAGCGTGTGGTCGAAGCACCGCGACACGAGTGGCGTCCTAGCACCACCGCGGGAGATGCTCGCCCACGTCTCGAAGAAGAGCGCGGCGCGGCGCCGCGCACGTCGCCGCCGCACCCGAGGCGCGTGACCTGCACGAACAACAGAGCGCACGACAGGTTGGGAGGCGGCGTGGGCGGCACCAGCAGGTCGCGCATCTCACCGCACGGCACGAACTCGTTCATCAGGTCCTCCAGCGCGTAGTGGTCGGAGCGGGCCGTCACGAACACGACGCCCTCGCTGGTGCAGTCCACCTGGACACACCCAGCGCCGTCGAGCCCTAGCAGGCCAGCGAGACGGTAGAACGGGACCAGCGCCTTGGCCAGCAGCGGAAGAAGGCCGAGCATGTCGTCGATCTCGAGCGCATGATCTCCGAGGGCCATGGAGAGGAGACCATGTGTGGCGCCACTGCCCCAATGCCGGAGCTCTGGGAGGAGATCAGGGAGGACTGTGGGGCATGGGGGAGCTCGCTGGGCGAGGGTCGTGAGGGATATCTCGGGGCGACGGCTACGTGGGGAGGAAAGGGGGGAGAGGAAGCTTGCGCCGGCGTGTGGAGGAGGGGGAGCGCGGCACACGCCGATGTGTCCCATCGGCGACGGCGGCGCTGGATTTTTTGTGGGCCAGGATGTTGGAATTTGTCCACAGATAGACTACATCAAATTAGACAAACAAGCGCGCTTGGAAAAAACTTATGACCACGAACACGTATCGTGCCCTCGACTCTTCTCCGGTATTACTTTACAAACCACACTACCGTGTATATATACACGGCCTACCTGACCAAAGTCCTAAACCTACTCGGTCAAGAACAAACAAAACATGACCAGACTTGACCTAGTACATGACCAACTCGGACTCTACACTAACCATTGCTCTCGTTAACAAACTAAGACCACATGTATCCTAATCCAACTAGAAAACATGACACTTTTCAAAAACTACTACAACCGACTCCACTAATCAAGATTACCGCTAACAATCTCTTTCTAATCTTGATTGACGACTCTTTGTCTTCCGTGCTTTTTTGATCTTGACTCGTTGTAGATCCGCGTCTTGTCTAGGTCTCGCACCACGACAAGTCTACCTGGCTCTCCCCAATTTTGACTTGGCGAATTTCACGGACCAACTCAAATATGATCTGGACTACCCAGCCACACTAGCAATCCTTGTGGAATCGCACCACCCGTGGAACACACCGTCCATCCTAGCGCAATACATGCTGACCTCCTGGCGTGGACTAGACCATCCACTTCGGCCTCATGTAGAGACATGTCCTCATTGAAGAGGCTCCCCTTCACTGGTTTACCGCCCCCTTCACACTTGAAATTGATCCTCTCGTCGAGACACATAGACGACCTGATCGAGGCACGCAAATTGCGTCTTCGTCCAAATGATGAACAGTTCCTCAACCTTCATTCGCTTCAACTGCAACAGATCCTCACAGAGACAAGCACTTGGACACAACAACGACTCACAGACACAACACCGACCAAACGTGCTACTTTGCACACACTTGACTCCTTGAGTAACACTCCGCCGGACGACGATCTTGACGAGCCTTCCGGTGCCACTCCTCGGCACCACCTCTCCCATCAACGACCATCCACCACCACCTTGACGACGACACCTCTTTTCCGTCTCCTCCGTGTCGCTCCGCCAAGCGACGATCGCCCGCCGCCTCACCGATGACGGCATGCTTGTCGTCTCCACGTGGTCGCCCGCCCCGAGGCGCTAGTAGGGTCGCCTCCCCGGGGCAAGCGTGGCTTTAAATCTTTGACCTCGCTCTGATACCAATTGTTGAAATTTGCCCATAGATCGACTACATCAAATTAGACAAACAAACGCGCTCGGAAAAAACTTGTGACCACGGGCACGTATCGTTCCCTCGACTGTTTATTTCTTCTCTTCTCCGGTATTACTTTACACACCACACTACCGTGTATATATACACGGCCTACCTGACCAAAGTCCTAAACCTACTCGGTCAAGAACAAACAAAACATGACCAGACTTGACCTAGTACATGACCAACTCGGACTCTACACTAACCATTGCTCTCCTTAACAAGCTAAGACCACATGTATCCTAATCCAACTAGAAAACATGACACTTTCCAAAAACTACCACAACCGACTCCACTAATCAAGATTACCGCTAACACAGGACATGTCGATGGTGGAGCAGAGAAAGGACACAGACCCAGGGAAGGGACGACCATTTTTTAAAAACTCCCTCCTATAAGTGGTTATTATTTGTGTACATATTAAGTTGCCTGACATTGGGTTCTCAGCTCGCCACGTCGTCAAATACTTCTCTACTGCGCAAGCGGTGACCGCGAGTGATGCTTCAACACGTCTTCAGTGACCGTAAACTCGTATTTCTGTTGTACAATGACCGTATTAACTTTGCTAAGCAAGTTTGATGACTAACGATAGATTTAACTCGGCCAAAAATGTTCTCACCTACTCCTGACTGAACTCCCCAGAGGGGCTGACTAAAGGAAGCAGTACACTTCTCCTCTATACCCTTTTGTGTGAGTAAGGCTACTTTTTCTTCAGAACAAATATAAGATGAAATATGGAAATCTGCAGAAAAAATAATCCTCTAAAAAGGGAGAAAAGGAAGAACAATACCAACACATGGTGACCTATTCACCTAGAAGATGGAAACAGTATTAGCTGACATACTAAGACCACTGACCTCTCAGTAACTGGAAGAAAAAATTGCATCAGATATTTTATTAGGGCCTAGACTAACAACTTCAGACCTCACATGGAAGTGGAAACAAAATAGATATCAATTCTTCACTGAGAGGTGTTGAGAAAAGCTAATGAGAACTATTTTGTTATTAGCAGTAAGAAAACACAATTTGCGTCTAATGCTAATGAATAAATAGAAAACAAAGATAGAACATTTTTGAAGGCAAGTTGGCTTACCAAATCAAGACACGACATACTCTACATCAAGTTAGATGCAGGCATCGTTTATGCCTTGTTTTTCTTTTCACACGATTTCACCAAAATTTGCAAGCTAGGGACAGTTGTAGTGCCGATCACAGTGACGTAAAAATTATTGCCTGCAGCTCCATCTTGATGGCCACCGTTGGCACCACTGCAGCCTCCAGGTACAACTTTCCATCTCGACAAACCATATAGTTACCACTTCCCCTGAAATAGCGAAGTACCTGAATGTAATAATGCACTTCAAAATATTGCAAATTGATGCTTTGGAGTGGACTGTTTCTTAAGGACGCATGTACTTTTACATTGTTTGTAAACCAGAATTAATGAATATAAAAGAGAAAATCTAATTTTTTTTGCATTGCAATTTCCTAAACCAGAATTAGTTAAAAAAATAAGAAAGAGATTTTGAAACGAAAAAGTAATGAAGAGGGGAAAAGGACACAGAGTAGGTGAGGACCACAGAGGCTTCCCACCTGCGCTAGGCTGGGAGGTCAGGTGGAGCACATATGTGGGCCACCACACCCAAACCTAATCTGGGGGGAAAGGTTGGGTAGAAGCTGAAAGGATCTCAAGCCGCCAACACATGAGTCAAGATCGGAACCACAACGGAGCTGATAAACGAAGAACACCGACGTGCATTCCGATTTGGTATTGATTGCGTCCACCGTTCCATGATGCCCTTCGAATCCTCGACCTGCTGTGCCTCCTCCTCATGAGCCGAGCTTGTACATCTGTTCGATCCAAGATTGATCCGTGAAACTCATGTGGTTGGCCTGCCATGGAGCGACCGGAGCCGTTGGCCTAGGGGAGCCAAAATCTCGATCTGGCATGCTATCCTCCTTCCTTTCATCTGCTTCCAATGAAGAAGGGAAGAGGACCTAGAGGAGGTGCGAATCATAGAAGCTGTTGCGCTAGGAAGAGCGGCGTTGGAGAGGAAGAGAGGAAGGGAGAGGTTGCTGAAGGAGGTCGAGTGGATGGAGAACCATGGCACACCCTGTTCGTCGTCCCGCCTCCATGCCGACAGGGTCGCCGCCATCCCAAATCCTCCCAAGGTCTCTCGGCCAGATCGACAGATGCCGGCGCGAGCGGCGCTGAAAACTGGACGCTCCGGGCCGGAGTTGCCCGAGGCTAGCGGCGCCGCCTCACGCACCGAGGGAAAGAGACCAGGCGTGGGGGTAGAGGGCATCGAAGTCCATGGAAGAGTTCGGGCTCTCTGGGAACGTGGATGCGATTCTAGAAGATCGCTAGGCGGTGGTCGGAGCTTGGAGCCGGAATAAGCGGCAGCAAAAAAGAAAGTGAAAAGGAAAATAGCCCGTGTTTACTGTAGATACATGAAACTGTAGACGTGAACAGTAATTTCGGTGATTTGGCTCGCTAATGGAGCGCTAAGTCTACGCGCCTTAATATATGGTTATATGTTATTTTATCTTGTTTAGTGAACATGGATTTCTGTGTTTAGAATTGTACAACGAGCAGAGACGGGCCCAAAATTTTAAGTGTGGGTATTCAAAATCATAATTCTCCAATAATAATAATAATTTTGTTGCATGAAATTAAGTCTGTAAAATAATTAAGTATGAACGAACTACCACAAATATTTCCTATGTGCTTAAGAGACCCTCACGGTGAAGGACACTTTGCTTGAGAAGCGTATGAATTTACGAAAATAACAGTGTCGAATATGTAACTCGGTACATATTTTCTAAATAATTGAGTTAACATAACTTGGTAGAGATTTATAAATAATTGAGTAACATGAAAAAATAACACTAGAAGAAACACTATATAAGCTATCTATAACAAAAAATTAGATGCAAAATAATATTTTGAAAATGAGCAAAAACATGAAGATATGGGGGTTTGAACTCTAGACCTAACGATCAATATCATTCCTTCAAAACCATCTTAGCTGCTTCAACATGTTTACAATACTTGGATAGTTACTTTTATTATACGTTCCACATAACATTCACCTATTGATATTTTTCAAAAATACTTGGGTATTCACTTGAATACCTTTGAATTGAAGTGGGCCCGCCAACGAGTTGCTATTGCTGAAACCTGTGTAATATGTGCATCAGCAATTATTTCATAGTACTGCATTTTATTTCTCTAAGAGAAGTCTAATACTACTACATTTATGCTTGTACTTTTTTCTTGCAGAATCATGTATGTTTATGTTGAGAATCCATGTGTGTTGAGCATGTAACCTTGTACAATCCTTGATCGGAGGCTTGGGCTGCATCTGTGGGGGTGGACCGATCCACAGTCTGGGTTACTACAGCTGCCGCTGCTTTCTATTTCTTTCGTTTTAGTCTCGGTCATGTCAGATCCTCCTAAAAAAAAACTTGTCATATCCATGCACGCCAGTTGTGCGTGATACCTGCAGTGGCGGAGCTACCAGGTATGCCGGTGGGCCTTGGCGTACCCTGGAGCGAGGGGTGCCTAACGTGTACTAATACTAGTACTAATAGGAAAAAACTACTGATCGATCTGTGCAAAACAAGCCAGCTGAGTCCCTACATATATCTACATATATGAAAGCGATGCATTTGAACGATCGATCCTTGTGTCCACGTCATCTGTGGTACTGTAGAAACAATGGTTTTGCACTTCTACAGTGCTGTGCCTTGGGCCGGAGATCTGTTTTCCATCGCTTTTTTTCCTTGGCTTCAAATATCCTTTGTTAAATTGCTTGCTGTCAGGTTGGTCTTTTCCCCTCTTGTACGTGTCCTCTTCTCTTTCTTTCCTTTCATGGGCCGCCTTGGGTGTCGCCACGTCGTCTGTTCCCTTCACATTGCGTCACCTTCGTGTTCCCGTCTCGACCTCTAGAAGGGTCGCGTCCTCCACCGGTGGCCAATTCG
Organism: Avena insularis; assembly: GCA_023614405.1. Lineage (NCBI taxonomy): Eukaryota > Viridiplantae > Streptophyta > Magnoliopsida > Poales > Poaceae > Avena > Avena insularis. Next base: position 3,590,999 of record CM042691.1, read on the forward strand.
GTGGACAAAACGAAGCTTGGTCAAACCGCCTCCACCGGTGTCCTCCCCGTGCTCTACCGCCCCGCTCCATAGGAGATTCGGTTGCCGCCGGCGTGCTGCACCCACACAACCAAGTCCTCACCGCATCCCCCCATCTCTCTCTGCTCGCGGACCTTTCTCGACGACAGTGTGCTCCCCCGTCGCCCAAAATCGAGCACAGGCAGCGGGGTTCGTCACCCTAGGGACGACGCCCTCTTCTCCCTCTCTGGCCGCCGTGCCTCCTCCCACGTCTTCCCCTAGGCTGGCACCCTCCTCTCCCTCTCCTACCGCCTCCACCCAATTTTACAATCACCGATCTGGTTGACTGGTTCCCTACATGCTGCTCTGGCTGACGCCCCATGACGTCGCTTTCTCGTGTTTTCTTGCGGATTGAAGTGGAAGAGACGACGTGCGCCTGCTCGCCGGCGAAGCGGACTGATTGGAGTGTTGGACGTACCTTGCCGCCGTGGTTCCTGTCTCCTCGCGCTCGCGGAGTGCGCTGTCCGGAGATGACCCGCACGCCTGGACTCGGCCACACCAGGTCGACAATACATCCTACATCCTACGCCTGGACTTGACCACCGTGAGTCTTTGATTGGCCGGTCTGATTTCTCTTCTCGCTCTATTTTACAAGGTTGTCCCTATTCATGTGTTTTATTCTCTGTTCTTGGATGATTGCTGTCTCTTTTTGGTCCTTCTGATTTGTTGCCTTTCCAGGACGATGAGATATATCCTCTAACCTTACGATGATGGCGTATCTACACAGCTTAGCCCGTTTAGCCTGCAATTTATCCTATCTGGATGGCCGGGTGTCTTGAAATTGATCTAGGCAAGTGGCCTACCATATGTATGTTTCCTTTTCCCTCATCTATATGAAGCAAATTTTGTATATATTGAGTGTAATCAAAATCATCCATAAAGGTCAATTCATTGGAAAATGTCCAGGAACTATTGATTAACGAAAACAATACGGCAGGCCTGACCATGTATTTGATCAGCTAAATATACAAGCAAAAAATCGTTTTGCTCTTCAGCATAGTTTGGTTTGTCTGGTATTGCTTCATGTCGGACAACCTAGACCATGTATTTGATCAGTCGAAGATGCACGACTAAAAAATAATTTTGTTCTGTTCATGTTCTTCATTACAGTTGGGTCTGTCCAGCAAGTAGTAATGTATTTTTTTCTATAACTTTCCTAATTTGGGATGATAAATGGTTCTTTGTTTTCATGTATAGGTCCGGACTTACGGTTTCCATTTGTTATTGAGAAGCCTTCCGGTTGGTTTTTATTTGTTGTATATGCTTCTGATCTGATGCACGTTTCAGATAGTCGTTCCCTGTGACTCACCGTCCGATCCTCCTTGAGTGACCTCAGCAATAGTTGTATACTAAGTTTATACAAAGGTATCGTCCTTCAATCAAGAAGTGTATGTTTAATTTTAGCTTCAAAGACTATTTCTGCTCCTTCCTCTATGTAAGGCATTCATTAAATATATCAGCATTCCATGGATCTGTGTTCATTCTTTGGTGGATGTTTAAGCTATCTACATTCAATGGTTCAAATCACAGAATACAGTCGTTGAAAAATATTGGGAACACATTACGGGTGAATGATGGTCTCATCCTATGAATATCAGTACAATCTTTTTTTAGCACTTCGTAGGTTAAGTTTTGTGATATGGGATCATTATTTTCCTATTTTTTAATTGGTATAATTTAGCACTCCATGAGAAAAATTAATGTATAAATTTCATATTGCTTGCTTAATCATCCTTGCAGGTTTTAGAAAATCTTGAGGCTAAGAGTCTGAACTTCTGGCAGTGAAGAAAATAAGACATGCCATACATAGTCATTGTTTAGCTAATTATTTATACATAAGAATGATAACTTTCTTCTCTAACGCTTTGAATGGTCGTATTCGTGGAAGCAGATGGTGCAATTTTCCTTCTGTTATTCCAAGAAGATCAGTTTGAAACTGAATTGTTCTCCAAAACTTCGTTTTCTCGAGAACTCTCTTTAGTAGAAGTACTAATTTTTCCAACGTATATGTTACATGAACCTTTGTTTTCGCTGACCTACATAAAAGCATTGATTGTCTATGAATCCATGATAAAGGTCACTAGTGGAAACAAGGTCTTTTGTTGATCCCGAAAAAGGGCTTTAACACCGGTTCTTCTACGAACCGGTGTTAAAGGGGGAGCCGTACCAGCGTGGCCCCTGCGGCATTAAAGGAGCCCCCCCTTTAACACCGGTTCGTGCCACGAACCGGTGCTAAAGGTCCCTGCACTGGTGGCCCGCGCACCACCCCCCCTTTAACACCGGTTCGTGGCATGAACCGGTGTTAAGGGAGGGGGGCTATATAAGACACCACCCCAGCCCACACACACCCCACTCTTCCATTCTTTCATATTTTGGAGCCTAGCAAGAGGGTGTGAAGAGTGCTAGTTTGTGTTTTTTTCATATGCACTAGAGGTGTTCGGTGAAATGCCCGAGAGCTCAAAATAAGCTTTCTTGTTGCTCTTTTCGTCTCGGTCGAGGTCGGCAACTATAGTTTCATGTGTCATTGATGTACTATATATATAAATGGTCATCTCCCTATTATTTTTTGATATATACTACATATTAATGCAGATGAATCGGCAATGGATGTACGGTGACCGCCGCACTTCCGAGTACATTACGGGCCTCCAAAATTTCATCGTTGTGGCTAATGCAAACCGTGGTCACAATGGTTTTATGTGCTGTCCGTGTGTTCACCGTCGTAACAAGAAAGACTACTCAAATACCAGAACCATTCACGCCCACCGCTTGATCCGTTTCATGCCGAGCTATAATTGTTGGACCAAGCATGGAGAAAAAGGGTTGTGATGGAAGACAACGAAGAAGAAGAGGATGATGAAAACTATCATAATATGTATCCTGAATATGATGATAATGCAACGGAGGTAGATAATGAAGATCAAGAGGGAGCAGATGGGCCCACTGATGACGATCTTGGTCGGGCCATTACTGATGCAAAGGAAGAATGTGAAACTGAAAAGGAGAAGGAGAAGCTGGAGCAGATGTTAAAGGATCACAAAACATTGTTGTATCCAACTTGCGAAGATGGCCACAAAAAGCTAGGTGCCACACTGGATTTGCTGCAATGGAAGGCAGAGAATGGTGTGACTGACAGATTTTCAAAGTTGTTGGTAAAATGAAGAATCTTCTTCCAAGAAATAATGAGTTGCTGACGGACATACCAAGCAAAGAAGGTTGTCGCCCTCTAGGATTAGACGCGTGCAAGATACATGCCTGCATTAATGACTGCATCCTCTACCATGTGAGAAGTACGAGAATTTGGATGCATGCCCGGTATGCAATCAAGCTGCGGTATAAGATCGACGAGACGATCTCGGCGATGTTGAGGACGAGGCCCCTAGGAAGAAGGTTCCCGCCAAGGTTATGTGGTATGCTCCTATAATACCACGGTTAAAACGTCTCTTGAAATAAAGAGCATGCCAAGTTATTGCGATGGCACATGGAAGACCAGAAGAAAGACGCGATGTTGAGACACCCGCCGATGGGTCACAGTGGAGAAAAGTCGGCGAGAGTACCGGACTTCAGACGTGACGCAAGGAACTTAAGGTTTGGTCTAAGTCTGAGACATGAATCCTTTTGGTGAGCAGAGCTGCGGTCACAGCCTGGCACTGTGACCTATGTATCTATAACCTTCCTCCTTGGTTGTGTATGAAGAGGAAGTTCATTATAATGCCGATGCTCATCCAAGGCCGAGGCAACCCGGAACGACATTGATGTATCTAAGGCCATTAGTTGAAGAACTTTTTACAGCTGTGGGCCAAACCAGGTGTACGTATGTGGGATGAGCACAAAGGGGAGCCATTTGACCTCTGAGCATTGCTTTTGTAACCATCAATGATTGGCCTGCTCTTAGTAACATTTCAGGCGGACAAACAAGGGATACAATGCATGCACACACTGTTTAGATGATACTGAAAGTGTATATTTGGATAAATGTAAGAAGGTTGTGTACCTAGGGTATCGCCGATTTCTTCCGAACCGCATCCAAGAAGAAAGAAAGGCAAGCATTTCAAGCGTCTGGCGTAACCGGAGGAAGCCTCCTCCGTGCGGTGAGGAGGTATTTGGTATGGTCAAGGACCTAGAAGTAATCTTTGGAAAAGGTCCTGGCAGTCTATCCATTCAATGACGATGCGGACACGCGCCCATGTGGAAGAAGCAATCTATATTTTGGGACCTACCCTATTGGAAAGTCTTAGAGGTCCGCTCTTCAATCGACGTGATGCACGTGACGAAGAATGTTTGCGTGAACCTGCTAGGCTTTCTAGGAGTGTATGGGAAGACAAAAGATACACGGAAGCACGACAGACCAAAGCGTCGAAGGCCCTGAAGAGCCTATGCATCCCGAGCGAGAAGGGTAAACGATGCCACTTAACTCCTGCCAGCTACGCTCTTACCAAAGCGAGAAGGAAATCTTTTTGAATGTAAAGCGATTATCAAGGTCCGTCGGCTTCTAAATCGAATATAAAGGGAATAATAAATATGGCGGAAAAAATTCCAAAACCTGAAGTCTCATGACGCCACGTGATTATGACACAATTGCTTCCGATTGCATTGAGGGGCTTCTACCTGAAAATGTTCGAGTACCCATTGTGAAGCTATGTGCATTCCTCAATGCAATATCTCGAAGGTAATCGATCCGGAAGCCTACCGGTTACAAACAGATGTGGCCCAATGTCTTGTCAGCTTTGAGTTGGTGTTCCCACCATCCTTCTTCAATATTATGACGCATCTCCTGGTTCACCTAGTAGAAGAGATTGCCATTCTCGGTCCTGTATTTCTACACAATATGTTCCCCTTTGAGAGGTACATGGGAGTCTTAAAGAAATATGTTCATAACCGTGCTAGGCCAGAAGGAAGCATCTCCAAGGGCTATGTAACAGAGGAGGTCATTGAGTTACGTGTTGATTTTATTCTGACCTTAAGGCGATTGGTGTTCGAATCACGACATGAGGGGATCTGCGTGGAAAAGGCACCCTAGGATGTAAAGCAATGATATGTAGACGGGCATTCTCTCAATCAAGCACACTACGGTTTTACAAAGATCTATCTTGGTTGCCCGTATATCAATGAACACAAGAATTTAATCGCCTCAAACACCGGGACGGTCGATGAATGGATTATAAGTGAACACATGGCGAGTTTTGGCGGCTGCAAAGACTTCTCACGAATAACACCACATTGGGGATCAGCTGTACTTGTTGGCGTGACACCGTCTTCGACTATATGTACTTTCCAAGGGTACGAGATAAATGGGAATACATTTTACGATAGGCCAAGATAAAAGAGCACCAACCAAAACAGTGGTGTCCGCTTGATGCGATGAAGACAATGGGCAAAAGACCACGTATTATGGGTTCATAGAGGAGATATGAGAACTTGACTATGGACCTAATTTTAAGGTCCCCTTGTTTCGATGCAAATGGGTCAAGCTAACAGGAGGAGGGGTTGAGGTAGACAAGAAGTACGGAATAACAACGGTGGATCTCAACAATCTTATGAAGAACTTAGACGGACCATTCGTCCTAGCCAATGATGTGGCTCAGGTTTTCTATGTGAAGGACATGTCCTCCAGACCAAAAAAAAGAAAAAATATGCAAACGAATACATCATATGATGAGCCAAAGCGTCACATAGTTCTTTCAGGGAAAAGAAACATCGTGGGAATCGAGGACAAGACAGACATGTCAGAAGATTATAATAAGTTTGATGAAATTCCGCCCTTCACAGTGAAAACTGACCCAAGCATTCCGTTAAGTAAAGAAGATGCTCCATGGTTACGTGCAGGCGATCATAAGGAAGGGCATATGCCAAGAAGTTCATGCTCATATTATGTAACTCTAGTTCATGTTTTTAATATTAATACATGTCTTGAGTGTTAGTCATGTTTTGTGGATGGACCGGGACTATGAGAAGAAGTTGTCCCGATTCGTACTTACCATTAAGATCTGATCTCCAAACGCGCGCGGTCACATATTAGGGAGTGCCTCTATGACCAGTTTCTTGGAGATGCCGGAGGACTAGGCTCCGTCGGCATCTCCCTGAAACTGGCCGTAGTGGTGTCCCTGCTCTCGAAAACCATCTTGCAGCTTTGTAACTTCTCTAACTAGATCAATACACCAGGGAGCTAACTAATTTCACATATTAGGGAGTGCCTCTATGACCAGTTTCTCGGAGATGCCGGAGGACTGGGCTCCGTCGGCATCTCCCTGAAACTGGCCGTAGTGGTGTCCCTGCCTCAAACTGGCTGGAGGACTGGACTCACAAGGATGCCTATTTATAGTACAAGCAGCTCGACATAGTGTTGACACTTACGAAATAATGTCGACACTCACCCCTATTATTAGTGCTGACTCGTGTTTTGTGCCGGATGGTGTCTACAACCGGGACTAAAGGTTCATCTTTAGTCCCGGTTGGTGTCTCCAACCGGGACTAAAGGTTCATCTTTAGTCCCGGTTGGTGACACCATCCGGGACAAGGTACACGCCGCACGACATAATGTCGACATGCACTCACCCCTATTATTAGTGCTGACTCGTGTTTTGTCCCGGTTGGTGTCTCCAACCGGGACTAAAGGTTCATCTTTAGTCCCGGTTGGTGTCTCCAACCGGGACTAAAGGTTCATCCCGCCATTTTTCTTCCCGCCATTTTTCTTCCCGCCAGTTCTTCCCGCTAGTTCACTATATATATATGTAGGGGGTTGGCCTCCATTGTCATTGCACATCTCTAGACTCATATCTGCAACCTCATCACTCTTTCCCATGGCTTCCACCGTAGCACTAACCCCCAGGGAGGCGGAGGCGCTTTGCGCCTCGAACTACCCCTGCCTCAGCCTCTTGTCCCCGTCGGCTGGATGCTGAGCGTCGGAGGCGTGCCGGTTCCTCCTGTCCCTCTAGGTGTGGCGCGCCGTATGGCCATCACGAACCACTACTACTTCGAGCTCACGCCGGAGCAGCGGAAGAATCCCAGATGGCATCCCGACTATTTCCCTACTTGGAAAGCCTTCTTCGTGGATCGGCATGAGAGGGCGCTCGCCCGAACGAGGAGGCGGCCCACCTCCTCCTAACTTCAACGAGGCCGGCCGTCGGCTATGGTGGCGCGGTCGGACTCTCCAGAGCGTCATGGCCTATGACACTGCCGCCGACTCTAACCCCCGTCTGCGCTACCCTCAAGTCCAGCCCACGCGCTACCCTCAAGTCCAGCCCACGCGTACTCTCCAGAGGTTCAATTACGGCGACCCCGATGATGACAGCGATGACGGCGGCGGCGAGTACGACGACTACAGTGGCGAGTATTACAGGTGTAGGCAGGAGCATGACTGAATCACTCCAACATTCCGAAACAAGTTCGGCCGATTGTTACTTAATCTGGCCATGTATCTTAATTTTCAGTTCTTTTATGTATCTTAATTTTCAGTTCCAGTTCGGCTTTATGTAACTGTCTCAAAATGACCTATCTCATTCGAGGTTTCTTGGCTTTCGGGTCAAATGACCAATGTTATGGCTAGAATCAAGGCATAGTTTGCAAGAGGAGTTTTCCTTTTTATCGCACCAAAAAGGCATTTTCCATTTTCCGAGCATAAAAAACGGACGGTTTTGTGAAGCAACCACCAAATGGCTAATTCAAAAAACCACCAACACATTTTTAGGTTCACAATATGCTATTTTATCAAAAAACAATGCAAGTTGAGCGAGACTTGGTGAGATACAAAAGATGCGACATTTAAATATCCAATCAATTCAAAAATGTTAATACAAAAGATGCGGCATTAAAATATGATTTGATCTAATAAAAATCATTTTTTAGATGCTTAATATTTCTTATGTTCAAAGTTTTAGGATTTAACAATTTATTTTTGTTTGAATTGAATAATCAAAATTTATATGTAAGTGTTTTAATTATTTTAAAAAATTTCATGTGAAGTAAATATAAAATGATTTACATGAATGGATAGATATTATTTTTTCTGAAAATTATGATATATTATTCATATTTTTCTGAGTTGAAATGAAAAAGATATGAATTTTCTAAATTCATATCATATTTTTTGAATTAAAAATGCCCCTTTAATGCATGAAATAAATGCCCCCCTTTAACACCGGTTCCAGACAGGAACCGGTGTTAAAGGGGGGGGGCATTTATTTCGTTTCCCGCGCGCACCCCCCCCTTTAACACCGGTTTGTGGCAGGAACCGGTGTTAAAGAAGAAGTGTAATCATCTGTGGCATAAGCGAATCCCCCTTTAACACGGTTCTGCCACGAACCGGTGTTAAAGAAATATCGCCTTCCTTTCTTCCCCCCATAGCCAGATCGCGCCACCGCCGCCAGAGCCCCGAAGCCCTCGCCACCGCGCGCGCGCCACCGAAGCCGACAACCGCCACCGCCATCGCGCGCGCGCCACCGAAGCCGAGGACCGCCACCGCGCGCGCGCCACAGCAGCCGACGACGCCGGCGCCGTGGTGAGCTAGCGGACCGCCCTCTGTTTCCTCCCCTTCTCTGTTTCGTCGCCGACGCCCCCCTTTGCAGGCTGCGCTCTGCCACGTCGCCGGCCGCCTCTGTCCGGCCGCCGTTGCAGCCTCTGTCGGGTGGGTGCGCACGCCGCCGCGGCACCGAGCGGTTCGGGTGGGTGCGCACGACGCGCCCATCCTGTCGCTCTCCGTCGTGGTCGCGGTTCGGGTGGAGAGCGGCGGTTAGAACGCGGACAGGACGGCCTCCTCGATCCCGGCGGCGCACGTCCGGGGGCGACCGAGCTCCACGTCGTCGGCCATGCTCCGCTGCGACGACGAGGCGTGCACCGCCGGCTGGCGGCGGTTGGAGCAGAAGTAGGCGACGAGGGAGAGAACGACGAGCGCGGCCATGGAGGCGCCGATCAGCACGCTGTCCCTGGACATGGTCGCAGCTAGCCAAGGTCCTGGTCGCAGCTAGCAAAGCAGCGACGACAATCGCTTATATACACACTTGGTCCGCGCGGCCACCTCATCACGGTCAGACCAAACCTCCACCGTCGTCGTCACTCAAGATTCGTGCAGCCCAAATTAAATACTGCCAAGGAATTAGCCCTTACTCGCAAGGATTAACGCGGTTATTAATGGCGACGAACAAAGCATCAACCGCGTCTTACTTTTACGGTTTCTGGTCAAATTCCTTGCTTGTTGCGTGAACGGTTCCTCATGAGATAACTTATGTTCCTAGGACCTTTCTCTCAATTTTTGTACGACGACTTTTTCACTAGCTTTAGATTTGACAAATCAAAATGAGCACACAGATTATCTGCAGTAAAGCCGCCAAATAATGCTCCATAGTTAATGATGGAGGAACATGATTCTACATGACAAATCAAAATGAGCACATTAAGGTTATGAAAGAGTTACCAAGAAAGATTCAAGTTAATTTACCTACGTCCTAAGTTAATTAAGGTTATGAACAGCGCCCGTTTTAGGTAGGCCGCATCACGCTACCTCGCGCTCCCTAGGTCGCTCTTCAACGCCGCCAGCCTCCGGTCAGCCACTGTAGCTAGACCCTCTCATATGCATCCGGGATTTCTCCGAATTAGGGTTTGGACCCCTCGGAACTCGTTTAAAATGATCAAGCATCCTTAGGGTTTTAATTTCATTTGTGTATTTTTGTATAAATAATATGTATATTTGTCTATGAATCCAAGTCCACTTGAATGTTTACACTCTTACTCTAGATAATATTATTGTTTTAGAAACTATGGATCCACTTAGTAGAAACCTTGAAGAAGAAGAAATAATGGAGAACATTATTGATGAGGACACCTCACAATATCTGAACTTGGAGGGACATGATGACGACAGCTCAAGTACTAGTCATGGAGAAGATGAAGACTCCGGTGAACGCAATTTAATGGTTACAAAATCCGGCGAGGTATATGCATTGATTAAGCCTCTGCTGACTTCCACAAACAATCTTCTTCTACATGTATTAATTAACGCTTCTTTCTTCTTTTAGCCCTCTGGATCGACCAGCCAGCAACCATCTTCTTCTATGAAAAAGAGCAAGCGAGGCGCGAGCCAGCGGTTGAAAGATCGTGCAAAGTTCACGATCGAAGCAGTCCGTGTTGATGGCAGGCCGATGGAGCCCAAGAAGGCCGCAGACAAATTTGTACGTCAGGCTGGAATTCTTGTTAGGGACCAAATCCCAATCACAATTGAAAATTGGAATAAGCCAAAGAAGGGCGACGGTACCTTTGTCGATGACAGATCCAAAGAAACGCTTTGGAATTCGTTGTTGGTAAATTTCACCCTTCCGCCAGAGGAGGATGAAAACAACCCGGTTATAAAGGAAAATGTCAAAGAGTGGACTCTAAAGAAGATGGCCGAGGCTTTCCGCAACTGGAAGACAAAATTGAACAAATTTATCAAATTCGGCGAGACTCCAAATTTCGAAGACGCATATTATGCGAAGATAAGACCTCACTGGCCCGAATTTGAGACATATAAAAAAAGTGCTATAGCTAAAAAGAGGTCAGAAACCAATACGCTTAATGCCTCAAGAAGGAATATCACGGAGGACGGGTCGGTGGCTACATATCTCGAGGCCTAAGTGGGAGGAAGCTGAGAAGGCCTGTGCGAGAGGGATCACACCCCAGACAAATGGGTGGGACCTACGTGCAAAGACTTGGTTCTACGGAATCGGGGCAAGGTTGGACCCAGAAACAGGATTGTGTATCTTCCCAACCATCCTTGCCAAACCCGTCACTGAACTCATCACGGCATACGAGGAAACATCCGCCAAGACCTTCCATCCCGACAGAGAATGACCAGCTCACACGCGCCATCGGTAAAAAAGAACACCCTGGACATGCACGAGGCACGGGGTATGACATGGAAGGATGGGTTTGCCGGTGGGCGACTCTTACAGATGGCGCGGCGAAAAGAAAAAGAGCGTCTGAGCGGATGACAGATAGAACATGCACTTGCGGCGCTGCGGCGCAAGTGAATACTGTGAAACCATCAAGCTACCGGCCCATCTCAGCGGCGAAGAGCCTGCATTGGAAGCTGCCCAGCCGGACTCTGGCGGAAGCGGTGTGGCTTCCACGGAGAACGTGCAGCCCACGCTTGAAGCAGCGGTCCTCGATACCCGTGGATGAGATCACGGAGAGCGAACACGCTGAGCTGCATGTGAGATTAATGGGCTTATCCATTAAGGTGGCTGTCGGCTATGCCTTACCTCCACAGCTGGTGGAACTTACCACGCCGACCGATTCAGATGGCTATGCTATTGTCGGGTGGATGAGGTTGTGAAGGAATATGAGGAAGCACAGCTTGACCATGCTACGGTGAAGGGAAACTCAACTCAAATTTGCGGTGAAAACAACCATTCTTTGGAAGAAGGAACACATTGTGCTTCCAAATTGGAGGTCACTGGCACCCCCGCCGTCTCGGCAGCGTCAGCAGTCTGAGCCGCTTCAGCCATCTCCTGCGCGGCAGCCATCTCCGGCCTGTCAGCCATCTCGCCCGTCGACCATCTCTCACGGCAGCCATCTCCGGCCCATCAGCCATCTCCGGTGCTTCATCCATCTCCTCAGCGTAAGCGGAAGAGCACTGCCACAAGGAGCATCAGTAGCACTGCAACAAAGAAATCCGCAGGAAACCGTACGCCAAAGAGTTCAAAAACTACGTCCTGCAGCCTTCCGCCAAGCCATTGCCGGTTTACCGTGGAATCGCAGCAGCGAGGAGACCAATAGGATCTCGGAAGAACAGGTCAAGAAATTCTTTGCACCTAGACGGGCGAGCCAAAGGAGAAAATAGATCCGGCGGTGGTGGAGAAGTTTTACAATAATCTTTTGAAACCTGAAACCCCACTTGTGCGGACTACGCGCCAGATTTTGAAGGCGGATGCAAAGGCGCCCGTGGGGAGACTGAAAGTAGCATCGTGAGGCACCCGGAAAACAGTTCCCATGCTCGGAGAGCAGGAAAACCAATCATGTGCCCGCTCAAATGTTCGACACACGAGGCGCTCCTCCGTAAATGATTCTGAGGCGAGCTACAAAGAAAGGCCAATGAGATGGGGATGACTTACATTTCATACTTGAGCGTCATGGGAGACAACTTGCCCCAAATCGATGCCAACCCCATACAGCCATGGAAGTATGGGAAGAATCTCGTCAAGAAAGAGGAGCTCAAGACTCTACCAACAAAGATGAAAATTGCACAAGTGGTACCTTCATTTCTGCAAGGCGAGAAAGGTAGAATGGATCACGCGCATATAAGAGATGATATTTTCTTCTGCGGAGATGGCGATTGACTTCAACATTCAAGACTTGCATTTTCTATTCAATCGAAGGAACTCGACAAAGCTGCCATCAGCCTTTATTGTGTGTAAGTACTATTTCTATAATTTATATCTCATCTCATTCACTTTATTAATTGCATGTATATATATATGCTCACCATATATGTATATACTATTATGCAGGAAAAAGGTTATGGAATGCAGGAAAGGAGGCCCTTTTGACATTGGTTTAGTTGACCCAAATAGAGTTCATGAAGAAGTGGTAGAAACCAAACCGGGCAAACAAAAGATTACTTGCTAACGTCTTTCTTGAGACAACAAACCAAAAGGAAATACTATTGCCTTACAACTTCGTGAGTATCTGTTACCCTCTCTTGTACACATTCTATTTCAGCTTACTCGATGTTAAGTGTAACTGATGATGAGTTATCGTGCGTAGGTTCCACTTTATTCTGCTAGTCATTCAACCCGACTCGGAAAAGTCCTTGTCATGGACTCGTTCTGAAAAGAAAAAGAGATATGGGCAAACTTTAGAGATGCTCGGAGGTAATTTCAATCATATTATCGCACTAGATCGGCAACTTTCGTGACAATAAGTAATTAATTACTCCTTTATCCATTTTCTTTGTCGGACAGGGTTTGGAAAAGGTTCACGGGCAGGGCCGTGGGTGAATGGTCAGAAGAACTAAAATTTGTAGACCAAAATGTAAGTAATACCAGCTAGCTTCCAATTCCATTATATCATGCTTTATTGATTATTATTTTGATTGAAATCTCTATTCTCGTAAAGTGCGCGCATCAGGGACACGGCAATAACTTATGTGGGTACTATGTTTGCGAATTCATTCGCAACACGATATGTGCGATGGGCCAAGTCGCACTAGAACAACTTAGAGTAAGTAAACAAAGTCCACAACATTATTTTATTACCATCAATTGTGTTGAGTTTTATTCTTATATATATATATATATATATTGACGGCCCATTCGTCATATATATTCAGATCGAACGGATGCGGGACCAACTCCTACCATTTGAACGCATACGAGCCATTCAAGAGGAATTGGCGGGGTTCATACTTGATGAGGTCGTCACGCCTGGCGGAGAACTCTTTAGATATCCACCAAAATGAACGATGACGATGTATGTGCCGATGACGATGTATGTGCCGATGACGATGTTTGTGTATAATAATAGTTGCTTAATTATTCATGTACTCGTATGTACCGATGACGATTTATGTGTATACGCTCGATCGATTCCCCTCGCTCCCCCTCCCTAAATACGCCTAAGCAGAGGCGAAATCTGCCGCGGCCGAGATTTATGCCGTTTTCCTGCCATGGCGAGAATCTTGCCAGGCGAAGAACCTTAACACCGGTTGCGGTACGAACCGGTGTTAAAGAGAGGCTGAAACCGGCAGCCGTCGCCACCCTTTAACACCGGTTCGTATAAGAACCGGTGTTAAAGGGCACCCCCTCTAACACCGAACCCTCAACAGCGGTTGGGGAACCGCTGTTAGAGGGCCCTCCCAACCGGAGTTAAAGGGGGCTCTGCACTAGTGTACCTGGAACGTTCATGTGCATTCTAATATCGTTGTTCTATGGAGGAATTGTAGCTTCAGTCAACGGCTAAGGATCAATTTTTAAGGAATTTTCGGTCTCCCTTGAGCAGTTTAAATGCTAAAGAAATTATGAACAATAAAAAATATAGTTTCAATGGTCGTGTTTCCGGTGATTTCCTTTCCTTGAATTACATGGGACCCATGTAGCTGTTACGGTTTAAACTTTTGCAGTACCTTTGTCATTTCTACTTTTTACTTGGTTTGTTGTTACTCCAGATCTAAAAAACTACGGCTTCGTGGTATTTATACCTATGTCTTTGATAATTTTGTCTACCTTTACTTTGATATTTTAATTAAATGGTCAAAATTCAAAAAACATTCAGTACACGGGCGCGGCGTGTCGCCGCGCCATATTCCCTAGTACTTTACCAATATGTAGAAAAAGAAAGACTTTATCCATCGCAACAACTGCACGAACTGATCTATCGGGGCCTGCAATACGCCGCCACCGCGAGTCAGGAGTGTCAGATCAGCGATCTCCGGCGGCGGGCTGCGGCAATTCTCCAAGTTGCGGTGGTGCGCCGGTACCGGCGATTCTTTCTGGACACCAGCTGACAGGCACGACTGCTCTCTGTTCTCTGTCTCGAGATTTTCCGGAGTCAAGGTTCGGCAAGCTGCATCCTTAAGTACTCCCTCCCATTCATATTATTGACCCTAATTTTGCTTAGATTCGTACATATTTAGTTAAGGATTTAGACTTTTTAAGGATTTGTACATGTTTAGATTCTTTCCCGGAGTTAAGGATTTAGACTAATTACATATAAATCTAGACAAAATAAAGACCATTAATATGAACCGGATAAAATAGCTGATTCTCTAAAAGATCATCATTCATATGTACATATAGATCTTGAGATTAAATAGTTCAGTATAAATAAATTGTGAATATCTATTTTATGATCGTTCATGTTCTTTCTGCAAAGACATTATAGGAATAATGATTCTAGCGCCACATATGTGTTTTGTTACACATATCGTATAAATAGTTTCTTTTATTAATATTTTAGATTGTCAGTATGGTGATTAGACTATTAGTATGGTTACTTATGCATTTTCCATCTCCAGTACTCAATTACATATTTTTTACTTATTCTACATCGTACTACACTGCAAATTTATAATTTTATATAGAACTGTCAAATAGATTTTATCTAGATTGTTGTCAAAATTTTGGTGTGGCATACCCATTGATAAAATCCTAGATCCGCCATTGGTTACTTGTAGCAGACTTGAGCACCTACTTGGACCTATTGTTCTAATACGACTAATATATCTGAATCCTTGTAATGCTATGTGCTGTTGAGCACATTTGAGGTCGGGAATTGGCTCTGTAAGTGCAATGTTATGTACTGTTGAGCTTTGCACATCTATGTTGTCTACTCAGTGCCGTTAGTGAACAGAGATCCTGTGCAAAATTGTACATCCAATTGCTGTTGTAGAAACCTATGTAAAATGTACGTCACGGATTGTTCAATAGTACTGCATTTTATCTACTCACATGAAAGTACCAAAAAAACAGAATCTCTACTACTTATAAAGGCACCAACTAGAACTTTGCTACAGGCACCCCACCTACCATACTTGAACATTGTACAGCCACACGATCAAGAACCTGATCTTAATCTAACAGATTATATTAGACTAAAACTTCTCTTTGGTGCACTTAGCAAATAGGTTTGACGGACTGTACTCTGCTCAGCCCGCACACCCGCCCCGCGTGCGCGCAGTCTTCTCCCATCTTGACCCCGCCCCCCTCACTCCGGAACCATCTCAGATCAGGATCCAATCAAAACGCAAATCCTCATTCCTACATCACAGCATGGCAAATCCCCTCCCCGACCTTTAGCATGAACGACTCCCCGCCGCCTGGTGCGCTCCCATGGCCTGGCCCGGCTAGAGGTGCTCCCTGATCTAACATGTGATCCACATTTTCCCCCCCCCCCCCCCCCCCCACCCCACACGCGATCCGTTGTGGGGCGCCACCGGTTGCTCTTCCTGAGCCCTGGCCATGGTTGCTGGTCGTCAAACAGCCCACCTTGTTTGCTTGCTGTTGCAGGGGTGCTACTTCCCTTCCTCTCGGTTCCCCACCGCCGCCAATGAGGAACAACAGGATTCAGCGTCGCAAGCCAGTCAAAAGTCCCCAACGTCACCTGCATCAAGGTACTCACTATGTCTGCTTTGTCGCAATTCCGAATGCCTCGATCGTGGCCCAACGACCACATGGTACCAATTGGTACAATCCAATAACTCCTACACTTGATGCTAGCACATAGAATGTTCTCCCATTTATATTTGAAATAATCAGATTGTTCAAAAGGAGATACGGCTGTATGTGCATATACTTTGTTTTTGTTAACATGTGTACATCATGCATCTGCTAATGATTTCCATATTCCAGTTTAGTCGGTTGATGTCATTTTTAACTACTGAGAAAAGAATCGTATTGTACCTGTAAGCGTATTATTGGTGTCTCTAGCTTCAGTGCATTGTCTGACAGCTTTGGACACCATCGCTGTCCAGTTTTTATCAACCAATGGATAACATATTTGCGAGGATGGAACTAGCACAGAAGCATACATGTCCTTGTAATTGTTGTGTTTAAAACTTTCACTATGCAAGATATGAATTATCCTAGAAGTCCTTGTAATCTGAATTCACATGTTTGTGTAGGGAACATTTTTCTGTTGTGTATAAGAAAATGATTGTAAGTACTACTTTAATTGCTTCCATGGATGTCAATATTTTTCTTACTATCAAGCGCCTGTGTTGTCATCCTGGTAAGTTGTGTTCTTAGGTGGTACAATCTGTCGGGAAGAATTGTGATTTCAGTGCATGTTGGGTATAAGTGTTTTACCAGACACTTATTTACTGACTTCAGTGTTTCCTCATGATTTAACATTTGCATATTTCCATCGTCGTCATTGCACATGAATAATATTCACCCACTCCTGTCCATGTTTGGACCAGCGGAGCATTTTCTTTTAAAGACCTAACGAGCACAGCTATAGAGGGATATGCAAATCCCACGAGTGGTAATCTTAGGAAACAAAAATAGCGGTGGTATGCCCCCCCCCCCCTGTTTAATGAGAAGAAAGCCAAGTACCTCGAGAAGCAATTTATATCCTTCCAACAAAAGAAGGCTATGGCTCTGATTAGTAATAGTTCTTAGAACTAACATCATTTGTTTCTAATTGTGTAGGCCACTGATGTTGGAAAATGGTAGAGGAGCTATATTTGGTAAGTACTTCCATTAGCTTCTATTTTACCTTATTTCACCGCTGCAATATGTTACTGTTATTTTGTCCAACAAGACTCTGGGGTCTCATGGTCGGCCAGAACCTTGAAATATATATACGCTTCATTATAAGAAGAAAAAATATCAATCATGGAAAGGAAGCATAATTATTTGGGTTAATGTAAAGGTTACTGTTTTTTGAATTCTTCTACAATTACTGTTTTGAGTGAGACTGTTATCTCATATTTTTCCTGTCCCCGCTGGCCCACTCCTCGTGGCTTGCTCCACCCGCCTACTCACTTCCTCAGGATAGCTCCGCCCGCCACTGCCTGCATCAACAAGTTTAGCTCCTTGCCTGAAGTTTTTTCTACGTATTTTGTTGTTCTGATTTTTATTGCAGCATGCGGCAACACTACATGTGAACTCTGAACCCTTGCATGAAGAAATCCTTTTTGTTTCGAACTAATTGTGCAGCTTTTATTTATCAAAAGTGGAAGGTACATGGTATTCTAAAACTCAAAAGATGGGCAGGTGGGCAAGCTCATCAACATCGTCGAGGTCATGCTGAAGACGCAGTTCATCCAAGGACACCCTGTTTGTTTCTTATTATGTGGAACATCACAATATATAACACCCTGTATGAATTTAACAAGTATATGCTCTTATTCGTAGGCCAGTTGAATGGAAGAAAGAACTACGAGGCAATGTGCAATTGGTCACTTTGTTTTGTCATCACGTGTCAATAGTGCTCCAAACCTAAGAATATTGACTCTACCTTTTTTTTGCGAAATTGCTTTAAACTAACATGTTTAGTTCTTGTGGTTGTTGAGCTGAGTCGTCTATGAGCTATGAATCCCTGGGACGTAGCAACTTTGCGACGATTGTGGTAATAGTTCATATGAAAAGATAATAATAATTTCAGCCTCGCCACCAAATTTTGGCGGTGGCGACCGGTGCCAATCTTGCTGTTGGCGTCATTTGCGTGGATTGGAGGACATTTTATATCTAATTTTGGCTACGTGCATCACCAAGCAAGAGTCTTAAGTATTCTTTAAATGGAAGGGAGAGAGGAGTGTGTCAATTTGGCTCATAGGCTCACTGGAGCTCTTTATTTTGAACATTTAAAAATTTATTTTCAAAGTGCCAATTTTTTTTAGAAAATGTTTATAGATATAGATCATGATGTCTAATTCAAGTGTGCAAAATTTCAATCTGAAATATGTTATATTCTACGCTACATAAAAAGATAGAATTTCATATCTAGATATGTGAATAGCACACCTAAAATCTTGTCAGATTTTGTCTTTTTTGTATAGCCCATAATACAACGTTTTTTGGATTGAAAAATTGCAAGCTTAAAGTATATATCATAATATACATGTATATATATTTTTCACATTATTTTTAAACATTAAAATATCATTTTTGAATTTTATGGAAGTCCTCTAGTGAGCTCACGCTCTAAACACACACATAGCAAATATATATAGGCGTGCATTGCACGTGCACGCTTACTAGTGAGAGTAAACAGGGGACTCCACGGCTACCATATTTTTTTAATAGGGGATGACTCAAACTCGTGTCGGTAGTGCCCATACGACCTCTGTGCACAACTGCAACCAACCAACTTGCTACGATAGAGTTCTCGTCTCATGAAAGTA
The DNA here is from genome assembly GCA_023614405.1 of Avena insularis. Lineage (NCBI taxonomy): Eukaryota > Viridiplantae > Streptophyta > Magnoliopsida > Poales > Poaceae > Avena > Avena insularis. Next base: position 3,609,870 of record CM042691.1, read on the forward strand.
TCATACTATATTTTTTTTTGAACGGTCAACGGGTGGAACCACCCGACAAGATGCTGCTATTAAAAATTTCTGGAGTACAAGAAAACCTAAAAGAACAGAAAATTACACAGGGGTCTAAAAATAAGCACAAAGAATCTTGTGGAAAAACTTGAAAAGCAATCAAGTCCCCGGTCCTCTTCCTCCTCCAGAACCAAGAACTCCGGCGTCGGCTGCAACGACGACTCCAATGCCACTTGGAGGTGGGAGCAGAAGAATTCCGACGGACGGAGCAGAGCAGCGGCATCCCTACTGCCATTCGGTCCGCGCAAAGACGGGAAGAAGCCGCCACGATACGCCGGAGAGGAGCTCCAAAGAAACCGCCGCCGCAGACTCCCAGACTGCACACTCAAAGCGACCACCCTAGGCGCTGAAGAATACATGAGAGAATCCCACCGCGGCATGGACAACACCAGCGCCTGGACGAAGAAGAAAAGGGCGACGCAGCCACTCGACCCCCCTCGCCACCACGGCCGACCGGGAATCGGGCAAAACCACGCAACCGCCTCCACGCCAACCTCCCTCACCACCAAGGCCGGCCGAGGAGAGCGAAGAGGCAACAGATCACACGCCAAGCACCAACTCCTAGGCGCCTTATGAAAGGGATTGCCACCCGTAGGACTCCGGCTTGGATCCACCATCGATCTAAGTGGAGGTCGACTGGGGCGAATTCTTGGCGCCGCACCAACGCACCAAGAGGAGCCCCTGCCACCACCAGATCAAGCCGAGGAGGGCTCGATCTGCCAATCCCCCTCACCACCACGGCCGTCCGGGAGCGGAGAGAGCAGAGCCACCACGAGCTTGAAGCGGAGCGGCGGGTCTTATTACGGAGATCCTGGATCACGAGACGAGGCACACCAACTCCGGCCACCGGAGCACACCGCGCCCAATCTCCACCACCGGATGTGCCAAGCTCGACCCCCATCTTCAGCACCCTACTCCACAACTACCGGCACAACAACCGCAACCCTAGAACTACTCCGGCGCCTCCCCTCCGCCTCCTCCGTCCACCATGACCGCCGGAGGGGCTCGGGATCGGCCCGGTCTCGCGAGATCTAGGAGGGTTACTATAGCAGGCTCTCAGGGGTGTGTGTGTGTGTGGGGGGGGGGGGGGGGGGGAGGGGGGTGCTAACCGCGCTATTGGGGTTTTCGTTGGCTCGATAGTATCATACTACATTGTAGAGCCTACACCTTTGAAGAGGGAATTTTTTCTGCCATGCTTTATTTGAGGACTGTACAATTTGTCCTTCATTCGATCTTACTTTTTTTTGTCACACTCTACTTTACCAATTGATGATTTGCATTTTGGGTTGTTTTCTTTTCTTTTGAGGATTTAGGATAAAATTCCACTAGTTGCATGTTCGACTTGAATCAGGTCGCTCCGGTCCTGATCCCCTTCCCCTATCTTTTTCTTGAAATTACTAACTATAAAGGACGCTAGCCTACCCGGCCAACCAGGCCATCTTCGCGTGTGCATGCATACTAGCCACTTGATTGGCCTCACACACTAAATTCCCACTTACCACCGCTATATTTGCTTCTATGCTCTTCTACATCTTAGCTAGGTAAATAAGTCCATGACGTCTGGATCCGTGATTCAAAGGCAGATGGAGGTTGGTGCTCCCGTCACTTGAGAGAACAAAATAAGGTGAAAACCTAGCCTTCCCCAATCCCGCTACTTCCTCTCCTCACCAATCCCACCCCCACCTCTCCAATCCACCGCCTCCTCTCTTCTTCCTCTCCCTTTCTCTTCCGTCCTTGCAGTGGAGACGGTGGCCACCGCCGGGCACTCCCGCGCCGCTCCTCCTCACGTCCAAGACAACGGGAACGCCTTGGTGCTTGGCGGTCGCGCCCATGGAGCCAGGCTACCCTACGTCGTTCCTCCTTGCGTTGCTCACTAGGAACAACTCAGCAGCGGAGCTCGTCGGCAGGAGCCATGGTGGTGGTCATTGTCATTGCCCTCTCTTCCTCTCAGCTTTCCTTTTCCTCTCTCATGTGTTTAGGTCTCTCCCTCTCAGCACATGCGACCACGGCTGGGGAAGATCTGCTGCACACGAGGGGACCTAGAGGCGAGCAAGGAGGGAGAGAAGAAGAAAATAATGGCGATGGAGCGGGTTTGGATGGATATAGCAAAACCAAATCCAAATCCATCAACCTTACTATAGCCCGCCCACGAAGATATCCATGGGCATGGATGTCGCCCCAGATCCAAACCCGCCGGATATCCATGTATCCATGGATATCCATTGGTTTACATGCTATATACATAATCATTACACCATTCAGCATAATTGTGATATTATAGAAAATTTCGACAGCATTTCAGCATAACATGCATCCATTATTTCCCACTTGCGCCATGACGTCTACTCAACAGTAGCAGTGATAAGCCCTTCAATTAGAAAATCGAGGTATGAGTGAGGGGAAAAGGGGGAGGTCACCCAGTACAGAGAGGTAGGAAATTGGGGGAATTCTTACCATCGGGGAGTTCACCGAGGACAGGACAACCGCCAACAATTCTTGTAGACAAGCAGGAATGCAGGAGGGGTGGTCGCCCACGATTCCTAGTGGAGCAGGAATAGGGGTGGCAGGGAGAGCGGCGGCGTCGCCGATCCGCTAGGTTGTGGCCTGGCCTGCGAGGATCCCAGGAGGGGAGACATCACTGGCGCTCCGCCGCTTCCCCTGACGGCTTCCTCGTCCATGCGTAGCGAGTGATTAGGGGAAATATGTAACATCCCAAAAATACTAAGCTTGGATCATCAAATTCTAATCATCAAAATTAGGGTTAACAAAAACTTTTCTAAATAAAATCATGAATGCATGCATATGTGTATGCATGGATTTTGAATTCTTTTAAAACCACCTTGTTTGTTTGTTTCACTGCTTGTAAAATGTTTTTTAGGTGAAATAAACATCATCTAAAACATTTCCCACACTTTTCCTAAAGACAAGTAAATCAAAACACATATATTAAATGAATGGTCACTTTAACCAATTTAACTCCCATGCCTACTTTGGCTGTCTCAAACTTTCAGAACCTAACAGAAACTTTTCTGGATCTTTGCACCCCTTGAATGTACTCATAACAAAGTATCAAGGCCCACTTTGTGATCATCCAGAAACTTTCAAATGCATAGTTTAAATGACAATTCAAAATTGAATCTTTATCATATGGGAAGATCCCACTTTTTCAAAAACCACTCAAACAAGCTCAACTTTCAAAACCCAAGCATCTGCAGACTCACCAGCACCAATCTAGCAAACCCACCAAAAATCTTTTCAAAATTCAAAACTTGAGTTCATGCGGCCATTTCATCAAACAGGTTGCAGACACAAATCAAACAAACATCAAACACTATAGTGTGCAGTAAAATTGGCCTAACTTGTTCCCTAGTTAGCTCACACACAGCTCAGTAGATCATCTAGGAAGTTTAATTAAGGACTAGCACCCCTGTGAGCTTTCCATTGCCATCAATGGTGAACAGCCGAGCACCCACTTGTCACCCCATTGTGGACAGCAGGCTAGAGGAAGAACTAGCCGTGCCAACCTTGTCTGGGAGGAAGCCCACCGTCCACCGCCACTGCCTGTCCCAGCCACGAGCGTTGCCAAGCCCTGGACCACGCGCTCAAGCCGCGCCCAGACCGCCAGAGACCATGCCGAGCATGCGCCAGAGCACCAACCTCGACCAGCGTCCACATACCGCGTGCCGCCCTCACCGCGTGCACACACGATCGCCATCAACCCAGGAGACCGCCAGACATCCCCGTTTGCCGCCCCGTGCCGCACAGCCACCGCCCGCCGTCGAAGACGCCGCCTCTGCCGCGCAGAGCACCGCCTGTTCCAGACCAAACCCCACCGCCCCATGCCTCGAAACCATGTCGTTGAGCATCGCCAGGAGACACCACACCGTCCCCTACCCTTGCCCATGCCAATAGCCTCCTGTAACATCACCCCCGACGAGCTCACCGTGCACCCCGACGGTCCTCTCGCTCGACTATAAATAGAGGCCACCCCCGCACGATTTGTTCACACCATCTCACTCCCCTCTCCTTACTGATCATGCCACACCGTTCTCAGAGCAAGGCAAGCACCACCCCGCCGGAATTTCACCGGAGCCCGCCGCCTCTGGAGAAGAAGGGAGCCAGCGATTGGAGCCGCCCCAGGAGAAGCCACCGGTACCAGGAGATTCGCCGTCGTCAACTTCGTCGTTCGCCCGCCTCGCCGACCCTCGCCAGTACCCCGGTGAGCCCCCAGCAACCCTCACTGGCCGTGCTAGGTTTCGTTCTCGCCGGCGTTGTCTCGCGTCGACGATGACTCCCAGCCGTTAGATTAGAACTAGATCGAACGATCCACGTCGCCCCATACCGCTTCACCCAGCCCCGTGTCACTGACGAGTGGGGACACCCACTTAAGCAGCCTGCGGGAGCACTTAGCAGGCGGCCCGATAACTTTTCCCGCAGCCAGTTATTCAAATTAAACCTTTTTCTATTTCAATTCAAACACACTTCTGTACCCAACTTCAAAAATCAACCCAGATCGATTCAGTGCACCAAATTGAATGAAACCAATTTTGTTGGAAAGGTCTGTGAATGCTGAATCCAAGCCCGTTGGATTCAAGTCATTTGGATCTATAGATCACCCATGGTAAAAATAACAAGGCAGAAGCTTTTCCGCATTCAAACATTTTTCAAATTTAAACCATAATAGCTTTTGAGTTGATTCCAACTCTCAAAAATCACATTTAACCATACCTTTCAGAATATATAAAAATATATAGGTTTACTTGCAGAAATAATGTTCAAGTAATAAAAGAATGCTACATAAGCATTTCTAGCCACTTTAATTAATTAAAATAAAAGGGTAAAACCTTATTAAATTGTGACACCACTTTAAATCACATTCCCATGGACAACAATATGTGGTGATGACATGTGTCAACATGATCCCATGTTTGGTTTGGAGAATATTAAATCTTAAGTAGTTTTTCAATGAGTAGAAATTACTTTTCTAAAAAAATAAAAAGGATTAAATCAAGCCTTAACCTTGTAATGTTAGAGATGATGCTAGATCATCTATAGGACCCTTGTGTGTGATGATTGCAAGTAGTTAAGTATTGTTTGGTGATTGTGTACCTCGTATTTATTCATAGGCGCTAGTACCGACCAAGGATACGAGGAGGAAGGAGGATACTACGAAGAAGAAGCCGAGGAGAACTTCAACCACTGCTCTGCACAAGGAAAGCTAACACTTGCAAGATACTTTACCTATGCAAGCTGATACTATACCTATGCAAGCCTTACTAATCAAGTTGACCTATGCAAGCTAACCCTTGCAAGATACCCTACTGATGCAACAAACCCATACTTGTTCTATGACTACTATATGCCTTAAGCATATGTGATCATACCCACTTGATAAACCAATCCTAGTTTTATGTGCAAGCTTCTTACTCTATTTCTTTATCAAAGCCTACTTAGAGTTTACTTAAGTGACTGGTAGATATTGGAAAGATGCTGAAGGTTGAATAAAGAGCATAAAATTTGGCCTAAGTTAGAAACCTTGACATCATCCTGAGACATAAGGTTGTACTTAGTTGAAACTCCACTAGTTACCACCCCTCATTAGTACTACCCCCACCTGTAGATGCTAGTGCTAAGCATAAAACTTGATCAACTTTTAGATGGGAATACTTGGTGGAAAAATGGTTATGAAAACCTTGGAATGATGGATCATTCTATTGAAATGTTTTGGACATGTGTTTCCAAACACTTACGGATTTTGGTGATAAAAATGTTGAGGCATGAGCCTTAGCCCTTTATAAAACTGATGGTTGTCTGGATGCGATACCATTCCAATTTTATCGTACAGCCACAATACCCGAATATTGGGTAGGGCTTGACTGGAAACTTATATTCCTTAGTATTAGTTCCCTCACGGCCAAGGTCTGAGCTGAGGCTACCTTGTGAAGATTGTCCACCTGTGCAGTACCCAAGATGACAGTTGGTCATGGTTGGGAGGCCAAACTCACAGGAGAGGTGCTTATACTAGGGCGTGTAATCGAAAGGTTAGGATTGATTATCCGCATACTGAGTATGGTGAATTCAGGATTTGTTCCTGACGGATGTATCGAATGTTGTGGTGAAAGTGTACAATCTCTGCAGAGTGTCAAACTATTCGAATAGCCGTGTCATGATTATGGACGATTCAGTAGCCATCTTCCCCCCGTCAGACTTTTCAAAATGACTTGTGAAATGAATTAAGACTTTGACTTGACCACAACAGAGTTGTGATATGAAATACAAGTTCCCACTTAGGAATTATAAAATTGTGACTAGCTTTGGAACCTAGTAGAGATAAATCTGGCTTTTGCAAAACAACCCTAGAGCCTAGTGTCCTATTATCCAAAAACCCCCTTTACCTGTTAGTATTAGTTTGTGAGTACTTAAAGAGTACTCATGGCTTTGTCCCTGGCTATTCCATGGCGGACTATGAAGAGGAGTACCGGAAGATGGACCCCGAAGGTTACGACAACTAGGATCATCTCCCATCGTCGGCATTGCTGACCCGAAGATGGAGCTTCGCCTATGCTACCGTTATTATTACGTATTCATTGCTTGATGTTGTATTAAGAACTGGATCATGAGATCCCTATTTGTGTAAGAACTTATGTATCGTTTGTAATGGATGATGTACTATGGTATCCAATTTTGTTATGTCTACAAAATGGTAATCACAGGATTGCGATGTATGGCATAACAGGCATCTAGGATTGAAAAATCCGGTGTTGACAAGTTGGTATCGAGCCATCGACCATAGGAGACCCTAGTTAGGGACGTTTGAACCAAAAACTTAGTTTCAAAACCAAAGAAAACAAATATTTACAAAAACTTATTCTCATCCTTATCTCTTTGATTCTTTCATAAAAATTCATGTTCCTCAAAAACTCTTGCAAAATACATAAAATTTTGACACACTTGATCACTCTGCTAATCTACTCATCCTCTATTTTTATAGATGGACGTGAAGTACAGCAAGTTTTACCAACATGGGAATGGAGGAGACCTTATCTTTGAGAGGGATCTGGATCAGCTTTCGGAACTTCTGGAGCGTCCGCACCCCGAGTTCTTCGGACTCAGCTCAATGATCAAGGAGGAGAAGACCTGCAGTGGCTAATTGTTGCAAGTCTTCGAGGAAAGATTGAACCTCCCACTACGGAGGGAATTCAGTTTACCTTGAGGGAAAACAACTGGCTCGATGGACTTGCCAGAGCAATGCAGGAAGCTCTTTCCCGTCTATGTGGGCAGAGCATCAATCAGATCAAGGGTACTCGCTTTGAGTTTTGCCCAAGGCGTGATGCAAATGGACAACCACTGGAAGCCCCATACCACCCCGAGCTGAAGACTCAATTGGACCACCTTAGCTTCATGATGTATGACCGTCAGCAGGAGTTGGACAACTGCCGTGACTATTGCAACCAGAAGTCTGCCATCATCAAGACGAAGGATCAGACCATAGCCATGCTAGCAAAGGATCGCAAGTCTCGCCGCCGTCAGGTCGACAAGAAGGAGCGCATTATTGCCCGTCTTCATACGCATCTCATCTGGAGGAGACCATCCACGAGAGAGACATGCAGTTGGAGGAAAGGGAGAATGCCGGAGAGGATCTTCGTGGAGACCCTTACTCCTATCTCAGCGATGACGATGATTTTCTGGAGGATCAGGCCATGGAATTCTTCACCGATGAGGATGATTTCGCCTTCATTGATGATGATGAAGATGATGAAGCCACAGACTCCGAGGAGTAGTAGCACTGAGCACTAGTGTAGTGAGTAGTAGTCGGTCCCACTGTATCTTAGATTCCAGAATGGTTCTTAAAACCATCTGTTTTTCCTTGCTGTGGTGTGTGTTGTATCGAGTGAATGAATGAATGAAAAATCAAGTTGCTAGAAAAATCTGAGTCAAACATTTAAAACTTTTCAAAGACCCAAAACCTTAGAAATTTCCCTCTTTTCTCATGATCTATATCAATCTTCAGATGCCACGTGGAGGAAGTGGTTCAGCCCTGGACCCGATGTTGCAGATCCTGCAAATGTTGACTTCTGACCGCGAAGCTGAAAGAGCGGAACGTCAAGCCAACCTAGCCACTCTACAACGGATAGCCCAGCTAGCCCACAACAACCAAGGCCACGAAAATCAGGACAACCATGGATCTAAGATCAAGAATTTCTAGAATACCAACCCACCCGTTTTCACCAAGTCAGAAGAACCCCTAGACGCTGATGATTGGCTGCAAACCATGGAAAACAACCTAGAAGTCACCGAAGTGGAAGCCAACGAGAAAGTCCTGTTCGCCACCCATTATCTAGCCGGAGATGCCAGGTCATGGTGGAACAGTGTTCGTGCAATGACCGGAGGCCAGATGATGACCTGGGAGGAATTCAAGGTCAAGTTTAGCAGAACCCATGTGCCACCAGGTTTGATCAAGAGAATGAGAGACGAGTTCAGAGAGCTGAAGCAAGGAAGGATGACTGTAGTGGAATACCGTGACAAATTTTTGTCATTAGCTAGGTATGCCCCGGACGAGATAGACACCGAAGCCAAGAAGAAAGAAAGATTCCTGAATGGTCTGCATGACGAGATGCGGACGGTGTTAGTCAATATCACCTTTGCGGATATTGAAGCCCTTGTCGACTCTGCTATCCAGATGGAAGGAAAGATCAACCAAGCCAATGAGAACCGCAAGCGTTGCATGATGCATCAACCAGGAACCCATCAGACCCCAAAGTATCGCCCCAACCCATCTCCAGGATTTGCCCCAAGAACCAACAGACCCCCGATGAACCGTCCGACCTATCCCAACCGTGGAAACCCTAGACCCGGAGGAAATCACAACAACCCCGGCAACTCTAGCAATTTCACCCGTGCCCCACCCAAGTTCAACACCAACAATGCTACCGCCAACACCAACACTGCCCCGAGGACTGGAAGCAATGCTGTGCCTGTCGCAGCCAAGGACAAGTCACAAGTGACCTGTTATGACTATGGAAATAAAGGCCACTATTCCAACGAGTGCACCAACAAAAATAATTCTACAACCCCTAATGCCAACACCCCAGCTCAGCAGCAGCGTCGTGTCCAGCCAGGAAGAAGATTTGCCCCAGGGAATTCACTCAATCGCAATGACCGTCTTTTTCTCATGCATGCTGAAGAAGCTCATGAAGCGCCAGACGTCGTGCTGGGTATGTTTTCTGTTAATTCAGTACTTGCAAGGGTGTTGTTTGACTCTGGTGCCTCGCATTCATTTGTCACCGAATAATTTGCCTGCACTAGTAAAATTCAACCAACCAAACTAAAGCATGTTATAATTGTGCAAATTCCTGGATCAACCACCAAGGCTAGGAAAATTTGCAAAGCCGTCCCTATCCGAATCCATGACATAGATTTTTATGCTAATCTAATAGTACTCGGAACTAAAGGTTTGGAAGTAGTACTAGGAATGGATTGGATGTCCAAACATAAGGGATTGATTGACTGTGCCAAGAAAGCCATCACCATGACCAGTACCGCCGGAATATCAGTCGAGCATATATCTAAAACCTTACCTCGCCAATTCAAGTGTAACAAGAGTCTAGCCCAACCTACCATTGACCAAGTCCGGATAGTCTGTGAATACCCCGATGTATTTCCAGATGTTTTGCCCAGTATGCCCCCAGATCAGGATATCGAGTTTATCATCGAACTAATCCCCGGAACAGGACCGATAGCCCAGAGACCCTATAGTATGAACCCGTCAGAACTAGAAGAACTGAAGAAGCAACTGGATTCCATGCTAGAAATTGGATTGATTCAACCAAGGGCGTCACCATGGAGATCACCTGTCTTATTTGTGGACAAGAAAGATGGAGGTAAGCGTTTGTGTACGGATTATCGGAAGTTAAATGATGTCACCATCAATAACAAGTACCCCTTACCCAAGATAGATGATTTGTTTGATCAGTTGACCGGTTCCCAGGTGTTTACTAAGATTGATCTTAGAACTGGCTATCATCAACTCAAAATTCGTGCAGAGGATATTCCAAAGACCGCCTTTACCACCAGATATGGATTGTATGAGTATACGGTCATGTCTTTTGGATTAACCAATGCCCCCGCTTATTTCATGAACCTCATGAATAAGATTTTTATGGACTTCCTGGATAAGTTTGTCGTTGTTTTCATTGATGACATTCTGATTTTTTCCAAATAAGAAGAAGAACATGAGCTACACCTAAGGACCATTCTTGGAACCCTTAGAGAGCATCAGCTGTATGCAAAGTTTAGCAAATGTGAATTCTGGTTATAGGAGGTAGGATTCCTCGGTCACATCGTATCAGTCGGAGGAAATGCCGTTGACCCTGCCAAAGTGAAAGATGTAGAAGATTGGCAAGCCCCAACCACTCAAACCCAAGTTCGTTCTTTTCTCGGATTGGCGGGATATTACCGCAAGTTCGTAGAAGGATTCTCGAGTATCGCCAGACCCATGACCCAATTGCTGAAGAAGGACAAGAAGTTTGAATGGACCGACAAATGTGAAGCGAGTTTTCAAGAACTCAAGAGGAGATTGATTTCAGCCCCAATCTTGATCATGCCGGATATCAAGAAGCCCTTCGATGTGTATTGTGACACATCCAAGATCGGTCTCGGATGTGTGCTAATGCAAGAAGGCAAAGTTATATCTTATCTATCTCGACAATTGAAGCAACATGAGAAAAACTACCCAACATATGACCTCGAACTCGCAGCAGTAGTTCTAGCCCTGAAGACATGGAGACATTACCTAATGGGAAACCGTTGTGAGATTTATTCGGATCACAAGAGCCTAAAATATATATTCACTCAGAAGGAGTTGAATATGAGGCAGAGAAGATGGATTGAGCTAATCAAGGGTTACGACCTGGACATTCACTATCACCCTGGTAAAGCCAACGTAGTAGCCGATGCCCTTAGCAGATTGCCGTGCCGCTTGAACTCCATGATTTTGAAGGAGCAACCAAGTTTGCACAAGGAGATGGAATATTTTCAAATGGAATTAGTAAGTGAAGGATTTTTGGCTAGCATAGAACTTCAGCCCACTTTGATCAGTCAGATTAAAGAGGCGCAGAAGGGAAATGCCGATCGGCGGAATCAAGCGTCGTGGATTTTACATGCAAAGTCCGATTCACCGAGGACGAAGAAGGAGTTCTGTGGTACAAAGGACGCCTTTGTGTACCAGCAAATTCGGAGTTTGAAAGAAGTTATCTTGAAGGAGGCTCATGATACTCTTTATTCTATCCATCCCGGAGGAACTAAGATGTATCAAGATTTGAAAGAGCAATTTTGGTGGCATAAGATGAAGAGAGAAATCGGAAGCTATATCGCCAAGTGTGATATATGTCAGCGAGTCAAGGCAGGACATCAAAGACCATTGGATTGTTGCAACCTTTGCAAATCCGGAATGGAAATGGGATTACGTAGGAATGGACTTTATCACTGGACTACCTACTTCTAGTAGGGGAAATGACTCTATTTGGGTCATAGTGGACAGATTGTCCAAAGTCGCCCATTTCTTGCTCGTCAAAACCACATATCAGAGTTCGAAGCTAGCAGAGTTGTACATCGCTAGAATCGTCAGTTTGCACGGAGTTCCCAAGAACATAGTATCGGATCGAGGAACTCAGTTTACCTCGAGATTCTGGAAGAAAGTCCAAGAAGGTTTAGGAACCCGCCTAGATTTCAGTACCGCGTATCACCCTCAGACCGATGGACAAACGGAGCGAGTAAATCAAATACTCGAAGATATGCTTAGAGCATGTGTGCTAGAATATGGATCCAAGTGGGAAGACTGTCTGCCGTTTGCAGAATTTTCATACAACAATAGTTATCAAGCCAGTTTGCAAATGGCCCCATTTGAATTCATGTACGGAAGAAAGTGTCGAACCCCTTTGAACTGGTCGGAAGTAGGAGAGAGTCAGATTTTCGGACCCGACATCCTACAAGAAGCAGAAGAGAAGATTCACAAGATTCGTGAGCACCTCAAGACCGCCCAATCCCAACAGAAGAGTTATGCCGACAAGATACGTCGAGACCTCGCCTTCAATATAGGAGATTTTGTTTATCTGAAAATGTCGCCATTGAAGGGAATGCAGCGTTTCCAACTCAAAGGAAAGTTAGCCCCCAGATATATCAGACCTTTCAAAATTCTGAACCGTCGAGGAGAGGTATCGTATCAATTGGAACTACCTGGAGAGATGTCAACTGTGCACAATGTGTTCCATATCTCGTTACTTCGCAAGTGTCTCGAATTCCCCGAGAAGACCGAAGTATTCAAGAATATCGATCACCGGACCATAGAGATCAATGATGAACTGACCTATCCTGAAGTACCCATCCGCATTTTGGAAGAAGCTTTTCGAACTACCCGAACCCGAAGCATCAAGTTTCTCAAGATTCAGTGGAGCAACCACAAAGAACAAGAAGCTACCTGGGAGCGCGAAGATCACATCAGGACGGAGTTTCCCGATCTCTTCAAATCCTAGGTAATCTTTTCGTCCTTTTTCAAATCTCAGGACGAGATTTTTTTTAAGGGGGGAAGGTTTGTAACATCCCAAAAATACTAAGCTTGGATCATCAAATTCTAATCATCAAAATTAGGGTTAACAAAAACTGTTCTAAATAAAATCATGAATGCATGCATATGTGTATGCATGGATTTTGAATTCTTTTAAAACCACCTTGTTTGTTTGTTTCATTGCTTGTAGAATGTTTCTTAGGTGAAATAAACATCATCTAAAACATTTCCCACACTTTTCCTAAAGACAAGTAAATCAAAACACATATATTAAATGAATGGTCACTTTGACCAATTTAACTCCCATGCCTACTTTGGCTGTCTCAAACTTTCAGAACCTAACAGAAACTTTTCTGGATCTTTGCACCCATTGAATGTACTCATAACAAAGTATCAAGGCCCACTTTGTGATCATCCAGAAACTTTCAAATGCATAGTTTAAATGACAATTCAAAATTGAATCTTTATCATATGGGAAGATCCCACTTTTTCAAAAACCACTCAAACAAGCTCAACTTTCAAAACCCAAGCATCTGCAGACTCACCAGCACCAATCTAGCAAACCCACCAAAAATCTTTTCAAAATTCAAAACTTGAGTTCATGCGGCCATTTCATCAAACAGGTTGCAGACACAAATCAAACAAACATCAAACACTATAGTGTGCAGTAAAATTGGCCTAACTTGTTCCCTAGTTAGCTCACACACAGCTCAGTAGATCATCTAGGAAGTTTAACTAAGGACTAGCACCCCTGTGAGCTTGCCATTGCCATCAATGGTGAACAGCCGAGCACCCACTTGTCACTCCATTGTGGACAGCAGGCTAGAGGAAGAACTAGCCGTGCCAACCTTGTCTAGGAGGCAGCCCACCGTCCATCGCCACTGCCTGTCCCAGCCACGAGCGTTGCCAAGCCCTGGAACACGCGCGCAAGCCGCGCCCAGACCGCCAGAGACCATGCCGAGCATGCGCCAGAGCACCACCCTCGACCAGCGCCCACAGACCGCGTGCCGCCCTCACCGCGTGCACACACGATCACCATCAACCCAGGAGACCGCCAGACATCCCCGTTTGCCGCCCCGTGCCGCACAGCCACCGCCCGCCGTTGAAGACGCCGCCTCTGCCGCGCAGAGCACCGCCCTTTCCAGACCAAACCCCACCGCCCCATGCCTCGAAACCATGTCGTTGAGCATCGCCAGGAGACACCGCACCGTCCCCTACCCTTGCCCATGCCAATAGCCACCTGTAACATCACCCCCGACGAGCTCACCGTGCGCCCCGACGGTCCCCTCGCTCGACTATAAATAGAGGCCACCCCCGCACGATTTATTCACACCATCTCACTCCCCACTCCTCACTGATCGTGCCACACCGTTCTCAGAGCAAGGCAAGCACCACCCCGCCGGAATTTCACCGGAGCCCGCTGCCTCTGGAGAAGAAGGGATCCAGCGATTGGAGCCGCCCCAGGAGAAGCCACTGCTACCAGGAGATTCGCCGTCGTCGACTTCGTCGTTCGCCCGCCTCGCCGACCCTCTCCAGTACCCCGGTGAGCCCCCAGCAACCCTCACTGGCCGCGCTAGGTTTCGTTCTCGCCGGCGTTGTCTCGCGTCGACGATGACTCCCAGCCGTTAGATTAGAACTAGATCGAACGATCCACGTCGCCCCATACCGCTTCGCCCAGCCCGTGTCACGAGTGGGGACACCCACTTAAGCAGCCAGCGGGAGCACTAAACAGCAGGCCGGCCAGTAACTTTTCCCGCGCAGCCCAGTTATTCAAATTAAACCTTTTTCTATTTCAATTCAAACACACTTCTGTACCCAACTTCAAAAATCAACCCAGATCGATTCAGTGCACCAAATTGAATGAAACCAATTTTGTTGGAAAGGTATGTGAATGCTGAATCCAAGCCCGTTGGATTCAAGTCATTTGGATCTATAGATCACCCATGGTAAAAATAACAAGGCAGAAGCTTTTCTGCATTCAAACATTTTTCAAATTTAAACCATAATAGCTTTTGAGTTGATTCCAACTCTCAAAAATCACATTTAACCATACCTTTCAGAATATATAAAAATATATAGGTTTACTTGCAGAAATAATGTTCAAGTAATAAAAGAATGCTACATAAGCATTTCTAGCCACTTTAATTAATAAAAATAAAAGGGTAAAACCTTATTAAATTGTGAAACCACTTTAAATCACATTCCCATGGACTACAATATGTGGTGATGACATGTGTCAACATGATCCCATGTTTGATTTGGAGAATATTAAATCCTAAGTAGTTTTTCAATGAGTAGAAATTACTTTTCTAAAAAAATAAAAAGGATTAAATCAAGCCTTAACCTTGTAATGTTAGAGATGATGCTAGATCATCTATAGGACCCTTGTGTGTGATGATTGCAAGTAGTTAAGTATTGTTTGGTGATTGTGTACCTCGTATTTATTCATAGGCGCTAGTACCGACCAAGGATACAAGGAGGAAGGAGGATACTACGAAGAAGAAGCCGAGGAGAACTTCAACCACTGCTCTGCACAAGGCAAGCTAACACTTGCAAGATACTTTACCTATGCAAGATGATACTATACCTATGCAAGCCTTACTAATCAAGTTGACCTATGCAAGCTAACCCTTGCAAGATACCCTACTGATGCAACAAACCCATACTTGTTCTATGACTACTATATGCCTTAAGCATATGTGATCATACCCACTTGATAAACCAATCCTAGTTTTATGTGCAAGCTTCTTACTCTATTTCTTTATCAAAGCCTACTTAGAGTTTACTTAAGTGCCTGGTAGATATTGGAAAGATGCTGAAGGTTGCATAAAGAGCATAAAATTTGGCCTAAGTTAGAAACCTTGACATCAGCCTGAGACATAAGGTTGTACTTAGTTGAAACTCCACTAGTTACCACCCCTCATTAGTACTACCCCCACCTGTAGATGCTAGTGCTAAGCATAAAACTTGATCAACTTTTAGATGGGAATATTTGGTGGAAAAATGGTTATGAAAACCTTGGAATGATGGATCATTCTATTGAAATGTTTTGGACATGTGTTTCCAAACACTTACGGATTTTGGTGATAAAAATGTTGAGGCATGAGCCTTAGCCCTTTATAAAACTGATGGTTGTCTGGATGCGATACCATTCCAATTTTATCGTACAATCACAATACCCGAATATTGGGTAGGGCTTGACTGGAAACTTATATTCCTTAGTATTAGTTCCCTCACGGCCAAGGTCTGAGCTGAGGCTACCTTGTGAAGATTGTCCACTGCAGACCCAAGATGACAGTTGGTCATGGTTGGGAGGCCAAACTCACGGAGAGGTGCTTATACTAGGCGTGTAATTGAAAGGTTAGGATTGATTATCCGCATCTTGAGTATGGTGAATTCAGGATTTGTTCTGACGGATGTATCGAATGTTGTGGTGAAAGTGTACAATCTCTGCAGTGTCAAACTATTGAATAGCAGCGTCATGATTATGGACGATTAGTGGCCATCTTGTTCCCCGTCAGACTTTTCAAAATGACTTGTGAAATGAATTAAGACTTTGACTTGACCACAACAGAGTTGTGATATGAAATACAAGTTCCCACTTAGGAATTATAAAATTGTGACTAGCTTTGGAACCTAGTAGAGATAAATCTGGCTTTTGCAAAACAACCCTAGAGCCTAGTGTCCTATTATCCGAAAACCCCCTTTACCTGTTAGTATTAGTTTGCGAGTACTTAAAGAGTACTCATGGCTTTGTCCCTGGCTATTCCATGGCGGACTATGAAGAGGAGTACCGGAAGATGGACCCGGAAGGTTCGACAACTAGGATCATCTCCATCATCGACGCACTGTGACCCCGAAGATGGAGCTTCGCCTATGCTACCGTTATTATTACGTATTCCGCTGCTTGATGTTGTATTAAGAACTGGATCATGAGATCCCTATTTGTGTAAGAACTTATGTATCGTTTGTAATGGATGATGTACTATGGTATCCAATTCTGTTATGTCTACAAAAATGGTAATCACAGGATTGCGATGTATGGCATAACAGGCATCTAGGATTGAAAAATCCGGGTGTTGACAAGTTGGTATCAGAGCCATCCTGACCATAGGAGACCCTAGTTAGACTGGACGTTTGAACCAAAAACTTAGTTTCAAAACCAAAGAAAACAAATATTTACAAAAACTTATTCTCATCCTTATCTCTTTGATTCTTTCATAAAAATTCATGTTCCTCAAAAACTCTTGCAAAATACATAAAATTTTGACACACTTGATCACTCTGCTAATCTACTCATCCTCTATTTTTATAGATGGACGTGAAGTACAACAAGTTTTACCAACTTGGGAATGGAGGAGACCTTATCTTTGAGAGGGATCTGGATCAGCTTTCGGAACTTCTGGAGCGTCCGCACCCCGAGTTCTTTGGAGCTCAGCTCAATGATCAAGGAGGAGAAGACCTGCAGTGGCTAATTGTTGCAAGTCTCATAGGAAAGATTGAACCTCCCTCTGCGGAGGGAATTCAGTTTACCTTGAGGGAAAACAACTGGCTCGATGGACTTGCCAGAGCAATGCAGGAAGCTCTTTCCCATCTATGTGGGCAGAACATCAATCAGATCAAGGGTACTCGCTTTGAGTTTTGCCCAGGGCGTGATGCAAATGGACAACCACTGGAAGCCCCATACCACCCCGAGCTGAAGACTCAATTGGACCACCTTAGCTTCATGATGTATGACCATCAGCAGGAGTTGGACAACTGCCGTGACTATTGCAACCACAAGTCTGCCATCATCAAGACGAAGGATCAGACCATAGCCATGCTAGCAAAGGATCGCAAGTCTCGCCGCCGTCAGCTCGACAAGAAGGAGCGCATTATTGCCCGTCTTCGCCACCGCATCTCATCTCTGGAGGAGACCATCCACGAGAGAGACATGCAGTTGGAGGAAAGGGAGAATGCCGGAGAGGATCTTCGTGGAGACCCTTACTCCTATCTCAGCGATGACGATGATTTTCTGGAGGATCAGGCCATGGAATTCTTCACCGATGAGGATGATTTCGCCTTCATCGATGATGATGAAGATGATGAAGCCACAGACTCCGAGGAGTAGTAGCACTGAGCACTAGCGTAGTGAGTAGTAGTCGGTCCCACTGTATCGTAGATTCCAGAATGGTTCTTAAAACCATCTGTTTTTCCTTGCTGTGGTGTGCGTTGTATTGAGTGAATGAATGAATGAAAAAGCAAGTTGCTAGAAAAATCTGAGTCAAACATTTAAAACTTTTCAAAGACCCAAAACCTTAGAAATTTCCCTCTTTTCTCATGATCTATATCAATCTTCAGATGCCACGTGGAGGAAGTGGTTCAGCCCCGGACCCGATGTTGCAGATCCTACAAATGTTGACTTCTGACCGCGAAGCTGAAAGAGCGGAACGTCAAGCCAACCTAGCCACTCTGCAATAGATAGCCCAGCTAGCCCACAACAACCAAGGCCACGAAAATCAGGACAATCATGGATCTAAGATCAATAATTTCCAGAATACCAACCCACCCGTTTTCACCAAGTCAGAAGAACCCCTAGATGCCGATGATTGGCTGCAAACCATGGAAAACAACCTAGAAGTCACCAGAGTGGAAGCCAACGAGAAAGTCCAGTTCGCCACCCATTATCTAGCCGGAGATGCCAGGTCATGGTGGAACAGTGTTCGTGCAATGACCGGAGGCCAGATGATGACCTGGGAGGAATTCAAGGTCAAGTTTAGCAGAACCCATGTGCCACCAGGTTTGATCAAGAGAATGAGAGACGAGTTCAGAGAGCTGAAGCAAGGAAGGATGACTGTAGTGGAATACCGTGACAAATTTTTGTCATTAGCTAGGTATGCCCCGGACGAGATAGACACCAAAGCCAAGAAGAAAGAAAGATTCCTGAATGGTCTGCATGACGAGATGCAGACGGTGTTAGTCAATATCCCCTTTGCGAATATTGAAGCCCTTGTCGACTCTGCTATCCAGATGGAAGGAAAGATCAACCAAGCCAATGAGAACCGCAAGCGTCGCATGATGCATCAACCAGGAACCCATCAGACCCCAAAGTATCGCCCCAACCCATCTCCAGGATTTGCCCCAAGAACCAACAGACCCCCGATGAACCATCTGACCTATCCCAACCGTGGAAACCCTAGACCCGGAGGAAATCACAACAACCCCGGCAACTCTAGCAATTTCACCCGTGCCCCACCCAAGTTCAACACCAACAATGCTACCGCCAACACCAACACTGCCCCGAGGACTGGAAGCAATGTTGTGCCTGTCGCAGCCAAGGACAAGTCACAAGTGACCTGTTATGACTGTGGAAATAAAGGCCACTATTCCAACGAGTGCCCCAACAAGAAGAATGCTACAACCCCAAATGCCAACGCCCCAGCTCAGCAGCAACGTCGTGTCCAGCCAGGAAGAAGATTTGCCCCAGGGAATTCACTCAACCGCAATGACCGTCTTTTTCTCATGCATGCTGAAGAAGCTCATGAAGCGCCAGACATCGTGCTGGGTATGTTTTCTGTTAATTCAGTACTTGCAAGAGTGTTGTTTGACTCTGGTGCCTCGCATTCATTTGTCACCGAAGAATTTGCCTGCACTAGTAAAATTCAACCAACCAAACTGAAGCATGTTATGATTGTGCAAATTCCCGGATCAACCACCAAGGCTAGGCAAATTTGCAAAGCCGTCCCTATCCGAATCCATGGCATAGATTTTTATGCTAATCTAATAGTACTCGGAACTAAAGGTTTGGAAGTAGTACTAGGAATGGATTGGATGTCCAAACATAAGGGATTGATTGACTGTGCCAAGAAAGCCATCACCATGACCAATCACGGAATATCATCGAGCATATATCTAAAACCTTACCTCGCCAATTCAAGTGTAACAAGAGTCTAGCCCAACCTACCATTGACCAAGTCCGGATAGTCATGAATACCCGATGTATTTCCAGATGTTTTGCCCAAGATGCCCCAGATCGGGATATCGAGTTTATCATCGAACTAATCCCGGAACATGACCCATAGCCAGAGATACCCTATAGTATGAACCCGTCGAACTAGAAGAATCGAAGAAGCAATCGATTCCATGCTAGAAATTGGATTGATTCAACCAAGTGCGTCACCATGGAGATCACCTGTCTTATTTGTGGACAAGAAATATGGAGGTAACCGTTTGTGTACGGATTATCGGAAGTGAAATGATGTCACCATCAAGAACAAGTACCCCTTGCCCAAGATAGAAGATTTGTTTGATCAGTTGACCGGTGCCCAGGTGTTTTCTAAGATTGATCTTAGAACTGGCTATCATCAACTCAAAATTCGTGCAGAGGATATTCCAAAGACTGCCTTTACCACCAGATATGGATTGTATGAGTATACGGTCATGTCTTTTGGATTAACCAATTCCCCTGCTTATTTCATGAAACTCATGAATAAGATTTTTATGGACTTCCTGGATAAGTTTGTCGTTGTTTTCATCGATGACATTCTGATTTTTTCCAAATCAGAAGAAGAACATGAGCTACACCTAAGGACCATTCTTGGAACCCTTAGAGAGAATCAGCGGTATGCAAAGTTTAGCAAATGTGAATTCTGGTTATAGGATGTAGGATTCCTCAGTCACATCGTATCAGCCGGAGGAATTGCCGTTGACCCTGCCAAAGTGAAAGATGTAGAAGATTGGCAAGCCCCAACCACTCAAACCCAAGTTCGTGCTTTTCTCGGATTGGCGGGATATTACCGCAAGTTCGTAGAAGGATTCTCGAGTATCGCCAGACCCATGACCCAATTGCTGAAGAAGGACAAGAAGTTTGAATGGACCGAAAAATGTGAAGCGAGTTTTCAAGAACTCAAGAGGAGATTGATTTCAGCCCCAATCTTGATCATGCCGGATATCAAGAAGCCCTTCGATGTGTATTGTGACGCATCCAAGATCGGTCTCGGATGTGTGCTAATGCAAGAAGGCAAAGTTATATCTTATCTATCTCAACAATTGAAGCAACATGAGCAAAACTACCCAACCCATGACCTCGAACTCGCAGCAGTAGTTCTAGCCCTGAAGACATGGAGACATTACCTAATGGGAAACCGTTGTGAGGTTTATTCGGATCACAAGAGCCTAAAATATATATTCACTCAGAAGGAGTTGAATATGAGGCAGAGAAGATGGATTGAGCTAATCAAGGATTACGACCTGGACATTCACTATCACCCTGGTAAAGCCAACGTAGTAGCCGATGCCCTTAGCAGATTGCCGTGCCGCTTGAACTCCATGATTTTGAAGGAGCAACCAAGTTTGCACAAGGAGATGGAAGATTTTTGAATGGAATTAGTAAGTGAAGGATTTTTGGCTAGCATAGAACTTCAGCCCACTTTGATCAGTCAGATTAAAGAGGCGCAGAAGGGAAATGCCAGTATCGACGGAATCAAGCGTCATATCGGTACAGGCAAAGTACCCGCATTCACCGAGGACGAAGAAGGAGTTCTATGGTACAAAGGACGCCTCTGTGTACCAGCAGATTCGGAGTTGAAAGAAGTTATCTTGAAGGAGGCTCATGATACTCTTTATTCTATCCATCCCGGAGGAACTAAGATGTATCAAGATTTGAAAGAGCAATTTTGGTGGTATAAGCTGAAGAGAGAAATCGGAAGCTATATCGCCAAGTGTGATATATGTCAGCGAGTCAAGGAAGGACATCAAAGACCCGCTGGATTGTTGCAACCTTTGCAAATACCGGAATGGAAATGGGATTCTGTAGGAATGGACTTTATCACTGGACTACCTACTTCTAGTAGGGGAAATGACTCTATTTGGGTCATAGTGGACATATTGTCCAAAGTTGCCCATTTCTTGCCCGTCAAAACCACATATCAGAGTTCGAAGCTAGCGGAGTTGTACATCGCTAGAATCGTCAGTTTGCACGGAGTTCCCAAGAACATAGTATCGGATGAAGAACTCAGTTTACCTCGAGATTCTGGAAGAAAGTCCAAGAAGGTTTAGGAACCCGCCTAGATTTCAGTACCGCGTATCACCCTCAGACCGATGGACAAACGGAGCGAGTAAATCAAATACTCGAAGATATGCTTAGAGCATGTGTGCTAGAATATGGATCCAAGTGGGAAGACTGCATTGCTTGCAGAATTTTCATACAACAATAGTTATCAAGCCAGTTTGCAAATGGCCCCATTTGAATTCATGTACGGAAGAAAGTGTCGCACCCCTTTGAACTGGTCGGAAGTAGGAGAGTCAGATTTTCGGACCCGACATCCTACGAGAAGCAGAAGAGAAGGTTCACAAGATTCGTGAGCACCTCAAGACCGCCCAATCCCGACAGAAGAGTTATGCCGACAAGAGACGTCGAGACCTCGCCTTCAATATAGGAGGTTTTGTTTATCTGAAAGTGTCGCCTTTGAAGGGAATGCAGCGTTTCCAACTCAAAGGAAAGTTAGCCCCCAGATATATCAGACCTTTCAAAATTCTGAACCGTCGAGGAGAGGTATCGTATCAATTGGAACTACATGAAGAGACCGCGCGCCGCCCTCACCGCGTGCACACACGATCGCCATCAACCCAGGAGACCGCCAGACATCCCCGTTTACCGCCCCGAGCCGCACAGCCACCGCCCGCCGTCGAAGACGCCGCCTCTGCCGCGCAGAGCACCGCCCGTTCCAGACCAAACCCCACTGCCCCATGCCTCGAAACCATGTCGTTGAGCATCGCCAGGAGACACCGCACCATCCCCTACCCTTGCCCATGCCAATAGCCGCCTGTAACATCACCCCCGACGAGCTCACCGTGCGCCCCGACGGTCCCCTCGCTCGACTATAAATAGAGGCCACCCCTGCACGATTTCTTCACACCATCTCACTCCCCTCTCCTCACTGATCGTGCCACACCGTTCTCAGAGCAAGGCAAGCACCACCCCGCCGGAATTTCACCGGAGCCCGCCGCCTCTGGAGAAGAAGGGAGCCAGCGATTGGAGCCGCCCCAGGAGAAGCCACCGGTACCAGGAGATTCGCCGTCGTCGACTTCGTCGTTCGCCCGCCTCGTCGACCCTCTCCAGTACCCCGGTGAGCCCCCAGCAACCCTCACTGGCCGCACTAGGTTTCGTTCTCGCCGGCGTTGTCTCACGTCGACGATGACTCCCAGCCGTTAGATTAGAACTAGATCGAACGATCCACGTCGCCCCATACCGCTTCGCCCAGCCCCGTGTCACTGACGAGTGGGGACACCCACTTAAGCAGCCCATGGGAGCACTGCGCTTAGCAGGCCGGCCCAGTAACTTTTCCCGTGAAACCCAGTTATTCAAATTAAACCTTTTTCTATTTCAATTCAAACACACTTCTGTAGCCAACTTCAAAAATCAACCCAGATCTATTCAGTGCACCAAATTGAATGAAACCAATTTTTTTGGAAAGGTCTGTGAATACTGAATCCAAGCCCGTTGGATTCAAGTCATTTGGATCTATAGATCACCCATGGTAAAAATAACAAGGCAGAAGCTTTTCGGCATTCAAACATTTTTCAAATTTAAACCATAATAGCTTTTGAGTTGATTCCAACTCTCAAAAATCACATTTAACCATACCTTCAGAATATATAAAAATATATAGGTTTACTTGCAGAAATAATGTTCAAGTAACAAAAGAATGCTACATAAGCATTTCTAGCCACTTTAATTAATTTAAATAAAAGGGTAAAACCTTATTAAATTGTGACACCACTTTAAATCACATTCCCATGGACTACAATATGTGGTGATGACATGAGTCAACATGATCCCATGTTTGGTTTGGAGAATATTAAATCTTAAGTAGTTTTTCAATGAGTAGAAATTACTTTTCTAAAAAAATAAAAAGGATTAAATCAAGCCTTAACCTTGTAATGTTAGAGATGATGCTAGATCATCTATAGGACCCTTGTGTGTGATGATTGCAAGTAGTTAAGTATTGTTTGGTGATTGTGTACCTCGTATTTATTCATAGACGCTAGTACCGACCAAGGATACAAGGAGGAAGGAGGATACTACGAAGAAGAAGCCGAGGAGAACTTCAACCACTGCTCTGCACAAGGCAAGCTAACACTTGCAAGATACTTTACCTATGCAAGCTGATACTATACCTATGCAAGCCTTACTAATCAAGTTGACCTATGCAAGCTAACCCTTGCAAGATACCCTACTGATGCAACAAACCCATACTTGTTCTATGACTACTATATGCCTTAAGCATATGTGATCATACCCACTTGATAAACCAATCCTAGTTTTATGTGCAAGCTTCTTACTCTATTTCTTTATCAAAGCCTACTTAGAGTTTACTTAAGTGACTGGTAGATATTGGAAAGATGCTGAAGGTTGAATAAAGAGCATAAAATTTGGCCTAAGTTAGAAACCTTGACATCATCCTGAGACATAAGGTTGTACTTAGTTGAAACTCCACTAGTTACCACCCCTCATTAGTACTACCCCCACCTGTAGATGCTAGTGCTAAGCATAAAACTTGATCAACTTTTAGATGGGAATACTTGGTGGAAAAATGGTTATGAAAACCTTGGAATGATGGATCATTCTATTGAAATGTTTTGGACATGTGTTTCCAAACACTTACGGATTTTGGTGATAAAAATGTTGAGGCATGAGCCTTAGCCCTTTATAAAACTGATGGTTGTCTGGATGCGATACCATTCCAATTTTATCGTACAGCCACAATACCCGAATATTGGGTAGGGCTTGACTGGAAACTTATATTCCTTAGTATTAGTTCCCTCACGGCCAAGGTCTGAGCTGAGGCTACCTTGTGAAGATTGTCCACCTGTGCAGTACCCAAGATGACAGTTGGTCATGGTTGGGAGGCCAAACTCACAGGAGAGGTGCTTATACTAGGCGTAATCGAAAGGTTAGGATTGATTATCCGCATACTGAGTATGGTGAATTCAGGATTTGTTCCTGACGGATGTATCGAATGTTGTGGTGAAAGTGTACAATCTCTGCAGAGTGTCAAACTATTCGAATAGCCGCGTCCGCGGTTATGGACAGTTGGAGTGGCCATACTGTTCCCCCGTCAGACTTTTCAAAATGACTTGTGAAATGAATTAAGACTTTGACTTGACCACAACAGAGTTGTGATATGAAATACAAGTTCCCACTTAGGAATTATAAAATTGTGACTAGCTTTGGAACCTAGTAGAGATAAATCTGGCTTTTGCAAAACAACCCTAGAGCCTAGTGTCCTATTATCCAAAAACCCCCTTTACCTATTAGTATTAGTTTGCGAGTACTTAAAGAGTACTCATGGCTTTGTCCCTGGCTATTCCCATGGCCGCACTATGAAGAGGAGTACCGGAAGATGGAACCCGTGAAGGTTACGACAACTAGGATCATCTCCCATCGTCGATTGCTGTGACCCGAAGATGGAGCTTCGCCTACGCTACCGTTATTATTACGTATTCCGCTGCTTGATGTTGTATTAAGAACTGGATCATGAGATCCCTATTTGTTTAATAACTTATGTATCGTTTGTAATGGATGATGTACTATGGTATCCAATTCTGTTATGTCTCGCAAAAATGGTAATCCTGGGATTGCGATGTATGGCATAACAGGCATCTAGGATTGAAAAATCCGGGTGTTGACAAAATGGAATAAGGAACTAGGGATTGAGATAATAAGAGTAATCATATAGGGTTAGTACTTAGGTGGGCCTTTGAGCCCAGGGCTTGGAAGTTGGATCATTAGGCCTTTTAGTGAGTAATATTGCACATGTAAAAAATGTCTCACTGACATGTGGGTCCCATGTTTCAGCCGGGTATCCGTTGGATATGCCTGGAGCGAAACCACTACCCATTCCCACCCCATGAATTAGCGGATATCCTCCCCATGAAATTCGTGGGCGTATTTAGTCCTCCATACCCTTACCTCCCGGGTCGGATATTCGTGGATACCCGAATCCATGGATAAAACTGCAATCCTTACTCCCAGTCATTAGTCGAGACACTCTCAGTACCTCCTAATTTTATGTTCCTTCTATTGCGCATGTTCCTCAACTTAACATGTAACTCTTTTGTGTTAGTCAGATCGTTGACTCTCGTTGTAGCGTCACTCTCGACTTTTATTCTTGTTCTGTTCAGGATCATAGCACCGATGCTTTGCTTGGTGCTGGTCCCCGACGCCATGTGATATGTCTATTTTGCATTACTATTCTATATCATAATTTACTGCTATTCATTGATATATTTCATATTAAGAGGTGATACTTATGTCATTTCATCTATTTTTGCATGTTGGATGACTTTTGGAGGATGAACTGTCGGAGTCAGGATTCTGATGGAAAAAGTGGTGTCCAGATGCAATATTCGCGAATATCAGAAAATTCCAAAAAATATATGGAAAATCATATTTTTCTAGAATACGAAGGAAGCCAGAAGGGGAGGCGAAGATGGGCCACAGGGGCCCCACACTGACGAGGTTCAATCTCATCAATGCCCATTGTTATGGACTTGGGTTTCGAGAAGATGGGGATGTTGTAAGTCGCGCAATGGTTAATAGGCAAGCAGCACGGGAACACGAGGTTTACCCAGGTTCAGACCCCTGGAGGGAAAACCCTACTCCTGCTTGTCTGCTCTTGATTACGGTGGAACCGAAAGTTACAGGGGCAGATGCAATCTGGCGTGGTGATGTGTATGAGGTGAGTTCAAGATCCTTCTCACCGTACCCTCCTGACCTTTATATATATAGGTCAGGTCCTGGGTGAGGTCGAGTCGGTTACAAGTTAGGGTTGATACCCTTTGAAATTCTATCTAATATAGACTTGTTCTCTAAGGAGTCGAAATCGCCACGAGCTTGGGCCACCCGAATTCTTCCTGGGCTGCAAATTCTCCCGTGGGCCTTCATTAGGCTGGACCGATTTGCGGTGACCCAGCATACCACTGCATGATGTAGTACACTATAGTCGTTGACATAACACCAATGAAACACCGTTCACTAGTATTACATCCCTCAGAGTAGTACAACAGAAACACAGCAGGTCCAAGACATGACTATAGGTTATAACTCAACTCTTTACACAAGATCTAGAGAACACTGTAGGTTAAAGAGAGAGAAAGAATCTTCTTACAAAGAAGAATCAGAAATAAACAACTTAAAAACTATCATACTATTAAGACTAGTATTTTAACTAATGGTGTGGCATTGCTGCTATTGCAATACGCTATAGATAGGTTCTATGGCTAGAGATTATGTTTCTATCTAATCAGTAACTTCGTCTTCACTTGAGTGGATGTATATGTTGACTTTCTTGACTTCATTGGAGAACTTTAGATTCTGGTGATGATTCCTGGAGCATAACTTGATGTAGACATCGTCTATACTGGCTTCAGAACCTAGCAAGGGTTAAGAAGATACGTTGAGTACGAGCGTACTCAGCAAGTTCACTAGAAAAGGAGTGTTTGATGCTCTATATCTACAGCCACAGACCATAGGTCGTAGGCCATGCAAGTTTTCGTAAACATTTCTTCAAAGGTTGCTTTTATTCTGAAAATCTATGTCCGTCAGCCTTCACGGGTTTACCAGAACTTTCATGGAGTTCCTTCCCCGCCGCGTTCGCAGCTCCTTCCCAGAACAGGGAGTAACAAGTTACAGTTCTTACACTCTACAGAGGTGCGTTACTTTACCCATGATAGACCTTAGCCTTGTTGCACAACCAAGTCATGACCTTGTCCATACTTCCTTGGTATGGGGCCCAGTCTAAGATCCAAGCCAATCACTACCCCCTTCGCGACCCCGCATGCCTCCTTGGTGTACACCTGCCCACATATTGAATTACGACAATGGTTTGTACAAACCGTTAGATGCCAGAACTATCGTGGGACGTTGAGGGTTCCCACCCATATGCTGCATATCCTCTGTGAATTACCAATTAATATGCATGCTACGAGTGATAACAGCCACGACCTGCACATCCGGCTTCATGCAAGAGGAAGAAGATACAGCTGGCTTCTCTGTCCCATTCCAAATATCATGGTTAACGCGTGATATACGGCGCAAGAATCACTGGCGACATTGGTTGTTAAGTCCTAGATAATATGTTCCTTTACCACCGAAACTTTCATAGTAGGTTATTACCTCATGGTAAATAACCTATAATCACATTATTATGAAAATAGTGTTTTCGGACCTTTTTAAAATGCAGGTGATGACAACACTGTATTTGCAAAATACTTTACAGAAAATAATCAAAGGACATGAGCAAGTGTGAACTTAACTTTTGTGATTGCAAGATTATGCACTCACGGTCTTCGTGACGACATAATATCCAATATCTGAAATCTGCATCATTGGTTCGGTAAGGACTAATGTTTAAAGAAGCAATATGCTGTTGTGCATAAGTAATGCTATGCATTTTGTAAAACCCCCAAAGTGAATCCCTAATATTGTAAGTGAAGTGAACTTAGGTGATTCCTTTAAGAGTTGGTTTATCTTCAAAAAATTTACTTCACATGAAGTGCATCTATAGGGATTTAAGTTTTGATATTCAAGATATAAAAGTAGAGTGCAATAGTAATTTAAGATTTAGATTAGTTGCTATTTGGTGATTAGGATGGAAGGCTATGTATTGGATTATTAAGGTTTGAAATAACTATCCTAGAGTTGTTGCTTGAAGTGGCAAAAAGAATAACATTTGAAGAAAAGATTTCCTTTCTAAGGTTTAAACAGTCATCATTGTTAATAGAACATGATCAATGTCTTTTGGTGTTTGATTTATTAGTTTGGACTTGAGATGCTTTATGTCTTAAGTTAAATAGACCAAAGTTAACTATAAAAACATAAGTAGTTTATTGGACATAATGTTTATAAGCTTTGAGACTAAAGTTAACTTTAAAAGGGTAAGTAAACTTAAGATGTAATATGTTTTAATTATTCCCGAGTTTTAGATTTATGATAGGTATAACGGAGGTGTGGAATTATTCACTTTCTATTTAAGTGAATGTTTAGATTAAATTTGTTTTGTTATTATGAAAATAATATGTATTTATTTAATGGAATCATAATTAGATGGTCTTAGTAATTTGTTAGAATTTAAAGTTATGTTAATAGTGGTTAAGATATAATGATTATTCACCATATGATATAAATGGGTGATACCCAATGTTTATTTAAAAGGATTCTTAAGAAGATTTTTAAAAGAATATTTTAAAGTCAAAAGTTATACTTAAGTTTGATTATGATTTCAAGTTATGGGTTTGGAATTAGTACTAAGACACTAATTGCTCAAGGTTTTATAAGATTTGTGATTATTTCTTACTTAAGAATTGTTTTTAAAGAATTCACAAAATAGGTATTAGGTAAGGATTTATTATTTAAATTATTAAAGACTTTTCTAATAATATATTTAATTTTTTTCTAGTGTAATATATTTATTCAAGACCTTAAAAATGAATTTTATTTATTTTTAAGTATTATCTTTATTTTTATAAAATTCATCAAATAATTAAGTGTCTTTAAATATTTGCTTTATGTTTTATTTGTTTATACAATAATGATAGAGTTATTTTTATAAAATAATAGAGTTATTTTTATACAAAAAAATGATTATTTATTTATTTTTTAGGGTTTTTGTTTTATTTTATAAAATTTCATTTAAGATTTAATGGTGTTAATAATTATTTTACTTTAAATTTATTTTAACACTTAAAATTATATTTTTATTAGGTAGATATTATTTTTGTGGTCATTTTGATATATCATATGTATTTTTAGGATTTTTCTATAATTTTCTATAGCTAAAAATGTTTGGAGGTTATTTTAGTAATTCATTTTTTTATTTTGATTTCTAATATAATTAACCTGGGCCGTTCTGTTGGATATGTGGGCTGGCCTGGCCCAAATGGACCATGCCAGACCCTCACCTCCGGCCCACCCAACACTCCACACACACACGCACACACAGACACACATACCTCATCCCTCTCGCGTTCCTTTCCCTCTGCGATCTTGCTTGTCGCCTGCCCGTTTGTCGCCGCCCGACCACTTCCGGCACGATCGTCGACGCTGCCTCGCCATCCCTTCCCCCTTTCTCTTCCTTTGTCAATTTGGCTTGCCTTTCCCTCACGCCAAGACTCGTTGAAAACCTAGCCACATCGTGCGGCGGGTCGATTCGGCGCCGCTCACTGTAGTTCATATCCTAGGACGGTATAGGATGTTGTGGCCCTCAGGGATGCTCCCTGTGCCGCCTTGGTGGTGAGGTTGATGCTGGGCTAGGTGGTGGTGTATGGTGAAGTCTTCCCCGTGGTGTGCCACCTCGGTCGCGCGGGCTCTGCCTCTCCACGCCATTGTGGTTGTGCCATGGGCGTCAGGTACACGCGACAATCCTTTGTGACCAGCCTTCATGCTGATGGTGTTGATCCATAGTTGTGCTGTGATTATCTACTGCTAGTGGTGATAGTATAACTGGTTGTTCCATGTTCCTCATGTGTTGATGAACGGTTCAGTGGTGTGTGGTGTCTCTTTTGAGCCAACACATGATGTTGAGTGCAGATATATGATGGTGACGGTTCAGTGATGTTGTTATTACTATAATTAATATTCTCCTAGGATACATGAGATAGTACTAAATGCCTTGTGCTTTAGTTTGGATGAATTATTCATCCATGCATATGTCAGTGGATGGTTCCATGTTGTTTTGAATTTGACTTAATATAGTCTAGTGGCTTGCTTTATTTGGGATGGCTTTAGCTGTTTCTTTGGGCTTCTATTGTGATGCCTCCAACCTTGGAGTGTGCACAATAGTAGCCCATGTAGCATGACTTGCTACAGAGAATAACTACAGTGGTGTAGTTTAATGTTGATGTCAACAAGAGGGAAACTAGCTTGTGATGCAAAAGGCTGAAGTATTGCTTGATCTGTTTAATGATAAGGTGATCTAATAAATGATTCCTAGATACCTTGTCTGGGAAAATGATTTGTGGGTTTCAATAAAAAAATGATCTCGAGCTTGCACTCAAGAAACTATGAATCTGCTAGGTACAGAGGTGCTACCCTCTAGGAATGTGCCCTGTAGCCTAGCAGCTATGGTATGTTGGTATGTTGATCTAGTAAAACTAGATAATAAGCTAATGATGCTGGTCTGAAGCTGAATAGTGCATGGATGTTATTTTCCTGACTAAGATCAGTTGCTATGGTTGATTTTTGTGGAGGAGATTCTTGACCTAGCCAATGATGCAAAGGCTGAGGCACTTAATTTTTGATAACATTTATGGTTATCATTTTATCCTGTAATGGATTTCATTGTGGTGGATACTCTACTGTGTTGCCTCATTAGAGTGTGCACAGTAGTATGTTCCATAGTGAAATCATATGCTGTTAATTGGGCTAGTTTGAAAATAACAAATGGTATTGTTTCCCAAATACTTGGTGATGATTTTGCATACCACTTGTATGCAATTTTGAAAGTACCTTTCCTCACAACACTCCTTTTTTCCTTATTAATGATGAGGACAAGTATTAAAGGGAAAAGTGATTGACCTTTAACTGGGGTGTGAGGTTTGGATTAGAGTTATCTTGTGTTGTTGTTGTTGGCTCCTCTTCTTGTTACTCTGCCCTCCTGATGTTGTTGGTGGCCTGCTTTCCTTGCTGCTGGCCTCCTCCCCTTGTGCTACTGTTGGCCATTCCTCTTGCTGTTGGTAAGCTTCTACTCTCCTTCCTCTTCCTGATTCCACATATTATTCCACTAGTTTTTGGAAGCTGTTATGTATGCTAATTGTTGGGATCATTTTGGTGAAATGATAGACAGATAAGAACAAGGATGTTCTTATTTGGTGGCAAGTTAGTTTTCTGTGGTTTGAGTGTTCTTGAAAGAGAACTGATAAGAACAAATGAGGTCTGATGATGTTCTTGGGCTAATAAACTGATTGTATGTGTGTGTGGAGAGATGATGTGGTTGCAGCTTTGTAACGGCTGGAGCTCCTTCTCAGCTTGTTGTTTCATTGTGATGTTGACAACACACTGAGTGCATGTGTGAATAAGGTGCTTGTGAGCTGTGAGCTTGCTTCATCGATGGATCTGTTCCTATCCAGATTGTGCATTAGCAACCTTTGCTATGTGCACCCAGTGCTGATCCATTGACCTTACCTTCCCTTTATAATTAAATTCTTGGATCCATTGCCAATGAAGTTAAGCTGAGGCTGTTATACTGATAAGAACATATATTTACTCTTGGCACCTTATTTGGGATTAGCTCTATGATGATTGGAATAGGTGCATTACACCTATATATCTGAGAGCACCCCTCCTAACACTAACCTCTCTTCTTTTATTTCCTTTGTTTGTCTTTTGTTTTTGTTTTTGTTTTGCAGGAACAAGATCAGAAATCTAAAGAGAGGATTTAGAAGATGAAGATAAATTTAGTTTTAAGTTTTTTTTCTTTATTCATTTGTAATCCACTTCTTCTTTTATGAAATATAAAATAGTATATAATTGTAATAAAGGAATTCTTTTTCTTTATTCATTCTTCTTTTGTAAGGAAATATTGTATTGTTGTATTTTATTCACTGAAATTTACTAGTTTTCTTCTTTCTTTTATAATGCATTTGTAAACAATGTAATATATATATCTTCTTGTAATAAAGAATTCTTCTAGTTATTTTGTTCATGTAATACCTTATTTATTTATTTGTTTCCTGTAATACACTTTCAGTCTTCTTTCGTAAAAGAACAACAATACTATATGTATATATATAAAGATTATTATTATAACAATTTCATTTTATTGAATTAGTTCCATTTACTCAATTGTAATTATGATTATGTATCCCTATTATATTAAAGACTAATTCCTTTATTTTCTTTATTATAATACTGGTGGTTTAATGATATCCCAATCATAAATAATCTCTTAAGGATGTGAGTATAATTGTAACACTATTTCTGATTATAACTTTATTCTTTTGCAATTTAAATATATGTTTTGAATACTCAAATTTGGATTTCTTTCCCCTCAAACACAAAAGTACAATAGAGGTCATGTTGGAATCCATCGCACCTGTCCTGGTGTTTCCATCAGAACAAGAGAGATCTCGATCCCTCTACAACTCTTTTAGTTTTGCGCGAAAATTCCTCGGATTTTCTTATGCATGAATGCAATGCACAACCCTGCGTCCTTTTTATTTCTAGGTGCTAATCCTGGGATGTTACACGGTTATACCGACATTGTGCACCCGTAGGGTATATCCATGTCAGTAACCCCTGAGTGTGCAGTCGAATCGTAGATTCGGCTAGAGACTCTTCATTCTTTTGGGTGCTATGTAGTTGATCCTGTTTTACAAGGAGAAATGTTTAGTTCATAGGGATTGTTGATGCGTGTGCCTGGCTCACCCGACGGATCAGGGCCAGTTAACTATCATAGGATAAAACAACACGATCTTCATCAAACCCGAGTCCCTGGACTCGAATTCGGCACGATTGCTGGTGTGATTCGATTCAGGCCGTTTTGTGGTCTTACAGGAGTCGAATCCCAGTATTGTTCAAGTGATGTACCCAACGCGTCCGTCAGGATTTTTATCGTGCCTTTTGACACAGATATTTACTAGTAGAGCGCAGCCAGGTGCATTTCCAGGCCATCAGATGATATTTGTAGGACTTATCTTTGCGTCGCAGACACATCATCCAAAATTTTGTCACCACGGAGGTGTTTCGAGTGACCAAGGAGACTGTTTCTCACTTAGCGTTAGATTGGACAGGGTTGCCGGAAGTTATTTTGTCGTATTTGATCCGAAGGATCTCAGTCGAATGATTCATAGGGTGCGTGACCAGCGCTACCTATGGGAGTAGCCCCGAGTGTCTATTCGAGTTGAAGACTCGAGCAAAGACTGTTGTTCAGTCGTTTTTAGTGTAAGTCCGAAGGACACAATTTTTGTGGATGCTCAACCAATGCTCCCTATGGGAGTAGCCCCCGAGTCCGTAGTGGAGTCGTAAATTCGACGTAGGACTCGAAGATAATTTCGAGGTGATGTTACCTTAGAAATTCTCAGGTGCGCGGCCAGCGCTCCTGATAGGAGTAACCCCCGAGTAGTTTCTTGAATCGTAGATTCGAGTAAGTACTTGAATGATCAGCCAAAATCTTCGAGCCGTTGCTGGTTTGCCTTGATGACGTCAGTGCTGATGATTGGTGATCTCAACCATCTGCGACAGCAGAGATGATGCGACGAGATGATCATGGGTCCCACCGCCTGACTTGACGTTGACTAGTCACGCGTAGACGTGGCGAAAATTACGGCGTCTCCTCGATTTCCGCGCTTAGTGGACGTGTGCTAGCGACGGTTCGGTGTAGTGCTGGCACGTGTATGGTGAGATTTGAGTGGCACACTAGGGCTTCTCAATCGACGGCTCGTGTACATCGTCTTCATCCTTTTATACCGTAGGGAAACTGTGATTTATTTTTACCCTTTGTCATTTTCTCATCTCCATTGTCTCCATTTTCACGAGCTTTTCTGCCCTCCGTTGCGCACTAGACATTCTCCACACCTTTCCTTCCTTGTTCTTGCGCTCACACCGCCGCACTCGCCGCTTCAAGATGGGCAAGTCAAAAAAGACGGCAACTGCTAGAGCTGGATCGAGTGCCGCTGGCGCTGGCAAGAAGGTCGCTGCTATGGCCCGCGCCACTGACAGGAGATGGAAGCACACGAATATGCGCGAGGCGGATCTGCGCAAGCTGCGCGATGCTGGGTTGATCTCCAAGGACAAGGAGGACGCCATCCTCCCCGTACAAGGATAATTCCTCGCCCACCCAAAGGTCTCCAGGTGATGTTTTATGCTTTCGTTGTCCGAGACCTTTCTTTGCCCGTCCATGAATTTCTTCGAGGACTCCTTTTTTTCTACGGGATTCAGTTGCATCACCTGTCTCCCAACTCGCTTCTTCATATTGCTTGTTTCATCACTCTTTGCGAGTGCTGGCTCGGTATCAAGCCGCACTTTGGCCTCTTCCGGAAGCTCTATTCCGTGAAGAGGTTGTCCGGCACCGTCGGTGTTTATCCGCTCGGCGGCTGCATCATTTCCATTCGGTCTTCTGTCCAATTATTTTCCTTCTCCATTTGTGAATATGTCCAATATTGGAGGTGGAAGTGGTTCTATATCCGTGACTTCAAGTTGGACGGTCAGCAGTTTGGTCTCGCTCCTTTCGACTCCACCCAAAAGATCACCCCGAAGAGGTCGTGGAAGAACGACGTCTTAGAGGGTGAAACGGCGGAGGTGGAGAAGCTCTACCAGCGCGTGGAGGCACTCCAGCTGGTGGCCGGCAAGGAGTTCAACGGTGTCGACATCATCCGCACCTTCCCCAAGCATCGGGTGCAACCGCTCCAAGCGAGGGCGCGCCCGATGTTTCTTTATGTTGGCCGTAGCGATCCAACGAGGGTTTCACTTGAGGAGTTGTCTTTGGGTGACATTGATAGAGTTCTTCGCCCCCTGCTGGAGTCCAAGGCCGACGAGGACCTCCCGAGGAAATCCTTGACCTTCCCGTTCAGTGCCAAGAAGGCTGTTCCGCAGGTGAAAACTTGTAGTTTGCGTGTTGCACTTTTTCGAGTACCTTGTTGTTTGTTAGTGTTACTTATCCTATTTTCTTTTGTCTTCTATTTGTAGGGCCTCAAGGTAGCGGGTATGGCACCCCCTTTACCTGAGAATTTCCCGGTTGTGCTGGATAATGAAGTTGTGGATTCCGAATCCGAGCTTCGTCCGGCTTAATCTCCTACCACGGAAGCCCCCGAGCAGAGCGAAGGGCAGACCCGAAAGTGCTCCCGGGGTAAATCTTCGGATGGGGCGGCACCACCAACTCCAAGGGGTCTGTCCTTCCTCGAGCAGCATGGCGAGGATGAAGGTGCATCGTCTGCGCCTTTCCCTGCCGTGCCCATTCAGGCGGTGGCTCCGCAGCCGCCGGCCAAGAAGACGAAGAAGGAGAAGGCGACTCCTGTCTTCAATTTGTCGGACATCGAATCATAAGTCGTTTTGCTAGAGTTATGTTACCATGTTCATGTTCATAGTTGTAGCTTGTTGCTGATATGATAAGTGCTAGCAGCAATCCTTCGGAGGAGTACCTCAATGGGGACATCAAAGAAGTCATTGCGGAATCGAAGCCGGCAGCCTCTCTTCCCTAGGTGGTGGCCAACTCCGAGGACGATGACTCGAGCTCCGCTAGGCGAGAAGCTCGTGCACTCGTAACTCGGAAGGCAGCATGCAAACCTTCGGAGTCCACACCTGAGCACGTAAGTGTTGCCCTTTTGACTCCGTGGGGGGGGGAGCCCCCGAGTCCTTTTATCTGACCTGTTGGTGTTTTCGCTTTGCGAGGGGAGCCCCCGAGCCTTTTATTCATCGGGTTTTTTCCTTCTTTGTAGCCTTTTGTCCGTAGTGCCAATTCGCTAATTCAGCAACATCTGGCATTGGAGGATGAGCTAAAGCAGCTCCGAGGTACATGATTCTCTTCTTATCTTCATCTTCAAGTGCATCAAATTTTTCCTTGTACTCACCCGACGTTTATTCGTGCATATGAGAATAATGTTGCTCTTCGTAGGCTGAACACTCTCGAAAAGAGCCTCGGCCAAGCGGAGAAAAAGGCAGCAGATGCTGCGGAGGCCATGGAGCGCTAGAAAAAGGAGGCCCAAGATCGCGAGCAGCAGCTCCCGGCCGCTGCAGCCACTTGGGAGAAGGCCACGGCTAACAAGCTCATGGCTGCTACCAAGGCTATCTCTGGTAAGTTGCTCTTGTATCCTTTGGGTGTTCTGTTTTTTTAGTGCGTTTTATCCTTTCTCAGTCGAATGTTTTCTTCCTTTTCTTGTTAGATGCTTATGTCATCACGTTTGATCATGGTGTGCTAGAGCATGGAGATGTTTTGGCTGATGTTGCTGCTGCAATCGAGGATCGCTGCTCCACTGCCGTTGGCTCACTGGAGTAGGACAAGAAAGTGCTCATGCGCTTCTACAAGGAGGTCATCCCCAAGGGCATTGCCCTCGACGACATCGAATCCCTTGCGGATGCTTTGTCGGAGGATGCTCCGGCAGAATACAAACGCAAGCAGAAGGGCATTGGTGCTTCCATGGGGCTAGCCATGGTGATGGCGTCCGGAGCCGAGCTGGACCTGGCCCAAGTCACGTCCAGGATGCCAATGGCGGCGGATGGCTCCGAGGTAGCTTTCGCCCTTTTTGCTTCTCGCTGTAAGCATTACGGGCCTAAGCTCATCGACCACCTTGTCGATTATGCGGCGAAGCAGCAGCAAGAGGCCAATAGCAGGCAATGTGGCTCCGGAGCTGCTCCGAGTGCTGGTGCTTAGTCCTTTGCATTGTATCTAGTGTGGATTTTACTTCTGCTGTCTTTTGTAAGAACTTTTGGATGAACAAGTCCCACTTTGCCACGAGGTGGATTTATTTATGTATATAAGTCTGCCTTTTAACTGCTGTCAAAAGTGTTTGTGAGATTCATTTCTGCATTTTTACCCTTAGGGTCCTTCGGGGTGAGGCTCTAGTGAGTACTCTTCCTGCGCCTGGTCCTCACCCTTCTTTGGATGAGGCGTCGTAGTTGACTTTTCTGCGTGATCACGTCCGTAGTCTAGAAAAAGACATCCTCAGCATCCGAGGTCATGCGGATGTGTGGAAGTTGAAGGCTGAGCGAGTCACTGCCAGGGGGGAGTTATTGCTTGGGGAATTTCGGCAGATGGGTGATCAACTCCAATGTGAGTCCTCGTGAACCGATGCTCTTTCGATTGCACCTTGTTTTTATGCTAGATCACCCGATATTGTGAAGCTGTGAATCTCATTTCGAAGGAAGAGAAGGAGCGCGTCGCAATTCAGATGAATTTCCTGACACAGCAAGAGCTGGTGGCCGGTGGCTTCTTTTGGATGGATGGTGATCGAGCACTCGTCCTTGCGACGGTGCAAGACCGTGTACACCAAGTCCTTCAGGTACTAAAATAGGCAAGGTCGTCACTTGCGGCCGTTTGGTCCGTCATGTTTCCTCTAGACGATGCACCCTCCAGCTTTTTGGGTCTCCTTGGGAAGTTTCGGAATGTAGGCCATGTCAAGTAGTTGGTGCGCCATCAGCTGGTTGCTGGGGTGAAGGAATCTATGTCTCTCGTTCGACTGCATCGACGCGATGTGAATCTTGCGGAGATAGCGGCTAGACCACCTCCTCCTCCAGATGGAAACGTGTGGAATATGCGCCCTCATTACGCAGACGTGGCGCAGTATGCTGAGGAGATTGTAGATTTGTTTGAGGAGTGGACGAATGTCCTTCTGCAACGCCGTTAAGTCCTGTAAAGAAAAAAAAATATAATGTAAATTCTATATTTTTTCGAGTGGGTTTTTAGATGCCCTTTATAAAGTTTGTATGTGTTGGCACGTGGTGCACTTTGTAATGTGCATGTCCTTTTCGTTAGCCTGACATGGTCAGCTACTCAGGTTGTATGCATTGTTGTCAGTCGACGAAGTCGTAAGGTGAGGCACAACGCCCGAGCGTATTTAACGATAATTGATGCAAGGGTAAAAGATATGAGGGCCAAGGAACTTAGCTTTTATTCATCTTAAATGAGGAAGTACATTGTTCGGCTGAGTAGCTTTGGCTGAATAGCCTTATTGAAAGTAAAGGGTAACTAGGGGTAGAAGCGCCGCAGTTGTGCGACGTTCCATGGGTTGGAGTATTAGACTCCTGATGCGATGTCCATGAGGCTATAAACGCCACCTGGGATGACTTCGGTGACGATGTAGGGACCTTCCCAGGGTGACTCGAGCTTCTTGTGCCTTTCTTGCTTGAGTCGTAGGACGAGGTCTCCTTCGACGAAGGACCTTGGACGCAGCCGACGGCTGTGGTAGTTGTGGAGACTGCTAGTACACCGTTGAGCAGGCTGCGGTGATGTCGCGTGCTTCGTCGAGTGTGTCGACTACGTCTTCGAGTGCGGCCGATGTTTCAGCCTCGCTGTAAGCGACGACCCGTGGGGCCTTGTGGCGTACCTCAGCAGGTAGCAAGGCTTCGGCTCTATGCACCATGAAGAAGGGCGTGTAGCCAGTTGAGCTATTTGGCATCGTACCCATGCTCTAGAGGACAGAGGGTAGCTCGTCTACCCAGGCTCCCGCAAGCCTTTTGAGTGGGCATAGTAGGCGCTTCTTGATGCCGTTGCCTATGAGGCCGTTGGCCTTTTCGACCCGCCCGTTGGTCTGCGGGTGCACCATGGATGCGTATGATATGGTGATGCCGAGGTTCCCGTAGAAGTCTTGGAATACCTTCGAGATGAAGTTCGAGCCATTGTCCGTTATGATGCTATGGGGCACGCCAAACCTGTAGACAATGGACTCGAAAAACTTGATGATAGTTTTTCCGCTTTGGTTGGTGACAGGCATGGCCTCGATCCACTTAGAGAATTTGTCGACTGCAACCAGGAGGAAGACGTGGCCTCCTGGTGAGGACTTTGGCAGCTTGCCAATCATGTCGGAGCCCCACTAGGCGAAGAGCCAGGCCAGTGGTATAGGCCTCAGCTCGGATCCTGGCGCGTGTGGCTTGTCCGCGTGCCTCTGACAGGCGTTGGAGCTCTGAACTATGTCCTTGGCATCATTCATTGCGGTTGGACAGTAGAACCCAACTCGTAGAGCTTTGGCGACTAGGGCGCAGCTGCCTGCGTGATGGCCGCAGATACCCACATCATTGGAGCACACCCAAAATGCTGCGCTTGTACAACTCGCCATTGATGATGGTGAAGGCTTTTGACCGGCGAGATATGCGGCAGGCATCTGTCGGGTCATCGGGCAGCTGGTTGTTTATCAGGTACCGAAGGTATGGCTGAGTACACGTTTCTTTGATTGCCATCACCTGCATCAGGCTGACCAACTCGACCTCTATATCGAGCTTTTCGGGTCCTTCTTGGCCTTCATGTAGCGCAGCCCCCGGGTGCTCTGTTTCTTTGGCTGAGCCCTTTGGGACTTTCCTCTTGATGGAGGGTACAAGATTTGTTCGAGGAACACTCCTGGTGGCACCCGTGTGCAGGTGGAGCCAATGTTGGCGAGCCTGTCAGCTTCTTTGTTGCTTTCCCTTCCGACGTGTGAAGCTAGCAGCCGTCAAAGTCCCCTTCGAGTGAGTTTTAGAGCATGTGTTATGCGATCATGTTGGCGCTATGAGCGTCATACTCATTCATCGTCTGCTACACGACAAGGTTCGTGTCGCCGTAGATGGCAAGGCATGTTGCACCGCACACCTTGGACATCCACATGCTGTAGATGTGGGATTCGTTTTCGGCATCGTTGTTGGAGGCACGAAATTTCATCCGAAGGACATATTTCATCTTGTCGCCTTGAGGAGATGTCAGTATGACGCTGGCCCCTGCTCCAGCCTCGCACTTGGAGCGGTCGAAGTGCATCGTCCAGGGCTGCGACATGTCCGGAGTGTCTGACAGCTGGAGCTCCATCCAGTGGACGAGGAAGTCAGGTAGGACCTGAGATTTTATGGCGGTGCACTGCTCGTAGATGATGACTCGAGGAGACAATTCGATGCCCCACAGGGCTACGCGCCCCGTGGCTTCGTGGTTGTTCAGGATGTTCGATAGCAGGGCGTTGTTGACGACCATGATCTGGTGCTCCTGGAAATAGTGGCTCAGCCGACGCGCCGTCATGAATACGCCTTAGGCGAGCTTCTGGTAATGGCGATACTGTTGCTTTGTTGGGGTCAGTACCTCGCTGAGGTAGTAGATTGGGCATTGGACCCCGTGGGTCTTTCCATCTTCGGGTCGTTCGAACATGAGTGCGGTGCTGACTACCTGATGTGTGGCTGCTATGTACAGCAGCAAAGGCTCCCTCTCCTTCACCGTGACCAGGATATGTGAGGTGGAGAGTAGTCGCTTGAGGTTCTCGAACGCGTCGTCTGCTTTGGGTCTCCACTCAGATTTGTTCGTCTTGCGCATCAGCTGGTAAAAGGGGAGGGCCTTCTCGCCCATTCGACTGATGAACCTGCTGAGCGCCGCGATTCGTCTGGCTAGCTGCTAGACCCCTTTGAGGTTCTTCGGCTTCTCCATGGCCAGTATGGTTCTGATTTTCTTTGGGTTCGCCTCGATGCCACGCTGGGAGATGAGTACCCGAGTAACTGGCCAGACGGGACACTAAAGGCGCACTTGTCTAGGTTCAGCTTGATCTTGTAGCGATCAAGGTTCTCAAAAGTCCCACGAAGATCGTCGATGAGCGTCCTGGCCTCCCTGGTCTTGATGACTATGTCGTCGACATAGACTTGGATGCGGCCGATTTGATTCTTCAGACATGCCTGCATGCATCTCTAGTATGTAGTGCATGCGCTCTTCAGCCCGAAGGGCATGGTGTTGTAGCAAAACACCCCGAATGGCGTGATGAACGCTGTCTTCTCCTGATCTTCGACCTTCATACGAATTTGGTTGTAGCCCGAGTAGGCGTTGAGGAAGGAGAGTTTCTCACATCCTGCAGTAGAGTCGATGATTTGGTCGATCCGTGGCAGCGGGAAGTGGTCCTTGGGACAGTTCTTTTTGAGCGATGTGAAATCCACGCACATCCGTAGGATGTCCGTGTCCTTCTTGGGGACCAGCACAGTGCTCCAGGCTACACAGCGGGATCCGCATTGCTGTGAGTGTGTTGGCGAACATCAGGTTGATGCCGTTGCCGCCGTCCATGAATACACGACTCATTTCGAATCCCCTGATCTGGGCCTCGAGCACTAGGGCAACATGACCTGGACGAGGGATCTGGCGTGGGTGATCTGAACGATCGAATCTAATGCAGGTTCCGAGCCGCTGAGGTACTCAAGTATGGCTAGTGGGGAGGTCACGACCAGGATGACTTGGCGGGTGATCTTCTTCTGCACCCTATTGGTTGGATTCCCCTTTTGGATCATTAGGGATCCTTTCAGTGGGGGGTACCCATCTGCACCGTTGTTTGGTGCTGGTGCGACCGGCGGCTGCGACGGTCCACCAGGTGGTGGCGGAGGAGCTCCATGGACGAAGACACCTCGAGCAGGTGCGAACCCAGGGTTTATCGTCTGGCGTCGCATTTGGGTGAAGCCCTCGCTGAGCTTCTGGAATTCTCGACAGTCCTTGAGCATGTGGCTGACGTTCCTCTTCCCATCTTGTTTCTCGATGTAGAAGTGGATGGTGCAGGGGCTAGACAACTTGTCGTATGCCGAGGGGTCGTCGTCGCGGTTGCGACGTTGCCACATTTGCGTGGGTCGTCCGCTGTCACGGTAGTTGTTGCCGCGGTATCCACTGTTGCGGTTGTCGTCATCGCGGAGGTCGACGTAGCCGACCGCGACCATGTCGACTCTGTCGCGATCATCGTAGATTCGCGATCTTCTTTTGCTGCGGCGTTCATGCTTGCGGCCGTAGTCATCTTCATCATTCGAGTGTGCTCGGTTGACGGAATCCTTGCCATCTTCCCATCGGTTGGCGATGTCCATGAGGTGGTCGAGTGTATTGGGCTTGACGCGTCCAAGCTCTTCCTTGAAATTTGGGTGCCTGGCACCGTACTTGAAGGCGTCGATTTCTCTTTCTTCGAAGATGTGCGCGCCGGAGTTCTTTATGTGGGACCAACGTAGTATGTATGAGCAGATGGACTCGTTGGTCTGCTGGGTGCAGACCCGCATCTCTTCCATTGAGGCTGGCCTCTTGCTGGTACCCTTGAAGTTTTGGATGAAGCTGTATGACAATTCTTCCCAGCTTTGGATGGATTCGGAGGATAGGCTACTAAGCCAGACCCTGGCCGTGCCTGTCAGCTGTAGCTGAAGGCATTGTAGGGCGGTGTTCTTGTTACCACCGTGGAGCTTGATGGACGACAAGTGATCGTCGAGCCAAGCCTTTGGCTCTTGCGTGTCGTCGAACTTTGGGTTGTCCGAAGGGAGTTTCGAATTTTTCGGCATCTGTGATTTCCGAACGGATCTGCTGAAGCATCTAGCTCTGCATAGCTCTCTGTCGTCCTCTTCTTCGGACTCGGTTGAACACGCGCGCTTGGCACGTGATTTGTCGATCTTGCGATGAGTGAGCTTGTTGCAGGCGTCGTAGTTGCCGCGGCGTCGTGGGCTTCGACGCTGGCGGGGCAGGTCGTGCTCCTCCTCTTCTTCAGATGAGGGTGTGTGGTTTCGAGTGAATTTGACCGCAGCTTTTTCTTCGGCTCTATAGGAGGTTCGTCATGGAGCGCAGCTCCGATGAGTCCGAGTCCTGCTAGTGCATACTTATGCATTGCGTTCTTCGGGTCGCCCATCGGAGGCGGGTTGGACGCGAGGTAGGTGGTGGCCGCCATGATCGCGGCCTGCGGCGTGTTCGGCATGACGTTGTTGTGCGAGTCCATCGTCATGAAGGACGTGTTAAGGGCCCCGGTGACCTCGCTTCGCGTGGCGGGGTCCATGTGCTCCATGCGGGAGCGGTACTTGTTGGCGTTGTTGCCATGTGAAGTGGAGCCGCCAGCTGCAGAGAGCGCATCTCTCCACGATCTGGACTCCGCAGCTGCCTACTTGCGCTTATCGAGCTCTTCCATCAGCTTCACCTGCCGATTGTGCTCATCGATCAGGAGGAGATGGTAGGCCATCAGCAGATCTCGGGAGGCATCCACGGGTAGGATTTTGTTGCCTGCTACGGACTCACGTGCTTGGCGCCAGCCTTCCTCGGTGAGGTTGATTTTGTTGTAGGCATGATTGTCACCTTCGTTGGCTCTGTTAGCCGGGTTTCCTCTGTTTCCCGCGTTCTCGACCTGGGGGTTAGGAGGGGGATTGGAAGGTGGATGGGCACCCGAACACAGTGGTGGATCCGCTCCGTTGTTGATGGTGGCGCATAGGTAGCGCTCACGAAGTGGATCGCTGTTGTCATAGCTTTCAGATCCGGAACCGTAGGTTCCTTCATCCGAAGGGGGACCACATAGATCAGAGTTGCAGCTGCTGCTGTCATCCGAATCGCCCATCATCGTTGATGGGCAGGACCCATGAAGCAGGTCTGGTGGATGGAAGTGGCACATGTTCCGGGAGGCGAAGGGTACCGGTCGGCCCCACCTGGAAGTAGAAGCTCTCGAACAGCATCTCGAGACCATCGTTAACAGACTCGAAATCCTTTAGGGTGGCCAGAGAGTGGGCGGTGAATTCGAAGGCGCCTAAGAGGAGGTGGCTCTCCGTTGCTATTGAGTCGTAGATCGCTCCGGATGGAACCGTCACGAACGCACGATCATCGTCCCCGCTTCCCATAGACGGCGCCAATTGCCGAGGTTCGATCTCATCAATGCCCATTGTTATGGACTTGGGTTTTGAGAAGATGGGGATGCTAGAAGTCGCGGAACGGATAATAGGCAAGCAACACGGGGGAACGAGGTTTACCCAGGTTCATGCCCCTGGAGGGAAAACCATACTCCTGCTTGTCTGCTCTTGATTATGGTGGAATCGAAAGTTACAGGGGTGCGCAGATGCAATCTGTCATGGTGATGTGTATGACGTGAGTTCAAGATCCTTCTCGCCGTACCCTCCTGACCTTTATATAGATAGGTCGGGTCCTGGGTGAGGTCGAGTCGGTTACAAATTAGGATTGATACCCTTTGAAATTCTATCTAATCTAGACTTGTTCTCCAAGGAGTCAAAATTGCCACGAGCTTGGGCCACCCAAATTCTTCCTGGGTTGCAAATTCTCCCGTGGGCCTTCCTTGGGATGGACCGGGTATACCGACGTTGTGCACCCATAGGGTATATCCATGTCAGACACCCCCTAGCGTGGGCCCACCCTGGGTCGCGCCAGCAGGGGGTGTGGCCACCCTGGCCCATCTCCTGCTTCGCCCCTTCGCCTATTTATTCCACCTGAAACCCTAATGTTTGGGGAGTGACCACAGAAAGATTCCATCGCCTCTGCGGGGCGGAAACTACATAGAGAGAAAGAGCTCTCTAGCAGGCAGATTTCTGTCGGGGAAATTCCTTCCCGGAGAGGGGAGATCGTTGCCATCAATACCGTCATCAAGCTAGACTTCATCGGGATCATCGTCATCATCATCCTCACCACCATCTCCACCATCACCATCATCACCACTCCATCCCTCTATAACAATTGTGTTGAATCTTGCATAGTTCTTAGGGGAAAC
Source organism: Avena insularis (assembly GCA_023614405.1). Classification (NCBI taxonomy): domain Eukaryota; kingdom Viridiplantae; phylum Streptophyta; class Magnoliopsida; order Poales; family Poaceae; genus Avena; species Avena insularis. The sequence goes on from CM042691.1 coordinate 3,654,604, forward strand.
TTTCCCGGTGTTGATTACTTTTGTAGTTGATGCTTGTGAGTGGAACCATTGAATTATTGTTTATGTTCAGATTGTTATTCATCATCATATCATCTTTGATATTGACCCATATGATGTCTTGTGAGTAGTTCGTTTAGTTCTTGAAGACATGGGAGAAGTCATGTTGTTAGTACTGGAATTGTGTTGAAGTAATATTCAATGGTTTGATATTTAAGTTGTGGTGCTATTGTTCTAGTGGTGTCATGTGAACGTCTACTACATGATACTTCACCATTTATGGGCCTAGGAAATGCATTGTGTATTTGGCTACTAATTGTGGGGTTGCCAGAGTGACAGAAACCTGAACCCCCGTTAGGAAACCTTTGCACAAAGGAGTGTAGGATCTTAGAGTTTAATGTTGTGGTTAGGTTTTTATCTTAATTACTTTCTTGTAGTTGCGGTTGCTTGCAAGGGGTTTAATCACAAGTTTTATTAGTCCTAGTAAGGTCAGTACATTAGCATAGGTTCACCCACACAACACTTATCCAACCAAAGAAGATTAATCAACTATATGAGAAAGCACTTGACAGTATTCCCATGTGTCCTCGAGAACGTTTGGTTCTCATAAGTAATACAACCGGATTGTCCTTTGATGACCCACAAGTGTAGGGGATCGCAACAGTCTTCGCGGGTAGTATTACCCAATTTATTGATTCGACACAAGGGGAGCCAAAGAATAGTTGCAAGCCTTAACAACTGAGTTGTCAATTCAGCCGCACCTGGAAATAGTTCTTGCTCACAAAAGTTTATCAGTAGCAAAAATTTGTAGTAGCAATAGCAAAGCAACAACAACTGTGAAACGGGAGCAATAGTAATAGTAAATAGTGGGATTCGAGTGCGGTAGGCATAGGGATGGATGGACGGGCGTTGCATGGACAAGTATAAACATGTAACTTCAAGATCTAGGGCATTACATATAAATAATAACAAGCATCCAAGTACTAAACAATCCTAGGCATGTGCTCCAAATATAGTCATACGTGCTCGCAATGAGAACTTGCACAACATCTTCTGTCCAGCCAAATGGCCTCTAGGGAACTACTGGCAATTAAGGTGCTCCTTTTAATAGAGCACCGGAGCAAAGCATTAACACTCCGTGAACACATGTGATCTTCACACCATAGCCATCCCCTCCGGTTGTCCCAATTATTGTCACTTTGGGGCCTTTGGATCCGGACAATGATATGTGTACACAACTTGCAGATAAGATCACAAACAATACTATCATAATGATTAAATAATAAGTTCAGATCTGAGATCATGGCTCTCGGGCCCTAGTGACAAGCATTAAGCACAACAAGTTGCAACAAAGTCAAATAGCACTAATAGAGATACTAGGCACTATGCCCTCACAGATCTTATTCGATTACATGATAGAACTCATCCAATCCCTACCATCCCCAAGCCTAAAATGGGGGATTACTCACTCATGGATGAGGGAAACATTGATGGTTGATGGAGAGGCGTTGATGATGACGATGGCGATGATCCTCTCCAAATTCCCCGTCCCGGCAGGGTGCCAGAACGGAGTTTCTGGATCCGAATCTTGGTTTCTGGTGGCGGCGGTGGAGCGGAACTCTTTCTGGAAAACTATCGACCCTCCCAGTTTTTAGGTCGAGAGGTAACTTATAGGCGTAGAGGGAGGCCGAGGGGGTGCCTGGGGTAGATGCACCCCCTAGGCGCGGCCAGAGGTGGGCCTGCGCCTGGTAGGGGTGTGGGCCCGGCCCCTTCTCCGTCTTGTCTTCTGGCTCCGTGGATCTTCTGGTGAAATATAATTTTTGGCATATTTTCCGGGATTTTTCCTGATAGTTGATTTTCTGCAAAGAAAACTAGACACCAATGTAATTCTGCTGAAAACAGCGTCAGTCCATGTTAGTTTTATCCAAATCACACAAGTTTAGAGGAGAAACAATAGCAAACGTGTTTGGGAAAGTAGATACATTTTGGACGTATCAACTCCCCCAAGCTTAGCTTATTGCTTGTCCTCAAGCAATTCAGTTGAAAACTGAGTGCGATAAAAGAACTTTCACGAACACATTTTCTTCATATGATGTATATATTCTCAGCACATGAGTAGATGCTTAAATCATTCATAATAAGAAGTATACAACTAAGTCTACTCAATAGTCATTACAAGCTATGAAGAGAAACCAACTCAATAATAAGTAGCATGAAACATAAACATAAGCAACATTGCAATGCTCATAGTAAGGTATGATAGAGTGGTATCTCGCTTGCCTTTGTTTGTAGAGGACAATATAAATGCCAAGGCACCTCTGAATTTCAAGTGAAGACTAGAAGTAAAGATATCAGAGATATGTGCATCAAAGTCATGACATATTTAACCAAGTTTTGGAACAAACACAAGAATGACAACTATGCTCTCAAGAAGGTGCTCATAGAATAAATGGTGACTCAACAAGGAAGTGAAAAAGGTTTTGAAAAGTTTGAAAGGCTTCCTAATGCTGAAAGGAAGGTACTCACTAGCTTTGAGCTCTCATTGCCCCTATCATAGGCATCTTCATGTGGTTAAGGTGAAAGTGAGGTCCAATATGAGTTATATGCTTGACAGTCCATAAACTGGAAATCCCAAGTCCCTTGAGTATGAGGGCCGCTTCGCATGCTACTCAACTTTGGTTACCTGCAAGTTCTTGTCATTGTTCATATATGCATATCATAGAGAACCGCCAACGGGGTACCCCTTGCACCTGATACAGGAGCTATCCCGTGATCAAAATGACAAGGCAAGAAGACAATGAGCATCTCAGCAATCTTTTTATTTACTATATGCATAGCCTTTTTTATTGAGGATGCTTCATAGAATGCTCATTATGGTTATGCTGCAAGTTTCCACCATGATTAGGCATGGCTTAGGCTAGCGGCCTAGGCATTTCTCTAACACAATGTTTAAACTCCATGAACTCACAAGCTACCCTTTCATTTCACATCGTCGACATCCATAAACAAAAGAGCAAAGTATCCAAAAAGTGTTGAAAGCGTTCCCCGTGACAACACAGTTCTGCTGACTCCCAGCATATAATTTGCAAGCATATAACTTTCATGGAAAAGTCACAATGGTTCAGGATTATTAAGTGCAAGGAATAAAGTGTGCCATCAAGTTCGTGAGAGCTTTACTAACTAACTTTCTCAAAACAGACAAACATTTTATTTGGAAGAAAACAAGGCATATTGAATATGCATTAAAATAGCAAATGATTCTAATAGGTAGGTATGGTGGAAACAGTTGACAATGTTGGTTTGGGAGTTGTAAACACAGGTATAGCACATGCTCAGTGCAAGTGAAGGCTAGCAATAGAGAGGGAGCGACAAACGAGAGAGCAATAACTGTCATAATCATGCTTGCAACAAAACAAGACTAATTATGACATGATAGTGATACAAGAACTCTGAGGCAAAATAAATCATCAAGGCTTACTGATTATTGATTAGTCATATGTATGCGTGAACATGTGCCAAGTTGATTCACATGAAACTTCCAGAGGAGGATACCACAATATCATACCAAAATATGAATAAAACAATGCAAGCAAACATTCATATGACACACTACAAACTATTAGCAAGCTGGAGCTAATCATAGACAAGCAAGAACTACTAAGCATCCATAATGGCATACACCTTACACAAACAGGCTAAGCATGCTCACAATGATGAGTATATGTACAAAAATGAAAACAAATAGAGTTCGTTACCAGCCTCTTACCACACCTCAAGTTGTCTTAATCTTCATTATTGCCCTTCACTTGTGTGACTTGAATAATAACATGAAACCAAAATCCACTGAGGACGGATGAACCCTGCAAAGAACTCACAAAACCAGAGAAGAACAACAAATATTTTTGGTGTTTTCGATTTTTTAGAAACAAGCAAACAAACAAAAACCAAACAAAGAAAAAGCAAACCAAACAAAGCAAAATCTTTTTGGATTTTTATTTTAAGGCAAACCAAAGCAAAGAAACAAAGAAATAAACCAAAAGAAACAACAAAAATATTTTTGGTATTTTTGTGTTTTTGAGAAAGAAGCAACAAGAACCAAAAACAAAGCGAAACAATGGATATACAAAGAACTGACCGAACATGATATATATATGAGTGTGATGTCGGTATACCTCCCCCAAGCTTAGGCTTTGGCCTAAGTGGGGATCAATAGCGCGGGTAGTAACCCCATGTTGGTGGGTCATCATAGGAATGATCATAGTCAGGCGCTTGCGATGAAGAAGAAGATGCGCCCCAATCAAATGAGGGTTGCTGGTATGAAGACTCTGCCAAGTTGGAGGGCTGAACCGAATTTTCTTCGGCATCCTCTTCAACATTCTCCTCTTGCTAGGAGAGCTCCGCCACATATGTGTCAACCTCCTCCTCCGTAAGCGACCATCCTTGCCTGTTATCAAAGTTAAATAAAGCAGGTGCAGGCAAATAAACTATTTTCTCAGTCCTACCCTTTCTTCGACCTTGCTAGGCAAAAGATAATTCATACGGTAAACTTATCACATTTGCCCCCAGGGACACAAAACCATGCTGAACCATGCATTCAAGATACAACCTCTCTATGGGGAACTGATAATCTGAATAGTGAGGCTCTAAATCATGGAAAGCTAGCAACCTAGAAGCAATGAGACCTCCACAAATTCCACCCTTCTCGTGGTTGGTGGGGAGACGGTGAGCTATAAAAGCACCCAGGCTATAAAATCTATTCCTATTCAGAGAAGCTGCAATAAAAGCTAGATCAAAAGAAGACAACTTTCTAGCAATCTTTCTAGCAAGAACACACTTGGTAATGAAATAGGCAAAGTATCTAGTAGCTGGGAACTAAATGTTCCGAATTTTACCACTTTCCTTTGAGAATTCGAAACCTTGGCACATCTCAGCATATAAATCCATAAGTGACTTGGGCCTTTCCTTGATCTTCTCACAAGATCCCCACTAAGGTACTCTAATTGCTGCACAAAAATCAGCAAAAGGCAGGTCGACAGGTATATTATATATTTTGTAATGGACCATGGGATTAGATGTAAACCAAGTGAACCGGAAGTTCTGCACAAAAGCCATGGTTAGCTTAACAAATTGAAATGGTTCATCTTCAACAAAGTGTTCCAATCCTGCATTGGCAATCAAGGTTTGGAAATCCTGGGAGATTCCCGCGGTTCTCATAAATTCATGGCATGGATATATGGAAGGAAAAACTGCCTCCTCACGATGAACCTTCATTGGCTCAGGCACCATCAAGTCATATTGATTCAGTGGATAAGTACTCATCTTCCTTGCTGAAATTTTTAGACAAACATCAAACCAAGTGATTTCTAAGTTGATAAATGATGAGAAACTACTATAGGAACTTGCTAGAGGGCTACGCATGCATCAAAATGAAGTCTCTAAGCATAGAACAAGCATGCAAGCTCAAACAACCTGACACCGATAGCAACAAAATACTCAAGATGCAATCTACCAATCACAAATCTAATTGGACAAGGAGGAGGAACATACCAAGGAGCAATCTCTCCAAAAATTAGCAGCAAAGAGGGGTTGAGCAAGGAGATCGAAAATCGCGGGCAAGAACAACAAGAACTCGAGCTTGAGCAAGTTTTCCGGTGTTTTTCGGGAGAGAGAAAGAAGATGGCTGTGAGGGGGCACCTTGAAGGGGCCCAGGTGGGCCAAACCCTCCTAGGCGCCACCCACAGGTAGGCCACGCCTACCATGGTTGTGGTGGCCTGGGGTGGCTCCCTGGGTCACTTCAGGTGTCCCTCTGCCCCTTTTTTCAAGGAAAAATTTATTTTGAATTTTCTGGGATTTTTCGGGAAACTTTATTTTTGGCCAATTTTCAGGGTATGAAAATTGATTTTCTCACAGAAACAGTTTTTTCAGAAGAAGCAAAAGCAAACAAAATCCAAACTACAACAGCTCTAAGACACACTAATAAGCAAACAACTAGCAAAACTAAAGCTAAAAGCAAAGACTAGGAAGGAGAAAAGTAAAATAAAGCAAGTATAACCATAGTGAAAACATTATTTTATTCATTAAAATCCTTTTGTTAACAAGGTTGATCAAGTCATATGAAACAAAACTTTGCATTCCACAAGGTGATTATGTTACCTCATACTTGATAGCAATGGTCCCAATCATAATAGTTTCAAAATTTTCTTGTGGAATGGGACAATATATTTCTCCAACCTTGATGCTCTCAATATTTTCAATGGAATTCAGGCAATAGCTCTTAACAACCTTCTTGGGGAAATAAATAGTATGCTCTTTGTCATTAATATTGAATGTTAATTTTCCTTGATTACAATTGATGACAACACCTGCAGTATTAAGAAAAGGTCTCCCAAGAATAATAGACATATTATCATCTTCAGGCATCTCAAGCACAACAAAATCAGTTAGAACAATGCAATTATGAGCCACTTGAACAGGGACATTCTCACATATACCAACAGGAGTAGTAGTTGACTTATCAGCGATTTGTAAAGATATATCAGTTGGTATCAACTTACTCCAGCTCCCAAATCACATAAAGCAGTTCTAACATAATTATTCTTAATAGAGCAAGGAATAGTTGGTATACCTGGATCACCAAGTTTTTTGGAACGTTACCATTGAAGGAATAATTGGCAAGCAAAGTAGAAATCTCATCATTAGGAATTTTCCTTTTATTAGAGACAATATCCTTCATATACTTTGAATAAGGAGGCAATTTAATAGCATCAGTCAAAGGAATTTGCAAAAATAAAGGTTTCATCCACTCACAAAACTTGTTGTAGTGTTCTTCCTCCTTTGACTTGTGTTTCTTACCTGGAAAAGGCACATGTTTCTGCACCCAAGGTTCTCTCTCTTTACCATGTTTATTAGCAATAAAAACTTCCTTTGTGTACCTAGTGTTCTTAGTGTGCTTCTCAGGTTCTTCCTCAACTTCCTCCTTATCATGAGCATCATTTTTATCATTACCACTCTTAGTTTCAGCATTAGAGAGATATATACTATTAGGATCTACAACAGGTTCAAGTGGTTCCTCAACTACCTTATGTTTATTTTTCTTTCTCTTACGAGGACTACCACTATTCTCACCTTGTTGAGAATCCTGCTCAATTCTTTTACGATGTCCATCAGGATATAAAGGATCTTGAGTAGCTATACCACTCCTAGTTCTAATTCCATAAGCATGTTTATCTCCTAAGGCATTAACTAGCATATCCTTTTGTACCTTAGCAAGTTGATCAAGTTGGGTTTGAACCATTTGAAAGTGTTGCAAAGCATTTTAATATCATTAGAATTTCTTTCCATAATATCTTTCAACTCATGGATAGCTCTAGAGTTTTCCAATAAATGATTCTGAACTTGCTTATTAAAATTACCTTGTTTAACAATAAAAATGTCAAGTTCCTCTAAGCATTGATCAGTAGGCTTACCATAAGGAATATCACCTTCATCAAAGTGTTGGAGAGAGTGTACCTCAATAGTAGATGAGTGGGGAATTGGCTTACATAATTCTTCTATAGGAGGTAGATTCTTCACATCTTCAGCTCTAATACCTTTCTCCTTTAGACACTTCTTAGCTTCCTTCATCACTTCATCATTTAATGCAATAACTCCCCTCTTATTTTGTGTTGGTGTTGGAACTGGTTCAGGCACAACTGGTTCAGGAGTAATAGGCTCAGGTGTATTTAGCTCAGTTGAAATCCAATCATCATAATTCTTGCTTATCTTAGCCATTAATTCTTCAGTATCTGTAGTAGTCCTTTTCTTGAAGACACAATCAACAAAGCTATCTAGGTATGTCCTAGAATCATCAGTTAGTCCATTATAATAAATATTAAGAAGCTCATTCTTTGGTAATGGACATTCAGGATGTGCATGGATCAAGGCACAAAACCTCGTCCATGACTCAGGCAGTTTCTCTTCTTCTCCCTGTTTAAAATCAAAAAGTCTCTGCAAAGCAGCATGTCTAGCACTGGGAGGAAAATATTTCTGGAAGAAAGAAGCAATCAACCAATCAGGGCTATCAATGGAACCAGGAGGTAATCTATTAAACCACGCCCTAGATTCTCCTTTTAGTGAAAAAGGGAAGATCTTAGTAACAAAGTATTTGCGCATCTTAAAATCATCAGAGAACAAAGCACTCATAGTAGAAAGCTCATTCATATGAGCCACAACACTCTGATTTTCAGTCCCACAAAAAGGTTCTTTCTCAACAATATCTAAATAGGACAAATCAAGAGAGAAATCATAATCTTTATCTTTAATATCTATGGGAGAGGTGGCAAACTTAGGATCAGAGGACAGTTTAGGCATAATAGTACGTCTAGCAAGGAGACTCTTAATAGCACTAGTACCATGCATATTTCGACACTCTTCAACAAATTCATCAGTGAACTCAATGTAACCATCATTAATATCATAACTCTCACTAGACTCAGGTGAGCTAACAGGTGTAACAGTGTCTTCACTAGGAGTTTTGGTATTTCCTAGACTAGCCATAGTAGCATCTAGGAAAGGACCTAATGAACCACTCGCATCAAGCATAGTAGAAGTAACATCATGAGCATCAAAAGTAGTTTCAGATTCAGCAGTAGTAGCAGTATGTAGCATGAGTATGTGGTGGTTGTGTGACAAGCTTACCTATAACAGACGGTGAATCAAGAGCAACAGAGGTGTTTAGGACTGTACCTCTTCTTGTAGTGGATGGTAAAATAGGGAACTTTCCATCACGAGACTTCCCCATGATGAAAGGAGTAGCAGTGAACAATAGTAGATCCAAGTGAACTTACAAATAAAGCTATGCTCCCCGGCAACGGCGCCAGAAAATAGTCTTGATGACCCACAAGTGTAGGGGATCGCAATAGTCTTCGCGGGTAGTATTACCCAATTTATTGATTCGACACAAGGGGAGCCAAAGAATACTTGCAAGCCTTAACAACTTAGTTGTCAATTCAGATGCACCTGGAAATAGTTCTTGCTCACAGAAATTTATCAGTAGCAACAGTTTGTAGTAGCAATAGCAAAGCAACATGAACAGTGAAACAAGAGCAATAGTAACAGTAACACTAAATAGTGGGATTCGAGTGCGGTAGGCATAGGGATGGATGGACGAGCGTTGCATGGACAATTCTAAACATGTAACTTCAAGATCTAGGACATTGTAGATAAATAATAACAAGCATCCAAGTGCTAAACAATCCTAGGCATGTGCTCCAAATATAGTCATACATGCTCGCAATGAGAACTTGCACAACATCTTCTGTCCAGCCAGCCCGTGGCAGCGGGGCCTCTAGGGAACCGGAGCAAAGCATTAACACTCCATGAACACATGCGATCCTCACACCACATCCATCCCCTCCGGTTGTCCCAATTGTTGTCACTTTGGGGCCTTTGGATCCGGACAATGATATGTGTACACAACTTGCAGATAAGATCACAAACAATACTATCATAATGATTCAATAATAAGTACAGATCTGAGATCATGGCACTCGGGCCCTAGTGACAAGCATTAAGCACAACAAGTTGCAACAAAGTCAAATAACACTAATAGAGATACTAGGCAATATGCCCTAACATATCTTATTCGATTACATGATAGAACTCATCCAATCCCTACCATCCCCAAGCCTACAGCGGGGGATTACTCACTCATGGATGAGGGAAACAATTACTCACTCATGGATGAGGGAAACAATTACTCACTCATGGATGAGGGAAACATTGATGGTTGATGGAGAGGCGTTGGTGATGACGATGGCGATGATCCTCTCCGAATTCCCCATCCCGGCAGGGTGCCAGAACAGAGTTTCTGGATCCGAATCTTGGTTTCTGGTGGCGGCGGTGGAGCGGAACTCTTTCTGGAAAAATATCGACCACCCTTCCCCCGTTTTTTAGGTCAAGAGGCAACTTATAGGCGCAGAGGGAGGCCGAGGGGGTGCCTGGGGTGGCTGCACCCCCTAGGCGCGGCCAGAGGTGGCCCCGCGCCTGGTAGGGGTGTGGGCCCCCCAGGCCCCTTCTCCGTCTTGTCTTCTGGCTCCATGGATCTTCTGGTGAAATATAATTTTTGGCATATTTTCCGGGATCTTTCCTGATAGTTGATTTTCTGCACAAAAACTAGACACCAAGGTAATTCTGCTGAAAACAACATCAGTCCATGTTAGTTGTATCCAAATCACACAATTTTAGAGGAGAAACAATAGCAAAAGTGTTCGGACAGTAGATACATTTTGCACGTATCATCCTTTGCTAAGAAAGGATTGGGACACTTGCTGCAATTATTATTGTTGTCTTTATTTACTTGCTCTTTATTTCCTTGCATTATAAAAAACCCTAAAAATCCGTTTGTTAAGTATTTACAGAGAATTCCTGCTCCAAACCACTAGTCAATACCTTCTGCTCCTCGTTGGGATCGACACTCCTATTTATCAAAAGTACTACGATACACCCCTATACTTGTGGGTCATCACCATGATGGCCTCTTGGAGATTGTCTGGCTTTGTCTTCCTTCCGCTGCTACCATCGCTAGTCCCTCAGCATCTGTAGCTACCGCTATCAGCTCTTTTCAGTAGCGGCATCATCGTCTTGGACATTTATGTTGTTCTCGCCTCTCGTCTTTAGTTCATCATGGTGTTCTGAGGTCTGTTCTCCGGAAACGGGTTCTTTGGATTGTCTGGGTTGTAGGCTTGGTAAGAAGATTCGACTACCCTATCCCCACAGTGAGTCTATGTCCGAGTGTCCTTTTAATCTTGTTCATTTGGATGTTGAGATAGATCCTTTTAAGATACCCACAAGAATTGTTGATCGTGTTATGGATAATTATTATTTTGGAGATGGAACTGTCCATCCTGGTGATCACTTGCTTTTTATCCATGAATTATGCGGGTTGTTTAAGTGTGCAGGAATCACAACAGAACAAGTCAATAAAAAGTTACTCTCTATATCATTAAAAGGAAGACCTAAAGAATGGTATAAGCTGTTGAAGGATGGACAATCTATGGAATGGGAGGAAATAATACCTCTATTTTATTCTAAATTCTATGCTCCCAGTGAGATTCATAAGGATAGGAACCAAATACATAACTTTTGGCCTCGTGATGGAGAGAGAACAACCCAAGCTTGGGGTAGATTGAAGTTACTAATGCTTAAATGTCTTATTCATGAACTCCCTAATAATAATATTATTAATAACTTTTATGCAAGGCTTTCTCTTCATGATAAAGATTTGTTAGATGCTTCTTGTGTTGGATCATTCACACGTATGAAGGAAGAACTAAATGGGATCTTCTAGACCGCATTCAAGAAAATACTAAAGCATGGGAGAATGACAAAGGAACAAAGTCAGGTATAAATTATGATTATGAATGCATTAAATATTTTATTGGAACTGATGACTTTCATGATATTAGTACTGAGTATGGTCTTGATCCTCAAGTTTTTGCAAATTGCTTTAAGGCCTTTGCCTCTTATATAGAAATTCCCAAAAAGGAGTGGAACAAGTACCATGCACCTTATAAAGATGTTGTTAATAATGTTCCTACTAGCACTGAAATCTATACTATTGATCATATTTTGCCTGAACCTTATATTGAGAAAATCCCTTTCCCTGCAAAGGTAAAGGAACATTCTATTATGGCTAATGTGGTTAGCAAAAGTACAAAGAAAGCAGTAGAACCTGATGAACAAATAAATATTGAACCTGTGGTAGCCATTGTGAAAGACCTTGTCACTAAGAATGTAGAAGATGGGCACATTATCTTTTGTGAAGATGCTTCTAATATTGTCTCTCATCCTAGTAAATCTAGAAAATCTAGTGTCCCTATGCTTTCTGTTAGAACTGGTGATCATTGCTATTATGGTTTATGTGATATTGGTGCAAGTTCTAGTGCTATTCCTTATGAGCTTTATAGACAAATTATGCATGAAATTGGTCCTTGTGAACTTGAGGAAATTGATGTGGTTATTCACCTTGCTAATAGAGAGACAGTCTGTCCAATCGGTATTGTAAGAGATGTGGAAGTTCTTTGTGGTAAGATTAAATATCCTGCTGATTTTGTAGTACTTCATTTTTGGTAGACCATTTCTGAACACTTGTGGAGATATTATAGGTTGTAAGAAGGAGAAAATTTTAACTAAGTTTGATGGACAAACTTATGAGTTTAATTTTTCCAAATTTGCTAAAACTCCTTTTGAAAATGAATTACCCTAATGAGGATTTCAGATTTGAACAACTTTCTTCTATTTCTCTTGCTCCTAACAATGCTTTGCAATAATATATGGAAGATCATGAGAGTGAGGTCTTCATGGAAGAAAGAATGAGATTGATGAGATTTTTCTTCGTCAACCTAAGATGCTTAAGCATAACCTACCCGTGGAAGATTTGGGTACCACATTATGACCTAAAGGGGATCCTGTCTTCGATTTAAAACCTCTACCTGATGATCTTAAATATGCTTATCTGGATGATAAGAAAATATATCATGTTATTATTAGTTCTAAACTTTCAGGGAAGGAAGAGGAAAGGTTATTGGAAGTATTGAAGAAACATCGAAGGAGTAATTCGTCATCAGATTTTGGCATCTCCTTGGTTTGTTCCAAGCTTGGGGGAGTGACGCGGTGTCACATCATTATATTTTCATCTTTTTACCTGTTGAGTAGAGTCATATCATGTTTAGAGAAGTTATCATATAGGATGGTATGCCTTGTGGAAGTATCTCTCCTCTAGTTGGTTATCTATGTATCCCTTGGTGTGAGTGCCTTTATGGAATATTAATTCATCATTTACTTTTTTCACATCTTCTCTTAGTTTGCAATCTCCATTATATGATATATCTTGTTGATTAGTATTGGTATTACTTTGGGATAATCAAGTAAATCTAAATTGGTTTTGGCAAACCGAGCTCTGGTCAGTAGCAACACTTCTTGAGGTTTGAAAGGAAAATAGAAAAGCACTTACATGTATTTTAATTAATTTTCTTTCTTTCTTGATTGTCTCATAAGCTTAGTATTCTTTAGTTAAGATCTTTTGTGTTTTCAAGGAAGATTGCATGTTTGTTTTTATCACTTGTATGTTTGCTTGTTTCCTTCAACTCTTATGCTTGCTACCCAGCCTTGCTAGCCAGAAACCTGTATTGAGAGGGAACACTTCTCATACATCCAATCCTTGAACTTAAACCTATGCCTTTTGTGTCCACCATATCTACCTATTAGCATCATTGCTATTCCAAGTAAATTCTCAAGTTTCATCTACCTTTCAAATTAAAAATTCTTTTGTTATGTGAAAACTAGTTAGTAAAGCTCTCACGAACTTGATGGCACACCTTATTTTCTTGCCCTTAATAAACTTGAACCATTGTGTCATCTATGTTGTATATGCTTGCACTTATAATTTGGGAATTAGCAGAACCATTCTGTCACGGGGAATGCTTTCAACACCTGTAAATATCTACCCAGTTGATATCATGATCTTTTGTTTATGGATGTTGGCGGTGTGAAATAAAAGGGGAGCTTGTAATTCCATGGAGTTATGTATATGTGTTAGAGAAACGCCTGGGCCGCTAGCCTAATCCATGCCTAATCATGGTGGAAACTTGCAGCATAACCATAGTGAGCAATCTATGAAGCATTTTTCTTATAGAAAAAAGAGAGATAGAAAAAAAGAGAGAAGAGAAAAAAATAGAAAAAGAGGAAAGAAGAGAAAAAGCACCATTTTCCCATGGTAAATAGGAAGATTGCTGAGATGCTCATTGTATGTTGCCTTGTCATTTTGACATGGGATAGCTCCTATGTCATGGGGCAAGGTTTACCCTGTTGGCGGTTCTCTATGATACACATATATTTACAGTGACAAGAACTTACAGGTAACTAAAGTTGAGTAGTATGAGGAACGACCCTCGTACTCAAGGGACATGAGATTGCCAACTTATACTTTGTCAACCATATACTCCATATTTTTTCACTTTAACCTTAATCACCTCAAGATGCTTATGATAGGGGCAATGAGAGCTCAAAGCTAGTAAGTACCATAATCTTTTGGAAGCTCTTTATGAAACTTGAAATTCATGCTTCCCTCTGTGAAGGGCCCCTTCTTTTACTTCTTACTTGAGTCAGTAAACCTATTCCTTCCTATCTCCAGCAAGCATTTGAGTTGTTGTGTTTCAATCATTCATATGATGATTTATTCAATCATGTTTCTTAACTTATTTTTTTTGCACAACACTCTTATCTGAATGAATATTACTTTGAAAGCTATCATTGTGAAAAGCCTTTTTATGTTTGAGCAAAAGGACTCCTGTTATAAACTCCATTACAAAAGCTTTGCTTGAAAATTTGTCAACTGTTCTCTAACCAAGAACAAAGTTTGCCATCACCAATTATGATTTGTCTTTATGCATCTTTATTGTGACTCCCATACTCATTGCAAGTTAAGTTATATAATGGTGAGTTGCTTTCTATTATGAGTTGTGTATTGGTAAGTGTGATGCTTCTTATCCGTATTCTTTTTATCAACACTTCACTCCATAAACCCGTGGTCATGTTTATTGAGCTCAGTTTTCGCTTGGGAACAAGCGAGGTCTAAGCTTGGGGGGAGGGAGTTGATACGTCCATTTTGCATCTCTATTCTATATCATAATTTACTGTTATTCATTGATATATTTCATATTAAGAGGTGATACTTATGTCATTTCATCTATTTTTGCATGTTGGATGACTTTTGGAGGATGAATTTCCGAAGTCAGGATTCTGATGGAAAAAGCGGTGTCCAGATGCAATATTCGTGAAGATCAGAAAATTCTAGAAAATATATGGAAAATCATATTTTTTCCAGAAGATGAAGGAAGCCAAAAGGGGAGGCGAAGATGGGCCACAAGGGGCCCACCCCCTGGCGCGGGCCCACCCTAGGTCATTCCAGCAGGGGTGTGGCCACCCTAGCCCATCTCCTGCTTCGCCCCTTCACCTATTTCTTCCTCCTGAAACCCTAATGTTCGGGGAGCGACCACAGAAAGATTCCGCCACCTCTGTGGGGCGGAAGCTATAGAGAGAAAGAGCTCTTCGGCAGGCAGATTTCTAGTGAGGAAATTCCTTCCCGGAGAGGGGATATCATCGTCATCAACACCGTCATCAAGCTAGACTTCATCAGGATCATCATCATCATCCTCACCACCATCTCCACCAGCACCATCATCACCACTCCATCCCGCTGTAACAATTATGTTGAATCTTGCATAGTTCTTAGGGGAAACTTTCCCGGTGTTGATTACTTTTGTAGTTGATGCTTGTGAGTGGAACCATTGAATTATTGTTTATGTTCAGATTTTTATTCATCATTATATCATCTCTGATATTGATCCATATGATGTCTCATGAGTAGTTCGTTTAGTTCCTGAGGACATGGGAGAAGTCATGTTGTTAGTAGTGGAATTGTGTTGAAGTAATATTCAATGGTTTGATATTTAAGTTGTGGTGATATTCTTCTAGTGGTGTCATGTGAACGACGACTACATGATACTTCACCATTTATGGGCCTAGGGGAATGCATTGTGTATTTGGCTACTAATTATGGGGTTGCTCGAGTGACAGAAACCTGAACCCCTGTTAGGAAACCTTTGCACAAGGGAGTGTAAGATCTCAAAGTTTAATGTCGTGGTTAGGTTTTTATCTTAATTACTTTCTTGTTGTTGTGGATGCTTGCAAGGGGTTTAATCACAAGTTTTTATTAGTCCTATTAAGGTTAGTACATTAGCATAGGTTCACCCACACAACACTTATCCAACCAAAGAAGATTAACCAACTATATGAAGCGAAAGCACTTGGCAATATTCCCATGTGTCCTCGAGAACGTTTGGTCCTCATAAGTGATACAACCGTCTTGTCCTTTGCTAAGAAGGGATTGGACGACTTTCTGCAATTATTATTGTTGTCTTTATTTACTTGCTATTTATTTCCTTGCATTATAAAAAAACCTAAAAATCCGTTTGCTAAGTATTTACAGAGAATTCCTGCTCCAAACCACTAGTCAATACCTTCTACTCCTTGTTGGGATCGACACTCCTATTTATGGAAAGTACTACGATACACCCCCTATACTTGTGGGTCATCACCATGATGGCCTCTGGGAGCTTGTCTGGCTTCGTCTGCCTTCCACTGCCACCATCGCTAGTCCCTCAGCATCTGTAGCTACCGCTACCAGCTCTTTTCAGTAGCGGAATCATCGTCTTGGACATTTATGTGCTTCTCGCCTCTCGTCTTTAGTTCATCATGGTGTTCTAGGGTCTGTCTCCAAAAATGCTTCTTTGGATTGTCTGGGTTGTAGGCTTGGTAAGCAGATTCAACTACCTTATCCCCATAGTGAGTCTATGTCCGAGCGTCCTTTTGTTCTTGTTCATTTGGATGTTTGGGGTCCGTCTCCTTTCGCGTCGAAAGGGGGTCATCGCTACTATGTTATCTTTATAAATGATTTTTCTTGGCACACTTGGATATATTTCATGTCTTCTCGAAGTGAGGTCTTGTCTATCTATCTATAAGAAATTGGCTGCCATGGTTCGTACCTAGTTCTCCACTCCTATTCATGTGTTTCCTGTAGATTATGCTGGAGAGTACATCTCTCATTCACTATGAGCCTTTTTTACTGAGGAGGGTACTCTTGCTCAGTTCTCTTGTCCTGGAGCTCATGCTTAGAATGGTGTGGCTGAGCACAAGCATCATCACCTTCTTGAGATGACCCGTGTGTTGATGATCGTCGCTTCTCTTCCGCCTCACTTTTGGGACAAGGCTATTTCCACTGCCACCTATGCTATCAATATCCAACCCTCTGCTACTCAGCAGGGTGGTATTCCTCTCGAGCGTCTCTCTGATTACTTGTAGCTTCGTTTGTTTGTTTGGTTGCGTTTGCTATGTTGTTCTTGCCCATCACAAACACAACAAACTGACCACACAGTGTTAATACCCGGATTTTTAATCCCAGATGCCTGTTATGCCATACATCGCAATCCCAGGATTACCATTTTTGTGAGACATAACAGATTGGATATCACAGTACATCATCCATTACAAACCATACATAAGGTCTTACAACAAATAAAGGATCACATCATCCAGTCTTAATACAAATCAAGCAGTGGAATAACGTAATAATAACGATAGCATAGGCGAGCTCCATCTTCATGGTCACAGGCAATGCTGACAATGGGATATGATATTAGTTGTCGTAACCTTCCTGTTGTCCCTCCTCCTGATAGTCCTCTTCATAGTCTGGCCACGGGAATAGCCAGGGACAAAGACATGAGTAATCTTTAAGTACTCGCAAACTAATACTAACAAGTGAAGGGTTTTTGAGTAGGAAGTACTAAGCTCTAAGGTTGTTTTGCAGAAAGCCAGATTTATCTCTACTGAGTTCAGAAGCAAAGAAAACTAGTTGAAAGTTTTATAACACCTAAGTGGGGACTTGAATTTCATATCACAACCCTGTTGTGGTCAAGTCAAAGTCATGAATAATTTTACAAGTCATTTTGAAAACATTTGACAACGGAACAGTATGGCCACTCCAACTGTCCATAACCGCGGACGCGGCTATTCGAATAGTTTGACACTCTGCAGAGGTGGTACACTTTCACCACAACATTCGATACATCCATCAGGAACAATCCTGAATTCACCATACTCAGTATGCGGATAATCAATCCTAACCTTTCAATTACATGCCCTAGTATAGGCACCTCTCCTATGAGTTTGGCCTCCCAACCATGACCAACTGTCATCTTGGGAACTGCACAGGTGGACAATCTTCACATGGTAGCCTCAGCTCAAACCTTGGCCGCAAGGGAACCCATACTAAGGTATACAAATTTCCAGTCAAGCCCTACCCAATTTTCGGGTATTGTGGTTGTACGGTAAAATTAGAATGGTATCGCATCCAGATAACCATCAGTTTTATAAAGGTCTAAGGCTCATGCCTCAACATTTTCATCATCAAAATCATCTGGTGTTCAAGAACACATGTCAAAACATTTCATTAGAATGACTCATCATTCTAAGGTTTTCATAACCATTTTCACCAAGTATTCCCATCTAAAGTGATCAAGTTTTATACTTAGCCCTAGCATCTAAAAGTGGGGGTAAACACTAATGAGGGGTGGTAAACCAGTATATCTTTTCTAAGTTTAATCTCATGCCTCGGGATGACATCAAGATTATCTAACTTAGGCCAAGTTTTATGCTCTTTATGCTACCTTTAAATATCTTTCTGAACTCTACAATTTACCAAGTAAACTTTACTAGAAAGCTTTGATAAAGAAATAAAATACTAAGCTTGCAAGTAAAAACTAGGATTGGGTATCAAGTGGTGTAAGCTTGCAGGGTTTAGCTTGCTAAGATAGTAGTATAAGCTTGCTAAGTTAATAGCTTGCTAATTCAACTTATATAGTGAGGCTTGCAAGGTTGCAAGTATACGCTTGCCTTGTGCAGAGCAGTGGTTGAAGTTCTCCTCGGCTTCTTCCTCGTAGTATCCTCATTCCTCCTCATATCCTGGGTCGGTACTAGCATCTATAAATAAATATGAGGTACACAATCACCAAACAATACTTACTACTCTTATTTATCACACCAAGGTTTTCACTAGATGATCTAGCATCATCACAAACATTACAATCATCAAAGTATTTGTATTATTTATTTTATTTTGGAAACTAATTTCTACTCATTGAAAACTACTTAAGATTTAATATTCTCCAACTCAAACATGGGATCATGTTGACACATGTCATCACCACATATTTTAGTACATGGGAATGTGATTTAAAGTGGTGTCACAATTTAATAAGGTTTAACCTTTTTATTTTAATTAATTAAAGTGACTAGAATGGCCTATGGGGCATACTTTTATTGCTTGACCATTATTTCTATAAATAAACCTAGATATTTTTATATATTATGAAAGGTCTAGTTCAATGTGATTTTTGAGAGTTGGAATCAACTCAAAAGCTTTTGTGGTTGAATTTTGAAAAATGTTTGAATGCAAAAAAGCTTCTGCCTTGTTATTTTACTATGGTTGATCTACAATTCCAAATTAATTGAATCAAACGGTATTGGATTAAGAATTCCAGTACCTTTCTAACAAAATTGGTTTCATGCATTTTAGTTTAGTGAATCGACCTGGGTTGATTTTTGAATCTAAGTACATAACTAGGTTTGAAACTAAAAGAATAAACCTAAATTTGAATTATTGGGTCGCGCGGGATGCTAACTGGGCTGGCCTACGGTGCACAGCGCACGCGCGGGTGGGTTTAAGTGAATGACCCCACTGGTCAGTGATACAGGGGGTGCGAAACGGTACGGGGTGATCTAAACCGTGCGATCAAACTCTAATCCAACGGCTGGGACCTATCGTCTCCGTCGGGCAACGCCAGCGAGACAGAACCCTAGCACGGCCAGTGGGGGTCTACGGCGGCTCACCAGGGCTCAGGCGATGGACGACGATGGGGGCGAACGACGAAGTCGACGATGGCGAACCTCCTAGTACCGGTGGTTTCTCCTAGGGCGGCTCCAAACAACGACTCCTTTCTTCCTCCTCCGTGGCAGACTCCAGAAAAATTCCGGCGATGTGCTGCTCGCCTTGCTCCAGGGGTGAGGTGGGGTTCTTCTGAGAGAGAGGGGAGTGAGATGGTGTGAAGAAATCGAGCGGGGGTGGCCTCTATTTATAGTGCCGATGGGGACCGGCGCGCGGCGCTGAGCTCGTCGTGGTCGCTTCGACAACGAGCTCCGGCATGGGGCGAAGGGGACGGTGTGCTGCTCTGGAAGCTTCGGCATAGTCATGGTCACCTTGCGTGGGGCGGTGCGATATGGTCGGAATGTCGCGGTGCTCTGGCCGGGTCCGTCGGGCATTTTAATGGCGCACGGGTTCTCCTAGTCGTGTGGCGACGAACGGGCGTGTCTGGGGTGTTCCTGGGGTGGGGTGGTGGCGATCCTGCTTGCACGCGGCGAGGGCGGCGTGCGGTCTGTGGGCGTGTGTCGCGTGCGGCATGCTGGCGCGCTCTCGGCACGCTCGCAGAGAGGCTGGGCATGCTCGGGCTGGGTGGTCCAGTGGCTGGCAAGGCTCGAGGCTTGGACAGGGGGTGGCGGTGGACGGTGGAGTG
Source organism: Avena insularis (assembly GCA_023614405.1). Taxonomy (NCBI): domain Eukaryota; kingdom Viridiplantae; phylum Streptophyta; class Magnoliopsida; order Poales; family Poaceae; genus Avena; species Avena insularis. The sequence goes on from CM042691.1 coordinate 3,674,766, forward strand.
CCTGCTAGACAAGGTTGACGAGGCTAGAGCTGCTCCTAGCTTGCTGGCGACATTGGGGTGGCAAGGGTGCTCTCAGCATGCTTGCCATTGATGGCATGGTCTGGTTTACAGTGAGCTAGATTGTCTTAAACAAGTTAGATGATCTACTTAGGGTGTAGTGTGAGCTAGATAGGGAACAAGTTAGGCCAAAATTACTGCTCACTATAGTGTTTAATGTTTGTTGGTTTGGTGTTTGCAAGGTGTTTGATGAAATGGACGAAAGAGATTCAAATTTGAAATTTTGATTCAAACTTGGTGGGTGTGCTAGTTACATACTCAGTATGCTCTGGTTAGTTGGAATGGTCAAGGGGTGCTGGTTTGGTTGGTTTTTTAAAATGGGTGATCTTCACACATGTTAAAGATTCAATTTTGAAATGTCATTTGAATCAAGTTTCCAATTGTTTCTGTGAGTTTGAAAGGTGGGAATTGATTGACTTTTACTTGGTCTAGCAAGGGGTGAAAAGAAATGGAAATGTTTCTGTTTGAAATCTTGGACTAGAAATACTCAAAGTGGCCTAGTGAGCAAGATTGGCAAAAATGACCATTTGCTTTATTTGTTTTGTTTTTGACTTTCTCTTGACTTTTTTATGGTTGGAAATGATTTATATGATGTTGTTTTCATCTCTAAACCATTCCTTGCTATTTAGCTCAATCACACAAGTCCATTCATGCATTCATCCAATCCTCACATACACACATGCATTCATATTGATTTGATTAACAAAAGTTTTTGTTAACCCTAATTTTGGTGATTGGAATTGGATAACCATTGTTCAATATTTTTGGGATGTTACAAACCTTCCCTCCTTGCAAAGGTTTTTGGAAACCCAAACCCAATTGTTGCATAAGGTGACAAATCAAATGATCAACATGGGAGACAACTCTTCCCAAGGAGTTTGTGACAACAAGGATGTCAAGGATGATATTCTATAAGGAACCCAAGCTTGCAATATTTGTGGATACAAGGATCACACTTCCAAAGAGCATGAAGATCAATGCCCCAATTGTGAAGAGAAACATCCAACAAATCAATGCCCCACATCTCAAGCTACTTGTTACCTATGTGAAGGAAATAATCATGTCCCTATCCAATGCCCCATCTATTCCATAGCTCAACAAAGGAAACAAGGTGGAGTGCAACAACAATTTGTAAACCCTCATGAAGGAACAACTTTTACCAAGAAGGATGAAGGCAAAGTCAAAACTATGCATCATAAGGCCAAATCCAAGGTGATCACAAAGTGTTGCTACTCTTGTGGAGAAGAAGGTCATATCTCCAGTAAATGCCCCAAGAAGAGAGAAAGATTTCCCACCTATGTGGTGAAATATGAAGAGCATGAACTAGAAGAACTCCTAGCTTTGGAGAGACCCAAAAAGAAGAAGAAGGACATAAGCTAGTTGCAATGTTACAATTGCAAAGAAATGGGACACTATGCCAGTGATTGCCCAGAAAAGAAGAAGAACCAAGGAAATAAACAAGAAGAATTGATACCAAAGAAGAAGAAGGATAATAGCCAAGTGATGTGCTTCAAATGCAAAGAGCTAGGCCATTATGCAGACAAGTGTCCAGAGAAGTTTCAACAAGATCCCAAGAAAGCCAAGATGTAATCTAGTTGGAAAATTTTTAAGGGTGGTAGTACCCTAGATGCTTTGAGCCAACTTGTAACCCTAGCCTTCCCAAATCTCGGGACGAGATTTATTTTAAGGGTGGTAGCCTGTGACATCCCAAGATTTTCCAAATCTTGTAATGTGAAAAATAAATAAACAAAATAAATAATTGTTGAAATTTAGGGTGAAAAGAAACTTTTGTTTCTAATAGGAAACTTAAAATCCCATCTTGAACAAACTTTAATTAAAGTTTGAATCCAACAAAATCCAAATCAAGATAAATGCATTCCTCAATGAATGTATCTTGAAAATTAAACACTTGGAAAATAAATCCAAACTCTAAACCCTAATGGAATAAAATCATTTCCAAGTATCCTCAAGCCTATGGATTTGATCCATATAAAAATTTGTCAACAAACATTTACAAATGATCAAGAAAGACAAATAGAAATATTGTAAACCATAGAAATTGGTTTCACTTATTTTGGAGCCATGAATAAAATCTTATGAATTTAATAAGATAAAGAAAAGTAATTCCCAAAGCTAATAAAGAACTTATCTAAAATCCATACCAAATGGTGAGCAAATAATCCTAAAGATATTTAAAAGGATAAATAAATATCAAATAAGATTTTACAAATTGGAATCACCAAGTTTGGATCTATAAATAAAAAGATATGGATTTTATAAGATAAAGAAAGAAATATTAAATAAGGAATATTTAAAGACCAAATTAAATCTTGGCCTAATCCATTAAGCAAATGGAATGAATAGAATCCAAATCCAGATAAAATAAAAGGATAAAGAATTTCCAAAATAAAATAAATGGCATTAACCATTCTATCCCTATTTTAATAAAGACAAATCTCTAATAAGAATAATTATATAATTCATGAGAAAATAGTATTTTGGAATTTACCCAAGTGGAATAAAAGTTGTTTAATTAACTTAAATAAAATAAATCTTCCAAGTAAAATTTAGGGAATTAAAACCATATTTAAATCCATTGGAATTAAAACAAATACTCAATTCAAATGATTTATGAATCATATTAAATACTTTCCAAATAAATCAAAACAAATAAAAACCTACTAAAAAGATTTGGAAGGTTTAAGAATTTAAATGGTGTTTGAAAATATTATTAAATCTTATTTGATTTAAAACAAGGGCCTTTTTGAATAATTAAAAAACCCCGAAAAAAAATTATTCCAAAATTGACTTCAGATTATATTACATACACAAATTTTGGTTGAGGTTTGAATTCAAATTGATGTTTCAAATAATTAAACAAAAGCAAAACAGAATAAAAGAAATGGAAAAAGAGAAAATCATTCAGAATAAAAAAAAGGTGAACAAGGTCGACCCAGCCAGCAGGCCCAACTAAGCCCACTCGCAGCCCACCTCTCCCTCTCACCGTAGGAAAAAACCACAGCGTCGCTGACTGCATGGACCCACCTTCCTTTTCTCTCTTAAGCCGACAAGCGGACCCCACCGCCACGCAACCTTCTTCCTCGCCGCGACTTCTTCTCCCCCTCACCTCGCGACCGTTTTCTGCCGTTTGATTTGGGGCGTAAATTCGTTTGAATGCGCGATCAATCCTCCCCCTCGACCATGCTATCTTAAACTCCCACGCCTCCTCTCTGTTTCCCCCTCAGTCCCTCACCCTAGCGCGCCCCAGGCTGCTTAATTTCGCACTACAGCGCCCCTGTCTACGGCGAGCTCACCGAGCAATTCCGGCCAGTCGACGTTGCCCCTTGCCTCCTCAACCACACTAGCTTTCTCCCCATCCCCTGAAGCTTCTCTCTGCATCCTCAACTTGCCCGCGCGTGACCCAGAATGTGGGAAACCACCTCGACTGAACTTCGCCGCCGTCTGCCTCCACTCTGTCAACCTTTCTCGGTGAGTGCTGACTGCTTTTCTTCCTCTCGATGATGCACGCATGATCGCCAACCTTGTGCGCAGATAATGCCATCCTTAACTTGTCTTATCGTTATTCGAAACGTCACCAACAACGACAGCCCGAGCGCACCGCCGCCAGAAGCTTCTCCGGTGAGTGATTCCCATCGACCCCGGGCGCCCCTTCGACAGAGAAGACCACATTGAGCATCAGTGCTTCAAGGCGATTCTGGTGAGCCATTTCCCTTGTCCCCTTGCTTCCTATTTCGCCAGCTCCGCCGCCGTCTGACCGCGCCGCCGCCAGCCACCGTCGCTTGCGCCGCCAGTTCTTGACCAGCTGTTGTGCATCGTCGGATTTAGATCATAAGGCATAGATAGAATCACTTAACTGAAAGGATATGGATAGATCTATGCCACACGATTCGCATTAGATCCAGCGGTCCTCAATGCATTATCCGAACGAACCGGTACCAGCCAGTAGCAAGCAGCCACGTGGCCGGTCTGTTTATAAAAAACCAGGAATTGTTCTATTAGATGTTCCAATTTGAAAAATTCATAACTTTCAAACCACACGTCCAAATTTTGCAAATTTTATATCAAGGGAATCAGCAAGACAAGTGCTTTCTGACCATGCCCTTTGTTTAGTAAAATGCTTCTGTTAAATTGTTTGTTTTTGCAGAAACTTGTGTAGGCATATTTAGAATATAAAATTTGTTCTAAAATGAATTTTGAGATGAAATCTTTGGCAAATGGTTTGTTTTGAACCTACTGACCATATAAATCAATTTGTGGTTTCAAAAACATATTTGTTGAAGCAAAAGAATAAACTTTTGATTTAAACCATTTCTAGTCAAATAAGAATATTGTTTATTTGTTAAAAATGCTTTTTGAAGAAAACCTTTGGGAAATGTTTTGGAATAAACTCTCTGACCCCAAGCACTAAGTTTTATGATTTAAAAATATATTTGGTAAACCCTATAAAGATTGCTACTTTGATAAAGGCATTTTCAACCACATAAAATAATGATTTGGTTTGAAAATGGTTTATAGGTAAAATATTTTGGAAATAGTTTTGCCACTTTATAAAATGACCAAAAAGTGTTTTAGAATGTTTATAACCTATTATGAACCACTTTGGTAAATAAAACAAAGTTTGGCATGCTTGCATGCATTGTTTTGTTCCTATTACTTTATGTGTTTTTGCTTGAATGGTAGATTGAAATATTGCTTGCTTGATTGATTTGTAGTGGAATTTGAAGAGTATGATTGTTGGAAGATCAATAAGTGAACTTATATTCTCTACCAAAAAGGCAAGTGATGCTTCATACTTTTGTCCCATTATTTTCACTATGCATTAGTGATATTTCTAAGTAGGTCTTGCTATGGAATATTTCTACGTCTGTGGACTTATGTTTTGCTTAATAAAACAACCAAGTGAATGAATCACCTGGGTGGAATGGTTGTGAATGGGTTATGTTGAGTGGTTACACAAGGCTCATTTCTATGGTTTACCTTGTGTATCTCACTTGTGGATGGCCACCTAGGAACAAAGAGATTTGAGATGTCAAATGTTGAGAAGCTTCAAGTGCAGCCACTTGGCATTATGGGCTCTGCCTGGATCATATAGGTTGCAAGAACTTAGCCAAATGGACAGTTGGTTGTAGGGGTTTGATAGGTTGGAGCGCGTCCATTCTGGTCTAAGGGAAGGCAGAGTGTAAAATCTAAGTACTTATCCATGTCCCTGGAAAAGGACAATTTGAGCATCAAGACATGGAAGCTATCAAGAATCTCCTCATCCCAATTTCTAAGTTAAAAGCTTGTGGTTGAACAAGGGTTGAAGGATCACCAATTTCTATTGGGAGATGCCTTGGGTGATTTTTGACAAACAAAAAGTTAGTGTTTTCAAATGATAAGGAAAATCTATTTTGAGCAAAGCAAGCCTAAGCTCCACTTAGCCATATGTATATAGATGATAGACTCCACTATACTACCATAGTATCACTTGCCAATACAATTCAAATGTATTGACCCTTGTGGCTGTAACTTGTTATGTTGCAGGTTTGTTTGATATTAGTGAAGTTTATTGATTAGGATTACAAGTCTACAACCTGTATTGGCACTTTGAAGATTAGGATTACAAGTCTACAACATGTCTGCCTATGGCACTTTGAAGATGAAGGACCCCATGCTATTGTTATATTCTGCTGCATTGTAATGAGATAGCCAAATGAGCTATGTAAGATGTAATAAATTATTTTATTCCTGGTTATAAAGTTGTATTATGACCTTTGTTTCTTGATATTACATCTTAACTGTGGATGCTAGATATTGATCCAGGGACTAGCATTGTAAACACATGGATCTCTACCTTATTAAAGGTTGAGAACCTTACAGATGGTATCAGAGGATTGTGTTGCCTGTAGGATTGTAACCCTAGGATTGGACAAAACCCCTTACAAAATAGGAGTTGTATTTGTTCTAAAACTTATTTAAAAACAATCTTGTAAACTTTTTCCTCAACCATTTTGGTTTTGACTCTACATCTCTTCTATTTCAACTTGATGGACAAAGCCTACCCCATGGACAAAGACTTCACCATGTGCAAAGGACTTCATCAACTCTAATGACTTCAACATCTTCAAGTGATTTCAACCTTATTCTCAACAAAGACTTCAACCTTGGATATCACTAAGGACCACAAGTGAGACAAGAAATGTTGCTCAAGACTTGAGGACTAAGGAAACACAACTTAGAAGGAATCATCATCACCTTTGAAGTTTTGCGACCAAGACACAAGAATTTTTCCCAAGGAAGCCATGATCTCAGTCAATAAGAATCCACCAAGAAGGAGGGAAAGATCTCAAGTGAACCATATAGATGGACCACCATATTTAGTTTAAGTCAAACCCACCAACTTATGTGGTGTAACAAAATATTTTATTGCTTAAAAATGTGCTTGAACTTGTTGTTTGAATGGAATGTTTGTTTGTGATTGCTTGCACATTGCTTGAGTGGATTGTGATGTGTGTGATTAGAATTGATTCCTTAGAAAATATTTTCCCTATTCTAATCCCAATCCAACCCAAACAGATGACTACTCCAAGGAACTCCAACATCAAGAATGACAACAACAACAACAACCAAGAGACCAACATGAGAGAACTCATAGTAACCCAAACCCAGTTGAACCAAGTGACAGCTCAATTTTTAGCCAACACCAGTGAGGTAGACCCAACCTTGCAAAGGTTTTTGGAAACCCAAACCCAATTGTTGCATAAGGTGACAAATCAAATGATCAACATGGGAGACAACTCTTCCCAAGGAGTTTGTGACAACAAGGATGTCAAGGATGATATTCTAGAAGGAACCCAAGCTTGCAATATTTGCGGAGACAAGGATCACACTTCCAAAGAGCATGAAGATCAATGCCCCAATTGTGAAGAGAAACATCCAGCAAATCAATGCCCCACATCTCAAGCTACTTGTTACCTATGTGAAGGAAATAATCATGTCCCTATCCAATGCCCCATCTATTCCATATCTCAACAAAGGAAACAAGGTGGAGTGCAACAACAATTTGTAAACCCTCATGAAGGAACAACTTTTACCAAGAAGTATGAAGGCAAAGTCAAAACTATGCATCATAAGGCCAAATCCAAGGTGATCACAAAGTGTTGCTACTCTTGTGGAGAAGAAGGTCATATCTCCAGTAAATGCCCCAAGAAGAGAGAAAGATTTCCCACCTATGTGGTGAAATATGAAGAGCATGAACTAGAAGAACTCCTAGCTTTGGAGAGACCCAAAAAGAAGAAGAAGGACATAAGCTATTTGCAATGTTACAATTGCAAAGAAATGGGACACTATGCCAGTGATTGCCCAGAAAAGAAGAAGAACCAAGGAAATAAACAAGAAGAATTGATACCAAAGAAGAAGAAGGATAATAGCCAAGTGATGTGCTTCAAATGCAAAGAGCTAGGCCATTATGCAGACAAGTGTCCAGAGAAGTTTCAACAAGATCCCAAGAAAGCCAAGATGTAATCTAATTGGAAAATTTTTAAGGGTGGTAGTACCCTAGATGCTTTGAGCCAACTTGTAACCCTAGCCTTGCCAAATCTCGGAATGAGATTTATTTTAAGGGTGGTAGCCTGTCACATCCCAAGATTTTCCAAATCTTGTAATGTGAAAGATAAATAAACAAAATAAATAATTGTTGAAATTTAGGGTGAAAAGAAACTTTTGTTTCTAATAGGAAACTTAAAATCCCATCTTGACCAAACTTTAATTAAAGTTTGAATGCAACAAAATCCAAATCAAGAGAAATGCATTCCTCAATGAATGTATCTTGAAAATTAAACACTTGGAAAATAAATCCAAACTCTAAACCCTAATGGAATAAAATCATTTCCAAGTATCCTCAAGCCTATGGATTTGATCCATATAAAAATTTGTCAACAAACATTTACAAATGATCAAGAAATACAAATAGAAATATTGTAAACCATAGAAATTGGTTTCACTTATTTTGGAGCCATGAATAAAATCTTATGAATTTAATAAGATAAAGAAATGTAATTCCCAAAGCTAATAAAGAACTTATCTAAAATCCATACCAAATGGTGAGCAAATAATCCTAAAGATATTTAAAAGGATAAATAAATATCAAATAAGATTTTACAAATTGGAATCACCAAGTTTGGATCTATAAATAAAAAGATATGGATTTTATAAGATAAAGAAAGAAATATTAAATAAGGAATATTTAAATACCAAATTAAATCTTGGCCTAATCCATTAAGCAAATGGAATGAATAGAATCTAAATCCAAATAAAATAAAAGGATAAATAATTTCCAAAATAAAATAAAATGGCATTAACCATTCTATCCCTATTTTAATAAAGACAAATCTCTAATAAGAATAATTATATAATTCATGAGAAAATAGTATTTTGGAATTTACCCAAGTGGAATAAAAGTTGATTAATTAACTTAAATAAAATAAATCTTCCAAGTAAAATTTAGGGAATTAAAACTATATTTAAATCCATTGGAATTAAAACAAATACTCAATTCAAATGATTTATGGATCATATTAAATACTTTCCAAATAATTCAAGATGAATTATTTGACACCCTATTAAACAAATAAAAACCTACTGAAAAGATTTGGAAGGTTTAAGAATTTAAATGGTGTTTGAAAGTATTATTAAATCTTATTTGATTTAAAACAAGGGCCTTTTTGAATAATTAAAAAACCCCAAAAAGAATAAAATTTTATTCCAAAATTGACTTCAGATTATATTACTAATCAGTATTTAAACCTACACAAATTTTGGTTGAGGTTTGAATTCAAATTGATGTTTGAAATAATTAAACAAAAGCAAAACAGAATAAAAGAAATGGAAAAAGAGAAAATCATTCAGAATAAAAAAAGGTGAACAAGGTCGACCTAGCCAGCAGGCCCAACTAAGCCCAATCGCAGCCCACCTCTCCCTCTCTCCTGAAACGTTTTCTCACCGCAGGAAAAACCCACAGCGTCGCTAACTGCATGGACCCACCTTCCTTTTCGCTCTTAAGCCGACAAGCGGACCCCACCGCCACGCAACCTTCTTCCTCGCCGCGACTTCTTCTCCCCCTCACCTCGCGACCGTTTTCTTCCGTTTGATTTGGGGCGTAAATTCGTTTGAATGCGCGATCAATCCTCCCCCTCGACCATGCTATCTTAAACGCCCACGCCTCCTCTCTGTTTCCCCCTCAGTCCCTCACCCTAGCGCGCCCCAGGCTGCTTAATTTCGCACTACACCGCCCCTGTCTACGCGAGCTCACCGAGCAATTCCGGCCAGTCGACGTTGCCCCTCGCCTCCTCAACCACACTAGCTTTCTCCCCATCCCCTGAAGCTTCTCTCTGCATCCTCAACTTGCCCGTGCGTGACCCAGAATGTGGGCAACCACCTTGACTGAACTTCGCCACCGCCCCGCCCACTCACAACCTTTCGGTGAGTGCTGACCGCTTTTCTTCCTCTCGATGATGCACGCATGATCGCCAACCTTGTGTGCAGATAATGCCATCCTTAACTTGTATTATCGTTATTCGAAACGTCGCAAACAACGACAGCCCGAGCGCACCGCCGCCAGAAGCTTCTCCAGCGAGTGATTCCCATCGACCCCGGGCGCCCCTTCGACGGAGAAGACCACTTTGAGCATCAGTGCTTCAAGGCGATTCTGGTGAGCCATTTCCCTTGTCCCCTTGCTTCCTATTTCGCCAGCTCCACGCGCTCGACCACTGCTGCCATACTGCGCGCCATGGGTTATTGACCAGCTGTTGTGCATCGTCGGATTTAGATCGTAAGGCATAGATAGAATCACTTAACTGAAAGGGTATGGATAGATCTGTGCCACACGATTCTCATTAGATCCAGTGGTCCTCAATGCATTATCCGAACGAACCGGTACCAGCCAGTAGCAAGCAGCCACGTGGCCGGTCTGTTTATAAAAACCAGGAATTGTTCTATTAGATGTTCCAATTTGAAAAATTCATAACTTTCAAACCACACGTTCAAATTTTGCAAATTTTATATCAAGGGAATCAGCAAGACAAGTGCTTTCTGAGCATGCCCTTTGTTTAGTAAAATGCTTCTGTTAAATTGTTTGTTTTTGCAGAAACTTGTGTAGGCATATTTAGAATATAAAATTTGTTCTAAAATGAATTTTGAGATGAAATCTTTGGCAAATGGTTTGTTTTGAACCTACTGACCATATAAATCAATTTGTGGTTTCAAAAACATATTTGTTGAAGCAAAAGAATAAACTTTTGATTTAAACCATTTCTAGTCAAATAAGAATATTGTTTATTTGTTAAAAATGCTTTTTGAAGAAAACCTTTGGGAAATGTTTTGGAATAAACTCTGGCCCCAAGCACTAAGTTTTATGATTTAAAAATATATTTGGTAAACCCTATAAAGATTGCTACTTTGATAAAGGCATTTTCAACCACATAAAATAATGATTTGGTTTGAAAATGGTTTATAGGTAAAATATTTTGCAAATAGTTTTGCCACTTTATAAAATGACCAAAAAGTGTTTTAGAATGTTTATAACCTATTATGAACCACTTTGGTAAATAAAACAAAGTTTGGCATGCTTGGATGCATTGTTTTGTTCCTATTACTTTATGTGTTTTTGCTTGAATGGTAGATTGAAATATTGCTTGCTTGATTGATTTGTAGTGGAATTTGAAGAGTGTGATTGTTGGAAGATCAATAAGTGAACATATGTTCTCTACCAAAAAGGCAAGTGATGCTTCATACTTTTGTCCCATTATTTTCACTATGCATTAGTGATATTTCTAAGTAGGTCTTGCATGGAATTTTTGCTAAGTATAAACTATGCCATGGGAAATTCTAGTAGATGAAACCTTAGTAGAAATTTCCTAAGTTAAGATACCTACTACTATCATGCTTAGCTCAGCTAGTAGAAAACAAGGGTGGAATATATATTCATGCTATGGAATATTTCTAAGTCTGTGGACTTATGTTTTGCTTAATAAAACAACCAAGTGAATGAATCACCTGGGTGGAATGGTTGTGAATGGGTTATGTTGAGTGGTTACACAAGGCCCATTTCTATGGTTTACCTTGTGTATCTCACTTGTGGATGGCCACCCAGGAACAAGGAGATTTGAGATGTCAAATGTTGAGAAGCTTCAAGTGCAGCCACTTGGCATTATGGGCTCTGCCTGGATCATATAGGTTGCAAGAACTTAGCCAAATGGACAGTTGGTTGTAGGGGTTTGATAGGTTGGAGCGCGTCCATTCTGGTCTAAGGGAAGGCTTCTGAAAGATCTTGTCTTGGGAAACCAAGTCTTGTGGGGAAAGTGCACCACCTCTGCAGAGTGTAAAATCTAAGTACTTATCCATGTCCCTGGAAAAGGACAATTTGAGCATCAAGACATGGAAGCTATCAAGAATCTCCTCATCCCAATTTCTAAGTTAAAAGCTTGTGGTTGAACAAGGGTTGAAGGATCACCAATTTCTATTGGGAGATGCCTTGGGTGATTTTTGACAAACAAAAACTTAGTGTTTTCAAATGATAAGGAAAATCTATTTTGAGCAAAGCAAGCCTAAGCTCCACTTAGACATATGCATATAGATGATAGACTCCACTATACTACCATAGTATCACTTGCGAATACAATTCAAATGTATTGACCCTTGTGGCTGTAACTTGTTATGTTGCAGGTTTGTTTGATATTAGTGAAGTTTATTGATTAGGATTACAAGTCTACAACCAATATGTTCGCACTGTGGCACTTTGAAGATGAAGGACCCCATGCTATTGTTATATTCTGCTGCATTGTAATGAGATAGCCAAATGAGCTATGTAAGATGTAATAAATTATTTTATTCCTGGTTATAAAGTTGTATTATGACCTTTGTTTCTTGATATTACATCTTAACTGTGGATGCTAGCTATTGATCCAGGGACTAGCATTGTAAACACAGGGATCTCTACCTTATTAAAGGTTGGGAACCTTACATGGTCCTGAAAGCTTCCTCCAAAATACGGATGGGTACTTCGGGATACATCAGGTCATTGTTGATCTCTATGGTGCGATGATCAATGTCCTTGAAAACTTCAGTCTTCTTCGAGATTTCAAGGAATTTGCGAAGCAACGATATATGGAACACATTATGCACTCCTGACATCTCCTCTGGCAGTTCCAGTTGATACGATACTTCTCCTCGACGATTCAGAATCTTGAAAGGTCCGATATATCTGGGGGCTAACTTTCCTTTGAGCTGAAAACATTGCATTCCTTTGAAAGGCGACACTTTGAGATACACAAAATCTCTGATATTGAAAGCAAGGTCTCGACGTCTCTTGTCGGCATAAATCTTCTGTCTGGATTGGGCGGTCTTGAGGTGCTCACGGATCTCATGAACTTTCTCTTCTGCTTCTCGTAGGATGTCGGGTCCGAAAATCTGACTCTCTCCTACTTCCGACCAATTCAAAGGGGTACGACACTTCCTTCCATACATGAACTCAAATGGGGCCATTTTCAAACTAGCTTGATAATTGTTGTTGTACGAAAATTCTATGAACGGCTGACAGTCTTCCCATTTAGATCCATACTCTGGCACACATGCTCTCAACATATCTTCGAGTATTTGATTTACTCGCTCCTTCTGTCCATCGGTTTGAGGGTGATAAGCCGTGATGAAATCTAGTCGGGTTCCTAATCCTTCTTGGACTTTCTTCCAAAATCTCGAGGTAAATTGAGTTCCTCGATCTGATACAATGTTCTTGGGGACTCCGTGCAAACTAATGATTCTATCGATGTACAACTCCGCTAGCTTCCAGCTCTGATAAGTGGTCTTGACTGGTAAGAAATGGGATAACTTGGACAATATGTCAACTATGACCCAAATAGAGTCATTTCCCCTACTAGAAGTAGGCAAACTAGTGATAAAGTCCATTCCAACTAAATACCATTTCCATTCTGGAATCTGGAATGGTTGCAACAGTCCTCCGGGTCTCTGATGTCCCTCCTTGACTCTCAGACAAATATCACACTTGGTGATGTAGCTTCCAATTTCTCTCTTCATCTTATGCCAGCAAAATTGTTCCTTAAAATCTTGATACATCTTTGTTCCTCCGAGGTGGATAGAAAAAAGAATATCATGGGCTTCTTTCAAAATAGTTTCCTTCAACTCTGAATCTGCTGGCACACAGAGACGTCCTTTGTACCACAGAACTCCTTCTTCACCTTCGGTGAATCCGGGTACTTTGCCTATACCAATACGATGTTTGATTCCGTCGATACTAGCATTTCCTTTCCGCGCCTCCTTAATCTGACTGATCAAAGTGGGTTGAAGTTCTATGCTAGACAAAAATCCTTCACTTACTAATTCCATTCTAAATTCTTCATCTCCTTGTGAAAACTTGGTTGCTCCTTCAGAATCATGGAGTTCAAGCGGCACGGCAATCTGCTACCACATTGGCTTTACCGGGGCGATAGTGAATGTCCAGATCATAGTCCTTGATTAGCTCTATCCATCTTCGCTGCCTCGTATTCAGCTCCTTCTGAGTGAATATATACTTCAGGCTCTTGTGATCTGAATAAATATCACAACGGTTTCCCATAAGATAATGCCTCCATGTTTTCAGGGCTAGAACTACGGCTGCTAGTTCAAGATCATGGGTTTGATAATTTTGTTCATGTTGCTTCAGTTGTCTGGATAGATAAGATATAACTTTACCTTCTTGCATCAACACACATCCGAGACCGATCTTGGATGCGTCACAATACACATCAAACGGCTTCGTGATATCCGGCATGATCAAGATTGGGGCTGAAATCAATCTCCTCTTGAGTTCTTGAAAACTCGCTTCACATTTGTCCGTCCATTCAAACTTCTTGTCCTTTTTCAACAATTGGGTCATGGGTCTAGAGATACTTGAGAATCCTTCTACGAACTTGCGGTAATATCCCGCTAATCCGAGAAATGCACGAACTTGGGTTTGAGTGGTTGGGGCTTGCCAATCTTCTACATCCTTCACCTTTGCAGGGTCAACGGCAGTTCCTCTGGCTGATACAATATGTCCAAGGAATCCTACCTCCTGTAACCAGAATTCACATTTGCTAAACTTGGCATATAACTGATGCTCCCTAAGGGTTCCAAGGATGGTCCTCAGGTGTAGCTCATGTTCTTCTTCCAATTTGGAATAGATCAGAATGTCATCAATGAAAACAATGACAAACTTATCCAGGAAGTCCATAAAAATCTTATTCATGAGGTTCATGAAATAAGCGGCCGCATTGGTTAATCCAAAAGACATGACAGTGTACTCATATAATCCATATCTGGTGGTAAAGACAGTCTTTGGAATATCCTCTGCGCGAATCTTGAGTTGATGATAACCAGTTCTAAGATCAATCTTATAAAACATTTTGGCACCAGTCAACTGGTTAAACAGGTCTTCTATTTTTGGCAACGGGTACTTGTTCTTGATGGTGACATCATTCAACTTCCGATAATCCGTGCACAAACGGTTATCTCCATCTTTCTTGTCCACAAACAAAACAGGTGATCTCCATGGCGACACACTTGGTTGGATCAATCCTATCTCTAGCATAGCATCCAGTTGCTTCTTCAACTCCACTAATTCCGACGGGTTCATACTATATGGTCTCTGGGCTATGGGTCCGGTTCCAGGGATTAGTTCAATTATAAACTCGATATCCCGATCTGGGGGCATACCGGTCAAAACATCTGGAAATACATCGGGGTATTCATAGACTATTCTGACTTGGTCAATGGTTGGCTGAGCTATACTCTTGTTGCATTTGAATTGATGGGGCAAGGTTTCAGATACATGTTCTATTGATATTCCAGTTGTACTGGTCATGGTTATGGCTTTCTTGGCACATTCGATTAATCCTTTATGTTTCGACATCCAATCCATTCCTAGTACTACTTCCAAACCTTTAGTTCTGAGTACTATTAGATTAGCATAAAAATCTATGCCACGGATTCGGATAGGTACGGCCTTGCAAATTTGTCTAGCTTTGGTGGTTGAACCAAATATTTGAACTATCATCGAATGCTTCAATTTGGTGGGTTGAATCTTGCTAGTGCATGCAAATTCTTCAGTAACAAACGAGTGTGATGCTCCAGAATCAAACAACACTCTTGCAAGTACTGAGTTAACATAAAACATACCCAACACAACATCTGGCGCTTCATGGGCTTCTTCAGCATGCATGAGAAAGAGACGGCTGTTGCGGTTGAGCGAATTCCCTGGGGCAAACCTTCTTCCAGGCTAAACACGATGCTACTGCTGAGCTGGGGCATTTGCATTGGGGGCTACGGCAATATTCTTGGGGCACTCATTGGAATAGTGACCCTTGGTTCCACATTCATAACAAGTCACTTGAGACTTGTCCTTTGATGCAACATGCACAACATTGCTTCCAGTCCTTGGGGCAGTGTTGGCGTTGGTGGCGGCATTGTTGTTGTTGAACTTAGGCGGTGCATGGTTGAAATTGCTGGGGTTGCCGGGGTTGTTGTGATTTCCTCCGGGCCTTAGGTTTCCACGGTTGGAATAGTTCGGACGGTTCATCAGGGGTCTATTGGTTCTTGGGGCAAATCCTAGAGATAGGTTAGGGCGATACTTTGGTGTATGATGGGTTCCTGGTTGGTGCATCATGTGACGCTTGCGGTTCTCATTAGCTTGGTTGATCTTGCCTTCCATTTGAATGGCAGAGTCCACTAGGGCTTCAATATCATCAAATGGGATATCGACTAACATTGTCTGCATCTCATCATGCAGACCATTCAGGAATCTTTCCTTCTTCTTAGCTTCGGTGTCTATTTCATCCGGTGCATACCTAGCCAATGACAAGAATTTTTCACGGTGCTCAACTACTGTCATTCTCCCTTGCTTCAGTTCCCTGAATTCATCTCTCATCCTTTTGATCAAACTTGGTGGCACATGGGTTCTACTGAACTTGATTTTGAACTCTTACCAGGTCATCATCTGACCTCCATTCATGGCTCGAACGTTGTTCCACCATGCTCTTGCATCTTCGGCCAGGTAGTGGGTAGCAAACAGTACCTTCTCGTTAGCTTCCACTCCGACAACTTCTAGGTTGTTCTCCATGGTTTGCATCCAATCATATGCATCTAGGGGCTCTTCAGACTTAGTGAAAATGGGTGGGTTGGTGTTCTGGAAATTCTTGAGCTTGGATCCATGGTTGTCCTTATTTCCATGGCCTTGATTGTTGTTGGCCATCTGAGCTATCTGTTGAAGGGTGGCTAAGTTGGCTTGACGTTCGGCTCTCTCAGCTTCACGGTCCGAAACCAACATTTGCAAGATTTGCAACATTGGGTCCGAGGATGAAGTGCTTCCTCCGCGAGGCGTCTGAAGATTGAGATAGGTCATGAGAAAAGAGGGAAATTTCTAAGGTTCAGGGTTTTGTAAAGTTTTTGAAGTTTGACTCAGATTTTTCTAGCAACTTGCTTTTCATTCATTCATAGCACACGATACAAACACACACCACAACAAAGGAAAACAGATGGTTTTAAGAACCATTCTGGGAAACTACGATGCAGTGGGACCAGATACAACTCACTAACGCTAGTGCTCAAGTGCTACTACTCCTCGGAGTAGGTGTCCTCCTCATCATCATCATCATCATCATCATCATCATCATCAATGAAGGTGAAGTCATCCTCATCGGTGAAGAAGTCCATGGCCTGATCCTCCAGAAAGTAATCATCATCACTGAGATAAGAGTAGGGGTCTCCACAAAGGTCTTCCCGTGCATTCTCCCTCTCCTCAACCTGCATATCCCTCTCGTGGACAGTCTCCTCCAACTCTGTGATCCTGTGGCGGAGACGGGCGATGATGCGCTCCTTCTTGTCGAGATGACGGCGACGAGACTGGCGATACTTCACTAGCATGGCAATAGTCTGATCCTTCTTGGCGGAGATGGCATACTTGTGGTTAGCGTAGGATCGGGCATTGTCCAACTCCTTTTGACGGTCATACATCATGAAGCTGAGGTGGTCCAATTGATTCTTCAGCTCATGGTGATGTGGGGCCTCCAGTGGCTGTCCCATAACATCATGCCTTGGATAGAACTCAAAGCGGGTACCCTTGATCTGATTGATACTCTTCCCACACAGACGGGCAAGAGCTTCCTGCATGGACCTGGCAAGTCCATCGAGCCAGTTGTTCTCTCTCAAGTTAAACTGAATTCCCTCTAAAGTGGGGGATTCAATCTTTCCTCGGAGACTTGCAACAACCAGCCATTGCAACTCCTCTCCTTCCTGATCGTTGAGCTCAGCTCCGAAGAACTCGGGGTGTGGATGCTCCAGCATCTCTAACAGTTGGTCCAAGTCATGCTCAAAGATAAGGTCTCCTCCATTACCCAACTGATAAAACTTGTTGTACTTCACGTCCATCTATATGAATATAGGATGAGTAAGTTAGTAGAGTGATCAAGTGTGTCAAATTTTATGTAAGTTTGCAAGAATTTTTTAGGAACATGAATTTTCATGAAAGAATCTAGGTGATAAGAATGAGAATAAGTTTTTATAAATACTCACTTCCTTGGTTTTTTAAACTAAGTTTTTGATTCAAACGTACATTCTAAACTAGGGTCTCCTATGGTTAGGATGGCTCTGATACCAACTTGTCAACACCCGGATTTTTAATCCCAGATGCCTGTTATGCCATACATCGCAATCCTAGGATTACCATTTTTGTGAGACATAACATATTGGATATCACAGTACATCATCCATTACAAACCATACATAAGGTCTTACAACAAATCAAGGATCACATGATCCAGTCTTAATACAAATCAAGCAGCGGAATAACGTAATAATAACGATAGCGTAGGCGAGCTCCATCTTCATGGTCACATGCAATGATGCGATGGGACATGATCCTAGTTGTCATAACCTTCCTGCTGTCCCTCCTCTTGATAGTCCTCTTCATAGTCTGGACACGGGAATAGCTAGGGACAAAGCCATGAGTACTCTTTAAGTACTCGCAAACTAATACTAACAAGTGTAGGGTTTTTGAGTAGGAAGTACTAAGCTCTAAGGTTGTTTTGCAAAAGGCCAGATTTATCTATACTGAGTTCAGAATCAAAGAAAACTAGTTGAAAGTTTTATAACACCTAAGTGGGGACTTGAATTTCATATCACAACCCTGTTGTGTTCAAGTCAAAGTCATGAATCATTTCACAAGTCATTTTTAAAACATATGACAACGGAACAGTATGGCCACTCCAACTGTCCATAACCGCGGACGCGGCTATTCGAATAGTTTGACACTCTGCATAGGTGGTACACTTTCACCACAACATTCGATACATCCATCAGGAATAATCCTGAATTCACCATACTCAGTATGCGGATAATCAATACTAACCTTTCAATTACACGCCCTAGCATAGGCACCTCTCATGTGAGTTTGGCCTCCCAACCATGACCAACTGTCATCTTGGGAACTGCATAGGTGGACAATCTTCACAAGGTAGCCTCAGCTCAAACCTTGGCTGCAAGGGAACCCATACTAAGGTATATAAATTTCTAGTCAAGCCCTACCCAATTTTCGGGTATTGTGGTTGTAAGGTAAATTTGGAATGGTATCGCATCTAGACAACCATCAGTTTTATAAAGGGCTAAGGCTCATGCCTCAACATTTTCATCATCAAAATCATCTGGTGTTCAAGAACACATGTCAAAACATTTCATTAGAATGACTCATCATTCTAAGGTTTTCATAACCATTTTCACCAAGTATTCCCATCTAAAGTGATCAAGTTTTTTACTTAGCCCTAGCATCTACAAGTGGGGGTAAACACTAATGAGGGGTGGAAAACCAGTATATCTTATCTAAGTTCAATCTCATGCCTCAGGATGATATCAAGATTATCTAACTTGGGCCAAGTTTTATGCTCTTTATGCTACCTTTAAATATCTTTCCAAACTCTACAATTTACCAAGTAAACTTTACTAGAAAGCTTTGATAAAGAAATAAAATACGAAGCTTGCAAGTAAAAACTAGGATTGGGTATCAAGTGGTGTAAGCTTGCAAGTAAAGCTTGCAGGGTTTAGCTTGCTAAGATAGTAGTATAAGCTTGCTAAGTTAATAGCTTGCTAATTCAACTTATATAGTGAGGCTTGCAAGATTGCAAGTATAGGCTTGCCTTGTGCAGAGCAGTGGTTGAAGTTCTCCTCGGCTTCTTCCTCGTAGTATCCTCCTTCCTCCTCGTATCCTTGGTCGGTACTAGCGTCTATAAATAAATACGAGGTACACAATCACCAAACAATACTTGGTCTAGCAACGTCGGTGAGACAGAACCCTAGCGTGGCCAGTGGGGGTCTACGGGGGCTCACCGGGGCTCAGGCGATGGACGACGATGGGGGCGAACGACAAAGTCGACGATGGCGAACCTCCTGGTACCGGCAACTTCTCCTAGGGCGGCTCCAATCAACGACTCCTTTCTTCCTCCTCCGCGGCAGACTCCGGCCAAATTCGGGCGATGTGCTGCTCGCCTTGCTCCGGGGGTGAGGTGGGGTTCTTCTGAGAGAGAGGGGAGTGAGATGGTGTGAAGAAATCGAGCGGGGGTGGCCTCTATTTTTAGTGCCAGAAGGGGACCGAAGGGCGCGAGCTGAGCTCATCGGTGTCGTCAGCACAACGAGCTACTGGCATGGGAGAAGGTAGGGGACGGTGTTGTGCTCCCTGGCGAAGCTCAACGGCATGGTCACGCGGCGTGGGACGGTGCGATATGGTCGGAACGTTGCGGTGCTCTGGGCGGGTCCGACGAGCGTTTTAATGGCGCACGGGTTCTCTTGGTCGCGCGGCGATGAACAGGCGTGTCTGGGGTGTTCCTGGGGTGGTGGCGATCCTGCTTGCACGTGGCGAGGGCGGCGCGTGGTCTGTGGGCGTGTGTCGTGTGCGGCATGCTGGCGCGCTCTCGACACGCTCGCAGAGAGGCTGGGCACGCTCGGGCTGGGTGGTCTAGTGGTTGGCAAGGCTCTAGGCTTGGATAGGGGTGGCGGTGGACAGTGGAGTGCCTACTAGACAAGGTTGGTGAGGCTAGAGCTTCTCCTAGCTTGCTGGCGACATTGGGGTGGCAAGGGTGCTCTCGGCATGCTTTCCATTGATGGCATGGTCTGGTTTATAGTGAGCTAGAGTGCCTTAAACAAGTTAGATGATCTACTAAGGGTGTAGTGTGAGCTAGATAGGGAACAAGTTAGGCCAAAATTACTGCTCACTATAGTATTTAATGTTTGTTGGTTTGATGTTTACAAGGTGTTTGATGAAATGGCTGAAAGAGATTCAAATTTGAATTTTTGATTCAAACTTGGTGGGTGTGCTAGTTACATACTCAGTATGCTCTGGTTAGTTGGAATGGTCAAGGGGTGCTGGTTTGGTTGTTTTTGAAAATGGGTGATCTTCACACATGTTAAAGATTCAATTTTGAAATGTCATTTGAATCAAGTTGCCAATTGTTTCTGTGAGTTTGAAAGGTGGGCTTTGATTAACTTTTACTTGGTCTAGCAAGGGGTGAAAATAAATGGAAATGTTTCTGTTTGAAATCTTGGACTAGAAACACTCAAAGTGGCCTAGTGAGCAAGATTGGCAAAAATGACCATTTGCTTTATTTGTTTTGTTTTTGATTTTCTCTTGATTTGTTCCTGCTTGGAAATGATTTAAGTGATGTTGTTTCCATGTTTAAACCATTCCTTGCTATTTAGCTAAATCACACAAGTCCATTCATGCATTCATCCAATCATCACATAAACACATGTATTCATATTGATTTGATTAACAAAAGTTTTTGTTAACCCTAATTTTGGTGATTGGAATTGGATAACCATTGTTCAATATTTTTGGGATGTTACACACAGTCTGTTGAGTGTGTATTTCTTGGGTACAGTTATGAGCATAAGGGCTATCGGTGTCGGGACCCCGTTGGCCGTCGGATGCGCATTTCTCATGATGTCACTTTTGATGAGTCGCGTCCCTTCTACCCACGCCCCTCCTCCTTGGCCTTATCAGTGGAGGACATATCATTTTTATTGTCTCCTAGCACACCACCCTCTGTTCCCATTGATCCTCATCCATGCCCCATCCTTGCTGATGCTTCACCTTCCCCGCCGCCACCCTCCTCGCCACCTAGTTCTTCTCCTCCTTCTTCTGACCCTCCACCCACCTCACCATTGTCTCATTTTCCCTTCCATTATTCTCGTCTCTCTCATGTTCTGGATGCTTCCTCCGATGTTTTTTCTTATGATGCACCTTCTTCCTGTGATGATATGAATCCTCTTCCTTCTCGCCATCGTCCTCCACCTAATCGCTACTCTCCTATCCACTATGGTATTTCTATTGCCCTTGATCCGACTTCTTATCGGGAAGCTACGCATCATCCCGAATGGCAGCTTGCCACGGACGAGGAGACACTGCTAGGATAATGGCTATAGGTAATCCGAACATACGTAGCGCATGCGCTAGGAGTGCCCCATGGGAAAAATAGGCGTGGAGCACTCCCCAGAGGTTCCCTACTGCTAACTAGAGCAACCATGGCGCACATGGGGGTGGTGCGCCGTGGCTTTGTGTGGGCTAGGGCCCTGCCGGCTGTAGGCCACATACCCATAGCGCACCTCGATGATGTGCGCTACGGTTGTGGGGGTAGCCGTGGCGCACTTGGGGCCTGTGCGCTACGCCTATCCTCAGGCCCCTCTGCTCTGTAAATGGGCAAACACTTCCGTGACGCACCCCCGGCATGTGCGCTGATGCGGCTCAGATCACTGTAGAGCTTCGTTGGGAAACCCCAAGAGGAAGGTATGATGAGTACAGTAGCAAGTTTTTCCCTCATTAAGAAACCAAGGTGATCGAACCGGTAGGAGGAAGGAAATGACTCAAAGGTGTTGCTAGCAACTTGGAAACCTACACAACACAAACTCAAGACTTTGCCCCAATGAATAGTGAGGTTGTCAATCTCACCGGTTTGCTGAAAACAAAGGATTATCCGTATGGTGTGGAAAGTAATGGTGGCTTGCATATAGTAAACAGTAACAATGGAAGATGTATCAATGATAAAGATTGGACCGGGGTCGATAGTTCACTAGAGGTGTTCTCCTTAAGATACACAACATAACATGCTGGGTAAACAAATTACAGTGGGGCAATTGACAGGACAAGCAAGGCATAACAATGCAATACTAGACATTCATGATCCTATGAGATTCAATTGGGAAATACAATAAGATATATAGACCGCCATCCAACTGCATCTATGACTAGTAATCCACCTTCAGGTTATCATCCGAACCCCCTCCAGTATTAAGTTGCAAGCAACAGATTACTGCTTTAAGCAAAGTGTGTAAGGTAAACAATATAATTGTTCCATGAACAAAGGATCGTTGTTTTCTCCCTAATGGCAATAGCACATCTACAACCTTAGATATTTCTGTCACTTCCCCAGATTAAATAGAGGCATGAACCCACTATCGAGCATAAATACTCCCTCTTGGAGTCACTAACATCTACTCGGCCAAGATAGCTACTAAAAACAGAGAGAATGCAAGATCTCAAACAACACAGACATGATAGAATCAATAAGACAAAACCACTAATCAATCTGACATAGTAATCTCAATATCCATCGGATCCCCGCAAACACAACATGAATGATTACAAGATAGATGATCTTAATCATGAACGGATCTCACAAGATCTAAACATGACAGCACAAAGGAGGATATACAACCATCTAGCTACTGTATGGACCCGTGGTCCAAGGTGAAACTACTCACGCATCATACCGAAGGCTGGCATGGTGATGAAGAAGGCCTCCAGGATGATCTCTCCCCTCCTACAGGGTGCCGGGAAGAGCTTCAGATCCCCCCGATCTAGGGAAGATGGTGGCGACGGCTATGGATTGTTTCGTGGAAGATTGATCGGGTACTTAGGGTTTTGGTATCGGGGGCTTCTTATAGGCGAAGAGGCGAGGCAGGGGCGCCTGAGGCGGTCACACCCCCCAGGCGCGGGCTAGGCTGCGGTCAGGGGTGTGGCCCCCTCGTGCACCTTCTCCGTCTCGTCTTCTGGTTCTGTGTTCCCCACGGTAAAATATGGACTTTGGCTTTTGTCCCGTCCAATTCCGAGAATATTCATTTTCTGCCTTTTCTGGAACCAAAAACAGAAGAAAACAGGCAACTGGCACTATGGCAACTTGTTAATAGGTTAGTCTCAGAAAGCATATAAAAAAACCTCAAAGTAAAGACAAAGCAAAGCAAAGTAGATACAAAACAAGCATGGAACATCAAAAATTATAGATACGTTTACGACGTATCAGCGCCATGGTTGTGATTAACTCATGTGGCGCACTACACCCATGTGCACCACGGATGTGTTGTCCACTTTCTGGCAGCCCCTTTATGCACATGTGACTATCCACTACCACACCCCCACTTCACTTTCCCCTCCTTCTTCCTCCTTGGATCTAGTCGCGATCCTCCTCCTTCCCACCTCAATTTCTCCACTCTTCAACCATTTGTAGCATGTAGAACTTACCTTGGATGCTAAATACATAATAGAGGAAGCTCTACTTCCGGGCACGTTATACTGCGTAAACGTATCTATAATTTTTGATGATCCATGTTTGTTTTGTACCAACTATCTTATGTTTTGTCTACACTTTGAGGTATTTTTTACATTTTATGGAACTAACCAATTGACAAGATGCCACAGTGCCAGTTGCCTTTTTTTTGCTGTTTTTGGTTTTAGAAAAGCTAGTAAAGAAATATTCTCGGAATTGGACGAAACAAAAGTCAAAGTTCCTATTTTTTCAGACGCAACACGGATCCTGAAGGAGAGACGAAGTGGGGACATGAGGTGGCCACACCTAGGGCTGGTGCGGGTCCACCCTAGGTCACGCCTCCCTATTGTGTGGGCCCGTTGGGCATCCACCGACCTTCCCCCTTTGCCTATATAAACAACCCGAGATAGAAACCCTAAGTACCCGATCAGAAATCCACGAAAAAGTCTGTAGCCGCCGCTGTCTCCATCCCTAGATCGGGGGGATCTGAAGCTATTCCCGGCACCCTTCCGGATAGGGGGGATCATCCTGAAGGCTTTCTTCATCACCATGCTAGCCTCTGGAGTGATGTGTGAGTACTTCACCCTTGGACTACGGGTCCATACAGTAGCTAGATGGTTGTTTCTCCTCTTTTGTGCTATCATGTTTAAATCTTGTGAGCTCCGTTCATGATCAAGATCGTCCATTTGTAATGCTATGTTGTTTTTGTGGGCATCCGATGGATATTGTGTACTATGTTAGATTGATTATTGATTCTATCATGTCTATGTTATTTGTGATCTTGCATGCTCTCCGTTGCTAGTAGATGCTTTGGCCAAGTAGATGCTTGTAACTCCAAGAGGGAGTATTTATGCTCGATAGTAGGTTCATGCCTCTAGTAATCTGGGGAAGTGACAGCAATCTCTAAGGTTGTAGATGTGTTGTTGCTACTAGGGAGAAAATAACAATCCTTTGTCCAAGGGCAATTTTATTATTTACTTTACACACTTTGCTTAATGCAATTATCTATTGCTTGCAACTTAATACTGGAAGGGGTTCGGATGATAACCTAAAGGTGGATTATTAGTCATAGATGCACTTGGATTACGGTCTATGTATCATGTTGTAATGCCCAAACAAATCTCGTAGAGATCAAGATGTCTAGTATATGCATTGATATGCATTCTCAGTCTGTCAATTGCCCCACTGTAATTTGTTCACCCAACATGTTATTTATCTTACGGAGAACACCTCTAGTGAACTGTGGACCCCGGTCCATTCCTTCCCATTGATATACCATCTATTCTTTACTTTATGCAATTACCCCAAGTAATTACTATCTTCCACACTATACGTTTAATCCCTTGTTTTCAGCAAACCGGTGAGATTGACAACCTCACTGTAAGTTGGGGCAAAGTATTGTGGTTGTATTGTGCATGTTCCAAGTTGCTAGAAACACCTTGGGAGTTGTTTCCTTTCTCCTACTGGTTCGATAACCTTGGTTTCATAACTAAGGGAAACTTGTCGTTGTGCTCATCATACCTTCTTCTTGGGGTTTCCAACGAGCTCTACATCATTTGATCCATCAAGCACTTTTCTGGCGCCGTTGCCGGGGATAAAAGGACAACTTCAATATTTTCCTCCCCGTCAAATCACTTTATGGGAGAAAGAAGATTTCTGCAAGGGGAGTCTCTCATAACCAATCTCTTTACTTTGTTTTTGTTTTGCTTAGTTCATTTTGCTTGTTTCTTTTTATCAAAAATACAAAAAAATAGTTGTACTGGTTTGCTTCTTTTTATCAAAACACAAAAAATTAGTTCCTACTTCAAGTTTCCTTTATGTCTAGCGTTGCTCCAATCACTATGTCACCTGAGGAAATGATCTTCACTTTCAAACAAGGAAGTGAGGAAAGTTTTTAGAAGCTTGGTCTAGAATTTCTGATTCACATGAAAAAACTGAACCTAAAATTACACTAGGCTTGCTTCTTAGCAGTTTCTACTTTGGTCTTTCTCTTTGTTATAAATATGCTTTGGATGCTGTAGTAGGAGGAGATTTTCCTCCAGTGTGATGGGGATGAAGCTTTTAATGCCATAAAAGAGTTGATTGCAACATATAGCTTGCCTAGCAAATCTGATTCATCCTTTACAAACATTTATGCTAGATTAAACACTCTTGAGACCAATACATCTAGTTTAAAAGTATGCTATAGTATGCTTAGAGAGCATCATTAATATGTTCCAATATATTCTGAATCTTCAAAATGGCTTCCTACAGTAAAAGTTGCATGATGAAATTTTTTATGCTTGATGTGATATTATGTCTGAATTTTTTCTTTTGCCTAAAGATATCTATGAATCTTTAAGTCTTTGGGGACTTTCTGAGAGAGGAGAAGAAATATCTCTTACCAATAATGCCACTATATTACCCATTGGAATATCTAAAGGAGTGTTTACAAAGATACTATGGAAAGTGGTGTCTACTGATTATCTTCTTATTGAATGTGTAGGAAAAGGACAAATTACACTTGGAAGATCCCTGCTAAAACTCCTTGGAGCAATAATAGATGTGGGAAAAGGCATCATGCATTTCGCTTCTCCACCAAGCAATCATACATTCCCTAAAGGTAAGAGTAAAGGTAAGAAATGTAGGGGCAAGAAATTTGATCTGCATGCTTCTTCATTCGAAATACTTAATATTTGCTTCCTATGCCTAGCTAAAAGGTGTTAAAGAAAAGCACTCTTGGGAGATAACCCAATTTTTATTTTCAGTAAGTTTTTATTTTATTGAGTCTTGGAAGTTATTGCCTCTGTAATAACCTCTCCTTATAATTTTTGTGTGGTTTTTGTACCAAGAATAACCTCTAATGAGAGAGAAGTAAGATTTGGGGAAGTTGTTGTCCCGAAATAGATTTTTGTGCTTCACTGTAAAAAATCATGAAAAATCCCAGTACGTCGGATTGAGCTATAATTTTCTGTGTGTATGACCCTATTATTTATCTAACTTTAGTTTGTTTTGCACTTTTCGATTTGAGCAACGGAAGATTTTCAAAAAATCAGTCTTTACCTTCTGGTCTGTTTTGACAGATTTCTACCATTATTTGCATTTGCCTCTTAATCGGTTTTTTTAGTTCTCTTTGATCACTTGAGCTTTTAAAAGGAATTGCTACAGTATCTTGTGTTTTATGGAAGTTTTATTTGTGTTGAAACTAAACCCAAAGGCTTATTATCTTGAATACAGTAATGTTGCTAATGAAGATTGTGTGAAGTTTTGTATGAAGGAAATTTTCAAGTGTAGGGAGAGAATGATGTGATGAGATGAAGTATGGACAGAAGCTCAAGCTTGGGGATGCCACCCGTGTCACCACAAGAAATATTTAAGAGGTACAAGCGTCAAAGCTTGGGGATGCCCAAGGCATCCCCTTCTTCTTCAATAAAATCTCAGGTCATCTTTCAAGACACTTCATTTTTATTTGCTTCATGCACTATATGTTGTTCTTGGAGCGTCTTTGTTTTTCTTTTTAGTTTTATTTTGTTTGGTTTGCTGAAATAAATTAGTAGGACCCCTACATTCTTATTTTGTAGAAGTTACACCTAGTTCTTCATTGCCTAGAACACTTTAGTTTTCACTCTTATTGTTCTGTGGGTGTTCTCTTTTGCTAGCACTGTGTTTAGCTTTAGTTTTCTTATGCTTCTTGCTTAGAACTTTTTAGTTCATCTTTGTAGTTCGGTGAGACAAGCTCACTGGTCTATTTATTATTATCTCTGTGAGTTGTTTCAAATAAGTTGATTGGTGTTGGAAGAGAGTAGGAAGTTTCATGCTTATAGTGGTACAAAAGGAAGCTTGTCTTGACCGTGGCTTAGACTTTATCATGTCATGTTAGATGTTGCTTTGACCATATGCTTAGTGATTATTGCTGTAGCATGACTTGTTTCAAACAATTGAGATTTCTTAATGTGCCTTGAAGGAATCATGCATTGTTTTAGCATACAAAAGCATAATATTGTGGTATTCTCCTTTGATGCTTTATTTGGGTTGACTTGGCACATGCTTACACCATGTTAATACTATGAACAATCACCTTAGCCTCTATGATCATTTAGTTTTTGACTTGTGATATCACTTTATGCTTTAATTAATAATGTTTTGTCGCTTTGCATGATTATGGCCATTATTGCTCTCTTAGTTGGTCGCTCCCAGTCTTTTGCTAGCCTCCACCTGTACTGAGTATGAGCTATACTCGTGCATCCAACTCCCAAGAAACCAAGTTATTCCAAAGATTCCACTATAAACTCCTATGCATGGTGTTTTACACCATTCCAAGTATATTCATGTTTTTATCTATCTTCCAAATTAAACTTTTGTTATGTGAATTAGTGATTAAAGCTCTCATAAACTTGATGGCACACTTTATTTTCTTACACTTAATAAACTTGAACTATTGTGGCCATCTATGTTTCTTATATGCTTGAAAATTATAAGTTGTGAATTAGCAAAACCATGTTTTCATGGGGTCTGCTTTCAACATTGCACTTATTCTATTTACTTGATATCATGTTCTTTTGTTTATGGATCCCGGTGGTGTGAAATAAAAGGGGAGCTTGTAAGCTCATGGAGTTTGTATATGTGTTAGAGAAACGCCTGGAAGGCTAGCCTAAGCCATGCCTAATCATGGTGGAAACTTGCAACATAACCATAATGAGAATTCTGTGAAGCATCCTCAATAAAAACCTATGCAAATAGCAAATAAAAAATCATTGAGATGCTCATTGTCTGTTGCCTTGTCATTTTGATACGGGATAGCTCATGTGTCATGGTGCAAGGGGTACCCCGTTGGCAGTTCTCTATGATACACATATACTTACAATGACAAGGACTTGCTTGTGACCAAAGTTGAGTAGCATGAGGTTCGGTACTCGTACGCAAGGGGCATGAGATTTTCAACTTATAATTTGTCAAGCATATACTCATATTTGTGTCACTTTAACCTGATACATCGTAAAGGTATCTATAATTTTTGATGCTCCATGCTTGTTTTGTATCAACTTTCTTATGTTTTGTATACACTTTGAGGTATTTTTATACGCTTTCCAAAACTAACCTTTTGACAAGATGCCGTAGTGCCAGTTGCATGTTTTCTGCTGTTTTTGGTTTTAGAAAAGTTAGTAAAGAAATATTCTCAGAATTGGACGGGACAAAAGCCAAAGTCAATATTTTACCAGAGCGAACACGAAGCCCGAAGGAGAGACGAAGGGGGTCCATGAGGTGGCCACACCCTATGGTGGCGTGGGTACCCCTGGTGGCGCCACCAGGTGGTGTGGTCCCCTCGGGCGCCCACCGACCTTGCCCTTTCGCCTATAAAAATCGCCCAACACAGAAACCCTAAAACAATCGGCATACATCCACGAAAATTTCCGCAGCGCCGCCGCCACCGAAGAGGATATTTAGGGGACAGAAGTCTCTGTTCTGGCACCCTGTCGGGATAGGGAATTCCCTCGGAGCCATCTCCATTGATCTCCCCACCATCTCCATCGCTGTTGCTGATTCCCATGATGAGGAGGGAGTAGTTCTCCCTAGAGGCTAAGGGCTCTACCGGTAGCTATGTGTTCATCTCTCTCTCTCTATGCGTGATCTTATTGTGATCATGAGC
Source organism: Avena insularis (assembly GCA_023614405.1). NCBI lineage: Eukaryota > Viridiplantae > Streptophyta > Magnoliopsida > Poales > Poaceae > Avena > Avena insularis. The sequence goes on from CM042691.1 coordinate 3,704,061, forward strand.
TTTGTAATCAAGTAGATCTACTCTACTACTCAAGTGCTTAAATCAATCTCTTCTTATCCCCACGTGTGTGAAGTTGACAGTGTGCACACCGTGTGGCACTTAGGCTAAAGATTACATAAATACTTATAATGAGTTATATTTTGAGTTGGATGTCTCTATGAAATTGTGGTGTTTGTTGGAACCATATAGCTCTCAAGGTGATAGTGTGGGGTTATCTAGATGGGGAATGTGAACTTTAAGGAGTGCTTTTGTAGCCTTACCATGGATTAGAGTTGTCCAACCGAAGAATAGTTCAGAGTAGAATAATGAAGAGAAGATATTTATATGAGAGTGTCCACTAGTGAAAGTATGATCCCTAGGCCTTGTTTCTAAGCATTGAAACACAATTTACAACTAGTCCTGCTACATGTTTGCTTGCTTCCATCTTTATTTCAGATTTCCTTTAGTCTCTTCCTCCCCGTCAAGCTCTTTTCTAGCACAGTTGTCTTATAATCATCCATACTACTTGTATTTTACTATCTCCTCACCAAACTAGTGCACCTATACACCTGACAAGTGTATTGGGTGTGTTGGGGACACAAGAGACTTCTTGTATCTTGATTGCAGGTTTGCTTGAGAGGGATACCTTTCACCACTTCCTCCCTGAGTTCGATAAACCTTGGGTGATCCACTTAAGGGAAACATGATGCTGTTCTACAAACCTCTACACTTGAAGGCCCAACAACTGTCTACAATAATAGAAGCGTGTGTAGACATAAATCTCTTTTCTGGTGCCGTTGCCGGGGAGGTAAGGTAAAAGGTACTCACATCCTCTGGCTACTAAGCTATCTTCTAGTACTATTGCTAGTGTGTGAGTTCTCGGAGTTATTTCTTTTAGATTCTACAATTATATCTTTTTGTTTCTTGTTTTTATTTTCATTAGTTAGGCTAAATGGAAAGCAACAAAAAATTAGAGATCCTTTTACTATTTTCCTTGAGTTAGAACATAAATGGTCTGGAGAGAAAATTAAAAAACCTATGGAACTTTCTTTGCATGCTAATAGCAATGTTATTAGTATGAATTTTTTGAACACCATTGTTACTAATATTATGGAAACGTCTAATCTTGGGGAAGCTAGTCTTTATGAAAATGATCTTTTTAGTTCCCCAGCTTTAGGGAAGAAAATTTGCTCTTATGATACTTTATCTCCCATATGTGGTAATTCTGATGATGCTTGTGATATTTTAAATTCACATATTGAAAGTGTCCCTTTTAAAATACCTAAGGGAATTATTGAATGTGTTATGAATAACTGCTATTTTGGAGATGGAACTGTCCATCCTGGTGATCATTTACTCTTTCTACATGAATTATGCGAGTTGTTCAAGAGTGCTGGTATTTCAATGGACCAAGTTAAGAGCAAGCTATTCTCTTTATCACTTAAGGACAAAGCAAGGGAGTGGTATGAGCTACTAGATGATCCTCATCATTTGGAGTGGAAGGAACTTGAATCTCTCTTTTACTCTAAATTTTATCCTCATGAAATTCTTAAAGATAGGAATTATATTTATAATTTTCATCCTCATGATGGAGAAAGTATTGCCCAAGCATGGGGGAGATTGAAGTCACTAATGCTCAAATGTCCCATTCATGAGCTCCCCGGTAATATTATTATTAATAATTTTTATACAAGGCTTTCAAGACATTACAAGGACTATCTAGATACCTATTCAGAGGGATCCTTCACAAGTAAGGAGGTCAAAGCTAAGTGGGATCTTCTTGAAACAATTCAAAGCAATACCGAAGATTGGGATAATGACAAAGGTAAAGAACCAAGTATAAACTATGAGTATGATTGCATTAAGTCTTTCGCTGAAACTGCTAATTTTCAAGAGCTTAGTGCTAAATATAGTCTTGATCCTCAAATTATTTTTGATTGTTGTAGATCCTTTGCTTCCCATATTAATGATCCTAAATAAAAGTGGGACATATATCATGAACCTTTTAAAGACACTTGCATTAAAAATGAAACTGTTATTAATGATTGCAATAAACATGCTCAAACTTCTGAAAATACTATTTCTTATAAGCATGTTAATTTTTGTGGAATGCATAGACCTTGTGAAAAGAATAAAATCTAAGAATAATATTGTATCACCCATTGGAATGAAAAAATTAGAACATGGTATAAGGCTCTAAATGATCTCGGTAAAAATGTTTCTGCCCTCTATCCTTTTATTTGTGAACTTTGCTTTGAAGTGGGTCATTTCAATTTTCAATGCTCAGGACATAATAATCCTACAAGTTTGTATTGTGATAACATGATCACTAATAATCAACATGATGAACTTACATTATTTTTGGGGTGTGAAGAGTTATCAAGAAAAACTTATTTGGTTGACATGAGTACTTTTGATATGAATAGCGTCCTGCATGGTTTTCATCTTTATTGTGTTGAAAACTGCCACACAAATACCTAATAAAAGATGATATTTTACCAAAATATGACAGGACTGATATGTATTTTGTTCTTATTAATGAAAAGGAGGAATCCTCCAAAGTTTCTCCTATTGTCTCTAAGAATAAACCAGGGTATGTGGAGAAGCTTCCTTTCAAGCCTCTCCCTCCTAAAGAGGAGAAGAAGAATAAGAAGAAGAAGAAGAAGAAGAAGAAGAGGAGGAGGAGGAGTAAAAGGGAGAGAGTAAACGGTATCTTCCCCTAAGCATGTTGCTCCTATTGTAGTTTTTGCTGATGAGTGTGAACTAGATGATGTTCCTATGCCTGTTACCTATAGTAGTGATCATGATTGGGAAAATCACACTACTTTTGATATTGAAAATCTCTTTGATACCAATTCTGAAAATGATGATATTAATAATTTTTGTACTATTAGTACTATCCAGGTTCCTTGTAATGATGATATGTTTACAAATGAACACACTTTGGAAGATAGCTATTCTATTGCTTATGATGATAATATACCTCCAATGTATGATTATTGCAATGATGAATATGATATTTTCAGTATACCTACTATTGAGGAGAAAATTAATTATGATTACAATATGCCTCCTATATTTGATGACTATGGTGATGAGAATAATAATGATAGCTATTTTGTTGAATTTGCTCCCACTACAATTAATAAGAATGAATATGCTTATATGGAGAGTAATAATTATTTTATGCATGTGGCTCATGATAAGAATGTTTTATGTGATAGTTATATTGTTAATTTTATTTATGATGCTAATGAAAGTTATTATGAGAGAGGGAAACATGGTTTTGTGCATCTCAAAAATATTAAGTTTCCCCTCTTTATGTTGAAAGTCTTAAAGTTGCACTTGTTATGCTTTCCTATGCTTGTTTCTTTGTGCTTTCATGACTTGTTTTTTTATATGATTATTTTTCACAGGAAGTGGGTTAGACTTAAATTGGTTTTATATTTGCTTCTTTATGCTCTCTTTTACTTCAATTCATATCTCTTATGTGAGGATCTTTTCAAACTATCAAGCCTAGCTTAAAGGCGTTAAAGAAAAGTACTTCTTGGGAGATAACCCAATAGTTTTATTGAGTCTTGGAAGTTATTACTTCTGTAATAACCTCTCCTTATCCTTTTTATTTGATTTTTGTGCCAATAATAACCTCTAATAAGAGAGAAGTAAGATTTGGGGAAGTTGCTGTCCCAAAATAGATTTCTATGCTTCATTGTAAAAATTCATGAAAAATCTCTATATGTCGAATTGAGCTGTATTTTTTTTGCTTATGTCCCAGGTTGTTATCTAATTTTCGTTAGTTAAACACTGTTTTATTTGAGTAACATAAGATTTTCGAAAAAATAGGTTTTTACCTGCTGGTCTATTTTGACAGATTTCTGCCATTATTTGCATTTGCATATTATCGATTTATTTTTGAGTTCTTTTTGGTAAATTGAGATTTTTTAAAGGAATTGATTCAGTAGCTTGTGTTCTTAATGGAAGTTTTGATGTGTTGAAACAAAACCCAAAGGTTTATTACTTTTGAATGCACTAATGTTGCTAATGAAGATTGTGTGAAGTTTTGTATGAAGGAAATTTTCAAGTGTAGGGGAAGAATGATGTAATGAGATGAAGAATGGAAAAAAGCTCAAGCTTGGGTATGCCACCCTGTGTCACCCCAAGAAATATTCAAGAGGTACAAGCGTCAAAGCTTGGGGATGCCCAAGGCATCCCCTTCTTCATCAATAAAAATCTCAGGTTTTCTTTCTAGACACTTTATTTTTATTGCTTCATGCACTATTGTGTTGTTCTTGGAGCGTCTATGTTTTTTTTTAATTTTTTTCTTGGTTTTCTTAAATAAGTTGGTTGGATCCCAGCACACTTATTTTGGAGAGATACACACTCTGTTTTCATTGCCTAGAACACTCTAGTTTTCATTCTTATTGTCTTGTGAGTGTTCACTTTTGCTAGCACTGTGTTTAGCCTTAGTTTTCTTGTGCTTTCAGCTTATAACTTCTTAGTTCTTCTTTGTGGATTTGTGAGACAAGCTCACTGATCTTTATTTATTATTATCTTTGTGAGTTGTTTCAAATAAGTTGATTGGTGTTGGAAAAGAGTAGAAAGTTTCATGCTTTTAGTGGTACAAAAGGCATCTTGTTTTGACTGTGGCTTAGACTTTATCATGTCATGCTAGATGTTGTTTTAACCTTATGCTTAGTAATTATTATTGTAGCGTGACTTGTTCCAAACAATTGAGATTGCTTAATGTGCCTTGAAAGAATCATGCGTTGTTTTAGCAAACAAAAGCATAATATTGTGGTATTCTCCTTTGATGCTTTGTTTGGGTTGACTTGGAAAATGCTCACACCATGTTATGACTATGAACCAGTCACCTTAGCCCTCTATGATCATTTAGTTTTTGACTTGTGATACCACTTTATGCTTTGATTAATAATGTTTTATCGCTCTGCATGATTATGACAATTATTGCTCTCTTAGTTGGTCGCTCCCAGTCTTCTGCTAGCCTCCATTTGTATTGAGTAAGCTCTACTCATGCATCCAACTCCCAAGAAACCAAGTTATTCCAAAGTGTCCACTATAAATGTAAGATCCCTCCTTTTTTTAAAGGAAAAGGATCCCTGTGATTGCAATGCTAGTCCCTGGATCATTGCTAGCATCCACAGTTCAAGATGAAGTACACAGATACAAAGGTCATTTATTACATCCATTCCAGAGATAAAATATAGTCTTTTACAACTCAAGGCCACAGGCCTAATACAATAGTTTTTGAATAAGAAAATAAACATAAGTCTTCATCTTCATGTGCCACAGGCAAGCATGTTGAGTGTAGACTCATGACTCCTAATCATCATCGGAGCAACCTGCAACATCACAAGTTACAGCCACAGTGGGTCAATACTTTGGAATAGTATTGGCAAGTGATACCTTAGTAATTTTAAGTGGACTATATTACTATATGCATTTTGGCTAAGTGTAGCTTGGCTTGCTTTGCTTGAAAATAGGTTTTTCCTATTAGTTGAAATCACTAAGTTTTTCTTTGTCAAAAACTTTCCCAAGAAACCACCAATAGACATTGGGGTCCTTCACCCTTGTTCACCCACAAGTTTTACTTAGCAGTTGGAGTGATGAGATTCTTGTAGCTTCCATGTCTTGATGCTCAAGTTGTCCATTGCCATGGACTTGGCTAAGTACTTAGATTTTCCATCTGCAGAGGTTGTGCACTTTCCCCACCAGACTTGGTTTCCCAAGACAGGACCTTTCAGAAGCCTTCCCTTAGCCAAATGGACGCATTCCAACCTATCATCTCACTACCACCAACTGTCCAAATGACTAAGTTCTAGCAACCTATATGATCAAGGCAGAGCCCATATTGCCAAGTGGTTGCACTATAAGCTTTCTCAACACTTGGCGTCCAAATCCCTTAGTGCCTGGGTGGCATACCACAAGTGAGATACACAAGCCATATCCATGGCCTTGTGTAACCACTCAACCAAAAACCACCATTCAAGTCCCATTCCACCCAGGAAGTTCATTGACTTAATTTTTTTATTAAGAAAAGCATAAGTCCAAAAGAGTTAGAATTATTTTCATCATAGCATGTACATACTTTACCAACCCTTGTTTTCTACTAGCTAGGCTAAGCATGGCATAGTAACTTAACTTAGGAAATTCCCTAGCAATTCTACAATTCTACAACTACATAGGATTTCCCAACATATCATTTGGCAAAAGTAGCATGCAAGACTTGGCAAAATAATTCTAATGCTTATTCAAAATAAAGGAGTGGAAATATCATGAAGTATCACTTGCCTTGGTAATGGGTAGAGTAGCACTCTTCACAATCACAGTCACTAGCAAAATCTACACAAGAATTTGTAGCACACAATTACATACAATTCATATACAAACAAAAATATGAATGCATGCATGCAAGAAAATGCTAAGTGATGATTTTTTGAAAACTCTACCAAGCAAGTGCATGAAACAGAAACATAACCAAGTCAAAAAGTTTGCTAACTAAACTTATTTAGCCCTAAAACAATTTGCTAAACAAAATTTATACTCAAAATGAACCTAGAAATGTTTCTGCATACAAAGTCATTTTAACAGAAACTTTTTGTTAAACACATTGCAGATTCAGAAAGGGCTTGACTCACTGATTCCAACGGTATAAAATTTGCAAAAATCTAACGTGGGAATCAAAAGTTATAGCCCTTTGAAATTTGGATCTAAATCTGATTTGAAATTCTGTTTTAATTCAAACCCTAGCCACGCGTCCTATTTCTATTGGCCGATACCGATTCGCTCCGGATCACGCTCGTGAGCCGTAGGATCTGTTTAAAACACACGGCCTAGATCTACCGAAAATGTTTCTTTAAGTGATCTAAATATACGCGTTGGATCTAGATCTGACAATCCTGGATCAAACGACCCAAACCGAGCGGCGCTAGTAGTGGTGACTGGCGGCGGCGCGTCAGTTAGCGGCGGCGCTGGCGCTCTAGGTCGCCCGGGGAAGAAAGGAGGCGCTTACCAGAATTGCAGGATGTTGCCGATGCTCAAGGTGGCGATGGTTCGTCGAGGGGCGTGCTGACACGGCGAGGATTTCTCGTTGGAGTTGAGACAGACGCCGGGCACGGTCAGTCGTCGACATTGGCGAGGTTCCTCGTCGCGCTAAGCCACAATAGGGGTACTGTTAGATGCGCACAACGATGTAGAATTTAGGTGTACCAGTCAGAGGGCAAGGGGCGGTGGCTACTTACGGAGGGAGGTCGCCGGAGTTTGTGCAGAGAACGGTGGCGGCCGGTTGTCGACATTGCTGGAGCTATGGATCATGCGAGGGCAAATGAGGAGTGTCAGTAGGTGCGCAAAGACTCGCTGAACCTGATAGCATGAACTAGAGACAGAGGGGAACACGAGGCTCACCGAATTGCCGGGCGCATCGTCGGAACAGCAAGGCGTCGTGCAAGTTGCGGGCAGCCTGGTGGCGTGAAGGCGAAATTGTTTGGGGGGAAATGGTCGCGAGGATGTGGGGATCTTATAGCCAGAGGCTCGACAAGAAACGCTTGCTGCATCAATGCCAATTAAGCTCGCGAAATCAGTGCAGCAACGGGCAGCGGCGGAGGTCGTGCGCGGAATCAGGGGAAGACGAAGCTGACGTGGAGAGGGCCCGCTCGTCAGCGAAACGTGCGAAGGGGAGGTGGGGTCTGGCTATCAGTGGTTGAATGGGTGTGCTCGCGCGTGCGGAAGGAAAAGAAATAGTCCGGGTGGGATAGTTGGGCCTGTTCAGAAGCTGGGCTAGATTCCTGGCGCCTGGCCCTTTTCTTTTGTTTACTCCTTTTCTTTTTCTATTTCGATTTTCAGGAATGGTTTTGAAATGAATTCAAACTCTTTTTGAATTCAAATCTTTCTGGGGTTTTTGCAGGGTACAGTAGTCTTCAATATAGGCATAAAAGCAAGTGGTTGCTTTGCAAATGCTTGGTCAAGCTTGGAGATCAAAAATAACAGAGACTAGGCACTTGGTTTGCAAAATTTGAAAAATGGTTTTTGAATCCATTTCCAATTTGAAAGACTTGGTTTAAAATCTTCACTCAAACCTATCCTCATAGAAGGCAACAAACTTGGTTCAATAACAATCAAACTTTCAAATGGGGATAGCCATTTGATTTAAATCTGCTCACATAAAATCATGGCACTATGTGCTTCTGCTTTTCTGGAATGAGTTTGAAATTGATCTCAAATCTACATGCATACATGAATGATATGCAAACTTTGAAATCATGATTTTAGGGATGTTACAAATCTAACCCCCTTAAGGTGAATCTCGCCCTCGAGATTCGGATTGGCTAGCAAATAGGTGAGGGTGGTCTTTCCGAAGATCATCTTCTCTTTCCCACGTTGCTTCCTCCTCGGAATGATGATTCCATTGCACTTTGCAAAACTTGATAGTCTTTGTCCTTGTGACTCTTTCTGCAGTCTCAAGTATCTTGATAGGCTTTTCTTCATAAGTGAGATCACTTTCTAGTTGAACTTCTTCCAAAGGTATGGTATCCTTCAAAGAAGATTCTTCCATTTCTGGGTGACATTTCTTAAGCTGACTCACATGAAATACATTATGGATCACGATAGAGATCTTTGGCAGTTCAATTTCATAAGCAACTTCTCCTTTGCAACTCAGAATCTTGAATGGCCTAACATATCTTGGTGCCAACTTTCCTTTGACTCCGAATCTTTTCACTCCACGGAGTGGTGATACTCTAAGATGGGCTCTATCACCAACTTCGTAGGTGACTTCTCTACGCTTAGGATCTGCGTAGATTTTCTGTCGGGACTGTGCTATCTTGAACCTGTCCTTTACCAACTTGACCTTCTCTTCGGCTTCTTTGATAAGATCTGGCCCAAATAAACTTCTTTCTCCCACACCATTCCATAACAATGGGGTGGTACATTTTCTTCCGTAGAGAAACTCAAACGGTGCCATCTCAATACTGGCTTGATAGCTGTTGTTATAAGAAAATTCTGTGTAAGGCAGACTTTCATCCCAACTGGATCCATAGTCTAGGGCACATGCCCTCAACATGTCTTCCAGAATTTGATTAGTCCTTTCTGTTTGTCCATCGGTTTGAGGATGAAAAGCAGTACTGAATTCCAACCTCGTTCCCAATGATTCATGTAGCTGTCTCCAAAAATGGGAAGTGAATTTAGTTCCCCTATCAGACACAATACTCTTAGGCACACCGTGAAGGCATACAATTCTACTCATGTAGATTTTGGCTAACTTGGCACTTGTATAAGTTGTCTTCACGGGTATGAAATGAGCCACTTTAGTTAGGCGATCTACTACTACCCATATGGAGTCATATCCTGATCTGGTCCTTGGTAATCCGGTAATGAAATCCACAATTTTGTCCCATTTCCAATCAGGGATAGGTAGTGGTTGAAGCAAACCTGCTGGTTTCTGATGCTCCGCTTTTACTCTACTACACACATCACACAAAGCAATATGTTCGGCGATGTCTCTCTTGAGATTGTTCCACCAAAATCTTTCTTTCATGTCCATGTACATTTTGGTGTTACCCGGGTGAATAGAATATGGAGAGTTGTGGGCTTCTTGCAGAATCAGTTTCCGCATCTCCGGATCTTGCGGAACACAAATACGTTTCCCGTGCCATAAAGTACCTTGTTCGTCTACATGGAAACTTTTAGCTTTCCCTTGGTCAATATTTTTCTTAATCTCTTCAACTTCCTTATCAGTCTTTTGAGCTTCTCGAATCTTGCCCAACAAAGTGGGTTGGACATCTAGAGTCATGAGATATCCTTCAGGCACAATCTCCAATCTGAGTTTTTTGAATTGATTACACAAATCATCTGGCAATTCTCCTTTGGTAAGGCCATTTACAAACACCTTACGACTTAGAGCATCAGCTACAACATTTGCTTTACCGGGGTGGTATTGCAAACTTAAGTCATAATCCTTGATAAGTTCTAACCATCTTCTTTGTCTCATATTGATTTCCTTCTGGGTGAAGATATACTTCAAACTCTTGTGATCGGTGAACACTTCGCACCGCTTTCCCAAAAGGTAATGTCTCCATGTTTTGAGTGCATGAACGACAGAGGCTAACTCCAAATCATGAGTAGGATAGTTTACCTCATGAGTTTTGAGTTGTCTCGAGGCATAGGCCACAAATTTGCCGTCTTGCATAAGTACGGCACCCAAACCTTGATGAGACGCATCACAATATACTTGGAAATCCTTTTCCAACCGCGCATATAGAACTGGTGCTGTCACTAGTCTCTTCTTCAATTCTTGGAAGCTGACTTCACAACCTTCAGACCAAGCAAACTTCTTGTCTTTCTTTAATAATTCAGTCATGGGCTTAGCAACTTTTGAGAAATTCTCAATGAATCTTCTATAGTAACCCGCTAAGCCAAGGAAACTACGAACTTCTTTCACATTCTTGGGAGATTCCCATTCCGTCACAGCTGAAACTTTAGCAGGATCAACTGCTACACCATCCTTCGTCATTACATGACCAAGAAAACCAACTTCTTCCAACCAGAACTCACACTTGCTGAATTTGGCATAAAGTTTATGCTCTCTTAACTTCTCGAGTATCAAACACAAGTGTCCTTCATGCTCTTCTTTGCTCTTGGAGTAGACTAAGATGTCATCGATGAAAACGACAACGAACTTGTCAAGAAATTCCATGAACACCTTGTTCATCATATTCATGAAGTATGCTGGAGCATTGGTTAAGCCGAAAGGCATTACGGTATACTCATACAATCCATACCTTGTGGTGAATGCTGTTTTTGGTATGTCTTGTTCTCTTATCTTGAGTTGAAAATAGCCTGACCGGAGATCAATCTTCGAGAACACACATGCTCCTTCTAGCTGATCAAACAAGTCATTGATTCTAGGCAAAGGATATTTGTTCTTGATAGTTACCTCGTTGAGTGAACGGTAATCTATGCATAACCTTTGGCTTCTATCTTTCTTCTCCACGAACAAAACTAGGGCTCCCCAAGATGAAGAACTTGGTTGAATAAATCCTTTCTGCAACTGTTCTCCTAGTTGCTTCTTGAGCTCCTTCAGTTCATCAACTGACATTTTGTATGGTCTCTTTGCTATTGGCCCAGAACCTGGTACCAAATCTATCAGAAATTCCACGTCTCTATCTGGTGGCATTCCTGGCAATTCTTCCGGAAACACATCCGGATACTCACATACAATTGGCACACTGTCCATGCTAACCCCCTTAAGAGAATTTAGCATACTCTTCTTTGCTCCAAAGCTGGTCTTGAATCTGATCCTTTTATTATCTGGAGTGGTGAGTGAGACAGTATGGCTAGCACAATATATCACTCCTTTGTACTTAGTCATCCAGTCCATTCCCAGTATGACATCCAAACCTTGGGAGTTTAATATTATCAAGTTAACGGGAAACTTATACTTCCCAAATTCTATGACTAGGTCATGGCATCCTGAATTCACTATCATTTCTCCACCAGGAGAACTTACTTTTATAGGACACCCAATAGTTTCTACCGGTAGTTCATTTCTTTCAACAAATGCTCTTGATATGAATGAATGAGATGCACCAGTATCAAAGAGTACAAATGCTGGAATGGAATTGAGTCTGAACTTACCAGCAACAGCGTCAGGTTCCTCATAGACCTCCTCCACATTAATGTGGTTCACTTGACCTTTCTGGAAAGGATTGGGCTTGACAGGTCCTTCAACTTTCTTTTCGGGGCACTCATTTGCATAGTGTCCCATCTTTTTGCATTTGAAGCATTCAACCTGACTGATGTCTCTTTTAGCAGGCTGACTTCCACTTCCACTACCATTCCCACTGTGTGGCTCTTGTGTCCACTCTTGTGTTTCTTGTACTTGTCATTGTCATGACTGCGGTGATGCTTGTTGTCATGACGGTTGTGGTTGTGGTGCTTGTTGAATTTCCCATGCTTATGGGATCCTGAGCTTCCACTGTCATCATAGTGAGATCGTTTGTGAGACGATCCCGACCTGTGCTTGTCGGAGTGTTTCCTCTTCCTACTCTCGACTTGCTTCATTTTGTTCTCCAATATAGCCGCCTTGTCACAGAGCGACTGGAAAGTGGGAACATATGCCACAGCCAGCTGCAGATTCAGCTCATCATTCAAGCCTTCCAGAAATTTCTCCTTCCTTTTGGCATCTGTGTCAACCTCGTCTGGTGCATAACGCGCCAGATTGTTGAACTCTTCTATGTATTCAGCCACGCTGCGGTGGCGCTGCTTCAGGTTGTGGAACTCTTTCTTTTTCAGGCTCATTATTCCTGATGAGATATGAGCCGTGCGAAAGCCATCTTCAAAGATAGCCCAAGTCACCTCGTTTATAGGAGTGGTGATTTGGAAGTTATCCCACCATGTGGCGGCTGGACCTTCCAGCAGATGTGCTGCAAATCTGACCTTTTCAGCGTCCGTGCAGCCTATGGTCACTAAGTCCTTGTTTACAGAACGTAGCCAATCATTGGCCACCATGGGATCAGTTGTCCCCGAGAACTTAGCTAGCCTCAAACGCAGAAATCTGGTGAGCATATCAAAGCCCGGAGGGTTGTTGTTGTTGTTATTGTTGTTGTTATTGGGGTTGTTGTTGTTGTTATTCTGGTTTTGGATGAATGTTGTCATCATCTGCATAAGCTGTGTTTGAGCATTCATCATCTGTTGCATTTCTGGAGTGATGTTGTTGGGGTTGGGGTTGGGGTTTGCGCGACGGGGAGGCATCTGTGGTTTGTTCAAATAGAGATAAGAATGAGATACCCATAGATGTTTTATGCACATTACATCACAAGCAAACACATAACATGCAACACAAGACAAAAGTTCAACAACAAGATAACAAGTTCTCGAAATAAAACACACAAGTGACAAGCCATCCACATGTCGGATGGTCCAATAATAAGTTAATAATAAGTACGATAATGAAAGGTAAACGGGTAGTCAAGTCTACTCATCAGCATCAATCTCCTCCTCGACGAAGGTAAGACCTGCGTTCTCCATCGCGGTCTTGTTCTCCTCAATAGTAGTGGTCAAGGAATCGATCTTGTCCTTGAGAGCCCTCTTCTGGGAGCGAAGCCTCTCGATCACCATCTGCTGCTGCTCTAGCTCGAAATCCTTGGACTTCAGTTCTTTAGTCATGTCCCGGATCTTCTTGTTCCTATCCTGGACGCGTTTCTCCTGACTCTTGAACTTACGGTCTTGGGTCTCGAACTTCGCCTCCATTTCCTTGACTATCTCGTCCTGCTGTGCGAAAAGCTTGTCCTTCTCGCGAAGCTGCACCTGGAGCTCGACATTGCTGAGCATGACGTTGGTCCTGTCCGTGTCCACGTGCCTGATGAGAGACTCTAAGTCCTGGAGATAGAGGCGTATCGGCTCTGCTGCGTCCCTCGAGTCGTCCTTGAAGTCAATGGACTCTCCATCATCATCACGTCTTCCGAAGACGTGGAAGTGGGTGCCCCTAACCTGTCGGGAGTGACAGCCTAGCAGACGTCCTATCAGGTCCTGCATGACGACCTCCATGCCTCTCTCCCTGTCATCGTGCATAAGCTTGAAAACGATGGCCTCCGTAGTGCTGTCATGCAGGCGTCCGGCTGGTTCACCTTGAAGCCCCAGAGGTCCTTCCTCTCGAACTTGGTGAGTGGATGCACCATGATGGTGGGAAGAGGGAGATCGAGCAAAGTAGTAAGCTCAACGATACGAGGACCAAAACGGGTAACCTGGAACTCCTCAACAGTGCTGATGGTAATAGGCATCTATTTATAAGATAGCAAAGTTAGGACAACACAATTTAAGATAAAACAAGACAAACATTTCATACATATCCTTGGAACACAAAATCACACAAGTCATGCATACATGAATCCATTACATCAATCAAGTCCAAACTTATTTAAGGTATCATTTTGGAAAATAAGGTGATAGGTGGTGGTCCAACTAACGAAGTGCGTTCACAATCCTATCTCACTGGATCTGTTGGCTAACACAATGTTCCTAGAGGCAATCCACCTATCTTGTTCACATGATTCCATCACTAAGTCTATAATATATCCCCTTAAGGTTTGGTTGGTGGCTTCCAACTCTTGGGAAAGCTCCTTCTCTTTATCTAAGTCTTTTTGGAGGTTGAGCATTCTGCACTTGACTCTAGCACTAAGTTCTTTGATAGTCCTCCAAGCTGCTTCTCTTGCTGACTCAAAGAATGTGGTGTGCATCACAGTGTTGGTGTACATGCAGAATCCTCTTTCTTTGTGGTTGTCTTCCTTGTTTTTGTACAAGTGAAGTTGCACCCACCAGTACTCCACTCCTTCATCCATCACTGGAAAGCCTTTGTACACAACTGCACCATGTGCTTCCATTGCCACCATGAGGTCCTTGAGGATTTTGGGAAACTCAGTTTCACACTCCAAGGTCATGGTCATGAGTGGTCCTTTCTTCACGGCTTCGTTGATGGAGTTCATCTACAAATAGAAATGAGAAGATTAGAAAAGATTACGAGAAGAATAGACAAGTGTAGAAGTAGTTGAAAAATTTTCCTTAGTGGTTTCCAATCCTAGGGTCATAATCCTACAGGCAACACAGTGCTCTGATACCATCTGTAAGATCCCTCCTTTTTTTAAAGGAAAAGGATCCCTGTGATTGCAATGCTAGTCCCAGGATCATTGCTAGCATCCACAGTTCAAGATGAAGTACACAGATACAAAGGTCATTTATTACATCCATTCCAGAGATAAAATATAGTCTTTTACAACTCAAGACCACAGGCCTAATACAAGAGTTTTGGAATAAGAAGATAAACATAAGTCTTCATCTTCATGTGCCACAGGCAAGCATGTTGAGTGTAGACTCATGACTCCTAATCATCATCGGAGCAACCTGCAACATCACAAGTTACAGCCACAGTGGGTCAATACTTTGGAATAGTATTGGCAAGTGATACCTTAGTAATTTTAAGTGGACTATATTACTATATGCATTTTGGCTAAGTGTAGCTTGGCTTGCTTTGCTTGAAAATAGGTTTTTCCTATTAGTTGAAATCACTAAGTTTTTCTTTGTCAAAAACTTTCCCAAGAAACCACCAATAGACATTGGGGTCCTTCACCCTTGTTCACCCACAAGTTTTACTTAGCAGTTGGAGTGATGAGATTCTTGTAGCTTCCATGTCTTGATGCTCAAGTTGTCCATTGCCATGGACTTGGCTAAGTACTTAGATTTTCCATCTGCAGAGGTTGTGCACTTTCCCCACCAGACTTGGTTTCCCAAGACAGGACCTTTCAGAAGCCTTCCCTTAGCCAAATGGACGTGTTCCAACCTATCATCTCACTACCACCAACTGTCCAAATGACTAAGTTCTAGCAACCTATATGATCAAGGCAGAGCCCATATTGCCAAGTGGTTGCACTATAAGCTTTCTCAACACTTGGCGTCCAAATCCCTTAGTGCCTGGGTGGCATACCACAAGTGAGATACACAAGCCATATCCATGGCCTTGTGTAACCACTCAACCAAAAACCACCATTCAAGTCCCATTCCACCCAGGAAGTTCATTGACTTAGTTGTTTTATTAAGAAAAGCATAAGTCCAAAAGAGTTAGAATTATTTTCATCATAGCATGTACATACTTTACCAACCCTTGTTTTCTACTAGCTAGGCTAAGCATGGCATAGTAACTTAACTTAGGAAATTCCCTAGCAATTCTACAATTCTACAACTACATAGGATTTCCCAACATATCATTTCGCAAAAGTAGCATGCAAGACTTGGCAAAATAATTCTAATGCTTATTCAAAATAAAGGGGTGGAAATATCATGAAGTATCACTTGCCTTGGTAATGGGGAGAGTAGCACTCTTCACAATCACAGTCACTAGCAAAATCTACACAAGAATTTGTAGCACACAATTTCATACAATTCATATACAAACAAAAATATGAATGCATGCATGCAAGAAAATGCTAAGTGATGATTTTTTGAAATCTCTACCAAGTAAGTGCATGAAACAGAAACATAACCAAGTCAAAAAGTTTGCTAACTAAACTTATTTAGCCCTAAAACAATTTGCTAAACAAAATTTATACTCAAAATGAACCTAGAAATGTTTCTGCATACAAAGTCATTTTAACAGAAACTTTTTGTTAAACACATTGCAGATTCAGAAAGGGCTTGACTCACTGATTCCAACGGTATAAAATTTGCAAAAATCTAACGTGGGAATCAAAAGTTATAGCCCTTTGAAATTTGGATCTAAATCTGATTTGAAATTCTGTTTTAATTCAAACCCTAGCCACGCGTCCTATTTCTATTGGCCGATACCGATTCGCTCCGGATCATGCTCGTGAGTCATAGGATCTGTTTAAAACACACGGCCTAGATCTACCGAAAACGTTTCGTTAAGTGATCTAAATATACGCGTTGGATCTAGATCTGACGGTCCTGGATCAAACGACCCAAACGTAGCGGCGCTTAGCGGCCGGATCGCGGCCGCTGGCTTAGCGGGCCGAGCTCTAGGTCGCCCGGGGAAGAAAGGAGGCGCTTACCAGAATCGCAGGATGCTGCCGATGCTCAAGGTGGCGATGGTTCGTCGAGGGGCGCGCGGACACGGCGAGGATTTCTCGTCGGAGTTGTGACAGACGCCGGGCACGGTCAGTCATCGACGTTGGCGAGGTTCCTCATCGCGCTAAGCCACAATAGGGGTACTGTTAGATGCGAACAACGATGTAGAATCTAGGTGTACCAGTCAGAGGGCAAGGGGCGGTGGCTACTTACGGAGGGAGGTCGCCGGAGTTTGTGCAGAGAACGGTGGCGGCCAGTTGTCGACGTTGCTGGAGCTATGGATCATGCAAGGGCAAATTAGGAGTGTCAGTAGGTGCACAAAGACTCGCTGAACCTGATAGCATGAACTAGAGACAGAGGGGAACACGAGGCTCACCGGAATTCGTCGGCGCAGTCGTCGGAACAGCGGCGGCATCGTGCAAGTTGCGGGCAGCCTGGTGGCGTGAAGGCGAAATTGTTTGGGGGGAAATGGTCGCGAGGATGTGGGGATCTTATAGCTAGAGGCTCGACAAGAAACGCTTGCTGCATCAATGCCAACTAAGCTCGCGAAATCAGTGCAGCAACGGCAGCCGGAGAAGGGTCGCGGAATCGGGGAAGACGGTTGACATGGAGAGGGCCCGCGTCGGTAAACGCATGAAGGAGGTGGGTGGGGTCAGTGGCTGAATGGGTGTTCTCGCGCGTGCGGAAGGAAAAGAAATAGTCCGGGTGGGCTAGTTGGGCCTGTTCAGAAGCTGGGCTAGATTCCTGGCGCCTGGCCCTTTTCTTTTGTTTACTCCTTTTCTTTTTCTATTTCGATTTTCAGGAATGGTTTTGAAATGAATTCAAACTCTTTTTGAATTCAAATCTTTCTGGGGTTTTTGCAGGGTACAGTAGTCTTCAATATAGGCATAAAAGCAAGTGGTTGCTTTGCAAAGGCTTGGTCAAGCTTGGAGATAAAAAATAACAGAGACTAGGCACTTGGTTTGCAAAATTTGAAAAATGGTTTTTGAATCCATTTCCAATTTGAAAGACTTGGTTTAAAATCTTCACTCAAACCTATCCTCATAGAAGGCAACAAACTTGGTTCAATAACAATCAAACTTTCAAATGGGGATAGCCATTTGATTTAAATCTGCTCACATAAAATCATAGCACTATGTGCTTCTGCTTTTCTGGAATGAGTTTGAAATTGATATCAAATCTACATGCATACATGAATGATATGCAAACTTTGAAATCATGATTTTAGGGATGTTACAATAATTTCCTATGCATGGTGTGTTACACCATTTCAAGTAAAATCTTTTTTTATCTACCTTCTAATTAAAAAGTCACTTTGTTATGTGAAAATTATTGATTAAAGCTCTCACAAACTTGATGGCACACTTTATTTTCTTGCCCATAATAAAATTGAACCATTGTGTCATCTATGTTGTATATGCTTGCACTTATAAGTTGGGAATTAGCAGAACCATGTTGTCATGGGGAATGCTTTCAACACCTGTAAATATCTACCCAGTTGATATCATGCTCTTTTGTTTATGGATGTTGGCAGTATGAAATAAAAGGGGAGCTTGTAAGTCCATGGAGTTATCTATATGTGTTAGAGAAACACCTGGGCCGCTAGCCTAAGCCATGCCTAATCATGGTGGAAATTTGCAGCATCACCATAGTGGGAAATCTATGAAGCATTCTTCTTATAAAAAATAGAGATAGAAAAAAGAGAAGAGAAAAAAAAGAGGAAAGAAGAGAAAAAAGCACCATTTTCCCATGGTAAATAAGAAGATTGCTGAGATGCGCATTATCTGTTGCCTTGTCATTTTGATATGGGATTGCTCCTGTATCATGGGGCAAGGGGTACCCCGTTGGTGGTTCTCTATGATACACATATATTTACAGTGACAAGAACTTACCGATAACTAAAGTTAAGTAGCATGAGGAATGACCCTCGTACTCAAGGGACATGAGATTGCCAACTAATACTTCGTCAAGCATATACTCCATATTTGTTCACTTTAACCTTAATCACCTCAAGATGCTTATGATAGGGGCAATGAGAGCTCAAAGCTAGTAAGTACCATAATCTTAGTTTTATGTGCATTGTCCCAAAACTTATTGATTGATTCATAATGTTGATATTGCTTGTTATTGAACTAATTGTATCTAGTCAAACTTATGAACTTTGAAGGTGTCCTATGCATTTATGTTTTGCTATATCATGAGGGACAAGCTGAATACCATTCTTATTATGTTTTCTATATGTGAAACAGACAAACGTCTTTCAATGCATTGTTATTCATGATCTTTTGTTTGTGTTACCTTTCATGTTACAACATAGTTGCTATGTATTATTGTTAGAACTTCATCTTTCATGCTCATGTTTAGAGTACTTTGATCCCAGCTATCAATGCTTTACAAATGGTTTGATCAAGATTGTGATGGTGCATGTCACCTAAAAAATTCTTCTTTTTTATCACTTACCTACTCGAGGACGAGCAAGAGTTAAGCTTGGGGATGCTTGATACATCATAAATGTATCTATAATTTTTTATGCTCCATGCTTGTTTTGTATCAACTTTCTTATGTTTTGTCTAAACTTTGAGGTATTTTCATACACTTTCCGAAACTAACCTATTGACAAGATGCCGTAGTGCGAGTTGCCTGTTTTCTGCTATTTTTGGTTTCAGAAAAGTTAGTAAATAAATATTCTTGGAATTGGATGGGACAAAAGCCAAAGTC
Organism: Avena insularis; assembly: GCA_023614405.1. NCBI lineage: Eukaryota > Viridiplantae > Streptophyta > Magnoliopsida > Poales > Poaceae > Avena > Avena insularis. The sequence goes on from CM042691.1 coordinate 3,723,345, forward strand.
AATATTTTACCGGAGAAAACACGGAGCCCGAAGGAGAGACGAAGGGGGGCACGAGGTGCCCACACCCTATGGTGGCGTGGGTACCCCCTGGTGGAGCCACCAGGTGGTGTGGGCCCCTTGGGCGCCCACCGACCTTGCCCTTTCGCCTATAAAATGTCCCCGATGCAGAAACTCTAAAACAATCGGCATACATCCACGAAAAGTTCTGCAGCACCACCGCCACAGAAAAGGAGATTCGGGGGACAGAAGTCTCTGTTCCGGCACCCTGCCGGGAAGGGGAATTCCCCCGGAGCCATCTCCATCGATCTCCACCACCATCTCCATCGCCATTGCTGATTCCCATGATGAGGAGGGAGTAGTTCTCCCTCGAGGCTAAGGGCTCTACCGGTAGCTATGTGTTCATCTCTCTCTATGTGTGATCTTATTGTGATCATGAGCTTTGTAATCAAGTAGATCTACTCTGCTACTCAAGTGCTTAAATCAATCTCTGCTTATCCCCATGTGTGTGAAGTTGACAGTGTGCACACTGTGTGGCACTTAGGCTAAAGGTTTGTAACATCCCTAAAATCATGATTTCAAAGATTGCATATCATTCATGCATGCATATAGAATTGAGATCAATTTCAAACTCATTTCAAGAAAACAGGAGCACATAGTGTTATCATTTTATGTGAGCAAACTTAAATCAAATGCCCATCCCCATTTGAGAGTTTGAATGTTTTAAACCTAGATTGTTTGTCTCCCTTGTTGATTGGTTTGAGTGTGGAGTTAGAACAAAATTTTAAAAAATAGAAATGGTTTCAAAAACCATTTTCAAACATTTTCAAACCAAGTGCAATGTCCCTGTTATTTTGTTTTTCCAAAAATAACCAAGCCAACTCAAAGTGACCACATGGTTTTATGCCAAGTTTTGTGATTGTTGCACACTGCAAAAATCCCAAAAAGATTTGAATTCAAATAGAGTTTGAATTCATTTGAAAACCAATCCAGAAAATCAAAACAGAAAAAAAAGGAATAAAGAAATGGAAAAGGGCCGGCGCCAGGAATTGAGCCCAGTAGCAGACTCAGCTCATTTAGCCCACCCGGCTCCTCTCCCTCTCTCTCGCACGCGCAGACGCACCCACATGGTCACTGACGCTCGGACCCCACTCCCTCTCTGCTTATTTCGCTGACAAGCGGGCCCCGTCCACGTCGTCATCGTCTTCCCCAAAATTTCCGCGCACGAACTCCGCCGCTGGCCATTGCTGCGTTGATTTCGTGGTGTAATTCGCATTGAACCACTGAGCGTTTCTTGTCGAGCCTCCGCCTACTTAAGCACCTCCCCACTCCGCTCCATTCCCCTCACTCAATTTCATCTTCACGCCCCCATGCTGCTCGCAACTCGCTCAACGCCGCCGCTGTTCCGACGACCGCGTCGACGAATTCCGGTGAGCAGCGTGTCCCCCTCTGTCCCTGACTCATGCTATCAAGCTCAGTAACTCCTTGCGCCTCTACTGACACACCCCGTTTGTTCTCGCATGGTCTGTAGCTTCGGCAACGACTTCGACCGAGCGCCGCCGCTCTCTGCACGAACTCCGGCGACCTCTCCCCGTAAGTACCAGCCGCCCCTTGCCCTCTGTCTGATACGCCTAGGATCCCCATCGTCTTGCGCATCTAACGGTGCCCTCCTTTTGACTTAGCGCGACACAGAACCTCGCCAACGTCGACAGCAGCCGTATCCGACACATCCACGAGCTCCGGCAAGGAATCCGCGACGACTCCGAGCGCCCCTTGCCAAGCCACCTCCACGTTGAGCTTCGCCTCGACCCCGCGGTTCTGGTAAGCACACTCTTCCCTCCCCAGACGGCCTAGAACGCCAGCGTTGCCGCTGACAGACGCGCCGCCGCCAGTCGCCGCCGCTAGCGCCGCTAGTCTATGGTCACGCGCTTAGCAGCCGTAGGATCTGGATCCAGCGCTCTAGATTAGATCTGCATCGAAGGGGTAAGTGACAATCTGAACCGTGCGCGTAAGTTAGATCTGACGGTCCACGCTAGTCGATCCACGCGAAGTGGTACCGACGAATCAGAGCGCGACGCGTGGCTAGGGTTTGTTTAAAAACAGAATTTGAAAACAGATTTGAATCCAAATTTGATTTAGCTATAACTTTTGATCCACACGTTAGAATTTGACAAATTTTATACCGTTGGAATCAGGAGGACAAGCCCTTTCTGTTTATGCAATGTGTTTAGTGTTTAGATTCTGTTAAAATGGTTTCTTTTGCAGAAACTTGTTTAGGACTATTTTGGGTATAGGAATTGTTTAGGAAATTGTCTTAGTGTAAAATAAACTTGGTTTAGCAAGTTTTTAACTTGGTTATGTTTCAGTACTATGCACTTGCTTGGTTGGGTTTTAAAAATCATCACTTAGCATTTTGCATGCATGCATATATTTATGTTTGTATATGAATTGTGTGTAATTTTGTGCTACCATTCTTTGTGTAGACTTTGGTGCTAGTGATTGTGATTGTGAAGAGTGCTACTCTCACAACTACCAAGGCAAGTGGTACATGAATATTACTATCCCTATATTTTCATACAAGCATTAGAAATATTTTTGCTAAGTCTTGCATGATACTATTTTGCCAAATGCCATGTTGGGAAATCCTAAGTAGTTGTAGAATTGCTAGGAAATTTTCTAAGTTAAGTACTATCTATGCCATGCTTAGCCTAGCTAGTAGCAAACAAGGGTTGGTGAAATATACATGCTATGGTGAAAATATTTCTAAGTCTTTGGACTTATGTTTTCTTAATAAAACAACTAAGTCAATGAATAACCTGGGTGGAAAGGGACTTGATTGGTGGTTTTTGGTTGAGTGGTTACACAAGGCCCATGGTTATGGTTTACCTTGTGTATCTCACTTGTGGAAAGCCACCCAGGAACAAAGGGATTTTAGAGGCCAAGTGTTGAGAAGCTTATAGTGCAGCCACTTGGCAATATGGGCTCTGCCTGGATCACATAGGTTGATAGAACTTAGTCATTTGGACAGTTGGTGGTAGTGGGATGATAGGTTGGAACGCGTCCATTTGGCTAAGGGAAGGCTTCTGAAAGGTCCTGTCTTGGGAAACCAAGTCTGGTGGGGAAAGTGCACAACCTCTGCAGATGGAAAAATCTAAGTACTTAGCCAAGTCCATGGGAATGGACAACTTGAGCCTCAAGACATGGAAGCTATCAAGAATCTCATCACTCCAACTTCTAAGTAAAAACTTGTGGGTGAACAAGGGTGAAGGACCTCAATGTCTATTGATGGTTTCTTGGGAAAAGTTTTGACAAAGAAAAACTTAGTGATTTCAACTAATAGGAAAAACCTATTTTTGAGCAAAGCAAGCCAAGCTACACTTAGCCAAAATGCATATAGTAATGTAGTCCACCTAAATTTTACTAAGGTATCACTTGCCAATACTATTCCAAAGTATTGACCCACTGTGGCTGTAACTTATGATGTTGCAGGTTACTCTGATAAGGATTAGGTGTCATGAGTCTACACTCAACATGTTTGCCTGTGGCACATGAAGATGAAGACTTATATTTATTTACTCATTCAAACTCTTGTATTAGGCATGTGGCCTTGAGTTGTAAAGACTATGTTTATCTCTAGAATGGATGTAATAAATGACCTTTGTATCTGTGTACTTCATCTTAAACTGTGGATGCTAGCAATGATCCAGGGACTAGCATTGCAATCACAGGGATCCTTTTCCTTTACAAAGGAGGGATCTTACAAGGTTACATAAATACTTATCATGAGTTATATTTTGAGTTGGATGTTATATGAAATTGTGGTGTTTGTTGGAACCATCTAGCGCTCAAGGTGATAGTGTGAGATTATCTAGATGGGGAATGCGAACTTTAAGGAGTGCTTTTGTAGCCCTACTGTGGATTACAGTTGTGCAACCGGAGAGTAGTTCAAAGTAGAATAATGAAGAGAAGATATTTATATGAGAGTGTCCACTAGTGAAAGTATGATCCCTAGGCCTTGTTTCTAAGCATTGAAACACCGTTTACAACTAGTCCTGCTACATGTTTGCTTGCTTCCATCTTTATTTCAGATTGCCTTCAGTCTCTTCCTCCCCGTCAAGCTCTTTTCTAGCATCGTTGTCTTATAATTATCCATACTACTTGTATTTTACTATCTCCTCGCCAAACTAGTGCACCTATACACCTAACAAGTGTATTGGGTGTGTTGGGGACACAAGAGACTTCTTGTATCTTGATTGCAGGTTTGCTTGAGAGGGATACCTTTGACCACTTCCTCCCTGAGTTCGATAAACCATGGGTGATCCACTTAAGGGAAACTTGTTGTTGTTCTACAAACCTCTACACTTGGAGGCCCAACAACTGTCTATGTTATTTGTGATCTTGCATGCTCTCCATTGCTAGTAGATTCTTTGGCCAAGTAGATGCTTGTAACTCCAAGAGGGAGTATTTATGCTCGATAGTAGGTTCATGCCTCTAGTAATCTGGGGAAGTGACAGAAATCTCTAACGTTGTAGATGTGTTGTTGCTACTAGGGAGAAAACAACAATCCTTTGTCCAAGGGCAATTGTATTGTTTACTTTACACACTTTTCTTAATGCAATTATCTGTTGCTTGCAACTTAATACTGGAAGGGGTTCGGATGATAACCTGAAGGTGGATTATTAGTCATAGATGCAATTGGATTACGGTCTATGTATCATGTTGTAATGCCCAAACAAATCTCGTAGAGATCAAGATGTCTAGTATATGCATTGATATGCATTCTCAATCTGTCAATTGCCCCGCTGTAATTTGTTCACCCAGCATGTTATTTATCTTATGGAGATTACCTCTAGTGAACTATGGACCCCGGTCTATTCCTTCCCATTGATATACCATCTACTCTTTACCATTTACTGTTCACTTTCTGCAATTACCACAAGCAATTACTATCTTCCACACTATACGTTTTATCCTTTGTTTTCAGCAAACCGGTGATATTGACAACCTCACTGTAAGTTGGGGCAAAGTATTGTGGTTATGTTGTGTAGGCTCCAAGTTGCTAGCAACACCTTGGGAGATGTTTCCTTTCTCCTACTGGTTCGATAACCTTGGTTTCATAACTAAGGGAAACTTTCTACTGTGCTCATCATACCTTCCTCTTGGGGTTCCCAACGAGATCTACGTCATTTGAGCCATCAGCACGCCATCCTCTCGGTCTCGCACGTCTCCTTCCATCTTCTCGATCGGTCTGTCATCTCGATAAGTTGTCCATGTAAGGATGTATTCATGTGTATAGATGATATGCGCATATGTATGGAGAGGATTGATGCTCATGTGTATGGAGAGGATGATGTGTTCATGTGTATGGATAGGTCTCTCTCTCTGTCGTGTTTGTGTGTGAATGATTTGCCATTATTTTGCCAAAATGTTGATTCATTTCCATTTTGCCAAGACTTTGGCATTTCGCAAAGGTCCTAATTTTAGGATAGGTCATGCCGAAATTTTCTATCGACCATTGCATGCATGCATTGATTATGTGGTTCTAATAAACTTCTAATTTTACCGTGTACACCACACATGCAACCATGATCCGCATAATGAGCGAAGGCATTGTGGCTAGATTTTTGAAATACGTGACAGCCAACATGATACGAAATAACATGATGGAGATAAGATGTCCTTGTAGAAGATGCAAACTCAACTGGTTGATCGACCCAGATTCCGGGCATCTGCAGGCGCACCTGCTTCTCCATGGTTTCATGGATGGATACACTCGGTGGATAAGCGATGATGAAGACGATGGGGACGTAAATGGGGCTGTGGGAAATGTGGAAGGCAGGCAACATGATGATGATCATGGTGAGGACGGGTGATATGAAGAAGAGTCTCCTAGATATGGTGAAGGTGCGGAAGCAAACCGGGATGATGATGATCTAGATGTCGGAGGAGCAGACGATGGAACAACGTCAGGCTGGGTGCGGGACCCTTATGTTTAAGAACTGCTACTCAAGAAGACGATGGAACAACGTCGGGCTGGGCTGCCGCTAGAGAGAAAGCCAAGCTTGCGCAACTTGAGAAAGACACGGTTACTCCATTTGTATGAAGGATGCAAGCCCGATGATACCCGGTTGAATGTAACGCTCAAGGCTATGGAGATGAAGTCAAAACACAAATGGACCGACACAAGCTTGGACGATATGATGGCATTCTGGCACGATCGTCTCCCGGAGGGGAACACGTGTCCAACTAGTATCGAGGACTCCAAGAAAATCGGTTATCCTCTCGATCTACCGCATGTTAGATACCACGTCTGCATCAACTATTGCATCATTTATCGGGGCAAGGACGCGGGGAAAACCACATGCCTGGTGTGCGGCGTGAGTCGATACAAGAAAGGAAGAAAGATCCTCGAAAAGTGGTATGGTACTTTCCTATCACTCCTCGTTTGCAGCGCTGTTTCGCGGACCCTAAGGAAGCAAAGCTCATGCGCTGGCATGCGGAAAGGAAGAAGCCAGGAGATGATGATGACCCTGAAAAGGATGAGCTGCTGATGCACCCTTCAGATGCTATCAAGTGGAAAGCATTGGACCTCGAATTCCTAGAAATCGGTGGAGATTCGAGGAACATCAGGCTTGATGTGAGCACTGATGGACTCAATCCGTTCGGTAGCCAGAGCAGCAAGCACAACACTTGGCCCGTGTTTGTATGGATGTACAACCTCCCTACATGGTTGTGCATGAAGAAGAGTACATAGAAATGAGTATGCTAATTCAAGGGCCAAAATAATCTGGTACTGACATCAATCTGTATCTCGGACTGTTGAAAGAGGAGCTAACGACATTATAGGAATCTGAAGCCAATACGTACACTGCTGTCGCACAAGATTATTTCACTATGAGAGCCGCATTGGTTACTACGGTGCAAGACTATTCAGGTTGTGGATATATCTCGGGGCAGGTTATCCAAGGATTCTCCGCATGCGTTAGGTGCATGGATAACACAAGCTATCTCCAACTAGAGAAAGATCCAGGGTCTTCGAAAAACGTGTTCATGGCGCATCGAAGGTGGCTCGGCAAGAATGATCCATGGAGAAAACATGGAGATCTATTCGATTGGAAATCTGAGACCCGAGGAATCCCACAGCGAAGCAGCAACAAAGAAATGGAAGAATTGTTGAAAAACTGGAAATATTGTCCTAATCCTGAAAAGAAGCAAAAGAGGCAGCAAGACAAGCCGCTGCTGAAGGTATGGAAAACAAGGTCTGTTTTCTGGAGTTGCCATACTGAAAGTTTCTCCGCACGCCTCATAGCCTTGACATCATATGTTTGACACAAAAAAGAAAAAAAAATATACAAACGTTCCAGTATACAAAGTATACAAAAAAAGACAAGTAACATAGGAAAACACATTTTTATTAATTCGTCGGAGAATTATGAAGTACAATTTCCCACAATTACAAATATTGTGCCTTGATAAACATCTGACTTGGATCAACGATTGTGAAGTTCCAAATTCCCGGACCCTCGTGAGACACCCGGTTAATTACATCCATGAGATCAAGCCCGCGAAATACCTCTGATTAAGCTGCACTTGATGATCACCGTTGTTTAGATAATCTTGAGAATAAGGAGATTAGCTTTGTTCCACCGAAGCACAATCATATATGCTATCTTGATATGCGTAATAATGAGAGTTTATTTAAAAAGAAGGGTGGCTTTTGCCTCATCGGTGCCCAACCATATGGCCCTCACTTTATCAAAATAGTGTTGTTTTTGCCTCGTTGGTGCCCAGCAACGATATGACTATCTCATCAAAATTACAACGTGTTGATGGCATAACGATCGAGCTTCATCGTCACTTGGCCATAGTGTAGTCTAGCCTCGTCGGCACTAGACATAAGACGATGTATGGGAATTGACCTTCATCTCATAGAGATTAGATCATGAATCCGAGATTGGCAATTGATGAAGTGTTGCCTTACTCTTTTTATCAACTGAACTCCTTCATAAGAGTCGAGGTTGAGCACCGCTGATATAGATGAAACGATCAGACGATGACTTTGACATAACCCATATGAACGACCTCGATGAGACGGTCACTGCTATGATTGTGGCATAATTATTTTATATGCTTTGCATGAACGACTTCGATGAGGCGGTCGTTCCCATGGGTTGTGATAATCTTCATGGCTGACTCTGACAAAGCGGTTGTACCATGATTTTGGCCACATGGTCGCCGAGCTTGATAAAACAATCGGACCATAGTTGTAAAGATTAAAGGCTACATCTAGTATCCCACACGGATGATCTAGAACACCCATGTTAAGACAAAACCAATGATACAAACAGATCTTATATCATCTCACCTTGCAAATATGACTTCATGGACGGCGGGAGTAGTACCGGTGTTGGAATTATAAGAACTTTATGGTCTAAACGGTGTCCTCACGTGGCCGGAGCAGGGCTTCGCAACTGCATCCTCCATGCTACACGTGTGAATTTTCCTAAAACAGCGCGTCGGCCAGCTCTTTCTGCGTCCGTCGTGTTTGTTTTGCGAAGAAGACCATCGGCCACCGCAGCCTAGAGGCCGTGTGGCCGTGCGTCCGTGTCCCCTCCTCCTCGGGTGAGGGCTATGACGCTCTTTATATAGAGGTTGTGAAGACTTGCAACTCCCGTTGATCAGCTGGATGCGCTAGGCCCTTTAAATCTGGCTTATCTGATTATCTCTATCCGGTCATACCTATGTTAAAGTCAGCCATGAGGTCAACCGTATGCTTGATGGAGCTCGGCAGGTCGTCTAGATTAAGAAAAGTGCTGAGCGTCCCCGGGGGATCAAACCCCCCGATCCCCGGGTTCAGAACGTGACACGTATCCAGTCAGCTTTCTTCAATCCCGATTTTGCTTCCATAAAACACAATGCAGCAAAAAAAACATTTCGTTTGTATTATTTGGAACAAAAATCGGTTTCCACATAAATCCCGTTTTTACTTTCATAAAGTACAATAAAGCAAAAAAAAACGTTTCGTTTGTATTGTTTGAAGCAAAATCTGGTTCCCACATAAAACCCGTTTTTGCTTCCATAAAGCACAAATGAAGCAAAAAAATGTTTCGTTTGCATTGTTTGCAGCAAAAAAGGTTCCCACATAAAAATCCACTTTTGCTTCAGAACGTAACGGTGATTGAAGCAAAAGTTATGAGATATTTTAGCAAAAATTATAGTCTATTGTAGCAAAACGAACCTCGCCGGAGACTCTCGTCGAAGACGTTGTAGCAAAAACTTTGAACTATTTGTAGCAAAACCACAGAATGATTGTAGCAAAAAATGTGTTATTGTAGCAAAAACTAGCTTCGTCGGAGACACCGCCGTAGACCTAGTTGCAGAATTTATGGACTATTGTAGCAAAATAACATAAGGTATGTAGCAAAAATATTATACAAAAAAATGCCACCTCGCAGCACCGCCTTCGTTGGAGCTCCGCCTTCTTCATATTGCAACACCACGGACAACTATTGGTAGCACCACCGGTTGCCGATTGCAGCAACACCGCCCAGGATTGGCAGCAATTGCCGCTCGCCGGAGCTCCGCCCTCATCCGCTTGAGGCACCACCGACAACTTCTGGTAGCACCATCGATTGCCGCTTGTAGCACCATCGCAGCACCCGACTGCCGCTCGAGATCATGGTTTGCAGCTACGCCGCATCGTGGGATTAGGGATGGGCCGAGGATTCTCATGGCTCTCACGGGAGGTAGGAGAAATAGGGGATTGGGGATGGGGAATGGAACGGGGGCAGAGTACCAGACGACGGGTGTGGCGGTGGCACATCAGGGGTCGACGGGTTCACCGGTGAGGAGCTCGCCGACGTCCATGGACAGGCGAGCACATGGGAAAGCATCTGGTAGGTGTGGCAGGGAGCTCCGTCCGGCGGCAGGAGGAGGAGCTCCGTCCGGAGGCGGGTGGAGGCACTCCGGCTGCACCAGGTGAAGGCGCTCTAACGACGGAAGGGAGGGAGCAGTGCAGGCAGCGGCGGGGATTTTTGTTTTGGCCGTGAAGAGTCGTTTAGAGAAGAAACCAAACGATGAGGATAAACATCGTGGAGTTGGTCCACCGGGGCCAGCACAGGGACATACGTCGCGTCCAGAGACCGGAGGAAGCGAGCCTCCGGCTGATCGTGAGCATTTTCCCTAGACTAGATGACCCGGTGCGCCACCGGCGCCAAGGCCGAAAACAAGACAATATTGTAGCTATAAGTTTTCTCCCATTGTTATTTATAATTAATATTTATTGATTTTTAGAAACCACGACACACCAACACATAGACTGTGAGCATGGTGGGTACACCCGTTAGCCGAGAATTGCAGGTCGACCTATTAGCAATCCAAAGGTACTTTGGAAGATGTTGTGTCTGCAGATCAAATATCCCATGTAGCATGTAGATCCACCTTATGCGAAAGAGTATTTTTTTTATGGGAAAAAAAAAATAGGAGTACTTGCATAACACGTAGACTCTATATTCTAATTAATCTAGAGAAGGGTATTTGAAAAGATATACCAAAATGTACCAATAAATTAGAGTGCAAGCCTATTCTAAGTCCATCGTTTTAGCAATCAAAACACTTTGTATATATTCCAGCCCACAATCCTTCTAAACCACTACCTCTTCCAAAATATAAAGCTTTCTCTTAAGACCTTCATGCAAGAGATATGTATCGTAGACTTTAAACACATGTATTCAAGATCAACTGAAGCTGGATAATCTTAGAATCAGTGCAAATAGTCACAAGAGACAACATGTATTTATTTTATGAAGCATTATATAAATCAATAATCCACAAATGAACATACGTAGTAAATGCTTATTCCTCGGCCATATTTTGTAACTTAAGTATCCATGTTTCATTTGTGTCATGTCCTAAGGCCGATGCACTGGACTCACCTTTGAATTAGCACCAAATTATGGATTTGATCAACAAAAAATGTTTAAGGGTAATAACAGACACATGTAGTACTCGATGTTATGCATGACCTTGTTTACCCGACCAAGCACTGAATTCAAAGATGAAACTAACTATCAGCGGGCTAGAAAACGTTTGAACACATGTTCATTTTACATCCCGGCGACGTCGAAGGTATGCAGCTCCGTCTCAGCTCTCCAGGCGACGTTGGCTTCTTGCCGGCAAGCTCCGTCTCAGCTCTCCTGAGACGTCGCTTCTCAGCAGCAACTCCATCTCAGCTCTCCGGCGACGTTGCCTTCTCGCCGGCACCTCTATCTCAGCTCTCTAGCGACATCGCCTTCTCACAGCTCAGGTCGCGCTCCGCCTTCCCGTAGCTGAGGGCGAGCTCCACCTCTTTCTCAGGCTACGCTCAAGAAAGGTAAATGTAAAATACCTTTCTTGAGAATTAGTTCCCAGGCAGCCCTACCTGTCATACATGCCACAGCTAAATATACCAGAAATAATATACAAAATAAGCAGCACAGCTAGCCCGAATTTTGAACCCAACGTGGGAGGTGTGTGTGCAGTACATGGACAGATTGGAAACAACCCCTTATGGCCTTATCTAGATAAATTCATACTAGATTTAGGGGTGCGTCTTGGCGCACGATCCCCCAACTTGCGTAGTAATAAACGTTTATAAACAGCTTAGAGTAATATTGGTCAACAAATAAAAATAATTATTGAAGGGAAAAATACATCCACAAAAATGCAATGCATATATGTATCAAACATAGGAAAATATATTACAACCTGTACATATAGACGGATCTGAGAGATGATTTAAGTAAGAAAATAGCATATTGGTGAGAAAATAAATCACATGATTGCCTTTACTTTTCTCCTCATTTGTGATTTGTACATCAGACTGCAATGTATAAACATTTGTACGGATTAGGTTTGTTTCCAAACTTTATCTAATAAACATCACATCCCCAAACTTTAAGAAATGACAGCTTAGGTTTGTTTCCAAACCACAATTCATACTGTGTCTTTTTAACGGATTTAGATGGTGCCTGATTTAAAGTGAATGCAGCGGTTTCTAGTGCATAACCCCAAAATGATAACGGCAAGTCCGTCAGAGACATCATAGATCGAACCATATCTAATAAAGTACGATTACGACGTTCCGACACACCATTTCGTTGTGGTGTTCCGGCAGGTGTGAGTTGTGAAACAATTCCACACTCTTTCATGTGAGTGCTAAACTTGTAACTTAGATACTCACCTCCACGGTCGAACCGTAGAAATTTGATCTTTCTATTACGATGATTTTTCACTTCATTCTGAAATTCCTTGAACTTCTCAAAGGTTTCAGACTTGTGTTTCATCAAGTAGATATAACCGTATCTACTCAAATCATCCGTGAAAGTAACAAAATAACGATATCCACCTCGCGCCGACACACTCATTGGACCACATACATCAGAATGTATGATTTCCAATAAATCTGTCGCCCGTTCCATTGAATCGAAAAACGGCGTTCTAGTCATATTGCCCATAAGGCATGGCTCACATGTATCAAATGATTCAAAATCAAGTGATTCCAAAAGTCCATCTGAATGGAGCTTCTTCATGCGTTTAACGCCAATATGACCTAGACGGCAGTGCCACATATATGCAGATATATCATCATTAAGTTTAATCCTTTTAGCATCAACATTATGAATATGTGTAACATTATCATCGAGATCTAATAGAAATAAACCATTCATCATCGGTGCATAACCATAAAATATTTCATTCATATAAATAGAACAACCATTGTTCTCGGATTTAAATGAATAACCACTTCGCATCAAACACGATCCAGATACAATGTTCATGCCCAGTGCAGGCACCAGATAACAATTATTCAAGTTTATAACTAATCCCGACGGCATATGGAGAGGCAACGTTCCGACGTCGATCACATCAACGCTTGATCCATTGCCGACACGCATCTTGACCTCACCCCTTGCTAGCGGTCGCTTGTTACACAGCCCCTGATTCGAGTTACAAATATTAGCAACTGAACCGGTATCAAATACCCAGGTGCTACTGCGAGCACTAGTCAAGTACACATCAATAACATGTATATCATATATACCTTTCTTTGCCTTGCCGCCCTTATTGTCTAGCAAATACTTGGGGCAGTTGCGCTTCCAGTGGCCAGTCCCCTTACAATAGTAGCACTCGGTATCAGACTTAGGTCCAACTCGGGGTTTTTTTTCAGGCACGGCAACCGGCTTGCCGCCCTTACTTCCCTTCCGTTTTCCCTTCTTGTCTTTCTTGAAACCAGTGTTCCTATTGATCATCAACACTTGATGTTCCTTTTTGATCTCCACTTCTGCAGTTTTAAGCATTGACAGAAGCTCAGGGAGAGACTTCTTCATGCCTTGCATATTATAGTTCATCACGAAGCTCTTATAGCTAGGTGGCAGAGACTGCAGAACACGATGGATGCCTAAGTCAATGGGAATCATTATTCCCAAGGACACAAGCTTATCGGCGTAACCCGACATCTTGAGTACATGATCACTAACGGAGATGTGCTCTTCCATCATGCAGCTAAAGAACTTTTCTGAAGCGTTGTAGCTCTCTACAACAGCATGTGTGTCGAAAATAATTTTCAACTCACCCATTGTATCAAAAGCATTGCCGTTTTCGAAACGCTTTCGAAGTTCCGGCTCTAGCCCATACAATATGCCGCAATGAACTAAGTTGTGGTCCTCCTGATGAGTCTGATAGACATTCTTCTCCTCGTCAGGGGCATCCTCAAAAGGTGGGGGGCCTAGTGGCGCTTCTAGCACGTATTGCTTTTGTGCAGCAGAGAGGAGAATCCTCAAATTCATGGCCCATTCGGTAAAGTTGCTATCGTTCGTTGCAAGTTTCTCTTTCTCCATGAACACATTGAAATTAAAAGCAGGTGGTGCCATCTACAACAGAATTTGTAAAGTTTAGACTAAGTGTATGATAGATTGAGTTCAACTAATCCATATTACGAATGAACTCCCACTCAAAAACGACATCCCTCGTGCCTTATTGGTGATTACATGAACCAAATCCACTATACCAAGTCCGATCATCACGTGAGTCAGTATAGCTTCAAAGGCGAGCATCAAATGGGCATCATATCTACTATATGACTCATGCTTAACCTTTCGGTCCGTGTTCCGAGGCCATGTCTGTAGATGCTAGGCTCGCCAAGTTAGAACCTTAGTATTCGCGTGTGTAACTATTTTACACCCGAAATATGGTCGTGGATCCAAGAACACCCGATCATCACGTGATGTCTTGGAGCGACGAAAACATAATCGGTGCATACTAAAGGAAGAACACATTCTTACGGTGTGACGTTTGATGTTATCAAGAAACTCTTCCGGTGTTAGTGATTGACATGATCTCATGGTCTAAGGATTAGGATCACTTCGTAAGTTGTTATAGCAATATAAACTCAATGACTTTGATCGTAATGCTATACTTCGGATGAATGTTCATCACACCATTACACTAATGTTGTGATCCCGTTATTAACAACATCCAATGTCCATGATCAGGAAACCTTGATCATCTTGTTAATCAACGAGCTAGTTTATGAGAGAGGCATAACTAGGAATTTTCTGTTTGTTTATTAAACACACATGTATTAATGTTTCCGTATTAATACAATTATAGCATGCAAAATAAACAGCTATCATATACTTGGAATACACATAATAAACACTTTATTATTGCCTCTCAGGGCATATTCCCTTCAGTACTCACTTCTCCTCCTCGCGATCCGATCCGATCCAACACCGCAAGTGGCGATGCCTCCGAGAGATGCACACGTACGGCACCTCGACGTCTCCTCCTTCCTAGGTCCAGCAAGTGGGGTGGAGAGATAGATTGGATCTACAACACGACGGTGTGGTGCAAAGGTGGATAGTTTCTGCGGAAGGGCTTCGCCTACGCGCAGTCGGGAGAGAGAGATCTGGAGGGCAGCAGTATGGCGGCTAGGGTTGAAGGAGTGGGGGAGGAGGGTTGCGCCCCTGCCCTCTATATATAGGGGGATGGCCGGCCCCCTTGGCCCCTCCTCCAAGCCCTAGGGCGGCGGCCCCAAGGGTTGGAGTGGGGGGCAACTTTTCCCCCTACTTCTAGAAGGTTTCCCTAGGGTTTCCCTAGGGTTTTGGCCGGATGGGCCTATGGTGCCTTGTGCCCCTGGCCCAATGCGGCCAGGGCACTCTCTCGTAGGCCCACGCCCCCTCCCGACAAGTGGGGCCATGTTGGTCCCACTCCGGAAGGTTCTAGAAGGTTTCGGTACAATACCGAACAATCCGAAACTGATGGGGGAATACCAATTGGGGTATACCCACGAAGCGGAGTCGCCAGCTGGATCGCCAATCCCAGAGCGGGTCGACTCGCCAAGTACGGCGACTAGCGCATGCTGGACCCAGACGAGTGGCGCCGACTGGAGGCCCAAGACGGCGACTCGTATACAAAGCCCACTAGCACTTATAAACCCTAACTGACTACATATATAAAGCCACCAGGGGCACCCCCACGGGGCATCCTCCCTCATATCATATTACATCCTCTCCCACAACTCCCATTAGATCTAATCTCCCTCCGCCTATGGCAGCTCCCTTGTAAACCAATCTATGATTATATACTGGATTGATAGCAGGACGTAGCGATCCTCTACCGATGGGACGTGAACCTGGGTACATCGTGTGCCAATCTCGCTTCCGGATTCTCCTATGTCGCGTTGCTCCCTCTACGTAAGCTACCCTCAGTAGCATCTGCCGTGCAATACCACGACAGTTGGCGCCCACCGTGGGGCAAGCGGTGCTTGGAGGGTGATAATCCAGGCGAGATCCCTCGCCATCAACGCCGACCGGATCGCAGCGAGCCGATTCCTTCCAATCACTGCCAAACAGAACACCCGCGAACGGACGATCGGCTGCGCGTACATCAGCTGAGTTTTCAATCTTATTATTCTCTCTCTCGTTGGTTACTTTGGAAAATTGATTATTTAATTCTAATCTAATTCTCACACAAACTATCGAGTGTTTGGATGTACATAGTGTGTTGGCGATTGATTCCACGCCAACCGAAGGAAAATTATATGCCATGATCATGTCCCGATCAGATCTCTGTCACCGCTCGTTCCATGGATTCGGCCAAATTAAATCATCAAGCAGTCAAAGGCAAAGAGAAAATCAAAATTTAATTGGATCGATCCTTGGAGATAGCAATGTGCGTCAGAGATGCTATGAGTCAGACAAATTCGTCCTGACTAATTGTTTTCTTCTTATTCAATTTCGTCTAACTCACTTACCGATTATTCTCATAGTCAATTATTTTCTATGGATCTAATTATTTATATCTTGTTTTGCAATATATGTGCCGCGCTACGTGAATCTGCGTGCATGCGGCCCAACGACCCCAGCGCTGTTCAACAATAAGAATGTTAGCGTAGCTGTAACGACTCGCCAAGCCACGGTGGCGTTCATGACGGACTCGTCACACTCGCGGACTGCCGTCGTGGAATTGCCAGGCTAACATCTAAGTTTCTTTACGCTCGTACATTTTATGAATCCAAAACATATATTCATCTTCATTTATTCTCCAAAGCCGACCATGGAGTCGCATTTGACCCTTTTCAGGGACCGAAATTATAATTGGTATCGGTTTCAGTTTTGTCCGTTGTTTATTCGCATCTAGTCGAAGTAGTGAGGCTGGGTACCAAAAGGCCGACCTTGTCTCCGGGTTCAACAGTCTGGCATCGCGTCCCTGTTACCCGGCAAGCGTTTGATACTGGAGGTCTGCCTACTCATAAAAAGACACGCATAAACCTTACATACTGGCCATCGATCCACATAACAAAAGTGCATTTTCTTCAACATCTACAATTCGCACGTTCTTACAAATATTTAATATATTTCATGAATACGCCTTATTGCAGTCGTACTTTTTTCTCCTTCTCAGCAAAACGGTGTCTTTCTCACCACTCGCTCGGGACTCGGCACTCGGTCGCCGTCGCCGGGGACTCGGCACTTCCGGTCGCTTACCTAGTTCGCCGCGCTGGGACTTCGCTACTGTCGCGGTCGCCGACCGCCATCGCTTCGGAGACTCGGCGTCACGGGTCGCCCTCGCATACTAACGTTTCGGGGACTCGGCGCTACAGACAGCGCCACTCGCTGTCGCCAACTCGCCACTCGGCCAGGACTCAGCGCCACGGTCGCCGACTCGCCACTACGCCGGGGCTCGGCGTCATGGTCGCTATTTTCAGAATATGCATCTCTAAAGAGCCTCAAGTCGCCTCTACAAGCCAAATCGAGCCTCGGGGACTACTCAGGCATGTTGCGATACGTGGTTCCACGATCGCGACTTCGCCGACTCGCCACCGCAGACTCTCCACTCGCGTATTTCCACGCCGAACTTCGCCGCGCGGACACCGTCACAGATTAACGCCTCGAGGACTCGCCATCGACTCGCTCGCGTACTCAACACGCCGACTCTCCATCATGGACTCGCCCTCGCGTTCAACACGCCGAGGACTCTCCACATGCGACTTGCTCACAGATTAACGCGCCGGGGACTCGCCACCGCGGACTCGCCTCGCATACTAACACGCCGGGGACTTCGGCGCGCTACATGACAGCGCCATCGCCGGTCGCCAACCTCGCCACTCGCGCGCCGGGGACTTCGAACTTGTTTGCCGCCGACCGCCACCGCCACGCCGGAACTCGCACGATCCACGTTCGGGACTCGCCATAATCGCGCTTCACCGACACCTTACGTCTTCGCCAACTGGCCATCACCGCCGGGCTCAGGGGCTCGCCGTCGCCGCTCGCCACTGCCGTTTCGGAGTCGGCGCCGCCGGTCGCCGCTCGCTGCCACCGCGCAAGACGGGACTCGACGCTTGCCGCCGCTCGCTCGCCATCGCCAAGGCCAGGAGTCGGCGCCACCGGTCGCTTCGCTCGCCACCGTTTCGGGACTTGGCGCCGCCGGTCGCCGACCTCGCCGCGCTTAGACTTGGCGCCGCCGTCGCCGACCGCCATCGCCCTTTGGGACTCGGCGATCGCGGTCGCCGACCACATCGCCAAGGCCAGGGTTTCGGCTTCGGCCGTCGCCGACCTCCTCACTGGCCAGGCTCGGCGCATTGTCGCTGGACTCGCCACTGTCAAGGCTGGGACTCGGCGCCGCGGTCGCTGACTCGCCACTCGCCGCGCCGGGACTCGTGCTCCCGGTCGCCGACCACACTTCGCCGGCGCGGACTCGGCGCCGCCGCTCGGCCTCGCCACTCGCCATGCTCGGCAGCAACCACTACTATTTTCAGAATATGCATCTCTAAATAGCCTCAAGTCGCCTCTACAAGCCAACTTGAGCCTCGGGGACTACTCCTAGGCATGTTGCGTGTACACGTGGCTCCACGACCGCGGCTCGCCTTTGTCGACTCGCCAGCGCGTACCCTCCACGCTCGGGGACTCGCCGCCGTGGACACTCGCCCTCGCGTACTCAACGCGCTCGGAGACTCACCGCCGCAGACACTCGCCCTCGTGTAGTCAACACGCTCGGGGATTCGCCGCCGCGGACACTCGTCCTCGCGTAGTCAACACACTCAGGGACTCGCCACCACGGACTCGCTCTCGCGTACTCGACACGCTTGAGGACTCGACGCGCTATAGACATCGCCACTCGTCGGTCGCTCAACCTTGACACTCGCCACGCTCGGGGACTCGGCACGCTCCACGTTCTGGGACTCGCCGTAACTAGCGGCTTCACCGATCCCGCGTCGAATCGACAACGTGCTCGGGGACTACTGATGGGGGAATACCAATTGGGGTATACCCACGAAGCGGAGTCGCCAGCTGGATCGCCAATCCCAGAGCGGGTCGACTCGCCAAGTACGGCGACTGGCGCATGCTGGACCCAGACGAGTGGCGCCGACTAGAGGCCCAAGACGACGAATTGTATACAAAGCCCACTAGCACTTGTAAACCCTAACTGGCTGCATATATAAAGCCACCAGGGGCACCCCCACGGGGCATCCTCCCTCATATCATATTACATCCTCTCCCACAACTCTCATTAGATATAATCTCCCTCCGCCTATGGCGGTTCCCTTGTAAACCAATCTATGATCATATACTGGATTGATAGCAGGACATAGCGATACTCCACCGAGGGGACGTGAACCTGGGTACATCGTGTGCCAATATCGCTCCCGGATTCTCCTACGTCGCCTTGCTCCCTCTACGTAAGCTACCCCCAGTAGCGTCTGCCGTGCAATACCACGACATAAACAATTCCGAAATCCAAAAACGGCTTTCCCTTATATGAATCTTATTATCCGGACCATTCCGGAACCTCTCGTGACGTCCTGGATCTCATCCGAGACTCCGAACAAAAACTCATAAACCAATTATCCATTCTATCTTAGCGTCGAGGCACGTTAAGTGTGTGACCCTACGGGTTCGAGAATATGCAGACATGATCTTCTATCAATAATCAACAGCGGGGTCTAGAAACCCATATTGACTCCCACATACTCATCGATGATCATATCGGATGAACCACGATGCCAGGATTCAATTAATCCCATATATATATTCCCTTCGTCACGCGATATTTTACTTGCCCGAGATTCGATCGTCGGTATCGGCATACCTAGTTCAATCTCGTTTACAGCAAGTACTTTACTCGTTCCGTAATCCTATATCACTTTGTGATTAACTCCTTAACCACGTGCTTGCAAGCAGTGTTGATATCGATTACCGGGTGGGCCCGAAATATATCTCTCCGACTTGGGAGGGACAAATCCCATCTCGATACATACAACCCAACAGATACTTTCCGATACCAGGGAGTTGCATTATCTCATGGTCTAAGGAATACAATATTTGACATAAGAAAAAGCTTTGCAAAGATGAACACGATGACACGATTTAATTGCTCTGCTTGATTTGGGTCTGTCCATCATATCATTCTCCCAATGATATGATCTCATTATTAATCGACAACTCATGTTTATGGTTAGGAAACCTTAACCATCATTAATCAATGAGCTAGTCCATAGAGGCGTACTAGGGACACAACGTTGTTCATAAACCACACAAGTATCAAAGTTTCCGCTTAATACAATTCTAGCATGGAATATAAACTTTATCATGAACAAGAATTATAATAATAACATCTTTATTATTGCCTCTAGGGCATAATTCCAACAGTCTCCCACTTGCACTAGAGTCAATAATCTAGTTTACATCTGGCAACAATCTAACACCCATGGCACTAAGGTGCTGATCATGTTTTGCTCGTGGAAGAGGTTTAGTCAATGGATCTGCGATATTCAGATCCGTATGTACTTTGTAATCTTCAGATCTCCATCTGTTATATAATCTTGAATTATATGAAACTTGTGGTTGATATGCTTGGTCTTTGGATGATATCTTGGTTCCTTAGCCAGTGCTATGGCGCTAGTGTTGTCACACAATATCTCCAGTGGGTCCAAGGCACTTGGAACCACACCAAGCTCAGTGATGAAGTTATTGATCCAAACTCCTTCACTTGACGCCATGTATTCCGCTTCTACTGTAGATCCCGCGATCACGCTTTGCTTGCATCTTCTCCAGCTCACAACTCCTCCATTCAAAATATAAACGTATCCTGTCTGAGATTTAGAATCATCCTTGTTGGTGTCGAAACTAGCATCGACGTAACCTTTTACGACGAGCTGTTCATCACCTCCATAGACTAAGAACATTTCTTTAGTTCTATTTAAATACTTTAGGATGTTCTTCATGGCTGTCCAGTGTTCCACTCCTGGATCACT
This sequence comes from Avena insularis, assembly GCA_023614405.1. NCBI lineage: Eukaryota > Viridiplantae > Streptophyta > Magnoliopsida > Poales > Poaceae > Avena > Avena insularis. The sequence goes on from CM042691.1 coordinate 3,744,136, forward strand.
TTGGTATCTGCTCGTCAAACTAAGAGCATTGGACACATCCGGTCTAGTACATAGCATGGCATACATGATAGATCCTATGGCCGAGGCATAAGACACTTTGCTCATAGCTTCTCTATCGTTTACCGTAGCTGGACACTAAGCCTTGCTCAATATCTTACTTGACAACATAGGCACTGAACCTTTCTTTGCCTTATCCATTCTGAACCTTTTCAGAACTTTGTCTAGGTATGTACTTTGGCTTAAAGCTATTAGGCGTCTTTGTCTATCTCTATAGATTTTGATGCCCAATATATAAGCAGCTTCCCCTAGGTCTTTCATTGAAAAACATTTTTTCAAATAACTCTTCACTTCGTTAAGCATGTCAATGTCATTTCCGATAATCAATATGTCATCCTAAAAATATGTGTGCTAAACCTTTAACTAAGGCCAACGGGAACCTCCCCCCGCACGATTTCCGAGGCATGAGGCGCCTCTGAGGTGACCGTTAGTCGGTCTCCAGCGTTCGCCGGCGTCTCGCCGGTATAGGCTCTGCATGGATTCCTCAGGGGGTTGTTGGAAGATCACCTACTCTGGTGTGACCACGGGTGGTAAGTTTCTTGAAGGCTCTCTCGTTCTCTCGGCAGATTCTTGGCTGGTTCTTCTCAATGCCAAAGGCTCTCCCCTTGAGGGTCGATGTTTGGAAAATGGGGAGAATATCTCTATTGGATCTGTTTTGAGGTTCCCCTCTCATCTATCTCGTGTTAATGATTCTTTGGATCCCTCATCTGGATTTCTTGGTAGATCTCCTACCATCTCTGGATCAGATGAGGACACTGGTCTTAAATGGCATGCCCTTTGCTCTTCTTTGCCGACTGATGATCTTGAGCCTTCTAAAGGATTTCTGATGCTTTTTCCTAGTTCCAAAAGGCTGGTGCTCCTCAACCGTAATGAGGCTGTGACTGATTCTAGATACTTGATTCAAGGTGAGGTGGTGGCCTCAGGCATTTCTATTGATCTCCAGGTGAAGAGGGTTGTTGTCGGTGCACAGATTTTACCTAGCCCTTTGGTTAAGAAGTTTTCCACCAATATTGAGAAGATTGTGCCTAGATCTCTGGATTTCACCGAGAACCTCCCCTCGCTGTGTGCTCCCAAAGATGTTTCTTTGAGTCGGCCTACCCTGGATTTTTCATTAGGGCGGGATTTTGAGAAGAAGATTTTTGATAAATTCAGGCATCAAGTTAATTTCATTGGTGGTTTCAGGAAAAGACCTTTTTATCTGGTTTGTTCTTTTGGAAGAGCAAATTTTAAGTTGGATTTTCATACGGTTGGTCTTGCACTCCAGGCTTGTTTTGGTGGTCAGGCTACAAAATTCCAAGTGAAGCTTCTGCAAGATAGAACTTTTCATTTCTCGGTTGCTTCAAGGGCGGTGGGTTTTGAAATCTACAATATTTCAAAGTTTACATGTAACTCTTTTGTGATCCATGTCAAGCTTTGGGGTAATGGGGGGCCAAATTGGATTCATGAAGAAAGGGAGTTCTATAAGGAGTCTGCTGGAGAATGTAAAGTTGTCACGTACAAAAAAGAAAATCCCAAAAAATCTCCTTTGTTGAGGCCTTCCAGTAAAGGTGGTTCGGTTTTCCATCGTCTCAAATTTCTTACACCTCCTGCGGTTTCTTCGCCTGTGTCTGCGAAACATATTAAAGACGATTTCAAATCAGGTATTCAAGACAGATCTTATGCTCAGGTGCTCGCTGATGGCGGATTTAAGTCGATTGTAACGCCGGTCTTCCGAGGCGCCTAATCGCTGACATTTAAACTGCCTGGTCTCCTTCCTTTTCTGAAATTCCCCTCTTTCCCAAAATGTATTTGGCCCGACAATTCTTACGAGGGGTGGTTCAAAGCCCAGGCAGTTACACATTCTCGGCCCATTATTCACAACAGTTTTCACGAGTTCACCACTTCTTTGCAAAAAACAACTGCTTTTTCCCCTGTCTCCTCAACTCCCCCATCCGCTGAAACCCTATTCCCCTCTTGCTCGTCGCCGGCGAAGAGTGTCGTAATGGCAAACATCCCGATTGATCCTGCTCCTTTCTTGCCGAATGGCTTTCAGATTATGCAGGTGGCTGGGAGGAATCGTGTCAAAAGGGTGGTGGTGCCTCGGAGGTCGAGGTCGCATGAACAGTATTGCCATTGCTACCATTAATCCCCTCCCCCTGCTCCAGTTCCGTTCTTGAATATTCGTGATGTCCTGGTTGATTTCCTCAATAATGAGGTTAGAGTTCACTTTAGAGATGTCCAGGCTTGTCCCTTTGGGTCTGCTTATGTGCAGTTTCATCATGTCAGTGATCGGGATAGGCTCATTGCGGCTAGCCCGATTCCGTTTCAAGATGTGCATGTCTCTTTTGTTAAGCACAATGAGGGAGATAACTGGAGGAGGGCTCAGTTTAATAATGAGTGCTGGGTGATGCTAGTTGGGCCTCCTCTCGACCACTGGCATACAGAGGATCTGAATGTTGCCTTTGTTGATATTGGGAAGGTTCTTTTATGGGAGAGGGAGCCAGACCAAAAGGGTAGGATTCTTGCAAAGATTTGTGTTACTGACCTCGTTGACATCCCCAAGAGTGTAAGGTTTACCATTGGCGACTTGGTGGAGTCTGAATCATGGACTTTTTCTGTTGAAGTGTTACAAAGTGACTTGCTTGGGGGGGGGGCACCTGATGAGGACCCACTTCTAGATGACAATGTGGACCCACATCCTGTTCCTATTCATGGCCCTGTCTTTGGGCCCCAAATTCCACCTCCTCCCCCTCCCCCACCTGCTCCTGGGGGTGGTTGGGGATAGTGGTTGGCCCCTGTGCAAGATCCTGCCCCTGATGGTGGTAATGATGAAGGTTGGGGCCCCTGGGAAGCTGCTGCTGCCCCTGTTCAAGGCCCTGTCATTGCTCCTGGTGAAGACATGCCTGTTGACAATCAGCATCTTCCTCCTCAAGATGTTAACAGTGGAGTTACAGGTGCTGTCATTGTCCAAGACTGGGAGTCTGATGATGATGAGTCTGTTAATGAGCCTGAGGCTGTTGAGGACCACGGTGTGGCCGTTGAACCACAAGGAGTTGGCATTGGTGAAGGCCTACAGAATATTTTCCAGAACTATTTGGCTGATGATGAGGCAAACTCTGATGCTGAGGAGGGGGTGGGGAGCCCTATGGACTCTAGTACTGTGGCTGCTGATAATGATGATTGGATGTTGGAGGATCAGCACCTTCTTTCTCCAAATGAGGCTCATCTTCAGGTAGGAATGGTGAGAACTTTTGTCTCCATTCCTGATGTGCACATTGCTAAGCAGGGATTTTCCCAACAAGGCTTGGAACTCTGGGAGAATTATTTTGCTCCCCATATTCAGAAGGACACTTCTTCTATGGGCTCTCTCAAGTGTGATATCCCTGTAAGTTGGTTTAACTTTATTACTCTCATGCTTGCTACCCCTGAGAAGTTTAATTGGGTCAAGGGCTTCCTTACTTCTCCTTTATGGGAAATTATTAAAGAACCTATTGCTGAGGAGAGTTCCATTTCTTTCATCATCCCTAATGAGAGCTTTTCTCAGATGGCTCCTTCTTGTCTGGGCATTGAAGCTAATAAATCTTCCTGCTCTCCCTCCACGCCTGCCAGAAAGAGAAAGGGCAAGGAACCTCTTGTTGACACTGAGGTGAGAAGAAGTCCTAGAATTGTTGAACTGAATGGGGGTTTTAAAAGTCACATAAATTGTCTAATTGCTGATTGTCTGGTTTGTAATGCTGTTCCTCCTTGCTTGAATCCTAAAGTGGTTAAAAATCTTGCTGCCTCCTTCTGCAAGGTTAAGGATGGGGACCTGGAGAAGAGGTTGCTCAAGAAAGGGAAGGCCAATGAAGTGGCAGTTAAGGCTCCTCCAAAAGGTAGCATTAAAGGAAGTGTTTCCTCTAGCTTGAGCATTGGAGGCAAGAAGAAACCTGGGTCTGCTGGTACCTGTGGACAGCAAGCCAAGAAGAAGCCCTCCTCTTAAGTGATTAATGTATCAAACTAAGTCTTTTGCTGGAGTCTTGTTGACTCCCTGTCATGTGATTTGTTCTTGTGATCTTGTCATGTGTTTGGTACTTGTTGTGGAATATGTCTCGGGTGCCTTGATATGGATTGCCTTTTGCCTATGTGATTGTGGTTTCCACTCTTGGGTGATTACATTATTTATATCACCTCATATATATACTTTCTTTTGGTTTCTTAATGAATAACAAAAGAATTTGGAAGATCTTGAATTGGAATATCAGAGGAATTAACTCTGAAAATAAATGGAATGCTCTAAGAAATAAAAATGAGGAGTCTGGATGTGACATTATTTGTCTCTAAGAAACTAAGAGAGAGGATTTTGACAGCTCTTACATCAAAAAATTCTGCCCCCCAAATTTACCAATTTTGAATTTCTTCCCTCCAGAGGAGCCTCTAGAGGTTTGATCACCATTTGGAATGGTTCCTTGTTCTCTGGGCATCTTTCCTTCCACAATGAGTTTTCCATCTCCATCACCTTGACATCTCTCTTATCCAATGAATCCTGGATCCTTACAAATATTTATGGGCCATGTTTACCTGAAAAAAAGGCTGAATTTTTGGACTGGTTTGGAAACATTGATATGCCTGATGATTTGGACTGGCTCATTGTGGGAGACTTCAACTTCTGTAGACAGCCTTCTGATAGAAACAAATTGGGTGGAGATGTGAATGGTATGCTTCTCTTTAATGAAGCCATTAATAATTTGGGTCTCATAGAGTTACCACTTAAAGGTAGGAAGTTCACTTGGAGTAACATGCAAAAATATCCCCTTTTGGGAAGGTTGGACTGGTTTTTTACTTCTGCTTCCTAGACTCAGAGTTTTCCCTCAACTTTTGTTACTCCTCTTACAAAACCTACCTCTGACCATCTTCCTTGTGTCATTTCCATTGGCACAATGATTCCCAAAGCCCAGGTGTCCAGATTTGAGAATCATTGGATGCATCATAGGGAATTTAAAGCTATTGTTCAAAATGCCTGGAATATTCCTGTGGGTTTTCAGGATTCCGCAAAAAAAGTTAATGCTAAATTCAAAAATGTGCGAAGGGGGCTGAAGCTCTGGGCCAAAAAGCTGCCCTGCCTGAAATCACAAATCTGCAATGTTAATGCCACCATTGATTTTTTGGATGTCATGGAGGAAATGAGAACTCTTACTGTCCATGAATGGAATCTCAGGGATCTCCTGAAAAATCTTATAATCTCTCTATTACAGGATCAAAATACTTATTGGAAACAGAGGGGGAAAATTAAATGGGTTAAGTTGGGTGATGAAAACACAAAATTCTTTCATTCCAGAGCTACCATAAGCTTTAGGCATAACTACATTTCCATGCTTAAGGATGTTTCTAATCTTGAGGTTTATGATCATGATGGTAAAGCAAATCTACTTTGGAATTCCTTTAAAGATAGAATGGGTACTTCTGATAAGCCTGAAATGCACTTCAATCTTACTGACTTGGCTGGGGAATGCTTAAAGCAAGAGGATAAGGATGCTTTGGAAAAGCCTTTTTCTGATGTGGAGATTGATGAGGTCATTAAAGATCTGCCAAATGATAAATCCCCTGGCCCTGATGGTTTTAATAATGAATTCATGAAACATTGCTGGCCTATTATTAAGGAGGATGTGAAACAACTCCTTGTGGGTTTCTATGAGGGGAAAACTTCCTTGGAAAGCATTAATGCCTCTTTTATCACCCCCATTCCAAAAATTGCAGCTCCTTTGACTCCTACTGATTTTAGGCCTATTTCTTTGTTAAATAGTGTCTTTAAGATTATCACCAAAATACTGGCTAATAGACTGCAGAAGGTCATCCTTAAACTTGTTCACAAGAATCAATATGGTTTCCTCAAACAAAGATCTATCCAAGATTGTTTAGGTTGGGCATTTGAATTCCTTGACCAATGTCACAAGTCCAAGGAAGAAATTTTAATTCTTAAGCTTGACTTTGAAAAGCCTTTTGACAGAATTGAGCACTCTGCAATTATCAATATCCTTAAAGCCAAAGGCTTTGGTGATAAATGGATTTCTTGGATTCAGTTGATCTTTGGTTCAGCTTCTTCCTCTGTGCTTTTAAATGGAGTGCCTGGGAAAAAAATTTATTGCAGAAGAGGTGTTAGACAGGGGGATCCTTTATCTCCTCTACTGTTTGTCTTGGCTGCTGACCTCCTTCAAAGTATCCTCAATAAAGCAATGAATCTTGGTCTTCTTTCTCTTCCCACTGAAGATGTGTTCTGTCCTGATTTCCCTGTGGTTTAGTATGCATATGACACTTTACTAATCCTTAAAGCTGATTCTAAGCAACTTCTGTGCCTTAAGGCCATTCTTCATACTTTTGCTCTCTCCACTGGACTCACAGTTAATTACTCTAAATCCAGCATGGTGCCAATTAACATGGACTCTGAGAGGCTTGGACACTTTGCTAATACTCTTTCTTGCCTCACTGGCTCTTTGCCTTTCACATACCTTGGTCTGCCTCTAAGTTTAAATAAGCCTGCAGTGGAACACTTCCTGCCTATTGTTCAGAGAGTTGAGAGGAGGTTGTGTGGGATAGCAGATTTTCTTAATTATGGGGGAAAACTCCAGCTAGTTAAATCTGTTTTGTCTTCCCTTCCCATATATTACATGAGTTGTTTTGATCTTCCTGTCACTATTAAGGAATAGTTGATTAAATATATGAGGCAATGTCTGTGGAGAAAGAAAACATCTGATGTTCAAGCTAGAGGTAATGCTCTTGTAGCATGGAACAAAGTTTGTAGGCCCAAGAACCAGGGGGATTGGGAGTTCTTGACCTTAATGTTCAAAACTCTACACTTCTTTTGAAGAATTTGGATAAATTTTATAATCACAAGGATATCCCTTGGGTTCACCTTATATGGAACACTTATTACTATAATGGTAAACTCCCTGGAAGAAGCCTTGAGGGATCCTTCTGGTGGAAAGCTCATCTGAAATTGATTGACATTTTTAAAGGAATTAAAAGTGCTTGGTGGGAGATGGTAAATCCACACTTCTCTGGTCTGATATGTGGAATGATAGTTGTCTTCAACATAAGCTTCCTCATCTCCTCTCCTATGCAAAAAACCCACACATCTCTGTCAGTGAGTTCCTACAGACAGATAATACTCAAGATCTTTTTTACCTCCCTCTATCACAGCAAGCTTACCAGGAATATCAAAGTCTTGAACAAATTCTTAATACTGCAAGCAGTGGGAAGCTGATAACTGGAGTTACATTTGGGGCAGTAATTTTTCGGTCAAAAAGGCTTATTGTTTCTTATCTGGTTACCAACCTGTATAGCCACATTTATCTTGGTTGTGGAAATCCTCTTGTCAACAAAAGCACAAATTCTTCTTCTAGCTCTTACTGCTTGATAGGCTAAACACAAGAAACCTTCTGAAAAGGAAATTTTTTTATCTGGCATCATATGAATGTGTGTTCCATGGCTGCATCAGTGAAGAAACCATTCTACATTTATTTTGGGACTGCCCTTTTGCACGAGCTTGCTGGGCTGAAATCTCGCATATCCAAGTGGCTGATCAAAATCTTTTTGAAGCTTTAGCCAGTATTAAAAAAGAGCTTAATGTCCCTTTTGCAATGGAAATTCTTGTACTTGGAGCTTGGGGCATTTGGATTTGCAGAAACAATATAATCTTCAACAACAAGCATGCTTCACTTGAGGAATGGAGAGCTATTGTAGCTTAGGAATTAAGATGGGTCCTGTATAGAATTAAGAAGAAGTATTATCAGGGCCTCAAAGATTGGATTGAAAATAATTTAGACAGGAGATAGCTGCTTAGAAGGTTATCCCTCTTTTGAGGTAGATTGAGTTTGTAAATATTTTTTGTAACACTCTATGATATATATAAAAAAAATTGCAGTGGGGCATTTTACCCTACTGTTTTACCCTAAAAAAAAGTACCAAAAATGTCACTGAGCTCCCACTCACTTTCTTGTAGATACAAGCTTCGTAGCAATTTGGAACAAATCCAAAGCTCTTGATCACTTGATCAAAATGAAGGTTCCAACTCCGAGATGCTTGCTTCAGTCCATAAATGGAACGCTGAAGTTTGCACACCTTATCAGCATCCTTAGGATCAACAAAACCTTCGGGTTGCATCATATACAACTCTTCATCAATGTTGCCATTGAGGAATGCAGTCTTGACATCCATTTGCCATATTTCATAATCATGAAACGCAGCAATTGCTAATAAAATCCGAATGGACCTAAACATCGCTACGGGAGAGAAAGTCTCATCGTAGTCAACACCTTGAACTTGTCGAAAACCTTTCGCGACAAGTCGTGCTTTATAGACAGTAACATTACCATCCGCGTCCGTTTTCTTCTTGAAAATCCATTTGCACTCAACGGCCTTTCGGTCGCTAGGAGGGTCCACCAAAGTACATACTTGGTTTTCGCTCATGGATCCCAATTCGGATTTCATGTCCTCTAGCCATTTCTCAGAGTCTGGGCTCATCATTGCTTCCTCATAGTTCGCAGGTTCACTGTTGTCTACTAACAAGACAGTTAAGACAGGGTTGCCATACCACTCAGGAGGGGCACGCGACCTTGTCGACCTGTGACGTTCAGTAGTAGCATCGTCCGAAGCTTCATGATCCTTGTCATTAGCTTCCTCTATTGTTGGTGCAGACGACACTGGAATAATTTCAGGTGCTGCTCTTTCAAAGTAATACTCAATAGATAAGAGTTTTGTGCAAACAAGGAAGATGAAGAACATGATTGAATAAATCACCATATGAATGCTTGAAACACAACAACTCAAAAGCTTGCCGGAGATAGAGAGGAAGTAGGTTTACTGACTCAAACTGGTAACTAGGAGAAAGGTCCCTTCTTAGGTGGTAGCAGGGATTACAAGTCATAAAGAGCTTCCAAAATATTATGGTACTTACTAGCTTTGAGCCCTCATTGCCCTTATCATAAGCATCTTGAGATGATTAAGGTTAAAGTGAACAAAGGTGGAGTATATGCTTGACGAAATATAAGTTGGCAATCTCATGCCCCTTGAATATGATGGACACTCCTCATGCATACTCAACTTTGGGCCCAGGTAAGTTCTTGTCATTGTAAGTATTTTCATATCATTGAGAACCGCCAACGGGGTACCCCTTGCACATGGTACATGAGCTTTCCCATAACCAAAATGACAAGGCAAGCAGACAATGAGCATCTTAGCGATCTTTTTATTTACTATGTGTATAGCTTTTTATTGAGGATGCTTCATAGATGACTCACTATGGTGATGCTGCAAGTTTCCACCATGATTAAGCATGGCTTAGGCTAGCGGCCCAGGCATTTCTCTAACACAGAATACAAAGTCCATGGACTTACAAGTTCCCTCTTTATTTCACACCGTTGACATCCATAGACAAAAGAGCACGATATCAACTGTGTATGGAGTACAAGTGCAATGTTGAAAACGTTTCCCGTGACAACACAGTTCTGCTAATTCCAACGTATAGATGCAAGCATATACATCTTCGATATTCACAATGGTTCAAGTATATTAGGGGCAAGTAAATAAAGTGTGCCATCAAGTTCGTGAGAGCTTTACTAACTAGTTTTCACATAACAAAATACCTTTTAATTTGAAAGGTAGATGAAGCTTGAGAATTTGCTTGGAATAGCAAAAGCTACTAGGTGGATATGGTGGACACAAGTGGCAAAAGTTTTGGGTTTAAAGGATTTTGGAAACATGAGAAGTATGCCTTCTCAAAACAGGTTTTTGGCTAGCAAGGCTGGGTAGCAAGAAAGAGAGTTGAAAGAAACAAGCAAACATACAAGTAATAAATCCAAACATGCAATCTTCCTTGAAGACAGAAAAGAATCTTAAATAAAGAATACTAAGCTTATGAGCCAACAAGAAAGAAAACAAATAATACCAAATAAATGTAAGCTCTTTCTTTCTTTTTATTTCAAACTAGAGCCACTGACCAGAACTTGGTTTGCCAAAACCAATTTAGATCCACTTGATGATCCCCAAGTGGTGCCAATACTGGACAACAAGATCCATCATATAATAGAGATTGCAATCTAAAATAAGAAGTGCAAACAGTAAAAGATGAGACTTCTCATTAATATTCCAGTAAAGGCAATCACACCAAGGGATACATAGATAATCAACTAAAGGAGAGATACTTCCACATGCAAACCAAACTATAAGATAACCTCTCTACCACAGATATGAATCCACTAAAAAGGTAAAAGATAAAAGATAATGGTGGTGATACCGCAGCACTCCCCCAAGCTTGGAACAAGCCAAGGGGATGCCAAACCTGATGACGAATTACTCCTTTGATGGTGGTGGTGTTCTCTTGATAAGGTCTTCAGCAAGTTTCTTCAAATCCTCCATATCGAAGGATAGAGTACGAATCAACTCCGAATTATGCTCAATACAGCCCACGATCAACTCGAACCGAGGATCCCAGTCCTTGTTATTCTTTCTCCATTCTTCCAAGTTAGAGAGTTTCTTCCCTGCACGATTAGAACAAGGGGTACTAGGAGGAAGTGTGCGTGGAGCGAGGATATGACGCGGAGTTCTCCCTCCTGTAGACATCTGTGCTGTCCTCCTAGGCTGGGTAGGTTGTGCCACCAAACCAATGCTTGCGATGGTAGCTCGAGTGTCTGGTTGATTGTCCTCCTCCATGTCTCCTTCATAACCTACCGAAATCTCCTCCTCCTTTGGAACTTGAGGTTCTTCTTCTTCGGGCTTCTTCCCTTTGTCGTCAGCGGAGGCCATAGTGCTCTAAACTTGAGAAGTTTTCCTGACAAAAACAGATTGAAACGAAAACACGACGAGAACATGATGCATGAACCTCGGGGGATCCGGGGGTTTATATATTATGAAGTTTCGATGCATAAGGAAGGTTTTGACACGGAAACGAAGCAGAGACGGAGTTTGAGGGTGGAACACCCCTCTCAGGCGCGTCCAGGCTGGGCCCGCGTCTGGGGTGGGTTTGTCCACCTCGGGCTCCGTTTCCTCTTCAGTTTCATCTCGTAAGTTCCCTTATATATTAAAAACATCAAAAATATAAAAAGATTGATGTTTCACGAACCTTCTGTTTTCACCACTTTTACCTATTCAAAGACGAACTCTGCAGATCCTTTCCTCTTTCTCCTGAGAATTTCCTTCATACAAAGCTTTCATACAAACTCAATGACAACATTAGTGTAAGCAAAAACAATAAACCTTTAGGTTCACGCTTCAACTGAAATCCATCAAAACAAAGGCTTCTAAAAGAGGGAAATGCAAATGAAGGCAAAAATCTGTCAAAACAGACCAGCAGGTAAAGATTGTTTTTTCGAAGACCTTATGTTGCTCAAATCAAAAAGTGCAGAACTGATGAAAGTTGGGTAACAACTTGGAGAACAAGCTCATAAAAATGCAGCTCCATCCGAAGTACTGAGCTCCCTCACGAATTTTTACAATGCAGCACAAAAATCTATCCCAGGACAGCCACTTTTCACAACTCCTCTACTTCACAAAAGTAGTTGAACTTGACACAAAGACCAAAACAAAAATGATAAGGAGCGGTTATTACTGAGGTAATAACTTCCAAGACTCGACAAAACTCTTGGCTTATCTCCCAACAAGTACTTTTCATTAATGCCTTTAAGTTAGGCTTGAAACTTCCAAAGATGCTCACATATGATATATATATGAAATTAAAGAGAGCATCAAGGAGCAAATAACCAACACACTTGAGTCTAACCCATTTCCTATCCATGGGAGTATCATGAGAAAACAAATTGTTGAAACAAAAAGCCACAAGCATAGGAAGACAAAACAGATGCAACTTTAAAGCTTTCAACATAAACGAGGAAACTTAACATCATTGAGATGCATAAAACCATGTTTCCCTCTCTCAATATAACTTTTAGTAGCACTTTGAATAAAGTTGACAATTTAACTGTCACTGGAAACAACTTTATTATCAAAATAAGCATACTTACAGTCATCAAAAAAGGTCCAAGGTCATAGACTAGATCAATAGAAGCAAGTTGTTCCATCTTGAAATCTTTATTAGGCAAGCTATTTTCACAAGGAGCTTTAGAAAATTTGGAAAAGTTAAACTCATAAGAATATCCATCAAACTTAGTTAAAACCTTTTCCTTCTTACAATCAATAATAGCTCCACAAGTGTTCAAGAGGCAAAGGCCTTAAAACAGTTGGCAATACTTTGGGAATCAAGACCAAACTCATTGCTAATATCATGGAAGTCATCAGTTCCCATAAAAGATTTAATGCATTCATAATCATAGTTTATACCTAAATTTCTTGCTTTGTCATTCTCCCAAGCTTCAGTGTTATCTTGAATACAGTCTAAGAGATTGTAACATCCCTAAAATCATGTTTTCAAAGATTTCATATCATGCATGCATGCATATCATTTAGGGATCAAAACTCAAACTCATTTGAAAGAAAACAGAACTTGAGAGCTATGATTTTATGTGATCAACATTAAATCAAATGCTACTCTCCAATGGGAGATTATTTGTTTCAAAACCAAACATTATTTCTCTCAAATTGTTTTGCTTGATTGCTAGTGCTTAAACCACAATTTACAAAACAAATATGGATTTAAAACCATTTTCAAAACTTGTTCAAATCAAGTGCTATGTCACTGTTTATTTTGTTTGATCTATAGGACCAAGCTAATACAAAGAGACCACATGATTTTATGCCCAGAAATATGAGTATTACACTCTACAAAAATCCAGAAAATTTTTGAATTCAAATGGTTTTGAAATCATTTGAAAATGTTTCCTCGTAATTCAAATAGAAAAAGAAAAGGAATAAAGAAATAAGAAAAGGCCGGCGCTACTAATCTAGCCCAACAGTGAAACTATCCCACTAAGCCCATCCGGGGTTTTCCCCTCTCTCTCACTCGCAGCCGTACCCACAGAGTCACTGACTGCCTGGGCCCATCCCCTCTTTCTTTCTCTCGCTGACAACCCCGGCCCACATGGCAGTCGTCGTCTCCACCACCAGCGACCAGTTCATCCCCAAATTACGCCGGGTGTTTCCTGTTTAATTCGCGGCTTCAATTCCCATTCAATTCCTGAGTAAATCACGCCCGCGTCCTTGCTACTTAAACCCCCTCTGCCCCCTCTCCATTTTCCCCCAAACCCCAAGCACAGAGCGCCACCAGGCTGCTAGAATTTGCCCTCACACCGCCGCGGTACCGACAGACTCCGGCGACCGATTGTGGTAAGCTTCGTGTGCGCCTCGCTCTCTGGTTCATGCAAGCTTGTCCGTTATCTCTTTGCGCATCTTTTGACGTTCGCCGTTTGCCCTATTTTGCACCAGAGCATCGACATTCGTCAAGCACCGCAACCTCCCGACGCCGTCTCCAACTTCGGCAAAGAATTCCGGTGAGGTACGACCGCCCCGTGCTTTTCCCTTGACCCCATCTTGTTTGCCTGAACGATACGGACGCGCTGATGCCTTTCGTTTGTGTTAGGGCGGATCAGAGCGTCGCCAATGTTGCCGTCCACCTAAGCCCGACGCTGCCCTGACTCCGACAAGCTCCCACGGCCACAGCAGCACGCCCCCGTTTCCACGACGACCACGTTGAGCTTCCTCGTGCTCGTACGAGTTTGGTAAGCATCACCACCGCCCCAGCCCTTGCTATATTCGCCGATCCATTGCCAGCAGAGCCGTCGCCGCCGTCCTAGCCATTTGCGCCGCCGGGTTTTGGTCAAAGCATTTAGATCCACTGGATCTAGTGGATCCAGTGGTTGAGATTAGAAGATAGGTGAAGGGGTATGGTTAGAACTGAGCCGTTAGATTTTAAGTTGATCTGAAGGTGCGCGAACGCGATCCAGCGCGAAGCGGTACCAGCCAGTTAGAAAGCGCCGCGTGGCACAAGTTTGGTTTTAAAAGTTTGAATTTGATCTATTAGATATTAAAACTTGTTTAATTCATAACTTGTGATTCCCACGTCCAAATTTGACAAATTTTATATCAATGGAATCAGGAGAGAAAATCCTTTCCATCTGTGCAATGTGTTTAATGTTTTGCCTCTGTTAAAATGGTTGTTTTTACAGAAACATGTGTAGGCCTATTTTGTGTATAACAATTATTTGGGAAATGTTTTAATGTTCAAATAAAGGTTATTTGGCAAGTTTTGAACTGGTTTATGAATCAGTATTGTGCACTTGTCTTACTGAGTATAGAAAATCATCAAATATCATATTGCATGCATCCATATATTTTTGTTTGTATTTATTTTGTATGTGATTTGGTGCTATCATTTTATGTGTAGATTTTGGTGCAAATAGTGATTGTGATTGTGAGGATTGTAGCTACTCTCCAAACTACCAAGGCAAGTGGTGCTTCATGATTTATTTCCTATGTTTTTCAAATATGCATTAGAAATATTTTGCTAGCCTTGCATGGATATTTTTTTGATCTATATGCTATGCTTGGGAAATCCTAAGTAGTTGTAGAAATTGCTAGAAATATTTCTAAGTCTTATCAATGCCATGCTTAGCCTAGCTAGTAGCAACCAAGGGTGGTTATATTCATGCTATGAATAAATATTTATAAGTCTTTGGACTATGTCTTTGTTTAATAAAACAACTAAGTGAATGAAACACCTGGGTGGAATGGAAAGAATGGGTTATGTTGAGTGGTTACACAAGGCCCATTTCTACGGTTTACCTTGTGTATCTCACTTGTGGAAAGCCACCCAGGAACAAAGGGATTTGAGAGGCCAAATGTTAAGAAGCTTCTAGTGTAGCCACTTGGCAATATGGGCTTTGCCTGGATCACATAGGTTGCAATAACTTAGCCATTTGGACAGTTGGTGGTAGTGGGATGATAGGTTGGAACGCGTCCATTTGGTCTAAGGAAAGGCTTCTGAAAGGTCCTGTCTTGATGAAGATCAAGTCTTGTGGGGAAAGTGCACAACCTCTGCAGATGGATGAATCTAAGTACTTAGCCATGTCCCTGGTATTGGACAACTTGAGCATCAAGAAATGGAAGCTATCAAGAATCTCCTCATCCCAATTTCTAAGTAAAAACTTGTGGTTGAACAAGGGTGAAGGACCCCAATGTCTATTGGTGGCTCCTTGGGAAAGATTTTGACAAAGAAAAACTTAGTGTTTTCAACTAATAGGCAAAACCTATTTTGAGCAAAGCAAGCCTAAGCTACGCTTAGCCAAAATGCATATAGTATTTAGTCCACCAATATTCTACTAAGGTATCACTTGCCAATACTATTCCAATGTATTGACCCAGTGTGGCTGTAACTTGTGATGTTGCAGGATATTCTGATGATGATTAGGAGTCATGATTCTACACTCAACATGCTTGCCTGTGGCACATGAAGATGAAGACTTATTTATCTTATTATATATTTGAACTCTTGTATTAGGCCTGTGGCCATGGAGTTTGTAAAATACTATGTTTGTCTCTGGAATGATATGTAATAATGACCTTTGTTTCTGTGTACTTCATCTTAAAATGTGGATGCTAGCATTGATACAGGTACTAGCATTGCAATCACAGGGATCCTTTCTGTCACATCCCAAGATTTTCCAAATCTTGTTATGTGAAAAATAAATGAATAAAATAAAACTTTGTTGATTTTCAGGGTAAGAAGAAACTTTTTGAATCCAATTGGAAACTTTCAAAGCCTATTTGGATCAAATAAAATCCTAAAGGGATTTAAAAAGATAAATAAACAATAAACTTAAAAATATTTAAAATTACTATTTTTTGGATTTTTTTAATAAAAGATTTGGTTTTCAAAAAGAAAAGGTAGATTTATAAATAAGGATTATTTTATAAAGCCAAATGAAAACTTGGCCAAGCTTTTGAAATAAAATACTTCTATTTGATAAAGAGAGTAAAGGTTTATTTAAATAAAAAAATGAGTGTTTATTAATAAACCAAATTTATTAAAGTAAAGACTTTTCCCATTTTAATTAAACATCAAAAACTTATTAAATTATTTTAAATAAGTTTTCCAAGTGTTTATTATTTTCAAATAAAACCTACTGAATAGTTTTGGTACTATTTTAGATTTCAAATGGAGATTTTAAATAAATCAAAACCCATTTGATTTAATAACTAAGGTCCATTTATTTAATTATTAATAGGTCCTAAAAAGAATAAAATTATTTTATTTTGGGACTTGGGTTTGTGTTGTTAAACAGGACCAAAACTCAATACAAAGTTTGGTGGAAGTTGTTTTGATTTGGTTGTTTGAATTGATTGTTTGAATTTCAAAACAGAAATTGAATTGGAAAAAGGAAAAAGATTCAAAACAGAAAAAAATAAGAGCAAGGTCGACCCAACTAAGCCTGGCCCAACTAGGCCCAGCAGCCCATTTCCCTCTCTCCCCCGAAGCGTTTTTCTCTCACTCACCAGACGACCCGCGCAGTGAATGACAATCGGGACCCACCCTTCCTCTCTCCTTTTCACTGACACCCAGTCCCCACTGCCACCTCATCATCGTTCTCACCCATGGTGATAGCGCCTTCCCTCCTCGACCGTTTCTGGCGGAATTTATCAGCGTCAATTCGCGTTAACGCGGCAGTTAAATCAGCCATGCGACCTCGCCCTCATAAGCGCCTCTCCTCCCTCTATTATTCCCCTCAAACGCCAACTCCTCGCCGCCAATCGCAGCCCGAACCCCACTGTCTCCGCGAGCTCACATTCAAATTCGCCACCACCGCCAGCCCCATCGCTTCAGAGCACACTAGCTTGCTCGCCATCATCTCCTCGCACCGCCGGTTTTCCTCGCTTCGCAGATGCTCTGCAGCGTCGACTTCGTCTTCGACTGAACGACGCCGCCGTCCACTCCAATTCCGACGAGCTCCACAGGTAGTTTCCGACCGCGCCTCTCCTTCTCCTTCACGCACGCATCTTCGCCTTGACCTTGCGCATCTAACCGTGCTCTCCGTTTGCTCTCTCGTGACTCGTAGCGCCGCCCTCGATGACGACAGAACGTGGCCGTCGTCAGACGCAACTCCGGCGAGCCCTTATCCTCACCTCCGTGCGACCCTTCAGCAACGACAACCTCCTTGAGCTTCCCCACGACGTTGCGAACGCGGTGAGCATCTTCCCATCCTCTCTCGCTTCCTGTTTCACCAGCACCGCCACCATATGACCGCGCCGCCGCCAGCCACCGTCGCTGCGCCGCCAGCCTTTGGTCAAACACACGTGGTCCGTTGGATCCTCATCCTGTGGCGTAGACAGAACGACTTAAGCGAATGGGTATGGGAGAATCTGAGCCGTGCGATTCGCATTAGATCCAACGATCCTCAGTGAGTGATCCAGACGAAACGGTATCAGCAAATAGAAAGGCGCCACGTGGCTCAGGCTTCGATTTAAAACAGATTTGAATCTATTAGATTTGTGATTTTGTAAATTGCACAACTTTTATTCTACATGTCCAAATTTTGCAAACTTTATATCAATGGAATCAGTGGAACAAGCCCTAGCCAACCATGCCTTTTGTTTAGTAAAAAGTTTCTGTTAAATTGTTTGTTTTTGCATAAACATATGTATGCTTGATTAGGATGTGAAAATTATTGTAAAAAGATTTTGGAGATAAAATCTTTGGCAAATGGTGTAATTTGAACCTACTGACCATAGGAAACACTTTGTGGATTCAAAAATGTATTTGGAGAAACAAAAGAATGAATCTTTGATTTAAACCATTTCTAGTCAAATAAAAATATGGTTTATTTATTAAAAATGATGTTGAAGGAAAACCTTTGGGAAATGTTTTGTTTTAAACTCTCTGACCCCAAACACCAAGTTTTATGATTTGAAAATGTATTTTGTGAACCCTATAGATTAATGCCTTAGTAAAAACATTTCTACACCAGATACAATGATACCTTGTTTTGAAAATGGTTTATGAAGTGAAATCTTTTGCAAATGACTTTGCCACTTTATAAAATGACCATTAGGTGTTTTCAAATGTTTATGACCCATTAGGGACCATTTTCAAACAAAACAAAGCTTGGCATGCTTGCATGCATTACTTTGACTTTATCATTTCATGTGATGTTTTGCTTGATTGGTAGATTGAGATTGTGCCTTGCTTGATTGAATTGTAGTGACTTGAAGAGTGTGATTATTGCAAGGACAAGGAGTGAACTTATACCCTCTACCAAAAAGGCAAGTGATGCTTCATACTTTTGTCCCATTACTTTCACTATGCATTAGTGATTTTTCTAAGTAAAACTTGCATGGAATTTTTGCTAAGTATGAACCATGCTATGGGAAAACCTAGTAGATGAAACCTTAGTAGAATTTCCTAAGTTAAGATTCCTACTAATATCATGCTTAGCTTAGCTAATAGAAAACAAGGGTGGAATATATACATTCTTACTATGGAAAAATTTCTAAGTCTGAGGACTTGTGTTTTTGTTTAATAAAACAACTAAGTTAATGAATCACCTGGTTGGAATGGTAATTGCTTGGTGGTTTTTGGTTGAGTGGTTCACAAGGCCCATGTTTATGGTTTACCTTGTGTATCTCACTTGTGGATGGCCACCCAGGAACAAAGAGATTTGAGATGTCAAATGTTGAGAAGCTTCAAGTGCAACCACTTGGCATTATGGGCTCCTCGATCACATAGGTTGCTAGAACTTAGCCATTTGGACAGTTGGTGGTAGTGGGATGATAGGTTGGAACGCGTCCATTTGGTCTAAGGAAAGGCTTCTGAAAGATCTTGTCTTGGTGAAACCAAGTCTTGTGGGGAAAGTGCACCACCTCTGTAGAGTGTAAAATCTAAGTACTTAGCCATGTCCCTGGTAAAGGACAATTTGAGCATCAAGACATGGAAGCTATCAAGAATCTCATCATCCAAATTTCTAAGTTAAAAACTTGTGGTTGAACAAGGGTTAAAGGATCTTCAATCTTTGATTGGGAGATGCCTTGGGAAAGATTATTTTGTCAAGACAAAAACTTAGTGTTTTCAAATGATAAGGAAAAATATATTTTTGAGCAATGCAAGCCTCAACTCCACTTTGCCAAATGCATATAGATGATAGACTCCACTATACTACCATAGTATCACTTGCCAATACAATTCAAATGTATTGACCCTTGTGGCTGTAACTTGTTATGTTGCAGGTTTGTTTGATTTAGTGAAGTGTGTTGATTAGGATTACAAAGTCTACAACCAACATGTTGAAGGGTTTCGCGGCATAGTAAATCAAAATTTTCTACGGATGCGAACAGAGGGAAAGCCAAGATCTAATCTAGGAGATGCAAACAACAAGAGAGATTGGATTAGATCTTCATACCCTTGAAGATTCGCACAGCGGAACGTTCGTCGGAATGTGGGTGATGTAGTCGTACTCGCTTCTCCTCCTCGCGATCCGATCCGATCTAGCATCACAAGTGGCGGTGCCTCCGTGAGATGCACACGTGCAGCACCTCGACGTATCCTCCTTCCTCAGACCAGCAAGTATGGTGGAGAGATGGATTTGATCTACAACACGACGGCGTGGTGTATATGGTGGAGAATTTCTGCAGCAGGGCTTCGCCTACAAACAGTCGGGAGGGAGAGAGGAAGGCAGCAGGGCGGCTAGGGTTGGAGGGGATGGTGTGTGAGGTTGGTGCGCCCCCACCCCTCTTTATATAGAGGGGGGGCGCAGCCCTAGCCCCTCCCCCAAGCCCAAACCGGCGACCCCAAAGGATAAGGAGTGGGGGGCAAGGAAACCCCCCCTTCTAGAAGGTCTATCTCGAGTTTAAACCTCTCTTGGCCGGCTGGGCCCTATGGGGCCTTGTGCCCCTGGCCCAATGCGGCCAGGGCACTCCCTCATAGGCCCATGCCCCCTCCCGGAAGGTGGGGCCACGTTGGTCCCCTTCCGGAAGGTTCTAGAAGCTTCTGGTACAATACCGATTAATCCGGAACAATTCCGAACTCCAAAAACTGCACTGCCTTATATGAATCTTATTCTCCGGACCACTCCGGAACCTCTCGTGATGTCCTGGATCCCATCCGAGACTCCGAAAAAAAACTCATAAACCAATTATCCAATCTATCCTAGCGTCGAGACACGTTAAGTGTGTGACCCTGCGGGTTCGAGAATATGCAGACATGATCTTCTATCAATAATCAACAGCGGGGTCTGGGCACCCATATTGACTCCCACACATTCATCAATGATCATATCGTATGAACCACGATGCCAGGATTCAATCAATCCCATATATATATTGTAACATCCCAAAAATACCAAACTTAGATCATCAAATTTCTAATCATCAAGTTTAGGGTTAACAAAAACTTTTCTAAATGAATTCATGAATGCATGTATATGTGTATGCATGGATTTTGAATTTCTTTAAAAACCACCTTGTTTGTGTGATCCATTGCTTGTAAAATGTTTCTTAGGTGAAAAGAACATCATCTAAAACATTTCCCACACTTTTCCTAAAGACAAGTAAATCAAAACAAATATATTAAGTGAATGGTCATTTTGACCAATTTAACTCCCATGCCTACTTTGGCTGTTTCAAACTTTCAAAACCTAACAGAAAATTTTCTGGATCTTTGCACCCCTTGAATGTACTCATAACAAGGTATCAAGGCCCACTTTGTGATCATCCAGAAACTTTCAAATGCATAGTTTAAATGACAATTCAAAATTGAATCTTCTTCATATGGGAAGATCCCACTTTTTCAAAACCCACTCAAACAAGCTCAACTTTCAAAACCCAAGCATCTGCAGACTCACCAGCACCAATCTAGCAAACCCACCAAAAATCTTTTCAAAATTCAAAACTTGAATTCATGCGGCCATTTCATCAAACAGGTTGCAGACACAAATCAAACAAAACATGAAACACTATAGTGTGCAGTGTTTTGAGCCTAACTTGTTCCCTAGTTAGCTCACACACAACCCAGTAGATCATCTAGAAAGATTAGCCCAACACTAGCACCCTTGTGAGCTTGCCATTGTCATAAATGGTGAACAGTCGAGCACCTCCATGTCACCCCATTGTGGACAGCAGGCTAGAGGAAGAACTAGCCGTGCCAACCTTGTCTGGGAGGCAGCCCACCGTCCACCGCCACTGCCTGTCCCAGCCGCGAGCATTGCCAAGCCCTGGACCACGCGCACGAGACACGCCCAGACCATGCCGAGCGTGCGCCAGAGCGCCACCCTCGACCATCACCCACAGACCGCGCACCGCCCTCACCGCGTGCACACACGATCACCACCGACCCAGGAGACCGCCAGACACCCCCGTTTGCCGCCCCGTGCCATACAGCCACCGCCCGCCGTCGAAGACGCCCCCTCTGCCGCGCAGAGCACCGCCCATTCCAGACCAAACCACACCGCCCCATGCCTCGCAACCATGTTGTTGAGCATCGCCAGGAGACACAGCACCGTCCCCTACCCTTGCCCATGCCATTAGCCGCCTGTAACATCGCCCCGACGAGCTCACCGTGCGCCCCGACGGTCCCCTCGCTCGACTATAAATAGAGGCCATCCCCGCACGATTTCTTCACATCATCTCACTCCCCTCTCCCCACTGACCGTGCCACACCATCCTCCGAGCAAGCCGAGCACCACCTCGCCGGAATTTCACTGGATCCTTCCGCTGCCGGAGAAGAAGGGAGCCAGCGATTGGAGCCGCCCCAAGAGAAGCCACCAGTACCAGGAGGTTCGCCGTCGTCGACTTCGTCGTTCGCCCGCCTCGCCGACCCTCGCCCATACCCCGGTGAGCCCCCAGCACCCCTCACTGGCCGCGCTAGGTTTCGTTCTCGCCGGAGCTGTCTCGCGTCGACGATGACCCTCAGCCGTTGGATTAGAACTAGATCGAACGATCCACGTTGCCCCATACCGCTTCGCCCAGCCTCGTGTCACTGACGAGTGGGGACACCCACTTAAGCAGCCCGCGGGAGCACTGCGCTTAGCAGGCCGGCCCGTTAGAATTTCCCGCGCAACCCAACAATTCAAATTAAACCTTTTTCTTTTTAAATTCAAACACACTTTTGTACCCAAATTCAAAAATCAACCCAGATCGATTCAGTACACCAAATTGAATGAAACCAATTTTGTTGGAAAGGTCTGTGAATGCTTAATCCAAGCCCGTTGGATTCAAGTCATTTGGATCTGTAGATCACCCATAGTAAAAATGACAAGGCAGAAGCTTTTCTGTATTCAAACATTTTTCAAATTTCAACCATAAAAGCTTTTGAGTTGATTCCAACTCTCAAAAATCACATTTAACCATACCTTTTAGAATATATAAAAATATATAGGTTTACTTGCAGAAATAATGTTCAAGTAATAAAAGAATGCTTCATAAGCATTTCTAGTCACTTTAATTAATTAAAATAAAAGGGTAAAACCTTATTAAATTGTGACACCACTTTAAATCACATTCCCATGGACTACAATATGTGGTGATGACATGTGTCAAAATGATCCCATGTTTAGTTTGGAGAATATTAAATCTTAAGTAGTTTTTCAATGAGTAGAAATTACTTTTCTAAAAATAAGAAGTTTTAAACCAAGCCTTAACCTTGTAATGTTAGAGATGATGCTAGATCATCTATAGGACCCTTGTGTGTGATGATTGCAAGTAGTTAAGTATTGTTTGGTGATTGTGTACCTCGTATTTATTCATAGACGCTAGTACCGACCAAGGATACTACGAGGAGGAAGGAGGATACTACGAAGAGGAAGCCGAGGAGAACTTCAACCACTGCTCAGCACAAGGCAAGCTAACACTTGCAAGATACTATACCTATGCAAGCTAATTACTATGCAAGCCTAATACTACTAGTGAATGTGCAAGCTAACACTTGCAAGATACTTTACTGATGCCACAAACCCCTACTTGTGAGATGACTACTTTATGCCTTAAGCATATGTGATCATACCCACTTGCTAAACCAATCCTAGTTTTATGGCAAGCTTCTTACTTTATTTCTTTATCAAAGCTTACTTAGAGTCTACCTAAGAGTTTGGTAGATACTAGACAGTTGTGCTGAAGGTTGCCTAAAGAGCATAAAATTTGGCCTAAGCTAGACACCTTGATATCAGCTTAAGATATAAGGTTGGACTTAGTGCAACTCCACCAGTTACCACCCCTCATTAGTACTACCCCCACCTGTAGATGCTAGTGCTAAGCATAAAACTTGATCAACTTTTAGATGGGAATACTTGGTGGAAAAATGGTTATGAAAACCTTGGAATGATGGATCATTCTATTGAAATGTTTTGGACATGTGTTTCCAAACACTTGATGATTTTGGTGATGAAAATGTTGAGGCAGGAGCCTTAGCCCTTTATAAAACTGATGGTTGTTTGGATGCGATACCATTCCAATTTTAGCGTACAACCACAATACCCGAATATTGGGTAGGGCTTGACTGGAAACTTATATACCTTAGTATTAGTTCCCTCACGGCCAAGGTCTGAGCTGAGGCTACCTTGTGAAGATTGTCCACCTGTGCAGTACCCAAGATGACAGTGGTCATGGTTGGGAGGCCAAACTCACAGGAGAGGTGCTTATACTAGGGAGTGTAATTGAAAGGTTAGGATTGATTATCCGCATACTGAGTATGGTAAATTCAGGATTTGTTCCTGACGGATGTATCGAATGTTGTGGTGAAAGTGTACAATCTCTGCAGAGTATCAAACTATTCGAATAGCCGCGTCCGCGGTTATGGACAGTTGGAGTGGCCATATTGTTCCCCCGTGAGACTTTTAAAATGACTTGTGAAATGAATTGAGACTTTGACTTGAACACAACAGAGTTGTGACCTGGATTACAAGATCCCATTTAGGAGTTATAAAATTGTGACTAGCTTTGGAACTTAGTAGAGATAAACCTAGCTTTTTGCAAAACAACCCTAGAGCCTAGTGTCCTATTATCCAAAAACCCCTTTTACCTGTTAGTAATAGTTTGCGAGTACTTAAAGAGTGCTCATGGCTTTGTCCCTGGCTATTCCCATGGCCAGACTATGAAGAGGAGTACCTGGAGGATGGACCACAGGAAGGTTACGACAACTAGGATCATCTCCCAGAGTCAGCATTGCCTGTGACCCTGAAGATGGAGCTTCGCCTACGCTACCGTTATTATTACGTATTCCGCTGCTTGATGTTGTATTAAGAACTGGATCATGAGATCCCCATTTGTGTAAGAACTTATGTATCATTTGTAATGGATGAAGTACTATGGTATCCAATTCTGTTATGTCTCACAAAAATGGTAATCCTGGGATTGCGATGTATGGCATAACAGGCATCTAGGATTGAAAAATCCGGGTGTTGACATATATTCCCTTCGTCTCGCGATATTTTACTTGCCCGAGATTCGATCGTCGGTACCTTCATACCTAGTTCAATCTCGTTCACAGCAAGTACTTTACTCGTTCCGTAATCCGATATCACTTTGTGATTAACTCCTTAACCACATGCTTGCAAGCGGTGTTGATATCGATTAGCGAGTGGGCCCGAAGTATATCTCTCCGACTTGGGAGGGACAAATCCCATCTCGATACATACAACCCAACGGATACTCTCCGATCACCTGAGAGACACCTTTATGATCACCCTCTCACAGGATGACGTTTGATGACCTCAAAGCTTTCTTCCGATACCAGGGAGTTGTATTATCTCATGGTCTAAGGAATACAATATTTGACATAAGAAAAGCTTCGCAAAGACGAACACGATGACACGATCTAATTGCTTCGCTTAGTTTGGGTCTGTCCACCATATCATTCTCCCAATGATATGATCTCATTATTAATTGACAACTCATGTCCATGGTTAGGAAACCTTAACCATCATTAATCAATGAGCTAGTCCATAGAGGCGTACGAGGGACACGATGTTGTTCACAAACCACACAAGTATTAAAGTTTCCGCTTAATACAATTCTAGCATGGAATATAAACATTATCATGAACAAGAATTATAATAATAACATATTTATTATTTCCTCTAGGGCATAATTCCAACAGTCTCCCACTTGCACTCGAGTCAATAATCTAGTTTACATCTGGCAACAATCTCACACCCATGGCACTGAGGTGCTGATCATGTTTTACACGTGGAAGAGGTTTAGTCAATGGATCTGCGACATTCAGATCTGTATGTACTTTGCTAATCTTCAGATCTCCATCTGATATATAATCTCGGATTATATGAAACCTGCGGTTGATATGCTTGGTCTTTGGATGATATCTTGGTTCCTTAGCGAGTGCTATGGCGCCAGTGTTGTCACACAATATCTCCAGTGGGTCCAATGCACTTGGAACCACGCCAAGCTCAGTGATGAAGTTCCTGATCCAAACTCCTTCACTTGATGCTTCTGCAGCCGCCATGTATTCCGCTTCTACTGTAGATCCCGCGATCACGCTTTGCTTGCAGCTTCTCCAGCTCATAGCTCCTCCATTCAAAATATAAACATATCCTGTCTGAGATTTAGAATCATCCTTGTCGGTGTCAAAACTAGCATCGACGTAACCTTTTACGACGAGCTATTCATCACCCCCATAGACTAAGAACATTTCTTTAGTCCTATTTAGGTACTTTAGGATGTTCTTCACGGCTGTCCAAAGGTTCCACTCGATCACTTTGATACCCGTCGTCAAACTAAGAGCATTGGACACATCCGGTCTAGTACACAGCATGGCATACATGATAGAACCTATGGCCGAGGCATAAGGCACTTTGCTCATAGCTTCCCTATCATTTACCGTAGCTGGACACTGAGCCTTGCTCAATATCTTACCTGACAACATGGGCACTGAACCTTTCTTTGCCTTATCCATTCTGAACCTTTTCAGAACTTTGTCTAGGTATGTACTCTGGCTTAAAGCTATCAGGCGTCTTTGTCTATCTCTATAGATCTTGATGCCCAATATATAAGCAGCTTCACCTAGGTCTTTCATTGAAAAACACTTGTTCAAATAACTCTTCACATCGTTAAGCATGTTGATGTCATTTCCAATAATCAATATGTCATCCACATATAGTACCAGAAACGTCACCGAGCTCCCACTCACTTTCTTGTAGATACAAGCTTCGTAGCAATTTGGAACAAATCCAAAGCTCTTAATCACTTGATCAAAACGAAGGTTCCAACTCCGAGATGCTTGCTTCAGTCCATAAATGGAACGCTGAAGTTTGCATACTTTATCAGCATCCTTAGGATCGACAAAACCTTCGGGTTGCATCATATACAACTCTTCATCAATGTTGCCATTGAGGAAAGCAGTCTTGACATCCATCTGCCATATTTCATAATCATGAAATGCAGCAATTGCTAATAAAATCCGAATGGACTTAAACATCGCTACAGGAGAGAAAGTCTCATCGTAGTCAACACCTTGAACTTGTCGAAAACCTTTCGCAACAAGCCGTGCTTTATAGACGGTAACATTACCATCCGCGTCCGTTTTCTTCTTGAAGATCCATTTGCACTCAACGGCCTTTCGATCGCTAGGAGGGTCCACCAAAGTCCATACTTGGTTTTCGCTCATGGATCCCAATTCGGATTTCATGGCTTCTAGCCATTTCTCGTAGTCCGGCTCATCATCGCTTCCTCATAGTTCGTAGGTTCAATGTCTTCTACTAACAAGACAGTCAAGACAGGTTGCCGTACCACTCAGAGGGGCACGCGACCTTGTCGACCTGTGACGCTCAAGAGCAAGATCGTCCAAGCTTCATGATCCTTGTCATTAGCTTCCTCTATTGTTGGTGCAAAGGCACTGGAACAATTTCAGGTGCGCTACTCTCCAACTCAAGAGAAGGTTCAATAACCTCGCCTAGCTCTACTTTCCTCCCACTCACTTCTTTCGAGAGAAACTCCTTCTCAAGAAAGGAACCGTTTTTGACATAAACACTTTGCCTTCGTTCTGTGATAGAAGGTATACCCAATAGTTTCCTTAGGGTATCCTATGAAGACACATTTCTCCGCTTTGGGTTCGAGCTTGTCCGGCATCAACTTCTTGACGTAAGCTTCGCATCCCCAAACTTTAAGAAACGACAACTTAGGTTTAGCACCAAACCATAGTTCATACGGTGTCGTCTCAATGGATTTAGATGGAGCCCTATTTAAAGTGAATGCAGCGGTTTCTAATGCATAACCCCAAAATGATAACGGCAAATTAGTAAGAGACATCATCGATCGGACCATATCTAATAAGGTTCGATTCCGGCATTTAGACACACCATTGCGCTGTGGTGTTCCGGGTGGCGTGAGTTGCGAAACGATTCCGCTTGCTTTAAGATGCGTGAGAAAATCATAACTCAAATATTCGCCCCCACGATCGGATCGTAGAAACTTAATCTTTCTGTTACGATGGTTCTCCACTTCATTCTGAAATTCCTTGAACTTTTCAAATGTTTCAGATTTATGTTTCATTAAATAGATATACCCATATATACTTAAGTCATAGGTAAAAGTGAGAAAATAGCGATATCCACCACGCGTCGAAACACTCATTGGTCCGCATACATCGGTATGTATGATTTCCAACAAGTCCGTTGCTCGCTCCATCATACCGGAGAACGGGGTTTTGATCATCTTGCCCATGAGGCATGGTTCGCATGTGTCAAATGATTCAAAATCAAGAGACCCCAAAAGTCCATCAGAATGGAGTTTCTTCATGCGCTTTACACCAATATGACCTAGACGACAGTGCCACAAATAAGTAGTATTATCACTATCTACTTTGCATCTCTTAGCCTCAATGTTATGGATGTGTGTTTCATCCCTTTCGAGATTTAGAAGAAATAAACCATTCACAAGAGGTGCATGACCATAAAAGATGTTACTCATATAAATAGAACAACCATTATTCTACGATTTAAATGAATAACCGTCTTGCAATAAACACGATCCAGAAATAATGTTCATGCTCAACGCAGGCACATAATAACATTTATTAAGGTTTAAAACTAATCAAGGTAAAACTAAGGAGAGCGTGCCGATGGCCATCACATCAACTCTTGATCCGCTACAACGCCAAGATCGTCACCTCATCCCTCGCAGTCAGCCTATTCCGTAGCTCCTGTTTCGAGTTACAAATATTAGCAACCGAACCAGTATCAAATACCCAGGCACTACAACGAGGGCTAGTAAGGAAAACATCAATAACATGTATATCAAATATACCTTTGATGGTGCCAGCCTTCTTGTCCGCTAAGTACTTCGCATAGCTTGCCCAAAGGACCCTTGTCCTTGCAATAGAAGCACCAAAGGTCCGGCTTAGGACCAGACTTGAGCTTCTTCTCGCGAGGGCAAGCGTTTGCCGCCGCCCTTCTTGAAGGGCTTCTTTGCTCCCTTACCTTTCTTAAAGGAGGGCTTGTTGACCATCAACACATGACTATCCTTCTTGATGTCCACCTCCGCAGCCTTCAGCTTTGCGAAGAGCTCAGTGATCGTATCAGTGGAACCAATCTGATTATGAGTCACTACAAAACTTTTGTAGCTGGGAGGGAGTGATTGCAGAACCCTGTCAATCTTGAGCTCCTCTAGAATCGTGCATTCCAGTTGCTCAAGGCGTTGAGTGTAGCCCGTCATCTTAATGGCGTGCTCACTAACGGAACTCCCTTCCTCCATCTTGCAGTTAAAGAACTTCTCAGAGATCTCATATCTCTCAGAACGGGCCTGAGTCTGAAACATGGTTTTCAGCTCTTCGAGAATCTCAAAGGGCCCGGGATAGTCTTCAAAACGATTTTGAAGTTCCGGTTCCATAGCAAACAACATGGTGCTCTTAATCACACCATAATCATCTTTGCGCGACTGATAGACAGCTTTCTCATCAGCCGGCGCAGTTGCAGCAGGGGGGTCACCTAACGCTTTCCCAAGGACATAGTCCTTTTGGTCGCCAGAGAGAATGATTCTTAGATTGAGGAACCAATTGGTGAAGTTAGACCCATTGTTTCTAAGCTTTTCCTTCTCAGCAAAAACGTTGAAGTTGAAGTTGGACTTAGCCATTTGATCTACAGTATTTGCAAGTACAAATTAGACTATGTTCATGATAACTAGTTCAACTTAATCAAATTACTAGATGAACTCCCACTAAATTCAACATCCCTCAAGTTGTTTAGTGAACACGATCCAAATTCACCACACCTAATCCGATCATCACGAGAAGAGATGTGGCTTCAATGGTGGAAAACGAAGTGTCGATCATATCATTCATATGACTCATGCTTAACCTTTTGGTTCATGTGTTCCGAGGCCATGTCTGTACATGCTAGGCTCGTCAAGTTAGACCCAAGTATTTCCGGCAGTAAAACTGACTTGCACCCGTTGTATGTGAGCGTAGAGTCTATAGCACCCGACCATCACGTTATGCTTGGACACGACGAACTTTCGCAACGGTGCATACTCGGGGAGAACACAATTTTTATCTTGATCTTTATTGAGGAATCATCTTATAATGCTACCGTCGCGATCTAAGCATGATAAGATACATAAAAGGATAAACATCACATGCATATAACTTTAATGTGACATGGTATAGCCAATCTTCGCGCAATGATCTCCATCTTGTGCGTTCCGGCATGATCTCCATCACTCCACCATGATTGCCTCCACCACGAATAGCAACTACAACTATTGCTGACTACTTAGCGATAAAGTGAAACTATTACATGGCGCATAAGAAGTTGACACACAGGTCATACACAATTATAAAGACAACCATATGGCTCCTGCCAGTTGTGAACTCATTGACATGCAAGTCGTGAAACATTACAAAACATGATCATCACATACATTATACACATCACATCTTGGGCCATACCATATCACAGAAAACACTCCCTGCAAAAACAAGTTAGACGCCTCTACTTTGTTGTTGCATGTTTTACGTGGCTTATGGGAGTAGATGCTAAGAATGATTCTTACTTACGGAAAGCCACAACGGTGATATTATGGTTGCCAAACTCCGGTGTTAATCCCATGACAACTATAGTGAGAGAAACTGACATCCACCAGCCGCATGTGTGGAACAAGCCACACGTCAAGTGCGGAGCCGGTCTCGCGAACGACGTCGCGTAAGGTTGGCCTGGACCACTTCAATCTCACTATCCCGCGTCATAATAAGAACACAAACAAGAGGCTTGCAACAGAAAACATCAATGCCCGCAACAACCATGTTGCGTTCTACTCGTGAAACACATCTACGCATAGATCTAGCTCTGATACCACTGAAGGGTTTCACGGCATAGTAAATCAAAATTTTCTACGGATGCGAACAGAGGGAAAGCCAAGATCTAATCTAGGAGATGCAAACAACGAGAGAGATTGGATTAGATCTTCATACCCTTGAAGATTCGCACAGTGAGCGTTAAATGAATGGGTGATGTAGTCGTACTCGCTTCTCCTCCTCGCGATCCGATCCGATCTAGCATCACAAGTGGCGGTGCCTCCGTGAGATGCACACGTGCAGCACCTCGACGTATCCTCCTTCCTCAGACCAGCAAGTATGGTGGAGAGATGGATTTGATCTACAACACGACGGCGTGGTGTATATGGTGGAGAATTTCTGCAGCAGGGCTTCGCCTACAAACAGTCGGGAGGGAGAGAGGAAGGCAGCAGGGCGGCTAGGGTTGGAGGGGATGGTGTGTGAGGTTGGTGCGCCCCCACCCATCTTTATATAGAGGGGGGGCGCAGCCCTAGACCCTCCCCCAAGCCCAAACCGGCGGCCCCAAAGGATAAGGAGTGGGGGGCAAGGAAACCCCCCCTTCTAGAAGGTCTATCTCGAGTTTAAACCTCTCTTGGCCGACTGGGCCCTATGGGGCCTTGTGCCCCTGGCCCAATGCGGCCAGGGCACTCCCTCATAGGCCCATGCCCCCTCCCGAAAGGTGGGGCCACGTTGGTCCCCTTCCGGAAGGTTCTAGAAGCTTCCGGTACAATACCGATTAATCCGGAACAATTCCGAACTCCAAAAACTGCACTGCCTTATATGAATCTTATTCTCCGGACCACTCCGGAACCTCTCGTGATGTCCTGGATCCCATCCGAGACTCTGAACAAAAACTCATAAACCAATTATCCAATCTATCCTAGCGTCGAGACACGTTAAGTGTGTGACCTGGTTCGAGAATATGCGACATGATCTTCTATCAATAATCAACAGCGGGTGCAGGCACCCATATTGACTACCACACATTCATCGATGATCATATCGGATGAACCACGATGCCAGGATTCAATCAATCCCATATATATATTCCCTTCGTCTCGCGATATTTTACTTGCCCGAGATTCGATCGTCGGTACCTTCATACCTAGTTCAATCTCGTTCACAGCAAGTACTTTACTCGTTCCGTAATCCGATATCAATTTGTGATTAAATCCTTAACCACATGCTTGCAAGCGGTTCTGATATCGATTACCGAGTGGGCTCGAAGTATATCTCTCCGACTTGGGAGGGACAAATCCCATCTCGATACATACAACCCAACAGATACTTTCCGATCACCTGAGAGACACCTTTATGATCACCTTCTCATAGGATGACGTTTGATGACCTCAAAGCTTTCTTCCGATACCAGGGAGTTGTATTATCTCATGGTCTAAGGAATACAATATTTGACATAAGAAAAGCTTCGCAAAGATGAACACGATGACACGATCTAATTGCTTCGCTTAGTTTGGGTCTGTCCACCATATCATTCTCCCAATGATATGATCTCATTATTAATTGACAACTCATGTCCATGGTTAGGAAACCTTAACCATCATTAATCAATGAGCTAGTCCATAGAGGCGTACTAGGGACACGATGTTGTTCACAAACTACACAAGTATTAAAGTTTCTGCTTAATACAATTCTAGCATGGAATATAAACATTATCATGAACAAGAATTATAATAATAACACATTTATTATTGCCTCTAGGTCATAATTCCAACAAATGTCTGCATGTGGCACTTTGAAGATGAAGGACCCATGCTTATAGATATTTTGCTGCAATGTAATGTAATAGCCAAATGAGCTATGTAAGATGTAATAAAATTATGTTATTCCTGGTTATAAAGTTGTATTATGACCTTTGTTTCTTGATATTACATCTTAACTGTGGATGCTAGCTATTGATCCAGGGACTAGCATTGTAAACACAGGGGACTCTACCTTTTTAAAGGTTGGGAACCTTACACTTTCCTTTACAAAGGAGGGATCTTACAGATGGTATCAGAGCACTGTGTTGCCTGTAGGATTATGACCCTAGGATTGGAAACCACTAGGGAAAATTTTTCAACAACTTCCACACTTGTCTTTTCTTCTCGTAAACTTTTCTAATATTCTTTCTCATCTCTATTTGTAGATGAACTCCATCAACGAAGCCGCGAGGAAGGGACCACTCATGACTATGACTTTGGAGTGTGAGACAGAATTCCCCAAGGCTCTCATGGACCTCATGGTTTCCATGGGAATACATGGTGCAGCTGTGTACAAAGGCTTTCCTGTGATGGATGAAGGAGTTGAGTACTGGTGGGTGCAACTTCACTTGTATAAAAACAAGGAAGACAACCACAAGGACTCAGGATTCTGCATGGTCACCAACACAGTGATGCACACTACATTCTTTGATTCAGCAAGGGATGCATCTTGGAGGGCCATCAAAGAACTTGGTGATATAATCAAGTGCAGAGTGCTTAACACCCAGAATGACATTAGGGAAGAAAAGAAGCATACCCAAGAGCTAGAGGCTACCAACCAAAGTTTAAGGAAAGACATCATAGACTTGGCAATAGAGTCATGTGATCAAGATAAACAGATTGCCTCTAGGGATGCCCTGTTAGCCAACTTGGCAAGTGAGATGGGACTGTAAACGTACTCCGTTAGTTGGACCACCACACTTATCATTTTATTTTCCAAAAATGTTGTCTAAAATAAGTAGAACCTTGGATTCTTGTAATGGATTTTATGTATGCTATGACTTGTGTGTTTGTCAATGTTGTGCCTGTGATACTTTGTCTTGTAAATTATTCATTGTGTTGACTCTAACTTTTTCTATCTTATAAATAGATGCCTAATGTTACTATCAGCACGGCTGAAGAGTTCAAAGGAACTCGTTTTGGCCCTCGTATTATTGAGCTCACTAGTTTGCTCAATCTCCCTCTTCCTACCATCACGGTGCTTCCCCTCACCAAGTTTGAGAGGAAAGACCTTTGGGGCTTCAAGGTTAATCAGCCGGCCTTGGTGAGCCTACCACGGAGGCAATCATCTTCAAGCTCATGCATGATGACAAGGAGAGAGGCCTAGAGGTAGTCATGCAGGACTTGATTGGACGTCTGTTAGGGAGACACTCTCGACAGGTTAGAGGTACTCACTTCCACGCCTTCGGTAGACGTGATGAGGATGGTGAGGCCATTGACTTCGAGGATACTTCGAGAGAGACGGCAGAGCCGATTCGTATATACCTCCAGGACTTAGAGGTTCTTCTTAGGCACATATACACTGATAGGACCAACGTCAGGCTCAGCAATGACGAACTCCAGGTGCAGCTTCGTGAGAAGGACAAGCTCTTCGCGGACCAAGATGAGATAGTCAAGGAGATGGAGGCCAAGTTTGAGAGTCAGGACAGAAAGTTCAAGAGTCAAGAGAAGCGATTCCAAGATAGGAACAAGAGGATTCGAGACATGACTGCAGAACTAGAGGCCAAGGACTTCGAGCTCGAGCATCAGCAGACTGTGATTGAGAAACTTCGTTCACAGAAGAGGGATCTCAAAGCCAAGGTAGAGACCTTGACCACCAATGTCGAGGAGTACAAGACCGCTATGGATAATTCAGGTCTTACACTTGTCGACGAGGAGGTTGATGCAGAGGAGTAGTGATGACTACTCATTTACCTTTATTTATCATGTCTTTGATTATTGAGTCACAATGACCATCCAACATGTGGATGGCTTGCTATTGGTGTGTTTACTTTGCAAACTTGTTGTATATGTTGTTGGACTTTTATTATTATGATGCATGTTTGGTGATTGTTTATGTGATGTATTGTGCATGTTAGCATCTATGGGTATCTCATTCTTATCTCTATTGAACAAACCACAGATGCCTCCCCGACATGCCAATCCCAACCCCAACAACAACAACATCACCCCTGAGATGCAGCAAATGATGACAACTCAGACTCAGCTGATGCAAATGATGACTACGTTCATCCAGAATCAGAACAACAACAATAACAACAACAATAACAACAACAATAACAACAACAACAATCAGAACAACCCACCGGGTTTTGACATGCTTACCAGGTTCTTGAGACTGAGGCCAGCAAAGTTCTCAGGAACTACTGATCCTATGGTGGCCAATGATTGGCTACGCTCTATGAACAAGGACTTGGTAACAGTTGGCTGTACTGATGAAGAGAAAGTCAGATTTGCAGCTCACTTATTAGAAGGACCAGCAACCACTTGGTGGGATAACTTCCAGATCACCACTCCCATTGCAGATGTGACATGGGCTATCTTTGAAGATGGTTTCCGTACTGCTCACATCTCATCCGGAGTGATGAGTTTGAAGAAGAAAGAGTTCCATAACTTGAAGCAGCGCCACCGCAGCGTGGCTGAATACATTGAGGAATTCAACAATCTGGCGCGATATGCACCGGATGAAGTTGACACTGATGCTAAGAGGAAGGAAAAGTTCCTTGAAGGGTTGAATGATGAACTGAACCTGCAGTTAGTTGTGGCCTATGTTCCCACATACCAGTCTCTTTGTGATAAGGCTGCTATTTTGGAGAGCAAGATGAAACAAGTTTAAAGCAGGAAGAGAAAGCACTCTGACAAGCACAGCTTGGGATCGTCTCACAAGCGTTCCCATTATGATGACAGTGGGAGTTCTGGATCCCACAAGCATGGGAAGTTCAACAAGCACCACAACCACAACTGTTATCATGACAACAAGTACCACCGTAGTCATGGCAACGATAAGTACAAGAATAACAAAGGTGGATATAAGAGCCACCACAGTGGAAGTGGAAGTGGCAGTGGAAGCCAGCCTGTCAAGAAAGATCTTAGTCAGGTTGAGTGTTTCAAGTGCAAGAAGATGGGGCATTATGCAAATGAATGCCCAGAAAAGAAAGTTGAAGGACCCAACAAGCCCAACCCTTTTCAAAAGGGACAAGTGAAACACATCAATGTGGAGGAAATTTATGAGGAACCTGATGCTGTTGCTGGTAAGTTCAAACTCAATTCTGTTCCAGCATTTTTTCTCTTTGATAATGGTGCATCTAATTCATTCATATCAAGAGAATTTGTTGAAAGAAATGAACTACCGGTAGAAACTATTGGGTGTCCTATAAAAGTAAGTTCTCCTGGCGGAAAAATGATAGTGAATTCAGGATGTCATGATCTAGTCATAGAGTTTGGGAAGTATAAGTTTCCCGTTAACCTGATAATCCTAAATTCGCAAGGATTGGATGTTATTTTGGGAATGGACTGGATGACTAAGCACAAGGGAGTGATAGATTGTGCAAACCATACTGTCTCACTCACAACTCCAGAAAACAAAAGGATCAGATTCAAGACCAACTTTGAAGCAAAGAGGAGTAAGCTAAATTCTCTTAAGGGGGTTAGCATAGACATTGTGCCAATTGTGAGTGAATATCCGGATGTGTTTCCAGAAGAATTGCCGGGAATGCCACCAGATAGAGATGTGGAATTTATTATTGATTTGCTACCAGGATCTGGACCAATAGCAAAGAGACCGTACAAGATGTCAGTGGATGAGTTGAAAGAACTCAAGAAGCAGCTTGGAGAACAGTTGCAGAAAGGATTTATCCAACCAAGTTATTCATCTTGGGGAGCACCAGTTTTGTTTGTGGAAAAGAAAGATAGAAGTCAAAGGTTATGCATAGATTACCGTTCACTCAATGAGGTGACTATCAAGAACAAATACCCTTTGCCTAGAATCAATGACTTGTTTGATCAGTTAGAAGGAGCTTGTGTGTTCTCAAAGATTGATCTCCGGTCAGGTTATTTCCAGCTCAAGATAAGGGAACAAGACATACCTAAGACAGCTTTCACCACAAGGTATGGATTGCATGAGTATACCGTGATGCCATTTTGTTTGACAAATGCACCAGCATACTTCATGAATATGATGAACAAGGTGTTCATGGAATTTCTTGATAAGTTTGTTGTCGTTTTCAACGATGACATTTTGATCTACTCCAAGAGCAAAGAAGAGCATGAAGGACATTTGCGTTTGATACTTTAGAAGCTTAGAGAGCATAAGTTGTATGCCAAATTCAGCAAGTGTGAGTTTTGGTTGAATGAAGTTGGATTTCTTGGACACGTTGTGTCAGGAGATGGTGTAGCAGTTGATCCTGCTAAAGTTTCAGCTGTAACTGAATGGGAATCACCTAAGTCAGTCAAAGAGGTTCGTAGTTTCCTTGGCTTGGCAGGATACTACAGAAGGTTCATTGAGAATTTATCCAAGGTAGATAAACCTATGACAGAATTGTTAAAGAAAGACAAGAAATTTGCTTGGTCTGTGGGTTGTGAACTCAGTTTTCAAGAATTGAAGAAGAGACTAGTGACAGCACCAGTCTTATGTTTGCCAGATTTGGAGAAAGACTTCCAAATTTATTGTGATGCATCTCATCATGGATTAGGTGCAGTACTTATGCAATAAGGGAAAGTTGTGGCTTATGCCTCGAGACAACTCAAAACTCATGAAGTAAACTACCCTACTCATGATTTAGAGTTAGCCTCTGTTGTCCATGCACTCAAAACATGGAGACACTATCTTTTGGGAAAGCGTTGTGAAGTGTTCACAGATCACAAGAGTTTAAAGTATATTTTCACCCAGAAGGAAATTAACATGAGACAAAGAAGATGGCTAGAACTCATCAAGGACTATGACTTGAGTTTGCAATACCACC
This sequence comes from Avena insularis, assembly GCA_023614405.1. Lineage (NCBI taxonomy): Eukaryota > Viridiplantae > Streptophyta > Magnoliopsida > Poales > Poaceae > Avena > Avena insularis. Next base: position 3,781,074 of record CM042691.1, read on the forward strand.
CCGGTAAAGCAAATGTTGTAGCGGATGCTCTAAGCCGTAAGGTTTTTGTGAATGGCCTTACTAAGGGAGAATTGCCAGATGATATGTGTGCCCAATTTAGAGATCTCAGCTTGGAGATTGTGCCTGAGGGACATCTCATGTCTTTGGATGTTCAACCCGCCTTGTTGGACAAGATCAAAGAAGCCCAAAAGGCAGATAAGGAAATTGAAAAGATTAAGGAAAAGATTGGCAAGGGAAAAGCCAAAGGATTCCATGAAGACGAACAGGGTACTTTATGGCATGGAAAACGTATCTGTGTTCCACAAGATCCGGAGCTTCCGAAACTGATTTTACAAGAAGCACACAACTCACCGTATTCCATTCATCTGGGTAACACCAAAATGTACATGGATATGAAGGAAATATTTTGGTGGAATAATCTCAAGAAGGACATCGCCGAACATATTGCTTTGAGTGATGTATGTAGTAGAGTGAAAGCGGAACATCAGAAACCACCAGGATTGTTGCAACCACTACCTATTCCTGATTGGAAGTGGGACAAGATTGGCATGGATTTCATCACCGGATTGCCGAGGACCAGGTCAGGATATGATTCTATTTGGGTAGTAGTGGATCGCCTAACTAAAGTGGCTCATTTCATACCCGTGAAGACAACTTATACAAGTGCTAAGTTAGCCAAGATCTAGATGAGTAGAATTGTATGTCTGCATGGGGTACCCAAGAGTATTGTGTCTGATAGGGGAACCCAATTCACTTCTCATTTTTGGAGGCAACTACATGAGTCATTGGGAACGAAGTTGGAATTCAGCACTGCATTTCATCCTCAAACTGATGGATGTAGTAAAGGACTAATCATATTCTTGAAGATATGTTGAGAGCATGTGCTCTAGACTATGGAGCCAGTTGGGATGAAAGTCTGCCTTATGCAGAATTTTCTTACAATAACAGCTATCAAGCCAGTATTGAGATGGCACCATTTGAGTTTCTCTATGGGAGAAAGTTTGTACCACCCCATTGCTATGGAATGGTGTGGGAGAAAGAAGTTTGTTCGGACCAGAACTCATCAAAGAGGATGAAGAGAAAGTCAAGCTGGTTAAGGACAGATTGAAGATAGCACAGTCCCAACAAAAGAGTTACGCAGATCCTAAGCGTAGAGAAGTCACCTATGAAGTAGGTGACAGAGCTTATCTTAGAGTGTCACCACTTCGTGGAGTGAAGAGGTTTGGTGTCAAAGGTAAATTGGCCCCAAGATATATTGGACCATTCAAGATTCTGAGTCGTAAAGGAGAAGTAGCTTATGAGATTGAATTGCCAGAGTCTTTGTCAGCTGTTCATAATGTGTTTCATGTAAGTCAGCTTAAGAAATGTCATCCAGAAATGGAAGAGACTTCTTTGAAGGATACTATACCATTGGAGGAGGTCCAATTGGAAAGTGATCTCACTTATGAAGAGAAACCAATCAAGATTCTTGAGACTGCAGAAAGAGTTACTCGGACTAAGACTATCAAATTCTAGAAAGTTCAATGGAACCATCATTCTGAAGAAGAAGCAACTTGGGAAAGAGAAGATGATCTTCGGAAAGACCACCCTCACCTATTTGCTAGACAACCCGAATCTCGAGGGCGAGATTCACCTTAAGGGGGGTAGATTTGTAACATCCCTAAAATCATGTTTTCAAAGATTTCATATCATGCATGCATGCATATCATTTAGGGATCAAAACTCAAACTCATTTGAAAGAAAACAGAACTTGAGATCTATGATTTTATGTGATCAACATTAAATCAAATGCTACTCTCCAATGGGAGATTATTTGTTTCAAAACCAAACCTTATTGCTCTCAAATTGTTTTGCTTGATTGCTAGTGCTTAAACCAAAATTTACAAAACAAATATGGATTTAAAACCATTTTCAAAACTTGTTCAAATCAAGTGCTATGTCACTGTTTATTTTGTTTGATCTATAGGACCAAGCTAATACAGAGAGACCACATGATTTTATGCCCAGAAATATGAGTATTACACTCTACAAAAATCCAGAAAAAGTTTGAATTCAAATGGTTTTGAAATCATTTGAAAATGTTTCCTGGTAATTCAAATAGAAAAAGAAAAGGAATAAAGAAATAAGAAAAGGCCGGCGCTACTAATCTAGCCCAATAGTGAAACCAGCCCACTAAGCCCACCCGGGGTTTTCCCCTATCTCTCTCTCACTCGCAGCCGTACCCACAAAGTCACTGACCACCTGGGTCCATCCCCTCTTTCTTTCTCTCACTGACAACCGCGGCCCACATGGCAGTCGTCGTCTCCACCACCAGCGACCAGTTCATCCCCAAATTACGTCGGGCGTTTCCTGTTTAATTCGCGGCTTCAATTCCTGTTCAATGCCTGAGTAAATCACGTCCGCGTCCTTGCTACTTAAACCTCCTCTGCCCCCTCTCCATTTTCCCCCAAACCCCAAGCACAGAGCGCCACCAGGCTGCTAGAATTTGCCCTCACACCGCCGCGGTACCGACAGACTCCGGCGACCGATTGTGGTAAGCTTCGTGTGCGCCTCGCTCTCTGGTTTATGCAAGCTTGTTCATTATCTCTTTGCGCATCTCCTGACGTTCGCCGTTTTCCCTATTTCGCACCAGAGCATCGACATTCGTCAAACACCGCAACTTCCCGACGCCGTCTCCAACTTCGGCAAGGAATTCCGGTGAGGTACGACCGCCCCGTGCTTTTCCCTTGACCCCATCTTGTTTGCCTGAATGATACGCACGCGCTGATGCCTTTCGTTTGTGTTAGGACGGATCAGAGCATCGCCAACGTCGCCGTCCACCTAAGCCCGACGCTGCCCTGACTCCGACGAGCTCCCACGGCCACAGAAGACGCCTCGCTTCACGCGACCACGTTGAGCTTCCTTGTGCTCGTACGAGTCTGTTAAGCATCACCACCGCCCCCAGCCCTCGCTATATTCGCTGATCCATCGCCGGCAGAGCCGTCGCCGCCGTCCTAGCCATTTGCACCGCCGGGTTTTGGTCAAAGCATTAAATCCACTGGATCTAGATCCAGTGGTTGAGATTAGAAGATAGGCGAAGGGGTATGGTTAGAACTGAGCCGTTAGATTTTAAGTTGATCTGACGGTGCGCTAACGCGATCCAGCGCGAAGCGGTACCAACCATTTAGAAAGCGCTACGTGGCACGAGTTTGGTTTTAAAAGTTTGAATTTGATCTATTAGATATTAAAACTTGTTTAATTCATAACTTGTGATTCCCACGTCCAAATTTGACAAATTTTATATCAATGGAATCAGGAGAGAAAATCCTTTCCATCTATGCAATGTGTTTAATGTTTTGCCTCTGTTAAAATGGTTCTTTTTACAGAAACATGTGTAGGCCTATTTTGTGTATAACAATTATTTGGGAAATGTTTTAATGCTCAAATAAAGGTTGTTTGGCAATTTTTGAACTTGTTTATGAATCAGTACTATGCACTTGTCTTATTGAGTATAGAAAATCATCACATATCATATTTCATGCATCCATATATTTTTGTTTGTATTTATTTTGTATGTGATTTGGTGCTATCATTTTATGTGTAGATTTTTGTGCAAATAGTGATTGTGAGGATTGTAGCTACTCTCCAAACTACCAAGGCAAGTGGTGCTTCATGATTTATTTCCTATGTTTTTCAAATATGCATTAGAAATATTTTGCTAGCCTTGCATGGATATTTTTTTGATCTATATGCTATGCTTGGGAAATCCTAAGTAGTTGTAGAAATTGCTAGAAATATTTCTAAGTCTTATCAATGCCATGCTTAGCCTAGCTAGTAGCAACCAAGGGTGGTTATATTCATGCTATGAATAAATATTTATAAGTCTTTGGACTATGTCTTTGTTTAATAAAACAACTAAGTGAATGAAACACCTGGGTGGAATGGAAAGAATGGGTTATGTTGAGTGGTTACACAAGGCCCATTTCTACGGTTTACCTTGTGTATCTCACTTGTGGAAAGCCACCCAGGAACAAAGGGATTTGAGAGGCCAAATGTTAAGAAGCTTCTAGTGCAGCCACTTGGCAATATGGGCTCTGCCTGGATCACATAGGTTGCAATAACTTAGCCATTTGGACAGTTGGTGGTAGTGGGATGATAGGTTGGAACGCGTCCATTTGGTCTAAGGGAAGGCTTCTGAAAGGTCCTGTCTTGATGAAGATCAAGTCTTGCAGGGAAAGTGCACAATCTCTGCAGATGGATGAATCTAAGTACTTAGCCATGTCCCTGGTATTGGACAACTTGAGCATCAAGACATGGAAGCTATCAAGAATCTCCTCATCCCAATTTCTAAGTAAAAACTTGTGGTTGAACAAGGGTGAAGGACCCCAATGTCTATTGGTGGCTCCTTGGGAAAGATTTTGACAAAGAAAAACTTAGTGTTTTCAACTAATAGGCAAAACCTATTTTGAGCAAAGCAAGCCTAAGCTACACTTAGCCAAAATGCATATAGTATTTAGTCCACCAATATTCTACTAAGGTATCACTTCCAATACTATTCCAATGTATTGACCCACTGTGGCTGTAACTTGTGATGTTGTAGGATATTCTGATGATGATTAGGAGTCATGAGTCTACACTCAACATGCTTGCCTGTGGCACATGAAGATGAAGACTTATTTATCTTATTATATATTTGAACTCTTGTATTAGGCCTGTGGCCATGGAGTTTGTAAAAGACTATGTTTGTCTCTGGAATGATATGTAATAATGACCTTTGTTTCTGTGTACTTCATCTTAAGCTGTGGATGCTAGCATTGATCCAGGGACTAGCATTGCAATCACAGGGATCCTTTCCTTTACAAAGGAGGGATCTTACAGAGATCCCATTTAGCTTCTTCCTTCATATGTGTGAATTATCCAACACACGAAGCATCTAGTAAATATTTATCATGAAGAGAAAGCCTAGCATAAAATTTATTGAGAATAATATGGTTAGGGAGTTCATGAATAGGACATTTTAGCATTAGTAACTTCAATATCCCCCAAGATTGAGCTGTACTCTCTCCATCAAGAGGCCAAGAGTTATAAATAATACTTCTATCCTTATGGATTTCACTAGGAGGATAAAATTTAGAGTAAAAGAGAGATGCCATCTCCTCCCATTCCATGGATTGTCCATTCTTTAGGAGCTTGTACCATGCCTCAGCTCTCCCTTTCAAGGATATGGAGAGTAACTTCTTCTACACCTGTTCAGTTGTGATACCTACACACTTAAAAAATCCGCATAATTCATGGATAAAAAGCAAGTGATCACCAGGATGGACAGTTCCATCCCCAAAATAGTAATTATCCATAACACAATTAACAATACTTGTAGGTATCTTAAAAGGATCTATCTCAACAGGAGGTGGTTCATATACTACCCTTTCAGTGGCAGTAGTTCTTCCAAACAGAAAACCAAGTGGGTTATCCATATTGGAAACAAAGCAACAAACAATAACAAAAGGAAATACTCATAGTGAAAGTTTCCCTTACCAGTTCCACTCTTCAATAACGCTCCACTCCGCCGCAACGGCGTCAGAAAATAGTCTTGATGACCCACAAGTATAGGGGGTGTATCGTAGTACTTTTGATAAATAGGAGTGTCGATCCCAACGAGGAGCGGAAGGTGCTGAACAGTGGTATGGAGCAGGAAATCCGTGTGAATACTTAGCAAATGGATTTTTAGTTGTTTTCTGATAAGGCAACAAAACAAAGAGCAAGTAACAGAAGTAACGAATAAACGGAGCAAGTGGCCCAATCCTTTCTTAGCAAAGGACAAGCCGGTGGAAATACTTATAAGGACCAAACGTTCTTGAGGACACATGGGAATTCTGTCAAGTGCTTTCGTTTCACATGGCTGAGTACTCTTCTCTAGTGTTTGTAAGTGTTGTGTGGGTGAACCTGTGCTAACATACTGCCCTTCCTAGGACTAATACATACATGTGATTAAACCCCCTGCAAACATCCGTAACTACAGGAAAGTATTTAAGATATAAATCTAACCACATCCTTAAAATATGAGATCCTACACTCCCTTGTGCAAAGGTGTCCTAACGAGGGTTCAGGTTTCTGTCACTCCGACAAACCCACGATTAGTAGCCAAATACACAATGCATCCCCCTAGGCCCATAAATGGTGAAATATCATGTACTCGACGTTCACATGACACCACAAGAAGAATAGCACCACAACTTAAATACTAAACCATTGAATAATATCTTATCACAGATTCACTACTAACAACATGACTTCTCCCATGTCCTCAAGAACTAAACGAACTACTCACAAGACATCATATGGATCAAGATCAAAGATGATATGATAATGGATAACAATCTGAACATAAACAATAATCCAATGATTCCACTCACAAGCATCAAATATAATAGTAATTAACACCGGGAAAGTTTCCCCTAATGAACTAAGCAATATCCAACACAATTGTTACAGCAGGACGAAGTGGTGATGATGGTGCTGGTGGAGATGATGGTGTGGATGATGATGATGATCCCGATGAAGGCTAGCTTGATGACGGTGTTGATGGCGACGGTCTCCCCTCTTCGGGAAGGAATTCCCCTGACAGAAATCTGTCTGCCAGAGAGATCTTTCTATTTTGGTGTTTTACGCACCCCAGAGGCGGCGGAAATCTATCTGTGGTCGCTCCTCGAGGCTTAGGGTTCCGAAGGGAAGTTATAGGCAAAGGGGAGAGTCGGAGGCCGGGCAGGTGGGCCACACCTGCCCTAGGTGCGGCCTCAGGTGGGCCTGTGCCTAGGGGGTTGTGGCCCCCCTGCGGCCCCCCTTCGCTCCTTCTTTTGTCATCCTTCGTCTTCTGGTAAAATAATATGTTTCCATATTTTTCTAGTATTTTTCTGATCTTCGCGAAATTGCACCAAAACGCCTTCTTTTCCATCAGAATCCAGACTCCGGCATTCCATCCTCTAGGAATCATCCAACATGCATAAACAGATGAAAAATCCATAAGTAATACCTCAGAATAAGACAAATATCAATGAATAGAGGTAAATTATGATATAGAATGGTGATGCAAATTGGGCGTATCAGACTTCCCAGACTTTGCTGGTGACGCAAGAAACTTATGGTTTGGTCTAAGTATAAATGGCATGAATCCTTTTGCGGAGCAGAGCTGTAGTCACAGCACCTGGCCTGTCACTCTATGTATTTACAACCTTCCTCCTTGGTTGTGCATGAAGCGGAAGTTCATTATGATGCCAGTGCTCATCCAAGGCCCGAAGCAACCCGACAACGACATTGATGTGTACCTAAGGCCATTAGTTGATGAACTTTTACAGTTGTGGGCTGAACCAGGTTTACGTGTGTGGGATGAGCACAAACAAGAGCCATTCGACCTACGAGCATTGCTGTTCGTAACCATCAATGATTGGACTTCTCTTAGTAACATCTCAGGACAGACAAACAAGGGATATAATGCATGCACACACTATTTAGATGAGACTGAAAGTATATATATGGATAAATCTAGGAAGAACGTGTACCCGTACAATCGTCGTTTTCTTCCGCCCAGACATCCCTTAAGGAAAAAAGGCAAGCATTTCGATGGCGAGGCAGATCACCGGAAGAAGCCTGCCCCCCGTACTGGTATTGATGTATTTGATATGGTCAAGGATTTAAATGTAATATTTGGAAAGGGTCCTGGAGGACAACCTGTTCCGAAAGACTGCGACGGACGCGCACCCATGTGGAAGAAGAAATCTATATTTTGGGAGCTACCCTATTGGGAAGTCCATGAGGTCCGCTCTGCAATCAACGTGATGCATATGACGAAGAATCTTTGCGTGAATATTCTAGGCTTCTTGGGCTTGTATGGGAAGTCAAAAGATACACCGGAAGCACGGGAGGACCAACAACGTCATAAAGGACAAGACGACAAGCATCCAGGGCAGTTTCAAGGGCCTGCTAGCTACGCTCTTACAAAGGAAGAGAAGGAAATCTTTTTTGAAGTCCTTTTCAGTATCAAGGTTCCGTCTGTCTTCTCGTCTAACATAAAGGGAATAGTAAATATGAAAGAGAAAAAATTCCAAAACCTAAAGTCCCATGACTGCCACGTGCTTATGACGCAATTGCTTCCGGTTGCATTGAGGGGGATTCTACCAGAAAGTGTTCGGCTGGCCATTGTGAAGGTATGTGCATTCCTCAATGCAATTTCTCAGAAGGTAATCGATCCAGGAAGTCTATCAGGGTTACAGATTGATGTGGTCCAATGTCTGGTAAGCTTCGAATTGTTGTACCCTCCATCTTTCTTCAATATTATGACGCACCTCCTAGTTCACCTAGTCGAAGAGATTAGAATTCTCGGTCCTATGTTTCTACACAATATGTTCCCCTTCGAAAGGTTCATGGGAGTCTTAAAGAAATATGTTCATAACCGTGCTAGGCTAGAAGGAAGCATCTCCAAGGGCTATGGAACAGAGGAGGTCACTAAGTTTTGTGTTGACTTTCTTCCTGACCTTAAGACGATTGGTGTTCCTGAATCTTGGTATGAGGGGAGGCTGACTGGAAAAGGCACACTAGGAAGGAAAACAATGGTATGTATGGACAAGGATTCTTTCAATAAAGCACACTACATAGTTCTACACAATTCCACCTTGGTGGCTCCGTATATCGAGAAACACAAGATTATTGTATGCTGGAAAACCTGGGGAAGCCTGACTCCTCGATTAAAGTGGAACACGAGGACACTTTCGGGAGTTGGTTGCAGAAACATCTCATGAATAACAACACTTTTGAAGATCAACTGTACTTGTTGGCACGGTTACCATCTTTGACTATATGTACTTTCCAAGGGTACGAGATAAATGGTAATACATTTTACACGACCGCCCAAGATAAAAATAGCACCAACCAAAAAAGTGGTGTCCGCTTTGATGCAACAGATGACAATGGGCAGAAGGACACATATTATGGGTACATAGAGGAGATATGGGAACTTGAGTATGGACCTACTTTTAAGGTCCCTTTGTTTCAGTGCAAATGGGTCAAGATGGCAGGAGGAGGGGTACATGTAGACGAAAACTATGGCATGACAACAGTGGATCTCAACAATCTTGCGTACATGGACGAACCATTCGTCCTAGCCAATGATGTGGCTCAGGTTTTCTATGTGAAGGACATGTCTACGAAACCGAGAAAAAGAAATCAACAAAATAATACATCGTCCGATGAGCCAAAGCGCCACATAGTTCTTTTAGGGAAAAGAAACATCGTGGGAGTGGATGACAAGACAGATATGTCAGAAGATTATAATAAGTTTCATGAAATCCCGTCCTTCAAAGTGAAAACTGACCCAAGCCTCCTGTTAAATGATGAAGATTCTCCATGGCTACGACGCATAAGAAAACAACAACACTAGATAGGGATGTTTGTGTAATATATTAAACCTTTTATGTAATCATATTGTGAATCATATTGCCATCGAGTCGACTATGAGGATGCGGTATGGGCATCCTAAAGTAGGCGGCGAGGAATGTGTGTATGTGTGGGTGGCCATGATGACCGCACTATAAATAGAGGGAAAGGGCGGGCTAGGCTGGGCCAGGCATCACTAATAATAGGGGTTGAACCTTTAGTCCCGGTTGGAGAAACCAACCGCGACTAAAGGGATTGCGGTAGACTGGGCCAGGCAACACTAATAATAGGGGTTGAACCTTTAGTCTTGGTTGGAGAAACCAACGCGTCGAAAAGGATTATGTGGTGGGCGGGCCAGCAAAGACTAATAATAGGGGTTGAACCTTTAGTCCCGGTTGGAGAAACCAACCGCGACTGAAGGGATTGCGGCAGGCTGGGCCAGGCAACACTAATAATAGGGGTTGAACCTTTAGTCCTGTGTGGAGACACCAACCGGGACAAAATACGAGTGAGCACTAATAATAGGGGCGAGTGTCGACATTATGTCGTGAGTGTCGACACTATGCCGAGCTGTGTTGGGGATATGCTATATGGGTATCCTCATAGCATGTCTCTTATCCGACTAACCCGGGTGGCCCATAGTCGGTAGCATGGCCTGTGGCCTGGGCGGCGATTAGGTGGATCGGAAGGAAGGCCCATGCCGGATAAAGGAAGGCTACGGTGGAGTCACCAGCGTACCCGGAGCCTTGGAGTACAAGATACACAAGACTAGTGATAGACGGTGTAGGACTCTGTAACCTGTCCGGCTAGGACTTTTCCCTGTAACCTTAGGACCTGGCGACTATATAAGTCGGGCCTATGGGGTCCTTTAGGGCATCGATTCACAAAACCTCGCATAGCGAACCTATCTTTGTAGCTCGGCGTATTGCCCTTATAGTGATTTATAGCAGGAGTAGGATTCCGCCACCGTTGTGGGATCTGAACCTAGGTAAGCTGTGTTACCTCGTACCCGTCAACCGTCCGCCTTTCCCCACGTCTCTAAACACGCACTGTGAGGACCCCTCCATGGCGTACTCGTCGGCAATACCACGACAGTTGGCGCCCACCGTGGGGCAAGAGGCGCTTCAGGCTCTTCAGCGGGCGAGGACCAAGATCTTCGCGGGAATCGGCGAAACCGTAGCCATCGGTCGCGTTCTCTTCTCCGGCAACGTTCTGATCGTCCCTCCCGACGAGTTCTGGATCCCGGCGAAGACGAACCCTATGCGGTGTTCGATCGTTCCTATCGGAGACATCCACCTCTTCATCGGCGAAACCGACTCGGGCTCTAGTTCCCTAGAAGTCGGAGGAGCATCAAGACCCGCACGGACCGCCAACGGGCAGGATACGTTCGCGGAAGGATCGATGTCGGATCTCTCTTCGGAGTTTGCCGACAAAGATTGGAAAGAATCAAGACCCGCACGGACCGCCTACGAGCAGGATACGTTCGTGGAAGGATCGATATCGGATCTCTCCTCGGAGTTTGCCGACAAAGATCGGAAAAATTCAAGACCCACCCAAACCGCCCCTATGCAGGATATAAAGGTGGAAGATCACTGCAAATCCGCCGGCTTTGTCCGTGCGTCTGGACAACAGAGATCCAAGTTCGTCGGCGTGGTTACCATCTTCGATCTGGCGCGCTGCGTTCAGAGAGAAGGCGAAAACCCCCGCGATTACCTGGCCAGATGGCTCCGTATATGAGCCGATCTGGCCCACTACCCCACTGATGATGCTATCTATCAATTTGTGGAAGGACTGGACCACGGCACGCTTCTCCGACATTCTCTAAGACGGCAACAGGCGTCAGGACACCTTACCTTCGAAGGCATGGTGAACACCGTCAATAACTACGCGGAGGCTGAAGCGGCAGCTCAAACAGCGCTTGCGCTCATTGACGGAGCCCCTCCGATTCAGCCACCACCACCACCGCCTCCAGCCGCCATCGTCGTAGCAGCACCACCACCTCCAGTCATCGTCGAGGCCGTTGCACCTCCACCGCCCATCATCGAGGAAGTCCTGGCACCCCCCGACTCTATCATTGACGTGCTTTATGCTGATTTCAGTGCAGATTCAGAGGAAATAGACTTCAGTCCAGAAGAGCTAGACTCCGCTATGTAGGAGATGGAGGAGGAGTACTCGCGCGACGAGCAAGCTAATAACACCGTCATGTCTCGAGGGGTGTTCGTCACCATTGGGACAACGATGGATGAAGATCAACCCGGGCAAGCTCCGCCTACGGCGTTGGAAAAAGGGAAGGGGCCACTTATTGCTGCCGACAATGATCGCGCAAAGGTCATGCCTCCTCCGCCTAAACTAGTGCAACAGCCGCAGGAACTCGGCACCGGTCTGAGCAACAACAACACCGCAAACTTGCCGCCTCCAGCATCCACGTCGGCAGCAGCCCATGTTACTCCAGCTGATATAGTGATATACGACAATCTCCTCGTTGAGCCACTAACCGTTGATCATATCCGGAACGTGACTCATCTTGACAAGAAGCGCCAGCAGCTGCTGGAGGAGGCGCAAGCCATCGCGGAGCAAGGTGCTAAACTAGATCGAGACCTGGTCAACGCGCAGAAGTCCATAGAGAAAGCTAGAGCAATGGAAGCCGAGTACAAGACTCTGCTGCAGCAGCAGAAGGCTAAGAAGGCTCCGACTCGCGTCATCAACGATCCTGGTGTACGGCGCAACCTAGGATGGGCTCCCTCAAAGACGGCACATGCCAAGCCATACATTGATAGTGAACGCAAGCAGGTGATGCCCACCCCACTCCTTAACCTCGCCATCGCCAAGACCCTTCTGGAGCAGGATAGATCGCCTGAGGTAGTAGAACAGGTCTATGACCTAGTGGCCAAGGCGGTAAAGCAGCAGGAAAAGTCCACCTCTTAGAGGCTTGAGTCTGACCCAGCGCTCTACCGATCTAGCCAGTAAAAACCGCCAAGGGACAGATCTCCTCAGGATGTCGGATCACAGACGGGTTCATCAGAACGAAGATGGAGGGATGCACGCAACAGGAAGGATGCTATCCCCATATCCTCCGACCACAGAGAAAGAGCCCGACCTCGCCGCCCATCGCCACCACCCCGATCCCCCGACGTCAGGAAGACTACAAGGCTCACCATCGCACGGATATGCCCCCACCAAAGCAGTGTGGCATCGTCATCCGCGACAACGCGGCACAGACCCGTCATGATGAAGAGCGCCACCAAGGACATAAGAGCAGGTCACACCATGACCCTCCGCGTCCGACAAGCAACCGTGACAGGCGTGGGGCATCGCAGGAGGGTAACAGCAAGAAGGCTAACCCACCGCCACCTCCGCCTCACGCCGCAAGCGATCACCATGGCGGAAGAGGCCCGCGTCGTTCACGCAGCCCGTCCCCTGTTGACGACAAGAAGAAGAACCCGGAGCCGTACGATGCACGTTCGCGGATCGATAAGATCCACGAGGCCCGGGAAGGACCATACCTGGGACCATGTTGCTTCGGACCTACAATACGGTCTGCAACTTACCCCAAAGGTTACCGGATCGACAAGACCATCAAGCCCTATGACGGCACCGCCAAGCCCGCCACATGGTTGCAGGACTACGGCAACGCGGTGGAGATTACCGGAGGCAACCCCAACATCGCCGTCAAGTACCTCCCGTTAATGTTGGCAGGAACGGCCCGTCAATGGATCGACGATTTGCCGGAAAAATCTATCTACAACTGGCTGGATATGCAAGAAGCATTCACCAAGAACTTTGAGGGTACATACAAGCGTCCCTGCACTGTGGGCGATCTACAGCGATGCGTTCAAGAGAAAGACGAGACATCTCGTGCCTACCTCTCCCGCTGGCTGGACATGAAGAATTCCTGCGCAGGAGTACACGCTCAGACCGCTATGGCTACCTTCATTGATGGATTGGAAAGGGGCACGTTACTCCGACATAAGCTAAAGCGCTTGTAGGACAATCATCAGCTTGACTTGAATCAGACGATTCAGTTAGCTAGTGAGTTCGCAGCTGCCGACGACGATGCTCGTGGCTCTTTGCCGGCAACGGCCGTTCCAACCCAAGATCGGAGGAACAGCAGTACAAAGCAGAAAACCTCTCCAGAAGAAAAGCAATCTATCGACATGGTCGCCATGACTTTTGCAGGATGAGGAGAAGGCGGACAACATGGCCGAGGAAGGGGACCAGGCCGCGAGCAGCAACGAGGAAGTGAAACCAACTCGGCGCCGCTCCGCGTTCCCCAAACGTACGAGGAGTACCGCGATATGTCGTGCCTCGTACACCTCGATGTTAACGGCAAGGCCACCCATACCAATCGACACTGCAAGTTCGTCAACTACCTCAAGGAAGACCCGGAGTCTGGCTACAAGCAAAGTCGGAAGAACAGACCGCGAGGCAAGGGCAAGGGGAAGAAGAAGGAGGAGTCCAAGGATTCAAGTGACATGGACGAGGACGTTGACCCTAAGCACGCCGCCAAGAGCGACGACAAGGGCAAGAACCCCTTCGCAAAGAAGGCCCCAGTCTACCACACTTTCCTTGGCACCCCCACCGTCCGACAACAGAAGACCTCTCTAAGGATCCTGATGGCCACTCTCCCCCTAGTTCCCCAATACCTGCGCTGGTCGGAGGTTCCAATCACTTGGGACAGGACGGACCACCCAGACCTTGTGCCCACGGAGAACCAGTACGCCATGGTCATCAACCCATTGATTGACGGCGTGGAGTTCACCAAGTGCATGGTGGATAGTGGAAGAAGCATCAACATCATGTACCTGGATACACTGCAGAAGATGAACTTGACGGAGGCAAACCTAAGGCGGACCAACACCGTGTTCCATGGCGTAGTTCCTGGTCGGGAGGCTCGGTCCCTTGGGTGCATTACGCTTCAGGTAGCCTTCGACGACGTTAATAATTACCGCCAAGAGCGCATGACCTTTGAGGTGGTCCCCTTCAAGAGCGTGTACCACGTTATACTCGTCCACGACATATTCCACACGTTCATGGACAAGCCATGCTTCGTCTACAACAAACTCAAGATACCCGGACCAAACGACGTCATCACCGTATCTGAAAGCTTTACCAAGGCAAGGGACTGCGAGATCAATGAAGCAGCCATTGCGAAGAATTCAAGGAGATCCAGAGCAAGGTCAATGACTCAGAGATGCCCGCGTTGAAGAAGCAGATCTCCGACTCCGCTCCTCCGTTCAAGGCCGCCATCGAGACCAAGCCGGTGGAACTTGTGGTAGGCGATGCCTCCAAGACCGTCGCCATTGGGACGAACCTGGATCCCAAATAGGAAAGCGCGCTCGTCGAGTTCCTCCATGAGAATAGGGACATCTTTGCCTGGCAACCTGCCGACATGAAAGGTGTACCTAGGGAACTTGCCGAGCATAGCTTAAACATAGATCCAAAATGTAAACCAGTGAAACAACCTCTACGGCACTTCGGAGATGAGAAGAGACGCGCCATTGGCAAAGAGATAGCTAGGTTACTTAAGGCTGGGTTTATCCGAGAAGTCCTTCACACCCGATGGGTGGCAAATCCTGTACTTGTCCCCAAAAAGGGAACCAATGAATTAAGAATGTGCGTTGATTACACCAGCTTGAACAAAGCATGTCCCAAAGATCCGTTTGCTTTGCCTCGCATTGACCAAGTCATTGACTCAACGGCTGGCTCGGAACTTTTGTGTTTTCTCGATGCATACTCAGGATACCACCAGATCAAGATGATGAAGTCGGACCAATTGGCCACTTTGTTCACTACCCCATACGGCATTTTTTGCTATGTCACAATGCCCTTTGGGCTGAAAAACGCAGGTGCTACCTACTAGCGGACAATGCAACGTTGCCTTCACGACCAAATTGGTCGGAACGTTCACGCCTATGTGGACGATATCGCGGTGATGTCTAAAAAGTCAAACGACTTAATCTCCGACTTAAAAGAAACCTTTGATAATCTCCGGAAATACAACATGATGCTCAACCCTAAGAAGTGCGTCTTCGGGGTTCTGGCCGGCAAACTGTTGGGCTTCATCGTTTTCCAGCGCGGAATCGAGGTCAACCCGGAGAAAATCAAGGCCATCTTAAACATAAACCGTCCGACATGCCTAAAGGACATCCAACGACTAACAGGTTGTGTTGCAGCAGTTAGTCGGTTCGTCAGCCGACTTGGAGAGAAGGCTCTGCCGCTGTACAAGTTGCTGAAGAACGCGGACAAATTCACATGGACAGACGAAGCAGATGCATCATTGAAGCAGCTCAAGGAGATTCTTTCCTCAGCGCCCATCCTTGCAGCACCCGAGCCTGGAGAGCCCCTGTTAATTTACATGGCGGCAACCAACCGGGTTATTAGCATCGTCGTCGTGGTAGAGCGGAAGGAACCAGGCTACGAGCATGCTGTTCAACGACCAGTTTACTATGTAAGAGAGGTCTTGACGGAGTCCAAGCAGCGTTACCCGCACTACCAAAAGATAGCTTATGGAGTATTCCTTGCTTCTCGGAAGCTGAGGCATTACTTTCAGGAGCACCCAATCACAGTAGTGAGCAAGACTCCACTGTCCGACATTATCAACAACAACGACGCTACAGGAAGGGTCGCGAAGTGGAGCATTGAACTTGCCGCCTTCGATATCACCTACAAGAGACGCGACGCTATCAAGTCACAAGCTTTGGCGGATTTTATTGCAGATTGGACGGAGATGCCAGATGCTACTCCACTTCCAGAACCAGAGTACTAGGTGATGCACTTTGATGGATCAAAGTTGCTCAATGGCTCGGGGGCTGGTGTACTACTACAGTCACCAAAAGGAGACAAGCTGCACTACATTCTACAGATCCACTTCGAGGCTACAAACAACATGGCGGAATATGAAGCACTCATTCACGGACTGCGTGTAGCCAAGGATATTGGCATCAAGCGCATAGTTTGCTGTGGAGATTCCGACTTGGTTGCCCAGCAGGTGGCACACGGAATGCGGAACCCTATGATGGCGGCATATCGCGATGAAGTGGACGAGATAGCCAAGAGCTTCTTGGGCTACGAAGTCAAGTATGTGCCTAGGGCGCAAAACGAGGCGGCTGATCTACTGTCTAAACTTGGATCAGGGCGCAAGCAAATTCCGCCAGGAGTTTTCCTAGAGCATCTACGCACACCATCCGTGAAGGGCGCCGACATCGACAACCCGGATAGAGCTGACTCTTTCGTCAACATGGTGACAAAGATCCGTCCGGCTTGGACAAAACCGTTCATGGAATATCTCAAACACGGAACTTTGCCTGACGACGATGTCGAACGACGGCAAATAGTACGACGAGCAAAGGGTTATACCATAATCAATGGGCAACTCTATAAAAGGAGCACTACTGGTGTATACCTAAAGTGCGTTTCCCAGCTAGAAGGTATGGAAATCCTGCGCGAGATCCATCTCGGAGATTGCGGGCATCATGCCGCTCCTCGATCGTTGGTCGCGAAAGCCTTCCGGCAAGGATTCTACTAGCTAACCGCGAAGGCGGACGCCGACAAGCTGGTTGAGACATGCACGGGATGCCAGTATTATGCCCGACAACCACATGTTCCTGCTGAAGAACTACGAACAATACCAATAACTTGGCCGTTTGCAGTCTGGGGGCTAGACATGGTGGGACCATTACAAATAGCACCGTGTGGATTTACGCATCTGCTGGTAGCAGTTGACAAATTCACCAAATGGATAGAAGCTAAACCCATTAGAAAGCTTGATGGGGCAACTGCCCTCAGGTTTGTCCGGGATCTAGTGGTGAGATTTGGTCTCCCACATAGCATCATCACCGACAACAGAAGCAACTTGTCACTCGGAGAAGTGGAGGCCTATTGCTGGGAAAAAGGCATCCGACTTGACCTTGCATCTGTGGCACACCCACAATCCAATGGTCAAGTTGAGCGAGCCAATGGATTAATTCTGCAGGGAATCAAGCCACGTCTTGAGGCACCGCTACATAGAGCAGCTGGAGCCTGGGCGGAAGAATTGCCATCTGTCTTTGTGGAGTTCTGAACTACACCCAACAGATCCACCGGCTACAGCCCTTACTTCATGGTATATGGAGTAGAAGCCATCCTACCTTCTGACATCCTCCACGATGCACCAAGAGTTGCCGCCTACAACGAAGATGACGCTGAAGAATCCAGATGCCTAGATGTGGACCTTCTCGAGGAGGAGCGCGTTTTGGCATGCCAAAGATCCGCCATCTACCAGCAAAAGCTACCCAGCTACCATAGTCGCCGCGTTCGGCATCGCTCGTTTAAAGAAGGGGATTTAGTACTCCGACTTAAGCAGAAGAAGTCACACAAATTATCCCCGCCATGGGAAGGACCGTTCATCATAAGCAAGGCGCTGCTCAATGGGTCTTACTACCTTGTCGAAATCGTGAGGTCAAGGATAGACCCAACGAGGATCATAAGCGTAAGCGACGTGACCCGGATGATGACTACTCGGAGCTTGATCGGCCATGGAACATAGCACAGTTACGTCCTTTCTACACTTAGCATTTTTTATCTAATCATGTACCTCTTATATGATCAATGAAATAAAGCTCTTTGGTTCACTCATATTGCTGAGTCTTTTACCTCCTTTAGTGTTCATTTTTGGATCATATAAACCTTTATGCACAAGTCTTGCGATTGCACTTGTGAAAATTCCGCCCACGGGCGTTAGCTTAAGTTTTCTGGTCTACACATTCTTTGTCGTTTTTTATGTGGATTCTGGAGTAGTGACTTTTGGCACTTATTGTCGGCGATTTTGTGCTCAGGTTATTGACGGTGCCATTGGGCATCATCACCTAAGCGCATGGTTTCTACAATGAGTCTTCCGACTCACGAAAAGTCAAGCATAAGAACCAGAGTAATGGATAAGCCAGCACTTTCTTAAAAAATATATACATGCTGAAACTTAAGTCTTAAGTAACAGGATACGACAACCATTGTTTTCCGCCTTAAGATTACATCAACAAGTTTTTCCCGCGCACACTCCAGAGGTGAAACAGAAATTACAAAGTGTTTGTCATTCTTTGGGCGCAGGAGACTTGGAGGCCGCATCATCACCAGCCGGAGAATCACCCTCAATGTCGGCGCTGTGATGAGACTCGGAGGAGTCCTGGTTGACGTTGTCGATGAAGTTCCTGGGCACGAAGACGTCAACGTCCATCAACTCGGCAACCCTCGTGTCATAACCCGCGAGTGATGACAGGATGGCTTCATGATCGATCTCCTTGCCGTCATCATCCACGTCGGGGATACCAGATGTCACTGTGTCGATGCCGGCATCTTCATAGTGTGCCTTCACCATAGACAGCGCCATCCTTGCGCCAGCCCATGCGCATGAAGCTTTCCAGCTCGCGACACGCTCGGGGGCTCGGCGCAGAATCTCCGAGTACTTCGCCGTGGAGTCCGAGGCCTTGATATAAATCTGGAGGGGCTTGGCAATCTCCTTGGCTTGGGCGACGGCGGTATTGATGAACTTGCCGGCAAGAACCATGCATTCCTTGTCCGAAGGAGGCGAGCGGGTTAAACCCATGGGCGCTGAAAATTCCGACAAGGATTGCATGAGTTCAATAAATTCTAAGTATCCAGACTACAGAACTACAAGGCGGAGGACACTTACTGAAGATGCTGGCCTTCGCCTGCCAGACGGTGTCCGCCAAGGATTCCTTCTCTTGTTGGAGGAGCTTAAACACTTCGTTATGGCGAAGGTTCTGCTCATCACCAGCTTGCTTCTGATCCTTTAGGATCGCAAGCTCCTCCTTCAAGCGATTGATCTCCGCGGAGGCGGAGTCCTGCAGGGCTTTCATGGAATCCTCGTGCATCTTCAGCATTTCTTCCCTCTCCTTCTTAAGGATCTTGTTCTCGCTGTCCAGCTGCTGGATGTTCTTGGACTGCTCGACAATATCCTTGGCCTTGGCAACATGCTCTGCAAGTCGGAGAAAACAAAGTACACATTGAGTAATCGGAGATTATGGGCACAAAAGTAAGACGGAAATGCGCAAAAAGAAAACATACTCTTGTTTTTGATGATCTGTTCCTTCAAGATGGCAGTTTTACCCTTTTCGGCTTGATGATCTGCGCGCATCTTCTGATACTTGTCATTGGCCATGCCCCTCCGAGCATTCTCATTCTATGGAAACAAATACAAAGTTAAATCGCTGTTTGGTCTGCTTGGAGCCCCTAGTCGGAGATTCTCCATCTAGGTGCTCGGGGGCTACAGCGAGAGTTTTTAAACTTATCAATATGCTTAGCTTTTCTTTAAAGCATCTAGTCGGAGCTAATTAAGTTCTCGATTAGAAGCTTGGGGGCTACAGTAGAAAGTTTTTAGCTCGTAAAATGCTTAGATTTTCTTTAAGCATCTAGTCGGAACTAATTTAGTTACAACTAGAGGCTTGGGGGGCTACGGCACTGAAAAATATAAACACTATGTATGCTACTCTTAAAGCATTTAGTCAGAATAATTTCTTCCATCTAAATGCTTGGGGGCTACAGTGAGAGTTCTTTCTAACTTAGTCACTCTTAGAGCATATAGATGCAAAACCTATGGTTTTCCGTCTACATCCTCAGGGGCTACAGTGGGATACTCATACGAAATGCAAAACGTAAAGTAAAACTTACAAGTGCGATGATCTTGAGGTTTGTAGCGCTCTCGGCCAGCAGCTTGCCAAAGGAAATGCTGTTTCCTCGCAAGATGTCTGCTTGTCGGAGTAGCTCCTCAAGACCGCACGTCGGAGATGAGCGTCGGGTAAATAATCTTCGGGAACTCGAAGGGTTTCTGGGGAGCAGAGGCGCCGCTTTCGGCAGAAGTACCAGCTCCCACCACCGCCTTGCCGCTACCGATGGCATCCTTAGACGGAGCTTCAGCCATTTGAAGAGCAGCACTCTCCTGCGTCGCCTACTCGCCGACAACAGCTAGTTCGGTAGAGGCGCCTGAGTCCACTTCCATGTCGGAAGGGCCTGGTGCCTCCTGGACTTGGGAGCTTGTCAGAGCAGAGGAGGGCATGACGACAGGAGTAGCAGGGGCGATGGCGGGGGAGGAGTCGCGATGCAGCATATCTTTGATATTTCTAGAAGCCCCAAGAGTCTTGGAGGACTTCTTGAGGCTGGTTGTGGCTTTCTTCCTGAAATGTGCAAAATGCATAAGTACAGGAATAAGACAGATAAATGAGACGATGTCGGAGAATGAGAGGCTTACACTAGGCGGGGGGGAGCTTTGGCAAACATCTCGGTGGCTTTCTTCTTTTCCGCCTCCAGGGCGGCAGTACTCTTTTTGGAGGCTCCACCCTCCGTCTTCTTCTTCTTACCTCCGTCGGCATCGTCAGAGGTGGAGCTCTTCCGCTTTCGCGCCAACGGGGCAACGTCGTCGGACATGACCGTGACTTCCTTCATCTTTGGATCGTAGATTTGGGCAGCCAGGTTGTCCTCGTCTAGATCGCTAAGCTGTTAAGTAAGAAATCACCGTGTTAGATAAGATGGCTATGATAAGACGGAGAAACTGGAGCAATGTCATACACGAAAAATAAATACCTACCTTTGGGCACTTGCCGTCTACGTACATGTCGCAGGTGATGGTGAATCCACGCTTCTTATCCTTCACCTTGACGATGTCCTTCAGACGGAGCTTGACGGAGTCGCTCAAGAAGTTATCCACGGAGATCCGAAGGGAATCCTTTCGATCACCCGTGTACTCGTGCATGAACTTCGCGCGGTGCTGCAGGGGTTGGATTCGCCTGATGAACCAGCACATGGCTAGGTCCAAGCCGGTCAAACCCGCCTCTACGAACCACTCGATCTGCCTTATTGCGCGAGAAGCGTTGAGGTCGGAGGGAAGGGAGGCATGGGATCTCCATGTGGAAACTTCAGCGGCGGCTCCATCCACGAAGTCCGGGTACGTCACTTCTCGGCCCGCCAAAGGAATGTCGGGGCCGTAGAAGTACGTCCGCTGCCAGTTTTTGCACGACTTGTGGCCGACAATGTCGGGGAACCGCCGGCCAGGTCGGATCTTGAAGCTTATGGTGCCGCAGTTCCTAAGCTCCTCCCTACTATGTCTGGCTTCACGTTTGACGGTGAAGAAGTACACGAACAAGTCTAACCTAGGCTTAACCCCTAGGTAACCCTCACAAAGTGCCGCGAAGTTGCTAAGCACTAAGATGCTATTGGGGGAGAGGTTGTGGGGTTGGACTTTGAAGTGGTTCAAGACGGACAGAAAGAAGTGGGAGATGGGCAAAGAAACGCCGCATACCAGCTGGGCCTTGAAGTACACCTTTTCTCCGACTTGGGGAGAAGGTGTCACCTCGCCGGCCGGCGCCGCCCGCCAAGCGAGCCCCTCCGTCGCGGGGAGGTAGCCCTCGGCGACCATCTCCTGGATGTCGCGGCCGGTGATGTCCGAGCCGCGCCAGTCGCCTTTGTGCGAGTCCGGCACCTCTTCCAGAGGCTCCATCGCCGCCAGATTGTGGTCACCGCCGATGGTTTCAATCACCGCCGACGCGGGGATGACCAGGCCCTCAGGGGGCACGACGACGGAGCTCACCGGCTTCGCCGTGGCTTCGCTCGACGCCGCCATCGAAGGGGAGGAGCTGCTGCTGGCCATGGAGGACTGGGAGGACGCGAATGGTGCAGAGAGAGAGGCTAGGGTTTCTTCGAGGTTTTCCGCGGAGGGCTCAAGGAGGCGAGCGGCTGGAGGAATAAGATGATGACACGAGAGAATGGGTTGAAAATGTGGTAAGTGTCCCACGGTTACTATTTATCTTACTCTGTGTCAAGATTCGTGCAGCTAATCGGACGGTTGCCGCGTAGATGACGTGTTCGTGAACATGTGTGGTAATTTCGCCACGTCTCCAACCGCCGCCGCCAACGGTTCGTACCGCTCGCGCGGGAAAATCGGATATGATTGCGTTCTCTGCATGTGTGAGTTACGAGGCATCGCTGACCTACAGCCTATGTCATCATAACTGACATGGTAGATGAGCCGTCCCATCGAAGATTCCGGCATGGATGGATTTAATCCGACAGCGGAAGCGTACGATGGAAGATTCAGCATTTCTCCGACTTGCTCATAGAAGACGGAGAAACCTTTGTAGGGTTCTTTGGGAGGACTACAAGATATTGCTTGATAATTTGCCGACATCCATCTAGACGGAGCATTCCACGGGAAGAGGCAAGATGGCGCAAGATCTCGGAGTTCTACGGGGGCTACTGTTGGGGATATGCTATATGAGTATCCTCATAGCATGTCTCTTATCCGACTAACCCGGGTGGCCCATAGTCGGTAGCATGGCCTGTGGCCTGCTGGGCGGCCCAGTTAGGTGGATCCAGAAGGGAGGCCCATGCCGGATAAAGGTATACGGTGGAGTCACCAGCGTACCCGGAGCCTTGGAGTACAAGATACACAAGACTAGTGATAGACGGTGTAGGACTCTGTAACCTGTCCGGCTAGGACTTTTCCCTGTAACCTTAGGACCTGGCGACTATATAAGTCGGGCCTATGGGGGCCTTTAGGGCATCGATTCAGATAACCTCGCACAGCGAACCTATCTCTGTAAATCGGCGTATTGCCCTTATAGTGATTTATAGCAGGAGTAGGATTCCGCCACCGTTGTGGGATCTGAACCTGGGTAAGTTGTGTTACCTCGTACCCGTCAACCGTCCGCCTTAACCCACATCTCTAAACACGCACTATGAGGACCCCTCCATGGCGTACTCGTCGGCAATACCACGACAAGCTGCTTGTACTATAAATAGGCCAGTCCTCTAGCCAGTTTGAGGCATCTCCAAGATCGATGGTTTTCGAAAGCAGGGACACCACTACGGCCAGTTTCAGGGAGATGCCGCCGGAGCCCAGTCCTCCGGCATCTCCAAGAAACTGGTCATAGAGGCACTCCCTAATATGTGAAATTAGGTTAGCTCCCAGGCATATTGATCTAGTTAGAGAAGTTACAAGCTGCAAGATGGTCTTCGAGAGCATAGACACCACTACGGCCAGTTTCAGGGAAATGCCGTCGGAGCCCAGTTCTCCGGCATCTCCAAGAAACTGGTCATAGAGGCACTCCCTAATATGTGACCGCACGTGTTTGGAGATCAGATCTTCATGGTAAGTACGAATCGGGACAACATTTTCATAGTTTGGGAAAGTCGTAGTACGAATCGGGACTAAAGGCCCACCTTTAGTCCCGGTCCAACCATAAAACAGGACTAACACTCAAGAAATTTATTAATATTTAAAAACCGAGACTACGAAATCGGGACTAAAGGCCCTCTTTAGTCCCGGTCCAGCCACAAACCGGGACTAACACTCAATACATTTATTAATATTAAAAACCGGGACAAACCGGGACTAGCTAACACTCAGGACTAAAACCACCCCCTTTAGTCATAATCATGCCTAGTCCTATAGTACATAGCTTCAGGGTCTTCTTCGTCATCTTCATCATCATCGTCATCGTCACCTGCCACTCCGGGGATCCTTAGCCCAGCCATGGCATATACCGGGGGCACCTGCCACTCCAGGCTCAGATTCACGGTGGGCGGGTGGACTTGTGGGCACCGCAGGCGAGGATGGTCTCCCCCGGCGATGTAGCGCATCACACCGATGATAGTACGGTTCGCCCACCACAGACAGCGGCCGTATTTGTTGTGGTTCACCGGGGGCAGGACATCGCCATCGTACCTGGCGAGCTCCCTTTCCCGCTGGTTAGCGAATAAGGCATTTCAGGTGTCATAGTTGTCGGGATCCTACTGGGGTCCATCCACTGCTCCGGCGTGAGCTCGTGGTAGAAGTGGTTCATGATGGCCGCCTGTCGGGCGGAGCCTTGAGGCACAGGAGGGACAAGAACACCTCCAGTGGTCAGCATCCAGCCGGCGAGCGTCCGATAGCCTGGTGGGCAAGGGTAGCTCGAGGCGCATAGTGCCTCGGTCTCCTCGAGGGTCAGAATGGCCCAGTAGGCGCTGTCCATTTCTGTGAGAGAGGAAGGTGTGGATGTGTGCATAACCATGGCGCGGTCGACCTATATATAGATGGAAAGGGCGAGAAAACATGGCGGGAAGCGGTGGGAAATGGCGGGAAATATCTTTAGTCCCTGTCAGTGGCTACAACCGGGACTAAAAGCTCGGTTCAGAGGAAAGGGCGGAAAAACTTGGCGGGAAGCAGTGAGAAATGGCGGGAAATATCTTTAGTCCCTGTTAGTGTATACAACCGGGACTAAAGATTATTAAGAAAATGGATTTGTATTAATTACTCAAATTCAAGAACTTTTCATGTTGAAAGTTTACTGATATTCAAAAATATGCAAAAAATAATAGTTAATGCATTTTAAATTGATAATGGCAAAATGGTTAATAATTTGACTATTTAAAATAATTATTTGATAAAAAAGAAAATGGACTTGGATTAATTATTCAAATTCAAGAACTTTTCATGTTGAAAGTTTTGTCAAATTCAAAAGTATGCAAAAAATAATAGTTAATGCATTTTTAAATTGATAATGGAAAAATGGTTAATAATTTGACTATTTAAATAATTATTTGATAAAACAGAAAATGGATTTGGATTAATTATTCAAATTCAAGAACTTTTCATGTTGAAAGTTTTGTCAAATTCAAAAGTATGCAAAAAAGTATAATTTAAATGTTTTAAATGATATATTGGAAAATTTGAAAAAAAACACGGTTTGAGGTTTTTGGCTTAGCCAAATTTAACCTTTAGTCCCGGCCTAGTTTACTAGCCGGGACTAAAGGTCTGGCCAGCGCGCGAAAACAAAACGCCCCCCCCTCTAGTCCCGGCCACACACCAGGACTAGAGGGGGGGGTATAAATGTAGCCCTTCTCCCCTGGTGCGTTCCGCGCCCCCGCCTCCCTCTGAGTCAGCCTACCGCCCATGCCCGCGCCTGCCACCCCCACCGCCGAGCCCGCTCGCCTTTCATGCTGCGCCCACGCCTCGCCGACCTGCGCCTCCACACTGATGCCGCACTTGCCGATCTCCTCCACTTGACACCTCGGCCACACTGCCGCCATCTTGCCGCTAGGTAGGACGATTTGTTAGTGTTAGGATTTTGTTAGTGTTAGGATTTTGTTATTAGTGTGTTTAATTAGGATTTGTTAGTGTTAGGATTTTTTAGTGTTAGGATTAGTGTTAGGATTTTGTTAGTTATTTTGTTAGTGTAGGATGATTATTATTATTACTGTAGGATTATTGTTAGTGTTTAGAATGATTTTGTTAGTGTTTAGAATGATTTTGTTAGTGATTATTGTTAGTGTTTTGTTAGTGATGCTTGTTATGTAGGATGATTATTATTATTATTAGTGTTAGGATTTTGTTAGTGATTTTGTTAGTGTTTAGAATTATTTATTAGTGTAGGATATTGTTAGTGTTTAGGATTATTATTAGTGTAGTATGATTATGATATAGTTTAGGATTTATGATACAGTGTTTAAAATTTATGATATAGTGTAACCGGAGTTAGGGTTAGGGTGGTGGTTCTCATGGGAAGCCGCTTAGTCTCCTGCCTCTCCCGCGACCACCATCACCGGCCACCGCCACTGCACCTCCGAGTTTAGGGTTTAGGTTTTATAAGTCAAGTGTAAGTTTATTGGTGAAGGGCATGTGCACGAATAGGTGTTGAGGCCTAGGGTTAGGGTAATTATTGTAAGACCCTCTTTGTAACCGGAGTTAGGGTTAGGGTTAGGGTGTTGGTGCTTGGTGGTGACCGGAGTTAGGGTTAGGGTGGTGGTTCTCGCGGGAAGCCGCTTAGTCGCCCGCCTCTCCCGCGGTCACCATCACCGGCCACTGCCACCACACATCCAGGTTTAGGGTTTAGGTTTTATTTGTTAAGTTCAAATAAATATTGTGTGCATTTTGCAGAAACTATGGATCCACCTAGTCCAATCCGTAGAGACCTAGATTCGGAACACTTCCTCGAGGATATGATTCACGATGCCGATGAGGGATCTCCCTCGAGGTATCTAAACTCATCCGGTGAGGGAGAGGAGACCAACATACAAGAGGAATAAGCCCATGGACGCGTAACGCAGACCAACGAGGTATATATATATGATGTCCGATGATTGTCACTAGATGTACCTAGTTGTATATATATTATGTTGACGAATGTTTCTTCTCTTAGGCCTCTACATCGAGCAAGAAAACCAAGCGCGGCCCAGCCAAAAAGTTGCCCCAGGGTACTCTTTATGAAATTACAGAGGTTTCAGGAGACGGCGAACCATTGGAACCAAAGAAAACACAACAAATATTTGTACAACAATGCGGAGTTGTTGCTAGAGATCGCACCCCGATCACTGTTCGGGAGTGGAATAAGCCCAAAGAGGCGGAATGGAGTGATGTTTATATCGACGATAGATTCAAAGAGCAACTATTTACTGACCTAATGGCACATTTCAAGCTGCCAGAATGTGACACTGAGGACGAGACAGCTGAATGAGAAAGAAAGTCAAGCAGTTTGCACTGAAGAAGATGGCCGAACTATTCAAGAACTAGAAGAAGTCATTATGGCAACAGTATCAGAAGGATAAGAAAAACCCATTATTCGAAGGCTATCTAGCGAAGCAGCAACCTTACTGGGATGCATTTGTGCAGTATAGGGTGTCAGGAGTTGCAGAGAAAAAGTCTGAAAAAACAAGATAAATGCTGCGAAGAAGAAATATCACCATAACATGGGGCCAGGGGGCTACGCGACTGCCATGCCTAAGTGGGATGCAAAAGAGAAAGCGCTTCATGATAAAGGGATCATTCCAGAACCAATTCGCGAAGAATGGGATTTAAGGGCAATAAATTGGTTCCTTGGGCATGGGAGTACATATGGCGAACTTACAGGGGACCTTGTTTGCAGTGACAAGATAAAGGTACCCAGGAGTACATGGATAAAAGTGGTGAAAGATATTAAAGATGGAATAAAACAGTTTCATCCCGACAGAGAGAAAGACTTGCTGACCTTGGTCCTCGGGAATCGCGAACATACAAGACGAGTCCGAGGCCTTGACGGGAGTTTCACGTGGGAGACTGGGTTTCCTAAGGACCAAGGTACCTATAGAAGCCGAGCAAGAGCAAAGCAGCGACGGGAGGAGGAGGCAGACAAGTTCATCCAGCTGCTAGCAAGACGTGACAAGCAGCAGCAGATCGACGAACTTAGAGGAATAGTGCGCTTGCAAGATCCTCCACTCGATATTACCGCCAACCCATCTCAGCGGAGAAGCAGCGTCGCTGAATCGGAGATCCCGTCTAACAATGCATCCTATACAGATGGCGGTCCCGGCTACCCCGTGGATGGAATTAAGGAGCAGATACCTTGTGAGCTCCATAATAAATTGAAGAACGTATCTATGAAGGTGGCGGTCGGATAGGCTTTGCCTTGTTCGCCTGACGCACATTGGCATGGCCGTGAGATTCCACCTGACTATGCTAAATTCAGGGTGGATCAAATCGTAAAGGAGTGGGAGTCAATGGAGCTTGACATCCCTGGACCTGAAGGTGAGATCACACTCGGGGAAGCACTTGGTGGGATCATTCTCTGGGTCAAGAACAACATACGGTTTCCAGGCTTGACCCTAAGGATAACACTACCGCCTCCAAGTCGTCGCATGTCTCCTTCACCTCTACCTCCACCTCCATCACCTCCAAGAAGCTGTCAACACCCGGATTTTTCAATCCTAGATGCCTGTTATGCCATACATCGCAATCCCAGGATTACCATTTTTGCGAGACATAACAGAATTGGATACCATAGTACATCATCCATTACAAACGATACATAAGTTCTTACACAAATAGGGATCTCACGATCCAGTTCTTAATACAACTTCAAGCAGCGGAATACGTAATAATAATGGTAGCGTAGGCGAAGCTCCATCTTCGGGGTCACAGGCAATGCTGACGATGGGAGATGATCCTAGTTGTCGTAACCTTCCTGGGGTCCATCCTCCAGGTACTCCTCTTCATAGTCTGGCCATAGGAATAGCTAGGGACAAAGCCATGAGTACTCTTTAAGTACTCGCAAACTAATACTAACAGGTAAAAGGGGTTTTTGGATAATAGGACACTAGGCTCTAGGGTTGTTTTGCAAAAGCCAGATTTACCTCTACTAAGTTTAGAAGCAACGAATGCTCGTCACAATTTTATAACTCCTAAGTGGGAACTTGTATTTCATATCACAACTCTGTTGTGGTTAAGTCAAAGTTTCAAATCATTTCACAAGTCATTTCAAGCTATTCGAATAGTTTGACACTCTGCAGAGATTGTACACTTTCACCACAACATTCGATACATCCGTCAGGAACAAATCCTAAATTCACCATACTCAGTATGCGGATAATCAATCCTAACCTTTCAATTACACGCCCTAGTATAAGCACCTCTCCTGTGAGTTTGGCCTCCCAACCATGAACAACTGTCATCTTGGGTACTGCACAGGTGGACAATCTTCACTGGGTAGCCCCAGCTCAGACCTTGGCCGTGAGGGAACTAATACTAAGGTATATAAGTTTCCAGTCAAGCCCTACCCAATATTCGGGTATTGTGGTTGTACGATAAAATTGGAATGGTATCCCATCGAGATAACCATCAGTTTTATAAAGGGCTAAGGCTCATGCCTCAACGTTTTCATCACCAAAATCATCAAGTGTTAGAAAACACATGTCCAAAAAAATTCAATAGAATGATCCATCATTCCAAGGTTTTCATAACCATTTTTCCACCAAGTAAACCCATCTAAAGTTGATCAAGTTTTATGCTTAGCACTAGCATCTACAGGTGGGGGTAGTACTAATGAGGGGTGGTGAACTAGTGGAGTTTCAACTAAGTATAACCTTATATCTTAGGATGATATCAAGGTTTCTAACTTAGGCCAAATTTTATGCTCTTTATGCAACCTTCAGAATCTTTCTAGTATCTACAAGTCACTTAAGTCAACTCTAAGTTAAAGCTTTGATAAAGAAATAAAGTAAGAAGCTTGCAAATAAAACTAGGATTGGTTTATCAAGTGGGTATGATCACATATGCTTAAGGCATATAGTAGGCATAGTAACAAGCAAGTATTTGCTTGCACAAATCAGTATAAGCTTGCTAAATTGCAAGTGTTAGCTTGCATAGGTCAACTTGATTAGTAAGGCTTGCCTTGGGCAGAGCAGTGGTTGAAGTTCTCCTCGGCTTCTTCTTCGTAGTATCCTTCTTCCTCCTCGTATGCTTGGTCGGTACTAGCGTCTATGAATAAATACGAGGTACACAATCACCAAACAATACTTAACTACTTGCAATCATCACACAAAGGGGTTCTATAGATGATCTAGTATCATCCCTAATATTACAAGATTAAAGCATTTGTCTTATTGATTTTATTTTTAGAAAAGTAATTTCTACTCATTGAAAAACTACTTAAGATTTAATATTCTCCAAACCAAACATGGGATCATGTTGACACATGTCATCACCACATATTGTAGTCCATGGGAATGTGATTTAAAGTGGTGTCACAATTTAATAAGGTTTTACCCTTTTATTCTAATTAATTAAAGTGGCTAGAAATGCCTATGTAGCATTATTTTATTACTTGAACATTATTTCTGCAAGTAAACCTATATATTTTTATATATTCTGAAAGGTATGGTTAAATGTGATTTTTGAGAGTTGGAATCAACTCAAAATATATTATGGTTTAAATTTGAAAAATGTTTGAATGCAGAAAAGCTTATGCCTTGTTATTTTTACTAAGGATGATCTACAGATCCAAATGACTTGAATCCAACGGGCTTGGATTCAGCATTCACAGACCTTTCCAACAAAATTGGTTTCATTCAAATTGGTGCACTGAATCGATCTGGGTTGATTTTTGAAGTTGAGTGCTGAAGTGTGTTTGAATTGAAATAGAAAAAGATTTAATTTGAATCATTTGGGCTGCTGGAAATTCTAACGGGCCGGCTTGCTAAGCGCAGTGCTCCCGGGGCTGCTTAAGTGGGTGTCCCCACTCGTCAGTGACATGGGGAGGGGCGAAGCGGTACGGGGCAACGTGGGTCGTTCGATCTGATTCTAATCCAACGGCTGGGAGTCATCATCGACGCGAGACAACGCCGGCGAGAACGAAACCTAGCGCGGCCAGTGGAGGGTCCTGGGGGCTCAACGGGTACTGGCGAGGGTGGGCGAGGCGGGCGAACGACGAAGTCGACGACGGCGAACTCAGGGGTGGTCGCGGCAGCTCCTGGGGTGGACGAAATCGATGGCTCCCTTCTTCTCCAGAGGCGACGGGCTCCGGTGAAATTCCGGCGGGGTGGTGCTCGCCTTGCTCTGAGAACGGTGTGGCACGATCAGTGAGGAAAGGGGAGTGAGATGGTGTGAAGAAATCGAGCGGGGGTGGCCTCTATTTATAGTCGAGCGAGGGGACCGTCGGGGCGCACATTGAGCTCGTCCGGGGCGATGTTACAGGCGGCTATTGGCATGGGCAAGGGTAGGGGACGGTGTGGTGTCTCCTGGCGATGCTCAATGACATGGTTTTGAGGCATGGGGCGGTGTGGCTTGGTCTCTGACAGGCGATGCTCGCTGTGGCAGAGGCGTCTTCGACGGCGAGTGGTGGCTATGCGTCAGGGGCGGCGAACAAGGATGTCTGGCGGTCTCTTGGGTCGGTGGGGATTGTGTATGCACGCGGCAAGGGCGGCGGGCGGTCTGTGGGCTTCGGTCGAGGGTGGTGCTCTGGCGCACGCTCGGCATGGTCTCTGGCAGTCTGGGCGCGGTTTGTGCGCGTGGTCCAGGGCTTGGCAAGGCTCGAGCAGTGGACAGGGAGTGGCGGTGGACGGTGGGCTGTCTCCCAGACATGCTGGCTAGGATTGCTGCTGCTCCTAGCTTGCTGTCGACTATGGGGTGGCAAGGGTGTGCTCGGCTGTTCACCATTGATGGCAATGGCAAGCTCACAGTGGTGCTAGTGCTTGGTTAATCTTGCTAGATGATCTACTGAGCTGGTTGTGAGCTAAATGGGGAACCAGTTAGGCAAGAATCACTGCTCACAATAGTGTTTGATGTTTGTTTGATTTGTGTCTGCAACCTGTTTGATGAAATGGCCGCATGAAATCAAGTTTTGAATTTTGAAAAGATTTTTGGTGGGTTTGCTAGATTAGTGCTGGTGAGTCTGCAGATGCTTGGGTTTTGAAAGTTGAGCTTGTTTGAGTGGTTTTTGAAAAAGTGGGATCTTCCCATATGATAAAGATTCAATTTTGAATTGTCATTTAAACTATGCATTTGAAAGTTTCTGGATGATCACAAAGTGGGCCTTGATACCTTGTTATGAGTACATTCAAGGGGTGCAAAGATCCAGAAAAGTTTCCATTAGGTTCTGAAAGTTTGAGACAGCCAAAGTAGGCATGAGAGTTAAATTGGTCAAAGTGACCATTCATTTAATATATGTGTTTTGATTTACTTGCCTTTAGGAAAAGTGTGGGAAATGTTTTAGATGATGTTTATTTCACCTAAGAAACATTTTACAAGCAATGACACAATCAAACAAGGTGGTTTAAAATAATTTCAAAATCAATGCATACACATATGCATGCATTCATAATTTTAATTAGAAAAGTTTTTGTTAACCCCAATCTTGATGATTAGAGTTTGATGTTCTAAGTTTAGTATTTTTGGGATGTTACAAACCTTCCCCCCTTAAACAAAATCTCGTCCCGAGATTTGAAAAAGGACGAAAAGATTACCTAGGATTTGAAGAGATCGGGAAACTCCGTCCTGATGTGATCTTCGCGCTCCCAGGTAGCTTCCTCTTCTGTGTGGTTGCTCCACTGAATCTTAAGAAACTTGTTGCTTCGGGTTCGGGTAGTTCGAAAAGCTTCTTCCAAAATGCGGATGGGTACTTCAGGATAGGTCAGGTCATCGTTGATTTCTATGGTCCGATGGTCGATATTCTTGAATACTTCGGTCTTCTCGGGGACTTCGAGACACTTGCGAAGTAACGAGATATGGAACACATTGTGCACGGTTGACATCTCTTCAGGTAGCTCCAATTGGTACGATACTTCTCCTCGACGGTTTAGAATCTGGAAAGGTCCGATATATCTAGGGGCTAACTTTCCTTTGAGTTGGAAACGCTGCATTCCCTTCAATGGCGACACTTTCAGATAAACAAAATCTCCTATGTTGAAAGCGAGGTCTCTACGTCTCTTGTCGGCGTGACTCTTCTGTCGGGATTGGGCGGTCTTGAGGTGCTCACGAATCTTGTGAACCTTCTCTTCTGCTTCTCGTAGGATGTCGGTTCCAAAAATCTGACTCTCTCCTACTTCCGACCAGTTCAAAGGGGTGCGACACTTTCTTCCGTACATGAATTCAAATGGGGCCATTTGCAAACTGGCTTGATAACTGTTGTTGTATGAAAATTCTGCAAACGGCAGACAGTCTTCCCACTTGGATCCATATTCTAACACACATGCTCTCAGCATATCTTCGAGTATTTGATTTACTCGCTCCGTTTGTCCATCGGTCTAAGGGTGATATGCGGTGCTGAAATCTAGACGGGTTCCTAAACCTTCTTGGACTTTCTTCCAGAATCTCGAGGTAAACTGAGTTCCTCGATCCGATACTATGTTCTTAGGGACTTCGTGCAAACTGACGATTCTAAGGATGTACAACTCCGCTAGTTTCGAAATCTGATATGTGGTTTTGACGGGCAACAAATGGGCGACTTTGGACAATCTGTCCACTATGACCCAGATAGAGTCATTTCCCCTACTAGAAGTAGGTAGTCCAGTGATAAAGTCCATTCCTACAGAATCCCATTTCCATTCCGGAATCTGCAATGGTTGCAACAATCCAGCGGGTCTTTGATGTCCTGCCTTGACTCGCTGACATATATCACACTTGAAGATATAGCTTCCGATTTCTCTCTTCATCTTATGCCACCAAAATTGCTCTTTTAAATCTTGATACATCTTAGTTCCTCCGGGATGGATAGAATAAAGAGTATCATGAGCCTCCTTCAAAATAACTTCTTTCAATTCAGAATCTGCTGGTACACAAAGGCGTCCTTTGTACCACAGAACTCCTTCTTTGTCATCGGTGAATCCAGGTACTTTGCCTGTACCGATACGACGCTTGATTCTGTCGATACTAGTATTTTCCTTCTGCGCCTCCTTAATCTGACTGATCAAAGTGGGCTGGAGTTCTATGCTAGCCAAAAATCCTTCACTTACTAATTCCATTCGAAAATCTTCCATCTCCTTGTGAAAACTTGGTTGCTCCTTCAAAATCATGGAGTTCAAGCGGCACGGCAATCTTCTAAGGGCATCGGCTACCACGTTGGCTTTACCAGGGTGATAGTGAATGTCCAGGTCATAATCCTTGATTAGCTCAATCCATCTTCTCTGCCTCATATTCAGCTCCTTCTGAGTGAATATATACTTTAGGCTCTTGTGATCCGAATAAATCTCACAACGGTTTCCCATCAGGTAATGTCTCCATGTCTTCAGGGCTAGAACTACGGCTGCGAGTTCGAGGTCATGGGTTGGGTAGTTTTGCTCATGTTGCTTCAATTGTCGAGATAGGTAAGATATAACTTTGCCTTCTTGCATTAGCACACATCCGAGACCAATCTTGGATGCATCACAATACACATCGAAGGGCTTCGTGATATCCGACATGATTAAGATTGGGGCTGATATCAATCTCCTCTTGAGTTCTTGAAAACTCGCTTCACACTTCTCTGTCCATTCAAACTTCTTGTCCTTCTTCAGCAATTGGGTCATGGGTATGGCGATACTAGAGAATCCTTCTACGAATTTGCGGTAATATCCCGCCAATCCGAGAAATGCACGAACTTGGGTTTGAGTGGTTGGGGCTTGCCAATCTTCTACATCTTTCACTTTAGCAGGGTCAACGGCAATTCCTCCGGCTGATACAATGTGACCGAGGAATCCTACTACCCGTAACCAGAATTCACATTTGCTAAACTTTGCATACAGCTGATGCTCTCTAAGGGTTCCAAGAATGGTCCTTAGGTGTAGCTCATGTTCTTCTTCTGATTTGGAATAAATCAGAATGTCATCGATGAAAACAACGACAAACTTATCCAGGAAGTCCATAAAAATCTTATTCATGAGGTTCATGAAATAAGCGGGGGCATTGGTTAATCTGAAAGACATGACTGTATACTCATACAATCCATATCTGGTGGTAAAGGCAGTCTTTGGAATATCCTCTGCACAAATCTTGAGTTGATGATAGCCAGTTCTAAGATCAATCTTAGAAAACACCCTGGCACCGGTCAATTGATCAAACAAATCTTCTATCTTGGGCAAGGGGTACTTGTTCTTGATGGTGACATCATTCAACTTCCGATAATCCGTACACAAATGGTTACCTCCATCCTTCTTGTCCACAAACAAGACAGGTGATCTCCATGGTGACGCACTTGGTTGAATCAATCCAATTTCTAGCATGGAATCCAGTTGCTTCTTCAGTTCTGCGAGCTCTGACGGGTTCATACTATAGGGTCTATGGGCTATGGGTCCGGTTCCGGGGATTAGTTCAATGATAAACTCGATATCCCGATCTGGGGGCATACCGGGCAAAACATCTGGAAATACATCGGGGTATTCATAGACTATCTAGACTTGGTCAATGGTAGGTTGGGCTATACTCTTGTTGCATTTGAATTGGCGAGGTAAGGTTTCAGATATATGTTCGACTGATATTCCGGGTGTACTGGTCATGGTGATGGATTTCTTGGCACAGTCAATCAATCCTTTATGTTTGGACATCCAATCCATTCCTAGTACTACTTCCAAACCTTTAGTTCCGAGTACTATCAGATTAGCATAAAAATCTATGCCATGGATTCGGATAATGACGGCTTTGGATTGCCTAGCCTTGGTGGTTAATCCGGGAATTTGAACAATCATAACATGCTTCAGTTTGGTTGGTTGAATTTTACTAGTGCATGCAAATTCTTCGGTGACAAATGAATGCGATGCACCAGAATCAAACAACACTCTTGCAAGTACTGAATTAACAGAAAACATACCCGGCACGACGTCTGGCGCTTCCTGAGCTTCTTCAGCATGCATGAGAAAAAGACGGCCATTGCGGTTGAGTGAATTCCCTGGGGCAAATCTTCTCCCTGGCTGAACACGACGCTGTTGCTGAGCTGGGACATTGGCATTGGGGGCTGTAGCATTCTTATTGTTGGGGCACTTGTTGGAATAGTGGCCTTTATTTCCACAGTCATAACAAGTCACTTGCGACTTGTCCTTGGCTGCGACATGCACAACATTGCTTCCAGTCCTAGGGGCAGTGTTGGTGTTGGCGGTAGCATTGTTGTTGTTGAATTTGGGTGGGGAACGGGTGAAATTGCTAGAGTTGTCGGGGTTGTTGTGATTTCCTCCGGGTCTAGGGTTTCCACGGTTGGGGTAGGTCGGACGGTTCATCGAGGGTCTGTTGGTTCTTGGGGCAAATCTTGGATATGGGTTGGGGAGATACTTTGGGGTCTGATGGGTTCCTGGCTGATGCATCATACGACGCTTGCGATTCTCATTGGCTTGGTTGATCTTTCATTCCATCTGGATGGCAGAGTCGACAAGGGCTTCAATATCCGCAAAGGGAATATTGACTAACACCGTCTGTATCTCGTCATGCAGACCATTCAGGAACCTCTCCTTCTTCTTGTCTTCCGTGTCTATCTCGTCCGAGGCATACCTAGCTAATGATAAAAAAAATTCACGGTATTCCACTACGGTCATCCTTCCTTTCTTCAGCTCTCTGAACTCGTCTCTCATTCTCTTGATCAAACCCGGTGGCACATGGGTTCTGCTAAACTTGACCTTGAATTCCCTGTGTCATCATCCGCCTCCGGTCATTGCGCGAACGCTGTTCCACCATGCCCTGGCATCTTCGGCTAGATAATGGGTGGCAAACAGAACTTTCTCATTGGCTTCCACTCCGGCGACTTCTAGGTTATTTTCCATGGTTTGCAGCCAATCATCGGCGTCTAGGGGTTCTTCTGACTTAGTGAAAATAGGTGGGTTGGTATTCTGGAAATTCTTGAGCTTAGATCCATGGTTGTCCTGATTTCCGTGGCCTTGGTTGTTGTGGGCTAGCTGGGCTATCTGTTGCAGAGTGGCTAGGTTGGCTTGACGTTCCGCTCTTTCAGCTTCGCGGTCAGAAGTCAACATTTGCAGGATCTGCAACATTGGTTCCGGGGCTGAACCACTTCCTCCACATGGCATCCGAAGATTTAGATAGATCATGAGAAAAGAGGGAAATTTCTAAGGTTTCGGGGACTTTGAAAAGTTTTAAAGGTTTGACTCAGATTTTTCTAGCAACTTTCTTTTTCATTCATTCATTCAAAGCACACAAAGCAACACACACCACAACAAAGAAAAACAGATGGTTTTAAGAACCATTCTGAGAACTACGATACAGTGGGACCGAATAATACTCACTATGTTTGGGCACTAGCGTAGTTGTTAGTTTTGCTAAAACTGATCTAGGGTGCAAAATTTGATGTAAGCTTTGAAATAATTTTGGAGTAGCATGAATTTTTATAAAAGAGTCCAAGAGGTAAGAATGATAATAAGTTTTTGTAAATATTTGCTAGCGTGAATTTTTATGAAAGAGTCCAAGAGGTAGGAATGAGAATAAGTTTTTGTAAATATTTGTTTTCTTTGGTTTTGAAACTAAGTTTTTGATTCAAACGTGCAGTCTAACTAGGGTCTCCTATGGTCAGGATGGATCTGATACCAACTTGTCAACACCCGGATTTTTCAATCCAAGATGCCTGTTATGCCATACATCGCAATCCCAGGATTACCATTTTTGCGAGACATAACAGAATTGGATACCATAGTACATCATCCATTACAAACGATACATAAGTTCTTACACAAATAGGGATCTCACGATCCAGTTCTTAATACAACTTCAAGCAGCGGAATACGTAATAATAACGGTAGCATAGGCGAAGCTCCATCTTCGGGGTCACAGGCAATGCTGACGATGGGAGATGATCCTAGTTGTCGTAACCTTCCTGGGGTCCATCCTCCAGGTACTCCTCTTCATAGTCTGGCCATAGGAATAGCTAGGGACAAAGCCATGAGTACTCTTTAAGTACTCGTAAACTAATACTAACAGGTAAAAGGGGTTTTTGGATAATAGGACACTAGGCTCTAGGGTTGTTTTGCAAAAGCCAGATTTACCTCTACTAAGTTTAGAAGCAACGAATTCTCGTCACAATTTTATAACTCCTAAGTGGGAACTTGTATTTCATATCACAACTCTGTTGTGGTTAAGTCAAAGTTTCAAATCATTTCACAAGTCATTTTGAAAAGTCTGACGGGGGACAAGATGGCCATCCAATCTGTCCATAATCATGACGCGGCTATTCGAATAGTTTGACACTCTGCAGAGATTGTACACTTTCACCACAACATTCGATACATCCGTCAGGAACAAATCCTGAATTCACCATACTCAGTATGCGGATAATCAATCCTAACCTTTTAATTACACGCCCTAGTATAAGCACCTCTCCTGTGAGTTTGGCCTCCCAACCATGACCAACTGTCATCTTGGGTACTGCACAGGTGGACAATCTTCACAAGGTAGCCTCGGCTCAGACCTTGGCTGTGAGGGAACTAATACTAAGGTATATAAGTTTCCAGTCAAGCCCTACCCAATATTCGGGTATTGTGGTTATACGATAAAATTGGAATGGTATCGCATCGAGATAACCATCAGTTTTATAAAGGGCTAAGGCTCATGCCTCAACGTTTTCATCACCAAAATCATCAAGTGTTCGACAACACATGTCCAAAACATATCAATAGAATGATCCATCATTCCAAGGTTTTCATAACCATTTTTCCACCAAGTAAACCCATCTAAAGTTGATCAAGTTTTATGCTTAGCACTAGCATCTACAGGTGGGGGTAGTACTAATGAGGGGTGGTGAACTAGTGGAGTTTCAACTAAGTATAACCTTATATCTTAGGATGATATCAAGGTTTCTAACTTAGGCCAAATTTTATGCTCTTTATGCAACCTTCAGAATCTTTCTAGTATCTACAAGTCACTTAAGTCTACTCTAAGTTAAAGCTTTTATAAAGAAATAAAGTAAGAAGCTTGCAAATAAAACTAGGATTATTTTATCAAGTGGGTATGATCACATATGCTTAAGGCATATAGTAGGCATAGTAACAAGCAAGTATTTGCTTGCACAAAATCAGTATAAGCTTGCTAAATTGCAAGTGTTAGCTTGCATAGGTCAACTTGATTAGTAAGGCTTGCCTTGGGCAGAGCAGTGGTTGAAGTTCTCCTCGGCTTCTTCTTCGTAGTATCCTTCTTCCTCCTCGTATCCTTGGTCGGTACTAGCGTCTATGAATAAATACGAGGTACACAATCACCAAACAATACTTAACTACTTGCAATCATCACACACAAGGGTCCTATAGATGATCTAGCATCATCTCTAACATTACAAGGTTAAGGCTTGATTTAATTCCTTTTATTTTTAGAAAAGTAATTTCTACTCATTGAAAAACTACTTAAGATTTAATATTCTCCAAACCAAACATGGGATCATGTTGACACATTGCATCACCACATATTGTAGTCCATGGGAATGTGATTAAAGTGGTGTCACAATTTAATAAGGTTTTACCCTTTTATTCTAATTAATTAAAGTGGCTAGAAATGCCTATGTAGCATTCTTTTATTACTTGAACATTATTTCTGCAAGTAAACCTATATATTTTTATATATTCTGAAAGGTATGGTTAAATGTGATTTTTGAGAGTTGGAATCAACTCAAAATATATTATGGTTTAAATTTGAAAAAAATTTGAATGCAGAAAAGCTTCTGCCTTGTTATTTTTACTAAGGATGATCTACAGATCCAAATGACTTGAATCCAACGGGCTTGGATTCAGCATTCACAGACCTTTCCAACAAAATTGGTTTCATTCAAACTCGTGCACTGAATCGATCTGGGTTGATTTTTGAAGTTGGGTACAGAAATGTGTTTGAATTAAAATAGAAAAGATTTAATTCAAATCACTGGGCTGCGCGGGAAAAGTTAACCGTCCGGCCTGCTAAGCGCAGTGCTCCCGCGGGCTGCTTAAGTGGGTGTCCCCACTCGTCAGTGACACGGGGCTGGGCGAAGCGGTATGGGGCAACGTGGGTCGTTCGATCTGATTCTAATCCAACGGCTGGGAGTCATCATCGACGCGAGACAACGCCGGCGAGAACGAAACCTAGCGCGGCTAGTGGGGGGTGCTGGGGGCTCACCGGGATACTGGCGAGGGTCGGCGAGGCGGGCGAACGACAAAGTCGACGACGGCGAACTCAGGGGTGGTCACGGCAGCTCCTGGGGTGGACGAAATCGATGGCTCCCTTCTTCTCCAGAGGCGGCGGGCTCCGGTGAAATTCCGGCGGGGTGGTGCTCGCCTTGCTCTGAGAACGGTGTGGCACGATCAGTGAGGAGAGGGGAGTGAGATGGTGTGAAGAAATCGAGCGGGGGTGGCCTCTATTTATAGTCGAGCGAGGGGACCGTCGGGGCGCACAGAGCTCGTCGGGGGCTATGTTACAGGCGGCTATTGGCATGGGCAAGGGTAGGGGACGGTGTGGTGTCTCCTGGCGATGCTGAACGACATGGTTTTGAGGCATGGGGCGGTGCGGCTTGGTCTGGAACGGGCGATGCTCTACGCAGCAGAGGCGGCGTCTTCGACGGCGAGTGGTGGCTATGCGTCACGGGGCGGCGAACGGGGATGTCTGGCGGTCTCCTGGGTCGGTGGGGATTGTGTATGCACGCGAAGAGGGGGGCGCGCGGTCTGTGGGATTCGGTCGAGGGTGGTGCTCTGGCGCACGCTCGGCATGGTCTCTGGCGGTCTGGGCGCGGTTCGTGCGCGTGGTCCAGGGCTTGGCAAGGCTCGAGCAGTGGACAAGGAGTGGCGGTGGATGGTGGGCTGCCTCCCAGACTTGCTGGCTAGGCTTTCTGCTGCTCCTAGCTTGCTGTCGACTATGGGATGGCAAGGGTGTGCTCGGCTGTTCACCATTGATGGCAATGGCAATCTCACAGTGGTGCTAGTGCTTGGTTAATCTTGCTAGATGATCTACTGAGCTGGTTGTGAGCTAAATGGGGAACCAGTTAGGCAAGAATCACTGCTCACAATAGTGTTTGATGCTTGTTTGATTTGTGCCTGCAACCTGTTTGATAAAATGGCCGCATGAAATCATGTTTTGAATTTTGAAAAGATTTTTGGTGGGTTTGCTAGATTGGTGCTGGTGAGTCTGCAGATGCTTGGGTTTTGAAAGTTGAGCTTGTTTGAGTGGTTTTTGAAAAAGTGGGATCTTCCCATATGATAAAGATTCAATTTTGAATTGTCATTTAAATATGCATTTGAAAGTTTCTGGATGATCACAAAGTGGGCCTTGATACCTTGTTATGAGTACATTCAAGGGGTGCAAAGATCCAGAAAAGTTTCCATTAGGTTCTGAAAGTTTGAGACAGCCAAAGTAGGCATGAGAGTTAAATTGGTCAAAGTGACCATTCATTTAATATATGTGTTTTGATTTACTTGCCTTTAGGAAAAGTGTGGGAAATGTTTTAGATGATGTTTATTTCACCTAAGAAACATTTTACAAGCAATGACACAATCAAACAAGGTGGTTGAAAAGAATTTCAAAATCAATGCATACACATATGCATGCATTCATAATTTTAATTAGAAAAGTTTTTGTTAACCCCAATCTTGATGATTAGAGTTTGATGTTCCAAGTTTAGTATTTTTGGGATGTTACAGAAGCCTACCCCATGATGACTACGACCACCACATCCCGAGTCCTTCTCGATCTCTGTCGCAGGCTCAGCAGTCTTCGCCATCCGCTAAGGACAATAAGCGGAAGCGTGCTCCGTCAGTGAGTACTAAAGGATGCGGCAGCCCAAAACGGAAAATGTCGCCCCTCCCAACAGTGCCTCATCAGAATCTTCCCATCAGACCTTACGATCGTACTGATGCAGAAACTGCAGCAATAGCAAAGGCCGAAGTGGCAGCACATTTTGAGAAGAAGAAACCCGAGTCCGCTCCGGTACACACCGAGAAGCAAAAGGCATATGCAATTGATTTTCTGAACACAAAATCACAATATGAGTTGCACCATAAGCCAGATGACTATCTACGCATACTTCAGGAAGAAGTGGCGAAGAACAAATCAAGCAAATCAAGTGCAAGCGGTAAAAAATCAGCAAGCACAGGTGCAAGCGGGACCAAAACTGCAATCAGTAAAAAAATCAGATGTTCCCTTCCTCGGACAGCAGGCCAAACAAACGATCGCTCCCCTGAAGGTGTTTTCAGATAACGTTCTCCTTCTCGCACAACAGCCACTAGATATGTCAGTAGCTGCGGAGTTGGCGACCAACATGGAAATTAGTCTTGATGAACTGTTAGGCCCCCAACTCGACCATCTACCCAAGATGCCAATAGCCCGTAGATATGTCACAAGTGAGGATTTGGTCAGCAAAGAAAAGGTGAAAGAACTGCCAACACAACTGCGGAATCTCCATGAGTTGTACTTGACAGCTACAAAGGAAGGGAGAATATTTATCACAGCAAAAGTCTCACGTGAGTACTACTTCAAAAAAGGTGAAGAGGTCCATGTTGAGTTTTCAGAAATGTTCCAGCTATACAATCTCGACGCCATCGACAAATCTATCCTCAGCTGCTATTGTATGTAAGTTGTTGAATTCATTGTCTACATGTTCAGTTCATTGCATGTGATTATTATTCTCATTATGTCCTTTTGTACTCTATTATTATGGAGAATGAAGATCCAGGAATGCAAAATAAGAAGAATCTATAGTATTGGGTTCATTGACCCAGATAAGTACATATAAACACGCTAACAACAAACCCCGAGGAGACGGAGAAAAACATTTTGAGGTTTTTAAAGGAGCAAAATTTCTGTGACCACATACTATTTCCTTACAATTTCGAG
The DNA here is from genome assembly GCA_023614405.1 of Avena insularis. NCBI lineage: Eukaryota > Viridiplantae > Streptophyta > Magnoliopsida > Poales > Poaceae > Avena > Avena insularis. The sequence continues at coordinate 3,823,495 of CM042691.1, forward strand.
TAAGCGTCTTACTCTGTTGTACAAACATTCACTTTTGATTACTCAGTGCTAAGTGTAACTGATGAGTTACTGATGTATATATATAAACATTTGCAGCTTCCACTGGATTCTGCTAGACATTCAACTTGATAAGGGAAGAGTTGAAGTCATAGACCCATCAAAGAGAAACCTGAAAGCGTTCCGCGGCATGCAGGACATGCTCCAGAAGTAATTTTCTCGCTATATCGGTCTTTTTCGTTGATTTACTGAGATATCAGATAAAGAATAACTCATTCATTCATTTTTTTTCGCCGGATGGGGTTTGGATCCGGTTCAAGCGTGAGGTTAAGGGCTCCTTTAGTCAGCAACTGACGTTTAAGGCGGTCTCGGTAAGTAGCACGTGATATGTTCGCGCATATCTTTACTTCTAGTTTTAATACAATAATGATGCTAGATTATTATTTTGATTGAATTATATTCTCGTAAAGTGCGCGAGGCAGCCACAGGGGTCGAATTTATGTGGATTCTACGTTTGCGAGTTCATTCGCACGTTTACCATCGAGCACAAAGATTATAGAGTCGACGTAAGCAATACATTTACACCATCATTTTATTACCGTCACTTTTCGTTATCATGATTGATATTCATATTGATCTCCTTTTCTTATATAGTTAGAGAGAATGCGAGATCAACTCCTACCATATCAACGTGTACTAGCAATTGCGGAGGAGCTGGCGGGTTTTATTTTTAAAGAGATGGTACATGACGGCGGAGAATTTAGTGTGAATAGGCGCTAATGATCTCCATGTAATTGACTAGACGGGCTCGAATCCCGATAATTATGATCTCCATGTAACTATGTAAATTGTATATATTTGTATGCTCGATTTCGTTATACAAGTTATCTTATATATATGCACGAACGTGTACGATATGTGGTGACGTACAAATATTCAAAAACCATTTTGAAATGAAAAATAAATAAATAAAACAATACAAAATGAATTCTCTGCCGCGGCAGAGAAAAGACACAAAATACTACCGCAACAGAGAAATCATTAGTCCAAGGACTCTGCCGCGGCAGAGACCCACTAGTCCCGGTCCATAACACCAACCGGGACTAGTGGGGGTGCACCCTCAACACGCAGGGACATCCACGTGAACACTCACTAGTCCCGGCTGGTAACTGGACCAGGACTAGTGTTGGGCCTCTAGTCCCGCTTGATTAGTCCCGGTTCAAAAACCAGGACTAAAGTCCCTTACGACATGGAACTAGAGGCCATGTTTCTACTACTGCGTCATGGAGCAAGAAAAACAATACCCAAGTAACAAACGAATAGGATGGATCCAGCGGCTGCAGTTGACACGGGCGGGATGCAGACCTGATCGGACGGCCACCAAGCGCGCGCACGCCAGAGCAGGTGAGGAGACGGGTTAACCAGGACCGGTTATAGGTAGTAATTAATCATCTATCAACAAGTCTGGTACAGATGCGAACTGCACCCACCCGATGTATCATGAGCCGGCCGTATTATAGGCTTATGGCCGCGCGCGGGTAAACACAATCGTGTACAACTACATTTGCTTTTTCCATAGTACAATATTTAAAGGTGCATGCACCAGATCGATCGGGTGCAAAATTGAGTAGCTAGCTAGCTCATTTGCTCTTTCAAACCTTTGGAAATAATAAATCTTAAATATTTTATTGAGATTGTAAACCGCTTGTACCAGTCTAATGTAGACGATGAACTCCATAAAATGAGTTCAATATTGAATATATATATCCTTTCAAAATTGTTTTACACCTTGTGGGACCCACATGTCATAGACAAGGAATGTGCAATATATATTTATATTATGAAGTTTTTGGTACAAAAATTCATCAAACAAATGCCCCCGCCAAGTGTAGTGCATGTGGCGAAGCAAATGGACTATACTCAGGGAAAACAAGCTAAGGTATAAAACCCTTTTTTGCGGGGTAAGGTGTAAAACCCTTAATCCAATTAAGAACTAAACTTGAATCAACATCGAGAGAGAGTCATGTATAACTATAGATGTTTAGTACAGAATCCTCCCGGACGCATCTTCATATACATGCCTTATAAATTGAAGAGATTATTTGCTGTTCATCACACAGCTCAACTAGCTTCGAGTATTCTCGTTCAGAGCGCCTTGAAGAAGAAAGAGAATTCAGGCTTCAAGCAAAAAGCAGGATGAGAGCAAATGGAATTAGTTATTCACACATATATTATGCTGATAGCAGCTTATATTGCCAAACTAGATAGAGCCTTGGGCTAACCAAGTGCTAAACTGTAGTGTATGTTCATACTACAGCACGAAGTGATCGGTGAATTGATTACAACAATCTATGGTGAAATACTCATACCATATACGATAAATACATATGTGAATTCAATAGCAAATGACCATGCTATTATCTTATAAACACCCATGAGGGCGAGTACAATTACAATAAAATATGGTGAAATACTCATGCCATGTTCTAAGAGAAATTTCTCTCATTTTATATGTTCTCATCGCAACCATATGCAACATGGTGCCAGCCGATGAGATAGTTCTTCGATTTGCCAGGGATTTGACTCATGCATAGAACTAATTTATCAAGTTAGATGGGACCGTAAAATGACGTATGGTGCCAGCCATCAAACTTAAAGGGTTTCACAAAATGACGCTGGCCGCACTGGTGCGCCTTCCTACTCCAATAAATTGTCCCGAGTTTGGTGCGATCATAGACGATGCCAGCCATCAGACTCGAAGTGTTTCATAGCTTGATGTTGACCGCACCGGTGCATCTTGCTACTCCCAATATTTAAAGCGTCAAAATACCGTCGACGTTGTAGATGAACTAGGAGAGGATGCTGCCCCCAGTTTTGTTATCTCGGTAACTAAGGGATAATGCCCCTAGTGTTGTTATCATGTTCACCAAGGGATGAGACCCGCGGTCTTGTTGTCATGGTCACCAAGGGATGATGCCCCCATTAGCGACAACTAGGTTGACGTAGAATGCTAGTCATTGGACAAACGTCAATGGTGTCACGTATAACAGATGATGTTGTTGAGTATAAATGCCTTATCATGGTTGCACAATAAATAGTTAGGGATCTTATCATTCTTCCTTAAGACCACGAGCATAAATAAGAACCATGGCAAGAGAAAACCAAGAAAAGGATAAAAAAGAATATTTTTTATATAGATTTGGGATGTTAGCTTTCCCATAAAACACCAGCTATGAACGTGACGCCGGAAAAAGGTAACCCAAGAGCTAATCATCGGGAACTATCGAAGAACCATGGCAGTTGTGGCTAGATAACTTAACTTCTATGAGTGTATGTGAAAAACAACATGATTTTATGATGCCTTCAGAGGGATGGGAATTCATACTCTAGACTTCATGCATCTTGATGATCCCACGACTTCATCATGTCCCTTGCGCATGCCTCAAGAACATAGATACATAGGCAAGGATGATTAAAGTAATATGGTTATAGGATAGGGTTGGTACATGACTACTCCCCTCCTTCATTCAAATGAGTCCCATACTTCTTGATTTTATTGATGTAGACTTGCTTATTTGGTTGAGTCTTTTTTTTGTATTGAAGTATTGCTTGAATTTCATGACTTTTAATGGGATTTCCTCATTTGTAGGAGAGGATTTTGTTGAACTTCTTGGAGGATATTCCTTGGAGGTTGCTAGGGGACTCATCTTCAGAATTTGAAGAGCAGCCACACACCTTTGTGGACTACATAGACCCTCATAGGTCATTTTGGCTATGGTGGAATAACACCCCGGGGGTGTTAAGAGGCTCACACTGAACTCAACTTTTCTTCACCAGGCGTGCCTTTCTTGCTCTTTTCCTATAGGTTCACTACTAGGAAACTAGCTATAGATAGACAGACCTTCTACGGCGCATGGTTTTGACCATGCGCCACAGAAGATGTCCAGTGGCGCATCCCTCCTAATGTGCCATAGAACCCTAAAACTTCTGTGCCGCATTGTATTTGGCAATGCGCCCTAGAAGTGAGGTGGGACCCACACTAGGCCTTGGTCTATGAAACATCTGTGGCACATTTGAGCATATGCGCCACCGAAGTTTTCACTTCTGTGGCACATATAACCAGATGCACCACAGAATCAACAGATGGGACCCATAACATGCGAGCTTTGACCGTGCTCTGACCAACCATCCGTGGCGCATCTGGTTATATGTGCCACAGAAGTTTATATCTTCTATGGCGCATATCACCATATGCACCACAAAACAAGGATGTGGGCCCCACAGTATGGCCACCTATGACCAACATGCCGAAGAGGACCAAGGATGGGCTGAAAGCAAGACACGGCCTGAAATTGCTTGGCATCAAGAAGGAGTTTCAGTACCCTGATAGTGATGATGATGACGATCAGACGGAAGGGACCCAGGGTCGCCTTAAAAGGGTTAAGAAGAATGAGGTGGTTGTGCTTTGCACTGCCTGCTTCACTCTGTGTTAGGAGGAGATCGAGCAGTTTTTCGGGTGCCTCCTAGGAGTCAAAGTTCCTCACGGTTACTCGGGAAAGATAAGCAGATATCTCGACGTAGTTAAGAAGAGGTTCAGTGGTATGAAGTCCCACGGCTATCACGGGATGATGACACAGATACTTCCAGTTGCCATACGAGGGATAATGGACGAGCACGTCCCTGAGACGCTGTTTGGCCTGTGAAACTTTTTCGACATCATCTCTAGGAAGTCGATCGGCATGAAGCAGCTTGACAGGCTATAGGAAGAGATCATGGTGATACTATGTGATGACCCACAAGTATATGGGGTGTATCGTAGTACTTTCGATAAATAGGAGTGTCGATCCCAACGAGGAGCAGAAGGTGTTGACTAGTGGTATGGAGCAGGAAATCTCTATAAATACTTAGCAAACGGATTTTTAGGAGTTTTCTGATAAAGCAACAAAACAAAGTGCAAGTAATAAAGACAACGAACAACTACAGCAAGTGGCCCAATCCTTTCTTAACAAAGGACAAGCCGGTGGAAATACTTATAAGGACCAAACGTTGTCGAGGACACATGGGAATTCTGCCAAGTGCTTTCGCTTCAAATAGCTGAGTACCTTCCTTTGGTGTTGTAAGTGTTGTGTGGGTGAACCTGTGTTAATGTACCGATCTTACTTGGACTAATACATACTTGTGATTAAACCCCCTGCAAAGCATCCGCAACTACAGGAAAGCAATTAAGAAATAAACCTAACCACAGCCTTAAACTCTAAGATCCTACACTCCCTTGTGCAATGATGTCATAACGGGGGTTTAGATTTCTGCCACTCCGGCAACCCCACAATTAGCAGCCAAATACACAATGCATACCCCTAGGCCCATAAATGGTGAAGTATCATGTAGTCGACGTTCACATGACACCACTAGAAGAATAGCACCACAACTTAAATACTAAACCATTGAATAATATCTCAACACAAATCCACTACTAACAACATGACTTCTCCCATGTCCTCAAGAACTAAATGAACTACTCACAAGACATCATATGGATCAAGATCAAAGATGATATGGTGATGGATAACAATCTGAACATAAACAATAATCCAATGGTTCCACTCACAAGCATCAACTACAATAGTAATCAACACCAGGAAAGTTTCCCCTAAGATCTATGAGAGTATTCAACACAATTGTTACAGCGGGATGGAGTGGTGATGATGGTGCTGGTGGAGATGATGGTGTGGATGATGATGATGATCTTGATGATGGTATTGATGGCGACGATCTCCCCTCTCCAGGAAGGAATTTCTCCGGCAGAAATCTGTCTGCCAGAGAGGTCTTTCTCTCTCAGTGTTTTCCGTCCCACAGAGGCGGCAGAATCTTTCTGTGCTTGCTCCCCTTGTTTTAGGGTTCCGAGAGGAAGATATAGGTGAGAGGGTGGAGTCGTAGGCCTACCAGGTGGGCCACAACCACCCTAGGCATGGCCCAGGGGGGACTCGTGCCTGGGGGGTGTGGGACCCCTATGGCCCAACTCTGTCGCCCCTTCTGGCTTCCTTCATCTCCGGGGAAAATATTATTTTCCATGAATTTTCTGGTATTTTTCTGAGCTTCGCGAAATTGCATCAAAACACCTCTTTTTCCATCAGAATCCTGACTCCGACAGTCCATCCTCCAAGAATCATCCAACATGCAAAAAAGAGGAAAAGACATAAGAAACACCTCATAATAAGACACATATCAATTAATAGAGGCAAATTATAATGTAGAATGGTGATGCAAATTGGACGTATCAACTCCCCCAAGCTTAGACCTTCGATTGTACCCAAGCGAAAACTGAGCTTAGTAAACATGTCCACAGGTTTACGAAGTAAAGTGTCGATAAAAGAATACAGACAAGAAGCATCACACTTACCATTACATAACTCATAGAATAAGGCATACCATTATATAACTTAGCTTGCAACAAGTACAGGAGTCACAATAGAGATGCATAAATATAAATCATAATTGGAATTGGCAAACTTTGTTCTTGGTCAGAGAACAGCTGGCAAACAGTTTCACAAATAAAGCCTTTGTAGAAGTCTTCAAAAACAGGAGCACTCTTTGCTCAAATTTTTCACAATGGTGGCTTTCAAAGTAATACTCAATAGATAAGAGTCTTGTGCAAACAAGGAAGATAGAGAACATGAGTGAATAAATCATCATATGAATGCTTGAAACACACCAACTCAAATTCTTGTTGGAGATAGAGAGGAAGTAGATTTACTAACTCATCTTAGAAATAGGAGAAAGGTCCCTTCATAGAGGGGAGCAGGGATTTCAAGTAAAAAAAGAGCTTCCAAAAGATTATGGTACTTACTGAACCCTCATTGCCCTTATCATAAGCATCTTAAGATGATTAAGGTTAAAGTGAATAAGGATGGAGTATATGCTTGACGAAATATAAGTTGGCAATCTCACGTCGCTTGAGTACGAGGGCCGCTCCTCATGCTACTCAACTTTAGTTACCGGTAAGTTCTTGTCATTGTAAGTACATGTGTATCATAAAGAACCACCAACGGGTACCCCTTGCACATGATACATGAGATATCCCATAATCAAAATGACAAGGCAAGCAGACAGTGAGCATCTCAACGATCTTTTTATTTGCTATTTGCATAGTTTTTTTTATTGAGGATGCTTCACAGATTGCTCACTATGGTTATGCTGCAAGTTTCTACCATAATTAGGCATGGCTTAGGCTAGCGGCTCAGGCGTTTCTCTAACACACATACATAACTCCATGGACTTACAAGCTCCCCTTTTATTTCACACCGACGACATCCGCAAACAAAAGAGCATGATATCAACTGGATATGTATCCATAAGTGTTGAAAGCGTTTCCCGTGACAACACGGTTCAGCTAATCCCAACGTATAGTGTAGGGTTCGCAGCATAGAAAACAAAAATTTTCCTACGATGGGAACAACTATGTACCAAGATCTATCTACTAGATACAAACAACGGGCGGATGTATATCCGTAGAGAACATACCCTTGAAGACCGACAAAGCTTAACGAGTCCAAACTCGTGGTTGATGTAGACGATCTCTTGCCGATCTCAAGATCGAGAGGAAGTCCTAGCGCCGCAAAACAGCAGCGCATCCGTGCTCGCACACACGTTCGAGGCACCGAGCAACCTCCGCCTCCTCGCTCCAGCGATGCAGCGGAAGCACAACTCTTTCTTGCCGAAAAGCCACCGGGAACATGTATCTCGCTAGTCCGAGACCATGGGGGATAAATTCTAGAGGGGGAGAGAGATCCTTCATGAGGAGGTGTGTGAGACAAGTGAGGAGGGGGGGCTCCTTTTATAGGAGGAGGGGGGCACCCAAGGGGTGGCCGCCGGCCATGGGGGCTGCCCCCTCCCCTCCTTCATTCATGTGGGTGGACACTCCACTCACAAAATGCCCTTTAAATTCCCCCCACTCAAAAGTCCACTCAAATTCCCATTAAATTTCCACCAAATTTAATGCAAACACTCATTAAATAAAACTCTTTTATTTTATTCAGAATTTTGTCAATTACTTTAATGACAAACATTCACAAATAACCCCTTGCTAGAATTCCATTTCACATGCATAACCACTTTATGCAATTTCACCCGAAAACCTGTTTCGGTATCTAGTGAAATAAATTCCTGCGCTTGTTTATTCTTTCGGCATGAAACTTTTGCTCCAATTGGATGTCGGTGTCTCTTAAGTGTGTCACCCTACGGTTCGTGAATAATGCGGACATGATCGAGACCCCTCTCGGATCAATAATCAGAAGCGGGATCTGGAGACCCATACTGACTCCCACACATTCAACGATGACTTCCCTGTGATCGTCGGAACCTTTTACGCTAGTATCTTAATCCTTTTGTTTCGCGATATATTACATGTCCGAGATTAGATCATCGGTATCTCCATACCTAGTTTGATCTCGTTACCGACATGTACTCTTTTCTCGTTCCCGTGATATAACATTCTAGTGATCAAATCACTTGCTTGCAAGCTAATCAATGTGATATCACCGAGAGGGCCCAGAGCATATCTATCCGTCATCGGGATGAACAAATTCCACTCTTGATCCATGGGCCTCAACATAACACTTTATTAGTTCTGAATCCATCTTTATAATCACCCTGTTACGGTGTGACGTTTGATGTTATCAAGAAACTCTTCCGGTGTTAGTGATTGACATGATGTCATGGTCTAAGGATTAGGATCACTTCGTAAGTTGTTATAGCAATATAAACTCAATGACTTTGATCGTAATGCTATACTTCGGATGAATGTTCATCACATCATTACACTAATGTTGTGATCCCGTTATTGACAACATCCAATGTCCATGATCAGGAAACCTTGATCATCTTGTTAATCAACGAGCTAGTTTATGAGAGAGACATAACTAGGAACTTTCTGTTTGTTTATTAAACACACATGTATTAACGTTTCTGTATTAATACAATTATAGCATGTACAATAAACATTTATCATAAATAAGGAATACGATAATAACCACTTTATTATTGCCTCTCGGGCATATTCCCTTCTGTCTCCCACTTGCACTAGAGACAATAATCTAGTTTGAGAACTTTGCGTATTGAACACCTATGGCTTTCTGGTGTTCCATATACGCAATTGCAAGTGGTTAACATAATCTACGGATCTGACGCTTTTAGGTCCGTGTGTATTTGCATGTCTTTGCGTCTTCACGCATCACTCATTCTCCAATGAGATGGCATTGTATAAATTTGGTCTTTCGGTGAGACCTTTAGTTCCTTGAGGTTAAAACACGTCGATACTATTGTCATACAATATATCTTTAGTGTTAGCCCGTTGCGAACCACACCTTAGTTTGATAACAAACTTCTTGACACAAATTCCCTCCTTTGATGCTACTATAGCAGTCATATACTTAGCCTTTTGTTGTAGTATTCGTCACAATGTCTTAACTTTGGAACTCTTCCAAATCCATCATGGAAAGTTTCTTTCCATTTCATTGTGCCACTCATAGTTTAAATTGAGATAAACTTAATTTGTATCTTGTGACAAAACTAGTATCAATGTAACGCTTTACAATGAACTATTTGTAATTGTTTGTCACCTCTACACAAATATATTCTTAGTTCTTCCAAAAGATCATAAGAATATCCTCACTATCGTCCAATGATCATTTTATGATTCATTCTGGTATATGATCATAACACTTAGAGCATAGGACATATCTGGATGTGTACATATCATGGTATGATTGATCAAAACATTCTCGTGGTTTCACTCATCAAGTGTCAAAACACTTGAATCTTGTTTCACTTATCAAGTGTCGATACACTTGAATCTTGATACAATTCCTTTCCATGCAACAAGAACTGTTTCTTGTCGTTTCTATATTGAACTCCTTCAATATCTCATATATGTACGTTTGGCACAACCATATTGGCGTCACAGTCTATCCACTATAGACATTCATGCTAAATATTCGGGTTTTAACTAAGTCTTTCATCAAAATGAAATTCTTAACCTTTGACAATAAAAGATACATCATTTCCAATCAACAAGATGTCCTCCACATAATGTATTAGAAATATGTCTTAGCGCTCCCACTTAATTTCTTGCAAATGCAAGCATCTTCATCGTCTCCTGATGAAAACTCCTTTTCATCACGGTGAAGATTCCAACTCCGCGATGCTTACTTCAACCATTAAAGTTTGCATGCCCTTTTAGAATCCTTTGAATTAACAAAACCCTTTGGATCGTGTCATGTACACGTCCTAGGTAACCATTCTATTAAAATAACTTTGTTTTGTTTATTCATCTATCATATACCAAATTATATGTAGTGGTTGCTACTTTAATCCGTCCAGACTAAATATCGCTATGAAAGATCAAATCTTGTCATAGTCAACTCCTTGAACATTGTCGTAAAATACTTTACAACATGTCGACTATTTCATAGATGTGAAACATCCATACATTTCTTTATAGATCCAAATACGACCGATAGGTTTTTACACCTTTCCGGAGGGTATTCCAAGTTCAAAACTTGATTTCTCGTGTATGGAACTATCACGGATTTTATGGCTTCAAGCCATTTGACGGAGTCAGGGCCCATCATCGCTTCTTTGCATATAGTCGGTTCATCATTGTCAAACAATAATGATTTACTCTCAAATCTTAGTATTTGATTGTTTATCCGGCCGACTTGGTTCAATAAGAACTTAGATCTCCGTGACCACAACCTTTGAGGCACATAAGCTATGAGCATTATGGCAGCCTCCGGAACCATTTCTGGCGCTGCGCAACTCAGCACATTTAGCTAAGGTTCGTTAACCTTATCAAAGTTCTATTGTCCTCCCACTTAACATTTATGAAAAATTCCTTCTTCAAGAAACTTCACGTTTCAAGCGACAAACCCTTTTGTCTTTGGTGTTATGGAGGAATAACCAATTGTTATTCGAAATAACCTACAAAGACATGCTCATCCGACTTCGGTTGTAAACATCTTACTTATGTTTAGCATACCAAAATTTAATAAAGGACAACTTGGGTTTTACCCCAAACATAACTCATATGGTGTCATTTCAACGGATCAAGATGGAGCTCTTTTCAGTATAAAAGCGGTAGTCTCTAAAGCTTTAATCTTTTAAAACATAATGGCAGTTTTATAAATAACACCTTTGATCCAACCATGTCAAACAAGGTTTCCTTACAAATCTCAAACACTCCATATTCCTATGGTGTTTCGGGAGATGTAAATCTAGGTGTTTTGCTAAACTTGTAACTCAAATAAATCCCTTTTATGATAAAATCATAATTCATTTATTTTTCTTGTTACACTTGTAACTCAAATAAATCCCTTATGATAAAATCATAAACCATTTATTTTCTTGTTACAATGATTTTCACTTCATCTTGAAAGTCTTTGAAACGTTTTTCAAATATTTCATACTTCTTTCTCATTAAGTGAACATTCACTCAAATTTTCGGAGAAAGCATATGAAGTTGAAACTCATCGCTTACGACTACACATAATGGACTACATACATCGATATGTATAAATTCCAATATTTTAGTCGTTCCTTCTTCTTTGGCCTTTGAACGAAGTTTTTAATTATCCCGAGGAAAGTCTCACAAGCGTCACTTGATCAAATCAAAGACTCCAAAAATCCATGAATATGGAGATTCTTCATGTTTTCTTTCCAATATAATTTAAACGGCGATGTCACTTCGTAAGTGATATTTCAATCATTTGTCTTGCGACATTTTAGCATTAGGTTTTATGGATGTGATTTCTCCAACTAGATTTGTAAATCATCCATCTTATATGGAACACGGTAATTATTTGAACAACCTTTGTTCTCATAATACCTGATTTAAATAACAATTATTAAAACAAATCTTGAAGTCAAGCTTTGATGTCAACGAGAAATACAAACAATGGTTTGTTTGTTTTCGATGAACATCATCACATATTCTCTTGCTAGTTACTTAGGTCATTGTGGTTCATGAATTGCGTTGTTCCGTATGACATTTCATACCAACCAATTCGGTATCCAATACCCAAGAACCACATTGTTTAACAAGCAAATAATACAACCATAACATGTATATCATATATATACCTAAATTGGATATTTCCAATCTTTTCTTTTCTGCCAAATATATTTTATAGATTCTCTTTCAGCATTTCCTTTTCCTTTTAAAAGAATTTATCAACATCAAAAGTGGTGCCATATACATGACACATAGTCCAAAGCGTGTATATTCAAATAATAATACCTTTGGACTTGCACTTTGAAGTAGATCACCATCATCAAATGATCGGTATTCTTTCAAAATCCATTCTTTAGTAATCTTTTAGTGTAGTAAACATTTTACATACATATTCTATTCACCCTTATCATGACGACTTTCATGATCAAGCTACTTTAGCTTATAAAGGCGAATCATGAGTATAACATTACTTTCCAAAATCCTTTTGGATGATTAGGATGTCTAGCATCTCCAACCTTCGCAAATTCTCATCCAATATGAGAACATATATTATACTCTATCATATTGCAACCAAAACATTGTTTCAGATATCATTATATCTGCCACACATGATGGTTTCTGAAACAATTCTTTCAGCTCCTAGATAAACTTGATATTAAAACAATCAAGAATCGTGGAGGCAAACATGATACTTAAGATACTAACACTGGAATTGTTACTCTCGATTTAATACCAACTATTAAATTTCCCGGAGTAAATAGAGTTTGCTGAAAGTTTGCAATAGGACTTTAAAATTTAGATTGACACTCAACACAATACGATACCAGTTCGTAAAGTATATATCCAGAATTCTATAGTTCTATTATCTCAATTATAACTAAGTATAAGGCGGTGAACAAATGCCAATGACTACAACAAATTATGCAAATTCACTTTGATTTAATTTATGATAAATTGAGTTCTACTAATCCAAATTAGAAATAAACTCCCACTCAAAAACGACATCCCTCGTGTCTTTTTGGTGATTACATGAACCAAATCCACTACACCAAGTCCGATCATCACGTGAGTCGGTATAGCTTCAAAGGCGAGCATCAAATGGTCAACATATCAAAACATATGACTCATGCTTAAACTTTCGGTCCGTGTTCCGAGGCCATGTCTGTACATGCAAGGCTCGTCAAGTAAGAACCTTAGTATTCGCGTGTGTAACTGTCTTACACCCGAGATATGCTCGTGGATTCAAGTACACCCGATCATCACGTGATGTCTTGAAGCGACGAAACATTCTCGGTGCATACTTAAGGAAGAACACATTCTTATCTTGATATCTAAATGAGGGATCATCTTATTTTGCTAATAAAACGCCAAACAAGCAATATAATATGCTATCAAACATCACATGTTTATTAGTGAAATGTTATGGTTCCCGAAGATGATCTCTATCATGTGCATCGTGGTATGATCACTATCATACCTATATGTGTAAATCCAAGGTCTATGGAGTTTACACGCTATGTGTGTTGTAAGAGTTTCATCTCATACTTCTACTTACAACACTACCATATCATAACACTAGCCCAGCAACAATCTAAACTAGACGCCTCTCATTTATCCATTGCAAGTTTTACGTGGCTTAGGGCTTTCGAGATAGAACCGTTCTTACCTACGAACATGAACCACAACGAGGATAACCAAATTGTTGACAACTCGTTGCAAATTAGATATTGACTATAGTAGGAGAGACAGACACCCGCTAGCCACTTATGCAAAACTAGTTGCATGTCAAGCGTGGAACAGGTCTCATGTGCGAGGACATGTAAAGTTTGTCCGGGCCACTTCATCCCACTATGCCACCTATATCCAAAGTACAACTAAGAAGCAATAAAATGATCATCATCGCCCACATACTCATATGTGTACTACCCGTGCAAAGCATCTACGCATAGATCCGGCTCTGATACCACTATAGGGTTCGCAGCATAGAAAACAAAAAATTTCCTACGATGGGAACAACTATGTACCAAGATCTATCTACTAGATACAAACAACGGGCGGATGTATATCCGTAGAGAACATACCCTTGAAGACCGACAAAGCTTAATGAGTCCAAACTCGTGGTTGATGTAGACGATCTCTTGCCGATCTCAAGATCGAGAGGAAGTCCTAGTGCCGCAAAACAGCAGTGCATCCGTGCTCGCACACACGTTCGAGGCACCGAGCAACCTCCGCCTCCTCGCTCCAGAGATGCAGCGGAAGCACAACTCTTTCTTGCCGAAAAGCCACCGGGAACATGTATCTCGCTAGTCCGAGACCATGGGGGATAAATTCTAGAGGGGGAGAGAGATCCTTCACGAGGAGGTGTGTGAGACAAGCGAGGAGGGGGGGCTCCTTTTATAGGAGGAGGGGGGCACCCAAGGGGTGGCCGCCGGCCATGGGGGCTGCCCCCTCCCCTCCTTCATTCATGTGGGTGGACACTCCACTCACAAAATGCCCTTTAAATTCCCCCCACTCAAAAGTCCACTCAAATTCCCATTAAATTTCCACCAAATTTAATGCAAAATCTCATTAAATAAAACTCTTTTATTTTATTCAGAATTTTGTCAATTACTTTAATGAAAAACATTCACAAATAACCCCTTGATAGAATTCCATTTCACATGCATAACCACTTTATGCAATTTCACCCGAAAACCTGTTTCGGTATCTAGTGAAATAAATTCCTGCGCTTGTTTATTCTTTCGGCATGAAACTTTTGCTCCAATTGGATGTCGGTGTCTCTTAAGTGTGTCACCCTATGGTTCGTGAATAATGCGGACATGATCGAGACCCCTCTCGGATCAATAATCAGAAGCGGGATCTGGAGACCCATACTGACTCCCACACATTCAACGATGACTTTCTTGTGATCGTCGGAACCTTTTACGCTAGTATCTTAATCCTTTTGTTTTGTGATATATTACATGTCCGAGATTCGATCATTGGTATATCCATACCTAGTTTGATCTCGTTACCGACATGTACTCTTTTCTCGTTCCCGTGATATAACATTCTAGTGATCAAATCACTTGCTTGCAAGCTAATCAATGTGATATCACCGAGAGGGCCCAGAGCATATCTAACCGTCATCGGGATGAACATATTCCACTCTCGATCCATGGGCCTCAACATAACACTTTATTAGTTCTGAATCCATCTTTATAATCACCTTGTTACGGTGTGACGTTTGATGTTATCAAGAAACTCTTCCGGTGTTAGTGATTGACATGATCTCATGGTCTAAGGATTAGGATCACTTCGTAAGTTGTTATAGCAATATAAACTCAATGACTTTGATCGTAATGCTATACTTCGGATGAATGTTCATCACATCATTACACTAATGTTGTGATCCCGTTATTAACAACATCCAATGTCCATGATTAGGAAACCTTGATCATCTTGTTAATCAACGAGCTAGTTTATGAGAGAGGCATAACTAGGAACTTTCTGTTTGTTTATTAAACACACATGTATTAACGTTTCCGTATTAATACAATTATAGCATGTGCAATAAACATTTATCATAAATAAGGAATACGATAATAACCACTTTATAATTGCCTCTCGGGCATATTCCCTTCATATAGATGCAAGCATATACAACTTCGATGACACAGTGGTTCAAGTCTATTAGGGGCAAGAAAATAAGGTGTGCCATCAAGTTCGTGAGAGCTTTACTAACTAGTTTTCACATAACAAAATACTTTTTAATTCGAAAGATAGATGAAGCTTGAGAATTTTCTTGGAATAGCAATAATGCTAATCAGTAGATATGGTGGACACAAATGGCACAGGTTTGGTTCAAAGGGGTTGGATGCATGAGAAGCATGCCTTCTCAAAACAGGTTTTTGGCTAGCAAGGATGGGTAGCAAGCAAAAGAGTTGAAGGAAACAAGCAAACCTACAAGTGATAAAGCCAAACATGAAACCTTCTTTGAAGACACAAAAGATCTTAAATAAAGAATACTAAGCTTACGAGCCAATCAAGAAAGAAAATAAATGATACAAAATACCTTTAAGCTTTTTCTCTTTTCCTTTCAAACCTCAAAAAGTGTTGTTATTGACCAGATCTCGGTTTGCCAAAACGAATTTAGATCTACTTGATGGTCCCAAAGTGATGCCAATACTAATCAACAAGATCAATCATATAATAGAAATTGCAAACTAAAACAAGAAGTGCAAAAAGTAAAAGATGAAACTTCTCATTAATATTCCATAAAGGCACTCACACCAAGGGATACATAGATAATCAACTAAAGGAGAGATACTTCCACATGCAAACCAACCTATAAGAATACTTCTCTAGCAAATATATGAATCTACTAAAAAGATAAAAGATAAAAGATAATGATGTGATACCACGGCACTCCCCAAGCTTGGAACAAGCCAAGGGGTTGCCAAACCTGATGACGAATTACTCCTTCGATGGTGGTGGTGTTCTCTTGTCATCATCAAACTTCCAAGGCAAATGTTCCCCTTTGGGCACCTGTTGACGAGGTTTAATCTCGTCAATGCCCATTGTTATGAGCTTGGATTTTGGAGAAGGTGGGGATGCTGGAGATCATGGAACGGTTAGCAAACAAGCAACACGGGGACACGAGGTTTACCCAGGTTCAGGCCCCTAGAGGGAAAACCCTACTCATGCTTGTCTGCTCTTGATTACGGCGAAAGCGAAAGTTATAGGGATGCGCAGATGCAATCTAGCGTGAAGGTGTGTATGCGATGAGAGGTGCCCTCCTCTCCATGCCCTCCTAGCCTTTATATATATAGGCAGGTCCCGGGCATAGGTCAAGTCGGTTACAGATTAGGGTTTGCCCTTTGAAATTTTATCTATACTAGCCTTATTCTCCAAGCATCTGAAGGCATCATGGGCCTGGGCCACCCGGAATCTCTACAGGTCGCATATATCATGGTGGGCCTTCCTTCGGACTGGACTAGGTATGCTGATGTTGTGTACCCATGGGGTATAACCATGTCAGTAGCCCGCAAATGCTGAGTTGAATCGTAGATTCGGCTGGGGACTTCTCAATTTTTTGGGTGCCTGTTTACAAGAGAATGGTTTTTAGTTCGTAAGGATTGCTGATGCGTGTGCCTAAATCTCCTGACGGATTAGGGCTAGTTAACTGTCATGGGACAAAACAACACGATCTTCTTCAGATTCAAGTCCCTACACTCGAACCTGGAACAGGTGCTGGTGTAATTCGACTCAGGCCGCTGAGGTCTTACAGGAGTCGAATCCTAGTAGTTTTCAATCGATATACCTAACGCGTCCGTCAGGATTTTTCATCGCATCTGTTGACACGGGTTTTTACTAGCAGAGCGCAGTCAGGTGCGTTACCAGGCCATCAGATGATATCTGTAGGTCTTATCTTTGCTTCATAGACACAACATACGAATGTCTATCAACGCGGAGGTGTTTAGGGTGTCCAAGGAGGATGGTTCTCACTTAGCGTTGATTTGGGCAAAGTTGCGAGTTCGGATTTTGTCGTGTTTGATCCGAAGGATCGTAGTCGAATAATTCATAGGGTGCGCGGCCAGCGCTCCCTATGGGAGTAGCCCTCGAGTGTCTGTTCGAGTCGTAGACTCGAGCAAAGACTTTAGTTCAGTTAGTTGAGCTCCAGGTCCGTAGGGCACAATTTTTTTGGATGCTTGATCAATCCTCCCTATGGGAGTAGCCCCCAAGTCCTTAGTGGAGTCGTAGACTCGACGTAGGACTCAAAAAGATCGAGTGGTGTGGTACCTTAATCATGCCTCAGGTGCGCGGCCAGCGCTTCTGATAGGAGTAGCCCCCGAGTAGTTGCTCGAATCGTAGATTCGAGTGAGTACTTTTAATTATCAGCCAAAGATTTCCATCCATTGCTAGCTTTGTTTTGATGACATCAGTGCTGATGATCGGTGACATCAACCGTCTGCGGCGCCAGAGGTGACATAACAGGACGAACGTGGGTCCCACTTTCTGACTTGGAGTTGACTAGTCATGCGTGTCGTGGCGAGAATTACGGCGTCTCCTCGATTTCCATGCATAGTGGACGGCGCGCGGACGACGGTTCGCTGCTGTGTTGACACATGGACGGTTGGATTTGACCCTAGCATTAGGGATTCTGGATGAACGGTTCCCATTCGTCGTCTTCATCCTTATAACCGTGGGGAAAACAGTGGTTTGTTTTCACCCTTTGCCATTTGCTTTCACATCCTCCATTTTCACAAGCTCGTCTTTGCACGCACTGGACGCTCTTCGATCTTTTCCTTCTTCGTTCTTGCGCGCGCACCGCCGTCGTTGACGCGCCGCGATGGTGAAGTCAAAGAAGGCCTCCGCCGGAGCAGGCTCAAGTGTTGCTGCCGGTGGCAAGAAAGCTGCCGCCCCTGCGCATAACACTGATGGCAAGTGGAGGCGCTCCAACGTGCGTGACACCGATCTGCGCAAGCTGCGCGATGCAGGGTTAATCCCGCAAAACAAGGAGGACGTCAAGATCCCCGGCGATGAGGTAATCCCTCGCCCACCCGTGGGTTTTCGGGTGATCTTCGTTGCCTATTCTTCGTGGCTTGTCGCTTCCTCCACATGAGTTTCTTCGTGGGATCCTTTTTCTCTATGGGATTCAGATTCATCATCTGTCTCCCAATTCCCTTCTTAACATTGCGTGTTTCATCACGCTTTGCGAGTGCTGGCTCGACATCGAGACGCACTTTGGTCTCTTTTGGAAACTCTATTCCGTGAAGAGACAGTCCGGCTCCGATGGAGTCTATCCGCTCGGCGGCTGCATCATTTCTATTCGTCCCTTTGTCCAGTTTTTCTCCCTTTCCATTTGCGAGTCTGTACAGTATTGGCGTCGCAAGTGGTTTTACATTCGCGATGTCAATCTGGGCAGTAAGAAATTTGGTATTGCCCCCTTTGACTCTGAGCAGAAGATCGTTCGAAAGAGATCGTGGAAGAACCACATCTTGGAGGGCGAAGTGGCGGAGGTGGAGCTGCTCTACCAGCGGATGGAGGCTCTCCAACTGGTGCCAGGCAAGGAGGTCAATAGAGTCCATATCATCTGCACCTTCCTGAAGCTTCGGGTGCAGCCGCTCCAAGCCAGGGCGCACCCGATGTTTCTCTACGTTGGCCCTAGTGATCCCACCAGAGTGTCATCCGAAGTATTATCTTCGGGTGATCTTGATAGGGCCCTCTGTCCTCTGCTGAAGTACAAGGCTGGTGAGGACCTTCCGGGGGAGTCGCTAACCCCCCTCTTAGCGCCAGTAAAGGGGCCTCGAAGGTGAAGATTGTTCGTGCGCGTTGCACTTTGCTATGTGTCTTTTGCTTGTTGTAGTTTCTCATGTCTTTGTTATCTTTGCTTGTGGTGCCTCTAGGTTACGGGGTCCATGCCCCTCTGCCTAAGAAATATAGGGAGGCGCCAAATGATGAGGAGGTAGACTCCGAGTCTGAGCTGCCGCCGGCGCAGTCGCCCACTCACGAAGCCCCCGAGGCGAGCGAGGGGCGCACCCAAAAGCGAGCACGGAGCCCAAGCGAGTCTTTGGATGCCTCGACTCCGCCGACTCCTAGGGACCCATCTTTCCTCGTGGCCACGGCGAGGAGGACAGCGCTTCTTCCGCACCATTCCCGGTTGTGCCTCTGCAGGTAGTGGCGCCATAGCTGCCGGCTAAGAAGAAGAAGAAGGAGAAGGCGCCACCCATCTTCAACTTAAGCGACATTGACTCGTAAGTACCTTCTAATGCCTTTTGTTCCAAATTTTGCATGCGCAACTTTTCATGTTGTCTTGACCAGTACTATTTCTTGCAGCCACTCCTCGGAGGGTTATCTTAGTGAGGGCGCTCAGGAGGCCGTAGGGGAGTCGAAGCTGAGAGCTCCTTACTCTCAGATGGTGGCTGACTCTGAGGATGATGCCCCGAATCCCCCTCCGCCAGAGGCTCAGGTGGTCGTTACTCAGAAGACCCCTGATGGACCTTCAGAGTCTCCATCTGAGCACGTAAGTTGTTTTTCTTTTTTTGTCCTGGGGGGAGCCCCCGAGCCCTTTTTGGGTTGTTCTGTTGAATGTTCTGCTCTTTTCGGGGTGTAGTCCCTGAGCCATATTTTCTGATGCTTTCTTGATTGTATGCTTCTGCTACACAGCCCTTTGTGCGCAGCGTGAACCTGCTCATCCAGCAGCATCTGGCGCTGGAGGCCAGTATGCAGCAACTCTGAGGTACGCGTCTTACTTGCTCTTGTCTTTTTTGCCTGTTGCATGGATGTAGATTGTGTTGCTCATGTGTGTTCTTGATGCTTTGTAGATGAAAATAATGCGGCCCTTCGTCGGCTGGATGCTCTTCAAAAGAGCCTCGGTCGTGCGGAGAAGCAGGCTGCTGATGCCGTGGAGGCGAAGGAGCGCCTGTAGCAGGAGTTGGCGGATGCTGCCGAGGCCAAGGAGCGCCTGCAGCAGGAGGCTTCGGATCACGAAGAGCGGCTCGTCACTGTTGCGGCTTCTCGCGAGAAGGAGGTGGCCGAGAAGTTGATGGCTGCGGCCAAGGATTTCTCCGGTAAGTGTCTTTGTATGAAATTGGTCGTTTGGATTTTCGACTGCTCTTTCTCCATGCCCTTATTCGACTACTTCCTGGTCTTTTTGCGCTTGATGCTTCGGGCATTGCATTTGATCGCAGTGTCTTGGAGCATGGGAGCGCTCTGGATGATGCCATCGCAGCGGTCGAATATCGCTGCGGTACTGCTGCTGGTTCCCTTGCTAAGGCCAAGGAGGTTCTCCAGCGTTTCTATAAGGAGATCATGCCCAAGGGCGCTGCCCTTGAGGATGTTGATTCTCTAGCGGATGATCTATCAGAGGATGCCCCTGCGGCCTACAAGAGGAAGCAGAAGGGCATCGGCGCTTCCATGGGGCTGGCCATGGCCGTGGCGTTCGGAGTGGAGTTGGATCTTCACCACGTCACTTCTCAGATGCCAGCAGCGCCAGATGGCTTAGAGGTAGCCTTTGCTCTCTTCGCCTCTCGCTGTAAGCGTTATGGTCCGAAGCTTATCGATCTGCTGGCGGACTATGCTGCGAAGCGGTAGGGGGAGGCCAAGAGCAGGCACTCTGGCTCCGAGGCCACTCCGGATGCGGGCGCTTAGGCTTCTCTGTTGTAGTTCTAGTATAGTGTATCCTCTTTTGTAATGTATGCTTTTGTTGATGAACAATCCTTCCTTTGTGCCACGCGGTGGTCATTAATGTATATAAGTTATTTTGTCGAGCTATTTTTAGAGATGTTTATTTCCTTGCCTGTTTTGCCTTCTAGGGTCCTTCGGGTGGTGCACCCGTTGGTACTTCGACCGCGTCAGACCCACGACCATCGTTGGATGATGCGTCACAACTTGTTTTTCTTCGTGACCACGTCCGCAGCCTGGATAAAGAGATCCTTGGCGTTCGAGGCCATGCAGACGTGTGGAAGTCGAAGACTCAGCGAGCTACCACCAGGGAGGAGTATCTGATGGGGAGCTACGGCAGTTGAGCGAGCAACTGCAGTGTGAGTTTTCTTGGGTTGTTGCTCGTTTTCAGGTGCTCCTTGTTTGCATGCCACCTTATCCTGAATGTTCTGGAGGTGCCAACCTTGTTCCTAGGGAGGAGAAGGAGCGCGTTGCAGTTCGGATCAACTGCTTGACCCACCAGGACATGGAAGTTGGAGGATTTTTCTGGATGGACCGTGGTCGGGCCACCGTCCTTGCGACTTTGCAGGACCGTGTTCATCAGGTGTCACGGGTGCTAAGGCAGGTGAAGACTTCCCTGGCGTCGATTATGTATGTCATGTTTCCTCTGGATGAAGCACCGTCCACCCTTTGGGGTTTATTGTCGAAGTTTCGGGACGTGAATCATGTGAGGGAGTTGGTGCGGCACCAGTTGGTGGCAGGGGTGAAAGCTGCCTTTTCGCTTGTCCGGCTGCATTGGCCTGATGTTGATCTTGCGGTGGTGGCGACCGGGCCGCCCCCTCGACCAGATGGTGTCCTTTGGGATATGCGGCCGCATTATGCGGCTGTTAGGTAGTATGACAAAGAGATTGTAGATCTTTTTGAGCATCGGGCACATGTGATCCTTCAGAATAGGTAGGTCCTATAAAAAGATAGATGTAAAACTTGTATATATTTCGACTGGGCTTGTTGTGCGCTTTTTTGTAAAGATTATTTGTGTTAGCACGTGGTCTTTGTTGTATGCATGCCCTTTTCGTTAGCCTGACGTGGTCAGCTACTCAGGTTTAGATGCGTTATTTTTGGACGACAAAGTCATGAGGTGAGGCGGAGCCCCTGAGTGTGTTGTAACAGAAATTAATGCAAGGAAAAGAGATTTTCGGACTAGGGACTTCACTTTTATTCATATCGTAACGAGGACGTACATTGTTTGCCTGAGTAGCCTTGACTGAGTAGCCTTATTGAAAGTAAAGAGGGATAGCTAGGGGTAGAAGCATCGCAATTGTCCGACGTTCCATGGGTTGGAGTATGCGACTCCTGACTTGACGTCCTTGAGGCAGTAGGCGCCACCTAGGATGACTTCGGTGACAATGTAGGGTCCTTCCCAGGGTGACTCGAGCTTCTTCAGCCGCTCTCCATGGATGACTACGGCGCATTGGTATCGCCTGCAGATTGGATCGCTTATGCCGCAACTTTCGGATCCGGAACCGTAGGTTCCTTCGTCTGATGGAGGGCCGCATAGATCTGAGTTGCAGCTGCTGCTGTCATAGGACTCATCTGTCAGCGTCGACGTGTGTAGCACGTTGATGGGTGGTACCCATGAAGCGGGCCTGATGGATGGTGGTGTCACCCGCTCTGGGAGGTGGAGAGTGCCGATCTGCCCCACCTGAGAGCAGAAGCCCCCGAACAGAATCTCGAGCCCATCGCCTACGGGGGGCTCGAACTCCTTCAGGGTGGCTGTCGAGTAGGCGGTGAAGTCGCAAGAGCCAAAGAGGAGGTGGCTCTCCGTCGCCGAGGATTTGTAGATCGTTTCAGATGGGACCATCACGATTGCACAATCAGCGCCCCTGATTCCCACAGACAGCACCAACTGACGAGGTTTAATCTCATCAATGCCCATTGTTATGAGCTTGGCTTTTGGAGAAGGTGGGGATGCTAGAGATCGTGGAACGGTTAGCAAACAAGCAACACGGGGACACGAGGTTTACCCAGGTTCAGGCCATCGGAGGGAAAATCCTACTCCTGCTTGTCTGCTCTTGATTACGGCAAAACCAAAAGTTACAGGGTTGCACAGATGCAATCTGGCGTGAAGGTGTGTCTGCGATGAGAGGTTCCCTCCTCGCCGTGCCCTCCTAGCCTTTATATAGATAGGCAGGTCCCGGGCATAGGTCAAGTCGGTTATAGATTAGGGTTTGCCCTTTGAAATTTTATCTATACTAGCCTTGTTCTCCAAGCATCCGAAGGTGTCATGGGCCTAGGCCACCCGGAATATCTGCAGGTCGCATATATCATGGTGGGCCTTCCTTCGGACTGGACTAGGTATGCTGATGTTGTGTACCCATGGGGTATAACCATGTCACCTATTGGTAATGTTGCTCATGTATAAGATTATGGAAAGGATTCTTGGTATGTGGAGGAGGTGACCATGGAACAAACACAAGACGTGGAGGTTTTACCTCCTGTATACATCCATGCTTTCCTCCTAAGCTTGGTAGGATTTGCCACCACTCCAATGCTTGCGACGGTAGCGCAGGTGTCCGGATGCTCGTCCTCCTCCATGTCTTATTCATCCCCAACCAAGATCTCCTCCTCCTTGGGATTTTGAGGATCATCTTCCTCGGGCTTCTTGCCTTTGTCGTTGGCGGAGACCATGGCGCTCTAAACTTTGAGAAGATTTCCTGACAGAAACAAATCGAAACGAAAACACGACGAGAACACGATACAGGAACCTCGGGGGATCGGGGGGTTATATATTACGAAGTTTTCAAAGCATAAGGAAGGTTCTGGTATGAAAACGAGGCGGAGACGGAGCTCGGGGGACTCACACCCCCTCCAGGCGAGGCCAGCTGGGGCCCGCGCCTGGGGTGGGTGTGGCCACCCCGGCCTCCGTTTCCTCCTCTGTCTCGTTTCGTAGCCTTCTGTATGTAATAAAAGTATCAAAAATATAAAAAGATTAGGTTTTCACGAACCTTCTGTTTTCACCACTTTTACCTAATCAAAGTCGAACTCTGCAGACTCCTTTTCTCCTTCTCCTAGAAATTTCCTTTCCTACAAGGTCTCACACAAACCTTAATGGCAACATTAGTGTAAGAAAAAACAATAAACCTTTCGTTCACACTTCAACTGATATCCATCAAAACAAAAGCTACTGTAGCAACTCCTTTCCAAAAACCCAAAAGAATCTGGAAGGGAATCAACATAAGAGGCAAATGCAAATGATGGCAGAAATCTGTCAGAACAGACCAGCAGGTAAAGATTGATTTTTTCGAAAATCTTCTATTTCTCAAATAAAAAAGTGCAAAACTAATGAAAGTTGGGTAACAACTTGGAGAACCAGCACGGAAAAATACAGCTCTATCCGAAGTACTGATCTCCTTCACGAATTTTTACAATGCAGCACAAAAATATGTCCCAGGACAACCACTTTTCACAACTCCCCGACTTCTCAAAAGTAGTTGAACTTGACACAAAAACCAAAAAAAAGATAAGGAATGGTTACTACTGAGGTAATAACTTCCAAGACTCGACCAAACTATTGGGTTATCTCCCAAGAAGTACTTTTCTTTAATGCCTTTAAGTTAGGCTTGAGAGTTTCAAAGATGCTCACAAAGGAGATATATATTTGAAGTGAAAGAGAGCATCAAGAAGCAAATAACCAACACATTTGAGTCTAACCCATTTCCTATGCATGGGGGTATCATGAGAAAACAAATTGTTGAAACAAAAAGCCACTAGCATAGGAAGACAAAACAAATGCAACTTCAAAGCTTTCAACATAAAACGGGGAAACTTAACATTATTGAGATGCATAAAACCATGTTTCCCTCTCTCATAAAAACTTTCAGTAGCACCATGAATAAAGTTGACAATATAACTGTCAAAGGAAACAACTCTATCATCAGAATGAGCATACTTACAGTCATCAAAAAGAGGCCCAAGGTCATAAACTGGATCAATAGAAGCAAGTTGTTCCATCCTGGAATATTTATTAGGAAAGCTATTTTCACAAGGAGCTTTAGAAAATTTGGAAAAGTTAAACTCATAAGAATATCCATCAAACTTAGTTAAAACTTATCCTTCTTACAATCTATAATAGCTCCACAAGTGTTCAGGAAAGGTCTACCAAAAATGATAGGACAAGTTTTACTAGCTGCCGAATTAAGCACTAGAAAATTAGAAGGATACTTAATCTTACCGCAAAGTACTTCCACATCTATTACAATACCAATAGGTCAAATGGTTTCCTTATTAGCAAGGTGAATAACCACATCAATGTCTTCAAGCTCACAAGGACCAATTTCATGCATAATTTCCCTGTAAAGCTCATAAGGAATAGCACTAGAACTAGCACCAATATCACATAAACCATAGTAGCAATGATCACCAGTTTTAACTGAAAGCACATGGACACTAGATTTTCTAGCTTTACTAGGATGAGAGAAAATATTAGAAGCATGTTCACAGAAGACAATATGCTCATCCTCTATATTTTTAGTGGCATGATCTTTCACACTAGCTACCACATGTTTAGTGTTTATTTGCTCATCGGGTTCCACAATTTTCTTTGTACCTTTGTTATTCGCACTAATTATCATAGAGTACTCCTTTACCTTAGCTGGGAAAGTTGTTTTGTCAACATCAGGTCCAGGCACAATATAATTAGTAGTACAAACTTCGGTGCTTCTAACATGAACATGACTAACAACATATTTATAAGGTGCATGATACTTATTCCACTTCTTTTTGGGAATTTCTATGTAAGAGGCAAAGGCTCTAAAACAATTGGCAATACTTTGAGAGTCAAGACCAAACTCATTACTAATATCACGGAAGTCATCAGTTCCCATAAAATACTTTATGCATTCATAATCATAGTTTATACCTGACTTTCTTCCTTTGTCATTCTCCCAAGCTTCAGTGTTCTCTTGAATACGGTCTAGGAGATCCCATTTAGCTTCTTCCTTCATACGTGTGAATGATCCAGCACAAGAAGCATCTAGTAAATCTTTGTCATGAAGAGAAAGTCTAGCATAAAAGTTATTGATAATAATATTGTTAGAGAGTTCATGAATAGGACATTTAAGCATTAGTAACTTAAATCTCCCCAAGCTTGAGTTGTACTCTCTCCATCACGAGGCCAAAAGTTATATATCAGATTTCTATCCTTATGAATCTCACTGGGAGGATAAAATTTAGAATAAAAGAGAGGTACTATTTCCTCCCATTCCATGGATTGCCCATTCTTTAGCAGCTTATACCATTCTTCAGCTCTCCCTTTCAAGGATATAGAGAGTAAATTCTTGTTCACCTGTTCGGTTGTGATACCTGCACACTTAAACAACCCGCATAATTCATGGATAAAAAGCAAATGATCACTAGGGTGGACAGTTCCATCCCCAAAATAATAATTATCCATAACACGATCAACAATACTTGTAGGTATCTTAAAAGGATCTATCTCGACAGGTGGTGGTTCATCTACTACCCTAACAGTGGTAGTAGTTTTCCCAAACAGAAAACCAAGTGGGTTATCCATATTGGAAACAAAGTAACAAACATAAATAAAAATCAATACTCACGGTAGAAGTTTCCTTTACCGGTTCCACTCTTCAATAGCTCTTCACTCCCCAGCAACGGCGCCAGAAAATAGTCTTTATGATCCACAAGTATAGGGGTGTATCGTAGTACTTTCGATAAATAGGAGTGTCGATCTCAACGAGGAGCAGAAGGTGTTGACTAGTGGTATGGAGCAGTAAATCTCTATAAATACTTAACAAACAGATTTTTAGGGGTTTTCTGATAAAGCAACAAAACAAAGTGCAAGTAATAAAGACAACGAACAACTATAGCAAGTGGACCAATCCTTTCTTAACAAAGGACAAGCCGGTGGAAATACTTATAAGGACCAAACGTTCTCGAGGACACATGGGATTTTTTTCAAGTGCTTTCGCTTCAAATAGCCTAGTACCTTTTTTTGGTGTTGTAAGTGTTGTGTGGGTGAACCTGTGCTAATGTACCGACCTTACTTGGACTAATACATACTTGTGATTAAACCCCCTGCAAGCATCCGCAACTACATGAAATCAATTAAGATATAAACCTAACCGCAGCCTTAAACTCTGAGATCCTACACTCCCTTGTGCAATGGTGTCCAAACGGGGGTTTAGGTTTCTATCACTCCGGCAACCCCACAATTAGTAGCCAAATACACAATGCATTCTCCTAGGTCCATAAATGGTGAAGTATCATGTAGTCGACGTCCACATGACACCACTAGAAGAATAGCACCACAACTTAAATACTAAACCATTGAATAATATCTCAACACAAATCCACTACTAACAACATGACTTCTCCCATGTCTTCAAGACCTAAACGAACTACTCTCAAGACATCATATGGATCAAGATCAAAGATGATATGGTGATGGATAACAATCTGAACATAAACAATAATCCAATGGTTCCACTCACAAGCATCAACTACAATAGTAATCAACACCGGGAAAGTTTGCCCTAAGATCGGGGGGATCTGAAGTTCTTCCCGGCACCCTGCGGGAGGGGAGATAATCTCGGAGGCCTTCTTATCTGGTATGATGCGTGAGTAGTTCCACCTTGGACTATGGGTCCATGTAGTAGCTAGATGGTTGTATCTCCTGCTTGTGCTTTCATGTATAGATCTTGTGAGCTCCGTTCATAATCAAGATCTAATCTATTTGTAATCATGAATGTTGTGTTTGCAGGGATCCGATGGATATTGAGATTACTATGTTAGATTGATTAATGTGTTTTGTCTATTTGATAATATCATGTCTGTATTGTTTGTGATCTTGCATGCTCTCTGTTGTTAGTAGCTATCTTGGCCAAGTAATTGCTAGTGACTCCAAGAGGGGGTATTTATGCTCGATAGTGGGCTCATGCCTCTAGTTTCCAAGGGAAGTGACACAAATCTCTTCGGTTGTAGATGTGTTGTTTCTACTAGGGAGAAAACAACGGTCTCTTGTTCATGGAACAAGTGGATTGTTTACCTTATACACTTTGCTTAAAGCAGTTGTCTGTTGCTTGCAACTTAATACCGGAGGGGGTTCAGATGATAACCTGTAGGTGGACTACTAGTCATAGATGCAGTTGGATGGCAGTGTATGTATATTGTTGTATTGCCCAATCGAATCTCATAGGATCTTTTTGTCTGGTATTGCATTGTTATGCCTTGCTCAGTTCCTGTCAATTGCCCTGCTGTAATTTGTTTACCCTTCATGCCATGTTGTTTATCTAAGGAGAGTACCTCTACTGAACTATGGACCCCGGTCCAATCTTTACCATTGATACATCTTCCACTGTGTAACATCCCAAAAAAATTAAACTTGGATCATCAAAATTAGGGTTAACAAAAACTTTTCTAAATAAAATTATGAAAGCATGCATATGTGTATGCATTTCATTTTGAATTCTTTTGAACCACCTTGTTTATGTGTTCCATTGCTTGTAAATGGATGCTTAGGTGAAATAAACATCATCTAAACATTTCCCAAACTTTTCCTAAAGACAAGTAAATCAAAACAAATAAAATAAGGGAATGGTCATTTTGACCAATTTAACTCCCATGCCTACTTTAGCTGTCTCAAACTTTCAGAACCTAACAGAAACTTCTCTGGATCTTTGCACCCCTTGAATGTACTCATAACAAGGTATCAAGGCCCACTTTGTGATCATCCAGAAACTTTCAAATGCATAGTTTAAATGACAATTCAAAATTAAATCTTTATCATATGGGAAGATCACACTTTTTCAAAAACCACTCAAACAAGCTCAACTTTAAAAACCCAAGCATGTGCAGACTCACCAGCACCAATCTAGCACACCCACCAAAAATCTTTTCAAAATTCAAAACTTGAATTCTTGCGGCCATTTCATCAAACACTTGGCAGATTCAAATCAAACTGTCCTAACTTCACTGTTTGGAGCAGTAATTGGGCTAAGCAATGTTCACCATTGATCACCCTTGTCTCCCCCAGTGCCAACCAGTGCTTGGACCAACCCTAGCCCCTACCCTTTGCTCCATGCCATGCGAACGGCTAGCTAGCCAGCCGACAATGGCTAGCTAGCCAGAGCAAGCACCAAGCCAAAACAACATGTCTGGGAGGCAGCCCACCGTCCACCGCCACTCCCTGTCCAGCGCTCGAACCCTGCCAGCCACTAACCACATGCACGGACCGCGCCCAGACGCGATTGCTTAGCAGCCACGCCGAAGCCTTCGCGCCGCCTCGCCGCGTGCATACACGATCACCACCGACTCAGGAGACCGCCAGACATCCCCGTTCGCCGCCCCATGACGCACAGCCACCGCTCGCCGTCGAAGACGCCGCCTCTGTCGTGCAGAGTGTCGCGTGTTCCAGACCAAACCGCATCGCCCCTACAAGCGCATTAAAGCCGTAGAGCATCGCTAGGAGACCACCAAGCGATCGCCACCGCCGGCCATGCCTCTAGCAGTCGTAGCCATGTCGCCACTGTCGCCCGCCCATGCCGTTCAGTCTCACCGTCGAGACTATAAATAGAGGACTCCCCCGCTCGAATTCTTCACACCATTCCACTCCTCTCTCACCCAGAACCACCCCACCTCAGTCCCGGAGCAAGGCGAGCAGCACATCGCCGGAATTTCACCGGAGCCCGCCGCCTCTGGAGAAGAAGGGGGCCATTGATTTTGTCCACCCCAGGAGCTGCCGCTCGCCGACCCTCGCCCGAACCCCGGTGAGCCCCCAGCAACCCCCACTGGCCGCGCTAGGTTTCTATCTCGCCGGCGTTGCTCAACGTCGACGATGACTCCCAGCCGTTGGATTAGAACCAGATCGAACGTCCCATATTGCCCCGTACCGCTTCGCGTTTAAAGAGCCACTGACCGGTGGAACCCCCCTGTCAGCTGAGCCCCGCGCCGCGGAGTGTCACTGGGTCGGCCCGTTAGCTTTTCCCGCGCAGCCCAGCTATTTGAATTAAACCTTTTCCATTTTATTTCAAACACACTTCTGTACCCAGTTTCAAAAATCAACCCAGGTCGATTCAGTGAACCAAATTGAATGAAACTAATTTTGTTAGAAAGGACTAGGAATGCTAAATCCAAGCCCGTTGGATTCAAGTCATTTGGATCTATAGATCACCCATGATAAAAATAACAAGGCAGAAGCTTTTCTGCATTCAAACATTTTTCAAATTTAAACCATAATAGCTTTTGAGTTGATTCCAACTCTCAAAAATCACATTTAACCATACCTTTCAGAATATATAAAAATATATAGGTTTACTTCCAGAAATATTGTTCAAGTAATAAAAGAATGCTACATAGGCATTTCTAGACACATTATTTAATTAAAATAAAAGGTTAGAACCTTATTAAATTGTGACACCACTTTAAATCATATTCCCATGGACTAAAATATGTGGTGATGACTTGTGTCAACATGATCCCATGTTTGGTTTGGAGAATATTAAATCTTAAGTAGTTTTTCAATGAGTAGAAATTACTTTTCTAAAAATAAAAAGAATTAAACCAAGCCTTAACCTTGTAATGTTAGAGATGATGCTAGATCATCTATAGGACCCTTTTGTGTGATGATTGCAAGTATTTAAGTATTGTTTGGTGATTGTGTACCTCGTATTTATTTATAGATGCTAGTACCGACCAAGGATACGAGGAGGAAGGAGGATTCAACGAAGAAGAAGCCGAGGAGAACTTCAACCACTGCTCTGCACAAGGGAAGATGATACTATACCTATGCAAGCCAATACTTGCAAGCTTATATTGACACTAATGCAAGCCTAATACTACTAGTGAATGTGCAAGCCAGTAACCTTGCAAGCTAACACTTGCAATTTAGCAAGCTTATACGGATATTGTGCCAGTAAACCCTTACTTGTTACCCTGCCTACTATATGCCATAAGCATATGTAATCATACCCACTTGATAAACCAATCCTAGTTTTACTTGCAGGCTTCTTACTTTATTTCTTTATCAAAGCTCTTACTTAGAGTTTACTTAAGAGATTGGTAGATACTAGAAAGATATGTGAAGGTTGCATAAAGAGCATAAAATTTGGCCTAAGTTAGAAACCTTGATATCATCCTAAGATATAAGGTTATACTTAGTTGAAACTCCACTAGTTCACCACCCCTCATTAGTACTACCCCCACCTGTAGATGCTAGTGCTAAGCATAAAACTTGATCAACTTTAGATGGGTTTACTTGGTGGAAAAATGGTTATGAAAACCTTGGAATGATGGATCATTCTATTGATATGTTTTGGACATGTGTTTTCGAACACTTGATGATTTTGGTGATGAAAACGTTGAGGCATGAGCCTTAGCCCTTTATAAAACTGATGGTTATCTCGATGCGATACTATTCCAATTTTATCGTACAACCACAATACCTGAATATTGGGTAGGGCTTGACTGGAAACTTATATACCTTAGTATTAGTTCCCTCACGGCCAAGGTCTGAGCCGAGGCTACCTTGTGAAGATTGTCCACCTGTGTAGTACCCAAGATGACAGTTGGTCATGGTTGGGAGGCCAAACTCACAGGAGAGGTGCTTATACTAGGGCGTGTAATTGAAAGGTTAGGATTGATTATCCGCATACTGAGTATGGTGAATTCAGGATTTGTTCCTGACGGATGTATCGAATGTTGTGGTGAAAGTGTACAATCTCTGCAGAGTGTCAAACTATTCGAATAGACGCGTCCGCGGTTATGGACAGTTGGAGTGGCCATACTGTTCCCCCGTCAGACTTTTCAAAATGACTTGTGAAATGAATTGAGACTTTGACTTGACCACAACAGGGTTGTGACATGAGTTACAAGATCCCACTTAGGAGTTATAAAATTGTGATTAGCTTTGGAACTTCGTAGAGATAAATCTGGCTTTTGCAAAACAACCCTAGAGCCTAGTGTCCTATTATTCAAAAACCCCTTTACCTATTAGTATTAGTTTGCGAGTACTTAAAGAGTCCTCATGGCTTTGTCCCTGGCTATTCCCATGGCCAGACTATGAAGAGGAGTACCTAGAGGATGGACCCCAGGAAGGTTATGACAACTAGGATCATCTCCCATCGTCAGCATTGCCTGTGACCCCGAAGATGGAGCTTCGCCTACGCTACCGTTATTATTATGTATTCCGCTGCTTGAAGTTGTATTAAGAACTGGATCATGAGATCCCTATTTGTGTAAGAACTTATGTATGGTTGTAATGGATGATGTACTATGGTATCCAATTCTGTTATGTCTCGGAAAAATGGTAATCCTGGGATTGCGATGTATGGCATAAAAATCCGATTAAAAAACACACTATTACCATTTATTACGTGTTGACACTACTCTTGTTGTTTACTTGCTGCAAACCATTACCTTCCACACCATACGTTTAATCTTTTGTTACAGCAAACCGGTGAGCTTGACAACCTCACTGATTCGTTGGGGAAAATTCTTGAGTTTGTGTTGTGCAGGTCTCCGCGTTGCTTACAACACATGTGTGACGTTTCCTTTCTCCTACTAGTTTGATAACATCGGCTTCTTACCAAGGGAAAACTTGATGTTGTGCTACTTCACACCTTGCTCTTGGGGTTCCCAACAGGCTCCACGTCACGGTACAGCCACAAGTCTTCGGCGCCATTCTTGGGAGGCTAGGGACGTCTTCACAAGGGGATTCCTCCACTTCCTTTCTCTTTACTTTGTTTTTAGTTTGCTTAGTTTCTTTTGCTTGGTTTTGTTTGCCTATTTTCAAAAACTCCAAAAAATTAGTTTAGTTTGGTTTGCTTTTTTTATTCAAAAACACAAAAAATTGTTCCTGCTCTAGCTGTTGCTGCTGTTTTTGGCTTGCCCACCTTTGCCAAAATGAACTCTGCTGAGAACACCATGTTGCTCCCCAAGTTCACCCTTAAAAACCTTTCAATAGGTAGTGGTTCCATAATTGGGAAAGATAATATTGAAGAATTCTTTAATTATGTTAGAAAGCATGAGGATTTTGAGGATAAATCTGTAGCAGAGCTTGCTCCTAATTATGAGATTGCTGCAGCTTCTTTAGTTCATATGTTGGAGTCTAGGTTTCTTAGCCTTAACCCCATGATGCAAATTTTGTTCCTAAAGCTAACGAAAGAGAAGAATGTTAAAAATAGAGAATTTATTCTTGAAACTTTACTAAAAGAGTTCCATGATGTTGCTAGGGAAGCCAAAAAGGTCTTTAAGCGTTTCAATATGCTAGGCTCAAGTGTAGATGTTGTGGGTACTTCTGATAAAACTAAGCTTGGAGAGGAATTTAAGATACCCATACCCTTTAAGCTTGTTGGAATGCATGAAGCCTTTGAAAAGAATTTTGATTGGATTGCTCCTGAAAATCTTTTTAATGAAAGCAGTAAACCAAAGAGAGATGAGAAGGGATCCTCCAAAACCCATTTGTATGAGATACCTTTCGTAGTTGAATACTTTGCAAGTATTGATGTTAATGCTTCTTCATTTGAAAATACTTGATTCTTCTTGCTTCTTGTGCCTAACTTAAAGGTGTTAAAGAAAAGTACTTGTTGAGAGATAACCCAAGAGTTTCCTTAAGTCTTGGAAGTTATTACTTCTGTAATGACCTCTCCTGATCCTTTTTACTTGCTTTTTGTGCCAAGAATGACCTCTAATGAGAGGGAAGTAAGATTTGGGGAGTTGCTGTCTCGAAACAGATTTCTGTCCTCCACCATAAAAATTCATGAGGAGTCTCTACAACTCGGATGGAGCTGAAAGTTTACAAATAAATCCCCCAGTATGTTAGATAACTTTCGTTAGTTAATTTTTTTTTGATTGAGCAACAGAAGATTTTCTAAAAAATCAGTTTCTACCTGCTGGTCAGTTTTGACAGATTTGTGCCATTATTTGCATTTGCTTCTTATTGATTCTTTTTTGAGTTCTCTTTTGGGGAATTGAGCTTTTTGAAGGAGTTGCTACAGTAGATTGTGTTTTAGTGAAAATTCTTGTTGTTCCAAAGCTTTGCCTAAAGGTCTATTATCTTTTGATTACACTAATGTTGCTAATGAAGATTGTGTGAAGTTTTGTATGAAGGAAAAAAATTTAGGTTTAGAGAAAGAATGATATAATGAGATGGATAATGGAAAAAATCTCAAGCATGGGGATGCCACATCGGTGTCACCCCAAGAAATATCCAAGAGGTACAACTGTCAAATCTTGGGGATGCCCAAGGCATCCTCTTCTTCATCAATAAAAAGCTCACGTATGTCTTGACACTTTGTTTTTATTGTTTCATGCACAAGTTGTGTTGTTCTTGGAGCGTCTTAGTTTTCGTTTGGTTTTCTTAGTTCTTTAGTTTGCTTGAATAAAGTAGGTTGGACCCCCGTTCTTGCCGTGTTGTTTCAAATAAGTTGCTTGGTGTTGGAAAGGAGTAGGAAGTTCCTGCTTGAAAGTGCAAGAGGAGCTTGCATTGACTGTGACTTAGACTTTAGCATGACACGATAGGTGTTCTTTTGACCTTATGCTTAGTGATTATTGCTATAGAATGTCTTGTTCCAAACAATTGGGATTGCTTAGTGTGCCTTGAAAGAATTATGTGTTGTTTTAGCATGCAAAAGCATAATATTGTGGTATTCTCCTTTGATGCTTTGTTTGGGTTGACTTGGAACATGCTCACACCATGTTATGACTATGAACAAGTCACCATAGCCTCTATGATCATTTAGTCCTTGACTTGTAGTACCACTCTATGCTTCGATTAGTAATGTTTTGTTGCTCTGCATGATTATGGCCATTATTGCTCTCTTAGTTGGTTGCTCCTAGTCTTTTGCTAGCCTCCACTTGTATGAGTAAGTTATACTCATGCTTTCAACTCCCAAGAAACCAAGTTATTCCAAAGTGTCCACTATAAACTCCTATGCATGGTGTGTTACACCATTCCAAGTATATTCTTGTTTTCAGCTATCTTCCAATTAAAAAGTATTTTGTTATGTGAAAACTTAGTGATTAAAGCTCTGACGAACTTAATGGAACACTTTATATTCTTTTCCCCTAATAAACTTGAACCATTGTGTCATCTATGTTGTATATGCTTGGACTTATACATTGGAATTAGCAGATCCGTGTTGTCACGGGGAACGTTTTCAACATTGCACTTGTACTTTATACTCAGTTGATATCATGCTCTTTTGTCTATGGATGTCACCGGTGTGAAATAAAGAGGGAACTTGTAAGTCCATGGAGTATGTATTTTGTGTTAGAGAAACGCCTGGGCCGCTAGCCTAAGCCATTCCTAATCATGGTGGAAACTTGCAACATCACCATAGTGAGCTATCTATGAAGCATCCTCAATAAAAAGATATGCATATAATAAATAAAAAGATCGCTGAGATGCTCATTGTCTGCTTGCCTTGTCATTTTGGTTACGGGATAGCTCCTGTACCATGTGCAAGGGGTACCCCGTTGGGGGTTCTCTATGATACGCATGTACTTACAATGACAAGAACGTACAGGTGACTGAAGTTGAGTAGCATGAGGTGTGGCCCTCGTATTCAAGGGACTCGAGATTTCCAACTTATACTTTGTCAAGCATATACTCCATAGTTTATTCACTTTAACCTTAACCACTTCAAGATGCTTATGATAGGGGCAATGAGTGCTGAAAGCTAACAAGTACCATAATTTTTGGAAGCTCTTTTTGAAACTTGAAATCCCTGATTCCCTTTGTGAAGGGCCCTGTCTTCCACTATTATTTGAGTCTCCACCTTCTACTTTTAGGCACCATTAAGAGAGCATAGTTGCCATTCTGTGTGCAGTGTCCCAAAACTTATTGAATGATGCATATTGTGATATTACTTGTTCTTGTGCTACTTGTTTCTAGTCACCCTTGTGAACTTTGAAGGTATCCTATGCATCTATTTGCTACTCTATGAGGGACAAGCTGATTAACACTATGCTATGTTTTCTGTATGTGAAACAAACAAACATTTTTCAATGCATGTTATTCATGATCTTTGTTTAGTATCTACTTTGCTTTGCTTTGTCTACACTTTGAGGTATTTTTATATCTTTTCTAGAACTAACCAATTAACAAGTTGCCACAGTGCCAGTTGCCAGTTTTCTTCTGTTTTTTTCCAGAAAGGCAGAAAATCAATATTCTCAGAATTGGACGGGACAAAAGCCAAAGTAAATATTTTACTATGGGCGACACGGAGTCTAGAGGGGATACAGAGAGGCGAGTAAGGGCGGCTAGACCCCCCTAGGAGCGACCAGGGTGAGCCCGCGCCTGCATAGGGTGTGCCCCCCTGGTTGCCTCCCAGCCTCGCCTCTTCGCCTATAAGAAGCCCCGATGCAGAAACCCTAGGACCCCGATAAAAACTCCATGAAACCTTCTGTAGCCGCCGCCACCATCGTCCCTAGATCGGGGTATATGAAGTTCTTCCTAGCACCCTGCCGAAGGGTAGATCATCCCGGAGGCCTTGTTCTCCGGTATGATGCGTGAGTAGTTCCACCTTGGACTATGGGTCCATGTAGTAGCTAGATGGTTGTATCTCCTCTTTGTGCTTTCATGTATAGATCTTGTGATCTCCGTTCATGATCAAGATCTAATCTATTTGTAATCATGCATGTTGTGTTTGCGGGGATCCGATGGATATTGAGATTGCTATGTCAGATTGATTAATGGTTTTGTCTATTTGATACTATCATGTCTGTGTTATTTGTGATCTTACATGCTCTCTGTTGTTAGTAGCTATCTTGGCCAAGTAGTTGCTAGTGACTCCAAGAGGGGGTATTTATACTCGATACTAGGTTCATGCCTCTAGTTTCCAAGGAAAGTGAAAGAAATCTCTTCGGTTGTAGATGTGTTGTTGCTACTAGGGAGAAAACAACTGTCTCTTGTTCATGGAACAAGTGGACTGTTTACCTTACACACTTTGCTTAAAGCAGTTGTCTGTTGCTTGCAACTTAATACTGGAAGGGGTTCGGATGATAACCTGAAGGTGGACTACTAGTCATAGATGCAGTTGGATGGCGGTCTATGTATATTGTTGTATTGCCCAATCGAATCTCATAGGATCTTTTTGTCTGGTATTGCATTGTTATGCCTTGCTCAGTTCCTGTCAATTGCCCTACTATAATTTGTTTACCCTTCATGCCATGTTGTTTATCTAAGGAGAGCACCTCTAGTGAACTATGGACCCCGGTCCATTCTTTACCATTGATACATCTTCCACTGTTACCTGTTTACTTGCTGCAAACTATTACCTTCCACACCATACGTTTAATCCTTTGTTACAGCAAACCGGTGAGCTTGACAACCTCACTGATTCGTTGGGGCAAAGTCTTGAGTTTGTGTTGTGCAGGTCTCCGCGTTGCTTACAACACCTATGTGACGTTTCCTTCCTCCTACTAGTTCGATAACCTCGGTTTCTTACTGAGGGAAAACTTGCTGTTGTGCTGCTTCACACGTTGTTCTTGGGGTTTCCAACATGCTCCACATCAACCACGTGTACAACCATCACCCAGCAAAGAATAAAATTCTTTTATGATCTAAGGCATTACTTTTGGTATGACCCACATCTATATAAAGAAGGAGTGGATGGTATTATGCGATGATGTGTTCTAGAGTTTGAACAACAAGAGATATTGAGAAAATTTCATGGTAGTGCTTATGGAGGACATCATGTTGGGGATAGGACTGCACAAAAGGTTTTACAATCTGGATTTTATTGGCCTACCCTTTTCAAATATGCAAGGAAGTTTGTCTTATCATTTGATGAATGTCAATGAGTTGGTAACATATCTAGACGTAATGAAATGCCTATGAATTATTCTCTTGTTATTGAACCTTTTGATTGTTGGGGATTTGACTTTATGGGTTCTTTTCCTCCTTCAAAAGGGTATAGTCATATCCTTGTTGCTGTTGACTATGTTACAAAGTGGGTAGAAGCCATACCTACAAACATCGTTGATGGTAAGATCTCTTTAAAAATGCTTAAGGATGTTATTTTTCCTAGGTTTCGTGTGCCTAGATATCTCATGACTGATGGAGGCTCTCATTTTATTCATGGGGGTTTTAGAAAAACTCTCGCTAACTATGATGTAAACCATATAATTTCTTCAGCTTATCACCCACAAACCATTGGGCAAGTAGAACTCTCCAATAGGGAAATTAAATTTATCTTGCAAAAGACTGTTAATAGATCTAGCAAAAATTGGACTAAGAAGTTGAATGACACTTTATGGGCCTATAGAACTGCTTATAAAAATCCTATGGGGATGTCTCCTTACAAAATGGTCCATGGGAAAGCTTGTCACTTGCCTTTAGAATTAGAACACAAAGCTTATTGGGAAGTGAAAGAGTTGAATAGATATTTTAAACTTGTTGGTGACAAAAATATTGCTTGACATGAGTACCTTAGATGAGTGGATAACTGAAGCTTATG
Source organism: Avena insularis (assembly GCA_023614405.1). NCBI lineage: Eukaryota > Viridiplantae > Streptophyta > Magnoliopsida > Poales > Poaceae > Avena > Avena insularis. Next base: position 3,862,117 of record CM042691.1, read on the forward strand.
AAAATGCTAGACTCTTTAAGGAAAAAGTAAAAAGATGGCATGATAGGAGGATTCTCAAAAGGGAGTTCCATTTTGGTGAGGAAGTTCTTTTGTATAGGTCTCGTCTTAGATTTTTTGCAGGGAAATTACTATCAAAATGGGAAGGACCTTTTGTTATTGAGGAAGTATATCATTCAGGTGCTATCAAAATATCTTCTTTGAAGGACAAAACTACACAGGTGGTAAATGGCCAAAGGCTCAAACATTATATTTATGGAGATTCTTATAATGAAGACGTTGATATTATTCAAATGGTGACTCCAGAAGAATTTATTAGAAACAAACACCAGAATCTGCAGAGTTCGTCTTTGAATAGGTAAAAGTGGTGAAAACAGAAGGTTCGTGAAACCCCTATCTTTTTATATTTTTTATGTTTTTATTACATAAGGCAAGTTACGAGACAGAACAGAGGAGGAAACGGAGTCTAGGGTGGCCTCACCCACCCTAGGCGCGGGCCCTATCTGGCCGCGCCTGGAGGGGGTGTGAGCACCCCGAGCTCCGTCTCTGCCTTGTTTTCGTATCAGCACCTTCCTTATGTCTTGAAACTTCGTAATATATACCCCCCTAGGTTCCCTGAGGTTCTTGTATCGAGTTCTCGTCGTGTTTTTGTTTTGATATGTTTCTGTCAGGCAAATTCTCAGTTTTGGAGCCATAATGTCTTCCTCTAGATCACCCATGGAGGATTCCCTTGCGGATGTCATCAACCCGTACATGTATGAGTTGAGGATCCATCCGAAGGAGTTGATTCTCAAAGATAGGAAGGTGCATATGAAAGAAGTTAAAGGCCCTAAAGGAGAAGGCAGTCTGGAAGACAGGATGGAAGCATTGGAGCAGGAAGTTTTCAGGTACAAGAAGATGGCAGAATGCAAAGTGGATGTTAGTCACAAGATAAGTTCAGAACTCATCGCCAAGCACGAGGAGGAGGTTGCTGAGCTCCGAGAAGAGATCTTCTCGCTCCGTCAGACCACCAACAAATTACAAGCACAACTCTATGACATACAAAATCAAAAATGTGAGTATGAGGCTAGATTTGATCGCATAAGCTCCGCTGCTAGTTTCAGGATTGCAGAAACCAGGACATCCTTTTTGGATGGGGAACCTTTGCCTTGCAAGTTTTACGATGACAAGAGAACACCACCACCGCCGAAGGAGTAATTCGTCATCAGTTTTGGCATCCCCTTGGCTTGTTCCAAGATTGGGGGAGTGCCGTGGTATCATCATCATTATCTTTTACCTTTTACCTTTTTAGTGGATTCATATCTTTGGTAGAGAGGTTATCTTATAGTTTGGTTTGCATGTGGAAGTATCTCTCCTTTAGTTTGTTATCTATGTATCCCTTGGTGTGAGTGCCTTTATGGAATATTAATGAGAAGTTTCATCTTTTACTTTTTGCACTTCTTATTTTAGTTTGCAATCTCTATTATATGATTGATCTTGTTGATCAGTATTGGCATCACTTTGGGAGCATCAAGTAAATCTAAATTGGTTTTGGCAAACCAATCTCTGGTCAGTAGCAACACTTTTTGAGGTTTGAAAGAAAAAGAGAAAAAGCTTACAGGTATTTTGTATCATTTATTTTCTTTCTTGATTGGATCACAAGCTTAGTATTCTTTATTTAAGATCTTTTGTGTCTTCAAGGAAGATTGCATGTTTGGCTTTATCACTTGTAGGTTTTCTTGTTTCTTTCAACTCTCTTGCTTGCTACCCAACCTTTCTAGCCAAAAACTTGTTTTGAGAAGGCATACTTCTCATGTTTCCAACCCCTTTGAACCAAACCTGTGCCATTTGTGTCCACCATATCTACCTATTAGCATTATTGCTATTCCAAGCAACTTCTCAAGCTTCATCTATCTTTCAAATTAAAAAGCATTTTGTTATGTGAAAACTAGTTAGCAAATCTCTCACGAACTTGATGGCACACCTTATTTTCTTGCCCCTAATAGACTTGAACCATTGTGTCATCTAAGTTGTATATGCTTGCATCTATACGTTGGAATTAGCAGAACCATGTTGTCACAGGGAACGCTTTCAACATTGCACATGTACGTTGTACACACTTGATATCATGCTCTTTTGTTTGCGGATGTCGACGGTGTGAAATAAAGAGGGAACTTGTAATTCCGAGGAGTGACATATGTGTGTTAGAGAAATGCCTGGGACGCTAGCCTAAGCCATGCCTAATCATGGTGGAAACTTGCAGCATCACCATAATGAGCATTCTGTGAAGCATCCTCAATAAAAAGCTATGCACATAGTAAATAAAAAGATCGCTGAGATGCTCATTGTCTGCTTGCCTTGTCATTTTGGTTATGGGATAGCTCCTGTACCATGAGCAAGGGGTACCCTGTTGGTGGTTATTTATGATACACATGTCCTTACAATGACAAGAACTTACCGGTGACCAAAGTTGAGTAGCATGAGGAGCGACCCTCGTACTCAAGGGACATGAAATTGCCAACTTATATTTCGTCAAGCATATACTCCATCCTTGTTCACTTTAACCTTAGTCATCTCAAGATGCCTATGATAGGGGCAATGAGGACTCAAAGTTAGTAAGTACCATAATCTTTTGGAAGCTCTTTATGACTTGAAATCCTTGCTTCCCTCTATGAAGGGACCTTTCTCCTATTTTATAAGTTGAGTCAGTAAACCTACTTCCTCTCTATCTCCAGCAAGCATTTGAGTTGTTGTGTTTCAAGCATTCATATGGTGATTTATTCAATCATGTTCTTTATCTTCCTTGTTTGCACAAGACTCTTATCTATTGATTATTAATTTGAAAGCCTTCATTATGAAAAACCTTTTTGAGCAAAGAGTACTCCTGTTTTGAAGACTTCTACAAAAAAAATTTGGTGAAACTATTTGCCAGCTGTTCTCTGACCAAGAACAAAGTTTGCCAATTCCAATTATGATTTATCTTTATGCATCTCTATTGTGACTCTTGTACCTGTTGCAAGCTAAGTTATATAATGGTGAGTTGCTTTCATCTATGAGTTGTGTAATAGTAAGTGTGATGCTTCTTGTCCGTATTCTTTTATCAACACCTCACACCATAAACCTGTGGACATGTTTACTGAGCTCAGTTTTTGCTTTGGGACAAGCGAAGGTCTAAGCTTGGGGGGAGTTGATACGTCTAATTTGCATCACCATTCTATATCATAAATTGCCTCTATTCATTGATATATTTCTTATTATGAGGTGTTATTTATGTATTTTCCTATTTTTTTGCATGTTGGATGATTCTTGGAGGATGAACTGCCGGAGTCAGGTTTCTGATGGAAAAAGAGGTGTTTTGATGCAATTTTGCGAAGATCAGAAAAATACCAGAAAAATATTGGAAAATTATATTTTCCCGGAAGACGAAGGAAGCCAGAAGGGGAGGCGTAGCTGGGCCACAGGGGCCCCACACCCCCTAGGTGCGGGTCCCCCTGGGTCGCGCCTAGGGAAGGTGTGGCCCACCTGGCCGGCCTCCGACTCTGCCCTCTCGCCTATATCTTCCTCTCGGAACCCTAATACCGGGAGAGCGAACACAGAAAGATTTTTGTCGCCTCTGCGGGACGGAAAACACCAAGAGAGAAAGAGCTCTCCGGCAGACATATTTCTACTGGGGAAATTCCTTCCTGGAGAGGGGAGATCATCTCCATCAACACCGTCATCAAGCTAGGCTTCATCGGGATCATCATCATCACCACTTCATCCCGCTGTAACAATTGTGATGGATATTTCTTTAGTTCTTAGGGGAAAATTTCCCCGTGTTGATTACTATTGTAGTTGATGCTTGTGAGTGGAACCATTGGATTATTGTTTATGTTCAAATTGTTATCCATCACCATATCATCTTTGATCTTGATCCATATGATGTCTTGTGAGTAGTTCGTCTAGTTCTTGAGGACATGGGTGAAGTCATGTTCTTAGTATTGGATTTGTGTTGAGTTATTATTCAATGGTTTAGTATTTAAGTTGTGGTGCTATTCTTCTAGTGGTGTCATGTGAATGCCGACTACATGATATTCACCATTTATGGGCCTTGGGGAATGCATTGTATATTTGGCTACTAATTGTGGGGTTGCCGGAGTGACAGAAACCTGAACCCCCGTTAGGACACCTTTGCACAAGGGAGCGTAGGATCTCAGAGTTTAAGGCTGTGGTTAGGTTTATATTTTAGTTACTTTCCTGTAGTTGCAGATTCTTGTAGGGGGTATAATCACAAGTATGTATTAGTCCAAGTAAGGTTGGTACATTAGCACAGGTTCACCCACACAACACTTACAACACCAAAGAAGAGTACTCAGCTATTTGAAGCGAAAGCACTTGACAGAATTCCCATGTGTCCTCGAGAACGTTTGGTCCTTATAAGTATTTCCACCGGCTTATCCTTTGCTAAGAAAGGATTGGGCCACTTGCTGCGTTTGTTCATTGCCTTTATTACTTGCACTTTGTTTTGTTGCTTTATCAGGAAATCCCTAAAAATACGTTTGCTAAGTATTTACAGAGGTTTCCTGCTCTATACCACCAGTCAACACCTTCTGCTCCTTGTTGGGATCGACACTCCTATTTATCGAAAGTACTGCGATACACCCCCTATACTTGATTAGGATTAGTTTGCTCTGATTAGTTTGATTTACACCCCAATTTAGTTTGATTTACACCCTAATATGGTAGTCATGGTGGTGCAGGTCTAGTAGCCATGGTGGTACTAATAGGATTCAGATTCTTTGTTTAGTATAGACACTAGTAAACCATGTAGTTTTGGCTCAATAGTTACATACCTGGGATTCCAACCACACTATGTATGATGCAATTTAGTATACGAAGATACACAGTATGGTTCTCTAATTTTTGTGTTCAAACTGTATGTTTCCAACCACACTATGTATGATGTAATATATGGATGTAACAAACCCTTAAATCATTAGTAATGGATGCAATTTTCTACATATATTTAACCCTGCTCAGAAGACGCAGGAAGAGATTTAAGAAAGCCGAGAGCCAACCTCCTCCGAAGAGGATCCGTGCTAAGGATAACGTCGTACCATCCCACGAGGATGGCTTGCCCAGGATGCATATAGCCGGTGAAGCGATACTGACTCCGAAGCTGCTTCGCCTTGCTCGTGGACATATGCTCGCTTTGAGTGATAGTATCAAGTCACTAGAGGGCATACTTCTTAAAGACAAAGATCCAAATTACCCAATTTTCACTGTCAAGGTGCCATCGAACGTGGACTTCGTCCATGAAGCCCCCGCAGACGTGTTCTTCATAGCATACGAGGACGTCTTCAAGCTATTTCTCACGAAACGGCCGGACTATAACATGGTCCTCCTATTCGTGCTCAATCTGGCAATGAAGACCAAGAGAGAGCAAATCCCCTACATCGCGATAGTGGATCTCTACTACATGCGCGATAGCCAGTTGAGGGAAGGGTCAGAGACGCGTGCCATGGCGACGACGTACCTCGAGAAGTTCATGGTGGACCACAAGAGGACGAGTACGCTTCTTTTGCCTTTCTTTCCTAAGTAAGTACACACACCCGCTAGCATTGGTAACTTAGGCTTTCTTATAGCTTTCTTCCTTTGCCCTTTTCCAACATCCATTTTCAATCGTGTTGTGTAGTGACAAATATTGCACACTCGTCGTTATTTTCACAAAGTACTCGATAGCAACGTATTTTGACTCGAGGAGTAGGAAGAAGAAGAAAGACTACACCAGAATAAGGGGTGTTCTGAATGAGGCTCTCTAGGGCTACGCTAGAAAGGGATGCCCCTTCGTCAGCAAGAGTTAATGTTTCAAGGATGAGAAACACGTGTTCAAGCACGTGCTCGAGTTCCCCTGCGTCAAGGAGCCGGCTACTGGCAGCGCCAAGGAGGCCTTCTACGTCATGCATCACCTTAAAGGGTTTGTCCGGGATTGCCAGAACCTAACTCTGCCATCTAGTCTCCGAGCATGGGCCGAAAATTGGGCGCAAAGCGACGATGATGATCTTAGAGAAGAATTCCATCGCATCCAGGTTAAGTTTCCGGAAATCATCATGGAAGATGTCAACACAAGGGGAGGGGTCCTAATAGACAATAGAGGGTTGACTAAGAGGGAGATTGAAAATATTCTTCGTAAGCAGGGTGACAACAGGACATGGATGACGAAGGATGGCTATCTATCGTTCCCAAAGCCGAGCGTTAGCAGTTCTCAACAATGATCGATGTGTGCTCCTAGAATTATCATAGATGTCTGTGTGTAGTGTTGTGTCACAAACTATACCACCGTGGTCATATGTTGTAAACTTCAATATTGTGGTCGTTGTCGTCGAACTTCTATGATTGTGATCGATGTGCTATCTTTTATGTTTACTGATCTTTTGCTTTAGTTTATGTAAACATATATGCATGTGAACAATTTAGTTCTTTATGTTGCATGATTTACTAAGATGCCTTCTCTATAGATATGACGAAGTGGTACGTGGTGTATACGGGTTGGGTTCCAGGAGTCTACGATAAGTGGGAGGACTGTCAGAAACAGGTGAACAAGTTCGGCGGCAACATATACAAAGGATACGCGACTCAAGAGGAGGCACTAGCCAAGTGGAGGAACCACTTGTGGAAGGAGAACCGGATGAAGATATTGCTAGTGTTCTTGCTCTTGCTCACCGTCATCACAACTGTATTCTGTTTGATTTTAGTGTAGGCGGTGACCACTTTATTTATAATGTGAGATGGTGAACTTTGTACCAACACTTCTATAAATATTCACCACTTGTCACTTGTATTGTAATATGATGGCCACTTGTCTACCTCGATCGGGCTCTAAGTATTGTGATGGCACTATATTCATGTTTGTATTATGTTTGTTTTCATATACTAAGTGAAATATACTGTTTCTACTGCTATGTGTATAATACCTGTATAATACGTGTATAATACCTGTATAACACCTGATTATGGACCAGTGCTATTTTTTTAATACCTGAAATACACACCAGTGGTGCATCCCTATTAACCTTCTGTTGCGCATACAACTTATGTGGCGTATTTGCCATAATGAGCCACTGAACAACGGCTTATGGCGCATTGGGTAGAATGCGCCACAGAAGTATCATGACTTCTATGGCGCATTTCGAAATGCGCCACAGAAGTTCTCATCAGTGGCGACGTAACAGTGGCATATCTGATATGTGCCACAGAAGGCCAAAAAGGATGCGCCAATGATTAAGGTTTTCCTAGTAGTGGTTACCCCAGGGCATCGTGCCTCTGTGAGCCTAAAACATGGCAAGAAACATGAGAAGTATGGAACCTCAGAACAGAAGTATCCCAAGTATTTTTACCACCCTCGCTGGAAGCATACATTTAATCATGTGTCGTGTGTAGTGGGTATAAGTACCGCTCCACTTTATTTATGACACATGCGCCACCTTCAAACTAGCTAGAGGGTGCCCAATTCTTCATTCACTAGCATGGTGTGTTTACGGAAATCCGTTTAACAATCCCCACACTTTTCCCAAAGGCAAATAAATCAAAACAAACAAATTTAGTGAATGGTCACTTTGGCCAATTTAACTCCCATACCTACTTTGGCTATCTCTAACTTTCAGAACTTAACAGAAACATGTATGGATCTTTGCACCCCTTGATAGTACTCATAACAAGGTATCAAGGCCCACTTTGTGATCATCCAGAAACATTTAAATGCATAGTTTAAATGACAGTTTAAAATTGAATCTATTTCATATGGGAAGATCCCACTTTTTCAAAAACCCCTCAAACCAACTCAACTTTCAAAACCCAAGCAGCTACAGACTCACCAGCACATGCTTAGCACACCCACCAAAAATAATTTCAAAATTCAAAACTTAAGTTCATGCGGCCATTTCATCAAACACCTTGTAGATGCAAATCAAACAAATCCTAAACACTATAGTGTGCAGTGATTCTGGCCTAACTTGTTCCCTCTCTGGACACCACTAGCCTTAGTAGATCATCTAACAACCTTAACTAAGCTCTATCCCCACTGTAAGCTGGCCATTGTCATCAATGGTGGGCAGGCCGAGTGCACCATTGCCACCCCATAGTCGACAGCAAGCTATGAGCAACACTAGCCTCGCCAACCTTGTCTGGGAGCAAGCTAGCACCACACCGCCACTCCCTGTCCCAGCCGCGAGCGATGCCAACCCCTGGACCACACACACAGACCATGCCAAGCCGCTCTGCAACCATGCCGAGAGCGCGCCCCGTGCGCCACGCTCGATAGAAGACCGCAGACCGCGCGCCGCCCTCGCCGCATGCACGCGTGATCACCACCGTCCCGCAACCCCACACGCCCGTCATCGCGCCATGGGACCACGCGGCCAGGCGCCATTAAAACTCCCGTCGGGCACGCTCAGAGCACCGCAGCGTTCCGACCGATCAGCACCGCCCCACGCCTCGCCACCACGTCGTTGAGCTTCGTCAGGAAGCACAGCACCGCCCCCTACCGTCGCCCACGCCTATAGCCCTCTGTGCCGTCGACCACGACGAGCTCAGCCCGCGACCGTCGGTCCCCTCTCGCCACTATAAATAGAGGCCTCCCCCGCTCGAATTCTTCACACCACCTCCCTCCCCTCACCTCACTGATCGTTCCACCCCGTAGCCGGAGCAAGGCGAGCAGCGTATCGCCGGAATTGCACCGGAGAAGGCCGCCTCTGGAGAAGGGCGCCGTCGATTTCGTCCACCCAGGAGGAGCTGCCGGTACCAGGAGGATCTCCGTCGTCAACTTCGTCGTTCGCCCGCATCGCCGACCTTCGCCTGAGCCCCGGTGAGTCTCCGACGACCCCCACTGAGCCGCTAGGGTTCGAGCTCGCCGGTGACTAGTTCATCATCGACGACGACCCTCAGCCGTCGATCTTCATTCTAATCCAACGCACCATATCGCCCCGTACCGCTTCGCGTGTTAAGAGTCGTTGACTAGTAGACCCGCCCTGTCAGTCGTGCACCGCGCCGCGGAGTGACACTGCGCTGGCCCATTAGCAGTTCCCGCGCAGCCCAGTCGCTTGAATTTAACTTTTTCCATTTTAATTCAAACATAGTGTGTACCTAGTTTCAAAAATCTACCCAGCTCGATTCAGTGAACCAAATGTAATGAAACCAATTTTGTTAGAAAGATATTGAAATGCTTAATCCAAGCCCGTTGGATTCAAATCAATTGGATCTGTAGATCACCCTTGGTAAAAATAACAAGTCAGAAGCTTTTCTGCATTCAAACATTTTTCAAATTTCAACCATAATAGCTTTTGAGTTGATTCCAACTCTAAAAAATCACATTTGATCATACCTTTCAGAATATATAAAAACATATGGGTTTACTTACAGAGATAATGTTCAAGTAATAAAAGAATGCCACATAGGCATTTGTAGTCACTTATTTTTATTTAAAATAAAAGGTTAAATATTATTAAATTGTGACACCACTTTAAATCACATTCCCATGTCCTGAAATATCTGGTGATGGCATGTGTCAACATGATCCCATGTTTGGTTTGGAGAATATTAAATCTTAAGTAGTTTTTCAATGAGTAGAAATTACTTTTCTAAAAATAAAAAAATAATGCAAGTGCTTTAATCTTGAATGCTAGTGATGATGCTAGATCATCTATAGTGCACCTTTGTGTGATGATTGAAAGTAGTTAAGTATTGTTTGGTGATTGTGTACCTCGTATTTATTCATAGACGCTAGTACCGACCAAGGATACAAGGAGGAAGGAGGATACTACGAAGAAGAAGCCGAGGAGAACTTCAACCACTGCTCTGCTCAAGGCAAACTATTAACCTTCCAAGCTAACACTTGCAATTATGAAAGTTAGATAAACTATGCAATGCACTAAGCTTGCTTGGTTAGACACATTTGATGATACCCAATCCTAGTTTTACTTTCAAGCTTTCTACTTTATTTCTTTATCAAAGCTCTTACTTAGAGTTTACTGGAGTAAATTGTAGATACTAGAGAGATAATTGAAGATTGCATAAAGAGCATTAAATTTGGCCTAAGCTAGATAATCTTGATGTCATCCTAAGGCATGAGATTGTACTTAGTTAAACTCCACTAGTTTACCACCCCTCATTAGTACTCACTCCCATTTATAGATGCTAGTGCTAAGCATAAAACTTGATCAACTTTAGATGGGAATACTTGGTGGAAAAATGGTTATGAAAACCTTGGAAAGATGGATCATTCTATTGAGATGTTTTGACATGTGTTTCCAAACACCAGATGATTTGGATGATGAAAATGCTGAGGCATGAGCCTTAGCCCTTTATAAAACTGATGGTCGTCTGGATGCGATACCATTCCAATTTTACCGTACAACCACAATACCCGAGAATTGGGTAGGGCTTGACTGGAATCTTATATACCTTAGTATTGGTTCCCTCACGGCCAAGGTCTGAGATGGGGCTACCTTGTGAAGATTTTCCACCTGTGCAGTACCCAAGATGACAGTTGGTCATGGTTGGGAGGCCAAACTCACAGGAGAGGTGCTTATACTAGGGCGTGTAATTGAAAGGTTAGGATTGATTATCCGTCTTGAGTATGGTGAATTCAGGATTTGTTCTGACGGATGTATCGAATGTTGTGGTGAAAGTGTACAATCTTGCAAAGGTCAAACTATTTGAATAGCGTCATGATTATGGACAGTTGGAGTGGCCATACTGTTCCCCTGTCAGATGTTTTCAAAATGACTTGTGAAATGGATTGAGATTTTTACTTGACCACAACAGAGTTGTGATACGAAATACAAGTTCCCACTTAGGTGTTATAAAATTTCGACTAGCTTTTCGTGCTTGAGAACTTAGTAGAGGTAAATATGGCTTTTTGCAAAACAACCCTAGAGCTTAGTGTCCTACTACAAAAACCCCTTCACTTGTTAGTATTAGTTTGCGAGTACTTAAAGAGTACTCATGGCTTTGTACTTGGCTATTCCCGTGGCCAGACTATGAAGAGGAGTACCAGAAGGATGGAACCCAGGAAGGTTACGACAACTAGGATCATCTCCCATCGTCAGCATTGCCTGTGACCCCGAAGATGGAGCTTCACCTACTTTACCGTTATTATTACGTATTCCGCTGCTTGAGTTGTATTAAGAACTGGATCATGAGATCCTTATTTGTGTAAGACCTTATGTATGGTTTGTAATGGATGATGTAATATGGTATCCAATTCTGCTATGTCTAGCAAAAATGGTAATCCTGGGATTGCGATGTATGCCATAACAGGCACCTAGGATTAAAAATCCGGGTGTTGACAAGTTGGTATCAGAGCCATACTGACCATAGGAGACCCTAGTTAGACTGGACGTTTGAATCAAAAACTTAGTTTCAAAACCAAAGGAAACAAATATTTACAAAAACTTAATCCCATTCTTATCACCTTGTTTCTTTCATAAAAATTCATGTTCCTCAACAACTCTTACAAAATACATAAAATTTGACACACTTGATCACTCTACTAACTTACTCATCCTAAATTCTTATAGATGCACATGAAGTACAGCAAGTTTTACGACTTGGGAAATGGAGGAGACCTTATCTTTGAGCGGGATTTGGACCAGCTTTCGGAACTTCTAGAGCGTCCTCACCCCGAGTTCTTCGGAGCTCAGCTCAATGATCAAGGAGGAGAAGATCTGCAGTGGCTAATTGTTGCAAGTCTCCGAGGAAAGATTGAACCTCCCACTGCTGAGGGAATTCAGTTCACCTTAAGAGAGAACAACTGGCTCGATGGACTTGCCAGGGCCATGCAGGAAGCTCTTGCCCGTCTGTGTGGGAAGGGTATCAACCAGATCAAGGGTACCCGCTTTGAGTTTTGTCCAAGGCGTGATGCTATGGGACAGCCACTGGAAGCCCCATACCACCCCGAGCTGAAGACTCAGTTGGACCACCTCAGCTTCATGATTTATGATCGTCAGCAGGAATTGGACAATTGTCGTGACTACTGCAACCACAAGTCTGCCATCATCAAGACCAAGGATCAGACCATCGCCATGCTAGCAAAGGACCGCTAGTCTCGCCGCCGTCAGCTGGACAAGAAGGAGTGCATCATTGGCCGTCTTCACCACCGTATCTCGGATTTGGAGGAGACCATCCACGAGAGAGACATGCAGTTGGAGGAAAGGGAGAATGCCGGAGAGGATCTTCGTGGAGAACCCTACTCCTATCTCAGCAATGATGATGATTTTCTGGAGGATCAGGCTATGGACTTCTTCACCGATGAGGATGATTTCGCCTTCATCGATGACGATGAGGATGATGAGAATGACGACTACACCGACTCCGAGGAGTAGTAGCACTTGAGCACTAGCGTTAGTGAGTTGTATTCGGTCCCATTGTATCGTAGTTTCCAGAATGGTTCTTAAAACCATCTGTTTTTCTTGTTTTGTGGTGTGTGTTTGTATTGGGTGCTATGAATGAATGAATGAAAAGCAAGTTGCAAAAAAAATCTGAGTCAAACTTTAAAAACTTTTCAAAGTCCCTGAGCCTTAGAAATTTCCCTCTTTTCTCATGATCTATCTCAATCTTCAGATGCCTCGCGGAGGAAGTGGTTCATCCCCGGACCCAATGTTGCAGATCCTGCAAATGTTGGTTTCTAACCGCGAAGCTGAAAGAGCTGAATGTCAAGCCAACTTAGCCACCCTTCAGCAGATAGCTCAACTGGCCCACAACAATCAAGGCCACGGAAATCAGGACAACCATGGATCTAAGCTCAAGAATTTCTAGAACACCAACCCACCTGTTTTCACTAAGTCAGAAGATCCCTTAGACGCCGATGATTGGCTGCAAACCATGGAAAACAACATGGAAGTCGCCGGAGTGGAAGCTAACGAGAAAGTTCTGTTCGCCACCCACTATCTAGCCGGAGACGCCAGAGCATGGTGGAACAACATTCGTGCAATGACCGGAGGACAGATGATGACCTAGGAGGAATTCAAGGTTAAGTTCAGCAGAACCCATGTGCCACCGGGTTTGATCAAGAGAATGAGAGATGAGTTCAGAGAACTAAAGTAAGGAAGGATGACCTTAGTGGAATACCGTGACAAATTCTTGTCATTAGCTAGGTATGCCCCGGATGAGATCGACACTGAAGCCAAGAAGAAGGAGAGATTCTTGAATGGTTTGCACGATGAGATGCAGACTGTGTTGGTCAATATCCCTTTTGTTGATATTGAAGCCCTTGTCGACTCTGCCATCCAAATGGAAGTAAAGATCAACCAAGCCAATGAGAACCGCAAGCGTCGCATGATGCATCAACCAGGAACCCATCAAACCCCAAAGTATCGCCCTAATCCATCTCCAAGATTTGCCCCGAGAACCAACAGACCCCCGATGAACCGTTCGACCTATCCCAACCGTGGAAACCCGAGGCCCGTAGGAAATCACAACAACCCCGGCAACTCTGGGAATTTCAACCGTGCCCCACCCAAGTTCAACAACAACAATGCTGCCGCCAACACTGCCCCGAGGACTGGAAGCAATGTTGTGCCTGTTGCAGCAAAGGACAAGTCGCAAGTGACTTGTTATGACTGTGGAAATAAGGGTCACTACTCCAACGAGTGCCCAAAGAAGAATGCCGCAGCCCTCAATGCAAATGCCCCAGCTCAGCAATAGCGTCGTGTTTATCCTGGAAGAAGGTTTGCCCCAGGGAACTCGCTCAACCGCAACGGCCGTCTTTTTCTCATGCATGCTGAAGAAGCTCAGGAAGCGCTAGACGTCGTGCTGGGTATGTTTTCTATTAATTCAGTACTTGCTAGAGTGTTGTTTGATTCTGGTGCATCGCATTCATTTGTCACCGAAGAATTTGCCTGCACTAGTAAGATTCAACCAACCAAACTGAAGCATGTTATGATTGTTCAAATCCCCGTTTCAACCACCAAGGCTAGGCAAATTTGCAAAGCCGTCCCCATCCGAATCCATGGCATAGACTTTTATGCTAATCTGATAGTACTCGGAACTAAAGGTTTGGAAGTAGTACTAGGGATGGATTGGATGTCCAAACATAAAGGATTAATTGACTGTGCCAAGAAAGCCATAACCATGACCAGTACAGCTGGAATATCAGTCGAGCATGTATCTGAAACCTTACCTCGTCAATTCAAGTGCAACCAGAGTATAGCCCAACCTACCATTGACCAAGTCTAGATAGTCTGTGAATACCCTGATGTATTTCCAAATGTTTTTCCCGGTATGCCCCCAGATCGAGATATCGAGTTTATCATTGAACTAATCCCCGGAACAGGACCCATAGCCCAGAGACCATATAGTATGAACCCGTCTGAACTAGCAGAACTGAAGAAGCAACTGGATGCCATGTTGGAAATTGGATTGATTCAACCAAGTGTGTCACCTTGGAGATCCCCTGTCTTGTTTGTGGACAAGAAGGATGGAGGTAACCGTCTGTGTACGGATTATCGGAAGTTGAATGATGTCACTATCAAGAACAAGTACCCATTTCCCAAGATAGAAGATTTGTTTGATCAGTTGACCGGTGCCAAAATGTTTTCTAAGATTGATCTTAGAGCAGGCTATCATCAACTCAAGATTCGCGCAGAGGATATTACCAAGACTGCCTTTACCACCAGATATGGATTATACGAGTATACCGTCATGTCTTTTGGATTTACCAATGCCCCCGATTATTTCATGAATCTCATGAATAAGATTTTTATGGACTTCCTGGAAAAGTTTGTCGTTGTTTTCATCGACGACATTCTAATTTATTCCAAACCAGAAGAAGAACATGAGCTACACCTAAGGACCATTCTTGGAACCCTTAGAGAGCATCAGTTGTTTGCCAAGTTTAGCAAATGTGAATTCTGGTTACTGGAGGTAGGATTTCTCGGCCACAATGTCTCAGCCGGAGGAATTGCCGTTGACCCTGCAAAAGTGAAAGATGTCGAAGATTGGCAAGCCCCCACCACTCAAACCCAAGTTCGTGCATTTATCGGATTGGCGGGATACTGCCTCAAGTTCGTAGAACGATTCTCGAGCATCGTTAGACCCATGACCCAATTACTGAAGAAGGACAAGAAGTTTGAATGGACGAACAAATGTGAAGCGAGTTTTCAAGAACTCAAGAGAAGATTGATTTCAGCCCCAATCTTAATCATGCCTGATATCACGAAGCCCTTTGACGTGTATTGTGACGCATCCAAGATCGGTCTCGGATGTGTGCTAATGCAAGAAGGCAAAGTTATCTCTTATCTATCTCGACAACTGAAACAACATGAGCAGAACTATCCCACCCATGACCTCGAACTCGCAATCGTAGTTCTAGCCCTGAAGACATGGAGGCATTACCTGATGGGAAATCGTTGTGAGATTCATTCGGATCACAAGAGCCTGAAGTATATATTCACTCAGAAGGAGCTGAATATGAGACAGAGAAGATGGATTGAGCTAATCAAGGATTACGACCTGGACATTCACTATTACCCCGGTAAAGCTAACGTGGTAGCAGATGCCCTTAGCAGATTGTCGTGCCGCTTGAACTCCATGATTTTGAAGGAGCAACCAAGTTTGCACAAGGAGCTGGAAGATTTTCGAATGGAATTAGTAAGTGAAGGATTTTTGGCTAGCATAGAACTTCAACCCACTTTGATCAGCCAGATCAAAGAGGCGCAGAAAGGAAATGCTAGTATCGACGGAATTAAGCGTCGATTGTCGACAGTAAATTACCCGGATTCACCGAAGACGAAGAAGGAGTTTTGTGGTACAAAGGACGCCTTTGTGTACCAGCAGATTCTGAATTGAAAGAAGTTATTCTGAAGGAAGCTCATGATACTCTTTATTCTATCCACCCCGGAGGAACAAAAATGTATCAAGACTTGAAAGAGCAATTTTGGTGGCATAAGATGAAGAGAGAAATCGGAAACTATATCGCCAAGTGTGATATATGTCAGAGAGTCAAGGCGGGACATCAAAGACCCGCTGGATTGTTGCAACCATTGCAGATTCCAGAATGGAAATGGGATTCCGTTGGAATGGACTTTATCACCGGATTGCCTACTTCTAGTAGGGGAAATGACTCTATCTGGGTCATAGTTGACAGGTTGTCCAAAGTCACCCATTTCTTACCCGTCAAGACCACGTATCAGAGTTCGAAGCTAGCGGATTTATACATCACTAGAATCGTCAGTTTGCACGGAGTCCCCAAGAACATTGTATCGGATCGAGGAACCCAGTTTACCTCGAGATTATGGAAGAAAGTCCAAGAAGGGTTGGGAACCCGACTAGATTTCAGCACAGCTTATCATCCTCAGACCGATGGACAAACGGAACGAGTAAATCAAATACTCGAAGATATGCTGAGAGCATGTGTGCTAGAGTATGGATCTAAATGGGAAGACTGTCTGCCGTTCGTAGAATTTTCATACAACAACAGTTACCAAGCTAGTTTGCAAATGGCTCCATTTGATTTCATGTACGGAAGGAAGTGTCGCACCCCTTTGAACTGGTCGGAAGTAGGAGAGAGTCAGATTTTCGGACCCGATATCCTACGAGACGCAGAAGAGAAGGTTCACAAGATTCGTGAGCAGCTCAAGACCGCCCAATCCAGACAGAAGAGTTACGCCGACAAAAGACGTAGAGACCTCGCCTTCAACATAGGAGATTTTGTGTATCTGAAGGTGTCGCCATTGAAAGGAATGCAGTGTTTCCAGCTAAAAGGAAAGTTAGCCCCCAGATATATCGGCCCTTTCAAGATTCTGAACCGTCGAGGAGAAGTGTCGTATCAATTGGAACTACCCGAAGAGATGTCAGCCGTGCACAATGTGTTCCATATCTCATTACTTCGCAAGTGCCTCGAAGTCCGAGAGAAGACTGAAGTGTTCAAGAATATTGATCACCAAACCATAGAGATCAACGATGACCTAACCTATCCTGAAGTACCCATCCGTATTTTGGAAGAAGCTTTCAGAACTAACAGAACCCGAAGCATCAAGTTTCTCAAGATTCAGTGGAGCAACCACATAGAAGAGGAAGCTACCTGGGAGCGCGAAGATCACATCAGGACGGAGTTTCCCGATCTCTTCAAATCCTAGGTAATCTTTTTCGTCCTTTTTCAAATCTCGGGACGAGATTTAGTTTAAGGGGGAAGGTTTGTAGCATCCCAAAAATATGAAACTAGAATCATCAAACTCTAATCATCAAATTTAGGGTTAACAAAAACTTTTTCTAATTAAAAATATGAAAGCATTCATATGTGTGTGTATTGAAATTTGGATTCTTTTGAATTTCCATGATTATGTGTTTCTTTGCTTGTAAAATGATTCTTAGGTGAAATAAACATCATCTAAACAATCCCCACACTTTTCCCAAAGACAAATAAATCAAAACAAACAAATTTAGTGAATGGTCACTTTGGCCAATTTAACTCCCATGCCTACTTTGGCTATCTCTAACTTTCAGAACTTAACAGAAACATGTATGGATCTTTGCACCCCTTGATAGTACTCATAACAAGGTATCAAGGCCCACTTTGTGATCATCCAGAAACATTTAAATGCATAGTTTAAATGACAGTTTAAAATTGAATCTATTTCATATGGGAAGATCCTACTTTTCAAAAACCCCTCAAACCAACTCAACTTTCAAAACCCAAGCAGCTACAGACTCACCAGCACATGCCTAGCACACCCACCAAAAATAATTTCAAAATTCAAAACTTAAGTTCATGCGGCCATTTCATCAAACACCTTGCAGATGCAAATCAAACAAATCCTAAACACTATAGTGTGCAGTGATTCTGGCCTAACTTGTTCCCTCTCTGGACACCACTAGCCTTAGTAGATCATCTAACAACCTTAACTAAGCTCTATCCCCACTGTAAGCTGGCCATTGTCATCAATGGTGGGCAGGCCGAGTGCACCATTGCCACCCCATAGTCGACAGCAAGCTATGAGCAACACTAGCCTCGCCAACCTTGTCTAGGAGCAAGCTAGCACCCCACCGCAACTCCCTGTCCCAGCCGCGAGCGATGCCAGCCCCTGGACCACACGCACAGACCATGCCAAGTCTCTCTGCAACCATGCCGAGAGCGCGCCCCGTGCGCCACACTCGACAGACGACCACAGACCACGTGCCGCCCTCGCCGCATGCACGCGTGATCACCACCATCCCAGCAACCCCGCAGACATGCCCGTTTGCCGCCGCGCGGACCACGCGCGTTGTGCGCCATTAAAACTCCCGTCGGGCACGCTCAGAGCACCGCAGCATTCCGATCGATCAGCACTGCCCCACGCCTCGCCACCACGTCGTTGAGCTTCGCCAGGAAGTACAGCACCGCCCCCTACCGTCGCCCACGCCGATAGCCCTCTGTGCCGTCGACCACGACGAGCTCAGCCCGCGACCGTCGGTGCCCTCTCGCCACTATAAATAGAGGCCTCCCCCGCTCGAATTCTTCACACCACCTCACTCCCCTCACCTTACTGATCGTTCCACCCCGTATCCGGAGCAAGGCGAGCAGCGCATCGCCGGAATTGCGCCGGAGCAGGCCACCTCTGGAGAAGAAGGGCGCCGTCGATTTCGTCCACCCCAGGAGGAGTTGTCGGTACCAGGAGGATCACCATCGTCGACTTCGTCATTCGCCCGCATCGCTGACCTTCGCCTGAGCCCGGGTGAGCCTCCGACGACCCCCACTGAGCCGCTAGGGTTCAAGCTCGCCGGTGACTAGTTCATCGTCGACGATGACCCTCAGCCGTCGATCTTCATTCTAATCAACGCACCATATCGCCCCGTACCGCTTCGCGTGTTAAGAGTCGCTGACCAGTAGACCCGCCCTGTCACACTACTAGAAAAACGCCTATTCGTGGCGCACCTGAAAAGGCCTTCAGTGGCGCACTAGCAGTGCGCCACGGGCCTCGCGCTACGGCTATCTCCTAGCCGTGGCGCACTGTATGGTGCGCCACGGTTATATCGAGATAGGCGTGGCGCACTACCAGTACGCCATGGGTAGGGGTACAAGTGCGCCACGGATGTTTTTTTCAAAAATCAAAAAAAAAATGCAAAAACACCCTCGTTTTGAATTGCAAAAGCAATCGGGTCCGCATCGCCGCCGTCGTGTCGCCTCGCTGGAGCATGGTGGCCGTGGCCACGACCTACCACCGCAGGGAGGTGCGGGAGGCCGTGGCCGTGCTACTCCTCGTCGGCATCGAGGAAGAGAGGGAGAAGGAGGTGTGGCTGGAGAAGGGAGGAGGTCGCCGCAAGGAGAAGGAGGTCGTCGGCGGTCGTCGGAGCTCGTCGTCGCTCTTCATGACTGCAAGGAGGAGGAGGCCGCAAGGAAGGAGGTCGTCGCCGTCGTGACTGCAAGGAGGAGGAGAAGGTCGCCACCGCCATCGTCAGTGCAAGGGAAGGAGGAGAAGGAAAGGAGGAGGAGGAGGAGGAGAAGAGAGAAGGAAAAGGAGGAGGAGAAGAGAGAAGGAAAAGGAGGAGGGAGGAGAATGAAAAGGAGAAGAGGGAGGGAATAAGGGTAGGTTGGTGGGGTGGGGATTCGAAGTTTGAATCCCGCCCAAGCTTATCCGTGGCGCACTAGGTGGTGGTGCGCTACGGGTAAGTCGCCCTCTATTTTTTTTCTGCAGGAAAAAACGGTCTTCTGACCATAACTTTTTACTCATTTCGAATTTTGAAAATCTAAAAAATCGCTAAACGACCGGAGGTCGTTGCGAGCGGATGCGAAATCTCGTTCTCGTTATTTTGGTATATTATACGATTTTTTTCGATATCGTATGCAAAAGTTACGGCCTTTTTACCGTGGCATGACTTTTTTTTGCAGATAAAGTCGAAACTCATGTTTGTTAATTTTACTAGAAGCTATACCACATTACCTACCTAAATATGAAATGATTTAATTTTTTGAAGTGTTTATCATTTTCTTTTATTTTTTGCAAAGCCTAAAAAGGCGATCCGCGGGGGAGGGTGGAGTTGGTGCAGGATAGTTAGGCGTAGGGCACTAGGGCAAGGTGCCCTACTACTAAGTTTATACATCCGTGACGCACATACCATAGTGCGTCACGGATGTGTCTGGCCGTTTCACAACAGAGAGGGGCATGCGCTTAAGCGTAGCGCACCCCCTCCATGTGCGCCACGGTTGACGCTAACAACCGTAGCGCACCTACCCTATGTGCTCTACGGATGTTTTCCGTGCGGCCAACAGGACCCTGGCCCACACATATCTGTGGTGCACTATGGTCATGTGCGCCATGGTTGTTCTAGTTACTAGTAGGGCACTTCCCATAGGTGACCCACGCCTGTTTTAGCCGTGGGGCACTTCAACCATGTGAGCCACGAATGTGCTGATTACCTATAGCCATTTTCCTAGTAGTGTCAGTTGCGCCCTGCGCCTCGGAGTGACACTGGGCCGGCCCATTAGTAGTTCCCACGCAGCCCAGTCGTTTGAATTTAACTTTTTCCATTTTAATTCAAACATAGTGTGTACCTAGTTTCAAAAATCTACCCAGCTCGATTCAGTGAACCAAATGTAATGAAACCAATTTTGTTAGAAATATATTGAAATGATTAATCCAAGCCCGTTGGATTCAAATCAATTGGATCTGTAGATCACCCTTGGTAAAAATAACAAGTCAGAAGCTTTTCTGCATTCAAACATTTTTCAAATTTCAACCATAATAGCTTTTGAGTTGATTCCAACTCTCAAAAATCACATTTGATCATACCTTTCAGAATATATAAAACATATGTGTTTACTTACAGAGATAATGTTCAAGTAATAAAAGAATGCCACATAGGCATTTCTAGTCACTTATTTTTATTTAAAATAAAAGGTTAAATCTTATTAAATTGTGACACCACTTTAAATCACATTGCCATGTCCTGAAATATGTGGTGATGGCATGTGTCAACATGATCCCATGTTTGGTTTGGAGAATATTAAATCTTAAGTAGTTTTTCAGTGAGTAAAAATTACTTTTCTAAAAATAAATAAATAGTGCAAGTGCTTTAATCTTGAATGCTAGTGATGATGCTAGATCATCTATAGTGCACCTTTGTGTGATGATTGAAAGTAGTTAAGTATTGTTTGGTGATTGTGTACCTCGTATTTATCCATAGACGCTAGTACCGACCAAGGATACGAGGATGAAGGAGGATACTACGAAGAAGAAGCCGAGGAGAACTTCAACCACTTCTCTGCTCAAGGCAAGTTGTTAACCTTGCAAGCTAACACTTGCAATTATGAAAGTTAGATAAACTATGCAATGCACTAAGCTTGCTTGGTTAGACACATTTGATGATACCCAATTCTAGTTTTACTTGCAAGCTTTCTACTTTATTTCTTTATCAAAGCTCTTACTTAGAGTTTACTGGAGTAAATTGTAGATACTAGAAAGATAATTGAAGATTTCATAAAGAACATTAAATTTGGCCTAAGCTAGATAATATTGATGTCATCCTAAGGCATGAGATTGTACTTAGTTAAACTCCACTAGTTTACCACCCCTCATTAGTACTCACTCCCATTTGTAGATGCTAGTGCTAAGCATAAACTTGATCAACTTTAGATGGGAATACTTGGTGGAAAAATGGTTATGAAAACCTTGGAATTATGGATCATTCTATTGGGATGTTTTGACATGTGTTTCCGAACACCAGATGATTTGGATGATGAAAATGCTGAGGCATGAGCCTTAGCCCTTTATGAAACTGATGGTTGTCTGGATGCGATACCATTCCAATTTTACCGTACAACCACAATACCCATTAATTGGGTAGGGCTTGACTAGAAACTTATATACCTTAGTATTGGTTCCCTCACGGCTAAGGTCTGAGATGGGGCTACCTTGTGAAGATTGTCCACCTGTGCAGTACCCAAGATGATAGTTGGTCATGGTTGGGAGGCCAAACTCACAGGAGAGGTGCTTATATTAGGGCGTGTAATTGAAAGGTTAGGATTGATTATCCGCATACTGAGTATGGTGAATTCAGGATTTGTTCCTGAAGGATGTATCGAATGTTGTGGTGAAAGTGTACAATCTCTGCAGAGTGTCAAACTATTTGAATAGCCGCGTCCGCGGTTATGGACAGTTGGAGTGGCCATACTGTTCCCCCATCAGATGTTTTCAAAATGACTTGTGAAATGGATTGAGATTTTGACTTGACCACAACAGAGTTGTGATACAAAATACAAGTTCCCACTTAGGTGTTATAAAATGTCGACTAGATTTTCGTGCTTGAGAACTTAGTAGAGGTAAATCTGGCTTTTTGCAAAACAACCCTAGAGCTTAGTTTCCTACTACAAAAACCCCTTCACTTGTTAGCATTAGTTTGCGAGTACTTAAAGAGTACTCATGGCTTTGTCCCTGGCTATTCCCGTGGCCAGACTATGAAGAGGAGTACCAGGAGGATGGAACCCAGGAAGGTTGCGACAACTAGGATCATCTCCCATCGTCAGCATTGCCTGTGACCCCGAAGATAGAGCTTCGCCTACGCTACCGTTATTATTACGTATTCCGCTGCTTGAGTTGTATTAAGAACTGGATCATGAGATCCTTATTTGTGTAAGACCTTATGTATGGTTTGTAATGGATGATGTACTATGGTATCCAATTCTGTTATGTCTCGTAAAAATGGTAATCCTAGGATTGCGATGTATGGCATAACAGGCACCTGGGATTAAAAATCCGGGTGTTGACAAAAGCTGCCGGTACTAAAGGATGCTTGTAGAATTTAGACCAAAGGAATGCAAAGTAGCGTAACTCAGTGTCTCCTTATTTTCCTTTTCCATCATATGTACCTTGCTTATTTTGAGGAGGGATACCACACTTTATACGTGTATATAGCACTCCAACCCAAGAGACGCCAAAAGAGTCGATCAAACAGAGAAGTTCAACTCTGGCATGAGGTCTTTAATATTCTTTATGACATTGAGCAAAACACATTCATGGCAAGGATGGGATTTTGATTCAAGATGACACACATGACTTCATGACTCAAGTAGATGAGTGCTTGCATCTTGGACGAGACCGACACATTATCAAAGAATCAGAACACGAGTTTTGTTGCAAGGTTACAGGATAAACAACACCCCCCTCAAGAACCATTGTGGTGACACCACCGCCAAGATTGAACAAGTTCAAATGATCTTTTTTTTCTGCTCACAATAGGCAGGGAACACATCACAGTGATATATTGTCTGTTAAGGGCGTAACTTTGGCACCAGTAATGTTTGAATATACAAGGATATCAGAAAACAAGATGTTGAGTCACACATCTACGCTGGCTTAAAAATGTTATCGAGTCACCTTGCACACGATAGAGTAATGACAATCGTCCCTCATCTTCGCATGGAAATTTTGGCATGCAAGAAGATGCTTATATTGGCGGCACGTGTGATGCTCTCACGCAAAAATATTGGGGCACAGTGGATTCTCCATCTACTTTACATGCCGATAAGCAAAGCCACAGCTAGGCTTCATGAAAATTAGCAGAAACTGATGTAGTCGCCAAGACAGAAAACTCTTGCGAAAAGAAGAAATATAACAGAAATAATAAATGTTGGTGTTCCATTCTTTCAGCCATACACGTCAAGGTTCATCAATGACGTTTTTGGCACAAAGCACATTTTTTTCTAGGACCCATGAGTGGAGCATGTCCTTTTTATTTCGATGCTGCATGTATGAATCATGTACCATATTTTGTATCTAAACATGCCCCCAGGCAAGTGTTGGATAGGTCAAAGAGAGTGACAGGAAGTAGTTTTGGAACCTTGCACTTGGTAATCAACTTAAATTTACCTTGGAATATGCATATGCTTGCATGTGTGAACTTGCCGAGGTGATTGCCATTTATTTTTGGGAATTTGATATAATCTTATGACACTAGTAGTGTTGGAGATATGCCCTAGAGGCAATAATAAATGTAGTTATTATTATATCTTTGTGTTTATGATAAATGTTTACATTCATGCCATAATAGTATTAACAAGGAAACATTGATACTTGTGTGATTTGTAAACTTAAATTGAAGTCCCTAGTATAGCCTCTATACATCACTAGCTTGTTGGTTGATAAATGATTGTGGTTTCCCTATCATGAACATTGAGATGTTATCAACAACAAGATCATATCGTTAGGAGAATGATATGATAGACATACTCCTATAGATAAGCGTAGCATAAAGATCAAGTCATTTTAATAGTTCAATTGCTATATGCTTTCTGATACATAGTTATCTAATTCCTTCGACCATGAGATCATGCATATCACCTTTACTGGATGGATGCTTTGATGACATCAAACACCACACCGTGAATCGGGTGGCTATAAAGGTGGCATTGAGTGTTCGGAAAGTATTGGTTGAAACACATGGATCAAGAGTGGGATTTGTCCATCCATATGACGGATAGATATACTCTGGGCCCTCTCGGTGAAATGTCATCCAATTAGCTTGCAAGCATGTGACTGGCTCACAAGGGATCACATATCACGGGAACGAGAAAAGAGTACTTATCGGTAACGAGGTTGAACTAGGTATGCAGAGATACCGACGATCATAACCTCGGATAAGTAACATATCGTGAGACAAAGGGAAATTGATATCGTATGTTAGTGGTTCATTCGATCGCAAAGTAATCGTAGAAATATGTGGGAGCCATATGAATTTCCAGATTCCTCTATTAGTTATTGTTCGGAGAAGTGTCTCGATCATGTCCGCATAATTCACGAACCGTAGGGAGACACACTTAAGGATTCGACGTTATTTTGAGTAGTTATGGTATGATGAGAAAGAGACCGAATGTTGTTCGGAGTCTCGGATGGGATCCGGGATATCACGAGGAGATCCGGAATGGTCCGGAGAATAAGATTCATATAAGGAAAGTCCCGTTTCGGAGTTCGGGAATGATTCGGGTGTTTTCATCGGGAATGTTCTAGAAGGTTCCGAAATGTCCGGCACTCCGGAGGGGAAGGGGTACATGAGTGTGTCATTGTAAGTTGGAATGATTGCATCATGTACTAAGTGTATTCGCTGTCCAACATAAAGGGTTTATTCAAATCCTAAATTGAAAAGTCAAATGGCTAGTTTGAAAGTCAAACGGCAAGTTTTTGGAAAGAGGAGGAAGTGGGAAACCGAGTTGGGGAGGGAATCCCTCCTCCAACCGGCGGCGCCCCCTCCAAGCCGAGTTGGGGAGGGACTCCCCTCCCTCCCCTTGGCCGCCGGCCCCTCCACCTATATAAGGAGGGGCAGGGCTCCCTCCTAGCACATAACAATCCCTCTCGTCAAACCCTAGAAGCTGCAGCCCTCCATAGCCGCCGCCACCCCCTAGGGTTTTGCCCTAGCCGCCGACTTGGGGGTCCCCGGAACCCTAGCCGCCGGCTCTAGCATCCCCTCCTTGGTGTGTCTAAACCCTAGAACACCGAGGACTCTCTCATACTCCACCATACTCGCTCCGGCTTAAGGCGAAGCCCTGCGAGATCTCCCCTCTACTTCCGGTACCACGCCAGCCAGGAATCACGAGGAGAGTGCTACAACCTCCGCTGCCTGCTGGAACAAGGAGAGGAAGGTCTTCACGAGTACCGAACGTGTGATCATGGAGCGCTGCCGGAACGCAGCGCCGGAAGGATCGTCTACACGATCTTGAGATCGGGAAGAGTACGACTACATCACCCACGAGAATCCGCTCTCGTTAAACGCTTTGGAATCTTCGAGGGTAAGTTATTCCATCGACTCGTTGCTACAATCTAGTAGATAGATCTTGGCTTGTTTGTTTGTATGCGATAGAAAATTTTTGTTTTCCATGCTACGAAACCCTACAAGTAGTAGTGCAAGTTACGCATGGAATTCTGTGTCCATATGAATATTTTAGCTGCTCTTTTAATTAGCAATCTGGTTACGAAAGAAACTGTAGCAAAACTAATGCCACAATTCAGAAAGCACTCAGATTATCATGACATCCATGCTTTTCTCAAAAAAGAAACAACCTAGGTAGGTAGCTTATATCCATTTAGGAAAATGAAACATATGTTGGTAAGAAATACTTGCCAAATAACATATGTCATTTTTCCATAAGAAATGTGAAGAGATGGCGAGAGTCCACATCTCATAACAGAACGGTGTATATTGCAGCCAAAGTTTGGCGCAAGAGAAATAATGTGTATTGTGGCAAAAGTGCATGCCACAAAAGAGATATTTTGGATGTAACACAATTTGATGTGCCACAAGATGAATCAATGTAGATTCATGTATATTCCCAGGAAGGTCCACATAAGTACAATGCCGAATGTTACAACGTACGATAGGTCGTGCTGAGAAAGGGGATACAATATATTGTAGTGACATCTCGTGCCCCATGATAGTTAAATATATGTAATGGTGCAAACCTCAAAGAGAGTAGATTGAAGGAAAATACTTGCCCTGAAGAAAATGTGGAAGCGAATGACCATGCTACATGTGATGATTCGGGGTAGTGAATGCTGCCACTCTACCTATAGCTTTGGATGTAGGTTGAAAGTCAGCATCACTCTGCATAACTTCATCAATTCTATTGCGACCTTCTAGCTTCGATAGTGCAATTCAGCAATACAATTAAGATATTTCACGGTTACACCTGAACCATGATGATCTTCTTTATTTTGAGCATGCGACATGTTTAATGTCTACAATGCCAACGAATGAACTCAAAGGGGTTCACATTGGTGGCCTACTTCAGTTCCACATAAATATGTATATGTGTGGGTAAAAGATTGTACCACTTAGTAAAATTATCAACTATACTGCGACTGTTTAACTGCTACAGTGTCAGCCGGTGGAGTTGAAAGGTTTCACATTTCCACAACGATGCTGTGATTTGGTTCACGGCTCCCAGTGATGACTTCAGAATAATGTAATGAGAACCCTTTTGTGTCCTTCAGTAACCATTTATATAGGTTAAACATGGTTACCCAGCCAAGGATAATTGTACATGTACTTCTCAATTATACATACGCAGCAATGCACATATGCTATGATTAACAATTTTGAGTGGATGCCACAACATTGGCTATCCCAACAAAAATTCTTCAAGTACCAACTTCTTTGAGAATTCTCGTCAAAATACAGCCGACAACTCTTTTTTTAGAGCATCATAGCAACAATAAATAGATGTTAAGATTTGACATATTAATCTTGCCCATAGTCATTAGGATCGATCAGAGATATATCTTACTGAATATGCGAAGCCCAAGCTATGATCGCTCAAGAAGATTTATTTGTGGGGCGTTGGTCGACTCAACACCTCGTATCATATGTAGGCAGGGTGTTATATATAGAAATGACTTAGCGCCAACAGAAGTCATGCATGAATGACATCGAGAATTAACTAAAGGCTTAAGCCTGGTTGTCTACCCGACTGCTGAGGGCCTCCCGCACCAACGCGTTAATGGCCGTTTGATTGCTTGTTTTGAGTGATCTGAAGCTTCCGTTTAGACCGGTTGGTGAAATTTTAGTTACTGTGACTCGCGTTTCTCACTTGGCTGACAATGGACCCAGTTCAGCAACATAGGACCAGGCCCGCACCCAAATCCTCTATGTCATTCTCAATTTCTCATCTCTCCCAAACAGTAATGCTACACCTACAGACTGCACTTACGGATTACACTTACGGACACAACGTGGTATCATTTGATTGGCACGTACTCAGGCAGTTGCTCCGAAAATGTCTCCTCCGACGCACCACTGTGTGCCAAGTAAGTCCGTAAGTCACCTTCCGTAGCAATTCATCCGTAGACATATCATTACTGTCTCCCGAATTACCTTTTCATCCCGAGAGTTCCTGCCTCTAGGTTTCCGACCGCCATTCCGCGCAGCTCTGGCCGCCGCCCCGCGCAGCTTTGGCCGCAGCCCCCTTCGCCTCCCAGCTTCTCTCCCACCGGCACCTCCTTTCCCTCCCGTACTATATTCCCACGCAGAAGTTACCTCCGAGCTTCCTCTACGCCCACCCCAGCCCCACGGGTCGTGGGATGGATTGGTGCGGATGATGGTGAGGAAGTCATCGCATCGGCGTGGCTGGCAGGTTTTTGTTCGTCGTAGGGCTCGTGCCAAGGACGTCCGCTCCCCCTTCCCTGACCTGGACCTCGTGGAGGAACACACGCAGACTTGTTGTGTTTTTTACTTGAAATTGTGTACTTTAAAAAAAAAGTTACTGTATCGTGTTTCTTACACATTGGCTAGACAATTTCTATATAGCGAAAATTAGCAATTCCATCTACTTGTTCTATTCTTAGTATGACAGGATGGGTACATGTGAGTAGTAGTGGGTGCCATTCAATTCTCGACACATTACTGCATATGGCTCGAAAAAATGTTCCGCTATCCAAAAAAATGTTCTTTGCTCTATAAGAATTGCCTTATTTTGTGTCAGTCGGATTCATGTAGGAGTTAGGCTTTGCACAAGAGATAAAAATGGCCATGTTGGTGAACAAAATAAGGCAATTCTTTTAGAGAAAACAATATTTTCCTTGTAGATTAGCATGTTCAGTTTAGTGTGTAGTTTCAGAATTTCTTTAGCATAAGCATGAACGTACGAACATGCAGAGTTTACAGATTGTATGTTATGGTGTGGTTATTGTTGTTTCTTCGCCAACTAGATACGATGGTTATCTTGATTTATTCCCCATGTCCTAATTGACCCACTATTTACCTCTTCTTTTATCATGAAATCTGGGTTGCGGTTAGGAAGTCTGAGTGTTGATGATGTATATCTATTGGCGTCGACTGAATAAAACTGATGGTGCTTTCTCACTGTTTTGCCGCTCTGCTGGTAAGTAAAAATTATTACATGCCATTATACAGTGAAGTTTCAGTGTATTTAAAAATTGTTAGCCTATGCCTTAGATTGCTTATCAGTGGCAAACTTAGATACAATAACTGATAGTGGCATATGACCAGTAAACCAATTCTCTCAGTTAAATATGGTGCCTCACGTCAATTTCTATGTGCTCCCTGCATGTTAGTATATTACCATCGAATATTTTCCATCTTCTTGGTTCTGTGCTTAATATGTTTCTGTCTTCACAATCCACAAAGATTAAATGGAGGCATTTTAGTGTTAATTCATATTCTTTTCTACTCTGAAAATTAAGAACTGGCATGAAGCACGGTAGACATTTCCATCTTGATTTTGTCAATCAGTTATAACAAGCACATACTAATTGAGCATAGTTTTGATGCACCTATCAATTTTCAACTGCTGGGAAATAATTGGGGTATGACATGTAATATGCTTGGCCTGGAATAGCTCTCGGCCTCCCTAAAAAAAAGAATAGCTCTCAGCCTCTCAGCTATTTATTTGTTTTCGATCTATGTGGATAGAGTGATGTTTTTTTTACAAAAGACTTAGAAAACAGAGACTAATCTAAACAACACTGCTGAAATTCTTGACTGCGTACACCCTCATGTCATATATAAAAAAACTCATGAGCTGGATGATCAAGCTTCAAGTTACAACCGGAAGCCATCCATCCAGTGTGCCATGAACTTTATTTCGCACATATTAATTCATCTATGTGCTTTGAGCGTGCAGGACGCTGTATGTTTTCGCAGCTTCCGAGAGCGATGTCTTTGATCCGGTGAACCACCAGAAAAGAGAAAGAGGTTTAGCCGATAAGTGATATGTTTTTAGCAGCACCCACTATATTTTTTTTTTGGAAATGGGCGTATTTATTAACCAAACTGTTTAATGCTTACACCGGCATCTGCATAACCAAGATGCACACAGCCACACGAACGACAGACTAAGTCAAAATGTAGACCAGCATTACAAAAATGCACTAAAAAATAAAATTCTAGAATCTAAGATAGATTAATCCTCTGATCATGCGGCCATCCATGTCGGGAGAAAATATCCCTCGCCGTGTCCTCCAAGCGCGTACATCCCTCCATAAATAAGTCGCAAAACTTCATGCGTTGTAGAATATTCCATGATCGAAGAATAGCCATTGCTCGATAAACAACCTGCAGAGGAGAAGACACAATGTTATTAAAAATCTTGTCATTTCTATAAAGCCATAGCGACCATATAATGGCAAGCGCTCCCACCCTAAACAAAGTTCTGTATTTATCAACAATTCCATACAACCAATTATCAAAAACATTGTTTACTGAACGTGGAGGAGATAAACCAGAAGCTATTTGGATGAATGACCATATAGAGCGAGCAAATTTGCAATGAAATAATAAATGGCGAATTGTCTCATCTTGATGACAAAAAACACATTGTGTACTTCCATGCCAATTCCTCTTTACAAAATTATCTTTTGTTAGAATTACGCCTTTCCGTAGATACCATGCAAATATCTTCGTCTTAAGGGGTATTTTCATTTTCCAAATTATACTATTATCATCTACCGGAAAATCAGGTTGGACCAAAGCTTTATATAGTGAGCCAACAGAAAATTTACCACTTTCCAGTAATTTTCATTTGAACACGTCAACACCGTCCGACAATTGTATCATGGATAACCGTAATAATAGATTGTTCCAAGATAAAAGTCTAGGTCCGATGAGACTTCTTCTGAAAAACACATTAGGAGGATAGTCTTCCAACACTGTGGAAATTGTATCCCCTTTGTGTCTAACAATCGAATATAGAGCTGGATATTGTTCGCGAAGAGTAGTTTGGCCAAGCCACTTATCTTACCAAAATCTAATTTGTGATCCATCCTTAATCTCAAAAGCACCAAAACGAAAGAAATGTTTCTTGGTGGCCATAAGACCTGCCCAAAAATGTGAATCTCCGGGTTTTCAGACCACTTGAGACACAGCTTTGGACCCCACATATTTCCTCCATAACATGGTTTGCCAAACACCATCATCAGTAAGTAGTTTAAAAAGCCATTTTCCCAGAAGCACGGTGTTTTTTACTTGCAAATCATGTATGCCCAGTCCACCAAACTCCTTCGGGCGGCAAACCACATTCCATTTGGCCAGTCGATATTTCTTTTTCTCACTATCCCCTTGCCAAAATAATCTTGAACGGAAATAATCCACTTTGTTCAAGACCCCTTTTGGTATTTGGAAAAACAATATCATATACAGTACCATATTAGTAAGTACTGAATTAATGAGTACTAGTCTTTCTTCAAGGGATAACAATTTTCCTTTCCAACTATTAAGACGTTTTTGCAGCCTTTCCTCAACAAGTTTTCATTCAGCAATTGTGAGACGTCGATAATGAACTGGTATTTCCAAATAATTGATTGGAAACTGACCCTGACCACAGCCGAAAAGTTCAGCATATAGGTGGGCCTCGTTTTGGGCCTCGCCAAAACAATACAAATCACTCTTATGGAAGTTTATTTTAAACCCAGATAGCTGCTCGAATGCTGATAGTATTAATTTCAGATTCTTAGCCTTCTCCAGATCATGTTCCATAAAAATAATTGTGTCATCGGCGTATTGAAGAATAGAAAGTCCACCATCAATAAGATGTGGAACTACTCCTTCAACTTGACCATCAGCCTTTGCTCTCTCGATAAGGATAGCCAACATATCAGCCACTATATTAAATAGTAAAGACGATAATAGATCCCCTTGTCTCAGTCCTTTCTTGGTCTGGAAGTATTTGCCAGTATCTTCATTTACTTTAATGGCAACACTACCCCCAGACACAAACGACTGAATAAGAGCGCACCACTCCTCAGAAAAACCTGAAGGAAAGACCAATTAACTTTGTCGTATGCCTTCTCAAAGTCAATCTTGAACAGTACACCATTTAATTTTTTTGAGTGTAGTTTATGGATTGTTTCATGCAGAATTACAACACCATCTAGGATATTTCTTCCTTGCATGAACGCAGTTTGAGACGGACTAACAACCTTGTCAGCAACTGAGTTTAGTCTAATTGTAGCAACTTTAGTGAAAATTTTAAAGTTAACGTTAAGCAAGCAGATTGGACGATATTGTTGTATACGTTCTGCATTATTAACCTTAGGCAGTAAAATTATATTGCCAATTATAGATGTAAGGCGTAATTTTTTGTTTTTAAGGATACCCGCTGTGCGCCTGGCCCATCCCCGAAGGAACTTGCGTAAAGTACGCATTTTGTTATTCCATTGTAGGATAGGCGTTTGGCCACCTACCGGTTTCTCCCAAATAGCCTTAACCATCTCGTAAAAACCATCACGGATCATCCAACCGAGTTCAAATTTAAACTCATTCATAGACTTCCGTGGCGGTGATTCAAAAGATAAAAGTAAAGGTGCATGATCCGACAAAGCCTCAATACGCTCTAGGGCGCGAATAGTTACCATAGGAAACTTTTGTTCCCAGTCAGTATCCATAAGCACTCTATCTAGTTTTTCGTATGTTGGCTCCGGAAGACTCTTAGCCCATGTAAATTGCCTTCCTAGCATTGTAACCTCTCTTAAGTCCAGACTGTCTATCACAACATTGAACAGAAAAGGCCAATGTTCATCGAACCGGCCTCGACTTTTCTCGTGAGGGAATCTGAGCAAATTAAAGTCCCCTCCTATAAGAATAGGATATGGATTGTCCTTTGCCAAATTCACAAGCTCACGTAAAAAGTCAGCCTTAAAAACATCCTGAGCGGCCCCATATACGACGACTAAAGACCATGTGAAATTGTCAGCCTTGTTACGGATATGGAGTTTTATAAAGAAATCTCCCACCGAACTAGCTAAAACTTCCATAATCTCATCTCGAACGCCTAACAGGATCCCCCAGATCGACCACGCGGCGAACGTGATATCCACGTAAAGTCCACTCCACCAGAAAGCCGATTGAGTAGAGCTTGTGAAAAATCCCGTCTACCAGTCTCAAAAATACCAGAAAATCCAAATTATGGTCTCTCACACAATCAGCAAATAATAAATGTTTAGTCAAGTCCCGAAGATCTCTGCTATTTGAAAACATTCCATTCTTTGAGAAACTATAGGAGATTTGGATACACGGGATCTCTTACGCGACCGCTGGCTCTTTGATTTTCGACCAGAAGCTTTTAGCTCATACATAGAGACAAGCACAGTCTCATCAAAGTCCACTTCCGACACTTCACCAACTAAGTGGGAAAGGAGTTGACCATCTACTGTGGCATGCAACTCCTCCTCCTCCTCAGTTAGTGAAGCATCAGAAAAAACACCGACCTTAGGAGTAACCGTTAGACGGTCAACCTCCATGTGTCGCAAAACATTAGAAGAAAAGGATATTTCCTGTACAGAGCTACCCAAACTAATACCAACATTGGCTAGTTTAGAAGAAATAACAAGAGTAGAAAACAACAAAAAAGATTTCGAAGTACTCATTATACCTGGCGAATCCAAGTTCCTCTCCGCCTTACGCCGCATGGCCTTGAGCATGGAATCCTCATCAGTCACGGACGCCCCAGAGGCATCGACTCCATGCCGCGTGTTCCGCCTGAATGGAGTACCACTCCCATGCACAGTGACTAGCGATGCGTCACCTGGAGAAGAAGCCTGTGCTAGAGACTGAGACAACCCAGACCCGTCCTGGGTCCGGTCGCCCCCATCGACCACCGAAGTCTCCTGCCCCACCAACGGAGGCGAGACGTCCCGAAGGGTCCCCAGGTCCTCCCTGACCAGGGAGACACAGTCACCCACCGCGACAAGGTTGTCCAACCCCGCCTGGGTCGGA
The DNA here is from genome assembly GCA_023614405.1 of Avena insularis. Lineage (NCBI taxonomy): Eukaryota > Viridiplantae > Streptophyta > Magnoliopsida > Poales > Poaceae > Avena > Avena insularis. The sequence goes on from CM042691.1 coordinate 3,895,759, forward strand.
CCAAGCATAGCAGCATCCTGAAGCTGGTCACGAACGTCGCGGTCAGCCGACCCCTCCTGGGTCAGCTTCCGCAAACACACTGAAGGAACGACCTCCTCAAGTACAGGAGTGGAAACAGGAATAGATCTACCCAAAATATGCGTTCTGGATCTCGCTGCGCCGAGCAAGCTCTCAGCACCGGACTGGAAACGGAACGAAGAGCCTCCTGTAACTGAGCTGGAGAAACGCGGGACGCTAAAGTAGAACCCTTTCCGCGAAGAGGGGAATCCAAAGGAAGAGCATCCAGCCGTTGTCGTCCCCGAGGAGTAACCGGATTAGCATTAAAAGGGGTGACAGCAAACATCCTCTGCACCCCCTGATTGGAAGATGCAGACGCAGAAGTACCCTGCACAGCCGAGGAAGATCCAGAACCTCCCCCCCCCCTGAGTGGCAGCAGCAGTCTCGGAAGTATCCATAGCATCCTCAAATTGCTTCCCATTGGCATCATCATCCCTGGTAGAATTTATTTCTCCAAGCAAGCCCTCTCGTATAAAGTTTTGGATGGCCAAAGCGAGAAGAATTATATTTTTCGGCACTTGTGTGAAGGAGCTTATGCAACAACTCCCCTGATTAGGAGTATACTTTGCTGCACGCCAACACACACAAACAATACTTTGTGACCGTGAAGGTCATGGGTATGCTCCTCAATACAAGATATTTCTTTTTTTAAGTAAAGAAGAAGATTCCAACTCAACCACCAGATGCTTCTGAACAAAAAATACTTGTATATGCGTACAGAGAACGCACAATTTTAACTTCGGTTCAGCCGATGACACTTATTTTCATACGAGAATTTTCTCTCAACGGAGAATATGTGCATGAATAATGCACTACACCGTTTTTCATTAAAAGAGCACCTCTAGCTATCCATCACTAGGCACTTCTGAGTATTTGGATGCATGAAAATTGCAAACACGCACATGATACCTTTTGGAGGAAGAGCCTCGGCTCATGCCGAGAAAATTTGGACGACGATTGGGGCGCAGCAGAGATGGAAAGAGAATCGGTCCCACAGGGCGTGCCATTTTGTTTGATACGAAAAAGCAAAAGAAAAATATGCGGACGTGCCAGTATACAAAGTATAAAAAAAAGATAAGTATTATAGGAAAACACATCTTTATTAATTCTTTAGAGAATTACAAAATACAATTTCCCACAATTACAAATATTGCGCCTTGATAAACATCTGACTTGGATCAATGATTGTGGAGTTCTAAATTCCCGGGCCCTCGTGAGACACCAGGTTAATTACATCCATGGGATCAACCCCACGAAATACCTCTGATTAAGCCTCACTTGATGATCGTTGTTGTTTAGATAATCTTGAGAATAAGGAGATTAGTTTTGTTCTGCCGTAGCACAATCATATATGCTATCTCGACGTGCGTAATAATGAGAGTTTATTTGAAAAGAAGGGTGGCTTTGCCTCGTCGGTGCCCAACCATATGGCCCTCACTTTATCAAAATAGTGTTGCTTTTGCCTCGTCGGTGCCCAGCAACGGTATGACTATCTCATCAAAATTACGACGTGTTGATGGCATAACGATCGAGCTTCGTCGTCACTTGGCCATAGTATAGTCTAGCCTCGTCGGCACTAGACATAAGACGATGTATGAGAATCGACCTTCATCTCATAGAGATTAGATCATAAATCAGAGATTGGAAATTGATGAAGTGTTGCCTTACTCTTTTTATCAACCAAACTCCTTCATAAGAGTCGAGGTTGAGCACCACTGATATAGATGAAACAATCAGACGATGACTTTGACATAACCCATATGAACGACCTCGATGAGATGGTCACTGCTATGATTGTGGCATAATTATTTTATGCGCTTTGCATGGATGAGGCGGTCGTTCCCATGGGTTGTGATAATCTTCATGGCTGACTCTGACAAAGCGGTCGTACCATGATTTTGGCCACATGGCCGCCGAGCTTCATAAAACAATCGGACCATGGTTGTAAAGATTAAAGGCTACATCTAGTATCCCACACGGATGATCTAGAGCAGCCATGTTAAGACAAAACCAATGATACAAACAGATCTTATATCATCTCACCTTGCAAATATGACTTCATGGACGGCAGGAGTAGTAGCGGTATCTTGACGCAACTAATCGCCTCCGGCATGGTGTTGGAATTATAAGAACTTTATGGTCTAAATGGTGTTCTCACGTGGTCGGAGAAGGGCTTCGCAACTGCGCCGCCCATGCTACGCGTGTGTATTTTCCTAGAGCAGCGCGTCGGCCAGCTCTTTCTGCGCGCGTCGTGTTTGTTTTGCGGAGAAGACCATCGGCCACCGCAGCCTAGCGGCCGTGCATCCGCTGATAGCAGTATCTACCATTACCACCCATGTAGTTGTTTCGACCGTGATAACCATTGTAATATTGTTGACGATAGGGGGCCTAGAGCGATTATTGAAATTACCAGTACCAAAGCCAGAACCATAACCATTGTTACCTTCAAAATACCCTTCAAAAAAACCTCCAAAGTCTCCTCCAAGACTATGCCATCAGCGCCATTATCACGCCATCCAGCACCATTATATCTGCCACCTTGATTCGAACTTGAACCGAATTCAAATTGGCTAGGTGGTTGCTCGAAACGGTTTTGAGGTTGTTGGACATCTTGCCCACCTCGACCTTCTTGACCAGCACAGTACCCGGGAGGATCGCCCCGCCCTCCATTGGACCTAACAGGAGCAATCGATCCCACCAAGTTCCTTGGAACAAGGTGAGGCTGCCGAACCGGAGGGGTGGGCATGGCGTTGCCGCCGCGCGGAGGAACCAGGTTGTTCCCGGCCATTGTAGAATCGTCCTTAGCAGCGCACAAGGAAGACGGCGCCATCGCAGCTGTAGGCAAGGAGAGGAGAATGGTAGTGCACCGCGGTGCTATCGATTGTATTGCCTCTGCTTATATAGTACAAGGGGATGCCGTCGTGCAGGCGTGCACGAGTGGAGATCGTGTGCAGTTATGCACGTACAAGGGAGGAGGACTGAGTCATGTACAGAGTGTATGCGGGCAGGTATCTGTATTCTGCTGACACCCCGCCGCAGGTTGAGCGTCCGGTGGCCGGATGCACAAGCTGGACCTGAATTCATCGAAAGCCGCTGTGGGCAGCCCCTTTGTCATGATGTTAGCGTACTGTTGCGAGGTAGGGACATGCAGAACACGCAGCTCCCCCAGGGCGACCTTCTCTCTGACGAAGTGTATATCAAGTTCGATATGCTTCGTGCGCCGGTGATGGACTGGATTCGCCGCCATGTAGACGCTGGAGATGTTGTCACAGTAGGCGACAGTGGCCTTGGGCACGGCGACGTGGAGCTCCCCGAGCAGCTGGCGCAGCCAGCAGCATTCCGCGACCACATTGGCGACGGCGCGGCACTCCGCCTCCGCGCTGGAGCGGGACACCGTGGGTTGGCGCTTTGACGACCAGGAAACCAGAGCATCGCCAAGGAAGACGGCGTACCCTGAGGTGGACCGACGCGTGTCGGGGCACCCGGCCCAATCTGCATCGGAGTAGGCGACGAGGTCCAGCGCCGTCGATCGGTGGAGGTGCAGACCATGAGTGGTGGTGCCGCGCAGGTAGCGCAGGATGCGCTTGACCAGCGCCAGGTGCTGATCGCGCCGATCGTGCATGTGTAGGCACGCTTGCTGGACGGCGTAGGCGAGGTCGGGGCGCGTCATCGTGAGGTACTGCAGGGCGCCGATGATGCTCCGATACTCGGAGGGGTCAGCCACGGGCTGGCCATCAGCGCTGGAGAGCTTGGCACGAGTGTCCACGGGCGTCGACGAGGTCTTGCACTGGGACATGTTGGCGCGGTCGAGGAGCTCTTCTGCGTATTTGCACTGCGACAGGAAGAAGCCAGAGCTGCTGCGCGTGACGCTGATGCCGAGGAAGAAGTGCAGGGGCCCGAGGTCTTTCATGGAGAACTCGGCGAAGAGGAGCCGCTGGATGTGTTGCAGGAGCGGCACGGATGACGCCGAGAGGACGATGTCGTCCACATAGAGCAGTAGGTGGGCCGTGTCGCCGTCTCGACGGTAGATGAAGAGGGACGGGTCGGAGCAAGCCGCCATGAAGCCGATGGAGCGCAGGAAGGCGGCGAACCTGTCGAACCATGCACGGGGCGCTTGTTTGAGCCCGTACAGGGATTTTTCGAGGAGGCAGACGTGGTCGGGGCGAGTGGCGTCGATGAAGCCGACGCTTTGGCGATGAGAGCCCGCCACCGCCCATGGAGGAAGGCGTTGTTCACATCCATTTGGTGGACGGGCCAGTCGCGAGTGGCGGCAATGGCGAGAACAGCACGGACGGTGGCAGATTTGACGACCGGCGAGAACGTCTCATCGAAGTCCACGCTCGGCCGCTGCGAGAAGCCACGGACCACCCATCGCGCTTTGTAGCGTTCCAGCGCGCCGTCAGCCTTCAGTTTATGCCTGAATAGCCACTTGCCAGTGACGATGTTTGCACCGGGCGGGCGCGGGACCAGCGTCCAGGTCTTGTTCGCCATGAGCGCCTGCATTCTCCCTGCATAGCCGCTACCAAGATGGATCGCGCGAAGGTTGTGCACGGATTTCGGGATGGGGGAAATGGCAGAGGTGGTGGCAAGATGGGCGTATTTTGGGTTGGGTTTGATGATGCCATTCTGGGCACGAGTGATCATGCGGTGTGAGGGAACGAGCGGGGCACAAGCGGGTTTGGCTGGGGGCGTTGGGGTGGTGATGGGTGTAGGAGAAGGAGGCGCGGGCGGCGATGAAGCCGGTGGCGAGGCATGGGCCGATGGTGAGGAGGCTGGCGGGGCAGGCTGCGTGACCCGTGGTTTGGGTAGGGGCGAGGCGCGTGGTTTGGGCGGCACGAGGGTGTCGTCGTCACTGTCAGTAGGGGCACTGTCGGGGGAGCTGAAGGGGAAGGTGAGCTCATCGAAGAACACATGACGGGAGGTGAGAACCTTGTTGGTGGAGCGGTTGTAGCAGCGGAATCCTTTGTGATCAGTGGAGTAGCCGAGGAAGACGCACGGGGTGGACCGTGGGGCGAGCTTATGCTCGGTGGTGGCTGTGGTGTTGGGGTAGCACAAACAGCCGAAGACGCGAAGGTCACTGTAGTCTGGGTGAACGCCGGGGAGCAGGAAGAAGGGCGTGAGGTTTTGGCGAGGGCGGCCCGGCCGTCGGTTGAGGAGGAAGGTGGCAGTGTTCAGGGCTTCTGCCCAAAAGCTGAACGGCATGGAGGCATGAATGAGGAGCGAGCGGACAGTGTCGTTCAGGGTGCGAAGCACACGTTCAGCTCGGCCGTTCTGTGGTGAGGTATACGGACAGGAGAGGCGCAACACTATGCCCTGGGAGGCGAAGAAGTCATGGGAAACGTGATTGTCGAACTCCCTACCGTTGTCGGTCTGTATGTTGAGGATGGGAAGGCTAAACTGTCGCTGTGCAAAGGACTGAAAATTGCGAATAGTTGGGAAAGCATCAGATTTAACACGAAGGGGAAATGTCCAGACGAAGTGGCTGTAGTCATCGAGAATTACCAAGTAATATTTACAGCCTGACAGACTAAGCACAGGAGATGTCTAGATGTCGCAGTGAACTAACTGAAAGGGGAAATAAGAGACATGTTCTGAATTGAGAAAGGGAAATCTAGTGTTCTTTCCTAACTGACAAGCATGACAGGTATGAGATGGGCTAGCTGTGGTAGATGGCGAAGCATGGCGAAGAGTGGTCTTCAGCGCATCGCGTCCAGGGTGCCCGAGACGATGATGCCAGAGGTCCACGGTGGCGGTAGCGAGGTTGTGGTGAACGGGGTGGGCTGTGACAGGGTAGAGGTCGCCGCCGTGATCACATCGGAGGAGCACCATCATGGTTTGCCGATCCTTGACAGAAAAAGCCGAGGTTGTCAAACTCAATATTAACAGGATTATCACGGGTTAAAGCTTTAACAGAAATGAGATTCTTGATCAGAGTTGGAGAAACAAGAACGTTACGGAGAGAGAGAGGGGTGGAAGTGGTGGGGAGAGAGTGGTGGCCGGTGTGTGTGACAGGCAAGGACGATCCATCACCGACAAGTATGCGAGAAGAGGAACAGGGGCGGGAGGAGGCGGGCATACCTGAGGACGAGGCCATGTGGGTCGTCGCGCCGGTGTCGAGGTACCATTCGCCAGTGTTGGTTGGCGGATGCGCGGGCTGCTGCACGCTCATGTTGTTGAGGGCGTGGATGAGCGCAGACGAATCCCACGCCAGAGCAGGGGCACCCGGGGCGGTGTTTGGTGCCGAGGAGGGAGTAAGGGCGCGCCAGACGTGGCGTGGGCATCAGACGGGTGGGCGCGCCTGTGGTGGAAGGCCTGGTAGGGACACGGCGCCGGGCGATCGGACGCCGGGAGCGCCGAGGATGCCGGTGCCAGGGGCGTGGGGGCGCCAGGGCATTGCCCATGCGTGAACCATGCCGGTCCAGGGCGCTGAGGACGGAGTGGGTGGGCGGTATGCAGGTGATCCGCCCGTGTTGTGGGAGGAGCCGCCGTTCCCAGGTGCATGGGCAGGAGCCTTGCCTTTGCCCCTGTTGCGGCCGCCCCCGCCGGAGTTGCCACGGGTGCCCCCCCCCCCCCCCCCCCGCCGTAGTTGGTGTTGCCGGAACCGCCTGACGCAGGGGCGCGAGCGGCGTGCAGCGCCGTGTCGGTGGAGCCATCGCCGTGGGCCGCGTGACGGCTCTCCTCCAGGAGCAGGAAGGCGCGGCAGGCGAGCAGGGTGGGGAGCGGGCGCTGCATTGTGAGGATGGGGATGGCGTAGTGGAGACGCGGGGCAAGGCCGCGGAACATGTTGAGTACCTGGTCACGGTCGGTGACGGGCTCGCCAAGGTCGGCGAGGCGGTCAGCACACTCCTTGAGGCGGGCGAAGTAGATGATGGAGCCGGCGCCCTGTTCGATGCGGCGGAAGTCCGTGGCGAGGAAGACAACCTGGTGTTCAGCGTTCTCCAGGAACAGGGTGGCGATGGAGCTCCAGAGCTGCGCGGCCGTGGCGTTGCGCTGGTGGACGAGGCCGAAGATCTCCGGGCTGACCCGGTTGTAGAGCCACGACACGATGTAGGCGTCGTCCTGCAGCCAGTAGGGGGCGGCGGCGCGCGGCGGATCGTGGATGTGGTCGAGGACGCCGGACTTGGTGAAGGTGACCTCGAAGAGGGTGCGCCACTGGGTGTAGTTTGGGGGGTTCAGCGTCAGAACCAGCGGCACGTGCTGATTGATGAAGACGCTGGCGAGAGGTGAGGCCATGGCCGCCGCCGCGGAGTGGGGCTCGCTGGTGGTGCGGAAGAGCTGGTTGTCATGCCGTGAGGTGGCGAACGCAGAGGGAGTGACGAGTGGTGTCGTGGTGGGTGGGGAACGGAGGGGACTGGAGGGGCCACGGCTCACCGGTGGTGGAGGGGGTGGGGGCGGAGCAGTCATGGCGAAACAGTTGCAGAGAGGCAGCGGAAGGCAGGAATGCAGGCTCAGGAGAGAAAAGCGTCTGATACCATGTAGGCAAGGAGAGGAGAATGGTAGTGCACCGCGGTGCTATCGATTGTATTGCCTCTGCTTATATAGTACAAGGGGATGCCGTCGTGCAGGCGTGCACGAGTGGAGATCGTGTGCAGTTATGCACGTACAAGGGAGGAGGACTGAGTCATGTACAGAGTGTACGCGGGCAGGTATCTGTATTCTGCTGACAGCAGCGATAGGGAAACATGGGGCTGGCACTGGAAGCCCTAGATTTAAGTGCGGACGCCTTTTCTTTTTTTGAAATATTGGCATCGTACATGTGGCCCTTTTGGCCCATAGGTAATGTAGCACATCGTGAGGCCTCATGCTTCGATGGCCCAAGAATTTGAAAAATTTCAGATCACGATCGCCCACTCATGGGGATTTCCGATCTCGTTCATGAATTATCCGGCGAGATGAACCAGATCTCACAGCAGGATTATGAGAATGGTGAAACCTCTGCAAATTTTTTTTCTCTAAACCCTCACCCAATCATGGGCGTTAAAGTTTTCAAGCAGAAACACTGTCGGCTCTAGGACAGGATACTTGAGAACTCTTGTTGGCGGCGATCGAACATGGGATCCACTCACCTTATCCATCAACAACGATCCCAATGAAGGGGACAACGCCAGCTGAAATGCTGCCGCTCTCTGCAGCGAACGATTGAGCAGTCATTTGACATACCTTGATGTTTGTCCAATGGCGATCTCCGGCGATGACCGCCGGTAGTCCTCCGACCTAGCTGTAGGAGAGGACGAATTGTCTTCATCTTCATCTGATCCGGTGGGGAGACACCAGAATTTCCCCCTTAGGGCGGAATCCTGGAGTCGCCCGTGTCGCCACCAGCAAATTTCCCCCTGTAGGGCGGAATCTTGGAGTCGCCCGTGTCGCCACCACCGAAAACAGAGCAGAAAACAGAGATTACTTACAATCATGCCAGTGTGCACACATGCAGGAAGTTGACATTGCTGGGATGGTTCACTCCATGAAAAACTTAGACATTTTTTTTCCGTAGATAAAAATGAAGTTTACTGCAACCTCCGACCTAGCTGTTCATCTGATCCGGTGGGGAGACACCGGAATTTCCCCCTGTAGGGCGGAATCTTGGAGTCGCCTGTGTCGCCACGGCTAATCAAGTTACAGTACAGTGGTGGTGGTTTTCAGGTGCCTTCATGTGTGTTTTTGTGGGGTTAATTGGTTTTTGTTTGTTGACTGTTGTATGTGCCAGGGAACATGGAGGCCAGCATATTACCATGCACGACGAGATCGGTTTCGCTGCTGTGTTTGCTTTTCAAATCATATATATATATATATATATATATATATATATATATATACTATATATTAATATTAATATAACCATATATTAAGGCCCGCAGGCTTAGCGTCTCGTCCGCGAGCCAAACCACCGAAATTACTGTAGCTATCTACAGTATCGCGCATCTATAATAAAAGTGGGCTATTTTTGTTTTAGTTTTTTCTTCCGCCGCTTATTCCGGCTCTGCCCACAGCTAGCGATCTCTCTAGAATCATATTCACGCCTTCTTCCGGATAGAGCCCGAACTCTTCTATGGCCTTCGATGCCCTCTACCCGCACGCCTGGTCACCTTTTTCTCGGTGCGTGAGGTGGCACGTCTAGCCTCGGGCAACTCCGGCCTGCAGCATCTAGCGCTCAGCACAGCGCTCGCGCCAGCGTTTGCTGATCTGGCCGAAAGACCTTGGGAGGATTTGGGATGGCGGCGACCCTGTCGGCATGGAGGCGGGACGGCGAACAGGATGTGGCAACGGCAGGGAGTAGTGAGCGCCAAAGGCGGAAACACCCGCGTGGACAACCGGTCCGGCGACGACCATCGGTGTGCAGGACCCGTTGCTACTGCTACTGGGGGCCGGCGCCCGGCGCCCTCCTCTCCCTCACAGGTCGCCGCTATCGCCCATCTCCTCTCAGGACGACCATGACATGGACACGCAGGTACCACGGTCGATCACCTCCTCTCCGGCTAGGCGCTGCAGCCACCCTCCCTCCCCTTCAATTCACGGAAAATTAACTCGCAATCTAACATGTCCTCATTCCTGAACGTCAGGTGCCGGGGATTCAGCCATGATTCGACACAGGATAAAGGGGAGCGGGTGGAGGGGATTGATACATTGGCATCTACTGGTGGGGCGGAAGCCACAACGTCCATCGGCAGTATGGGAGGCGGGCAGAGGGGATTTAAGCCACAGCCTCCACCGGCGGGGTGGAGGGGATGAAGACCGTGCGGAGACATCACAGCTCGCCCAAATTGTGCTTACTGCGTTCGCGTTGGAAAGGTATCGGCGGGCGAAGGATACCGACACGGTGCTGGCTGGCAAGCAGCGGTAGATGAGGTGTCGGAAGCCAGTCTGAAACGAGCTCTGCTCTTTCTCCGTCTCCACCGACACATGAGCAGGAAGCGGAGAAGCACAAAAGCACGAACATGGTGGCGCAAGCCTCTGAACGAGCTCGACATACACAATCCCCACTCACGTATGTTGTCGTCCTGCAGGTCCAGGTAGAGAGGAAAGGTAGGTTCAGGTTCACATCTGTATAGAGTTCTCCATCCACAGCTTGCATTGGTCCAAAGACTTGGTTAATTTTCTGCTATCCTTTTGTTTGTTCATCTCCAATTCTAGATTCAGATTATCATTTCCCCCGCTCGTGGGTGTTGGCACACTAGGATATCAGAGAACAAAAGCGAAGGTAGCAGAGTCTAGCTCTGGCCATTATGCACCTCTTTGGCTCAATTCCAAATAAGGTTTTTTTGTTCATGTCATTTGATTAATTTTCTCAACGAGTGGGCATTCAGTTTTGGTAAAACCATGGTTAATTGTATATATAGTATCCCATCTATTGTGTTGGAGAAATCAATTTTTTTTGCCTCTTGCTCCTAAATAGTATTGGCTATATCAAAATTGTACGGCAAAATCCAGATTGCTGCCTCTACCTCGGTGCCTCTATGCTCTCCTTAATATTTAATGGTTTGTGACCGTAGATTCATTTCACTTCAGATGTCTTTAATCTTTATTTATTTTCATGTACATACCATGGTACATATTCGGCTCTCCCAGACTTTGTTTCAGTCAAGCTCTTATGTTTACAAAAGTTACCACTTCCCTTATGTCTATCTTCGCCATTTTCATTTGTGCTTCTTTTATCATGGCGAATTTGTATGCTATAGTTGATCAACTAGGCTAAATACTCAATATTTTCCTTTTTGTTCAGGTTCCACAGAGGATGTTTCACAACTAACTAAACAATTCTCCAGTCCATGACACTTATTTCCCTTATGGTAAAATAATATAGCGTGATTATTGAGACAATGAACGACTTAATTCTATGGTCATTGTTCCAAGTGGGTATTGGTTTTAGTCACTTCCACAAATATGGATGTCCCTGAGTCACATAGGTTTGAGGCTGAGTTATCCATGTTAACAGGTTCTGTCCATTCAAATCATTCAGACTGTTAAGACATCGTCATATGCAAGAAGCTGGTGGTTTGTTTGAATCAAGTATCTCAATTTAAGATAATTTTTTGGTTATGTAGCACTAACTCAAGCTTGAATTTTGCACATAATTGACTCTTCGTGGTAACTTTTGGTGCTTACTCAAACAAGAGATGATGATATGCAAGATTCTGTCAGGGGGGGAGGGGTGCGACTAAGAAGCTTTGTGCTGCTCTTTTGATTATCCATCCTAAAGATGACGTAGTAGTTTTTTCTGTGTGAATTAATAAGTTATTGCATTTACAGGGTCTCAGTTCAAATTCTTTATTCAAAATTATCTTTGCATAGAGAAAGAGGATAGCTGCTGCTTCTACCATTTTAGTATACTTTTTGGAGCAAAGTTACAACGATATAATCAACAATTTTACTTATTATACTTTAGTACTTAACTTGCAAATATTGTTTACCTTCTACCTCAACGAGTGTGACCCAGCACCGCGTGTCATGAGGAAGATGAAAAAGGTGAGGCAACATCTAAAACTAGAAACACAGTACATCAAGATATAGGCAACTGTTTGTAAGAACATGAACATCCTTTTTCCTAACTTGACGTACATACACATTCTATATCCTTAAGGCTTTGAGGATGACATAAATGTATCTTGCTTTTACTTATTTATCTTCTCTGTATTTTAATTTCCTCCTTCTCTCTAAATCACTTGCAGTTTGACCAGCTGAGGTGATTACAATTAGTGGACAACTAACTGGTTGTTCCAATGCGAATATATTTTTTTTCTTGGCACTGCAAGTATGTATGTTCTGCCTCTGGAATATACGTCTATCTTATTTAATTATCTTCTCAATATATTGATGATCTGTATTTTTCCTGCAGCACTTGCATTTCAATCGATCGAACGGACTACCGTTAGTGATTTCACTTAAATAATACATACCACTTCTGTATATGAAAACGAGACATCTCTTTGCGTGCTTCAGCTACTCCTATCAGATACATGATGCATGTACTTGCTAAATTTTTTATCCAACTATCAATACATACCTTCTCTGAGTTATCAAGAGATACTACTAATTTTTTAAATTATCAGTCAACAAATTATAATTCAAACATGAAAATATCACTAACAAATCAAACGAGTTAACACCACGGGCACGGCCTGTCGCCGCCCCAACTCCCCTAGTACTATATATTAAAGTGCGTAGGATTCTCGGCTCCTCAAGGCTTTTGCCACTGTTCATCGTTCGGATGAACAGTGTGCAGTGATAAAGAGTGCGTGGTTTTTTTTTGGCGGTTCATCTTTGATCCGACGGCCCATGTTCGCGCGCTAATTTTGTCTAATCGTGTCACGTAAATGTAATAATTCCTCCAGCCCATATTAATTGACTCAAATTTGTCTAGATTTGAAAAAATCTAGACACTATTTAGTATATAGGTTTATTCAAAATTTGACAAATTAAAATCAATTAATATGATTTTGTCTATTTTTTTTGTCCTAACCTATATTTTTTAGCGGCCCGCTCCGGGGCTGTAGTATTCATCCTATTTTTTCCTAATCGCGTGGCACCTTATAAATGATATCATTTTCTCGTTCATCTTTTATAACTATATTCGGCTTAAATTTTCTAGCCTACCTTTTCGTCCATTCGATCTGGCGCCCCGTGTCCGTGCGTGTACTATTTATTTTCTAATTTTGCCAATCATATGCCACGTCATGTAGACGCAACACAACTTTTTGCCAAAAATTTTCTCTAACCGATATTTTTTTACGTTCATCTTCTCTAACTATTCGGCTTAGATTTTCTGGCCCCCATCTTTTTTGGCCGAATTTTCCTACTTAATTTTCGGACACAACGTCTTGGTTTTATTTTTGCATAATGTTTCTTGGCTTCATTTTTTGATTATTCAATGATAATTTTCCGATAAAACATTCTGGCCACATTTTTCCGTTGGTAATTAACTCACGGTAACTTTATAACGACGTGTGATTGTATAATCTTCAGCTCTATTTCTTTTAGAAAGAAGTCTAGATAGCCCCCGATGTATCATGTTTGGGTCAATAAACCCCCTTAATTATAAATTGGGACACTTAACCCCCTAAGTATGAAATACCATGTAAAATACCCCCTTAAACCGTTGTTAGCAGTATTTGATAGCTGTTTTGCTGACGCGGACAATGGTTTTGTATAGCAAGGACGGAAGGATGTTTCAGCCAGTCCAAATCCTCCCGTCTGTTTCTCTTCCTCGCAACCGTGGTCGACCGACACCGCCGCTCGCCCGTCACCGCCGGCGTAGTCCAAAGACTCCTGCCCGCCCCTCTCCGTTGGCTCCCACTAACGGCCGACGCGGTGGTCGACCGAGCGAGGGTGGGATCTCGCCGGAGAGCGTGCTGCGGGAGAGGAAGAGCATCTTGAGGCGAGAGGTCCAGGGCGGTGCCCAAGAGCGTGTTCCCCTTGAGGCTGAGCACGTGAAGTGCCTCGAGCCTGACGAGCAGCCCAAGCGCGTCCGCGCCTGAGAGGTCGAGCCCCAAACAGCAGTCGCGTCACGCGCCCGGCGCCGCAGGTGATGCCGCGCCACGCTGGCGTGCCGATGCCGCCGCATGGGGTTGGGCTGGAGGAGTCGTTGCAGCGCGCCGGACCGGTTCGCTGCTAGCCAGAATTCGTAGAGCGCCAAGGAGTCAGAGTCCAGCGAGCCGACATTGGCGTGGCAGACAAAGACGGAGAGCATTTGTAGCAGCAGCTGGTGGAGCAGCATACTTTTCTGGACCTGGTGGCCTGGATGTGGCTCGTGTCGCTGGGCAGCCAGTTAATCTCCGTTGCGATCCGAAGTGGCAAAACGGACAGCAGCAAGACGAACTGGCTTCTGGTTGTCTGATCCAATGCCACTCATATCTGTACGCATGCATGTCCCTTTCTCCCTCTCATCTATCTTGGTCAGCTTTTACACCACGCACAGTAAACTGTAAATGTGTATGTGTTTTCATAGGCAAAATCCTTTGAGATGATTCTGGGCTAAATCCTCCCAATTGGTGAAGGAAAGACAAATTTGCATCAAGGGTTGCTATGAAGATTGCATCTATGTTGGCTGGAATAAAGACTGCTGCTGCTGAATGTGTGGAAGGATGGCAATTACTGATGTGTGTAGCTAGGTTGCTTGATGTAATGTTGAGCCACGGATCATCCGCCCAGATCGTCTAGGAGCAAGAGGAGCATAGCGACAGAGAGAGGAAGAGCACAACATCACGCGGGCGAAGAGGAGAGAGGCGGCACGGGATTAACTGTCTGGACGAGACCAGGTGCTTGTATGGCTAACCAATATTGTCTACGTGGACCAAAACCACTAACCAAAACAGCCATCCAGCCGGAGGGGGTAATTTGCATGGTATTTCATACTTAGGGGGGTTAAGTGTCCCAATTTTTAGTTAGGGGGTTTAGCGACCGAAACCTGATACATATGGGGGTTATCTGGACTTCTTTCTTTCTTTTAGAGTTATTTTATTTCGCCACACTTTTCTATCTGTGTGAGTTTTTCACACAGTACTTATCCTTCGGTAATTTTTTATGGGTGGGTAATTTTTTGGCTATAATTCACAATCGATGATTCAAGTTTTTATACTTTTTATTTGTCGACACTTATCGTACAATCCACCTCCTCTTTTATCTACAAATAGTGCTACCATTGTCTTCTGACGTAACTTCAAATAACAATAATCTCTACCAACGATTTTAATTGATTAATTTACGATATTGTCCCTCACAGTCGCGGCCGCGCCATATTCGCTAGTACTATATATTAAGGCATGTGGGGATAGCGCCCGTTCAGCGCTCTGGCCACTGTTCATCGACCAGGCGAAAAGTGTGCACGAATGAATAGTGCGTGGGTTGTGTTTGTGTGTATGCTATTTATCATTTAATTTTGTCCAATCGTGTGCCACGTTACGTAGATGTAACACAACTTTTTGGTTTAATTTTTTTGCCCTAACTAATATTTTTTTTACATTTATTTTTTGTAACTACTCGGCTTAAAGTTTGTGGCCCACCTTTTTCGTCCTGTCGATTCGACGGTCCATGTCCACGTGTGTACTATTCATCATATAATTTTATTCAAACACGTGCCACATCACATAAACGGAACATAACTTTTTGGTTAAAATTTTCTTGCCCTAACCGATATTACTTTACGTTCATCTTTTATAACAATTTAACAATTCGGCTTAAATTTTTTAGCACATCCCTTTCGTCCGTTCGTTTCGACGGTCCGTGTCCGCGCGTGTACTATTTATCTTCTAATTTTTCCTAATCGTGTGCCACGCCACAAATGATATTTTTTTTACATTCATTCTTACTAACTATTTGGTTTAAATTTTTTTAGCCCATCTTTTCTGTTTATTCGAGCGGGCGGCCCACGTCCAGACATGTACTATTCATCGTCAATTTTGTCCAACCATGTACCCCTCATGATGTAAAGGCAACGCAATTTTTTGGCTAAAATTTTCTTTTCCTAACCGATATTTTTTAACGTTCATCTTCTTTAACTATTCGACTTAGATTTTCTAGTCCACCTTTTCTGGCCAGATTTTCCTACTTAATTTTTGACACAACGTCTCGGATTCATTTTTGCAGTGGTAATCCTACGTCTACGATAATATATCTTGTCTCTTTTTCTTGATTATTCGAAGGTAATTTTCCGACAAAATTTTCTGGACATAATTTTCCGACGATAATTAACTCACAATAACTTTACGATGGTGTGTGATTGTCTAATTTTACTTCGCCAGCAGTATTTCTTTTAGGGTTATTTCATTCCGTCACACTTTTCCATGTATGATTTTCACGTGGTAGTTACCTTTCTGTAATTTTCTAGAGGTGAGTAATCTTTTGGCTGTAATTTACAATTGGCAATTCAATTTTGTTATACTTTTTATTCATGACACTAATCGCATAATCCGCCGTGCTATCATTGCCTTTTGAAGTAACTTCAGACAATAATAATCTTTAGCAACAATTTTAATTGATTAATTGACGACATTGTCTCTCGAGGGCGCGACGTCACGCCCGCGCCATATTCCCTAGTATCTTCTAATTTTCAGAGCTTCTTGGTTCATATGTTAAAACGTGGATGTGCATTGGATACCAATGCTCGCAAGAGCCATGTAAATATGTTGATTACAAATATGCCTGCTGAAAAAAGAGGTTCTAGGTCTCTATGGCATGAAAGAGTAACTTTAGGTTGGTTAGACTTTTCAAGTTGCATAGGTCATGTGTGATGGGGAATGGTGGGATTCGGCCCCAAGGATCTTTTAGTTAAAACATCGAATTAAAAAGGAGCGAACGTAGCTGAGCTCCTGTCTAGTCTGAACATCGGAGCTTCAAGTTTAAAACTTGGGTGAATTTTCATGCTTGCTTTCTACATCCATTAGTGTGGAGAGATTATGGAAGATTGCATAGCTTTAATAGGGCCGGCTGTCAATGTTTAGAGGAAGCATCTCAGAACGTTGGTTGTTTGAAAATCTGTGCAGCCCGAGATAATATCCCCTTATTTGTGTTTTATCAACCACACGCCTAATATCCTAAAGAGGTATTTCCCCTTCTTCCTTTCCATCCTCATAGCTGCCACCTCCCAGTCTGCTCTGCCCTCTGCCGTGGTCACAGAGGTCACATGCAGCCACTCGCCGCAGGGAGGGAGCCGTTGGCAAATCCATTATATAGCATACCTCTCAGCGCCCCACATCCCAACTCCAGCAAACACCTTCCGTTGCACACCACCGCCCCAGTTCCCACTTCTGTCGATCCCTTCCCGTCCCACAACCTCCAGGATTCGGCGCCGCCCTCAACTCCTCCGACCACCACTGCTCCCCGTACCAGGCCAATCTTCAGGCAACCACCGCTCTCCGTACCCGGCCGATCCTCCGGCCACAACCGCTCCTCGTACCAGGCCATTTTTTTTGCTCCCGTGCAACACCAGATCCCGCCACGACCGTCACCTTTCTTCCCATTTTTTCGCCGCCGCGTTGTCCGCCACCGATCTGACCGGGGCGAGAAGATCCAAACCCTGGTGGCGCCAAGCCCCAGACAGGCCTCGATTCCTGCTTCGCCGTTGTCGGGCTGGGGATGTCGGCCGGCGCCACTTATTCGGGACGAGCGATGGGGCGCGGATGCTCGGAGCCCACCATCGGCCACCGACGCCAGCTCCCGTCCAGATCCCTACTGCCCGCTCCGTTTCCAGGCCCGCCGGCGACGACTCACGGTCCGTGCCCTCGTCTACCACTACCGCAGACTGCATCACACCTACCTCGCCTCTCCCCGCCCCCTCCCTTCCTCATCGCAGGGCACCCCTGCGCTGGTGGAGGACCCACCGCGATGCCTCAGACCGTCCGTCCACCTAAGCGCCGCCCGCAGCACGCCCCTTCGCCCTGCACCACCGGAGCCCCTCATCGTTCCTCCCCTGCATTCAAGCCGCCACCGCCACCCACAGGCCCCAGCCAACATCCCATCGAGCTCCAGGGATATATCAATGATGCCGCTGCTCCTGAGATCCGACGCCGGTCACCCAATGGCACCTGGCGACCCTTCTTGCTCCTACTCCACCAACATCAGGAGAAATCGAGAACGACCGCGCCGTCGCGTGCTCACCAGGCCTCCCAGGCGTTCTCTGCCTCCATTGGCCGCCCTCAGTTCCTGCGCGGCCCTACGCACACCCTCCCTCCAGCAACAGTCCGTAGGATAGCCGATGAGGACATTGCACAGCTGCAGGTTGCCCATGGAGTGATACACTCGCTCATTTTTTATGATTTCTTTGCTGTTGTGATTATTGTGTTAACATTTAGTTGGTAGTCCGTAGAGATGAAGTCTGCACTTCTGCATTTTTCAATGGGGAGCGCTATGCGTCCCCCGGGGATAACTTCCCCCGATCCCCCGGGTCCTCTGCCCGCCACGTGTCCCTAAAAACACCATCAATCCTGCTTTTGCTACAAATCACTTAGTTTTGCTACAAAATATTCTGTTTTTGCTACATGTAGCAAAAAAGGTTCACCCGCGAGACAAAAAATAAAAAGACAAATCTGGTCGAAGATATCGCCGGAGTTTCGCCGGAGATTATGTAGCAAAAAATTTGAGCTAATGTAGCAAACCAGACCTCGCCGGAGACTTTTGCCGAGAGACCTCGCCGGAGACATTGTAGCAAAAACTTTGAGCCATTGTAGCAAAACAACTAAACAGTTGTAGCAAAAAAATGTGATAATGTAGCAAAACAGAAGACATCATGGAGACTTCATGGGATACCTCGCCGGACACCTTGTAGCAAGGTCCCACACCCATGGTAGCAAATGTTGTTTCCTCTTGTAGCAACACGAATTCGCCATTGTAGCAAGCGTCGTCGCCATGTGTAGCAAAAGCGACGTCACCATGGTAGCAAGCGATGTCGCCGACCAACATGTAGCACCACCACTGGCTGCACGGAGCACCGTCGCTGGCCTATGGTAGCAAATCCTAAACGCCGATGTAGCAAATCCCTGACGGGTTATAGCAAGCGCTACTGCCATCACCATTATATAGCATAATATTCGTCGTCGGGAGGAGGGATGATGAGACAGTGGGGTAGGAACACGGTGGCGGGAGCACCAGGAGCCATTGGAAGAGGAGCACGAGCTACAGGGAGCCGTTGTGGTAGCAAACCCACAAAACAGGTGTAGCGGGTTGGAGGTCGGTGGCGGCTTCCGGCGAGCTACAGGACGGGCGACGACGCACCGGGTGCAGGCGGCGCGAGCCGTAGGGGAGGGCGAGGGCGCATCGGGTGTTTGCCGCACGCTAGTGGGATAGGAGCATGGCCGACGCCGTGCAGCGCTACGGCGGGGAAGCACGGTCGACAAGCACGCCGGTGGAGCGAGCATCATGGCCTAGTTCGTTGCAGCACTTTGGCGGGGACAGGCGCCGGCGAGATAGGCAGCGGGGCGGCGTCGGCCGGCGCAAGCTTTATGTTGGCAGAGGGCGGCGCAGGTGTCAGCCGGCGAGCTTTGTCTAGGAAGCGGCCTTGATCTTTGGCGTCCGCCCAAAGCCTAGGCAAGCGATGAAAGCAGAAGAGATAAGGTTGAAAACGTATGGTGGAAACGGGGTGGAGATGGGTTCAGTTTTTTCCAATACAAAGACACGCGTCACGCGACGGACCAGGAGGATACGAACGCGATATCCCCCGGAGGGAGCGTATCATTTTCCTTTTTCAATTGCTTCGTTGTCAATCTTACATTCTTACTGATCCCTCTATGCATCAGTATAGTTTCAGTTGATGGTCACTTCCAATCTGATGGCTATTGCATTTTCATGGCAGTTTTATGCTAACCAAATGAGCTCTTCCTCTAATACAATTCTCTGTGTGCTGATTTTGTCTCCATGCTGAACCTGCATGACTTGTTTCTGTGCACATTAGGTGCCTGTGATAATGTACATCTTCTTTTGTCTATCGTTTTCTGCCGGCTATTGCTATATTCTCATAGAGCTCTAGAGATTAAAACTTTGCTCTCTTACCATTCAAATTCATGTGAATTTTTTCCTGCATAAGTTCGTGTTCCAATTTTATTTATTTAACATTAAGCACGTTGGGAGCACTGAGTGGAGATGCATGGGTGTGTTTGTGTATTAATGTGTGTTATTTGTTTGAAAGCTCTATTCAAGAGCCAACTCAATGCTGCGGTGGTTCCCGGGCGCACGTTCTCGGCCGTCGTTTCTTCGCCAAGTATGGCTGGCCAGTTCCCGGGGGGAAACCCTAGGGCTATGGTGGTTCAACCATCGCAGCGGGCTGCGGCGTCGGTGTAGCCGCCGCTGGGGCATTCATCCCAACCTGCTAGTGCGCAGGTGGTTGCTGCGTCGACCGGGCCGCAACCGAGGGCGCCTCCCCAACCATATGCTCCGACTTCCGCTGGGGGCATGCCGCAACCGCCCCCGTTCGTTGGGTTTCCCCCAGGTGTCATCTTCAGACCTCCGGCGGCGTATTATGCCGCCGCGCAAGGGAGCCGGCCGCAGCCGCTTCAACCTCCGTATCGGGGTCCGATGCCGCAGTTTGCTGGTAGTCAAGGGACGGTGCCTGGTGGACACATGCAGGGAGTGTTTCAGCCTAATTCCTTTGCTGCAGGGGTTGTTTCGTCGGGGGTGCCGGTGCCGAAGAGGAAAAAGAAGAAGAAGCCGGTGCAAGGTGTGGCGCAACCTCAGTTTGCGCCTGGAACCAATTTGCAGCAGCCTCTGAATTTTCAGCAAAATGCAATGGCTGGGCAGCAGCAATTTGGGTATCCGATTGGTACGACCGCTCTTGTCTCACCATCGTTCCCACCTGCTAGCCAGTTTCAAGGTAATTTGAATGGTAATCAGATGCATTTTAATTCTGCTGTGGTGGATGCACCTGTTGCTGCGGAAGTTGTGCCTGTAACAAAGAAAAATAAGAAATCAGTTAGGTGTTGGAAGTGTGCTGTGGACACTCATGCATCCAAGGACTGCAAAGCTATACATTATTGTTATATTTGTGATGTCAAGTCTCACCCAACCTTGAGGTGCCCTGTGTTGAAACAGCCGAGACCAAATGCTTTTATGACTGGGATTGGTCATGACAAGACTCTCTTTGCTCAGATTCCTGATAGTATGGTCTGTAGAAATTTGGAGACTACTCAGACACCTATTGCTTTGATCAAAGTTATAGGAGATACAGTCTCAGCTGATGTGGTACAACAACAGATTGCCAGAAGGTGTCCGTTACAATCACAGTGGAAGTGGGAAGCTCTATCTTATGGGAATAATGATTACTTGGTAAGCTTTCCTTCGTTTGAGGTACTAGACAGAGTGGATGGCAGCTAGTTCTCGATGCCCCTGGATAGGACACAACTTGCTGTTTCGGTTTACAAGACTCAAGAGGTTCCGCATAAGATAATCCTTGAACAAGTCTGGGTGCATGTTGAGGGGGTTCCGCATTCTCTGCGGACTTTTCTTGGGCTTTGGGCTGTTGGTTCTCTTATGGGGACTACCTTGGATGTGGATCTTCTGAGCCTCCGTCGATGGGGTGTCGTCCGTATACTTGTTGCTATGTGTGATATTTCTGTTTTCCAGAAGAAGAAGGATGCTTTAGGTTTCTTCCTATTATCTGACGTTGTGGTTGATCTGAAAGGATATGAGCTCCGCTTCAGATTGGAATCTGCTGATTTTGTGCCGGAACCTGATTTTTCACCGCTCCTTTGGAGAAAGAGTAAGGATGATTCTGAGGATGATGGATCTGGAAAGAATGGTGATGATGCCATGGATACTTCTGGACCAGCAGATATCACTACTACTCACGCTTCGGCTGGACAGTCTGGTGGTCAGACTTCTGAGCAGGGGGCACCGTCTACTCATACTCGCCAGGTTACGGGTTTGGTTTATGCGGTGACTCCCTTTAATGCTGCACCTACTACTCCGTGTGGCAAAGAACTTCTAGACGCTCTTCCAACGGATTCTACTTCGCGACAAGGCTTCTGGATCTCCCAGGGTTTCTCCTTCTCAGCTTTCAGCTGCACTTCAGGCGGCGAGCATGTCGGCTGGGAGGTCTTCGCCCCTGGGGGGTTCGCCGGTTGCTGTTTTGTCGCTGCCTTGGCAGGTTGCTGGAGCGTCGATGGCCCAAGAGGGGCCGTCATCTGTTGCGGAGCGGCTGGGGCTGCCCACTGCTGTTTCCCATGGCGGCCGACCTACTGTTTCTGTCCTCGAGGGCCAGTGCCGCCAGGAGGAGTAGTCGTCGTCGAGGCCAGCCACGCCTGCCAGGAGGTGGTGCGTCGGTCGACCTCCGAGGGTCCGCCCTCTACCAATGTTCGATGGCCAAAGGCCGTCATGTCCGACAGCCCGAGCCCTAAGGGGCTGGATGCGGTCCTCGGACCCGTGGCCCAGGAGGGGTTGCGGGAGGGCCCTATTCCTGCCCAGAAGGGGCGACCATCTGGGGGAAACCTGGCCCAGGCGGGGCTGGGTGTTCCCCTGGAGGTAGTCATGCCATTTCAGGAGACACCGGCGCAGCGTAGTTCGCGCCATTGGGTCGATGCTCTTGGGGCGACGACCACGGATGAGGACTCCATGGTCAAGGCAATGTGCGGGAAGGCGGCAATAAATCTTGATTCTGATGGTATGAAGTCTACGAAATCATTTCTTTCTTTTTCTACACCTGTAATGACTAAAGAACTAGCAAATGTTGGTGTTAGTCTGGGTTATTCTGTCAAACAGGTTAATTTATCTAGTAATGTACTTAGGCATATGGAGGTTGACCGTTTGACGGTTACTCCTAAGGCCTCTTTTATTCCTGAATCTTTATCAGCTGAGGAGGAGGAGTTGCATGCCACAATAGATGGTCAACTGCTCTCTCATTTAGTTGGTGAAGTATCGGAGGTTGGCTTTGATGAGACGGAGCTGGGTTCACTGTTTGAACTAAAAGCTTCTGGTCGTAAATCAAAGAGCCAAAGGTCGAGGAAAGGGACCCGTGTATCCAAAAGCATTATTGTTTCTCAATGAATGGAATGTTTTCAAACAGCAGAGGTCTTTGGGACTTGGCTAAACATCTATTATTTGACGATTGTGTAAGAGAACATAACTTGGATTTCTTGGATATTTCTGAAACCGGTCGACGTGATTTCTCACAAGCTCCGATCAATCGCCTTTCTGGTGGAGTGGACTTTACGTGGGTATCACGTCCTCCACGTGGTAGATCCGGGGGGATCCTGTTAGGCGTCAGAGATGAGACTATGGAAGTCTTGGCCAGTTCGGTTGGTGATTTTTTTATTAAACTCCATATCCGTAACAAGCCCGACGATTTCACATGGTCTCTAGTCGCTGTCTACGGGGCTGTCCAGGATGTTTATAAGGCTGACTTTTTGCATGAGCTGGTAAATCTAGCTAAGGATAACCCTTATCCTATTTTTATAGGTGGGGACTTTCACTTGCTAAGATTCCCTCATGAGAAAAGTCGGGGCAGGTTCGATGAACATTGGCCTTTCTTATTCAATGCTGTCATAGATAGCCTGGATTTAAGAGAGGTTAATATGATTGGGAGACAGTTCACTTGGGATAATAGTCTCCCAGAGCCGACGTACGAGAAATTAGATAGAGTACTTATGGATACACTGTGGGAGGATAAGTTCCCATTAGTAACCGTTCGGGCTCTAGAGCGTATTGGGGCTTTTTCGGACCATGCTCCATTACTTTTATCTGTTGGAACACCATCACAAAGATCCAAACATAGCTTCAAATTTGAACTTGGATGGATTGAAAGAGATGTTTTTTTTTTGATTTAGTGAAAGACGTGTGGGAAAAACCGGTGGCTGGTCAAACGCCTATATAGCGATGGAATAATACAATGCGAGCTCTTAGTAAATTCCTTCACGGTTGGGCTAGACATACTGCCGATATACTGAAAAAAGAAAAAATACGTCTTTCAACTATTATTGATGATTTGGAGGCTTCTGCGGAAATAAGGCTTTTAACTGCATCTGAGATTGAGCTTAAGAAGCAATCGAATGCAGAAATTGCCAGAATTTTCCGCGAGGAAGAACTCAAGTGGTACCAACGTTCTAAAGCAAAATTTATCCTTGAAGGAGATATGAATACAAGATAATTCCATGCTATTGCCAATGGCAAGCATAAGAAGAAACTCATTCACTCTTTGGTTTAGGATGAAGGTATGATTGAGGGACAGGAGCAGCTAAAATCTTATATTACAAAGTATTACAAATCATTGTTTGGGGCACCACCAGAAAACTACATATCACTAGAGGAATCCCAAACAGATGATATTCCCCAGGTATCTGTTGACGAAAACAAGTTTCTAGCCGCCCCTTATATGGAGGAAGAGGTTAAGAAAGCTGTTTTTCAAATGGAACACAATAAAGCACCAGGACCTGACGGCTTTCCAGCTGAATTTTATCAGAAATTCTGGGAAGTTATTAAGGAGGATTTGATGCACTTGTTTCATCTTTTGCATGAGGGTCAGCTTGATATTTTTAGATTGAACTTTGGCAACATTATTTTACTTCCTAAAGTTATTAATGCAGAATGAATACAACAATACCGCCCAATCTGCCTTCTTAATTTAAGTTTTAAAATCTTTACAAAGATGGCAACGATTAGGCTAAATTCAATAGATGATAATGTTGTGCGCCATTCTCAAACGGCTTTTATGCAAGTAAGAAACATCTTATACGGTGTAGTAATCCTGCATGAGACAATCCATGAACTACACTCAAAGAAATTGAATGGAGTAGTGTTTAAGATTGATTTTGAGAAGGCGTATGATAAGGTTAATTGGTCTTTCCTTCAGCAAACACTCTGTATGAAAGGTTTTTCTCAGGAGTGGTGCAATCTCATTCAGGCTTTGTTTCTGGGGGTAGTGTTGCTATAAATGTCAATGATGGCATAGGCAAATACTTCCGGACAAACAAAGGACTAAGACAGGGAGATCCACTTTTGCCTATATTATTTAATATAGTGGCGGATATGTTGGCTATCCTTATTGAGAGAGCTAAGGCTGATGGCCAAATTGAAGGATTAGTTCCACATCTGGTAGATGGTGGACTATCAATCCTTCAATATGCAGACGATACAATACTTTTTATGGAGCATGATCTTAAGAAGGCTAAGAATCTGAAGTTAATACTTTCAGCTTTTGAGCAATTATCAGGACTAAAAATCAACTTCCATAAAAGTGACTTGTATTGCTTTGGCGAAGCTAAAAATGAGGCACATTTATATGCTGAGTTATTTGGTTGTGGCCATGGGCTCTTTCCTATTAACTATCTGGGTATACCGATACATTATCGGCGTCTCACGATAGCTGAACGGAGAGGGGTTGAGGAAAGACTACAAAAACGTCTTAATAGCTGGAAAGTAAAACTACTTTCCCTTGGTGGAAGACTTGTAATCATTAATTCAGTACTGACTAATATGGTACTATATATGATTTCATTCTTTCAAATACCAAAAGGGGTCTTGAAGAAAGTGGATTATTTCCGCTCAAGATTCTTTTGGCAAGGGAATGAGGTGAAAAAGAAATATCGACTGGACAAATGGACTGTGGTTTGCCGACCAAAGGAATATGGTGGACTTGGCATACATGATTTGCAAGTCAAGAACACTGCACTCCTAGGTAAATGGTTGTTCAAACTTCTCTCAGAAGGAGTCTGGCAAACCATTTTGTGGAGGAAGTATATTGGATCCAAAGCTTTGTCCCAAGTGGTCTGGAAGCCAGGCGACTCACACTTTTGGGCTGGGCTGATGGCATCCAAAAAACATTTTCTACGCTTTGGTTCTTTTAATATTAAGGATGGATCACAAATTAGGTTCTAGGAAGACAGATGGCTTGGCCAAATGCCCCTTAGAGAACAATATCCTGCTCTTTATTCGATAGTTAGGCATAAAGGGGATACACTTTCCAGGGTAATGTAATCTAATCCTCCTAATGTCTCTTTCCGTAGAAGTCTTATAGGTCCTAGACTACTATCATGGAACAATCTCTTATTGAGACTGTCTACGATACAGTTGTCGGAGGGTGTGGACGAATTTAAATGGAAGCTATTACATAATGGCAAATTTTCTGTTGATTCGTTTTATAGAGCTTTGATCCAACCAAATATTCCAGTTGTTGATAACAGTAGAATTTGGAAAATGAAAATACCCCTGAAAACGAAAGTATTTGCTTGGTATCTTCATAAAGGGATAATTCTTACAAAAGATAATCTTGTTAAGAGGAATTGGCAAGGAAGCAAACAATATGTCTTCTGTAATCATAATGAGACAATTAGACACTTATTCTTCCAGTGTAAATTTGCTCGTACTATATGGTCAATCACCCAAGTGGCCTCTGGTTTATCTCCCCCTTCATCGGTTGCTAATGTTTTTGGCAATTGGTTGAATGAGATTGATGATAAATATGGGACTGTTTTTAGGGTGGGAGCGCTTGCCATTATTTGGTCGCTATGGCTATGTAGGAATGACAAGATTTTTAATAATATGATGTCTTCTCCATTGCAGGTTATCTTCCGAGCCACGACAATCCTACGATCATGGACAATTCTTCAACGTATGGAGTTCCGAGACTTCTTTCGGAAGGGTGTAGGCGTTTGGAAGCCGTGGCGCGGGATATTTTTCTAGACATGGATGGCAGCGTGACCTACGATTAGAGATATCATAGTCACAGCCCATTGTGTTATCTATACGTGTGTACTTATTATTCTATTACTTCTGGTTGTAACTTGAGAGGATTTTCGGCTGTGTGCATCCTAGTTATGCAGAGGCCGGGTGTAACCATTGCTTTGAGTAATAAAACGCCCATTTCTAAAAAAAAACTCAATTTTGGGGAAGTAATATGCTAGCCATGTGTCCTTGATCGCTGGCCACCTGAAGTGCAGAGCCATCCAATTGAAAATTACAGTTAACGTTGTGGTTTATGTTAATATCATGGGGAGGGATGAATACAAACAACGTGAATGCCTATGTTAATTTCCACAAGCAGGTGTTGTGTTCATTTCCACAAGGCGATGTGCTTCTCTCTTCTAGTTTTCTAGAGAAATCCTTGAGAGTGATTTCCACTTGATTTTCGTTCATGTACACTTCTGTTTTGACCAGTGAATCAAGTTCAAACATTCCAAAAATTTCAGCCTTTTCTTCCCTTCTCTTCACGTATCTTGGGATGGTAGGATTAATAGATGCTTCGTGGCTACCTGTACAAGCAATTTCCTTACAAGCAAATCATATGTTGACATTTCTTCTATCCTCCATTCATATTATTTAGTACCTGGATAAATGGGTATTTGGTGCCGAATTAAGACCAATGTCTTGCAGATTCTAGGCATCTTGAAAATTGTTTTATGAAGGTACTTAATGAGGTTTGGTGTGGTGCTGAATATATATATTGCTTCCCTATACCATGTGTATTCTCGTGGGCACTAAGTACTAGCCATATTGCAACTAGTTAGTCAATTATTTTGCACCTGGTACTAAATGATGCAGACCTAGGTTTTTCTAAAATCATTATTTCATTTCATTGCTTCTCTCAGGTAGAAATTATTATGAGAAAATCCTGATTGCATGACTATCTTTATACTTTGTGAGTCCATTTTGGGTATTTTAACATTGTATACTGGGTGTCAGATGCATTTGTTTACAAGGGTGCTTAATGGTTTAACGTTTTACCAAGGGTTCTTAATGGGTTAAGCGTGTGGTGCCGAAGACTTACTTTGACCTTGGACTTGCGGACACCGGGCATGCTGATTTTTCCATTAGTCTAATTCTGGGTACTTATCATTGTCTACTTGGTGCCGAATAATTTGATTCGTTTAGTTACCAGTTTGCTTTAAGATTTAGTGCTTAACCGTGGTGGATCGTAGTGCTGAATGGTGGTGGACGCTGTACTTAATATGCTGGTACTGAAGCATTTCAACTGTGGTTCCATCTGCTACTGCTATTATCCCCATTCCATGCCACCATGTCAACCGTGTTCCATGCTGCAATTTTCTGTTTCGTGCTTGTCTTATTTTAGATTTGCCATGTCCATGGTTAGCAATGGTTGTCCATGCGTCTTCTCCAACAAGACATATATGGGGATGCTTAACAAGTTACTATGAGGTGTTGAATGATATGTGTTTGTGTAGGGTTCTTAACAAGGTATGCTGCAGTGCTGAATAATATACAACAGTGTAAATTTGTGATAATAATAATAATTGATAATTTTACAATGAGAGAATACAATGGTTTATATAGGAGAGAGGGGGGGGGAGGAGGTGCAGCGCACCAGCCTAAACCCTAACTTGATATGCAAGTAAATATAATCTAACATCCCCTTGCAGTCTCAACCGTGGGCTCGACAACGTTGATACTGAAACGAATCTCTATAAATGGTGTAGTAGCAAGTCCTTTGGTAAAAATATCTACAAACTGGGCCGTAGAAGGCACATTAAGAACACGCACTTCTCTCAAAGCGACCTTATCTCGAACAAAATGGATGTCAATCTCGATATGCTTTGTCCGTCGTTGCTGAACTGGGTTTTCAGACATGTAAACAGCTGAAATGTTATCACAATATACCACTGTGGCCTGACCAATAGGTCGATGTAACTCAACAAGTAACTAACGCAAACAAACTGTTTCAGCAACTGCGTGAGCAACAGCACGGTACTCAGCCTCTGCGGACGAGCGAGAAACCGTTAGATGACGCTTCGAAGACCAAGAAATTAAATTATTGCCAAGAAAAACACAGTATCCTGAAGTGGATCGACGAGTGTCTGGACAACCAGCCCAGTCTGCATCGGAATATGCTGTCAATGATGTGGGTGATGAGTGATTGATATGCAAACTATGATCTAATGTACCTTTGAGATATCTAAGTATGCGTTTAACATGGTTAAAATGCGGGACTCTTGGATCATGCATGTAAAAACAAGCTTGCTGGACAACATATGATATTTCTGGACGTGTAATGGTGAGATACTGAAGGGCTCCAGTTAAGCTACGGTATAGAGTCGGATCAGGAAAAATATCACCATCCGAGGAAAATTTAGAAGAAGTATCTACAGGTGTACGGGATGGTTGACAATCTAACATTCCAGCCCTAGTTAGGAGATCAACACAGTACTGACGTTGAGAGAGAAAAAGACTAGAAGAATCATGAGTGACAGCTATACCTAAGAAGCGATGAAGAGAACCTAGATCAGTCATAGAGAATTCAGTTTGTAGGAGAGAAATAATATGAGTGAGAAAAGTTGTGGAGGAGTGTAGCATCCCAATTGTCTAACAATTACAATGCTACTAGCCTAGTCTATATAAATGCCACTTCCTATATATAATTGTTGCATCATCATTATATCATGCTCATGTCATCATGCCACCTTGCATTTGAGCATCATATAAAACCCTTTTTGTTTTGGTTCTTCTCTCATATGCATCATTAATTGTATTTGCCTCTTGATATTGTATTTGGTTATTGATATATTATTTAAATGCCCAAGTTAAGTTGGGGGCATATCTTTTATTCCACTCCACCACCCTTTCTTTCACCACCTTACAATTCCACCATCCCATTGTCCATGAGCTTGTAATTATTTTTCTTTTGGTATTTAATCTAGCTCATGGGAGATAGGGTGGGTCCAATTCTACAAATTCTTTTGCTTGGCTTTATTCCACTTTTGGGAATGCATAAGAATAATGCCATGTAAATATTATTGTTTTCACAAGAATAAACATGGCATTAATTATTTTGCATGGGCCATGCAAGTATCACCACATTTAAGTCTTTTGGACTTTATTTGAATTCTTGAGTGGATCATCTCTCATCTCATCTCCCTCCCTCTTTGTATCCCTATCTTGTTTTATACAATCTAGGGCCATTGTTAGGGTCCAATATTTTGGAAAAAGAGTTTTGTTCTTTTACTAAAACCCTAATCTGGTAAAATGCCAAAATGGCACATACTACTTTTATGTATGTGGGCATCACTCATCTCCACTTCTACTTTTCCCTCCTTTCTATCTTTGGCGTTCCCAAAATTCTCTGTTCAAAACTATCTGCAAGGTTCAAAAGGATTTGAAATAAAATGCTTGCTTGAATTTGAAACAAACAAAAAGAAATATTAAAACATTAAAGGAATTAGGAGAGAGAGAGAGCAGAAGCCCAGGAACCTCCCCTTCTCCCTCTTGGGCCGGCCCGTATCATGCCACCAGTGACTCGTACCCGTTCTTTTCCCCTTGGTCCGTACCGCTTCGACGGAAGAAGCGTTCCGTCCCTGTTCCTCTCCCTCCGTCGGCCTTCCCCTCTCTGCAGCTCTAACGGCGAGAGGCAGGTAGCCGTCTGCCTCGTCACCCGCTCGCGCAGTCCGCGCCTTTTATCCCCATCGAGAGGATCCCCAGGAACCCTAGCCCCCTCTACCTGTCCACCAGCGCCGCCACCCCTTTTTCCTCTCCTTCGTACTCTTTCTCCCTCCCGTCGAAAGTTCAGTAAGGGGAGCACCGAGGTGGAGCTTCCATGGCGACCTGCAGGAGCGTTTGAGCCGAGGAGGAGAACCACCACTGCCGCCTCTTCGGAACTGCAGCAGGAGGATCCGGAGCTTTCGGTCACTGCCTGCTCATCTTTGTTGTGGTCGTGACCAAGCAGGCCACCCCGTCGCCACCGCCCTATCCATCTTCCTCTTTCCCCAACCCCAATTCCGGCGGGAATTGGTCGAGGTGAGTGCCACCTCCTTTGCCCCCTCCTTTTCCCCACCTTCCCGCATCATGCCGCCCTGAATCGCCGTCGCCATCGTCGGTAACCACCACCGCGCGCAGGCAGAAGAACAGCCGCAGCCGCACGCCCAGCATACAACAGCAACAGCCCCGAGAACACTCTCTGTTTTCGCCTTGCCCCGTCCGCTGCAGTCCTCCTTCGCAAAATCCCCAAACACCAAAGTTGTAGCCCTATCAACCCTCTTCATCTTTCTTTTTTGCATCATGGCGAAATTCGTAGTATATCGCTCGCCATCTTCCTCCAAAGTCCGTCCAGATCCTGGCGTCTCTGCACGTTTTTCCGTCAGTCCAAACTTGTGGATCTGTCCATGTTCATCGACGATTAACCGGCGTTCCACTCCTTTTTCGGTGATGGTCCCTTAAGGAGAAATAGGCATAGAACCTCCCTCTACAACTTCTGTTTTTACAGCGTCTCAAGATCTGGACTCATTCGCTCACCATCTTCCTCCGATCATCGGCTTCAGCTAGCAGTTTTTGCGAAGTAAAGTGCAGTTTCGTCAGACTAAACCGATCCTCCTGGAAGCTTTTCTACTTAGGCCCCTGTGGTTTTCTCCTTCCAAACCCGCGGTCCCCCCAAACCAACCCAGTGAGAAGTTTTGTAGAATAGACCCTGAGCTTTCCTGTTCCTAAACCGCGGTCCTACCCCACCCAGTCCTCTATGCCAAGTCAGCACTGCGGCCCACCTGTCATCCTCCTTGGGTAGAATCCAGCGAGTAACAAAAGTCCAGAACCCTTTTCTGAATTCAAATTCAAATGTTTATAATCTGTATAAATTTAAAATAATTCATAACTTTCAAATGATTTGAAATTTGAATTCAAACCCTATATGAAAAATGTTTTGTTTTTGAATGTTAATTCAAATCTTTAATCAAATATTTTCAGAATTGATTCAAACTAGTCAAACCTTTGACTTTGACCCCATTTGACTAATTTTGACTTTAAAATAAATTTAAATTCATAATTCCAAATAATACAAATAATATATGTTTTCAAATCAGAAAAATGTGAGGATTTCAAATATGCTATCCAAAATATATTTTGAACACTTTAAATTCCAATTTGGCTAAAATTACAAGAAAATGCCCTTCTCCCTTAATTAATTAATAACTTTTGTTTTATAACTCCGAATTTGACAAATGATATGTCTAAATCGATCAGCTCGACGAGACCTTTCTGTTTATGCATTCCATGTTCTGAATTGAAGCAGGCATCATATAAATATGGTATAATCAGAACTGTTTATGGGAGTAAAACATGCCTAAATGATTTAACAAAGTGCTTAATTATTGTTTCTCACCTCACCCATGCCATGCTACTTCATTGCCATGCAAATTGTGCATCATTCATCATGGCATGATTGTTTGCTTGTTGCATTTTTATTCCTATGCTTGTGCACTTTATTTATATTGGTCCTTGTTTGTTTGGTTCTTCTTCGAATAGACACTAAGCAGGGGATATATCAAGAAAACCAGGAGCACTACCCAGATCCTTCTCTCGCTTCAACTGAGCTGCCAGGCAAGCACTACCACATGCTTGCATACATATAGTACCTATTGCCTCTATCTTATTCTTGCATCATTGAGTCGCGATTGCATTAAACTGAATCCCAAGTACTGCATAGCCTTTACTTTTAAACCCACCGAAGCTTGTTCCTCCATCCCATGAGCCATTACTACAGGAGTTGTTTGAGCCATGCGAGTCGTAGAACAGCATGTGTAGGGTATGTGAGAGTCTGATGGATAACGAGGTACCTAAACAACTTAACCTGAGTAGTAATGGGATAACTAATGAAAGTGGCACGGTGAGCAATATCGCTATTTGGTTTTCCTGCTCACTTGTGTCCGTGGGACCCCGAGTACTTGATTCTGTTCCTTGAATATTCGCTATCCACATCAGGAGGCTTATGGGACCCCACTGAGCGAGCTTGATTCATTCTTATTTCTTGGGGCCACAAACTAGTTTGAGGTTTTATTTACTATCTGTACTTATGCCATGCTTTCTTGCTTTATTTACGATTGTGCGAGGAGCACTGTCTATTTAGGATCGGGACACATTTTGTGGTGTCGACAAGCCCAGTCCACACTTTCGGGTTCCCGTTTCTGACCGCCCACCCAA
This sequence comes from Avena insularis, assembly GCA_023614405.1. NCBI lineage: Eukaryota > Viridiplantae > Streptophyta > Magnoliopsida > Poales > Poaceae > Avena > Avena insularis. Next base: position 3,928,138 of record CM042691.1, read on the forward strand.
ACCTTGGGTCCGTCTGAGTCACTAACTTTGTTCTTGTGTACTCAATGGGTGGCCCCTGAAATATTTCTGAATCTGTGATTGCTTTGTCGTGAAGGCCTCGTTGGGTTTTGATTTGGTTTTCGAGGTTGATCGAGTGTGTGTTGCTATTTGTGCACCTGCAGGTAAAACTTTCTGGCCGTGTTCGCGGTTATGGACGACTTGGAGCACGGTTTCTCGATCATAGAGAAGCATAACTAAAGTACGCTTTTAATTTGACTAAGTATCGACTAGTAAATAGTGCAACACTCACGGAATGGTTAATAAAAGCGCCAGCGGTTGGGGGTTGTTAAATCCTCGTTGGTAGCGAGGAGGAGGATGGATCGATGATATTCTTATATAGCTGTTGTCATTAATTCACGGACGTCCGCCTATCTTTGGTTAGGCGGATGGTTAGCAGTTTCTATAGAACTGTTAGGGTTTATCTTTTCTGCAATTCGTCACCCAGTTGTGTCCCCTTTAGAGGCATAAAGACTTCTTTGAGTACCCCTAGGGTCTCACACGATAAATTGTTTGATTCGGATGGACAGTACACTCACAAGAGGATCTTTGGGTGGAGGAGGCGGACGATGTGGCAACGATCATTCGGTGTAGAGATTCGGAACGAGGATCCGTGAGATCGTGGGCGGGATGTGTTTATTTATGGGGCATCTTATGCCGATTTGCTTCTTATCCGTACTGGATCTTGTTTGCCTTCACTTTGATACTGATGTTTGATGTATGAGGAGATATCCTAAACTATTATATCTATCTAGGACATTTGAATCTTGCCGTATGGCGTTGCTATATTTCCTTTCTTTTTAGATGGAATGGCTCTGATGTACAGTTGTATGGTGGCTTGCATACATACTCATTTGTGTATGTAGTTGATCCCTTCACTGGAATTACGCCGTTCTTGTTCCGATGTTTGGAAATGGTTGGGACGGCCGCAAGGTCTACCTGTGAGTGGCATTTGGGCCCCACCGTACTATTTCAACCATTTCCGCTCATCCAGGCTTGTAACTAGGAGCGTAATTCACCGAGGTAGTTACAAGGAGACAGTGAGAACTATATCATCAACATAAAGTAGGAGATATGCAACCTGGGTGTTAGAGTGGTAAACAAAAAGAGAGTAGTCAGAACGAGAGGGAATGAATCCTATAGTTTGAATAAAGGTAGAAAAACGTTGAAACCAGGCTCAGGGTGCTTGTTTGAGACCATAGAGAGATTTTTGGAGAAGGCAAACATGATCAGAAAAAGAAGAATCTTCGAAACCGGAAGGTTGTTGAGAATAGACGACTTCGTTTAAGGAACCATGGAGGAAAGCATTTTTTACATTGAGTTGATGAATGGGCCAGGAAGAGGAAACAACAAGACTAAGAATGGTTCGGATGGTGCTAGGTTTAACTACTGGAGAGAAAGTTTTGTCGTAATCGACACCGTGTTGTTGAGAGAACCCACGACAAACCCAACACGCTTTATACCGAGAGAGAGTGCCATCAGAATGAAATTTTTGACGGAACACCCACTTTGCAGAAACAACATTTGCATTAGGAGGTCGGGGAACAAGTTGCCATGTGTTATTGGATTAGAGTGCTTGAAACTCATCGTGCATGGCAACAGACCAGTTCGGATCAAGAAGAGCAGATTTGTATGTTTTGGGAAGAGGTGAGAGAGTAGGAGAAGCATGAAGATTGAGGCGTGTTTTAGGATGTCGAAAACCAGACTTGGCACGTGTGCGCATGGAATGGTCGTTGTTAGGTGCGATAATGGGAACGACATGTGAAGGAGGAGCTGCTGCATCCGGCAATGAGGAGGAGGACGCAGCAGCATGAGGGCGGAGGATTGGTAGTTTGATTGCCGAGGCAGGAGTTTTGGGGCGGCGTAAACTCAGGTTATGGGTGGTTGAGACACGGTGTGATGAAATTTGTCGAGGCAAAGTCGGCCGGGGCAGGGTTAGGGACTACCGTCGCAGGAGAATCGGGAGCGGTATTGGTCGAGGCAGGATAGTAGGCAGCCGTGGCAGGGTTGTAGGGCAGGTTAGGAACGAAAAAGTTAGGTTTTATGGAATTGGCTGGGCGAGGGGTGGATGTGGTGGGAGGAGATGTAGGGGTTCTAGTGGCGAAAGAAAAGGTGTTTTCATCGAAAGTGACATGCCTAGAGATGTGAATGTGACCGGTCACAAGATCAAAACACCGGTAGCCTTTGTGTTCATCTGAATAACCTAGGAAAACACAAGGAAGGGAACATGGAGAGAGTTTGTTTGGGGAAGTTGCATAGACATTGGGAAAGCAAAGGCAACCAAAAACGCGAAGCTCAGTGTAGTTTGGGTGAGAGAGAAAAGGGAGTAGAAAGGTGTGGTGTTTGGGTTAGTGCTAGATGGTCGAATATTGAGGAGATAGGTTGCGGTTCTAAGAGCTTCAGCCCAAAACGTGGAGGGCATAGATGATTGAATGAGGAGTGTGCAAACTATGTCATTGATGGTGCGGAGTGATCGGTCAGCCTTGCCATTTTGTGGGGAAGTGTAAGGGCAAGAGAAACGAAGGAGAATGCCATGTTGGAGAAAGAAATTACGGTTTGCAAAGTTGTTAAATTATTTTCCATTGTCACATTGGATAAATTTTATGGGTAAAAAGAAGTGTGTGTTGACATAGGTTTTAAAGTTGATAAAAAGTGAGTGGACATCAGATTTGTTGCGAAGTGGAAAAGTCCAAACGAAGTGTGTAAAATCATCTAAAATAACTAAGTAGTATTTGAAACCGGAGAGACTCACAGTTGGAGAGGTCCATAGATCACAGTGCAAAAGTTCAAACGGATAAGTACTATGAGAAGTATAATGCGCAAATGGTAAGCGAACATGTTTTCCTTGTTGACAAAACTCATAAACAGAGGAATTATGAACCTCTTTATTACAAGGGATCGAAAAATCACTAAGTAGAGAGGATAAAGTGGCTTTATTCGGATGGCCTAAGCGTTTATGCCATAGATCTACGGAGGCGAGCATGGATGATGGAGACGAGGCCTTGAGGCGCCATGAACAGTAGAGGTCGCCAGAGCTCGAGTGAGCGATCTCCGCCTTGGTCATGAAATCCTTTACGACAAGCCAAAAGGGTCAAATTCAGAAACATAGTTGTCTTTGGTGAAAGCAATGAACGAGATTCAATTTTTAATGAGGGCTGGTGCAACTAAGACATCTTTAAGTAGGAGTGGTTTGGAAGTGGAAGATGCAAGGTTTGTATGACCGACACATGAAATTGGTATGGAGGAACCATGGCCTAATGTAATGGATGAAAAATGAGATGGTATGCAAGTTGACAGCATAGTATTCGATGAAGACATGTGACTAGAAGCACCAATCGAAAATCCAATCAAGACTGAGTTACCTTGAGCAACAAAATTATTCATGGCTCAGAGAAAGCAGCTTGGTCCCAACTCGGAGTAGAGGTCGATCACGGTTGACGGAGCATGGCGCAGTGGTGGCGGTGCAGCAGAGTCGAGTACATGGTGTATGGCGAGTAGTAGCCTCAGATTATAAGTGACCGTGTCAAGGGCCATAAGGACCCATAGCAAAGGGCTTGAGTGCATCGGCGAGGCATAGGGAGGAGCCGATGGTGCAAGATACAGGCGGTGAAGGAGCGGCGTAATGAGCTTGTGCAGGACCCGTGGTGCAAGGAGGCTAGGTGAGCCTATATGAGGATGCACCACTGCCACGAACCAGTGTAAGCGGTGTGGCGCCAACAGAGAGCGGCCAGTCAGGCATTAGCCAAGCTGAACCATGCCACCAAGGGTCCTAAGAAGATCGCCAAGCTGGTGCTGCAGGTGGAGCCGGTGGTGGTGCCGGGCGGTGGAGGAGCCGGTCTGTTGGAGGAGGCCGTGGTGCGGTGGTGATAGATGGCCGGTGCCCCTATAGTTGGGGCTAGGGCACCAACTCTGGCGGTGGAACAGGCGCCAGCTTGGCCTGAGGCGGTGCGAGGCCGTGGGCGGCATAGGCAGAGGCGAGACTCTTGAGTGGTCATGGCGCGGTCCACCGGAGAGCATGGGCGGACTTACGCAAAGGAAGGAGACGGCCGTATCATGGGGATGAAGGACTGCCGCTTGTCGCGCCGATTGAGGCCGACGAGGAGGATCTTGATGAGCTGTTTGTCCTCAGCGGGATCACCGAGTTCACGGAGTTCATCGGCGATGGTGCAGGCGCGGCAATATACCCCATGGGCAAGTCGCCGGCGGTGTTCAAGCTCCGTGTTGGCGTGTTGACACGGGCGTCGGCGTTGTCTGAAAAAAGTGACGGAGGGTGCCCAAAGGGCGGCGGTTGGTGGCGACCAAAGCGAGATTGAAAATCTCGGTGCTCACCCATTGTAGATCCACCGTATCACACCGAGATCATCCTTGACCAATGAGGGATCCGAGGGAGACGGCGGGATGTTGGGGTCGACGTGCGCCAGGAGGTTGCAGCGGCACAAGTGCACCTCAAAAAGATGCCTCCAATGATAGTAGTTGTGTTTGGGGAGATCTAAAGTGATGGGAATCAATGGAGTAACGTCGGAGATTGTATCGGCGAAGTTGATGGTGGTGGCGATAGGAGGTGGGGCGTATGAGGTGGATGGTTTGGCAGCCGCGACGGCGGCCATATCGGCGCGCCACTCGAAGAACCCCGGAGGGGGCCGCGGCGGCGGGGTGGGAGGCATGGGAGCCATGCCCTAGAATCTAACCTTAATCTGATACCATGTAAATTTGTGATAATAATAATAATTGATAATTTTACAATGAGAGAATACAATGGTTTATATAGGAGAGGTGTGGCCTGCAGACCGGCCTAAACCCTAACTTGATATGCAAGTAAATATAATCTAACAAACAGGTTGTAGAATAATATACAATTCCAAATGGGATACCTATCATATCCTATAAAGGTGCTTAAGGAGTAGTGGTATGCGCCGGGCTTCGATCCAACAACATTACACCGAGGTACACAATATTGTTGTTAGTGTCGCATGTGCACGAGATAAGCTCTGTGTCTTGTGTCAATTCATGAAAGTAGATTGACGTTTTCTCTTTTCCAATCAGGGTATGGGGGCTTAAAAAGGTATTTTGTGGTACTGAAGTGGGTGATTTACAGTTGGCTGCAAGTATCACCTGATAAGGGAAACATTAGGTCCTGAATCTTTGACCTCAAGTACTAAGTTCATGTTTGATGACTTGATTAATTTTATTCCCAAATTGAAATGTTGCTCCACTAGTTTCTAAATCTCTCTTGGTACCGTGACAAGGTAGTTGAACTGACAAGTTTTTGAAAATCTCTGGAGGTTCTTAATAATACGATAACATTACATCGCTCTAAGCTATGCCATTGTCTACTGGGTGCCCGATGCATTTTTACAAGGACGCTTGGCAATTTAAGACATTGTGCTGATTAATTCGAGAAGTGAAGGTTTTTTTGCTTTCTCCTTGTTTGCCTTTTTCCGTGAGTTTTTTTTACGTACTTAATTTCTCACTGGGATTATAGATGCTGGGTGTATCAGCTCTCACCGGGAGTATAGATGCTTCAGTAGTAGTGTTGTAGTGCTGAACTAGCAAGTGTGCTGAACTAGTACCGAATTACCTAATTCTGTGAGATACTTAACAGGGGTGCTGAACTAGAGGTACTGATCAGTTAGAACATACATCGAAGTGCCCAACAGGGGTGCCTTTTCAATGTTCGGTGCTGAACCAAGATGGCTGGTGAGACTTTCATTTCCTTTTTTGCATTCATGTGGCTGGTGAGACTTGCAAGACAAATGAATATAACATGCGGAAGGTCTTGTATCCCAAGCGATGTGAGACAGTGTGCTAGGTACCAAATTATGATCCTGTCAAGAGTAGGGAGAAATTAAACTACAGCATGTTCATTTAGTGTGATCTCTGTTCATTTGCTGATCTGTTTCCTACTGCTACAAACTAGGAAGCATTAAACTTAATCGAGCTAAGTGGTATGTATGTCTAATGGTTTGCTTGAACTATGTATACGTAGATTCGAGGCATCATGGGGAAGCCGAAGACCCCAGGCTGGAAGACTTCCATGCTGGAAGAAGCGTACGCGCCATGGCTCGCTACCTCTCAGTCATGCTACCTCGCCGATCTCCTCTTTCGCCATGTTGCTAGTGATGGTGGCTGCGTTTGCACTGCCAGCGGCGGGCCGGCCTGGACAGGTGTGTGCACCATGCTCCCGGCGGGGCATGCGGTGGTGGTCGTGCTGGCGAGCCTCTTCCCATCGTGCGTGATGTTCCAGTAGTTCTTGATGGTGAGATCCGTTCTATTGGTGAGCTGGCTGACTCGGTCCGGCTCGGTCCGAGCCAAAGAAAAGCTAGAGCTTTTCCGGCCGAGCCCGAGCCAGCCGGCTGGACGCGGACGGAAGAGGCTTGATCTGGACGCAGGCCGACTCGGTCCGGCTCGGGCCGAGCCATAGAAAAACTCGAGCTTTTTCGGCCGAGTCCGAGCCAGCTCGAAGTTGCCGGCGAGCCTCCACATGGAGCTCGGCCCGAGTTTCCCCAAAATCGGTCTAGCTCGGTCCGGCTCACGAGCCAGGCGGCGATAGACACTGACGAGTGGGCCATCTTCCGGGGCAGTGTCGCAAGGCGGACGCAGTACTGGGCGGCGATGACCATGCCAGTATGGGACGGGGTGGCAGGGCGGCAGCAGCAGTACGGGGCGGCGTGGTGGGACGGTGTGGCGGCAATACAGAGCGGAGGAAGTACGGGTCGGAGGCAGTACACGGGGTAGCGGAGGTAGTTTGGAGCGCGGCGGCAGTACGGGACGCTGAGGAAGAAGATAGGATATACTCTCAATGAGCAAGACGTGCGCTAGCAGTCCTGTTAAATTGGCCCCGTTTATCTAGCCCATCTCACTCTCCCTTTTCTATTCTATTTGGCCCATGTAATATCAAAAAAATAATAGAGGCGAGCGAACGAGCCGGACCGGACCGAGCCCGAGCCAGCCCGAGATGCCGCCGGTCCAGCTTTCCTGGCTCGGCTCGGTCCAGCACCTCCCACGGGCCGATTCCAGCTCGCGCCGAGCCCACGAAGCTCGGTCCGAGCCAGAAAACTTGGGCCAAGGGTGCAGATATAGATGTGGGTTTGAAGTGATTAATGTTATGTGCCTTGCTGTTAAGAGGGAAATGATAAGGAAAGGAGCGAGGCCTTGGGTACCAACGGAGCTGGTCGTGAGATGACCATCGACTCCCCATTGTGATGTCTTGCGTGGGCGCTAGCTCTATCGATGTGATAAATCTACTCCCTCCATCTTAAAAATAGGGCAACGCTATTTCTCGGTCGGCTGATGTGGCTGACTCAATCGAATAAAAACATACATGGTTTATAAACAAAAAACTGCAACCAAATGGTTCAATCGAATCTTGGAACCAAAATCCAACGGTGAACAAGATGACTGAGAAATAACTATTTCTCAAGCGCCTGAGAAATAGCAAAACCGTAAAAATAGATGTCATGGATTTATCAAAATTTAAATGAAAAATAATATCTAGATTTATCTAAATTTTAATAAAATTATCGATATCTATTTTAAGACGGACGTAGTAGTAAGCTTGCTAGTTTATATACTGGCCTGTGTGCAGAGTGCTAGCTATGTCCATCTAGACAATCTTGGAACCTAGCTCTAGCTAGCTTTGTACGATTTTGATTTGTCCACCAATACTCCGATCTAAGCAAGTACTATCGGACGGGAGACATCCCCCCACCTCTCCCCCCCACCTCTCCCTGCTACAGTTCCTAGAAAGTGCTAGAAGGGCCCCAAGCCAAACCGAAGCCTCTCTTGCCGGCAACGCCGGTGAGAGATGGCGGAGGGGCGGCGTCGGCAGCAGTAGTTTAGATAGGTGTAGTGGCTATATGCCGGTAGTATGGAGTAGGGCGTCGGTGCTTCTTGGCCGGGACCGGCGCATCCAGGAGGTTTCCTGCGGCGTTGTCTTGCTCCGATGGTCGGAGGAAACGGCGAGCTTGGCCATGACCGGGATCTCCGCAATAAGTGCCATGGTGTGTCTTTCCTCTCTGCTATGCATCCTTCTTCTTCTCTTCTCCCCGTTACGGCCGGGGTGGTGGCGAGGGAGGTGAGGAGGGAGGAGTGATCGGGTGCAGCAGGGATTGGAGGTCTTCTGCTTGGCGTGCCAAGGCGTCGGTGGAGAGCGGAGGATTTTGGGCGTCGAGGGTGGAGGCGTGAATTTTCCTCTGGCTGTCTGCCTCCTTCCTAATAAATCCTCGAGTCGCCGTCATCCATCTGTTGGCTCTAGTATGTCCTTCTCCCTCTTGGCCGGCCAAGGAGGCGAGGAAGAGGAGTGGTTTCACACTGCGGCTGATAGTCTTGGATGGTGGCTCCGCCTCGCGAGAGTTGGCATTGGCGACCTCGTCTTCTTCTGCTGCTGCGACCTCACCGCTGGAGCTGAAGAATCCATCGACCTCCTCCGGTTTGCATTTCGGGTGGCTCGGGTGTTTCTTGGCTTCTATGGTTTCGTTGGCCGTTCGTCCCCATCTTCAACCTCCGACGGGAGGCCCTTCTTCCTTGCCTGTCAATGGCGAGGACGCGGCTGGCGATGGTGGCAATAGCATCGCCGGCGAGGTCGGAGTTTGTACAAGGACTCGATGGCTTTTGAAGAATCTTTCTAGGGTCCCTTGTGTAAATTGGAAGGACATGGTTGTTATTTGTTTTCTTTCGGGTCCTTTCCGCAGTATTGTATCAATTTTGATTTATTAATACCAGCTCTGGAACCTTCCGGTCCCTTCTCTTTCAAAAAAAAAAAGCTAGCTTTGTACGTGCGTACGGTAAATTTGCCATGCTATCTTATCCGTGCCAGTTTCATTTGCCAAAAGCACCAGCCTTGGTACCGATCAACGATACTGACAAACAGAAATTGAATCGCGCCGATAAAGCCCATGTTAGGTACCCGTCTACTCACTTTCTGGCCCACGTTAGGTACTGGTGGATGACAGCCACGCTCTGGTACCAGGCCTTTGAAGTTCAAACCTGGGCCTGTAGTCCGATCAGGGATTGCAGACGGGGCAGTAGGCTGACAGAGAGCTACTCAGCCCACTGCGCCCAGCAGCAGTTTTTTGCTTTTTTTGCCTGATTTTCAAACCAAGATTCAAACTAAGGCTGCATATAACACAAAAATAGGACTGCAACATTATGACAAGTTTCCTAATTTGCTTGTGTATGTCATGTGCTAGGTGAGAGAAACTATATTCACAAATATGTGGTGTAACATGTAAAAGAAGAAAGGAAGACATTGGGTACGCATCTCAAAACACGCGTGTGGTGATAGATGTTTCCTCTAGGGAGGATGAACGTACCATACCATAAATTCTCAAACATATCATGCTTGGTGTCTAGGCATCAAGGTGCACCAGTCATTTTACCTATATATATAATATTACCATTTAAAACCAGGGTCTATATATATATATATGGTGGCGCTATTTGACATCCAGAGTGTAAAATAGTTATTCTACATCCACCCTCTATCTTTAAAACCATATATTATTTTTATGTCACGTAAATTTTGTATTACTTCATAAGTCGAGAAGAACATAATAAAATTTAGAAATGACATAATTTTTTTGTTTACATGCCATAAAAAATCGATGTAAAATACATATTTTTGGTGTTTTTTACACTATAATGTCTTATAAACTTTATTTTTGTGTCAATTTTTTTGGTTGTGGTGAATATATGAACATATTTATTCGTATACAAAACATAATTTTTTAAATCTAACAATGTAAAAATATGTTGGGTGCAAAATAACTACTCTGCACCATGGATGCTGAATAGGATTTATATATATATATGTGTGTGTGTGTGTGTGTGTGTGTGTGTGTGTGTGTGACGGTCTTATTGGAGCTATGCAATCTCCCATAATATCTCTACATGGTATCGGTCTAACCGATCCTCCCTAACCCTAACCTAGCCGCTGCCGCCTCCATTCGGCACCGCCGCCACCGCACGCTCCATCCAGCCGCCGCCTCCCCCTCAGGCGCCGCCGGCTCCGCTTCTACTGCCTCCTCACCATGGACGGGTTTGCCTCCTCCTCTGGCAAATCCGATCCCTTCAACTCCTCCCGCTCCGGAAGCACCAACCCCTTCGCCGGCCCCTTCGTCGCCGTCATCCCGGACATTCCCATCGTCGAGCGTGTGTCGGTGAAGCTCTCCCACACCGCTGCTAACTTCTTCCCGTGGAAGACGTACTTCGGGCTTCTCTTCCACGAGTACGATCTCCTTGACCACGTCGACGGCACCATCAACCTCCTCGCCATGCCCCATGACCCCGAGTGGTTGGCGATTGACGCCACCATCATCCGCTGGTTTTTATAGACAGTCTCCAACGATATCTTCTACACCGTCGTCAAGGATGGCGACTCTGCGCACACGGTCTGGACCAAGATCACCGGCCTCTTCACCGACAACAAGCTCCAGCGGATCACCTTCCTCCAGCAGGAATTCTTCGGCACCCACCAGAACGATCTCTCCCTCGACGACTACCTCCTCCGCCTAAAGTCCCTCTCCGATGAGCTAAGCGACCTGGAGTTCCCGATCGATGACAAGATCTATAACATCCTAAAAACGTTGAACAATGATTATCAAATTCTAATCACTAAAATTAGGGTTAACAAAAACTTTGATTAAATAAAAACCAAATGAATGCATGTGTGTATGGGATGATTGTATGAATGCAAGAATGGACTTGTGTGATTAACCTAAATAGCAAGGAATGGATTAAAGATGAAAACAACATCATCTAAAACATTTCCAAGAAGAAACACATCAAGAGAAAATCAAAAACAAAACAAATAAAGCAAATGGTCATTTTTGCCAATCTTGCTCACTAGGTCACTTTGAGTGTTTCTAGTCCAAGATTTCAAACAGAAACTTTTCCATTTCTTTTCACCCCTTGCAAGACCAAGTAAAAGTGAATCAACCCACCTTTCAATCTTCCAGAAACATTGGGCAACCTGATTCACTATCATATGTGAAGATCACACATTTTCAAAACCCAACTAAACCAGTGCCCCTTGACCAATCCAACTAACCAGAGACTCCCTAGTATGTAACTAGCAAACCCACCAAGTTTGAATCCAAAATTCAAATTTGTATTTCTTGCGGCCATTTCATCAAACACCTTGTCAGCAGCAAACAAACATACATCAAACACTGTTAGTAGCAGTAATTTTGGCCAACCTTGTCCCCTCTCTAGCTCACTCTACACTCTCAGTAGATGATCAAACTAATCTAACTAGCTTTAGCATCACTGTGAGCAAGCATAGCCATCAATGGTGACCATGCCGAGAGCACCCTTGCCACCCCCATGTCGCCAGCGAGCTAGGAGAAGCTCTAGCTTCGCCAACCTTGTCTGGGACACGTAGCACCGTCCGCCGCCACCCCTGTCCAATGCTCGAGCCTTTCCAGCCACTGGACCACAAGGAAAGCTCGCGCCAGTTCTTTTGCGGCGTAGCGAGAGCGCCGCCATGCACCATCAGCGACGAGCCTACGGTCGCCGCCTTGCCACTTGCGTGCGTCATCGCCAACATCCCAGTAACCCGCCAGACGACCCCGTTCGGCGCCTCGCGGACCATGGACGTTGTGCGCCATTAAACTTGTCGTCGGACCTGCCCAGAGCGTCGCGACGTTCCGAACATTCCTCACCGCCCCACGCCGCGCCATCAAACCGTTGAGCTTCTCCAGGAGGCAAAGCACCTCCCCCTATCGCCGCCCATGCCATTATCACATTGTGCCGACGAAGATGACGAGCTCCACCCGCGCCCGTCGATCCCCTTCAGGCACTATAAAAGGAGGCCACCCCCGTTCGATTTGAGCACACCATCTCACTCCCCACCTCTCACTGATCACACCCACTCACTCCCGGAGCAAGGCGAGCACCAGGTGGCCGGAATTTCACCGGAGTTCGCCGCTCCAGAGGAGGAGAGGCGCCGTCGATTGGAGCCGCCCCAGGAGGAGCTGCCGGTATTAGGAGAATCGCCGTTGTCGACTTCGTCGTTCGCCCCCGTCGCCGAACCTCGCCTGAGCCCCGGTGAGCCCCCATCGACCCCCACTGGCCGTGCTAGGGTTCTGTCCCGCCGATGTTTCCCGACGTGGACGATGAACCTCAACCATTCGATTAGAGTTAGATCGTGCAGTCCGCATCCTCCCATACTGCTTCGCACCCCTCTGTCTCACTGACTGGTGGGGTCGTTCACTTAAACCCACCCGCGAGTGCGCTGTGCCCCGTGGGCCGGCCCAGTTAGCATCCTGCGCGACCTAGTAATTCAAACTTAGGTTTATTCATTTAGTTTTCAAATCAGTTTTGTACCTAGATTCAAAAATCAACCAAGCTCGATTCACTGAACCAAAATACATGAAACCAATTTTTTGGAAAGGTACTGGAATGCTTAATCCAAGCCCGTTCGATTCAATTCATTTGGAGTTATAGATCACCCATAGTAAAAATAACAAGGCAGAATCTTTTCTCCATTCAAACATTTTTCAAAATTCAACCATAAAAGCTTTTGAGTTGATTCCAACTCTCAAAAATCACATTTGGCTATACCTTTCAGAATATATAAAAATATATAGGTTTACTTGCATAAATCATGATCAAGTGATAAAAGAATGCCTCATAGGCATTTCTAGTCACTTTTATTTAATTAAAATAAAAAGGTTAAACCTTATTAAATTGTGACACCACTTTAAATCACATTCCCAAGTACTGAAATATGGGGTGATGACATGTGTCAACATGATCCCAGGTTTTAGTTGGAGAATATGAAATCTTAAGTAGTTTTTCAATGAGTAGAAATTACTTTTCTAAAATAAAGGAAATAAAACTATTTGCCTTTATGATTGTAATGTTTGTGATGATCCTATATCATTAAGTGAAAACCTTGGTGTGATAAATAGAAATAGTTAAGTATTGTTTGGTGATTGTGTACCTCGTATTTATTTATAGACGCTAGTACCGACCAAGGATACGAGGAGGAAGGAGGATACTACAAGGAAGAAGCTGAGGAGAATTTCAACCACTGCTCTGAACAAGGCAAGCTATTGACTTTGCAAGCTTATAGTTGCAATTTATGCAAGCCTAATACTACTAGATGACCTGGCAAGCTAACACTTGCAACTTAGAAAACTTACACAACTTGATACCCCATCCTAGTTTTACTTGCAAGCTTAGTATTTTATTTCTTTATCAAAGCTTTCTACTAGAGTACTTGGTGACTTGTAGATATTAGAAAGGTATATGAAGGTAGCATAAAGAGCATAAAACTTGGCCTAAGTTAGATAAATCTTGATGTCATCCTGAGGCATGAGATTCAACCTAGCTAGTTCACACTTGTTTACCACCCCTCATTATTGTTTACCCCCACTTGTAGATGCTAGTGCTAAGCATAAAACTTGATCAACTTTAGATGGGAATACTTGGTGAAAATGGTTATGAAAACCTTAGAATGATGAGTCATTGTACTAAAATGTTTTGACATGTGTTCTTGAACACCAGATGATTTTGATGATGAAAATGTTAAGGCATGAGCCTTAGCCCTTTATAAAACTGATGGTTGTCTGGATGCGATACCATTCCAATTTTACCGTACAACCACAATACTCGAAATTTGGGTAGGGCTTGACTGAAAATTTATATACCTTAGTATGGGTTCCCTTGCGGCCAAGGTTTGAGCTAAGGCTACCTTGTGAAGACTGTCCACCTATGCAGTACCCAAGATGACAGTTGGTCATGGTTGGGAGGCCAAACTCACAGGAGAGATGCCTATACTAGGGCATGTAATTGGAAGGTTAGGATTGATTATACGCATACTGAGTATGGTGAATTCAGGATTTGTTCCTGACGGATGTATCAAATGTTCTGGTGAAAGTGTACAATCTCTGCAGAGTGTCAAACTATTCGAATAGTCGCGACCGCGATTATGGACAGTTGGAGTGGCCATACTGTTCCGTCGTCAGATGTTTCCAAAATGACTTATGAAATGATTTATGACTTTGAATTTACCACAACATAGTTGTGACAAGAAATTCAAGATCCCACTTAGGTGTTATAAAACTTTCAACTAACTTTCTTTGTTTCTGAACTTAGTTAAGGTAAATCTAGCTTTTTGCAAAACAACCTAGAGCTTAGTATCCTACTCAAAACCACTTCACTTGTTAGTATTAGTTTGAGAGTACTTAAAGAGTACTCATGGCTTTGTCCCTAGCTATTCCCGTGGCCATACTATGAAGAGGAATATCAGGAAGATGGACAGCAGGAAGGTTACGACAACTAGGATCATCTCCCATCGTCAGCATTGCTTGTGACCATGAAGATGGAGCTTCGCCTACGCTATCGTTATTATTATGTTATTGCGCTACTTGAATTGTATTAAGACTGGATCATGAGATCTTTTTTGTTGTAAGACCTTATGTATGGTTTGTAATCGATGATGTACTGTGATATCCAATCTATTATGTCTCGCAAAAATGGTAATCCTGGGATTCCGATGTATGGCATAACAGGCATCTGTGATTAAAAATCCAGGTGTTGACAAGTTGGTATCAAAGCCATCCTGACCATAGGAGACCCTAGTTTAGGATGGACGTTCGAATCAAAAACTTAGTTTCAAAACCAAGGATGTGAGTATTTACATAAATTTATTCTCATTCTTATCACTTGGATTCTTTCATGAAAATTCATGTTCCTCAAAAAAAATTCTTGCAAACTTACTTAAAAATTTGACACACTTGACCACTCTACTAACTTACTCATCCTATATTCTTATAGATGGACGTGAAGTACAGCAAATTTTATCAGTTGGGGAATGGAGGATACCTCATCTTTGAGCGCGACTTGGACCAGCTGGCAGAGATGCTGGAGCATCCGCACCCCGAGTTCTTTGGAGCTCAGCTCAATGATCAGGAAGGAGAGGATTTGAAGTGGCTAGTTGTTGCAAGTCTCCAAGGAAAGATTGAAGCCCCCACCGCAGAGGGAATTCAGTTCACTATGAGAGAGAACAACTGGCTCGATGGACTTGCTAGGGCCATGCAGGAAGCTCTTGCCCGTCTGTGTGGGCAGAGCATCAATCAGATCAAGGGTACCCGTTTTGAGTTCTACCCAAGGCGTGATGTTATGGGACAGCCACTGGAGGCCCCATACCACCACGAGCTGAAGAGTCAATTGGACCACCTCAGCTTCATGATGTATGACCGTCAGAAGGAGTTAGACAATGCCCGCTCCTACGCCAACCACAAGTACGCCATCGCATCCAAGAAGGACTAGACCATTGTCATGCTAGTGAAGGATCGCTAGTCTCGTCGTCGTCAGCTCGACAAGAAGGAGCGCATCATTGACCGTCTTCGCCACCGGATCACGAGTTTGGAGGAGACCATCCACAAGAGAGATATGCAGTTGGAGGAGAGGGAGAATGCAGGGGAAGACCTTCGTGGCGACCCCTACTCCTATCTCAGCGATGATGATGACTTTCTGGAGGATCAGGCCATGGACTTATTCACCAATGAGGATGACTTCGCCTTCATCGATGATGATGAGGATACTGACTCCGAGGAGTAGTAGCACTTGAGCACTAGCGTTAGTGAGTGTATTCGGTCCCACTGTATCGTAGTTTCCTAGAATGGTTCTTAAAACCATCTGTTTTCCTTTGTTGTGGTGTGTGTTTGTATCGTGTGCGATGAATGAATGAATGAAAAGCAAGTTGCTAGAAAAAAATTAGTCAAACTTTGAAAACTTTTCAAACCCAAAACCCCGAACCGTAGAAATTTCCCTCGTTTCTCATGATCTATCTCAATCTTCAGATGCCTCACGTAGGAAGCAACTCATCCCCGGACCCGATGTTCCAAATCTTGCAAATGTTGGTTTCTGACCACGAAGCTAAAAGAGCCGAACGTCAAGACAACTTAGCCACCCTTAAACAGATAGCTTAGATGGCAAACAACAATCAAGGCCATGGAAATCAGGACAACCATGGATCTAAGCTCAAGAATTTCCAGAACACCAATCCACCCGTTTTCACTAAGTCAGAAGAGCCCTTGGATGTCGATGATTGGCTGCAAACCATGGAGAACAATCTAGAAGTTGCAGGAGTAGAAGCCAAAGAGAAAGTATTGTTTTCCACACACTATTTGGCCGGAGATGCAAGAGCATGGTGGAACAGCGTTCGTGCAATGGCTGTAGGACAGATGATGACTTGGGAATAGTTCAAAGGCAAGTTCAGCAGAACCCATGTGCCACCGGGTTTGATCAAGAGGATGAGAGATGAATTCAGGGAACTAAAGCAAGGCAGGATGACAATAGTGGAATACTGTGACAAATTTCTGTCATTGGCTAGATATGCACTAGATGAGATAGACACTGAAGCCAAGAAGAAGGAGAGGTTCCTGAATGGTTTGCACGATGAGATGCAGATGGTGTTAGTCAATATCCCTTTGCTGATATTGAAGCTTTAGTTGACTCTGCCATTCAAATGGAAGGAAAGATCAACCAAGATAATCAGAACCGCAAGCGTTGCATGATGAATCAACCAGGAACCCACCATACACCAAAGTATCATCCCAACCCATCTCCAGGATTTGCCCCAAGAACCAACAGACCCCCGATGAATCGTCCGACCTATCCCAATCGTGGAAACCCCAGGCCCGAAGGAAACCACAGCAACCCCGGCAACCCCAGCAATTTCAACCGTGCACCACCTAAGTTCAACAACAACAATGTCGCCACCAACACCAACTCTGCCCCAAGGACTGGAAGCAATGTTGTGCCTGTTGCAGCGAAGGACAAATCCCAAGTGACTTGTTATGAATGTGGAACCAAGGGTCACTATTCCAATAAGTGCCCCAAGAAGATTGCCGCAGTACCTAATGCAAATGCCCCAGCTCAGCAGCAGCGTCGTGTTCATCCTGAAAGAAGGTTTGCCCCTGGGAATTCGCTCAACCGCAATGGCCGTCTCTTTCTCATGCATGCTGAAGAAGCCCAAGAAGCGCTAGATGTCGTGCTGGGTATGTTTTCTATTAACTCAGTACTTGCAAGAGTGTTGTTTGATTCTGGAGCATCGCACTCGTTTGTTACTGAAGAATTTGGATGCACTAGTAAGATTCAACCCACCAAATTGAAGCACATTATGATAGTTCAAATAACTGGTTCAACCACCAAAGCTAGACAAATTTGGAAAGCCGTACCTATCCAAATCCATGGCATAGATTTTTATGCTAATCTAATAGTACTCGGAACTAAAGGTTTGGAAGTAGTACTAGGAATGGATTGGATGTCCAAACATAAAGGATTAATCGACTGTGCCAAGAAATCCATAACAATGACCAGTACAGCCGGAAGATCAGTCGAGCATATATCTGAAACCTTGCCTCGTCAATTCAAGTGCAATAAGAGTATAGCTCATGCAACCATTGACCAAGTCCGGATAGTCTGTGAATACCCCGATGTATTTCCAGATGTTTTGACCGGTATGCCCCCATATCGGGATATCGAGTTTATCATTGAACTAATCCCTGGAACCGGACCCATAGCCCAGAGACCATATAGCATGAACCTGTCGGAACTAGTGGAACTGAAGAAGCAACTGGATGCTATGCTGGAGATAGATTGATCCAACCAAGTGCGTCGCCATGGAGATCACTTGTCTTGTTTGTGGATAAGAAAGATGGAGGTAACCGTTTGTGTACGGATTATCGGAAGTTGAATGATGTCACCATAAAGAACAAGTACCTGTTGCCCAACATAGAAGACCTATTTGATCAGTTGACTAGTGCCAAAGTGTTTTCTAAGATTGATCTTAGAACTGGCTATCATCAACTCAAGATTCGTATAGAGGATATTCCAAAGACTACCTTTACCACCAGATATGGATTATATGAGTATACTGTCATGTCTTTTGGATTAACCAATGCCCCTGCTTATTTCATGAACCTCATGAATAAGATTTTTATGGACTTCCTGGATAAGTTTGTTGTTGTTTTCATCGACAACATTCTGATTTATTCCAAATCAGAAGAAGAACATGAGCTACACCTAAGGACCATTCTTGGAACCCTTAGAGAGCATCAGCTATATGCCAAATTTAGCAAATGTGAATTCTGGTTACAGGAGGTAGGATTCCTCGGACATATTGTATCAGCCGGAGGAATTGTCGTTGACCCTACAAAGGTGAAGGATGTTGAAGATTGGCAAGCCCCAACCACTCAAACCCAAGTTCGTGCATTTCTCGGATTAGCGGGATACTACCGCAAGTTCGTAGAAGGATTCTCGAGTATCGCTAGACCCATGACCCAATTGGTGAAGAAGGACAAGCAGTTTGAATGGACGGACAAATGTGAAGTGAGTTTTCAAGAACTCAAGAGGAGATTGATTTCAGCCCCAATCTTGATCATGCCGGATATCATGAAGCCCTTTGATGTATATTGTGACGCATCCAAGATCGGTCTCAGATGTGCGTTGATGCAAGAAGGCAAAGTTAGATCTTATCTATCCCGACAACTGAAGCAACATGAACAGAATTATCCAACCCATGACCTTGAACTAGCAGCCGTAGTTCTAGCCCTGAAGAAATGGAGGCATTATCTTATGGGAAACCGTTGTGAGATTTATTCGGATCACAAGTGCCTTAAGTATATATTGACTCAGAAGGAGATGAATATGAGGCAGAGAAGATGGATTGAGCTAATCAAGGACTATGACCTAGACATTCACTATCACCCTGGTAAAGCCAATGTGGTAGCAGATGCCCTTAGCAGATTGCCGTGATGCTTGAACTCCATGATTCCGAAGGAGCAACCAAGTTTGCACAAAGATATGGAAGATTTCCGAATGGAATTAGTAAGTGAACGATTTTTGGCTAGCATAGAACTTCAAACCACTTTGATCAGTCAGATCAAGGAGGCACAGAAAGGAAATGCTAGTATTGACAGAATCAAACGTCGTATTGGTACAGGCAAAGTACCCGGATTCATCGAGGATGAAGGAGTTCTGTGGTACAAAGGACGTCTCTGTGTACCAGCAGATTCAGAGTTGAAAGAAGTTATTTTGAAAGAGGCCCATGATACCCTTTATTCTATCCACCCCGGAGGAACGAAGATGTATTAGAATTTGAAGGAGCAATTTTGGTGGCATAAGATGAAAAGAGAAATCGGAAGCTACATCGCCAAGTGTCATATTTGTCAAAGAGTCAAGGCGAGACATCAAAGACTCGTAGGAATGTTGCAACCACTGCAGATTCCAGAATGGAAATGGGATTCAGTTGGAATGGACTTTATCACCGGTTTGCCTACTTCTAGTAGGGGAAATGACTCTATTTGGGTCATAGTTGACATATTTTCCAAAGTTGCCCATTTCTTACGAGTCAAGACAACCTACCAGAGTTCGAAGCTAGCAGAGTTATACATCGCTAGGATCGTCAGTTTGCACGGAGTCCCCAAGAACATCATCTCAGATCGAGTAACTCAGTTCACCTCGAGATTCTGGAAGAAAGTCCAAGAAGGACTAGGAACAAGACTAGATTTTAGCACAACTTATCACCCGCAAACCGATGGACAAACGGAGCGAGTAAATCAAATACTCAAAGATATGTTGAGAGCATGTGTGCTAGAGTATGGATCTAAATGGGAAGACTGTCTGCCTTTCGCAGAATTTTCTTACAACAACAGTTATCAAGCTAGTTTGCAAATGGCCCCATTTGAATTCATGTATGGAAGGAAGTGTCGTACCCCTTTGAATTGGTCGGAAGTAGGAGAGAGTTAGATCTTCGGACCCGACATCCTACGAGAAGCAGAAGAGAAAGTTCACAAGATTCATGAGCACCTCAAGACCGCCCAGTCAAGATAGAAGAGTTACGCCGACAAGAGATGTCGAGACCTTGCTTTCAATATCGGAGATTTTGTGTATCTCAAAGTGTCGCCTTTGAAGGGAATGCAGCGTTTCCATCTCAAAGGAAAGTTAGCCCCTAGATATATCGGACCTTTCAAGATTCTGAATCGTCGAGGAGAAGTATCGTATCAATTGGAACTGCTAGAGGAGATGTCAGCAGTGCACAATGTGTTCCATATATCGTTACATCGCAAATGCCTTGAAGTTCCGGAGAAGACCAAAGTTTTCAAGAACATTGATCAATGCACCATAGAGATCAACGATGACCTGACGTATCCTGAAGTACCCATCCGTATTTTGGAGGAAGCTTTCAGAACCACCAGAACCCGAAGCATCAATTTTCTCAAGATTCAGTGGAGCAACCACACTGAAGAAGAAGCTACCTGGGAGCAAGAAGATCACATCGGGACGGAGTTTTTTCCCGATCTCTTTAAATCTTAGGTAATCTTTTTTCTTCTTTTTCAAATCTCAGGACGAGATTTTGTTTAAGGAGAGAAGGTTTGTAACATCCCAAAAATGTTGAACAATGATTATCAAATTCTAATCACTAAAATTAGGGTTAACAAAAACTTTGATTAAATAAAAACTAAATGAATGCATGTGTGTATGGGATGATTGTATGAATGCAAGAATGGACTTGTGTGATTAACCTAAATAGCAAGGAATGGATTAAAGATGAAAACAACATCATCTAAAACATTTCCAAGAAGAAACACATCAAGAGAAAATCAAAAACAAAACAAATAAAGCAAATGGTCATTTTTGCCAATCTTGCTCACTAGGTCACTTTGAGTGTTTCTAGTCCAAGATTTCAAACAGAAACTTTTCCATTTATTTTCACCCCTTGCAAGACCAAGTAAAAGTGAATCAAAGCCCACCTTTCAAACTTGCAGAAACATTGGGCAACCTGATTCAAATCACAACTCAAATTTGAATCTTTATCATATGTGAAGATCACACATTTTCAAAACCCAACCAAACCAGTGCCCCTTGACCAATAAAACTAACCAGAGACTCCCTAGTTTGTAACTAGCAAACCCACCAAGTTTGAATCCAAAATTCAAATTTGAATTTCTTGCGGCCATTTCATCAAACACCTTGTCGGCAGCAAACAAATAAACATCAAACACTATTAGTAGTAGTAATTTTGGCCAACCTTGTCCCCTCTCTAGCTCACTCTACACTCACAGTAGATGATCAAACTAATCTAACTAGATTTAGCATCACTGTGAGCAAGCATAGCCATCAATGGTTACCATGCCGAGAGCACCCTTGCGACCCCTAGGTCGCCAGCGAGCTAGGAGAAGCTCTAGCTTCGCCAACCTTGCCTAGAACACACAACACCGTCCACCTCCACCCCCTGTCCAACGCTCGAGCCTTGCCAGCCACTGGACCACAAGGAAAGCTCGCGCCCAGTTTCTTTGCGTGCGTGCCGAGAGCGCGCCAGTGCGCCATCAGCGACACGACCCCACAGACCGTGCGTCGCCCTTGCCGTTGCGTGCATGATCGCCAGCATCCCAGTAACCCGCCAGACAACCCCGTTCGCTGCCGCGCGGATCACAGATGTTGTGCGCCATTAAACTTGCCGTCGGGCCACCCAGAGCGCCGCGATGTTCCGACCGTTCCTCACCGCCCCACGCCGTGCCATCAAGCCGTTGAGCTTCGCCAGGAGGCAACGCACCGCCCCCTATCGTCGCCCGTGCCATTAGCACGCTGTGCGAACGACCACGACGAGCTCCACCAGCGCCCGTCGGTCCCCTCTCACCCCCATTCGATTTGAGCACCCCCGTTCGATTTGAGCACACTATCTCACTCCCCACATCTCACTGATCACACCCACTCACTCCCGGAGCAAGCCGAGCACCAGGTGGCCGGAATTTCACCGGAGTTCGCTGCTGCATAGGAGGAGAGGCGCCGTCGATTGGAGCCGCCCCAGGAGGAGCTTCCAGTACCAGGAGGATCTTTGTTGTCGACTTCGTTGTTCGCCCCCATCGCTGACCCTCGCCTGAGCCCCGGTGAGCCCCCGTCGACCCCCACTGGCCGCGCTAGGGTTCTGTCCTGCCAGCGTTGCTCGACATGGACGATGAACCTCAATCGTTCGATAGAGTTAGATCGTGCGGTCCACATCCCCCCATACCGCTTCGCACCCCTCTGTCTCACTGACTGGTAGAGTCGTTCACTTAAACCCACCTGCGATTGCGTTGTGCCCCCTGGGACGACCCAGTTAGCATCCCGCGCGACCCAGTAATTCAAACTTAGGTTTATTCATTTAGTTTTCAAATCAGTTCTGTACGTAGATTCAAAAATCAACCTAGCTCTATTCACTGAACCAAAATGCATGAAACCAATTTTGTTAGAAAGGTACTAGAATTATTAATCCAAGCCCATTTGATTCAATTCATTTGGAGTTGTAGATCACCCATAGTAAAAATAACAAGGCAGAATCTTTTCTACATTCAAACATTTTTTAAAATTCAACCATAAAAGCTTTTGAGTTGATTCCAACTCTCAAAAATCACATTTGGCTATACCTTTCAGAATATATAAAATTATATAGGTTTACTTGCATAAATCATGATAAAGTGATAAAATAATGCCTCATAGGCATTTCCAGTCACTTTTATTTAATTAAAATAAAAAAGGTTAAAACTTATTAAATTGTGACACCACTTTAAATCACATTCCAAAGTACTGAAATATGGGGTGATGACATGTGTCAACATGATCCCATGTTTTAGTTGGAGAATATTAAATCTTAAGTAGTTCTTCAATGAGTAGAAATTACTTTTCTAAAATAAAGGAAATAAAACTATTTTCCTTAATGATTGTAATATTTGTGATGATCCTATATCATCTAGTGAAAACCTTGGTGTGATAAATAGAAATAGTTAAGTATTGTTTGGTGATTGTGTACCTCGTATTTATTTATAGACGCTAGTACCGACCAAGGATACGAGGAGGAAGGAGGATACTACGAGGAAGAAGCCGAGGAGAACTTCAACCACTACTCTGAACAAGGCAAGCGATTGACTTTGCAAGCCTAATACTACTAGATGACCTAGCAAGCTAACACTTGTAACTTAGAAAACTTACACCACTTGATACCCCATCCTAGTTTTACTTGCAAGATTAGTATTTTATTTCTTTATCAAAGCTTTCTACTAGAGTACTTGGTGACTTCTAGATATTATAAAGGTATATGAAGGTAGCATAAAGAGCATAAAACTTGTCCTAAGTTAGATAAATCTTGATGTCATCCTGAGGCATGAGATTGAAACTAGCTAGTTCACACTTGTTTACCACCCCTCATTAGTGTTTACCCCCACTTGTAGATGTTAGTGCTAAGCATAAAACTTGATCAACCTTAGATGGGAATACTTGGTGAAAACGGTTATGAAAACCCTAGAATGATGAGTCATTCTACTGAAATGTTTTGACATGTGTTTTTGAACACCAGATGATTTGGATGATGAAAATATTAAGGCATGAGCCTTAGACCTTTATAAAACTGATGGTTGTCTGGATGCGATACCATTCCAATTTTATCGTACAACCACAATACCCAAAATTTTGGTAGGGCTTGACTGGAAATTTATATACCTTAGTATGGGTTCCCTTGCGGCCAAGGTTTGAGCTAAGGCTACCTTGTGAAGATTGTCCACCTATGCAGTACCCAAGATGACAGTTGGTCATGGTTGGGAGGCCAAACTCACAGGAGAGGTGACTATACAAGGGCGTGTAATTGAAAGGTTAGGATTGATTATCCGCATACCGAGTATGGTGAATTCAGGATTTGTTTCTAATGGATGTATCGAATGTTGTGGTGAAAGTGTACAATCTCTGCAGAGTGTCAAACTATTCGAATAGCCGCGTCCGCGGTTATGGACAGTTGGAGTAGCCATACTGTTCCGTCGTCAGATGTTTCCAAAATGACTTATGAAATGATTTATGACTTTGACTTGACCACAACAGAGTTGTGACAAGAAATTCAAGATCCCACTTAGGTGTTATAAAACTTTCAACTAGCTTTCTTTACTTCTGAACTTCGTTAAGATAAATCTGGCTTTTTGCAAAACAACCTAGAGCTTAGTATCCTACTCAAAACCACTTCACTTGTTAGTATTAGTTTGCGAGTACTTAAAGAGTACTCATGGCTTTGTCCCTGGCTATTCCCGTGGCCAGACTATGAAGAGGAATATCAGGAAGATGGACAGCAGGAAGGTTACGACAACTAGGATCATCTCCCATCGTCAGCATTGCCTGTGACCATGAAGATGGAGCCTCGCCTACGCTATCGTTATTATTACGTTATTCCGCTGCTTGAATTGTATTAATACTAGATCATGAGATCCTTATTTGTTGTAAGACCTTATGTATGGTTTGTAATGGATGATGTACTGTGATATCCAATCTGATATGTCTCGCAAAAATGGTAATCATGGGATTGCGATGTATGGCATAAAAGGCATCTATGATTAAAAATCCGGGTGTTGACAAGATCCTCCTCTCCATGTTGTCAGCAGGACTCGACGAAGACCTCAGCAACGACGCCTCCAACCTCACGCTTCTCACCACGCCGACCTTCGAGCAAGCCATGGCATACCTCCTCCTTGAGGAGCGGCGGCTGAAGCACCTGCGGGCCCGGGCGGCTCACACCGCCTTCGCCGCTGGCCTCTCCCGCGCCCCCACAACTCCGTCGCCCATGGTGCCTCCCACGCCTCGTGCACCGGCCCTGACCCCGCCCGCATTCTACACGCCTTAGAGCCCGCCTATCTGCCTCCCACCAACGGAGACAATGGGGCCAACGACGGTCGTCGTTGGTGGCGCGACAACTGGGGTGCAATGGCGGCAACAAGGGCAACACCAATTTTGCCCCGCCCCACCCGACGCAACAAGCTGCCCTGACCCTACCCTGTATGACGATCACCAACCCTTGGACGAGTGTCTTCCACGCCTACACGATGCTCGTGCCGCGCGCCCCCTACCCGGGCATCATGGGGCCGCGCCCGGTTAACCACCAGGCATTCTTCACGGGGCCGACCGTGTCTGCGCCCTACACCGCGCCTTCGCCTCCAACTACCCCGTGATACGCTCAATTTGCATCACCTTTCTATTTCATAATTTACCTCTATTCATTGATATTTGTCTTATTATGAGGTATTACTTATGGCTTTTCATCTGTTTATGCATGTTGGATGATTCTTGGAGGATGGACTGCCGGAGTCTGGATTCTGAAAAGAAGGCATTTCAGTGAAATTGCGCGAAGATCAGAAAAATACCAGAAAAATATGGAAACATATTATTTTACCAGAAGACAAAGGAAGCTACAAGGAGGAGTGAAGAGGGGCCGCAGGGGGCCCACACCCCCTAGGCGCGGGCCCACCTGACCCCGCGCCTAGGGCAGGTGTGGCGCACCTACCCGGCCTCCGACTCCGCCCCTTCGCCTATATCTTCCCTACGAAACCCTAAGTCCAGGGGAGCGACCACAGATAGATTTCCGCCGCCTCTGGGGGGCGAAAAACACCGAGAGAGAAAGATCTCTCTGGCAGACAAATTTCTGCCAGGGGAATTCCTTCCCGGGGAGGGGAGACCGTCGCCATGAACACCGTCATCAAGCTAGGCTTCATCGGGATCATCATCATCATCCACACCATCATCTCCACCAGCACCATGATCATCACTCCGTCCCGCTGTAAAAATTGTGTTGGATATTGCTTTAGTTCTTAGGGGAAACTTTCCTGGTGTTAATTACTATTGTAGTTGATGCTTGTGAGTGGAACCATTGGATTATTGTTTATGTTCAGATTGTTTTCCATTATCATATCATCTTTGATCTTGATTCATATGATGTCTTGTGAGTAGTTCGTTTAGTTCTTGAGGACATGGGAGAAGTCATGTTGTTAGTAGTGAATCTGTGATGAGTTATTATTCAATGGTTTAGTATTTAAGTTTTGGTGATATTCTTCTAGTGGTGTCATGTGAACATCGACTACATGATACTTCACCATTTATGGGCCTAGGGGAATGCATTGTGTATTTGTCTACTAATTGTGGGGTTAACGGAGTGACAGAAACCAGAACCCCCGTTAGGACACCTTTGCACAAGGGAGCGTAGGATCTCAGAGTTTAAGGTTGTGGTTAGATTTATATCTTAATTACTTTCCTGTAGTTACGGATGTTTGCAGGGGGTTTAATCACAAGTATGTATTAGTCCAAGTAAGGGCGGTATGTTAGCACAGGTTCACTCACACAACACTTACAACACCAAAGAAGAGTACTCAGCTATTTGAAGCAAAAGCACTTGACAGAATTCCCATGTGTCCTCGAGACGTTTGGTCCTCATAAGTATTTTCACCGTCTTGTACTTTGCTAAGAAAGGATTGGGCCACTTGCTCCGTTTGTTCTTTACTTTTGTTACTTGCTCTTTGTTTTGTTGCCTTATCAGAAAACCACTAAAAATCCGTTTTCTAAGTATTCACAGGGATTTCCTGCTCCATACCACTGTTCAGCACCTTCTGCTCCTCGTTGGGAAATGTCCATCCTGGTGATCACTTGCTTTTTATCCATGAATTATGAGGGTTATTTAATTGTGCAGGTATCACAACTGAACGGGTGAAGAAGAAGTTACTCTCCATATCCTTGAAAGGGAGAGCTGAACAATGGTATAAGCTGCTGAAGAATGGACAATCCATGGAATGGGAGGAGATGGTATCTCTATTTTACTCTAAATTTTATCCTTCCAGTGAAATTCATAAGGATAGAAATCTTATATATTACTTTTGTCCTCTTGATGGAGAGAGTACAACTCAAACTTGGGGGAGATTGAAGTTACTAATGCTCAAATGTCCTATTCATGAACTCCCTAAAAATATTATTCTCAATAATTTTTATGCTAGTCTTTCTCTTCATGATAAAGATTTACTAGATGCTTCTTGTGCTGGATCATTCACACGTATGAAGGAAGAATCTAAATGGGATCTCTTAGACCGTATTCAAGATAACACTGAAGCTTGGGAGAATTACAAAGGAAGAAAGTCAGGTATAAACTATGATTATGAATGCATTAAATCTTTTATGGGAACTGATGACTTCCGTGATATTAGCAATGAGTTTGGTCTTGATTCCCAAAGTATTGCCAACTGTTTTAAGGCCTTTGCCTCTTACATAGAAATTCCCAAAAGGAAGTGGAATAAGTACCATGATCCTTATAAAGATGTTGTTAATCATGTTCCAGTTAGAAGTACTCAAGTTTGTACTACTAATCATATTGAGCCTCAACCTCATGTTGAGAAAATGCCTTTCCCAGCTAAGGTAAAGGAGTATTCTATGATTATTAGTGCAAATAACAAAGGTACAATGAAAATTGTGGAGCCTGATGAGCAATTGAGTGATGAATCTGTGGTAGCTATTATGAAAGACACTGTCACTAGATATATAGAGGATGAGCATATTGTCTTCTGTGAAGATGCTTCTAATATTATCTCTCATCCTAGTAAAGCTAGAAAAGCTAGTGTCCATGCGCTTTCTGTTAAAATTGGTGATCATTGCTACTATGGTTTATGTGATATTGGTGCTAGTTCTAGTGTTATTCCTTTGAGCTTTACATGGAAATTATGCATGAGATTGGTCCTTGTGAGCTTGAGGACATTGATGTGGTTATTCACCTTGATAAAAGGAAACCATTTGCCCCATTGGCATTGTAAGAGATGAGGAGGTTCTTTGTGGTAAGATTAAGTACCCTGCTGATTTTCTAGTGCTTAATTCAGCAGGTAGCAAAACTTGTCCTATCATTTTTGGTAGACCTTTCTTGAACACTTATGGAGATATTATTGATTGTAAGAAGGATAAGTTTTAACTAAGTTTGATGGAGATTCTTATGAGTTTAACTTTTCGAAATTTGCTAAAGATCCTTGTGAAAATAGCTTGCCTAATAAAGATTTCAGGATGGAACAACTTGCTTCTATTGATCTAGTCTATGACCTTGGATCTCTTTTTGGTGATAGTAAGTATGCTTACTCAGATGATAAAGTTGTTTCCAGTGACAGTTATATTGTCAACATTATTCAAAGTGCTACTGACAGTTATTTTGAGAGAGGGAAACATGGTTTTATGCATCTTAATGATGTTAAGTTTCCCTGTTTTATGTTCAAAGCTTTGAAGTTGCATCTGTTTTGTCTTCCTATGCTAGTGGCTTTTTGCTTCAACAATTCATTTTCTCATGATACCCCCATGCATAGGAAGTGGGTTAGACTCAAGTGTGTTGGTTATTTGCTTCTTGATGCTCTCTTTCATTTTAGATATATATATATCCTATGTGAGCATCTTTGGAAGTTTCAAGCCTAACTTAAAGGCAATAAAGAAAAGTACTTGTTGGGAGATAACCCAAAAGTTTTGTCGAGTCTTGGAAGTTATTACCTCTGTAATAACCGCTCCTTATCCTTTTTGGTTTAGGTTTTTGTGTCAAGTTCAACTACTTTTGTGAAGTAGAGGAGTTGTGAAAAGTGGTTGTCCTGGGACAGATTTTTGTGATGTATTGTAAAAATTCGTGAGGGAGCTCAGTACGTCGGATGGAGCTTGTTTTTTATGTGCTTGTTCTCCAAGTTGTTACCCAACTTTCATTAGTTCTGAACTTTTTTATTTGAGCAACAGAAGATCTTCGAAAAAATCAATCTTTACCTGCTGGTCTGTTTTGACAGATTTCTGCCATCATTTGCATTTGCCTCTTACATAAGCTTTTGTTTTGATCGGTTTTCAGTTGAAGTGTGTGCCCAAAGGTTATTTTTTTTCTTATACTAATGTTGCCATTGAGTTTGTGCAAGGGTTTTGTATGAGGGAAATTTTCAGGAGAAAGAGAAAAGGAATGTGCAGAGTTCGTCTTTGAATAGGTAAAAGTGGTGAAAACAGAAGGTTCGTGAAACTCCAATCTTTTTATATTTTTGCTGTTTTTAATACATAACCAAAATCTATGAGACGAAACTGGAGAGGAAATAGAGTCCGGGGTGGACAAACCCACCCAGCGCAGCCCGGCGCGCTGGAGGTGTGCCACCCTCGAACTCCGTCTCCGCTTTGTTTCCGTGTCAGTACCTTCCTTATGCCTTGAAACTTCGTAGTATATAACCCCCCGGGTTTCCCGAGGTTCTTGCATCGTGTTCTCGTCGTGTTTTCGTTTTGAACTGTTTTTGTCAGGAAATCTTCTCAAGTTTAGAGCACCATGGTCTCCGCCAACGATAAAGGCAAGAAGCCCGTGGAGATAAAGTTGGAAGAACAAACCGCCACAGGAACAAGGGGAAGGAAACCTACTTTTGTAGGAGCAATTAACACTGCGGATGCTTTTTCTCGTCACATGCAGGGAATCATAGCCTTTGGTCCAGACTTCAGATACTGCCCCGAGGCAGCGGAAGCCCTTCGAACCACTGATGAGTTTTTTGAAAGATACCGTGCTTTGAGGATAAAGGTGGATGAACTTAAAGAGGAGAACAACAAGCTTCGTAAGATGCTGGAGGGTTTTCTTATCCTAAACAAGGGGGCAACACCACCACCACCAAAGGAGTAATTCATCATCAGGTTTGGCATCCCCTTGGCTTGTTCCAAGCTTGTGGGAGTGCCGCGGTATCACTACCATTATCCTTTATCTTTTACCTTTTTAGTGGATTCATATCTATGGTAGAGAGGTTATCTTATAGTTTGGTTTGCATGTGGAAGTATATCTCCTTTAGTTGATTATCTATGTATCCCTTGGTGTGAGTGCCTTTATTGGAATATTAATGAGAAGTCTCATCTTTTACTTTTTGCACTTCTTATTTTAGTTTGCAATCTCTATTATATGATGGTTCTTGTTGATCAGTATTGGCATCACTTCGGGATCATCAAGTGGATCTAAATTGGTTTCGGCAAACCGAGTTCTGGTCAGTAGCATTACTTTGAAAGAGAAAGAAAAAAAAGCTTACAGGTATTTTGTATCATTTGTTTTCTTTCTTGTTGGCTCATAACCTTACTATTCTCTATTTAAGATCTTTTATGTCTTCAAGGAAGATTGCATGTTTGGCTTTATTACTTGTATGTTTGCTTGTTTCTTTCAACTCTCTTGCTTGCTACCCAGCCTTGCTAGCCAAAAACCTGTTTTGAGAAGGCATGCTTCTCATGTTTCCAAATCCCTTTGAACCAAAACCCGTGCCATTTGTGTCCACCATATCTACCTAGTAGCATTTTTGCTATTCCAAGCAAATTCTCAAGCTTCATCTACCTTTAGAATTAAAAATTATTGTGTTATGTGAAAACTAGTTAGTAAAGCTCTCACGAACTTGATGGCACACTTTATTTCTTGCCCCTAATAGACCTGAACCATTGTGCCATCAAAGTTGTATATGCTTGCATCTATACGTTGGAATTAGCAGAACCGTGCTGTCATGGGGAACGTTTTCAACATTGCGCTTGTACTCTATACATAGTTGATATCGTGATCTTTTGTCTATGGACGTCAACGGTGTGAAATAAAGAGGGAACTTGTAAGTCCATGGAGTTTGTATCCTATGTTAGAGAAACGCCTGGGCCGCTAGCCTAAGCCATGCCTAATCATGGTGGAAACTTGCAGCATCACCATTGTGAGCTATCTATGAAGCATCCTCAATAAAAAGCTATGCATATGGTAAATAAAAAGATCGCTGAGATGCTCATTGTCTGCTTGCCTTGTCATTTTGGTTATGGGAAAGCTCATGTACCATGTGCAAGGGGTAGCCCGTTGGCGGTTCTCAATGATATGAAAATACTTACAATGACAAGAACTTACCTATGCCCAAAGTTGATTTGCATGAGGAGTGGCCCTCATATTCAAGGGACATGAGATTGCCAACTTATATTTCGTCAAGCATATACTCCATCTTTGTGCACTTTAACCTTAATCATCTCAAGATGCCTATGATAGGGGCAATGAGTGCTCAAAGATAGTAAGTACCATAATCTTTTGGAAGCTCTTTATGAATTGTAATCCCTGCTTCAATCTAAGAAGGGACCTTTCTCCCACTTCCAAGTTGACTCAGTAAACCTACTTCATCTCTATCTCTAGCAAGCAGTTGAGTTGTTATGTTTCAAGCATTCATATGGTGATTTATTCAATCATGTTATTTATCTTCCTTGTTTGCACAAAGATCTTATCTATTGAGTATTACTTTGAAAGCCTTCACTTGTGAAAAACCTTTTTGAGCAAAGAGTGCTCCTGTTTTGAAACTTCTACAAAAAGCTTTTGTGAAACTATTTGCCAGGTGTTCTCTGACCAAGAACAAGTTTGCCAATTCCAATTATGATATATCTTTATGCATCTCTATTGTGACTGTTGTACTTGGTTGCGAGCTAAGTTATATAATGGTGAGTTGCTTTCTTCTATGAGTTGTGAAATGGTAAGTGTGATACTTCTTGTTCGTATTCTTTTATCGACACTTCACTCCATAAACCTATGGACATGTTTACTCAGCTCAGTTTTCGCTTGGGGACAAGCAAAGTCTAAGCTTGGGGGAGTTGATATGCCCAATTTGCATCACCTTTCTATATAATAATTTACCTCTATTCATTGATATTTGTCTTATTATGAGGTATTACTTATGGTTTTTCATTTGTTTATGCATGTTGGATGATTCTTGGAGGATGGACTGCCGGAGTCTCGATTCTGATGGAAAAGAAGGTGTTTCGCTGCAATTTCGCAAAGATCAGAAAAATACCAGAAAAATATGGAAACATATTATTTTACCAGAAGACGAAGGAAGCCAGAAGGAGGAGCGAAGAGGGGCCGCAGGGGGCCCACACCCCCCTAGGCGCGGGTCCACTTGACCCCGCGCCTAGGGAAGGTGTGGCCCACCTGCCCGGCCTCCGACTCCACCCCTTTGCCTATATCTTCCCTACGAAACCCTTAGGCCAGGGGAGCGACCACATATAGATTTCCACCGCCTCTGGGGGTGGAAAACACCGAGAGAGAAAGATCTCTCTGGCAAACAGATTTCTGCCGAGGGAATTCCTTCCCGGAGAGGGGAGACCGTCGCCATCAACACCGTCATCAAGCTAGGCTTCATCGGGATCATCATCATCCACGCCATCATCTCCACCAGCACCATCATCATCACTCCGCCCCGCTGTAACAATTGTGTTGGATATTGCTTTAGTACTTAGGGGGAACTTTCCTGGTGTTAATTACTATTGTAGTTGATGCTTGTGAGTGGAACCATTGGATTATTGTTTATGTTCACATTTTTATCCATTATCATATCATCTTTGACCTTGATCCATATGATGTCTTTGTTGGGAATATGCCCTAGAAGCAATCATGTACGATGATATTTCCCATTGTATTCATAAAGATATTAAGTTGTCCTTGTATAAACATCTAATGTGTATCATTGAATATGTGATTCAGTTGTGGAACTATACATTCATGTTGTTTGTACTAAATATCCTTGGTCATAGAGGTAGTGCTGGACACACAACTTAGACCAATGTGAAAGTCGGCTTGATGACTCGGTTCCACTTGTCATGGGCATGGAGATGCCATTCCAACTTACACTAGATTTTAGCTAGTCGGATTGACCCATATTGAGGTACAACGAACAAGTTGTCATTTGTATATCTCAATCAATGTAATCCTTAGAACTGAGGTTATTGCATAGTCTGAGTTGAGGATCACCGACTTAGGTTCTGTCAAACGCTGATCCGTAACTGAGCAGTTATAAAGGCAGAGTTCGGGTCGACTGAGAATCAAGCTGTGTGATGTGAATAACCAAGATGGGATTTTCCCCCTCCACTCGGAGAGATATTATCTGGGCCCTCACGTGAGATATGATTTGGAAAGCATGGCCATGCATGACTCGGTTAAGTGTTAACCGAGGCAATCGACTAAAGAGTTAGTCGGGTGAATCACTTATCTCGGATCGAGAAGAGAGTTGGACTATTTAAGGGATGACAATTATTCGCCTATAGTCTGACAAGGTATATCGTGAGGCAAAAGGGAATCGGACTCTTTGGTACTTGGGAGTCGGCACGTTCTGCTAGGAGACGCTACCGACTGATCGATTGAGAGTTGGACTCTAATCGTGTCCAAGTTGCCAAGATCCTGTGGGGTCACACACTTAAGAGCGGGAGCAAGTTCGGATTAGATCTAAACCAGAAATCTGGTTGGGTTGGACCCGAGCCTGATTCGGACTGAGTCAGTGAGCCGGACTCACAGGGACTAATATTATGTGGGCTTTAGTGAATGGGCCGGGGGAGCAGAGCCCATGTTCACTCCCTATATATAGTGGAGCACCGTAACCTAGAAAGGTTAATCGTTGTTCGGTTAGGTCATTCCATATGTTGGAAACCCTAGATCCACAGCAGTCCTATCGCCGTAACGAATCTAGCAGTTCGCCGCCGGCGCTCCTCCTTGTACGTGTGGATACCA
Source organism: Avena insularis (assembly GCA_023614405.1). Taxonomy (NCBI): domain Eukaryota; kingdom Viridiplantae; phylum Streptophyta; class Magnoliopsida; order Poales; family Poaceae; genus Avena; species Avena insularis. Next base: position 3,961,481 of record CM042691.1, read on the forward strand.
GCAGAGGTGTTGTACGATCAGCACCAGGACGATTGGATCGCAAAGGATCGATTGCATCAATCGACGTGCTACATCGATGTCGAATAGCTGCGTCTAGTGGTAAACCTCGTGGCCTTCTATCTCGGCTAGATCTTGGGATCACCACGTTAGAGGAAAAACTTTTGTTTTATCTCTGCGTGGTACAACAGTGGTATCAAAGCGATAGCTTCTGGTTTTAGGATCGAGATCTTGCATATGTGATATGCGGTTGGCTGTAGATGAGATCTATGTGTTATTTTGGTGGTCGATCTATGAGATAGATCGGTTTTGTACGAGGTTGATTGGATCAACTGTACTCGGGGAATGGTAGATCTGATTTCCGTGATCATACTATTGAGGTCGTGGAACGACATACCCCTACCGGTCGGCTTCTGCCATCGGGGTAGACTGTGACACATAAATCCAGATGCGGTGATCGAAGATCAAAAGGTTTGATCGAATCGAAACAATGGTCGGAATCCATGTCCGGATCATAGATGAGATCTACGTTTTCGGAAAAATCGTCGGGCGCTGCCCTGTCGTAGCGCCTTAGATGTCGTTGCGAGTTTCACAACGCCGGTAGATAGCATATCTATGCATAACTTGTTTTTGCAGGAAGTTGTGAATGGTATGGTTCATTTGCATGTGATGTATCTATGTAATCCATACGTGATCTGCGAATCACGGGTTTTGTCAGCCGGCTAGAGCCTAAGTGCTGTCATTTTATTGTATAACGACCTGCGTGTCGGATTCTCCATGTAATTTACTTTACTAAGCTAGTGTAGCTGTTTGGAGAACCCGGATGGCATGCAAGGCGATATACATGTCGGTGACATGGAGTAAGACAGCAAGTGACAAGAGTTTGCACGAGTTGGATTACAGGCTTTGTGGAGATGGAGATCGTCAAGAAGAGAGCCATACCATTTCACATTATAATTTCTTTATTTTGTGTTATTGATATGTCTCTGTTTTACCTCTATTAGATAGTCGGTAAAATCTAATCCCTCAAAGAAGGTCTAGTCGGTTTTCCCGCCAGTGTTTGCACCATCACAAGTCGGACATTTTTGGTAGTGGGCTCATAAAATTGAGGTGCTTCCAATTCTTTCCGACTAGGTGGGTTCGAGTCGGACTCTTACTGCGGAAACACTCGGTAAGCTAGACGGGTCTATCACAACGGTTGTGGGGCTCGGGGAAAAGTCGGATGGGAGCCGGGGAATGTGATGCCACCCATCCAACATGACTCATATGAGATACGATTGACAAGGAGTTGTCTACCTAGATCACTTGGCGGCCAGCGGTGATGCTAAAGATCACTAGCCGACTTGCTTATTTAGGATCCTGAATCACTAAGCAACCATCGGAGGGGTGTTGGTTCTAGTGGGAGCATAAAATATTAAAGTGTTTAATATGCTTACTCTTTTATGAATACATGTCTTAAGTGTTTTGCATATTTTCTGTTGTAAATCATGACACCAAGTAGCAGTCACTCTCAGATATCCGGTTTTGCATTGAGAACTATCCTAGATAAAGATAAACTAAACAACACTAATTTTACCAACTGGTATCGAAATATGAGAATTGTTCTCAAACAAGAAAAGAAGGACCATGTCCTAGACAACCCACTTCCAGATGAGCCGAATGAGAATGCGACTGTCGCTGCCACCAATGCCTACCGTCAGGCTAAGGATGAGTCCACGGATATTAGATGTCTTATGCTTGCTCACATGGAACCGGACTTGCAAAAGCAGTTCGAGGATGTTGAGGCCTACGATATGATCGAAAGCCTCAAAAGTATGTTCCAGGCTCATGCGAAGACTGAGAGGTATCAAGTCTCTCAGGCTTTGCTGAGTTGCAAGCTTAAGGATGGTGATCCACTGAGTCCACATGTGATCAAAATGGTTGGTTACGTGCAGTCTTTGGAGAGGCTTGGCTACCCCATTAGTGAAGAGTTTGCTACGGATATAATTCTGAACTCTCTTCCTAGTGCATATGGGCAGTTCATTTCGAAATACCACATGCATGGTATGGATAAGAAGCTCACTGAATTTCATGGGATGCTCAAGCAGACAGAGGCGGATCTCAAGAAGGGCGCCAGTAAAGTGTTGATGGTGAAGAATAAGGCTAAGTTCAAGAAGAGTTCTTGGACTAAGAAGAAGGCTAAGTCGGGAGGAAAGCAGGCTCAGGACCCGGTCCCAAGCGCTTCCTCAGGGACTAAGCCATCTCCTTCAGGCGGATCCACTTGCTTCTACTGCAAGGCGGATGGCCACTGGACGAGGAACTGTGGCAAGTATTTGGCCGATAAAGCCAAGAGTGGAGGTATGACTTTCGACTCAGGTACACTTGTTTACAATGTTATAGACATATATCTTGCTGATGCACCTAATAGTTCTTGGGTATATGATACCGGATCAGTTATTCACATCTGCAACTCGTTGCAGGGACTGGTAAGAACTAGGAGTGTAGCAAGAGGCGAGGTTGATATTCGAGTCGGCAACAAAGCAAGAGTTGCTGCGTTGGAAGTCGGCATGATGCAACTTCACTTACCTTCCGGATTCATTATGGAACTGAATAATTGTTATTATGTTCCAGTGCTCAGTCAAAACATTATTTCTGCTTCATGTTTGATGAGGCAAGGCTATGAGTCGAATATCAAGAATAATGGTTTTTCTTTGTATTTGAATGATATGTTTCACGGCTTTGCACCCGTCTAGGACGGGTTGTTTATTTTTAATCTTGATGGTGAGTCAGTTTATAACATAAATGTTAAAAGGTTGAAACCAAATGATCTGAATATAACTTACTTTTGGCACTGTCGTCTTGGTCATATAAGTTGGAAACACATGAAAAAGCTCCATGATGATGGACTCCTAACTTCGTTCGACTTGGAGTGGTTCGAGACATGCGAATCTTGCCTACTTGGCAAAATGACCAAGACACCTTTTGCAAAGAGTTGCGAAAGGGCGTCCGACTTGTTGGGACTAGTACATAGTGATGTATGTGGACCAATGAGCACGGTAGCAAGGGGTGGTTATGAGTACTTCATTACCTTCACTGATGATTTGAGTAGGTATGGATATATCTACTTAATGAAACATAAGTCGGAAGCCTTTGAAAAGTTCAAAGAATTCCAGAATGAAGCACAGAATCAACTCGGCAAGAAAATAATGTTTCTTCGGTCGGACCGAGAAGGTGAGTACATGAGCCATGAGTTTGATGACCATCTGAAAAGTTGTGGAATAGTTGCTCAACTTACTCCGCCAGGAACGCCGCAAAGGAACGGTGTTTCGGAAAGGCGGAATTGGACCTTGTTGGACATGGTACGATCAATGATGAGTTAGACAGATCTGCCTTTATCATTTTGGGGTTATTGTCTAGAAACAGCGGCGTTCACACTAAACAGAGTACCATCAAAGTCGGTAGAGAAGACACCGCATGAGATGTGGACAGGCAAAAATCCGAGTTTGTATTTTCTTAAGATTTGGGGTTATGAAGCATTTGTCAAGCGACTTCAGTCGGACAAGCTTACGGCCAAGTCGGCGAGATTACGAAGTGTTCGTGATGTGTTACTGTTAGACAATGATGAGCCGGAAAATTATTCGGATGTGATGGTGGGATCTGATTCCGAGTCATGGCTTGGAGCCATGAGATCCGAGTTAAAGTCCATGGATGAAAATCAAGTTTGGAACTTGGTTGATCTGCCAGACGGTGCAAGACCCGTCGAGTGAAAATGGGTCTTTAAAAAGAAAACTGATATGGATGGAAATGTTTCTGTCTATAAAGCACGCCTTGTCGCGAAGGAGTTCCGACAAGTTCAAGGAGTTGATTACGACGAGACTTTCTCGCTCGTAGCGATGCTTAAATCAGTTCGGATCATGTTAGCGATAGCAGCCTATTTCGACTGTGAGATATGGCAGATGGATGTCAAAATGGCTTTCCTTAACGGAAATTCAACCGAGGACGTGTATATGATACAGCCCGAGGATTTTGTCGATCCGGATAATGCTGACAAGGTGTGCAAACTTCAGAAATCCATTTATGGGTTGAAGCAAGCATCTCAGAGTTGGAATATTTGCTTTGATGAGGTAGTCAAATCGTTTGGCTTCATCAAGAGTGATCATGATTCTTGTTTATAAAAGAAGTTTAGTGGGAGCAAAGTAAACTTTCTAATCTTATATGTGGATGACATATTATTGATTGGAAATGATGTCCAGATGTTGCAAGAAACCAAGGAATCATTGGAAAGGAGTTTCTCAATGAAAGACTTGGGTGAGGCAACATACATCCTCGGAATCCGGATCTATAGAGATATATCAAGGAGGCTCATTGGATTGAGTCAGAGTACTTATTTGGACAAAGTGTTGAAGAAGTTCAACATGGAATCGTCTAAGAAGAGGTTCTTACCGATGTCCCATGGTGTAAAACTTAGCAAGACTCAGTGTCCTTCGACAACTGATGAGCAAAGTTGTATGAGTGCGATTCTGTATGCTTCTGCAGTCGGATCCATCATGTATGCCATGATTTGTACTAGGCCGGATGTTTCCTATGCTCTAAGTGTTGTGAGCAGATACCAGGATGATCCTGGAGAAATCCATCGATAACAAGCTAAAAATATCCTAAAGTACTTGAGAAGGACTAAGGATATGTTTTTGGTTTATGGTGGTGAAGATGAACTCAGTGTAAAGGGTTACACGGATGCGAGTTATCTTACCGACTCTGATGATTCTCGTTCGCAATCCGGATACGTGTTTATTATAAACGGAGGTGCTGTGAGCTGGAAGAGTTCCAAGCAAGAGACTGTGTCTTCATCTACAACAGAGGCTGAGTATATTGCCGCCTCAGAGGCAGCAAAGGAAGCTGTTTGGATGAGGAATTTCCTCATGGATCTTGGTGTGGTTCAGGGATCGTCCAATCCGTTAGACGTCTATTGTGACAACAATGGTGCTATTTCACAAGCCAAGGAACCTAGACAACACCTGAAGAACAAGCACATACTCATGCGGTACCACCTGATTCGCCAGTTCGTGGATCAGGGTGATATCAAGTTATGCAAGGTACACACAGAAGCAAATATTGTGGATCCGTTGACAAAGTCGTTACCACAGCCAAAGCATGAGGCGCACCTAAGAGCCATGGGCATTAGATTCTTAGACATGTGATGTCGGAAGATTGACTCTAGTGCAAGTGGGAGACTGTTGGGAATATGCCCTAGAGGCAATCATGTATGATGATATTTCTCATTGTATTTATAAAGATATTAAGTTGTGGAACTATACATTCATGTTGGATATGTGATTCAGTTGTGGAACTATACATTCATGTTGTTTGTACTAAATATCCTTGGTCATCGAGGTTGTGCTGGACACACAAATTAGACCAATGTGAAAGTCGGCTTGATGACTCTGTTCCATTTGTCATGGGCATGTAGATGCCATTCCGACTTACATAGATTCGGCTAAAGACTTTAGCGAGTCAGATTGACCCATATTGAGGTACAATGAACAAGTTGTCATTTGTACATCTCAATCAATGTAATCCTTAGACCTGAGGTTATTGCATAGTCCGAGTTGAGGATCACCGACTTAGGTTCTGTCAAACGCTGATGCGTAATTGGGCAGTTATAAAGGCAGAGTTCGGGTCGACTGAGAATCAAGCTGTGTGATGTGAATAACCAAGATGGGATTTTTCCCCTCCACTCGGAGAGATATTCTCTAGGCCCTCTCGTGAGATATGATTCGGAAAGCATGGCCATGCATGACTCGATTAAGTGTTAACCGAGGCGATCGACTAAAGAGTTAGTCGGGTGAATCACTTATCTCAGATCTAGAAGAGAGTTGGACTATTTAAGGGATGACAATTATTCGGCTATAGTCTGACAAGGTATATCGTGAGGCAAAAGGGACTCGGACGCAAGTCACATTGGAAAGTCAGATCGTCATGACTCTTTGGTACTTGGGAGTCGGCATGTTCTGCTAGGAGCCGCTACCGACTGATCGATTGAGAGTTGGACTCTAATCGTGTCCAAGTTGCCAAGAGCCTGTGGGGTCACACACTTAAGAGCGGGAGCAAGTTCAGATTAGATCTGAACCAGAAATCTCGTTGGGTTGGACCCGAGCCTGATTTGGACTGAGTCAGTGAGTCGGACTCACAGGGACTAATATTATATGGTCTTTAGTGAATGGGCTGTGCGAGCAGAGCCCATGTTCACTCCCTATATATAGTGGAGCATCGTAACCTAGAAAGGTTAATCATTGTTCGGTTAGGTCATTCCATGTGTTGGAAACCCTAGCTCCACAGCAGTCCTGCCGCCGTAACGAATCTAGCAGTTCGCCGCCAGCGCTCCTCCTTGTACGTGTGGATACCAGCAGAGGTGCTGTACGATCAGCACTAGGACGATTGGATCACAAAGGACTGCACTGCATCAACTGACGCGCTTCATCAGTAATCCGCAACTGCGCGTCTAGTGGTAAACCTCGTGGCCTTCTACCTCGGCTAGATCTTGGGATCACCACGTTAGAGGATAAACTTTTGTTTTATCTCTGCGTGGTACAACAGTCTTGTGAGTAGTTCGTTTAGTTCTTCAGGACATGGAAGAAGTCATGTTGTTAGTAGTGAATTTGTGATGAGTTATTATTCAATGGTTTAGTATGTAAGTTGTGGTGCTATTCTTCTAGTGGTGTCATGTGAATGTTGACTACATGATACTTCACCATTTATGGGCCTAGGGGAATTCATTGTGTATTTGGCTACTAATTATGGGGTTGTCGGAGTGACAAAAACCTGAACCCCTGTTAGGACACCTTTGCACAAGGGAGCGTAGGATCTCAAAGTTTAAGTCTATGGTTAGATTTATATCTTAATTACTTTCCTGTAGTTACGGATGTTTGCAGGGGGTTTAATCACGAATATGTATTAGTCCAAGTAAGGGTGGTATGTTAGCACATGTTCACCCACACAACACTTACAACACCAAATAAGAGTACTCAGCTATTTGAAGCGAAAGCACTTGACAGAATTCCCATGTGTCCTCGAGAACGTTTGGTCCTTATAAGTATTTCCACCGGCTTGTTCTTTGCTAAGAAAGGATTGGGCCACTTGATCCATTTGTTCGTTACTTTTGTTACTTGCTCTTTGCTTTGTTGCCTTATCAGAAAACCACTAAAAATCCGTTTGCTAAGTATTCATAGGGATTTCCTGCTCCATACCACTGTTCAGCACCTTCTGCTCCTCGTTGGGATTGACACTCCTATTTATCAAAAGTACTACGATACACCTCCTATACTTGTGGGTCATCACCCTGCTGGCAGCCGCCTCTACACTGCGCTGGCCCCTATGGTGGCGGCGGTGACTGGTTCATGGACACCAACGCCTCCGCGCACATGTCCTCTCACCCCGGTAACCTCTCCACCTCGTTCCCCACTTCCACTTCATATCGCATCATCGTTGGCAACGGTCATGATCTTCCTATTACTCACACCGGCTCCATCGCCTTTCCTTCTAACTCCACTCCTCTCACTCTAAATAATATCGTCGTCTATCAGAATTAATTCAGAATTTAGTTTCAGTTCGTTCTCTGGCTCATGACAATTCTTTGACTATGGAATTTGATGCTTTTGTTTTTTTGTTAAGGATGGTCGTAGCCAGATGCTACTCCACCACAGTGACAACTCTGGCGATCTGTACCCTGTCGGATCTTCTACCACCGCCGCCACCACCACCAGCCGCCTCGCCCTCTCCGCCGGTGTCGACCTCTGGCACACGCGCCTCGGCCATCCTAGCTCCACCACTCTCCGTCAAATAATTAGAGGATTTTATTTTATATGTAATAAAACAAATGCTCATTCTTGTGAAGCATGTCGTCTCAGCAAACATGTTCACCTTACGTTTAATTCCTCCTCCATAGTAGCATCTTTTCCTTTTCAGTTAATTCATAGTGATGATTGGACCTCGCCGATTCCGAGTAATTCTGGCTTTAATTACTATCTTGTGATTTTAGACGATTATTCGCACTTTGTATGGACTTTCCCCTGCGCCGTAAGTTAGATGTTTCCTCCAACCTCGCCTCCTTTTTCGCCTACGTCTCCAACCAATTTGGTCGCCCCATACATGCTCTCCAAATTGACAACGACAAAGAGTTTGACAACATCACTGTCTACACCATCCTCGCCTCTCATGACACCGTCTTCTGTCTAACGTGTCCCTACACCTCTCAACAAATTGTCGTGCTGAACGCATCCTCCGCACTCTGAACGATTGTGTTCGCACCCTTTTGTTCCACGCGTATATGCCTCCACGATTCTGGACGGATTCCCTCGCCACCGCTACTCTTCTCATTAACATCCGCCCATGTCGTTCCCGCTAGCAATACGCGTTGCACCATCTCCTCTTTGGTACACCTCCGTCCTATGACGATCTCCGCATCTTCGGATGCCTGTGCCCTAGCACCGCCGCCACCGTGCCTCATAAGCTCGCCCACCGCTCCTTGCCTTGTGTGTTTCTCGGCTATCCTTCCAACACCAAGGGCTATCGCTGCTACGATCCGGTCCCTCATCGCATAATCACCTCGAGGCACGTTTACTTTTATGAGTTAGAGAACTTGGTGCCTGACATGGAGTCTGTTGGGAACCCCAAGATCAAGGTGTGATGAGCACAGCAGCAAGTATTCCCTCAGTAGAGACCAAGGTTATCGAACCAGAAGGAGGAAGGAAACGTCACACGGGTGTTGCTAGCAACGCGGAGACCTGCTCAACACAAACTCAAGACTTTGCCCCAACGAATCAGTGAGGTTGTCAAGCTCACCGGTTTGCTGTAACAAAGAATTAAACGTATGGTGTGGAAGGTAATGGTTTGTAGCAAGTAAACAAGTAACAGTGTAAGATGTATCAATGGTAAAGATTGGACCGGGGTCCATAGTTCACTAGAGGTGCTCTCCTTAGATAAACAACATGGCATGAAGGGTAAATAAATTACAACAGGGCAATTGACAGGAACTGAGCAAGGCATAAGAATACAATTACTAGTCAGAAAGATCCTATGATATTCGATTGGGCAATACGACAAGATACATAGACCACCATCCAACTGCATCTATGACTAGAAGTCCACCTTCAGGTTATCATCCGAACCCCCTCCAGTATTAAGTTGCAAGCAATAGACAACTGCTTTAAGCAAAGTGTGTAAGGTAAACAGTCCACATGTTCCATGAATAAGAGACCGCTGTTTTCTCCCTAGTGGCAACAACACATCTACAACCGAAGAGATTTCTGTCACTTCCCTTGGAAACTAGAGGCATGAACCCACTATCGAGCATAAATACCCCCTCTTGGAGTCACTAGCAACTACTCAGCCAAGATAGATACTAACAACGGAGAGCATGCAAGATCACAAACAACACAGACATGATAGAATCATAAAGACAAAACCATTAATCAAACCAACATAATAATCTCAATATCCATCGGATTCCCGCAAACACAACATGCATGATTACAAATAGATTAGATCTTGACCATGAACGGAGCTCACAATATCTATACATGAAAGCACAAAGGAGGAGATACAACCATCTAGGTACTACATGGACCCATAGTCCAAGGTGGAACTACTCACGCATCATACCGGAGAGAAGGCCTCTAGGATGATCTCCCCTTCAGCAGGGTGCCGGGAAGAACTTCAGATCCCCCCGATCTAGGGACGATGGTGGCGGAGGCTACAGACGGTTTCGTGGAGATTTGATCTGGTACTTAGGGTTTAGGCATCGGGGGCTTCTTATAGGCGAAGGGGGAGGCCGAGGAGGCGGCCAGGGGCCCCACACCCTGCCTAGGCATGGGACAGGGCCCACCCGTGCCTAGGGGGGTGGGCGCCCTGGCCTGCTTCTCTGTCTCCCCTCTAGACTTCTTGTTCCCCATGGAAAGTAATTGACTTTGACGTTTGTCCCATCCAATTCCGAGAATATTTCCTTACTAGCTTTTCTGGAACCAAAAATAGGAGAAAACTGGCAATTGGCAATGTGGCAACTTGTTAATAGGTTAGTGCCAGAAGATATGTAAAAAGCACCTCAAAGTTTAGACAAAGCAAAGCAAAGTAGATACTAAACAAGCATGGAACATCAAAAATTATAGATACGTTTCCGACGTATCAAGCATCCCCAAGCTTAACTCCTGCTCGTCCTCGAGTAGGTAAGTGATAAAAAGAATAATTTTTGAGGTGACATACACCCTCACAATAAAGATCAAACCATTTGCAAGCATTGAAAGCTGGGAACAAAGAACACTAAACATGATCATGAAAGATGGAGTTCTAACAGTAAGACAAAGCAACTATGCATGCAACATGACAGGCTACAAACAAAGATCATGAATAACATGCATTGAAAAATATTTGTTTGTTTCTCAAACAGAAAACATAGCATAGTGGCAATCAGATTGTCCCTCATAGATTAGCAAATAGATGCATAGGACACCTTCAAAGTTAACAAGGGTGACTAGAAACAAGTAGCACAAGAACAAGTAATATCACAATATGCATCAATCAATAAGCTTTGGAACACTGCACACAGAATGACAACTATGCTCTCTTAATGGTGCCTAAAGGTAGAAGGTGGAGACTCAAATAATGGTAGAAGAAAGGCCTTTTATAAAGGAAGCAGGGATTTCAAGTTTCAAAAAGAGCTTCCAAAAATTATGGTACTTGTTAGCTTTCAGCCCTCATTGCCCCTATCATAAGCATCTTGAAGTGGTTAAGGTTAAAGTGAACAAATATGGAGTATATGCTTGACGAAGTATAAGTTGGCAATCTCAAGTCCCTTAAATACGAGGGCCACACCTCATGCTACTCAACTTCAGTCACCTTTAAGTTCTTATCATTGTAAGTATTTGCATATCATAGAGAACCGCCAATGGGGTACCCCTTGCACATGGTACATGAGCTATCCCATAACCAAAATGACAAGGCAAGCAGACAATGATGTCGTGGTGGTATCACGGCATATGCCATGGGTAGGCTAAAGTTGGGGCCGATGGACGTGGAGGAATCCGGGGAGGGATGATGCAGTGAAGACCGCACTCGTATGAACAAAGAGAAATGCAATGTATATTGGATTGAAGCTCTCAAGTGGAGATAACACCTCACTCTATACATCTAATCTCTTATAATCTTGCCACACTTGTGGCTACAATCATGCTCCTTGAGCTGTATCTCCTATGCTTCTATCTAGATCTCTCTGTGAGAGTAGAGGAAGAGGAAGAAGGGGAGCTCCTAGTGAGCAGAGAGGGGAGGAGCCCTTCGGGGCCTCTCTTTGAACGATCCCCCTGGTGCTCCTTATAAAGGGGAGCCCAGGGGACAAAGCTTGTTCCCCACGCTTGGCATCTGTGTAGCATATTCCTGGCATCTTCTTAGATGCTTAGCATATGCCTTGGCATCTTTGGAGATGCCATGGCATATTCCTTAGCATATTCTTGATGCCAAGGGCATATTCCATATGCCCATGTGCAAGTCTGAGCCATGGGCGTCCCAAGACTGGCATGGATTGTCTTGATCCGATGGCGTGCTCTTGGGGAGACCGTGGAGGTACCTGGAGATAAATAACGAGGTGTCTAGGTCGTTATAACTCGGCCCAAACATGCTGGGATGAGTGGAGATTCGGCCTCCTTCATATCTGACTCGGCCTGGGCCTAAAGAGGCCCAGCCGAGTCACCGCCTCACCACGCCCACAGGTCGACCGGGCGGGTTAGGCGCTTCGATTCTGCCACCGGTCTCCATTAGCGGCCCAGGGGAACCAGCTCGGAGATCCCAGCCCGCGATGGGCGAAATCGGATGTCGGCCTGCTCTAGGTGGCTTGACGGGGGCGCAGTAACGATGTTGCCCGCGGTGGGCCGGATCCATCATTACTCGGCCCACCCGGGGTGGCTTGACGGGGACACTGGTGAGGAAGCCCCGCGATGGGCCGAGCGACACTCACTCTGGCCCATCCGGGTGAGTCGACGCGGGACTTGACGTTGAGGTCACTCGGCGAGGTCGTGACGCCGCGTGGGATCTCGGCGGGAATGAGTGGAGCGCCTGGCGACGTGAAGCGGGGTGTGCTGCGCTGCTCAGGAATGGGCCGAATCTGCCTTGGCCCACCCGGGTAAGGAGGGAGTGGGCTGTTTGGCCGATATTCAATATAACTCAATACAGGCCACAATATGTCGGCCCAGAAAGTGTCCTCTGAGGCCGAATTAACCCTAATTCGGCCCAGGTACGTTTTCCTTCTTATTTTACTCATTCTATTTACACTTTCATCTCTAATCGACTAACTCAAAGCTTTGTGATTCACTTTATACACTAACTCTGGGGTACCTGGGGGTATACCCCCGACATTAGTCCCCGAGGCTATGTGGGACTCATGGAGGCGCTCATAGGCTTAAAATAAATATTCCCAGAGTTATTATCTGATATATGTTCTCTCTGATACATATCTCTTGACCATATAACCCATTTGGGTAAGTTCTTGAATTCCTGCCATTTTTGGCAACACTCTTTTAACCTCTTCTGGTAAGTCATGAGTTCTTTCCCTCTTAGGCACTACTATTTTAACCTTTTTGGGTAAGCTATGACTTCTGGCCTTTTTAGTCACTGGTCCTAACCTCTTTGGGCAAGTTTTTTGACTTCTGGCCTTCTTGGGTACTGGTCATAACCCTTTTAGGTAAGTTTTGGACTTCTGGCCTTCTTGGTCACTGGTCATAACCCTTTTAGGTAAGTTTTGGACTTCTGGCCTTCTTGGGCACTGGTCATAACCTCTTTGGGTAAGTTCCTGGACTTCTGGCCTTCTTGGGCACTGGTCATAACCCTTTTAGGTAAGTTTTGGTCTTCTGGCCTTCTTGGGCACTGGTCATAACCTCTTTGGGTAAGTTCCTGGACTTCTGGCCTTTTTGGGCACTGGTCTTTTAACCCCATCGGGTAAGTTATGAGTTCCTGCCTTCTTGGGCATTGCTCTTTGAACCCCATTGGGTAAGTTATGAGTTTTGGCCTTTTTGGGCACTGCTCTTTTAACCTCTTTGGGTAAGTTAGTAACCGAGTCATCTGATTCCAAATCCGAGTTACTTTACTCGAAACTGACTTTATGCCTTAAGTCTGAGTCATCTGACTTAAATCTTTATATGACTCAATTCCGAGTTAACCCATCCCAAATCCGAGTTACTTTTCGCAAAATTGACTCTATGTCTTATTCTGAGTCATCTGACTCAAATCCGAGTTATATGACTCAAATCCGAGTTAACTCATCCCAAATCCGAGTTACTTTACTCAAAATTGACTCTATGTCTTAAGTCTGAGTCATCTGACTCAAATCCGAGTTATATGACTCAAATCCGAGTCATCTGATTCCAAATCCGAGTTACTTTACTCAAAATTGACTTTATGTCTTAAGTCTGAGTCATTTGACTCAAATCCGAGTTATATGACTCAATTCCGAGTTAACTCATCCCAAATCCGAGTTACTTTACTCAAAATTGACTCTGTCTTAAGTCTGAGTCATTTGACTCAAATCCGAGTTATATGACTCAATTCCGAATCATCTGTTTGCCACGATATAACTTGATTTGGCGTGATGACGATAATTTGCCTTTGATATGGATCCGAGATTAAGCTTTGGGATATGATAATAGGGCTAACCGCTAAGAGATCTGATTCGAGATGTAGATATAGATTCGAGATATGATAAGCTGGCCAATAGTCATCCGAGATATGGGATAACCTGGCAAGATGGTGAAATATCAATCCGAGTCATAACATAACCTGACAATCTGGCGAACTGAACAAAGCTTCGGCCTGAATCAGAGATATGATTAGTACGCCGAGTTCCTGCCTTCTTGGGCATTGCTCTTTGAACCCCATTGGGTAAGTTATGAGTTTTGGCCTTTTTGGGCACTGCTCTTTTAACCTCTTTGGGTAAGTTAGTAACCGAGTCATCTGATTCCAAATCCGAGTTACTTTACTCGAAACTGTCTTTATGCCTTAAGTCTGAGTCATCTGACTTAAATCTTTATATGACTCAATTCCGGGTTAACCCATCCCAAATCCGAGTTACTTTTCTCAAAATTGACTCTATGTCTTAAGTCTGAGTCATCTGACTCAAATCCGAGTTATATGACTCAAATCCGAGTTAACTCATCCCAAATCCGAGTTACTTTACTCAAAATTGACTTTATGTCTTAAGTCTGAGTCACCTGACTCAAATCCGAATTACATGACTCAAATCCGAGTTAACTCATCCCAAATCCGAGTTACCTTACTCAATTTTGACTTACATCTCAAATCTGAGTCATCTGACTCAAATCCGAGGTATATGACTCAAATCCGAGTTAACTCATCCCAAATCCGAGTTACTTTACTCAAAATTGACTCTATGTCTTAAGTCTGAGTCCTCTGACTTGATTCCGAGTTATATGACTCAAATCCGAGTTAACTCATCCCAAATCCGAGTTACTTTACTCAAAATTGACTCTATGTCTTAAGTCTAAGTCATCTGACTCAAATCCGAGTTATATGACTCAATTCCGAGTTAACTCATCCCAAATCCGAGTTACTTTACTCAAAATTGACTCTATGTCTTAAGTCTGAGTCATCTGACTCAAATCCGAGTTATATGACTCAATTCCGAGTTAAATCATCCCAAATCCGAGTTACTTTACTCAAAATTGACTCTGTCTTTAGTCTGAGTCATTTGACTCAAATCCGAGTTATATGACTCAATTCCGAATCATCTGTTTGCCACGATATAACTTGATTTGGCGTGATGACGATAATTTGCCTTTGATATGGATCCGAGATATAGATCCGAGATTAAGCTTTGGGATATGTTAATAGGGCTAACCGCTGAGAGATCTGATTCGAGATGTAGATATAGATTCGAGATATGATAAGCTGTCCAATAGTCATCCGAGATATGGGATAACCTGGCAAGATGGTGAAATATCAATCCGAGTCATAACATAACCAGGCAATCTGGCGAACTGAACAAAGCTTCGGCCTGAATCAGAGATATGATTAGTATGCCGAGTCTGAATACCAATCCGAATTATAATATACCCTGGCAAGCTGAATCAAATGTTAGTCCGAATCAGAGACAATCTACTAAGCTGAGTTAAAGGTTAATTCGAAGCATAAATAGATTGACTCAAATTATATCCGAATCACCAATAAGCTGGCCGGTAAGCTGAGTTAAAGGATAATCCAAAGCATAAATAAATTGACTCAAGTTCTGTCCGACTCATAAGTAAGCTGACTCAAATTCTATCTGAATCATAAATAAGTTGATTCAACTTCTGTCCGAGTTATAAATAAGCTGGCTGGGGAGCTGGGTTATAGGATAATCCAAAGCATAAGTAAACCGACTCAAAATCTATCTGAATCACAAATAAGCTGATTCAACTTATGGCTGAATTATAAATAAGCTGGCTGGTGAGCTGAGTCACAGGTCAATCCAAAACATAAACTAACTGACTCAAAATCTATCTGAATCATAAATAAGCTGATTCAACTTATGGCCGAGTTATAAATAAGCTGGCTGGTGAGCTGAGTTAAAGGATAATCCAAAACATAAACTAACTGACTCAAAATCTATCTGAATCACAAATAAGCTGATTCAACTTATGGCCGAGTTATAAGTAAGCTGGCTGGTGTACAGATCTAAACCAACATAATGTTCTCTTAATCCAAAGGTGACTCTAAGGATAAGTCGACTAGTCCCCGGGTTAAGTTATTTTCTCCCCGGGGTGAAGGATTGAGTGTAGGTGGCTGAGTTAACTGGCACTTATACTTGGAAGTGTTTGAGTGAGTCTTGCTAAGTCATACGTGCCTTGCTGAGTTATTTGGTACTTACAGTAGGCTTGGAGTAGTGCTTGAGTCCTTCTTGCTGAGTCTTACCTATTTTGTTGAGTCAGCCTTGGAGACCCTTTGCGCTTACCTCTTTGTTCTCTGTTGCTTTGTGGAGCTGAATGAGCCCTATGAGGAAGAGGTTGATGAAGATGCTCCCGTCCGGATGGAAATCCAACCAACGCCACTAAGAGGCCCCACGGTGGGCGCCAAATGTCGTGGTGGTATCACGGCATATGTCATTGGTAGGCTAAAGTTGAGGCCGATGGACGTCGAGGAATCCGGAGAGGGATGATGTAGTGAAGACCGCACTTGTATGAACAAAAAGAAATATAATGTATATTGGATTGAAGATCTCGAGTGGAGATAACACCTCGTTCTATACATCTAATCTCTTATAATCTTGCCATACTTGTGGCTACAATCATGCTCCTTGAGCTGTATCTCCTATGCTTCTATCTAGATCTCTCTGTGAGAGTAGAGGAAGAGGAAGAAGGAGAGCTCCTAGTGAGCAGAGAGGGGAGGAGCCCTTCGGGGCCTCTCTCTGAACGATCCCCCTGGTGCTCCTTATAAAGGGGAGCCCAGGGGACAAAGCTTGTTCCCCACGTTTGGCATCTGTGTAGCATATTCCTGGCATCTTCTTAGATGCTTAGCATATGCCTTGGCATCTTTGGAGATTCCATGGCATATTCCTTAGCATCTTCTTGATGCCAAGGGCATATTCCATATGCCCATGTGCAAGTCTGAGCCATGGGCGTCCCAAGACTGGCATGGATTGTCTTGATCCGATGGCGTGCTCTTGGGGAGACCGTGGAGGTACCTGGAGATAAATAACGAGGTGTCTAGGTCGTTATAACTCGGCCCAAACATCCTGGGATGAGTGGAGATTCGGCCTCCTTCATATCTGACTCGGCCTGGGCCTAAAGAGGCCCAACCGAGTCACCCCTGCCCTCAGCCACGCCACCTGGGTCGACTGGGCCGGGTTAGGCGCTTCAGTTCTGCCCAGCCGGGTCTCCATTAGCGGCCCAGGGGAACCAGCTCGGAGATCCCAGCCCGCAGTGGGCCGAGTCATCGGATGTCGGCCTGCTCTAGGTGGCTTGACGGGGGCGCAGTAACGATGTTGCCCGCGGTGGGCCGGATCCATCATTACTCGGCCCACCAGGGGTGGCTTGACGGGGACGCTGGTGAGGAAGCCCCGCGATGGGCCGAGCGACACTCACTCTGGCCCATCCGGGTGAGTCAACGCGGGACTTGACGTTGAGGTCACTCGGCGAGGTCGTGACGCCGCGTGGGAGCTCGGCGGGAATGAGTGGAGCGCCTGGCGACGTGAAGCGGGGTGTGCTGCGCTGCTCGGGCATGGGCCGAATCTGCCTTGGCCCACCCGGGTAAGGAGGGAGTGGGCTGTTTGGTCGATATTCAATATAACTCGATACAGGCCACAATATGTCGGCCCAGAAAGTGTCCTCTAAGGCCGAATTAACCCTAATTCAGCCCAGGTTCGTTTTCCTTCTTATTTTACTCATTCTATTTACACTTTCATCTCTAATCGACTAACTCAAAGCTTTGTGATTCACTTTATACACTAACTCTGGGGTACCTGGGGGTATACCCCCGACATTAGTCCCCGAGGCTATGTAGGACTCATGGAGTCGCTCATAGGATTAAAATAAATATTCCCAGAGTTATTATCTGATATATGTTCTCTCTGATACATATCTCTTGACCATATAACCCATTTGGGTAAGTTCTTGAATTCCTTCCATTTTTGGCAACGCTCTTTTAACCTCTTCTGGTAAGTCATGAGTTCTTTCCCTCTTAGGCACTACTATTTTAACCTTTTTGGGTAAGCTATGACTTCTGGCCTTTTTAGTCACTGGTCCTAACCTCTTTGGGCAAGTTTTTTGACTTCTGGCCTTCTTGGGTACTGGTCATAACCCTTTTAGGTAAGTTTTGGACTTCTGGCCTTCTTGGTCACTGGTCATAACCCTTTTAGGTAAGTTTTGGACTTCTGGCCTTCTTGGGCACTGGTCATAACCTCTTTGGGTAAGTTCCTGGACTTCTGGCCTTCTTGGGCACTGGTCATAACCCTTTTAGGTAAGTTTTGGTCTTCTGGCCTTCTTGGGCACTGGTCATAACCTCTTTGGGTAAGTTCCTGGACTTCTGGCCTTTTTGGGCACTGGTCTTTTAACCCCATCGGGTAAGTTATGAGTTCCTGCCTTCTTGGGCATTGCTCTTTGAACCCCATTGGGTAAGTTATGAGTTTTGGCCTTTTTGGGCACTGCTCTTTTAACCTCTTTGGGTAAGTTAGTAACCGAAATATCTCGATTCCAAATCCGAGTTACTTTACTCGAAACTGACTTTATGCCTTAAGTCTGAGTCATCTGACTTAAATCTTTATATGACTCAATTCCGAGTTAACCCATCCCAAATCCGAGTTACTTTTCGCAAAATTGACTCTATGTCTCATTCTGAGTCATCTGACTCAAATCCGAGTTATATGACTCAAATCCGAGTTAACTCATCCCAAATCCGAGTTACTTTACTCAAAATTGACTCTATGTCTTAAGTCTGAGTCATCTGACTCAAATCCGAGTTATATGACTCAAATCCGAGTCATCTGATTCCAAATCCGAGTTACTTTACTCAAAATTGACTTTATGTCTTAAGTCTGAGTCATTTGACTCAAATCCGAGTTATATGACTCAATTCCGAGTTAACTCATCCCAAATCCGAGTTACTTTACTCAAAATTGACTCTGTCTTAAGTCTGAGTCATTTGACTCAAATCCGAGTTATATGACTCAATTCCGAATCATCTGTTTGCCACGATATAACTTGATTTGGCGTGATGACGATAATTTGCCTTTGATATGGATCCGAGATTAAGCTTTGGGATATGATAATAGGGCTAACCGCTGAGAGATCTGATTCGAGATGTAGATATAGATTCGAGATATGATAAGCTGGCCAATAGTCATCCGAGATATGGGATAACCTGGCAAGATGGTGAAATATCAATCCGAGTCATAACATAACCTGGCAATCTGGCGAACTGAACAAAGCTTCGGCCTGAATCAGAGATATGATTAGTACGCCGAGTCTGAATACCAATCCGAATTATAATATACCCTGGCAAGCTGAATCAAATGTTAGTCCGAATCAGAGACAATCTACTGAGCTGAGTTAAAGGTTAATTCGAAGCATAAACAGATTAACTCAAATTATATCCGAATCACCAATAAGCTGGCCGGTAAGGTGAGTTAAAGGATAATCCAAAGCATAAATAAATTGACTCAAGTTCTGTCCGACTCATAAGTAAGCTGACTCAAATTCTATCTGAATCATAAATAAGTTGATTCAACTTCTGTCCGAGTTATAAATAAGCTGGCTGGGGAGCTGGGTTATAGGATAATCCAAAGCATAAGTAAACCGACTCAAAATCTATCTGAATCACAAATAAGCTGATTCAACTTATGGCTGAATTATAAATAAGCTGGCTGGTGAGCTGAGTCACAGGTCAATCCAAAACATAAACTAACTGACTCAAAATCTATCTGAATCATAAATAAGCTGATTCAACTTATGGCCGAGTTATAAATAAGCTGGCTGGTGAGCTGAGTTAAAGGATAATCCAAAACATAAACTAACTGACTCAAAATCTATCTGAATCACAAATAAGCTGATTCAACTTATGGCCGAGTTATAAGTAAGCTAGCTGGTGTACAGATCTAAACCAACATAATGTTCTCTTAATCCAAAGGTGACTCTAAGGATAAGTCGACTAGTCCTCGGGTTAAGTTATTTTCTCCCCGGGGTGAAGGATTGAGTGTAGGTGGCTGAGTTATCTGGCACTTATACTTGGAAGTGTTTGAGTGAGTCTTGCTAAGTCATACGTGCCTTGCTGAGTTATTTGGTACTTACAGTAGGCTTGGAGTAGTGCTTGAGTCCTTCTTGCTGAGTCTTACCTATTTTGTTGAGTCAGCCTTGGAGACCCTTTGCGCTTACCTCTTTGTTCTCTGTTGCTTTGTGGAGCTGAATGAGCCCTATGAGGAAGAGGTTGATGAAGATGCTCCCGTCCGGATGGAAATCCAACCAACGCCACTAAGAGGCCCCACGGTGGGCGCCAAATGTCGTGGTGGTATCACGGCATATGCCATGGGTAGGCTAAAGTTGGGGCCGATGGACGTGGAGGAATCCGGGGAGGGATGATGCAGTGAAGACCGCACTCGTATGAACAAAGAGAAATGTAATGTATATTGGATTGAAGCTCTCAAGTGGAGATAACACCTCACTCTATACATCTAATCTCTTATAATCTTGCCACACTTGTGGCTACAATCATGCTCCTTGAGCTGTATCTCCTATGCTTCTATCTAGATCTCTCTGTGAGAGTAGAGGAAGAGGAAGAAGGAGAGCTCCTAGTGAGCAGAGAGGGGAGGAGCCCTTCGGGGCCTCTCTCTGAACGATCCCCCTGGTGCTCCTTATAAAGGGGAGCCCAGGGGACAAAGCTTGTTCCCCACGCTTGGCATCTGTGTAGCATATTCCTGGCATCTTCTTAGATGCTTAGCATATGCCTTGGCATCTTTGGAGATTCCATGGCATATTCCTTAGCATCTTCTTGATGCCAAGGGCATATTCCATATGCCCATGTGCAAGTCTGAGCCATGGGCGTCCCAAGACTGGCATGGATTGTCTTGATCCGATGGCGTGCTCTTGGGGAGACCGTGGAGGTACCTGGAGATAAATAACGAGGTGTCTAGGTCGTTATAACTCGGCCCAAACATCCTGGGATGAGTGGAGATTCGGCCTCCTTCATATCTGACTCGGCCTGGGCCTAAAGAGGCCAGTGAAGTCACTCCCTCAGCCACGCCACACAGGTCGACGGGCGGGTTAGGCGCTTGATTCTGCCGGGTCTCCATTAGCGGCCCAGGGGAACCAGCTCGGAGATCCTAGCCCGCAGTGGGCCGAGTCATCGGATGTCGGCCTGCTCTGGGTGGCTTGACGGGGGCGCAGTAACGATGTTGCCCGCGGTGGGCTGGATCCATCATTACTCGGCCCACCCGGGGTGGCTTGACGGGGACGCTGGTGAGGAAGCCCCGCGATGGGCCGAGCGACACTCACTCTGGCCCATCCGGGTGAGTCAACGCGGGACTTGACGTTGAGGTCACTCGGCGAGGTCGTGACGCCGCGTGGGAGCTCGGCGGGAATGAGTGGAGCGCCTGGCGACGTGAAGCGGGGTGTGCTGCGCTGCTCGGGCATGGGCCGAATCTGCCTTGGCCCACCCGGGTAAGGAGGGAGTGGGCTGTTTGGCCGATATTCAATATAACTCGATACAGGCCACAATAGTCGGCCCAGAAAGTGTCCTCTGAGGCCGAATTAACCCTAATTCAGCCCAGGTTCGTTTTCCTTCTTATTTTACTCATTCTATTTACACTTTCATCTCTAATCGACTAACTCAAAGCTTTGTGATTCACTTTATACACTAACTCTGGGGTACCTGGGGGTATACCCCCGACAAATGAGCATCTCAGCGATCTTTTTATTTACCATATGCATAGATTTTTATTGAGGATGCTTCATAGATAGCTCACTATGGTGATGCTGGAAGTTTCCACCATGATTAGGCATGGCTTAGGCTACCGGCCCAGGCGTTTCTCTAACACAGAATACAAACTCCATGGACTTACAAGCTCCCTTTTTATTTCACACCGGTGACATCCATAGACAAAAGATCATGATATCAACTGAGTACAAAGTACAAGTGCAATGTTGAAAACGTTCCCCGTGACAGTACGGTTCTTCTAATTCCAGCGTATAAGTGCAAGCATACACAACATAGATGACACAATGGTTCAATTTTTTTAGGGGCAAAGAATATAAAGTGTGCCTTCAAGTTCGTGAGGGCCTTAATCACTAAGTTTACACATAACAAAATAGTTTTTAATTGGAAGATAGCTGAAAACAAGAATATACTTGGAATGGTGTAACACACCATGCGTAGGAGTTTATAGTGGACACATTGGAATAACTTGGTTTCTTGGGAGTTGGAAGCATGAGTAGAACTTACTCATACAAGTGGAGGCTAGCAAAAGACTGGGAGCAACCAAATAAGAGAGCAATAATGGCCATAATCATGCAGAGCAACAAAGCATTACTAATCAAAGCAAAGAGTGGTACTACAAGTCAAGGACTAAATGATCATAGAGGCTAATGGTGACTTGTGAGAGTCATAACATGGTGTAAGCATGTGCCAAGTCAACCCAAACAAAGCATCAAAGGAGAATACCACAATACTATGCTTTTTGCATGCTAAAACAACGTATAATTTCTTCAAGGCACACTAAGCAATCCCAATTGTTTGGAACAAGACATGCTACAGCAATAATCACTAAGCATAAGGTCAAAACAACACCTAGCATGTCATGCTAAAGTCTAAGTCACAATCAATGCAAGCTCCTCTTGCACTTACAAGCAAGAACTTACTAGTCCTTTCCAAACACCAAGCAACTTATTTGCAAAACAACACAGCGAGAACGGGGGTTCAAACTAATTTAGCAAACTAAACAAACTAAGCAAAGCAAACGAAAACTAAGACGCTCCAAGAACAACACAACTGTGCATGAAACAATAAAAACGAAGTGTCTAGATAGACCTGAGCTTTTTATTAATGAAGAAGGGGATGCCTTTGGCATCCCCTTGATTTGACGCTTGTACCTCTTGGATATTTCTTGGGGTGACACCATGGTGGCATCCCCAAGCTTGAGCTTTTGTACATTCTTCATATCATTACATCATTCTCTCTCTACACCTGAAATTTTTCCTTTATACAAAACTTCACACAATCTTCATTAGCAACATTAGCTTATTCAAAAGATATTAGACCTCTGGCAAAGCTTTGAAACAGGAAGACTTTTTACTAAAAATACAAGATACTGTAGTGACTCCTTCAAAAATCTCAATTCACCTAAAGAGAACTAAAAAAGGAATAAATGAGAAGCAAATGCAAATAATGGCAGAAATCTGTCAAAACAGACTAGCAGGTAGAAACCGATTTTTTCGAACATATTTTGTTGCTCAAATAAAAAAGTGTTGAACTAACGTAAGTTATCTAACATACTGGGGGATTTATTCGTAATTTTTGAACTCAATCCGAGTTACAGAGACTCCTCACGAATTTTTTTAGTGGAGGATAGAAATCTGTTTCGGGAT
Source organism: Avena insularis (assembly GCA_023614405.1). Taxonomy (NCBI): domain Eukaryota; kingdom Viridiplantae; phylum Streptophyta; class Magnoliopsida; order Poales; family Poaceae; genus Avena; species Avena insularis. The sequence continues at coordinate 3,984,556 of CM042691.1, forward strand.
AGCAACTCCCCAAATCTTACTTCCCTCTCATTAGAGGTCATTCTTGGCACAAAAAGCAAACAAAAAGGATAAGGAGATGTCATTACTGAAGTAATAACTTCCAAGACTCAAGGAAACTCTTGGGTTATCTCCTAACAAGTACTTTTCTTTAACTCCTTTGAGAAGATACTCACATAAGAATTATGAATTGATGTCAAAGAGAGCATCAAGAAGCAAATTCAAAACACATTTAAGTCTAACCCACTTCCTATGCATAGGAATCTTGTAAGAAAATAAATTCGCAAAGAACAAAGTGACGAGCATAGGAAGATGAAACAAGAGTAACTTCAAAACTTTCAGCACATAGAGAGGTGTTTCGGTACCATGAAAACTTCTACAACCATACTTTCCTCTCTCATAATAATTTTCAGTAGCATCATGAATAAACTCAACAATATAGCTATCACATAAAGCATTCTTATCATGAGCTACAAACACATAATTTCTATCAAGCTCAAAAATAGTGGGATTAAAACCTTCACAGGTTTTACCCAAAGTAGATATTTCAAAAGGGTTCACAGGAACATAATATTCAGACTCCTTTGGTAAGCATGGGGGACAATCAAATAATATAAGGGATAAAGAGTTACTATCATTAGAAGGTAGGCATGGGTAAATAATCCATTCTTCCTCTTTTTGTTCATCACTCTCCTCCTCTTTTTCATCTAATGAGCTTCCAGCTTTAACAATTTCTTCTTTCATAGGTTCCTGAAAGGCATTAGTCTCTTCCATGTGTGGAAAGCATCTATTAAAATATTAAAAAATATAGCCATTTGCTTCCTTGTAGTTATCAAAGCAAAATTTAAGTATCTCATAAACCTCACATTCATAAGGTGCATCATTAGTATTTTCAAGCAAACTGGCAAGTTCAAATGCACCCTTGAAGACAATAAATTCTTTAATTTGTTCCACATCATAGAAGTCATAATTTCATTTAACATAAGAAGATATGGTAACATTATCATTATACTCACATTGAAAAGGGAGGTGTTTATACCTCCTACAGCAACAAGCTTTATCAAAGCAATAAGTAACATTATAAGTATAGCAGACATCTCTAGCAATAGTATTCAACTTATCAATTTGTTCCCATAAGTTTCCCTTTTTTTGACAAATGGTGTTCCTTATAATAATACCTTTGTTCCTCAGTGAACCCACCTTGCCAATAAGAACTAGTTTCAAAGAAACCATCCATTGATAGAAAGCATGACCAAAGCAAAGTAACAACAGACCAGCAACTAGAGTAGGAACTAATTTTTTGTGTTTTTGAATAAAGAAAGCAAACAAAACTAGACTAATTTTTTGGGGTTTTTTGAAAAGAGGCAAACAAAACCAAGCAAAAAAAACAAAGCAAACTAAAAACAAAGTAAAGAGAAAGGAAGTGAAGGACTCCCCTAGTGAAGACATCCTTAGCCTCCCCGGCAACGACGCCAGAAAACTTGTTGATGACTCCTTGATGGTGCCAGAGAACTTGGTGCCTGACGTGGAGTCTGTTGGGAACCCCAAGAGCAAGGTGTGATGAGCACAGCAGCAAGTCTTCCCTCAGTAGAGACCGAGGTTATCGAACCAGAAGGAGGAAGGAAACATCACACAGCTGTTGCTCGCAACGCGGAGACCTGCACAACACAAACTCAAGACTTTGTCCCAACAAATCAGTGAGGTTGTCAAGCTCACCGGTTTGCTGTAACAAAAGATTAAACGTATGGTGTGGAAGGTAATAGTTTGCATCAAATAAACAAGTAACAGTGGAAGATGTATCAATGGTAAAGATTGGACCGGGGTCCATAGTTCACTAGAGGTTCTCTCCTTAGATAAACAACATGGCATGAAGGGTAAACAAATTACAGCAGGGCAATTGACAGGACCTGAGCAAGGCATAACAATGCAATTACTAGTCAGAAAGATCCTAACAGATCCGATTGGGCAATACAACAAGATACATAGACCGCCATCCAACTGCATCTATGACTAGAAGTCCAGCTTCAGGTTATCATCCGAACCCCCTCCAGTATTAATTTGCAAGCCACAGACAACTTCTTTAATCAAAGTGTGTAAGGTAAACAGTCCACATGTTCCATGAACAAGAGACCGTTGTTTTCTCCCTAGTGGCAACAGCACATCTATAACCGAAGAGATTTATGTCACTTCCCTTGGAAACTAGAGGCATGAACCCACTATGGAGCATAAATACCCCCACTTGGAGTCGCTAGCAACTACTCGGCCAAGATAGCTACTAACAACAGAGAGCATGAAAGATCACACACAACATAGACATGATAGAATCTGTAGAGGTCCCAACCTATAATAAGGTAGAGATCCCTGTGTTTACAATGCTAGTCCCTGGATCAATAGCTAGCATCCACAATTAAGATGTAATATCAAGAAACAAAGGTCATAATATAACTTTATAACCAGGAATAACATAATTTTATTACATATTACATAGCTCATTTGGCTATTACATTACATTGCAGCAGAATATCTATAAGCATGGGGTCCTTCATCTTCAAAGTGCCACAGGCAAACATGTTGGTTGTAGACTTTGTAATCCTAGTCAATCAATCTTCACTAAAAACAATCAAACCTGCAACATTACAAGTTACAGCCACAAGGGTCAATACATTTGAATTGTATTGGCAAGTTTCACTACTATGTTGAATATAAGTGGATCCTATCATTACATGCTTATTTGGCTAGGTAGGGTTTTAGGCTCATTTGTAGAAAGCAATAATTTATCCTATCTTTTCAAAATGGTCTTGATCTTTTGTCAAATCTTTCTGAACTCCTTGGTAAATCCCCAAGTGTTTTAAGTCTTTGTCAAAATCTCTTGAGCTCCTTGGTACCCCCAAGTGCTTCAAGTTTTTATCAAAAACCCTTGAGCTCCTTGGTAAAACCCCAAGTGCTTCAAGTCTTATCAAAATCTCTTGAGCTCCTTGGTACCCCCAAGTGCTTCAAGTCCTTTGTTGCCACTTTAAAGTTTTTCTTTTAGAAATTGGAATGTCGAGATTTCCCATAGCTTCAAGCTTTATTTGCTCAGTATTGTCCATAACCGGGGACACGGCTAAGTACTTAGATTTTTATCTTCTGCAGAAGTTGTACACTTTACCCACATGACACACTCTCATCTTGTTGCCACCAGTGGCCGCTGGATTAGTACTCACCAAGATGGAGTACTGGCAGATTGAGAATGTGACGAAGTCTTTCCAAAGGGTCCTCCCATACACCATTGCTAGCTTGTCTTCGGTCACCCATGTAGGGTTTCGAGTTCCCTCATTTTCAGTAACCTGAAGACAATGCATGGGTCTTCCCAATGTAGTTGACTAAGCCAGAGCCATATGTAGCATGTGGCTGTACACGAAAGCCTCCGTTGGAGAAACATGTTCAATATCTAAGTCCCTGGGTGGTTTACTTCTGGTGCACAACACAAAGAGATTGCCATAGACATGGTTCCTTTTGTTGCCACCTTGTCCAAAACTTGAGTATCCTTGTCCACCCAGGTGGTTCATTGAGTACTTGTTTTATTATATAAAACACAAGTCTTTTCTCATCTTTGTAAAATCTCAACATGTATCTCTTCTCCAAATATGTTGCATGGCTAAGCATTTTACAACTACATTGTTTCCACTAAGGAATATATAAGGGTATCCTAATAGGATTTAGCATAGCATAAGGCATAGAAATTCTTTTCATGAATGTTTCAAAAATCCACTAAGTATAATGAAAATAGTAGGACTTTAGATGATAGTGTAACTTGCCTTTTTGGTAGGGAATGTTGGTTCACTTCTTGATCTTGCTAATCTCACACTCTTCTAGTTTCACTACAAGTCAATCAAGCAAACACAAATTCAACTAGCATTCCAACCAATACTCATACAATTCACACACATAAAATAATAGGAACTAAGTCATGCATGCAAGGATGCAAAAGGTAGTTTTATTTGCAAAGGTGGTTTCTACTAGGCTCTACACATTGTAAATTTTCAAAGTGGTCATTTTCCAAAGTGGCAAAGTCATTTGCAAAAGGGTTTTATCTATAACCATTTTTTTAAATCCAATCAATATTTTATGTGGTGGATAATGTTTTTAGCAAAGCAACAACTTTATATTGTTCACCAAATAAGTTGCTAAGTCACAAAACTTGGTGTTTTGGGTCAGTAGGTTTGACTCAAAATATTTTCCAAAGGTTTTTCTCAAAATTCATTTCCATAACCAAATCAACATTTTTATTTGGCTAGGAATGGGCTAAATCAAGTTTTTATTCCTTAACTCCACAAAATACATTTTTAAATCCATGGGTTGGTTCCTAGGGTCAGTAGGTTCACAACAAACCAATTTGTAAAGATTTCAACCTCAAAATCATTTTGGAATAATTTTTATAACCTAAACAAGCATACAAATGTTTCTGCAAAAACAAACATTTTTCCAGAAGCTTTTTACTAAAAAAATTGCATGGTTGGCTACGGCTTGTTTCACTGATTCCAATGTTATAAAGTTTGTAATTTTTGGACGTGTGGATCAAAAGTTACAAGGTTTTCAAATTTTCATTCTAATCAGATTCAAAATTTGTTTTAAACAGAACTGGTGCCACGCGGCGTAATATTACTGGTCGATACCGCTTCGGTTGGATCGTTCTTTCTGGACCGTAGGATCTAACTTAGATCGAGTGGCGCAGAGGCACACGATACCCCTTCGTCTATGTTCTATCACAGCCACACGATATCGATCTAACGGTCGTAGACGCTTGGCCAAGGGCTGGCGGCGCTGCGTGGTGGCAGACGGCGGCGCACGGTCGGACGAGGTGCTAACGTCGGTTACAGGAAGCAAAGGAGGAAACGAGGATGCTCACCATGCTCAGGGGGTCGTGGCGATGCTCAACGTGGTCGTGAGGAGGTGAGGGGCGCTCAGGATCCGCCGGGATTCTTTGCCGGAGTCTAGGACGGCGTCGGTCTCGCTCAGGCGTCGTCGGGGACGAAGCTACCGATCGTGCTGAGGCAAAACAAAGGTGTGGTTAGACGTGTACGAGCATGGGGAAGGTGAGAGCATCACTGAGAGGGCTCGGGGCGGTCTGGACTTACCGGGAAAACTCGCCGGAGAAAGTAGCAGACGCGGCGGCGCTCAGAGGTTGTCGAAGCCGACGTTCTGGGGCGCCCACGAGTGAACGGACAGCACAGGGAGAAGCACCTAGGTCTGGGGAATGTGCCCGTGTGCTTGGGGTGGCAAGGGGTGGCGCAGAGTCGCCGGAATTGGCTGGGGACGGTGGTCGGAGCAGTGGCGGTGCGACTTCGATTAAGGGCAGCCTGGTGGCTCTCGTGCAACGGTGTTTGAGGGGAAAGGAGGAGAAGGCGCAGGCGATTAAAAGGACGTATTTGCAGAGTGGAATCACTTCGGCGTTACGGCGAATTAACGCGAGCATTCAACGGCAGGAACGGTCGGGCGTGGTCAGCAGCGGGTGGAAACGACGAACAGGAGAGGTGGGACCTTGCTGTCAGCGAGAAAGGGAGTGAGGGGAAGGGTCCACTGGTCAGTCGCTCTGCGGGTGCGGGTTCAGGTGAAAAACGATTCGCGCATGGGGAGTAGCTGGGCTGGTACTGGGCTTGTTGGGCCGGAAGAGTTGGGCTGCTGTCTCATTCTATTTTTTTCTTTCTAATTGCTTTATCTTTTTCTATTTCTATTTTCTGTTTTAGAAATTCAAACAACATTTCAAACATTCAAAACAATTCAAACATTCACCACACTTGTAATGAGTTTTGGTTCTGTTTTATCAACATAAACCAAATCCCAAAATATAAAATCATATTTTTATTTTAGGGTCCATTTATAATTAAAATAAAATGGACATTAGTTATTAAATCCAATGGGTTTTAATTTATTTAAAATCTCCATTTGAAATCTAAATAAACCAAAACACTTCAGTAGGTTTTGTTTAAGAATATAAAATACTTGGAAAACTTATTTAAAATAAATAAATAAGTTTTGATGTTTAATTAAAATAGCAAAACCTTTATTTTTAATAAACCTGGATATTAAATCCTTATTATTTTATTTAAACAAACCTTTACTATTTTTATCAAATAGAAATATTTTATTTCAAAGGCTTGGCCAAGTTTTAATTTGGCTCTTTAAAATAATCTTTATTTATATTTCTACCTTCTCATTTGAAAACCAAATCTTTTTATTAAAAGATTCAAAATAGTAAATCCAAATATTTTAAAACTTCCTTTATTAATTGTTTATCTTTTTAAATCCTTTTAGGATTTGTTTGATCAAATAGGTTTTGAAGGTTTCCAATTGGGATCAAAAAGTTTCTTCTCACCCTGAAATTCAACAAAGTTTTATTTTATTCATTTATTTTTCACATTACAAGATTTGGAAAATCTTGGGATGTGACAGAATTATAAAGACAAAACCATTAATCAAACCAACATAATAATCCCAATATCCATCAGAACCCCGCAAACACAACATGCCTGATTACAAATAGATTAGATCTTGATCATGAATGGAGCTCACAAGATCTATACATGAAAGCATAAAGGAGGAGATACAACCATCGAGCTACTACATGGACCCATAGTCCAAGGTGGAACTACTCACGCATCATACCGGAGAGAAGGCCTCCGGGATGATCTCCCCTCCGGCAGGGTGCCGAGAAGAACTTCAGATCCCCCTGATCTAGGGACGATGGTGGCGGCAGCTATAGACGGTTTCGTGGAGATTTGTTCGGGTACTTAGGGTTTAGGCATCGGGGGCTTCTTATAGGCGAAGGGGAGGCCGAGGAGGCGGCCAGGGGCCCCACACCCTGCCTAGGCGCGGGGCAGGGCCTACCCGCGCCTAGGGGGTGTGGGCGCCCTGGCTCGCTTCTCCGTCTCCCCTCTGGACTTCTTGTTCCCCATGGAAAGTAATTGACTTTGACGTTTGTCCCGTCCAATTCCGAGAATATTTCCTTACTAGCTTTTCTGGAACCAAAAACAGCAGAAAACAGGCAACTGGCACTGTGACAACTTGTTAATAGATTAGTACCAGAAATAATGTAAAAAGCACCTCAAAGTGTAGACAAAGTAAAGCAAAGTAGATATTAAACAAGCATGGAACATAAAAAAGTATAGATACATTTCTGACGTATCAGACACGCACCGCCGCCATCGTCCGCGTCGACCTTGTCCGCGTCTACCCCGTCCGCGTCGACCCCTATGGCGCCTGCGACACCGTTCGCGCCCTAGATGCCCTCGACGCCAGCCGCGTCGCCCTTTACCTCGATGCCGGCCGTGTTGGCTGCCGCCTCGCCTTCTACATCCAGCTCGGCCGCCGACACTCTGCCCCTGCTCCCGTGGGTGTTGTCACTCGGGCTCGCACGGGTGTGCGTTGCCCGTCCACTTTCTACCCCTCCACTGAGTATGTCTGCGCGACCTCTACATCGGCAGCCTCGTCGGCACTCTCTCCGGTGCCCACCTTCGTTTGGGCTGCCCTTCGAGACCCTCACTAGCAAGCTGCCATGCAGGAAGAGTTTGATGCGATGCAGCGCAATCGGACTTGGGAGCTTGTTATTCGACCTCCTCGTGCGAACGTCATCACCGGCAAGTGGGTCTTCAAGCACAAGTTGCGGCCTGACGGGACTCTTGAGCGCTACAAGGCGCGTTGGGTGGTTCGTGGTTTCCGCCAATGTGCCGGCGTCAACTTCACGGATACGTTCGCCCCGGTTGTCAAACCGGGCACGATCCGCACGGTGCTGCACCTCGCTGCCTCTCGATCTTGGCCGGTGCATCAGATGGACGTCTCCAACGAATTTCTTCATGGACACCTCTCCGAGCAGGTGTACTGTCAGCAGCCCACCGGCTTTGTCGACACCGATCGCCCCGAGCACGTGTGCCTGCTCTCGCGCTCCTTATATGGCCTGAAGCAAGCATTGCACGCCTGGTACCAGCGCATCGCGGCATTCCTCCACGAGCTCGGCTTCTAGTCTACGTGCTCCAATGCCTCGATATTTGTCTTTTGACATGGCACCGAGACTGCCTACCTGCTCCTCTATGTTGACGACATCATCTTGATGGCCAGCACGGCTGATCTCCTTCAACGGCTCACCGTTCTCCTTCATGCTGAGTTCTCCATCAAGGACTTGGGCCTGCTCCATTACTTCCTCGTCCTCGAGGTGGTCCGTCGAGCGGACGGGTTCTTTTTTCACCAGTGGAAGTATGCTCATGAGCTTCTCGAGCGCGTCGGGATGGTTAATTGCAATCATGCGCCCACTCCCGTCGACACGAGGGCCAAGTTGTCCGCCACCAATGGCTCACCGACTCCTGATGCATCGCTATACCGCTCCATCGTCGATGCCTTGAAGTACTTGACGCTTACGCGACCGGAGCTGAAGTATGTCGTGGAGAAGGTGTGTCTTCATATGCATGCGCCATGGGATGCCCACTGGACTACGATCAAGCGGGTACTTCGCTACATCTGCGGCACTATGGATCTTGGCCTCTCGATCACCGCATCGCCGTCCTCGGACATCGTGGTGTACTCTGACGCGGGATGGGCGGGCTGCCCTAACACTCGGCGCTCTATCTTGGGATATTGTGTCTACCTCGGCTATCGCTCATCTCTTGGTCGCCCAAGAGGCAGCCCACGTCTCACGCTATAGCGTAGAGGCAGAGTATCGCGCCGTGGCTAACGCCGTCGCCAAGTGCACCTGGCTTCGTTAGCTTCTCTCCGAGCTCTCTTGTCCTATTGACAAGGATACTGTTTCCTTCTGCGACAATGTTTTGGCTATCTACCTCTCCGCCAACCCCGTTCATCATCGATGTACAAAGCACACGAGCTGGATATCCACTTTGTTCGTGAGCAGGTTGCTCTCGATCACGTTTGAGTTCTTCACGTGTCGACCTCTTAGCAGTTTGCGGATATCATGCCGAAGGGCTTGCCGACATCGACCTTTGATGAGTTCTGATCCAGTCTATGTGTCGGTACCGACCCTTCGACTGCGCGGGGGAGGGGGAGGGGTGTTGTCGTGGTATTGCACGACAGATGCTACTAGGGGTAGCTTACGTAGAGGGAGCAAGGCGACGTAGGAGAATCCGGGAGCGAGATTGGCACACGATGTACCCAGGTTCACATCCCCTCGGTGGAGGATCGCTACGTCCTGCTGTCAATCCAGTATATGATCATAGATTGGTTTACATGGGAGCCGTCGTAGGCGGAGGGAGACTAGATATAATATATTGTGGGAGAGCCTAGATCTAATGAGACGTGGGAGAAGATACCCCGTGGGGGTGCCCCTGGTGGCTTTATATATGCAGCCAGTTAGGGTTTACAAGTATTTGGTGGGCTTTGTATTGAAGTCGCCGTCTTGGGCCTCCAGTCGGTGCCACTCGCCTGGGTCCAGTATGCGCCAGTCGCTATATTGGGCGAGTCGACCCGCTCTCGGCTTGGCTTCAGTCGGCTCGATCCATCTGGCGAATCTGCTTCGTGGGTATACCCCGATTGGTATTCCCCCATCAGTAGTCCCTGAGCACGTTGTTGATTCGACGCGGGCTTGAGGCAGGGCGCGGAGAGTCTTGATGATGGGTCGTGGCGAATCGGCGACGAGCTCCTGAACAGAGAAAAGAACCGTGAAGCGGGAGGTGGTCGGCATGAGCCAGTCGGTGATGGCCAGTTGGCGAAATACGTAGGGTGTCGGTGAAGCTGCCAGTTGCGGCGAGTCCTCGAACGTGGAGCGTGCCGAGTCCCCGAGCGCGTCGAGTGCGCGAGGGCAAGTCCGCGGTGGCGAGTCCCCGAGCGTGTTGAGTACGCGAGGGCGAGTCCGCGGTGGCGAGTCCCGGGCGTGTTGAGAACGCGAGGGCGAGTCCGCGGTGGCGAGTCCCCGAGGGCGAGCCGCGGTCGTGGAGAGTACACGAGTGGAGAGTCCGCGGTGGCGAGTCCCCGAGCGCGTTGAGTACGCGAGGGTAAGTCCGCGGTGGGCAGTCCCCGAGCATGTGGAGTACGCGAGTGGAGAGTCCGCGGTGGCGACTCCCCGAGCGTGTTGAGTACGCGAGGGCGAGTCCACGGTGGCGAGTCCCCGAGCATGTGGAGTACGCGAGGGCAAGTCCGCAGTGGCCAGTCCCCGAGCGAGGCGAACTGCGGTCATGGAACCACGCGTACATGCAGCATGCCTAGGAGTAGTCCACGAGGCTCGAGTTGGCTTGTAGAGGCTACTTGAGGTTCTTTAGAGATGCATATTCTGAAGATAGTAGTGGTTGCTGCCGAGCATGGCGAGTGGCGAGGTCGAGCGACCGACAAGCGCCGAGCCCCTGAGCGCGGCGATGGCGAGGTAAAGCGACCGGCGAGTGCCGAGTTCCCGAGCACGGCGAGTGGCGAGGTCGAGCGACCGTCGAGTGGTGATGTCTGTAGCATGCCGAGTGGCGAGGTCGAATGACCGGCGATTGCCGAGTCCCCGAGCGTGTTGAGTACGCGATGATTGCGAGTCCGCGAGGGGAGAGTCCCCAAGTGTGGTGAGTCCGCGATGATAGAGAGTCCACGATGATGTTGATTGCGCTGTTTTTGTTAGCGAGTCTCTCGTCTTGACCCGGGGAGCCAGTCGCATGGCGACTCCAAAGATGGCTCTCGGCTGGGCGTTTTTCCTGGACGATCCGAGGCTCGGTTTGCGAGTCCTCGTCCACAGTACTTGTGATGCAGCCCGTCCTACGACCGCTATTACATCTACTCCCACAAGCTCCCCAAGTGGACCCATGACTCGAGCCCGAGCCAAACTCCTTCAAGCTAAGGTGAACTCGCTCCTCTCCTTGTGTGACTTCGATACACCCTTGGATGGCCTGCTACTTCATACCCATACCTTGTGCATCATCAGGTACGAAGAGAAGGACCCACAGGACGGAGGAGCACCAGCAGAAGAGACCAAACGCTCTCTGTCGCCAGCGGTACTACCGGACCTGGCGACCGGTACTACCGCCCCTGCTACCGCCACCAACAGAAGACCCCAGCGCTAGCCAAATGCTCTCTGTCACTGGCGGTACTACCGGCCCAGGACCCGGTACTACCGGACGACGGCACTACCGCCCCCTGCTACCGCCACCAACAGAAGGCTCCAGCGCAAGTCCCAGGACGACAAGCGGTACTACCGGGCCTGGAAGCGGTACTACCGCTGACCGGTACTACCAGACGTGTTGGACCGGTACTACCGGACGACACAGAACCTGATTGTGTTAAGTCGGCCCAGCGCCTTGTAACCCTCTCTATATTTCGCTATTTGTTCCTAAAATACCCCTGTTTTCATGGTTGGCCTATAAATAGCCCCCACCCTCCATTGTAAACCCTAGACTTGGATAATAATAGATTAAGGAAACCCTTTGAGGAACTTATATCTATTGGTCTCATGCTCCTACCAAGGAGCACCGGATTATCCACCCCCCTCTTGGATCTTGCCTAGTGCGTTCAAGTTGTACAAGGCCTTGGGTTCTCGGTTTCTCGCCCCCAAGTCGTCAAGATCTCACCAAGCACCTCATCCCCCGTTGTTGGTGTGGAGAGCGAGCTTCGCCCAACACCGATCCTAGAGATTATGTTGGACCGGTTGCCACCGGCATGAGTTATTGGCGTGTATCGTGTTTTTTGTGCGTGAGTTCGTCGGGTTCTTCGTGGCGTGTGTTCATGGATTCCATCCCCTTTCCCCCTTCCACCGCTTTACCCTCGATTCCCGCGGAGATTCGTGAAAGATCGGGCCACCCCAAGGGGTTACCCCATAACATCTTGGTATCAAGAGCAAGGTTGATCACGAATTTCCCCCCAATTTTTCTTTATCCCCCTTAAAATCGAAAATCCCACCAAAAAGAGCCCCAATTTGCCTTCGGATCGATCTCTAGATTTGGTGAGTTTTTCGTGGTTTTGGTCCATAGATCTGTTGCTTTTGGAGTCGATCTATAGCCCCTGTTGTTCCCAGCCCAGCCTTTCAGTCAGTTTCCCACGAATTTGAGGTTTGTGTCAAGTGGATCTCATTTTCGTTCTTGTTCTGTGACCAGCGGTACTACCGCCAAATACATGTAAACTTTTTCTTCTTCTCTTGACGCCTCATTTTCGTTTGCTGACTTTCCCCCTTTAGCTTGTTCGTGTTTCGCGTGTTTGTCGCCATCTTAACACAAGCTTCCGCACCAAAGTCACCCGCGCTCATCGACACCGCGACACTCGAACATCATCCCCACCAACGGTTGCAAGTCGTCAACAATACCAAAGGTATAACTTGCACCACTTTGACAACCCCATATCTTCCTTTGTGTGTATCTATCCTATGAGAGCAACTCATTTTGTGTTTGTCTAAGCATTGTGCACTTGCCTTCGGAAAGTGAGAGTGTGAGGCCAAATACAAAAGCTAACATAGTAGCATAGAAAGGGAGAAAAAGGAAAAAAGAATAAAAAAAAAGATACATAGTCTCCCAATACAAAGAGAATACCAAGCTTGTAAGCCAATAAAGAGAGAAGAAAGAGCGTACCAAGGCAAGTGCACAAATCTATTGCTTATCCTCTTTTGGCAAACGAGTTGTGGTCTCTCCTTGCATTGGCACGACAACCGAGCGTAGTCTTCGTTAGGACCTTTTGTGCTCATTTTCATAGTCGTGCTAACCCCGTTTTTCTCCACGTGTGTGTTTTCCGTGTTTTTGTAGATCGTATCCTTTTGCTTTTGATCTTTGGTTCTTTACCACGTAGGACAATAACCTTTTGCTTGGATCGTTTCGTTTGGTTTTCCACAATCCTAACCTTCCACCAAAAGCTTTTGAGAGTTGTAGCATATTTGTGTGTGAGTTTCTTGCCCATTTCACTTTGCACGCTTTTCGCTCATTTGTGTGGCAATTGGTTTGATATAATCTCCAAGGTGAGGTAAAAGGCTAACTCTCCGCACCCTTTTTCTCCATATACAACCCTTGTTGGCTTTTCATCATGGACAGGCATGGAGAGCCATCCCAACCACCACAACCTCCGGAGGATGACACACAATTCATGACAAGATGGGACCATTGGAAGGTCCGAGGAGAATTCAACTACCGTTGTGAAGCTCTCGAGCGGCGCCAAGATGAACAATTTAGCGAGGCCCGTGTGGAATTCAAGAACATCGACAACCGCTTCGAAGAAGTCCGTGGCCAAATGCATGCCATGCAACACAACCTCGGTCATCAAAATGAAGCTCTTGGTCGTGCACTCGCCTCAACGGATGAGAAGCTTCAACGCCTCATTGATGGAATAGCAAGGCCACGCTCGCGCGAATCAAGCTCATCTCGGCACTCCTCAAGTGAATCAAGTGCACCTTGCCGTCACGCTTCAAGGCACCGGGATGGACCCGTTCTTCAATCCATGAGCTCTTCTCAAGCGGTACCATCTCCGCGACATGCCGCAACGTCAAGCTATGATGGTGACCTCTCCGCAAGACCTCCACGACGTGAAGCGAACCGGCCACAACCAAGGGCACTTGTGATTCAACAAGAGCAACCTCACATGGATCACCAAGGCCATCGCCGTCGACATGTCCCTTCAACAACAAGTGAAGCATCCGAAGAGGACGACCAAGATCACCGTCGACGTGAAGCACTCGAAGATCCTCCAAGGCGTCATCATCGACATGATCGTCCACGTCGGCAACATGATGGTCATGACGAGCCTCATCAACATCAAGAAGAAGAAGAGCAGCCCATTGCGCATGCGGCTCGACTCCCTCCTCGCCACAGGGCGCAAGACAATGCTCCTCGGCACCACCCACGACAAGAACAAGAGCAAGCTCCCCAAGCTCGTCATGAGGACCATCAACCTCCTCCTTGTCCTCAACCGCGCCAAAAAACGAGCAAGCTCCCCAAGCTCGTCACCAAAACCAAGTTCCACCACCAAACGCGGCACCTCAACAACCGCAAGAGCAACGCAACCATCACCAAGCAAGACATGAGAGCTCGGATGATGATGATGACCGCCCAAATCATGGCAACCTCCGCAACCGGAACCGCAATGGAGAAGAAACTTTCGGCAAGCTCAAATTCACCATGCCCAAGTTCACCGGTTCCAATGAGCCCGAGGAATATCTCTCGTGGGAACTCAAGGTCGACAAGATCTTCCGCATGCACAACTATAGCAATGAGAAGATGATGGCCATGGCATCCCTCGAGTTTGATGAGTATGCCAACCTTTGGTGGGAACAAGTCCAACTCGCTCGCGAAGCAAAAGAAGAGCCTCCAATCGCAACTTGGCAAGATATGAAGGCTCATATGAGATCCCGCTTTGTTCCTTCACACTACACGCGTGACCTCTTCAACAAGCTTCAAACGCTTAGTCAAGGGACAAAGACCGTGGAAGAGTACTTCAAGCAAATGGAGATCAACATGATCCGTGCCAACATTGAAGAGCGAGATGAACAAACAATGGCACGCTTACTCAATGGCTTGAACCATCCCATCAAGCGCATCACCGAGTTCCAAAAGTACAACAACATGGTTGAGCTTGTGCACATCGCATCAAAGGCCGAAAGGCCAAGTGCAAGAGGACATCAAGTACAACAAGCCAAAGACGTACTTCACCTACAAGCAAGCACCAACCACTACTCCAACAACACCAAGTGGAAGCTCCTCAAGTACCACCAAGCTTCCCTTCAAGCCAACTCTCCCTCAAGGAAAACAGCCCCCAAGTGGCAAAAACACAAGGGATGATCAACCATTCAATGGTGAATGCTACAAGTGTGGAGGCAAAGGGCACAAGTCGAACGCATGTGGGAACAAGAAAGTTTTGTTCATTCATGACAACGACGATGAAGAATACTTGAGTGAGGAAGAGTTTGATGCAAGGGTCAAGGAAGCCATGGCAAGGCAACATTTGGAAGAGGACCAAGAACTTCTTGTGTGTGAGCATGACGCAAGTCCATCGCTTGTAGTCACAAGGGTCTTGACTACCCAAGTCAATGAGAATGAAGACCAACGCTCGAACATCTTCCAAACTCGTGCCGGCATCAATGGGAAGTCCATCAAAGTTGTCATCGATGGAGGGAGTTGCCACAACCTTGCAAGTACGGAATTGTGTGAGAAACTCAATCTCACCCTCCATCCGCATAAACACCCCTACCATATCCACTGGCTAAGTGACCAAGGATCCGTCAAGATCAAGCACACCGTCTCGGTGACGTTCTCAATTGGGCACTACAAGGACACGGTGGAATGTGATGTGGTCCTAATGACGGTTTGCCATATGTTGCTCGGAAGGCCGTGGCAATATGACAAGTGTGCTTTGCATAATGGTCACTCAAACACTTACAGCTTCAAATGGCTTGATAAAACTTGTGTGTTGCAACCAATGACTCCTAGCCAAATAATTGCGGACAATGCAAAGGCTTTAGCGAGGGCGCAATACACAAAAACACCTTGTGTGAAGAGTGGTGAGCGAGAGAACCACACCATAGTGAGTGAGAGCTACAAACCAAACTCGAGTGTTATTATTGCCACCAAAAGTGAGATGAGAGAAGTGCGGAACAACCCATCCATCTTGCACTATGTCCTTGTATGCAAGGGACTAGCGCAAGGAACTAACGACTTGACAAATGTTCCTCCTTATTTGATGACTATTTTGCAGGAATTCCAAGATGTTTTTCCCGAAGAGCTTCCTCATGGCCTTCCTCCTCTTCGTGGAATCGAGCACCACATCGACCTCATACCCGGCGACCCACTCCCAAACCGCGCCGCGTATCACACAAACCCGGAAGAGACGAAGGAGATCGAACGTCAAATCAACCAACTCGTCTCCAAAGGTTTGATCCAAGTAAGCACTAGCCCAAGCGCGGTCCCCGTGATCCTAGTTCCAAAATGATGATACGCTATGTTATGCATGGACTGCCGTCCAATCAATGCTATCACCGTGTGTTATAGACATCCTATACCGCGTCTTGATGACATGCTTGATGAGTTATGTGGAGCCACTATATTTTCGAAAATTGATCTTCGTAGTGGTTACCATCAAATTCGCATGGCCGAAGGTGATGAGTGGAAAACCGCCTTCAAGACCAAGCTTGGTCTCTATGAATGGTTGGTTATGCCTTTTGGCTTATCTAATGCACCGTCTACCTTCATGCGCCTCATGAACCATATTCTGAGATCTCTCATTGGGAAGAGTGTAGTTGTTTACTTTGATGACATCCTTGTCTATAGCAAGTCACTAGAGGAGCATGTTACTCATGTTAAGGAGGTCCTTCAAATCCTCCGTCATGAAAAGCTTTATGCTAATCTCCCAAAGTGCACTTTTGCAAAAGACAAGCTGATTTTCCTTGGTTTTGTTGTGTCTTCTAATGGCATTGAAGTTGATGTCTCAAAAGTCAAGGACATACGAGATTGGCCCATCCCTACAAATGTTAGTGAACTTCGTAGTTTTCATGGGTTGGATGGCTTTTACCGTCGCTTTGTGAAAGACTTTTCTACCATTGCTTGCCCCCTCAACGAATTGACCAAGAAAAATGTCACGTTCGTTTGGGGAAAAGAACAACAAAAGGCTTTTGATGAGCTCAAAAAGAGGCTCACCGAAGCACCACTTCTTGCATTACCGGATTTCACAAAGACCTTTGAGATTGAATGTGACGCTAGTGGTATTGGCATCGGTGGCGTCCTTATGCAAAATGGGCGTCCTATTGCTTACCATAGTGAGAAACTTGATGGCGCACGCCTAAACTATCCCATTTATGACAAAGAACTTTTTGCCTTGGTTCGCGTTCTTCAAGTGTGGCAACACTATCTTTGGCCCAAAGAATTTATCATTCATTCCGACCATGAGTCGTTGAAGTATCTTAAGGGCCAAGCCAATTTGAGTAAAAGGCACGCCAAATGGGTTGAGTTCATGGAGTCTTTTCCTTACATTGTCAAATACAAGAAGGGCAAAGAAAATGTGGTAGCGGACGCCTTGTCTCGCAAAAACACAAGCCTTCTTACACGACTCAAAGTAAATGTCTTGGGTCTTGATGACATCAAATCTTTGTACGTCCATCTTTCTTTGGACCAATATTTGCACAATGTTCAATAGACAAAGGGATTGATGATTTCTATTTGCATAAGGGTTTTATTTTCAAACAAAACAAGCTTTGCATTACGAAATCGTCTCTCCAACTTTTGCTTCTTCAAGAGTCCCATGGTGGAGGCCTTATGGGTCACTTTGGCCGTGACAAGACATATGACATGCTCTCCACTCACTACTTTTGGCCAAAGATGAAGCCTTGACGTGGGCGCCACATCCAACGATGCACTACATGTATCCAAGCTAAGTCTAAGTCCAACCCCTTTGGTCTTTATATGCCATTGCCTATTCCTCATGCACCTTGGTCGGACATTAGCATGGACTTTGTGTTAGGCTTGCCTAGATCTAAACATGGACATGACTCTATATTTGTAGTAGTGGATCGCTTTTCAAAAATGGCACATTTCATTCCGTTCCATAAGACCGATGATGCTTCACATGTAGCAAATTTGTTTTTCAGGGAAATAATTCGGCTACACGGTGTGCCAAGAACAATCGTCTCCGACCGCGACGTAAAATTCATGAGCTACTTCTGGAAGACTCTCATGGCCAAGCTCGGCATCAAGCTCCTCTTCTCGTCCGCCTCGCATCCTCAAACCGATGGACAAACCGAGGTCATCAATCGAAGTCTTGGCACACTCCTCCGGGTGTTGATAAAGAAGAACCTTAAAGACTGGGAGGAATGTATTCCACACGCCGAGTTCGCCTACAACCGCGCCAAGCACTCCACCACCATGAGGAGCCCGTTCATGATCGTCTATGGCTTCGAGCCTCTCACCGCGCTCGATATCCTTCCGCTACCACTTCATGAACGTGCCAATATGGACGTTGTCAAGCGTGCCCAAACAATGAAGAAACTCCATGAAGACACAAGAGCTACGATTGAGCAACAAGTCCTTCGCCAAGCATCAAGACTAAACAAGAACAAGAAAGAGATGATCTTCGAAGAGGGCGACCTTGTGTGGATACTCTTAAGTAAAGACCGCTTCCCCAAGGAACGCGACTCCAAACTCAAGCCAAGGGGTGATGGACCATTCAAAGTGCTCAAGAGGATCAACAACAACACTTATATCATCGATATCCCAACATCAAAGTATCTTGTGAGCTCGACATTCAATGTCAAGGACCTCTCACCCTACCATGGAGAAGATGAAGTTGCGAAGGTTGAAGAGTCGAGGATGACTCTTTCCCAAGGGGGGGGGAGCTGATGCAGCCCGTCCTACGACCGCTACTACATCTACTCCCATAAGCTCCCCAAGTGGACCCATGACTCGAGCCCGAGCCAAACTCCTTCAAGCTAAGGTGAACTCGCTCCTCTCCTTGTGTGACTTCGATACACCCTTGGATGGCCTGCTACTTCATACCCATACCTTGTGCATCATCAGGTACGAAGAGAAGGACCCATAGGACGGAGGAGCACCAGCAGAAGAGACCAAACGCTCTCCCGCGCACTACATCGACCGCGACTGGGGTATACCTTCCGGGCTGCCAGAACCGCTACCGCCACCAATGAAGACCCAGCGCTAGCCAAATGCTCTTCATCACGGTACTACTCGCCCAGACCCATACTACGGACGGCAGCTTCTACCGCTACCGCCACCAATGTAAGGCTCCAAAAGAAGTCCCAGGACGACAAGCGGTACTACCGGGCCTGGAAGCGGTACTACCGCTGACCGGTACTACTGGACGTGTTGGACCGGTACTACCGGACGACACAGAACCTGATTGTGTTAAGTCGGCCCAGCGCCTTGTAACCCTCTCTATATTTCGCTATTTGTTCCTAAAATACCCCTGTTTTCGTGGTTGGCCTATAAATAGCCCCCACCCTCCATTGTAAACCCTAGACTTGGATAATAATAGATTAAGGAAACCCTTTGAGGAACTTATATCTATTGGTCTCATGCTCCTACCAAGGAGCACCGGATTATCCACCCCCCTCTTGGATCTTGCCTAGTGTGTTCAAGTTGTACAAGGCCTTGGGTTCTCGGTTTCTCGCCCCCAAGTCGTCAAGATCTCACCAAGCACCTCGTCCCCCGTTGTTGGCGTGGAGAGCGAGCTTCGCCCAACACCGATCCTAGAGATTATGTTGGACCGGTTGCCACCGGCGTGAGTTATCGGCGTGTATCGTGTTTTGTGTGCGTGAGTTCGTCGGGTTCTTCGTGGCGTGTGTTCGTGGATTCCATCCCCTTTCCCCCTTTCACCGCTTTACCCTCGATTCCCACGGAGATTCGTGAAAGATCGGGCTACCCCAAGGGGTTACCCCATAACAACTTGGCCGTGCGAGTCGCACTGTCTAAGGTTGAGGAGGACATGGTGATGTTGGTGTAGCACAACCATTTGTCTTGGCCCAGAAGGCCAGTCGAGCAAGGCGACTCCAATGATGGCTCTCGGTTAGCGTTTTTCATGGACGATCCGAGGCTCGGTTTGCGAGTCCTCGTCCGCACTACTTGGCCATTGTGAGTCGCTCTTTCAAAGGTTGACAAAGGCAAATTGATTTTTCCCGGGGGGAAGAGACACCCAGTGGTGAGTCCATACAGCATGGCATGCGACCCTCTCTAGCGACTTGGACGATGAAGGTCCCTTAGCAGGCGCGGGGTACGCATTCGACGTAGCCGGAAAGAGTCGACGTGGCGGACGCGAGGTCGACGCGGCGGACGGAGGTCGCGCTATGGCGAAGTCGACGCGGCGGACACGGAGTCGACGCGGCGGACGGAGGTCGCGCTATGGCGGAGTCGACGTAGCGGACACGGGGTCGACGCGGCGGATGGAGGTCGCGCTATGGCGATGTCGATGACGGCGAGACCGCGAGGGCGAGGCCGCGATAGGAATCCCGTGGCAGACGAGTCCGCGATGGGCGAGTCCTCGAGCCTAGCGAGTGCGCGTTTAAGTGTGTCCGCGTTTAGGTGAGTCCCGGAGCATGGTGTATCCACAAGGGGCGAGTCCCCGAGCATGGTCGTGAACCAGCTTTTTCGGAGATAAGCTGATAGAGTTAAGCTCGGCCGAGACGGTGAACGATTTATACTAATGCAAAGAAGTCGCCAGATCGTCCCGTCTTTATGGATTAATTCTCCTGCGGTATAAACATGAGAAACCACATACACCGATTCATATTATGCAGTACATGTATAAAAAACAATACGTAATGGATTAGATCCAATTGAAATAATTAATGAATAGAGTAATCAATAGGAGAGATTCTTCAGATGTTAATTTAATCCAACGTTAATATGAAAGATCGATTTTGTGGATGCATCGTGTATCGCATCCATCACATGCAAAGTGTGCATCGCCGCCGCTCGTACACACCGGGCCAAGCTTGACGGTGGCTCATGGATTGCGCTGCCACGACTTGGCTTTTGTGGTTCCGCGATCCAAAATTAAATAACAGGATCGTCTGGGAACATGGTGCGGTACATGTCTAATACGAACGGAGGAATCAGGTCCAAAATAAATAATTGATTGGCAAAAGTAATCAAATAAGAGACGAGATTGGATTAAAAACTTAGCTGATTGCATGCTCACGCACCTGAGATTTTTCTCCATAGACGACATCGCGCAAGACATCGCTTGGTCGGAAGCGACTCGATGTGATTTAGCCAGCGATCCTGCCCGGATTATCACCCTCCAAGCGCAGCTTGCCCCACGGTGGGCGCCAACTGTCGTGGTATTGCACGGCAGATGCTACTGAGGGTATCTTACGTAGAGGGAGCAAGACGACGTAGGAGAATTCGGGAGCGAGATTGGCACACTATGTACCCAGGTTCACGTCCCCTCGGTGGAGGATCGCTATGTCCTGCTATCAATCCAGTATATGATCATAGATTGGTTTACATGGGAGTCGCCATAGGCGGAGGGAGACTAGATCTAATCTATTGTGGGAGAGTCTAGATCTAATGAGACGTGAGAGAAGATACCCCGTGGGGTGCCCCTGGTGGCTTTATACATGCAGCCAGTTAGGGTTTACAAGTATTTGGTGGGCTTTGTATTGAAGTTGCCGTCTTGGGCCTTCAGTCGGTGCCACTCGCCTGGGTCCAGTATGCGCCAGTCGCTATATTGGGCGAGTCGACCCGCTCTCGGCTTGGCTTCAGTCGGCTCGATCCAGTTGGCGAATCCGCTTCGTGGATATACCCCGATTGGTATTCCCCCATCAGGTGTTGAGATGTAATTGTATTACAGTAGGTCTCCGTGTAACCGTTAGATTGTACCCTGCAATTGTCTATATATATAGGGTAGCGCTATTTGACCCCAGGCCTACACCCACCTTCTATCTTTATAACTGTATATTATTTTTACGTCGCGTAAATGTTGTCTTACCTCGAGAGTTGAGAAGAACGTAAGAAATATAGACATGTCATAATTTTTTTTACATGCCGTATAAAAATACGACATAAAATGCATATTTTTAATGTTTTTACACTATAATTACTCATAAACTATTTTTTATGTCAATTTTTTGCGTCGTGGATGAATATGAACATAATTATTTGTATACAAAACATAAATTTCTAAATATGATAACATAAAATTATGTTCAGTGCAAAATAACTATTCTGCACCCTGGGTGCTAAATAGGGTTTCTCTCTCTCTCTATATATATATATATTGACGCGGATTTTCTACCCACCAGGCTAGATGTGCATGCTTATACATTCATCCAATATTGCCACCCTATGATCCCGCAATATTCGCATCGTCGGTTGCTGGCATTATTCTGCTAACAGCATCCTCTTGCCATCCGTCAAATTCTGCTAAGCGTAAGCTGCTATAGGAGATGTCATTTGTACTTTCACTTGTCATATGTTCCATACACACTGTAGTCAAGTGTTTTGTGATTTCGAGTGGTGTCATGTATACTACGTACATGTGGTTATGGCTTGTCAGGCCAAATGGCATTGTTCTTTGCCCACACTTTCTATTAAAAATGGTTGTGACCTTGTTCATGCGTGACTCCATTGATATTGATAATGAATAATCGTAGAATTCAGTACCTCCAGAATTTAGTTATGAATAATCGTAGAATTCAGAAAACTTTACTATCTATAGTGATAAAATAATATTACCATTTTACATGTCAACCTCACGGTATCATACATAACAATATCACAAACCAAGGAAAATAAACCTACAGGACTCAACTAACATCTATTTTATCTTGTTTTTTGTGTGAAGCAACGACACACTCCTTGCACTTACTAAGCTCCTATCCTTATAGTCAATGGTTCCTCCCTTTTTTAAAATTCATCTTGAGGTGCGAAATGAATTCGGACCCACTATGATATGTCGCGACCTTTGGTAAATTTGGCCGCGTGCACAGGCTCGTCGTCGATTTTGCATCCAAAATTAATGAGCTAGGAAAAAATGGCAATATTTTGGATTACAAACTGAATTTATTGAGCTACAACAACATGGCAAGTCAAGAGTTTGACACGGGATTTGTTACATCAGGCGATCGAAGATTCGGCACGCTATGAGAATAGGAGAATAGGAGTAAGATCCATTGAGAAGACATGACAGGTTTTGAAATGCATTGCCCCATTCTTCTATCTCTTGAACAAACTCAGGTGGTGGGATACCAGTGTTGTTCTTCAGATGTAAGAGGTCGTACAGTAGCTCCTCCTTTGTGGCATAGTCCATCTTTGGGCTGTATTATTTTCGAATTGATATTGAGTGATTAAATGGTGTTATGAGCGGCATAAATGTAGTTGGATCATGTAAAAGAATATTCATGTATCTTCCTTCAGTGAATTAACTCGACTAAGTGGTTAAATCCACAAAATAGGTGAGAGCTTGCGTAAGGTGCTTGTTTGGCGTCCATGCGTGCTTTGGACACTCTCGGCGCATTTTCCGTCAGCGAATTTATCTTTGGTGTTCGCCCCTTCTTGAATACCGATGCATCGTTCCCGCTGATCATCATGCTCCACCTAGGATGGCTCTGCCCGCTGAACCGAAGAGATGCCGGCTCACTAAAAAGAAGGATAAATCATAGTCCCTGCAGACGTAAGATTAATCACATAAACATCAGAAACACATAAAACACTCGAATTGATGCATGTGGGTGGAAATCGCATAGATGAAACATCAAATAATTGATACCTTCTTAACGCCTCAATGGACCTACTTCGGTTTGGAGAAAGGCGTATGTTCTTGGTTTGTGGGATGACACGTGTTCTTGGCTCTGTGTCCTAGCATGCATAACATGCAAAAGACATTATTTTATGGTAAATGCCACATCGTGGAGAGGACTTCTGTGTGTGGATGGGTCACACGGTGGGAAGAACTTACGTCTCTGGTTGACATGCGTCGTTTACTTTTGAATCAACATCATACTCTCGATACGTTAGTTTCTCTAATGGGTTTATATCACATCCGTCAATCAGATTATGCTCTCGTCTTTTAATCCTACGCTAGCCGGGTGAGTATCTCACTATTTTCTATATATAGTGTAGAATACCCAGGGTGTAGAATATTTATTCTACACCCACCCTCTATCTTTAGAACCATATATTATTTTTACATCACGTAAATGTTGTATTACTTCGTAAGTCGAGAAAAACATAATAAAATTTAGAAACAACATAATTTTTTTGTTTACATGCCGTAATTTTTTTTGATATAAAATACATATTTTTGGTGTTTTTTACACTATAATGACTCATAAACTTTATTTTTATGTCAAACTTTTTGGTTGTGGTGAATATATGACCATAATTATTCGTATACAAAACATATTTTTTTCAATCTAATAATGTAAAAATATATATATAAAAATCCTATTCAGTACCCAGGATGCAGAATAGTTATTTGCATCCTATATATAGCGCAATCCTATATATATAGGGTCGCGCTATGCCGCTATTTGACACTCAGAGTGTAGAGTAGTTATTCTACATATATATATATATATATATATATATATATATACAATTATATGGTACAATCCAACGGTTACACGAAGACCTACTGTAATAAAATTACATCTCAACAATTAGCATCAGGTATTCATGTGTAGTAGTCGCTTGTTTACCTTTGTTCAGAAGCTCACTCAATATTCCTTGAGAATTTGGTTATTCACTACTCCCTCTGTTTCAAGGCTTAAGGCGTTCTCGTTTTATGTGTTTTTCTTTGACCAAGAATTACTCTAAATACATAAAGATTTTTGGTATAAAACTAATATCATTGAAAAGTATTTTTTAATACGAATCCGACGGTACTAATTATGTATAATATAATCAAGATTTTGTTGCTTAATTCTTTCGGTTAAACTTTGCTTTGGAAAACGTGTGCACCTTAAACCCTGAAACGGATGTAGTATAATAGACCTTTATGTTTTCATCTAAGCAATAAAGAAAAGCAATCATTACTTGGCCATCGGAATATTAGTGTGCTACAGACTTGGTGAGTTTTTCCCCCTTTCTCCTCTTCTTTCTATTTTGAGATTGCTAGAAGTGGAGTACCCGTGGCTTTTTAGACGCATATATTGCACAAAGACACATGGTTCACTGCATATTCGGTTTACCATTTACAAATACAGTTGCTCCTATTATGTCAGTGTAAAATCTATAGCTCATGGATGCGATAGATGTGGCACAGGGAGCAGATGAAATAAGAACAAGAGGATCCCGCCACCTGCACAAATTCTTGCTGCCTGATGGCTAACGGTGAGCAAAATTGTGTCCCTTCCCCGTAAACTACACTTCCTTTCGGTTAACAAGTTTTTGAAAAACACAAAGATCTTTGTGTTTCATTATATTAAAAAATAAATGAGTTGAGCCTTGCTTCGGTGTTCAAGTTGTCAAGCTTCATGCACTAGCCAACGCAACCAAAAGTCTGAACTGATGGAAAGGGCTTAGTGCAATCCACTTATATACTTCAACACCCCCTCTCACGTGTGACAGAGAGAAGTCAGCACGTGTAACCGGAAGAGAACGACGGAGCGCAAAACTCACATATGACTCAAGAGGCCTATATGTGGACATAGAGGGATCAACATTAATTTTAGGATAAATTACGAAAGCTAGGACTCGAACTCGATACCTTAGGCTCTGATACAATGTCAAGCTTCATGCACTAGCCAACGCAACCAAAAGTCCAAACTTATGAAAAAGGCTAATGCAATCCACTTATACACTTCAACACACAAGTAACCAAGTAACCTGCTGCCGTGTAGGCCTGTCTATCCCTTAGTCTGCTTGGTTATTCGGTGAGTTGGATACAATGTGAGCCTTGCTTCGGTGTTCCTCCTAGACAAAAAATTTAACCCGATAGTATCGAGCGGGATCAGGGTGGAGACCGGGTGGAGACTGTGTCGTACTAGTCCCGTATACAACAATCACATACGAAATCAGGCGGGATTGGGATGGAGACTGGTTGCGAGGTCAAGTCGTACCGCCGGAGGTGGTTTGTACATGCCGGGTGCCGCCAGGAAAAAACAAGGTGCGGGTCTCACTTTTGTTGAACCTGGTCCACGAAAGCAGCTCGATCGTGTAGCGATCAATATATGATCGATCGGTGTTTCCCCTGGCCCGACATTGCTGGACTTCGTGCAGACCTGCCGTTAAAATCTTGGTTGTGTTGAAGAATTCAGTTTGTGTATGTTTAACTGACATCCAGCTTTTGATTAGGACAACGCTCTGCGTCCCCCGGACGATAGGATTTTTCCATCGTCCTCCTTCCCTGCGCGACACGTGTTCACAAAATTGCCCCAAATCCCGCTTTTGCTGCAAAACATCCCGTGTTTGCTGCATATGTCCCCGTTTTTGCTTCCGAAGCAAAAAAAACGGTTCGTTTTAGAAATAGAACGTCTCGTCGGAGACCTCACCGGAGACCTCGCCGGAGAGCGTGCAGCAAAAAAAATATGCTAATGCAGCAAAACCGATTTCGCCGGAGACATCGCCGGAAAACTCTCGCCGGAGACCTCGCATGAGACATTGTAGCAAAAACTTTGCACAATTGTAGCAAATCTACAAAACGGTGGTAGCAAATAAAATATGCTAATGTAGCAAAAAAACGACTTCGCCGGAGACTTTTACCGGAAGACCTCGCCGAAAAACATTGTAGCAAACATTTTGTATAATTATAGCAAAAGCACATAACGTATGTAGCAAAGAAATTATGCCATTGTAGCAAAGAAATTTTGCCCCGACGTGCCGTTGTAGCAAGTCGCCTTCACGATGGTAGCAAAGACGTTGTAGAAATTTTGCCCCGACGTGCCGTCGTAGCAAGTCGCCTTCACATTGTTGTAGCAATGTCGCCCTCCGGTTGTAGCAGAACCGCCCTACTATGGTAGCAACTCCGTCGTGCTAGCCTCCCCCACCGTTAGCACCACCGGTAGCAACGGCGGCCGCATGTTGTAGCAAGACCGTCCGCCTGTTGTAGCAGGGCCGACCGGCCATGGGAGGAGTGCTCGGGCTCAGGACAAGAGGGACGTCAGGGATGGAGAGCTTGGGGTAGGTGCGGCCGGGACAGGGCGTTGGAAAAACGAGGGAGGGAGGCAGCGGAGGAGCTCCAGGCGGCACAGAGCTTGAGAGGAGGCGGTGGTCGCTGGCGCCACGAACGACGGCGGTGGTCGCTTGTAGCAACTGCAGACGGATCGAGCGCCATACGTAGCAGCGCTGGCCAACCACCACTCCACCGCCTCCCATGGGAGGTCGAAATCTACGGGAGAGCTCACGGAGATGGATCCCCCTCCACGGTCGATTGGAGCACCACCCCAACTCGCAGCACATCTGCCGCCATGCTCGCAGCACGGGTGCCCCTGCAGCGTCGCCGTCACCATTGTGGGGAGCCACACGGGAGCGGTTTGGGAGGCACCGGAACAGCGCGAGCGCGTCCGTCGACGACGGCTGGAGCCACGCGGGATCGAATCACGGAGGCGCGGCGCCAAATTTCATGGATAGTATCTCTGTGGGAGAGAGAGAGAAGAGGAAAAGGAAGGTGCACGCGAGGCAGAGCAGCGGAAGAGATAAGGTGAGAGGGGGTGGGTGCGGGTTTTCTGAGGCGTGGGGCGGTGGGCCATAGGCACACGCGTTGCGCGATAGGATGAGGACGATGGGAGAGTGCGATCGTCCGGGGGACAGGGATCATTTTCCTTTTGATTATGCTAGTTGCGTGATACTTGCGTGATCGATCTGGAGTTTTACAAAATGTTGATGCTAACTGGATATGCTTTGCCTATCGAACTACTTTAGATTCAAGTAGATACTGTAGCTAACTAATCGATGAACTGAGGCCCATATCTTAAGTCGTCACATGCATGTGTACAGTTTGAAATAGACACTGTAACTGCGCTAATGGCCAGAGATAATTACATGATTAACTAATCTATGTATTAAGGCTCATATCTTAATTATGTGGTCACATGCAGTGTACCAGTTTTAATAAACACCGTAGATGCGCTAATGGCCGGAGATGTTTCCTTTTATAGGTCGACCGGTCGGTCTCCAACTCTACATCATCTCACGATGGGAATGGGCCAGGTCGGCCCGCCGGGTCACTGGACCGACCCAAAAAATCGAGGCCATTGGGGCGCACGATCGGACCTGAACATCTTTTGGGCCAACGGAGCCGGCCTTGACCAACCCAATGGGTCGACGGGGTCGACCCGATTTTCCGTCGATGTGACTCGCATAGCACGCGAGCAGCCACACTACGAACAGCTTACGCGGCTTGCCCTAGTCGCCACCCCGGGCGCCCAACCCCCGCCCCACCTCGGCCATCTCAGCCGCCGACGATCGCCTTCCAGTTCCCGGTCGCCGTCCCGCTCCTAGAGTGTCTCCGGTCGTCGTCTCGGCCGCTGCACAGCTCGGCAGCTCGGTGAGTCCCGGTGGCTCGTCCTACTACAAGATCCTGGTCCCTTTGATCTTATTCCTCCCCTCCCCCACAGTTGATTTCTAGATTTCTAGATTCTTGGTTCTTGGTTAGTGCAGATTTTGGGATTTATTTTGCAGTTTAAGGTCCAGCATGTACATGTCAATATGATCTGCAATCATTCTGCTTTAGTTTTGCAAAACAACAGTGAGGGCTATATGGTTTGATCATTCTTAGAGCACTGTTGTTTAGCGACTTAGTTGGATTAAATGGAGGTTTGTTTCCAATTTCGATCAAACCAGAGAACTCTTGTTGCTGTGGTGATTTAGAATCGATTTTGTGTTGTTTGAGATGTTCTGGTGCGTATATTTTCATGAGACACGATATATGTTCTTGTATAATATACGGCAAATGCTAAAGCCTGTCAACAGACACAAACTTTTGCCCTGACAGAAATTTCTACAGATGCATCAACAGCCTAAACTGGGCATAACATTTCATTTATGTTGCAACAGATGTTTACATTTTCTATTGTTTTGACTCATAGAACATGCGCAACATAGTGTAGCGTAGCTTCCGAAGACAAAGAGACTGCTCCTGTAGGTTCAGCTGCTGACCACGATCAGATTTTGGTCAGATTTTGGCACATGCACTGCTATATTATTTTGGTACATGCGCTGTTGTATCTTGGCACATGCACTGCTGTATTATATGGTCTATGTATGTCATTAACTAGCTCTTTATTTATGTAGAGTGTTTTTGGTTTCTGCCCTGAACATTTGCAATTTTTTATCCTTGGTGCAGTCATTTGGGAACTCTGAACAAGTATAATTGAAAATGGAATAGGTTGGCTGTTATAGCATACTAACTCTGAACAAGTATAATTGAAAAGGAACAGGTTGTCTGTAAGGTGCTAAATAATTATACTAGCTCTGACCAAGCATCAGCAGTACTCCGGTTAAGACAGATCAATCTCTCTAGACTCTCCATTGTAATCCATGGTAGAATTTAGAAACAAGATTATTGTGGGGGACATGAGGTGTAATCCATGGTAGTTTTTGTTTTCTTTGGGTTTTTTGAGGAATAGGCATGCTGCTGAATGAAAGGCCTTTGTGCCATCAGCAAGTGTATAAGAAAGGGGGGAGAGTGGGCAATGGATCCAGCAGTGGTATCATCAAGGGTTCAAGTGATAGAGGTTGGAGAAAGGGGAAGGGAAAATGGGAGGAAATAATTGTATAGTTTTTCTGTAACTTCGCAATATATATCCAACCGTGCCATTAGCACTGCTACAAGATGTAGGCTTAGCTGCTGTAGACTCTCATTTTAACATCATCACTCACCCTCCAATCATCATCACAAATAAAAAAATGCACTGGCTCTTCTTTGTTTCCTTGCAGCAGTATTTCTACCATCCATGTGTTCACATGTGTTCAGATTTATTTTTGAGTTTGACGATCAGCTCACATGTGTTCAGATTTATTCTCTGTTGAAAATGTTGGCTTGATGGTGTGGTGCAATATAAGGTGCTAACAGTATTAACAGTATTAATTTGGCTAATATAAGGTGCTAACTACTGATATTTTCAATAAACATTTGCAGCGCTTATCATGGAAGAGGAAGAAGGGTCTCATGGAGCGAACCGAAGTGGTATCTCATTGTTGATATCCAGTGCAACAATGACAAGGGCTCCACCACCCCCTTGGTTGTCTCCTTCTTCAGTAAACATCTGCAGAGCTTATCATGATGAGCTTTTTTTTTCTTTTCTAGGGATGCAACTTAAGAGTTGATAAGTTCACATGTACTTGTAATGTTAACTCGTTAGTCCTTTTTCAGAAGGGCGTTCACATGATACTGAAATGGTAGATTTCGAAGAAGATGGTGATGATGAAGAAGATGTGGACTATGAAGAAGAGGAAAAAGAAGAAGATGATGATGATGATGATGATGATGATGATGATGATGGGGAAGAAGATGAAGCTGCGGGATATTCTGATGATGAAGATGAGGGAGTTGAGGATGTTGACATGGGAACATTCTCTAAACCTGGAAGAAGATTTCTGTCAAAAGTGTGGAAAGAATATGACCCTATGCGTGTTGATGGCATAGTTATAGATGTTGTGTGCAAGCATTGTGAAAGGAAAATTTGTGCTGAGCGTAAACATGGAACAAGCTCATTGCGCAAACACCTGAAGAGGTGCAAAGAAAGAAGGAAGGCGCTGAGAGTTTCTGGACAGCTGAGTGCCTCAATCATGAGCCCGGATGGAGTCGCAATAGGCCATTGGACCTTTAATCAAGCATTAGCACGAAGGGAACTCATGAGGATGATCGTGCTGCATGAGTTGGCGTTTTCTTTGGTGGAGTATGATGGTTTTAGAAGGTTTGTATCTAGTCTAAATCCAAGCTTCAAGTTTGTTTGTAGAAAAACAATGAAGAATGACTGTGTGAAGGCTTTCAAGAAAGAGAAGCGCAGCCTACAAGGGATCTTTGGAAACATGAAATCTAAGATATCTTTGACTTCAGACATGTGGACTTCCAATAGAACAGTGGGGTACATCACATCTGCATTACTGCCCATTTTATTGATGAGGAATGGAAGCCACAGAAGCGGATAGTCAAATTCACTTCTATGGAGACGCCCCACACTACAGTTGTAATGTTCAATGTCATGGTGAATTTTGCAAGGGAGTGGCACATAGAAGACAAAATCTTTGCGATGACGCTTGACAATGCATCCAACAATAGCGCAATGATTAAATTGCTAAAAGCCCATTTGTTGACCAAGAAGTTGCTACTTGTTGGTGGCAAGCTGTTCCACCAACGTTGCGCTGGTCATGTCATCAACCTGGTATGCAAAGCTGGGCTGAACTTTCTAGACCCAATGACCAACAAGATACGTGGCAGCGTCAAGTATATTCGAAGCTCGGAAGCCTGAAAAGAGAAGTTTGAACAAATAGTTGACCAACTAGGCGTATCGTGTGGCAAAACTCCGAGTCTTCATACGCCAACTCGTTGGAACTCGACCTTCATGATGATTGATACATCAAGAGAGTATCGTGGAGTGTTTGATTCACTAGCCATTCAAGATCCAAATTATCGGCCCTTGAAACCATCATTTGAGGATTGGGAAAATGCTGATGTTATTTGCAGGTTGCTAAAGGTATTTTACGAAGCCACAAATGTCGTATCGGGTATAAAATACCCTACCGCGAACTTGTATTTTCATGAAATTTGGAAACTTAAGCACACCCTGGATCAGCAACACTATGAAGAGAACACTGATCTCGGTGAAGTGGTCATGTACATGAAGAGAAAACTGAAGAGATATTGGAAGCTATCCTGGTTAAATATTTCAATTCCGGTGATTTTGGACCCACAATTCAAGCTGAAATACATTGCGTATCAATTTAGCTCAGAATTTGGGGATGAAGCTACAAAAATGATTGCTAAAGTATAGAATCTATTCAAAGATCTGTTCAAGGAATACCTCCAGTTGAATGGAAATGGTTCTAGTTTAGACTCCATGACTCAAGGAGGCGACGATGAAATGGTTGGAAGTGCTCAAGACCCTATGGATGACTGGGACAAGCATGTCACACAAAGTGCTCAATCAACAAATATGGATTACTCAGAACTTGATTCATACTTGTCAAAGGTTTCCATCCGCCGTAGTGATCATTTCAACATTCTTACATGGTGGCAGCCAAACTCAACTGAATACCCAACACTGAGTCGCATGGCAGCAGATATCTTGGCGACTCCTGCCTCTACGGTGGCATCCGAGTCTGCTTTCAGCACAGGGAAACGCGTGTTATCAGATTTTCGAAGTCGAATGACACCCAAAACAGCAGAAGCTCTTGTTTGCCTACAGGACTGGATAAGAGCCACATGTAAAGCCATAAAACACAAGCTTTTCTGTTTCTTATTATGCTTGCACTTCACAAATTCATCATAACCTGTTTTTGTTTTCTGCAGCTAATAGTGAGCGTAGCATGGCTTCAATTCATGACATAATAATGGAGTTAGAATGTACTTTACATGTCTCTGTATTATTCTTTGCTTTATCTAGCACCTACTGTAATTGTTATAGATTTGTAGTCCCCATACTCGATGACGTCTAAAGATAACCGTACTTGCTTTCTCTATCCTTGACTGTCTTGTCTGGTATGCTAGGTGGTCTTGTATGATATACTCAAATTCATGCTCTATCATTTTGATAAATGCAGATGATGAGGACACTCAAAGAGACGGGAGCAATGGACAGTAACCTGCCATGCGCTGTTGTGCTTGCGCAGGTGAGAATACGTGTTTGGCTATTCATGCTACTAAAAATTGCACTTTAATACTGGTATGTTGGATCATAAAAATTAAACACTAATACTAGTACTCCCTCCGATCCATATTAATTGACTTAGATTTATTAAAATTTGGATGAACCTATATACTAAATAGTGTCTAGATTCATCCAAATTTAGAAAAAGTTGAGTCAACTAATATGGGTCGGAGGGAGTACTAGTATACTAGTACCGGCATATGATAGTTCACGTAATTCCGTGAGTGAATAATTTCAATTTGAGCTTCTTCAAATGTATACTTATAGCTGGTTATTTTATAGTTGATGCTATTGATAGGAATACATTGCATTCAGCTACGCATTTGATATCTCTTTTCAGCTTCTTTCATGATTCATTTCGCCGCCTCTAGTACAGATGATGAGGGATATAACCTCCAATAGATGATGAAGCAATCACAGATGAAATGAGAGTGAAATCACTGATTTGTGAAGTCTGTAGCTGTTTTGTGGTTCCTGAAACATGTATATCACTGATTTGTGGTTTGATTGTGACCTTGTTTGTGTTAAATTATCATCTCGGGTATCTTGAAAATCAGAACTATGTATTCACTGAATTTCGGATAGCTTCAGTATAATTTTATTTATGTCAGCACATAGCTGAGAACTATGTATTCACTGAATTTTGGGTCGGCCCTGGGTACCCAATGAGCCAGCAAGGCCGCAACATATTCGCGGAATGGGTTGGCCCATGGCCCCTCAAATTGGCCTTGGGGCCATGGGGCCAGGTCTAAGGCCAGGTCCAGGCCGACCCATTCCCATCTTAAACATCATCTAGGTAGAATACGCCGTACACCTGTACATACACATACGTGCCCGTACGAGTTAACCTCTTACCCGGAACCCATCCAGAACAAATACGGAACCTGGTTTCGCAGATAAAAATTGCTCGGGCTGACATAATTTCTTAATTCTACTGTCATGAAATTGGTTCTGCCGGAGCCAAGGTCCATCACATTTTGGGTTTGTGGGATATACATGTTTGTCTAAATGCCTAAATTGGTTGATGCCGAATTGTTCATAGAATCTTGCACCTATTTTTGTAGTCAAATAATGATTTTTTTCATGCATTAGTTTAAGAACCCTGATATTTTTTTGGGAAAGCTTTATCAGGACGTCAGTCTTGGTTTCGTCTTACTGTAATGCAGATGTTGGATGGAGCGTCGGCAACTTCTAGCTTCAGAGTGGCCACAGGTTGTAAGATAATAGGATGAGTTGGATGTGTTCTTCGGAAAGCAGGTGATGTCGTTGCCGACAGGTACCTAAAGTACACACTTCTAAATTTGGTTACTTATTTGTCCTCATTGCAGATTTTACTTGGTAGGACATATGTTTTTGACACTTATTGGATTCCTCGAAACATGTTTTCGTTCAGTTTTATAAATAAAACATACAGTTGAGACCTCCGTTAGGACAAACAGCACAACATCCAAAGATAGAGACACAACACGATACACGATGCTGGAGCAGCAACACACACACGTCCGAACTAAAACAAGGAAAAAACAAAAAGTAATAGAGACAGAGACAGATCAACTAGACGAGGAATACCGCAACCGCTACGCCCTCCGAATAATGCCAACCACGCTCCTAGCCCTGACTCGTCAAGCACCAAGCAGCACCCTCAAGAGGGAAAGCAACCGTTGCTGCCTGGACCAGAGACTGGCCCTAGGGTTTCCCCCGACACACAAAGGGGAATGGAAGAAGGGAAGCCTCGACGCCCTCCAGGAAGGAAGATGCCACCCATGGGCGGCACCGCGTCGGTGTCGGTCGAGCCGGCAAGGTTTTCTCCCGAGGGACCTATCCACAACCCCCGGACGAGCCGTTGCACAGAAGACCCGCGAGGGCGAAGCCTCGCCACCACCAAAAATTGCTTCTCACGAGCATGCCCCACTCCGGTTCCGACTTCGTCATCATCGTCTCAACGAGTAAGCCGTCGCGAGGTCGGCAACATCGTGGCACATGTAGAAATGAAACGGGGCCCACGGTACCACAGCTGTGCGGATGGGAACTTCCTCCGCCGCCGGAGGCGGTAGTCGATCGGACGCGGCAATAGACAAACCAGTCCTCCATAGGTTCGGCTAGGTCCAGCGGGCCCGTAAAGCCTCCACGGAGGCATACCAGTACCATGGCGGTCCGGCCAGACACCGATGGGACCGTAAAGTCCACCACCACCACTACCCGGAAACAGCGCATCTGCGGCGCACCTAAAAAGGACATCTGTAGCGCATTAGCAATGCATCACTAGCCGTGCGCTACGGCTAAGTTTTACCCGTAGCGCACTACCCGGTGCGTTACGGGTAAAAAGTTACCTGTGGCGCAGCACCTAGTGCGCCACAGGAAGGGGTCCAGGTGCGCCACGTCTAATTTTTTTGGAAAACAAAAAAAATGCAAAAAACACCCTCATTTTGAATTGCAAAAGCAATCGAGTTCGTGCATCGTCGCCGTCGTGTAGCCTCGCCGAAGCATGACCGTGGCCACAACCTACCACCGCGGAGAGGTGCAGGAGGCCGTGGCCACTCTAGTCCTCGCCGGCATCGAGGCGGTAGGAAGGGCGTGGTTGGAGAAAGGGAGGTAGGAATAGAGGGAGGAAGAGAGGAAGAGAGGAAGAGAGGGAGGTCGGTGAGAAGAAGGATGCCGCTGTCTCCCGTCATCACTGCGAGGAGGAGGAGAAGGCCACCGTCGCGCCGCCGTCACTGCAAGGAGAGGAGGAGGCCGGAGAAAGGACGCCTGAGCAAGGTGGCCGGAGAGAGGAGAAGGGGAAGGAGGAGCAGGAAAAGGAGAAGGGGAAGGAGAATGA
The DNA here is from genome assembly GCA_023614405.1 of Avena insularis. Lineage (NCBI taxonomy): Eukaryota > Viridiplantae > Streptophyta > Magnoliopsida > Poales > Poaceae > Avena > Avena insularis. The sequence continues at coordinate 4,019,547 of CM042691.1, forward strand.
AAAGGGAGAAGGAGAAGGGAGAAGGAAAAGGAGAAGGGGGAGGGAAAAGTAGAGGGGTAGGTGGGCGGGGTGGTGATTCAAATTTCGAATCCCGCCCACCTACGCGTGGCGCACTAGGTGGTGGTGCGCTACGGGTAAATTGCCCTCTATTTTTTGTGCAGGAAAAAACGGTCATTTGACAGTAACTTTTTACTCTTTTCGAATTTTGAAAATCTAAAAATGGCTAAATGACCGGAGGTGGTTGCGTGCGGATGCGAAATCTCGTTCTCGTCATTTTGGTATATTAAACTTTTTTTCGACATCGTATGCAAAAGTTACAGACATTTTACCGTGGCATTACTTTTTTGCAGAAAAAGTCGAAATTTTTGTTTGTTATTTTTTCTAAAAACTAGACCACATTACCTACCTATATATAAAGGATTTTATTTTTTGAAATGTTTTTCATTTTCTTTTATTTTTTTGCAAGGCTAAAAAGGCGATCCACTGGGGGTGAAGTTGGTGCAGGCCACTTAACCATAGGGCACTAGGGAAGGGTGCCCTACGGGTAACTTGACCCAGCTGTTGCAGCAGGCGGCAACACACATGCCCGTAGCGCACTGGGTCAGGGTGCTATATGACTAAGTTTCACACCCGTAGTGGCACCCTGTCCTAGTGCGCTACGGACATGTGTGTTGCGGCCACCTGTGCCTGGCCCACACATAGCCGTGGCGCACCACGCCCATGTGCTCCACGCTTACAGCAGTTAGCCATAGGGCACCTGTACGCAGTGCACCACGTCTATTTTACCCGTGGGGGCACCACTGGCATGTGCGCCACGGATATGTGGATTATCTATAACCGTTTTCCTAGTAGTGCACGCTGCAATAGGCCGGCCGAGGACGCCACGAATCCCATCCACCCTACCCGCCATGATTTACAGAACAACCAAGCATAGCCGAGCCGCCTGACCCAGATCCGGGCCGAAAAGGGGCCGATCTGGGGCGCCATGGCACCAACCACCCCCAAGCTCGGACTGCTGCTGCTGCAGCACAGCGCTGCCACATAGCCCACCGCCGCGCCGCCACATCGGCTCGCCCCCAGCAGACGCAGGATCTCTCCGCCCCATTAGCACCGTCGCCAAGGAGAGGGCCCCAATCCTGGCCGCCCGACGCGGGGAGAAGAGGGCCGCCGTTGTCGGCGCCACGAGGGCAGCGCTCGGTGGCCTTGGCCGACGGCAGCGATAGGAGGGAGAAGGGGGAGAGAGCTTTGGGGCTGGGAGGTTGGAGGTGCTCCCGTCGCCCTCGAGAGGGCGAGAGGAGCGCTCCGGCCAAACCTTAAGTTTTTCAGGATGGAAGTAGTTTTTCACCTGTTGGATTCCCATCCTTTAGAAATAAAATAACCGTGCATATATATACTCTACCATATAAAATCAATGGGCTCTATGGTAGGTAGTGGCGGTCAAGTGTGCGTAATTGGTGTTTCAAAGTAATATGTCCTGCATGATTTACTAAACTTTAACAACTACTCCTTCCGTTCAGAAATATAAGACATTTTAGTTTTATAAAATAAATGTCTCTAAATGCCTTTTAATATATATGTTCACTCAAAACCTCTACAAACCTATATAATAAAAGTCGTCTAGATACTTTCCATTCACAAAGCTAAAAATCTTATATTTCTAAACGAAGGTAGTAGGCGAGTTAAAACAATTTGTTATTTGCCATACAAGTATGATTATGTGTACCTTATATTGAATTAGTTTGACTACGAGAGTAGTTTGCAACTAAAGGAATATTGATGTCATGGATGCAACTAGTAAAATGACTAAAGATATTTCAGAAATAATGTACAGACGTAACTCTCCCTTCCTCGTGTCGCCCCCTCCAGGCGACCGAGGGGGCCAACCCTAGCGCCTGCCACCACCCTCTCCCCTCCTTCTCTTCCCCCACCTCGTCGTCCCAGGAGGGCCGCCGGCCTAAGGCGCGTGTAGATCCGGTGAAGGGGGCAGCGGGGATCTGTCTTGGTGGCTCTCGCGCGGCTGAAGGGAAGAACTCTCCTGCGCTGGAGAGCCTGGGATCCGAGGTGGTGGCCTCGCGTAGGTGGACGGCGTCGACGTGCGGAGGTCACTGGATCTGAAGAGGGCTGCTCCTCCCTGTGCTTCTCCTTCCTGGCCCTGGACTCTGTTTCGGCGGCTGGTGGGTGTTGGAGGCAGGGCTAACCAGGGGAAACCCTTGGCCAACGGCGGCCACGATGTCGACGACGCTGCGGGCACCGTTATCCTTCCTAATGCGACATCGAGGTGGAAGCATCGGCCATTCAGGTGGCTGACTCGGCATGCTCGATCCATTCACCGGGAACCGGCCGACGGTGCGGGGATCGCTGCTCGACATTAATAAAGGAGGTGGTCCTTGGGTTTCTTTCGCGTGAAGACAAGGATCTGCTTGATGTCTGCCCTCTTTGATCTGGACTAGAGAGTCGAGTTCCGGAAGGCTCCGCCAGTGAACTTCCACTGGCGTATCATGCCTGTAGATTGCTAGATCAGAAGGTATTCGGTCGTGCGTACCTTGTTTATCTGGCCGTTTGGTTCCAGCGGGAGCGTTGCGAAGCTTTGTTGTTTGTTCCCACCAAGCGCCATTCATCGAGCCATGGTGAAGTCAGATGCAGAGAATGTCAGGAAAGCGAAAATATGAGGGTAGCGATGGTGATTTTAGTTTTTGTGGCGACGGAAAACTGGTTGCATGATCTGTGACTCGTAGCAGCGACTATTGGTGTGGGAAGACAACATAGGAGAAGTTCCCAGTCTTACCTTGCAGGGTGAAAATCCAAGGTATGGCCTTAACTGGTTGTGCCTGACAATGATCTTGTTGAAGACATTGTTTTGCGAGCGAGGACTTTCTTCAGGGTGAAAACGTATGATCTTTGATCGGACAAAGACGACGCTTGGGCACTTTTTCCTTCTTGAAGGCGTTGTTATTGGAGTGGAGGACTACTGACGTTGTTCCGATGGTGTCAGTGTCATTGCTTTGAAGAATAGTTCTATGTATCGGGACATTTTCTTTTTTTAATTCTTTTTTCTTTTTTCTGGGTTGTATGCATCTGTACGGCCGCTAAGGCATGCGTTGTTGCAGAATATGGGCGTAATTGGTATCACTGTGATATTAATATATACTCTTTTCCAGAATAAATAAATAATGTACATTTGTTACTCCCTGCACTTCATTCTAGACATTAAAATACTACTTATGCTTCCACAGCTCACTAATTTTATTAGGAAATTGTATCTGTTAATATTTTCTAACCAACCCACAACCAATTTTAATAATCAAACTATTTAGTGCATGTGAGGGAGGGAAAATGCTAGACCAACGTCCCAATGAGTAGGTCTTCGGGTGTAGATGAGGATGAATTGAGTCATGGAAAATTATTGCTGATAAAAACAGTAGGATGACCACAATTTCATCAAGTTTAGTCACTGGCGCTATCCCTTTTCACATAGTACCTGTTTGTCGTGGCCAATCAACTTGGCAGCACATCTCAAATACTTGGTGGATAAAGTGATTTATCTACGTGGTTAATTTCTGGAGTGACTGAACTGCACATGCTTACTTGTTTTGTGCTCATGAATTGCTCGCATGTCTCAAATGCATTCTATATTCTTTCATTGAATCTTGTATGTTGTTTGCAAGGAGCTGTAATTCCATGGACCCTACGTTATAAACACATGGCAGTATAACCCAAAAATGTATAAGCTATGCTACCGCGGATGCCAAAGGCCACCACATGTAGGCACGTCTAGCAAAGCAGGACACGGTACCGGCCAACCATCCTACCCACTTCACATGGTTATAGTTTTATGTGCGCCGACTGTACTACGAGTCAAGCATACACAAGTGAAAATGTATGCTAATGACATAGAAGAGTACATCAAAGTCACACTATCTAAAAGAAATAGAAATATTGCAATGCCATACAGCAAGATCCAAATATCCTAGATAGAGATAATAGTTTAGGATTCATTCTCATGCATCAATCAACATAGTATCAAGCGGAAACAGAAGATAAGATCTGAGTACGGATAAGAACAAAACTAGCATAAGATTCCCATAAATAAGCACAATCCCGCTCACAGATCTCAGAGATCTCCATCCCTGGAATCTCTACGCACGAGGGTCGTTGCCACCATCATTAGTCTCCTCGACCCAATAACCTTCCTATGCAAATACCGGTTCATCTGAACAATATTTATCATGTGAGACCCTAAGGGGCTCAGCAATTCTTTATGCATCTAAAGGAAACAACATGAGGGTGACACAATTGCATCAAAATAAAGCCTAACAGTTAGATAGAGACACGCTATAATATCTGCCTATGTCGTGGTATTGCGACGAGTACGCCATGGAGGGGTCCTCACAGTGCGTGTTTAGAGACGTGGGGTAAGGCGGACGGTTGACGGGTACGAGGTAACACAGCTTACCCAGGTTCAGATCGCACAACGGTGGCGGAATCCTACTCCTGCTATAAATCACTATAAGGGCAATACGCCGAGTTACAGGGATTGGTTCGCTGTGCAAGGTTATCTGAAGGTGATCTATGAACGTGCCCTAAAGGCTCCCATAGGCCCGACTTATATAGTCGCCAGGTCCTAGGGTTACAGGGAAAAGTCCTAGCCGGACAGGTTACAGAGTCCTACACTGTCTATTACCAGTCTTGTGTATCTTGTACTCCAAGGCTCCGGATACGCTGGTGACTCCACCGTAGCCTTCCTTTATCCGGCATGGGCCTCCCTTCTGGATCCATCTAACTGGGCCGCCCAGCAGGCCATAGGCCATGCTACCGACTATGGGCCACCCGGATTAGTCGGATAAGAGACATGCTATAAGGATACCCATATAGCATATCCCCAATAGTAGCCCCCGGAGAACTCCGAGATCTTGCACCGTCTTGCCCCTTCACGTGGAATGCTCCGTCTAGATGGATGTCAGCAAATCGTCAAGCAACATCTTGTAGTCCTCCCAAAGAACCCTGCAAGGCTTTCTCCGTCTTCGACTTGTAAGCCGGAAAAATGCTGAATCTTCCATCGTACTCCTCCGTAGCCGGATTGAATCCGTCTATGTCGGAATCTTCGATATGACGGCTCATCTACCCATGTCAGATAGGACGACGTAGGCTTATGTTAGCGACGCCTCGTAACTCACACATGCAGAGAACGCAATCATATCCGATTTTCCCGTGCGAGCGATACGAACCGTTGGCGGCGACGGTTGGAGACGTGGCGAAATTTCCACGCACGTTCGCGAACACGTCGTCTACGTGGCAACCGTCTGATTAAGCTGCACGAATCTTGAAGACGAGGATGATAAATAGTAACCATGAGGAAATCTCCACTTTTTACCTCATTCTTCTCGCGTCATCTTCTTCCTCCAGCCGCGCGTCTCCTCGAGCTCTCCGGGAGAAACCTCGAGAAAACCCTAACTCCCCTCCGCACCAGTTGCTTCCAACCTTCTCTCCATGGCGAGCAGCGGCACCTCCCCATCCATGGCGGCGTCGAGCGAAGCCGTGGCGAAGCCGGCGAGCTCCATCGTCGTGCCCCCAGAGGGCTTGGTCATCCCCGCATCGGCGGTGATCGAGTCCACCGGCGGCGACCAAAATCTGGAGGCGCTAGAGCCACTGGAGGAAGAGCCAGACTCGCATAAGGGCGACTGGCGCGGCTTGGACATCACCGACCGCGACATCCAGGAGATGGTTGCCGAAGGCTACCTCCCCGCGACGGAGGGGCTTGCCTGGCGAGCGGCACCGGCCGACGAGGTGACACCTTCTCCCCAATCCGGAGAAAAGGTGTACCTCAAAGCTCAGCTGGTACGCGGCGTTTCCCTGCCCATCTTTCACTTCTTCCTCTCCGTCTTAAACCACTACAAGGTCCAGCCCCATAACCTCTCCCCCAATAGTATCTTAGTGCTTAGCAACTTCGCGGCACTTTGCGAGGGTTATCTAGGTATAAGGCCTAGGTTAGACTTGTTCGTGTACTTCTTCACCGTCAAACGTGAAGCCGTACATAGTAAGGAGGAGCTTAGGAACTGCGGCACCATAAGCTTCAAGATTCGACCTGGCCGACAGTTCCCCGACATTGTCAGCCACGAGTCCTGCAAGAATTGGCAGCGGACGTACTTCTACGGCCCCGACATTCCTCTGGCGGGCCGAGAAGTGACGTACCCAGACTTCGCGGATGGAGCCGCCGCTGAAGTTTTCGCATGGAGATCCCAAGCCTCCCTTCCTTCCGACCTCGACGCTTCCCGCGCTATAAGGCGGATCGAATAGTTCGTAGAGACGGGTTTAACCGGCTTGGACCTATCCATGTGCTGGTTCATCACGTGAATCCAAACTCTGTAGCACCGCGCGAAGTATATGCACGAGTATACCAGTGATCGAAGGGATAGCCCCCGGATCTCCGTGGATAACTTCTCGAGCGACTCCGTCAAGCTCCGCCTTAAGGACATCGTCAAGGTGAAGGATAAGAAGCGTGGCTTCACCATCACCTACGACATGTTCGTAGACAGCAAGTGCCCAAAGGTAGGTTTTTATTTTCTGTGTATGACATATACTCCAGCTCTTTCGTCTTGAAAATGTCATTTTGTCTAACACGGTGATGTCTTACTTAATAGCTTAGCGATCTAGAAGAGGGCAACCTGGCTGCCCAAATCTACGATCCAAAGATGAAGGAAGTCACGGTCGTGTCCGACGACGATGTCCCGTTGGCGCGAAAGTGGAAGAGCTCCACCTCTGACGCTGCCGACGGAGGCAAGAAGAAGAAGATGGAGGGTGGAGCCTCCAAAAAGACTACCGCTGCCCTGGAGGCAGAAAAGAGAAGAACCACCGGCATCTTTGCCAAAGCACCCCCCCCTAGTGTAAGATTCTCATTATCCGACATTGTCTATTTATCTGGCTTGCTCCTGTACTTATGCATTTCATATGAGTATCCCACTGTAGCCCCCGAGGATGTAGACGGAAACCATAGGTTTTGCATCTATATGCTCTAAGAGTGACTAAGTTAGAAAAAACTTTCACTGTAGCCCCCAAGCATTTAGATGGAATGAATTATTCCGACTAGATGCTTTAAGAGTAGCATACGAAGTGTTTATAATTTTTCAGTACTGTAGCCCCCAAGCTCCTAGTTGTAACTGATTTAATTCCGACTAGATGCTTTAAAGAAAAGCTAAGCAGATTCCGAGTTAAAAACTTTATACTGTAGCCCCCAAGCTTCTAATCGAGAACTGAATTAGTTCCGACTAGATGCTTAAAGAAAAGCTAAGCATACTTCTAAGTAAAAAACTCTTGCTGTAGCCCCCGAGCGTCTAGGTGAAAAGCTTCCGACTAGATGCTCCAAGTAGACTAAACAAAGGTTTAACTTTTTTCCTTTTTTCCACAGAACGAGAATGCTCGGAGGGCCATGGCCAACGACAAGTACCAGAAGATGCACGCAGATCTTGAAGCCGAAAAGGGTAAAACTGCCATCTTGAAGGAACAGATCATCAAAAACAAGAGTCTGTTTTCTTTTTTGCGCATTCCGCCTTGGTTTTGTGCCTTCAATCTCCGAGTACTCACTATTTTCTTTGTTTTCTCCGACTTTGCAGAACATGTTGCCAAGGCCAAGGACATTGTCGAGCAGTCCAAGCACATCCAGCAGCTGGACAGCGAGAACAAGGTCCTTAAAAAGGAGAGGGAAGAAATGTTGAAAATGCATGAGGATTCCATGAAGGCCCTGCAGGACTCCGCCTCCGCGGAAATCAATCGCTTGAAGGAGGAGCTTGCGATCTTAAAAGATCAGAAGCAAGCTGCTGATGAGCAAAACCATCGCCATAGCGAGGCGTACACGCTCCTCTAGCAAGAGAAAGAATCCCTGGCGGACACCCTCTGGCAGGCTAAAGCCAGCATCTTCAGTAAGTTTCCTCCGCCTTGTATTTCTGTAGTCTGGATACTTTGAATTGTTGAACTCATGCGTTCCTTGTCGGAATTTGCAGCTCCTATGGGTTTAACCAGATCGCCTCCTCCAGCCAAGGAATGCATGGTTCTTGCCGGCAACTTCATCAACACTGCCATCACCCAAGCCAAAGAGATTGCCAAGCCCCTCCAGATACACATCAAGGCCTCGGACTCCATGGCGAAGTACTCGGAGATTCTGCGCCGAGCCCCCGAGTGTATCACAAGCTGGAAAGCTTCATGTGCACGGGCTGGCGCAAGGATGGCGCTATCAATGGTGAAGGCACACTACGAAGATGCCGACATCGATACGGTGACCTCTGGTATCCCCGACATTGATGATGACGGCAAAGAGATTGATCACGAAGCCATTTTGTCGTCACTCGCGGGTTATGACACCAGAGTTGCCGAGTTGGTGGACATCGACATCTTCGTGCCCATGAACACCATCAAGAGCGTCAACCAAGACTCCTCCGAGTCCCATCACAGTGCCGACGTTGAGGGTGATTCTCCGGCTGGTGACGATGTTGCTTCCAAGTCTCCTGTGCCAAAGGAATGAAAAACAACTTTGTAATATTTGTTTCATCTTTGGTGTATGCGCGAAAAAACTTGATGATGTAACTTAAGGAGGAAAACAATGGTTGTTATTTCCTGCTACTTAAGAACTACTTTCCAGCATGTTTATAGTTTTTAAGCAAGTGCTGGCTTATCCATTACTTTGGTTCTTATGCTTGACTTTTCGTGAGTCGGAAGACTCATTGTCGGAACCATGCGCTTAGGTGATTATGCCCAATGGCACCGTCAATAACCTGAGCACAAAATCGCCGACAATAAGTGCCAAAAGTCACTACTCCAGAATCCACATAAAAACAACAAAGAACGTGTAGACCAGAAAACTTAAGCTAATGCCCGTAGGCGGAATTTTCACAAGTGCAAACGCGAAGCTTGTGCATAAAGGTTTTACATGATACAAAAATGAACACTAAAGGAGGTAAAAGACTCAAAAATATGAGTGAACCAGAGAGCTTTATTTCATTGATCATATAAGAGGTACACAATTAGATAAAAAATGCTAAGTGTAAAAAGGACGTAGCTGTGCTATGTTCTATGGCCGATCAAGCTCCGGGTAGTCATCATCCGGGTCACGTCGCTTACGCTTATGATCCTCGTTGGGTCTATCCTTTAGTTCACGATTGTTAACAAGGTAGTAAGACCCATTGAGCAGCGCCTTGCTTATGATGAACGGTCCTTCCCATGGCGGGGATAATTTATGTGACTTCTTCTGCTTAAGCCGGAGCACCAAATCCCCCTCTTTAAATGAGCAACACCGAACGCGGCGACTATGGTAGTTGCGTAGCTTCTGCTGGTAGATGGCGGAACTTTGGCATGCCAAAACGCGCTCCTCCTCGAGAAGGTCCACATCCAGGCGTCTGGATTCTTCAGTGTCATCCTCGTCGTAGGCGGCAACTCTTGGTGCATCGTGGAGGATGTCAGATTGCAGGATGGCTTCTGCTCCATATACCATGAAATAAGGGGTGTAGCCGGTGGATCTGTTGGGTGTAGTTCGTAAACTCCATAGCACAGATGGCAATTCTTCCGCCCAGGATCCAGCTGCTCTATGTAGAGGTGCCTCAATTCGTGGCTTGATCTCCTGTAGAATTAATCCATTGGCTCGCTCAACCTGACCATTGGATTGTGGGTGTGCCACATATGCAAGGTCAAGTCGGATGCCTTTCTCCCAGCAATATGCCTCCACTTCTCCGAGTGATAAACTGCCGTTGTCGGTGATAATGCTATGTGGGAGACCAAATCTCACCACTAGATCTCGGACGAACCTGAGGGCAGTTGCCCCATCAAGCTTTCTAATGGGTTTAGATTCTATCCATTTAGTGAATTTTTCAACTGCTACAAGCAGATGCGTAAACCCACAAGGTGTCGTCTGTAACGGTCCCACCATGTCTAGCCCCCAGACCGCAAACGGCCAAGTTATTGGTATTGTTCGCAGTTCTTCAGCAGGAACGTGTGGTTGTCGGGCATAATACTGGCATCCCATGCATGTCTCAACCAGCTTGTCGGCGTCGCGCCTTCGGCGGTCAAGAGAATCCTTGCCGGAAGGCTTTCGCGACCAACGATCGAGGAGCGGTGTGATGCTCGCAATCTCCGAGATGGATTTCGCGTAGGATTTCCATACCTTCTAGCTGGGAAACACACTTTAGGTATACACCAGTAGTGCTCCTTTTGTAGAGTTGCCCATTGATTATGGTATAACCCTTTGCTCGTCGTACTATTTGCCGTCTTTCGACTTCGTCGTCGGGCAAAGTTCCGTGTTCGAGGTATTCCATGAACGGTTTTGTCCAAGCCGGAGGGGCCTTATTCACTATGTTGACGAAAGAGTCAGCTCTATCCGGGTTGTCGATATCGGCTCCCTTCACAGATGGTGTGCGCAGGTGCTCTAGGAAAACTCCTGGCGGAATTCGCTTGCGCCCTGATCCTAGCTTAGAGAGCAGATCATCCGCCTCGTTTTGTTCCCTAGGCACATACTTGACTTCGTATCCCAAGAAGCTCTTGGCTATCTCGTCCACTTCGTCTCGATATGCCGCCATCATAGGGTTCCGCGCATTCCAGGTGCCAGCCACCTGCTGGGCAACCAAGTCGGAATCTCCACAGCAAACTATGCGCTTGATGCCAATATCCTTGGATACACGTAGTCCGTGAATGAGTGCTTCATACTCTGCCATGTTGTTTGTAGCCTCGAAGTGGATCTGCAGAACGTAGTGTAGCTTGTCTCCTGTTGGTGACTGTAGCAATTCACCATCCCCCGAGCCGTTGAGCAACTTTTATCCATCAAAGTGCATCACCCAGTACTCTGGTTCTAGCAACGGAGTAGCATCTCCGTCCAATCTGCAACAAAATCCTCCAAGGCTTTTGACTTGATAGCGTCGCGTCTCTTGTAAGTGATCACGAAGGCGGCGAGTTCAATGCCCCACTTCGCGACCCTTCCTGTAGCGTCGCTATTATTGATGATGTCGGACAGTGGAGTCTTGCTCACCACTGTGATTGGGTGCTCCTGAAAGTAATGCCTCAGCTTCCGAGAAGCAAGGAATACTCCATAAGCTATCTTTTGGTAGTGCGGGTAACGCTGCTTGGACTCCGTCAAGACCTCGCTCACATAGTAAACTGGCCGTTTAACTCCGTGCTCATAGCCTGGTTCCTTCCGTTCTACCACGACGACAATGCTGATAACCCGGTTGGTTGCCGCCATGTAAATTAACAGGGGCTCACCAGGCTCGGGTGCTGCAAGGATGGGCGCTGAGGAAAGAATCTCCTTGAGCTGCTTCAATGCTGCATCTGCTTCGTCCATCTACGTGAATTTGTCCGCCTTCTTCAGCAACTTGTACAGCGGAAGAGCCTTCTCTCCAAGTCGGCTGACGAACCGACTAACTGCTGCAACACAACCTGTTAGTTGTTGAATGTCCTTTAGGCATGTCAGACGGTTTATGTTCAAGATGGCCTTGATTTTGTCCGGGTTGACCTTGATTCCACGCTGGGAAATGATGAAGCCCAACAATTTGCCGGCTGGAACCCCGAAGACGCACTTCTTAGGGTTAAGCATCATGTTGTATTTCTGGAGATTATCAAAGGTTTCTTTTAAGTCGGAGATTAAGTCGTTTGACTTTTTAGACATCACCGCGATATCGTCCACATAGGCATGAACGTTTCGACCAATTTGGTCGTGAAGGCAACGTTGCATTGTCCGCTGGTAGGTAGCACCTGCGTTTTTCAACCCAAAGGGCATCGTGACATAGCAAAACATGCCGTATGGGGTAGTGAACAAAGTTGCCAATTGGTCCGACTTCCTCATCTTGATCTGGTGGTATCCTGAGTATGCATCAAGAAAACACAAAAGTTCTGAGCCAGCCGTCGAGTCAATGACTTGGTCAATGCGAGGCAAAGCAAATGGATCTTTGGGACATGCTTTGTTCAATCCAGTGTAATCAATGCACATTCTTAATCCATTGGTTCCCTTTTTGGGGACAAGTACAGGATTGGCCACCCATTGGGTGTGAAGGACTTCTAGGATAAATCTAGCCTTAAGTAACCTAGCTATCTCTTTGCCAATGGCGCGTCTCTTCTCATCTCCAAAGCGCCGTAGAGGTTGTTTCACTGGTTTGCATTTTGGATCAATGTTTAAGCTGTGCTCAGCAAGTTCCCTAGGTACACCTTTCATGTCGGCAGGTTGCCAGGCAAAGATGTCCCTATTCTCACGGAGGAACTCGACGAGCGCACTTTCCTATTTGGGATCCAGGTTCGTCCCAATGGCGGTGACCTTGGAGGCATCGCCTACCACAAGTTCCACCGGCTTGGTCTCGATGGCGGCCTTGAACGCATGAGCGGAGTCGGAGATCTGCTTCTTCGACCCGGGCATCTCTGAGTCATCGACCTTGCTCTGGATCTCCTTGAATTCTTCGCTATAGAGGACATCTTCTGCAATGGCTGCTTTGTTTATCTCGCAGTCCCTTGCCTTGGTAAAGCTTCCGGATACGGTGATGATGTTGTTTGGTCCGGGTATCTTGAGTTTGTTGTAGACGAAGCATGGCTTGGCTATGAACGTGTGGATTATGTCGCGACCGAATATGACATGGTACACGCTCTTGAAGGGGACCACCTTGAAGGTCATGCGCTCTTGACGGTAATTATTAACATCGCAAAAGGAAACCTGAAGTGTAATGAACCCAAGGGACCGAGCCTCCCGACCAGGAACTACGCCGTGGAAGATGGTTTTGGTCTGCCTTAGGTTTGCCTTTGTCAAGTTCATCTTCTGCAGTGTATCCAGGTACATGATGTTGATGCTGCTTCCACTATCCACCATACACTTGGTGAACTCCACGCCGTTAATCAAGGGGTTGATGACCATGGCGTACTGGTTCTCCATGGGTATAAGGTCTGGGTGGTCCGTCCTGTCCCAAGTTATTGGAACCTCCGACCAGCGCAGGTACTAGGGAACTAGGGGGGAGTAGCCATCAGGATCCTCAGAGAGGTCTTCTATTGTCGGACGGTGGGGGTGCCAAGGAAAGTGTGGTGGACTAGGGCCTTCTTTGCGAAGGGGTTCTTGCCCTTGTCGTCGCTCTTGGCGGCGTGCTTGGGGTCAACGTCCTCGTCCATGTCACTTGAATCCTTGGACTACTCCTCCTTCTTCCCCTTGCCCTTGCCTCGCGGTCTGTTCTTCCGACTTCGGTTGTAGCCAGACTCCGGGTCTTCCTTGAGGTCGTTGACAAACTTGCAGTGTCGATTGGTCTGGGTGGCCTTGCCGTTGGCGTCGAGGTGTACGAGGCACGGAATATCACGGTACTCTTCGTAGGTTTGGTGAACGCGGAGCGACACCGAGGTGGTTTCACTTCCTCGTTGCTGCCCACGACCAGCTCCCCTTCCTCGGCCATGTTGTCCGCCTTCTCCTCGTCCTGCAAAAGTCATAGCGACCATGTCTGTAGATTGATTTTCTTCTAGAGCGGTTTTCCGCTTTGTACTGCTGTTCCTCCGAGCTTGAGTTGGAACGGCCGTTGCCAGCAAGGAGCCACGAGCATCATCGTCGGCAGCTGCGAACTCACTAGCCAACTGAATCATCTGGTTCAAGTTAAGCTGGTGATTGTCCTGCAAGCACTTCAGCTTATGTCGGAGCAGTGTGCCTCTTTCCAACCCATCGATGAAGGCGGCCATGGCGATTTGAGCGTGCAATCCTGCGCAGGAATTCTTCATGTCCAGCCAGCGGGAGAGGTAGGCGCGAGATGTCTCGTCTTTCTCTTGCACGCACCGCTGTAGATCGCCCATGGTGCAGGGACGCTTGTATGTACCCTCAAAGTTCTTGGTGAATGCTTCTTGGATGTCCAACCAGTTGTAGATAGATTTCTCCGGAAAGTCGTCGATCCACTGACGGGCCGTGCCCACCAACATTAACGGGAGGTACTTGACAGCGACGTTGGGGTTGCCTCCGGCAATCTCCACCGCGTTGCCGTAGTCCTGCAACCATGTGGCTGGCTTGGCGGTGTCGTCATAGGGCTTGATTGTCTTGTCAATCCGCAAACCTTTGGGGTAAGTTGCGGACCGTATTGCAGGTCCAAAGCAACGTGGTCCCAGGTATGGTCCTTCCCGGGCCTCGTGGATCTTATCGATCTGCGAACGTGCATCGTATGGCTCCGGGTTCTTCTTCTTTTTGTCAACAGGGGATGGGATGCGTGAACGACGCGGGCCTCCTCCGCCATGGTGACTGCTTGGTGGTGACGGAGGCGGAGGTGGCGGTGGGTTAGCCTTCTTGCTGTTATCCTCCTACGATGCCTCACGCCTGTCACGGTTTCTTGTCGGACGCGGAGGGTCATGGCGTGACCTGCTCTTGCGTCCTTGGTTGCGCTCTCCGTCATGACGGGTCTTCTCCGTGTTTTCGCGGATGACGATGTCGCACTGCTTTGGTGGGGGCATTACCGTACGATGGTGAGCCTTGTAATCTTCGCGATGTCGGGGAGATCGGGGCGGTGGTGATGGGAGACGAGGTCGGGCCTTTTCTCCGTGGTCGGAGGATATGGGGATGGCATCCTTCTTGTTGCGCGCATCCCGCCGTCTTCATTCTGATGAACCCGTCTAGGACTCGACATCAAGAGGAGATCTGTCCCTTGGAGGCTTGTACTGGCTAGATTGGCAGAGCGCTGGGTCAGACTCAAGCCTCTGAGAGGTGGCCTTTTCCTGCTGCTTCACCGCCTTGTCCACTAGGTCATAGACCTGTTCCACTGCCTCAGGCGATCTATCCTGCTCCAGAAGGGTATTGGCGATGGCAAGGTTACGGAGTGGGGTGGGCATCACCTGCTTGCCTTCACTGTCAATGTATGGCTTGGCCTGTTCTGGCTTCGAGGGAGCCCATCCTAGGTTGCGCCGTACACCAGGATCATTGATGACGCGAGCTAGAGCTTTCTTAACCTTCTACTGTTGTAGCAGAGTCTTGTACTCGGCCTCCATTGCTCTAGCTTTTCTATGGACTTCTACGCGTTGACCAGATCTCGATCTAGTTTAGCGCCTTGCTCCGCGATGGCTTGCGCTTCCTCCAGCAGCTTCTGGCGCTTCTCGTCAAGCTGGGTCACGTTTCGGATATGAGCAACGGTTAGTGGCTCGACGAGGACATTGCCTTACATCACTCTATCAGCTAGAGTAACCTGGGCTGCTGCAGACGTAGATGCTGGAGGCGGAAAGTTTGTGGTGTTGTTGTTTCTCGGGCCGGTGCCGAGTTCCTACGGCTGCTGCACTGGGTTAGACGGAGGAGGCATGACTTTTGCGCGATCATCGTCAGCAGCAATAAGTGGCCCCTTCCCCTTTTCCAGCACTGTAGGCGGAGCTCATCCGGGTTGATCTTCATCCATCGCCGTCCCAATGGTGACAAACAGCCCTCGGGACGTGACGACGTTGTTGGCTTGCTCGTCGCACGAGTACTCCTCCTCCATCTCCTGCATAGCGGAGTCTAGCTCTTCCGGACTGAAGTCTATCTCCTCTGAATCTGCATTGAAATCAGAATAAAGCGCATCAATGACAGAGTCGGAGGGTGCCAGGACTTCCTCGATGATGGGCGATGGAGGTGCAACGGCCTCGACGATGACCGGAGGTGGTGTTGCTGCTGCGACGATGGCGGCGGAGGCGGTGGCGGCGGTTGCTGAATCGGAGGTTCTCCGTCTCTGAGCGCAAGCTCCATCTGGGCTGCCGCGTATCTGTTGACGGTGCTCACCATATCTTCGAGGGTGAGGCGTCCTGTTGCTTGCTGCCATCTTAAAGAATGTCGGAGAAGCGTGTCGCGGTCCAGTCCTTCCACGAAGTGATACAAAGCGTTATCATCGGGGGAGTGGGCTAGATTGGCTCGTATACGGAGCCACCTGGCCAGGTAATCACGGGGGTTTTCGCCCTCTCTCTGAACGCAGCGCGCCATATCGAAGATGGTAACCACGCCGACGAACTTGGATCTCTGTTGTCCAGACACACGGATGAAGCCGACGGATTTGCAGTGATCTTCCACCTTTATATCCTGCACAGGGGCGGTTTGGGTGGGCCTTGAATTTTTCCGATCTTTGCCGGCAAACTCCAAAGATAGATCCGACATCGATCTTCCGCGAACGTGTCCTGCCCGTAGGCGGTCCGTGCAGGCCTTGGTGCTTCTCCGACTCCCAGGGAACTAGTGCCCGCGTCGGTTTTGCCGATGAAGAGGTGGATGTCTCCGATAGGAACGATCGAACACTGCGTAGGGTTCGTCTTCGCCGGGATCCAGAACTTGTCGGGAGGGACGATCGGAATGTTGCCGGAGAAGAGAACGCGACCGATGGCTACGGTTTTGCCGATTCCCGCGAAGATCTTGGTCCTCGCCCGCTGAAGAGCCTGGAGCGCCTCTTGCCCCACGGTGGGCGCCAACTGTCGAGGTATTGCCGACGAGTACACCATGGAGGGGTCCTCACAGTGCGTGCTTAGAGACGTGGGGTAAGGCGGACGGTTGACGGGTACGAGGTAACACAGCTTACCCAGGTTCAGATCCCACAACGGTGTCGGAATCCTACTCCTGCTATAAATCACTATAAGGGTAATACGCCGAGTTACAGGGATTGGTTCGCTGTGCGAGGTTATCTGAAGTTGATCTATGAACATGCCCTAAAGGCTCCCATAGGCCCGACTTATATAGTCGTCAGGTCCTAGGGTTACACGGAAAAGTCCTAGCCGGACAGGTTACAGAGTCCTACACTGTCTATTACTAGTCTTGTGTATCTTGTACTCCAAGGATCCGGGTACGCTGGTGACTCCACCGTAGCCTTCTTTTTTCCGGCATGGGCCTCCCTTCCGGATCCATCTAACTAGGCTGCCCAGCAGGCCATAGGCCTTGCTACCGACTATGGGCCACCCGGGTTAGCCGGATAAGAGACATGCTATAAGGATACCCATATAGCATATCCCCAACAGCCTAACTAAAGATAGATAGAGGTCCGTTAGATAAATAATAGATAATTACACAACAGATATATCAACATAAATAAACATCTCTCACCCTCCTTTCCGTTTCCCGAACACGAATATGGAAGAACGTCCCATCCATTGGCAATTTATTAATCATTCCATGAGTATGGGACCACTAGTAGAAATAGGCCTTTCATCCAGGCCATTAGTCCCGTCTGTGGCTAGGGCCAGGACTAATGGGCCGCACTAGATGGCCCGAGCCACCCCAAACCATAGGTCCCAGCCTGTTAGACCCCATTAGTCCCGGTCTGAGACACAAAC
This sequence comes from Avena insularis, assembly GCA_023614405.1. Lineage (NCBI taxonomy): Eukaryota > Viridiplantae > Streptophyta > Magnoliopsida > Poales > Poaceae > Avena > Avena insularis. The sequence goes on from CM042691.1 coordinate 4,036,788, forward strand.
CGTGACTAAAGGGTCCTGGCCCCGCCGCTCGCTGCGGGCACCCCCTTTAGTCCCGTTTGTTTCACAAACCAAGACTAGTGGTTTGACCCTATATATATGCACAGTGTTGGAATTATGCCCTAGAGGCAATAATAAAGATGTTATTATTATAATTCTTGTTCATGATAATGTTTATATTCCATGCTAGAATTGTATTAAGAGGAAACTTTAATACTTGTGTGGTTTGTGAACAACACCGTGTCCCTAGTACGCCTCTATGGACTAGCTCATTGATTAATGATGGTTAAGGTTTCCTAACCATGGACATGAGTTGTCAATTAATAATGAGATCATATCATTGGAAGAATGATATGGTGGACAGGCCCAAACTAAGCGAAGCAATTAGATCGTGACATCGTGTTCGTCTTTGCGAAGCTTTTCTTATGTCAAATATTGTATTCCTTAGACCATGAGATAATACAACTCCCTGGTATCGGAAGAAAGCTTTGAGGTCATCAAACGTCATCCTATGAGAGGGTGATCATAAAGGTGTCTCTCAGGTGATCGGAAAGTATCTGTTGGGTTGTATGTATGGAGATGGGATTTGTCCCTCCCAAGTTGGAGAGATATACTTCGGGCCCACTCGGTAATCGATATCAACACCGCTTGCAAGAATGTGGTTAAGGAGTTAATCACAAAGTGATATCGGATTACGGAACGAGTAAAGTACTTGCTGTGAATGAGATTGAACTAGGTATGATGGTACCGACGATCAAATCTCGGGCAAGTAAAATATCGCGAGACGAAGGGAATATATATGGGATTGATTGAATCCTGGCATCGTGGTTCATCCGATATGATCATCGATGAATGTGTGGGAGTCAATATGGGTTTCCAGACCCCGCTGTTGATTATTGATAGAAGATCATGTCTGCATATTCTCGAACCCGCAGGGTCACACACTTAACGTGTCTCGACGCTAGGATAGATTGGATAATTGGTTTATGAGTTTTTGTTCGGAGTCTCGGATGGGATCCGGGACATCACGAGAGGTTCCAGAATGGTCCGGAGAATAAGATTCATATAAGGCGGCAGTTTTGGAGTTCGAATTGTTCCAAGTTAATCGGTATTGTACCGGAAGCTTCTAGAACCTTCCGGAAGGGGACCAACGTGGACCCACCTTCCGGGAGGGGGCATGGGCCTATGAGGGAGTGCCCTGGCCGCATTGGGCCAGGGGCACAAGGCCCCATAGGGCCCAGCCGTCCAAGAGAGTTTAAACTCGAGATAGGGCTTCTAGAAGGGGGGGGTTTCCTTGCCCCCCACTCCTCCTCCTTTGGGGCCGCCGGTTTGGGCTTGGGGAAGGGGCTAGGGCTGCACACCACCCCACACACCTTCCCCTCCAACCCTAGCCGCCCTGCTACCTTCCTCTCTCCCTCCCGACTGTTTGTAGGCGAAGCCCTGCTGCAGAAATTCTCCACCATATACACCACACCGTCGTGTTGTAGATCCAATCCGTCTCTCCACCATACTTGTTGGTCCGAGGAAGGAGGAGACGTCGAGGTGATGCACGTGTGCATCTCACGGAGGCACCGCCACTTGTGGTGCTAGATCGGATCGGATCGCGAGGAGGAGAAGCGAGTACGACTACATCACCCACGTTCCGGATTTAACGCTCACCGCAGCGAATCTTCAAGGGTATGAAGACCTAATCCAATCTCTCTCGTTGTTTGCATCTCCTAGATTAGATCTTGGCTTTCCCTCTGTTCGCATCTGTAGAAAATTTTGATTTACTATGCCGCGAAACCCTTCAGTGGTATCAGAGCTAGATCTATGCGTAGATGTGTTTCACGAGTAGAACGCAACATGGTTGTTGCGGGCGTTGATGTTTTCTGTTGCAAGCCTCTTGTTTGTGTTATTCTTATGACGCGGGATAGCGAGATTGAAGCGGTCCAGGCCAACCTTACGCGACGTCGTTCGCGAGACCGGCTCCGCACTTGACGTGTGGCTTGTTCCACACATGCGGCTAGTGGATGTCAGTTTCTCTCACTATAGTTGTCATGGGATTAACACCGGAGTTTGGCAACCATAATATCACCGTTGTGGCTTTTCGTAGGTAAGAACCGTTCTTAGCATCTACTCCCATAAGCCACGTAAAAATGCAACAACAAAGTAGAGGCGTGTAACTTGTTTTTGCAGGGAGTGTTTTCTGTGATATGGTATGGCCCAAGATGTGATGTGTATAATGTATGCGATGATCATGTTTTGTAATGTTTCACGACTTGCATGTCGATGAGTACACAACCGGCAGGAGCCATATGGTTGTCTTTATAATTGTGTATGACCTGTGTGTTAACTTCTTATGCGCCATGTAATAGTTTCACTTTATCGCTAAGTAGTTAGCAATAGTTGTAGTTGCTATTCGTGGTGGAGGCAATCATGGTGGAGTGATGGAGATCATGCCGGAATGCACAAGATGGAGATCATTGAGCGAAGATTGGCTATACCATGTCACATAAAGTTATATGCATGTGATGTTTATCCTTTTATGTATCTTATTATGCTTAGATCGCGACGGTAGCATTATAAGATGATTCCTCACTTAAAGATCAAGATAAAACTGTGTTCTCCCTAAGTATGCACCGTTGCGAAAGTTAAATCGTGTCCAAGCATCACGTGATGATCGGGTGCTATAGACTCTACACTCATACAACGGGTGCAAGCCAGTTTTACTGCAGCGGAAATACTTGGGTCTAACTTGACGAGCCTAGCATGTACAGACATGGCCTCGGAACACAAGAACCGAAAGGTTAAGCATGAGTCATATGAATGATATGATCGACACTTCGTTGTCCACCATTGAAACCACATCTCTTCTCGTGATGATCGGATTAGGTGTGGTGAATTTGGATCGTGTTCACTAAACAACTTGAGGGATGTTGAATTTAGTGGGAGTTCATCTAGTAATTTGATTAAGTTGAACTAGTTATCATGAACATAGTCTAATTTGTACTTGCAAATACTGTAGATCACATGGATAAGTCCAACTTCAACTTTAACGTTTTTGCTGAGATAGAAAAGCTTAGAAACAATGGGTCTAACTTCACCAAATGATTCCGCATTCTGAGAATCATTCTCGCTGGCGGACAAAAGGACTATGTCCTTGAGAAAGCGCTAGGTGCGCCCTAATGTAAATGCATGGTGATGAAAGCTGTTTATCAGTCGCGCAAGGATGATTATGATTTGATTAAGATTTCCATGTTGTATGCTATGGAATCGGATCTTCAAAATCATTTTGAGGAGTTCGCCGGGCCCTTTGAGATTCTTGAGGAGCTAAAAACTATGTTTCAGACTCAGGCCCGTTCTGAGAGATATGAGATCTCTAAGAAATTCTTTAACTGCAAGATGGAGGAAGGGAGTTCCGTTAGTGAGCACGCCATTAAGATGTCGGGCTACACTCAACGCCTTGAGCAACTGGACTGCGAGATTCTAGAAGAGCTCAAGATTGACAGAGTTATGCAATCACTCCCTCCTAGCTACAAAAGTTTTGTAGTTGCTCACAATCAGATTGGTTCCACTGATATGATCACTGAGCTCTTCGCTAAGCTAAAAGTGCGGAGGTGGATACTAAGAAAAATAATCATGCGTTGATGGTCAACAAGCCCCCCACCTTTAAGAAAGGTAAGGGTGCAAAGAATCCCTTCAAGAAAGGCGGCGGCAAGCGCGTTGCCCTATTTGAAGAAGCTCAGTCTGGTCCTAAGCCGGACTGAGTGCTTCTATTACAGGACAAGGGTCCTCGGAATTGAATCCGAAGTACTTAGCGGACAAGAAGGTGGCACCATCAAAGGTATATTTGATATACATGTTATTGATGTTTTCCTTACTAGCCCTTGTTGTAGTGCACAGGTATTTGATACGGTTCAGTTGCTAATATTTGTAACTTTCGAAATAGGAGCTACGGAATAGGCGGACTTGCAAGGGATGAGGTGACGATCTTGGCGTTGGCAGCGGATCAAGAGTTGATGTGATGGCCGTCGGCACGCTCTCCTTAGTTTTACCTTTGGGATTAGTTTTAAACCTTAATAAGTGTTATTATGTGCCTGCGTTGAGCATGAACATTATTTCTGGATCGTGTTTATTGCAAGACGGTTATTCATTTAAATCGGAGAATAATGGTTGTTCTATTTATATGAGTAACATCTTTTATGGTCATGCACCTCTTGTGAATGGTTTATTTCTTCTAAATCTCGAAAGGGATGAAACACACATCCATAACATTGAGGCTAAGAGATGCAAAGTAGATAGTGATAATACTACTTATTTGTGGCACTGTCGTCTAGGTCATATTGGTGTAAAGCGCATGAAGAAACTCCATTCTGATGGACTTTTGGAGTCTCTTGATTTTGAATCATTTGACGCATGCGAACCATGCCTCATGGGCAAGATGATCAAAACCCCGTTCTCCGGTATGATGGAGCGAGCAACGGACTTGCTGGAAATCATACATACCGATGTATGCGGACCGATGAGTGTTTCGACGCGTGGTGGATATCGCTATTTTCTCACTTTTACCGATGACTTAAGTAGATATGGGTATATCTATTTAATGAAACATAAATTTGAAACGTTTGAAAAGTTCAAAGAATTTCAGAATGAAATGGAGAACCATCGTAACAGAAAGATTAAGTTTCTACGATCCGATCGTGGAGGTGAATATTTGAGTTACGATTTTCTCACGCATCTTAAAGCAAGTGGAATCGTTTCACAACTCCATACCTAGAACACCACAAGCAATGGTGTGTCTCGAGCAGGAACTGAACCCTATTAGATATGGTCCGATCAATGATGTCTCTTACTGATTTGCCGTTATCATTTTGGGGTTATGCATTAGAAATCGCTGCATTCACTTTAAATAGGGCTCCATCTAAATCCGTTGAGACGACACCGTATGAACTGTGGTTTGGTGCTAAACCTAAGTTGTCGTTTCTTAAAGTTTGGGGATGCGAAGCTTATGTCAAGAAGTTGATGCCGGACAAGCTCGAACCCAAAGCGGAGAAATGCGTCTTCATAGGATACCCTAAGGAAACTATAGGGTATACCTTCTATCACAGAACCGAAGGCAAAGTGTTTGTTGCAAAGAACGGTTCCTTTCTTGAGAAGGAGTTTCTCTCGAAAGAAGTGAGTGGGAGGAAAGTAGAGCTAAGACGAGGTTGTTGAACCTTCTCTTGAATTGGAGAGTAGCGCAGCACCTGAAATTGTTCCAGTGCCGCCTTCACCAACGATAGAGGAAGCTAATGACAAGGATCATGAAGCTTCGGACGATGCTGCTACTGAACGTCGCAGGTCGACAAGGTCGCGTGCCCCTCCTGAGTGGTACGGCAACCCTATCTTGACTGTCTTGCTAGTAGAAGATAGTGAACCTACGAACTATGAGGAAGCGATGATGAGCCCAGACTCTGACAAATGGCTGGAAGCCATGAAATCCGAATTGGGATCCATGAGCGAAAACCAAGTATGGACTTTGGTGGACCCTCCTAGCGACCGAAAGGCCGTTGAGTGCAAATGGATCTTCAAGAAGAAAACGCACGCGGATGGTAATGTTACCGTCTATAAAGCACGGCTTGTTGCGAAAGGTTTTCGACAAGTTCAAGGTGTTGACTACGATGAGACTTTCTCTCCCGTAGCGATGTTTAAGTCCATTCGGATTTTATTAGCAATTGCTGCGTTTCATGATTATGAAATATGGCAGATGGATGTCAAGAGTGCATTCCTCAATGGAAACATTGATGAAGAGTTGTATATGATGCAACCCGAAGGTTTTGTCGATCCTAAGGATGCTGATAAAGTATGCAAACTTCAGCGTTCCATTTATGGACTGAAGCAAGCATCTCGGAGTTGGAACCTTCGTTTTGATCAAGTGATCAAGAGCTTTGGATTTTTTCCAAATTGCTATGAAGCTTGTATCTACAAGAAAGTGAGTGGGAGCCCGGTGACGTTTCCGGTACTATATGTGGATGACATATTGATTATTGCAAATGACATCAACATGCTTAACGATGTGAAGAGTTATTTGAACAAGTGTTTTTGAATGAAATACCTAGGTGAAGCTGCTTATATATTGGGCATCAAAATCTATAGAGATAGACAAAGACACCTGATAGCTTTAAGCCAGAGTACATACCTAGACAAAGTTCTGAAAAGGTTCAGAATGGATAAGGCAAAGAAAGGTTCAGTGCCTATGTTGTCAGGTAAGATATTGAGCAAGGCTCAGTGTCCAGCTACGGTAAATGATAGGGAAGCTATGAGCAAAGTGCCTTATGCCTCGGCCATAGGTTCTATCATGTATGCCATGCTGTGTACTAGACCGGATGTGTCCAATGCTCTTAGTTTGACGAGCAGATATCAAAGTGATCCAGGAGTGGAACACTGGACAGCCATGAAGAACATCCTAAAGTACCTGAATAGGACTAAAGAAATGTTCTTAGTCTATGGGGGTGATGAACAGCTTGTCGTAAAAGGTTACGTCGATGCTAGTTTCGACACCAACAAGGATGATTCTAAATCTCAGACAGGATACGTGTATATTTTGAATGGAGGAGCTGTGAGCTAGAGAAGCTGCAAGCAAAGCGTGATCGCGGGATCTATAGTAGAAGCGGAATACATGGCTGCTGCAGAAGCGTCAAGTGAAGGAGTTTGGATCCGGAACTTCATCACTGAGCTTGGCGTGGTTCCAAGTGCGTTGGACCCACTGGAGATATTGTGTGACAACACTGGTGCCATAGCACTTGCTAAGGAACCAAGATATCATCCAAAGACCAAGCATATCAACCGCAAGTTTCATATAATCCGAGATTATATAGCAGATGGAGATCTGAAGATCAGCAAAGTACATACAGATCTGAATGTCGCAGATCCATTGACTAAACCTCTTGCACATGTAAAACATGATCAACACCTTAGTGCCATGGGTGTGAGATTGTTGCCGGATGTAAACTAGATTATTCACTCTAGTGCAAGTGGGAGACTATTGGAATTATGCCCTAGAGGCAATAATAAAGATGTTATTATTATAATTCTTGTTCATGATAATGTTTATATTCCATGCTAGAATTGTATTAAGCGGAAACTTTAATACTTGTGTGGTTTGTGAACAACACCGTGTCCCTAGTACGCCTCTATGGACTAGCTCATTGATTAATGATGGTTAAGGTTTCCTAACCATGGACATGAGTTGTCAATTAATAATGAGATCATATCATTGGGAGAATGATATGGTGGACAGACCCAAACTAAGCGAAGCAATTAGATATTGTATTCCTTAGACCATGAGATAATAAAACTCCCTGGTATCGGAAGAAAGCTTTGAGGTCATCAAACGTCATCCTATGAGAGGGTGATCATAAAGGTGTCTCTCAGGTGATCGAAAAGTATCTGTTGGGTTGTATGTATCGAGATGGGATTTGTCCCTCCCAAGTTGGAGAGATATACTTCGGGCCCACTCGGTAATCGATATCAACACCGCTTGCAAGCATGTGGTTAAGGAGTTAATCACAAAGTGATATCGGATTACGGAACGAGTAAAGTACTTGCATGAGCGAGATTGAACTCGGTATGACGGTACCGACGATCAAATCTCGGGCAAGTAAAATATCGTGAGACGAAGGGAATATATATATGGGATTGATTGAATCCTGGCATTGTGGTTCATCCGATATGATCATCGATGAATGTGTGGGAGTCAATATGGGTTTCAGGACCCGGTTGATAATTGATAGAAGATCATGTATACGCATATTCTCGAACCAGGTCACACATAACGTGTCTCGGCGCTAGGATAGATTGGATAATTGGTTTATGAGTTTTTGTTGAGTCTCGGATGGGATCCGGGACATCACGAGAGGTTCGGAGTGGTCCGAGAATAAGATTCATATAAGGCAGTGCAGTTTTTGGAGTTCGGAATTGTTCCGGGTTAATCGGTATTGTACCGGAAGCTTCTAGAACCTTTCGGAAGGGGACCAACGTGGCCCCACCTTCCGGGAGGGGGCATGGGCCTATGAGGGAGTGCCCTGGCTGCATTGGGCCAGGGGCACAAGGCCCCATAGGGCCCAGCCGGCCAAGAGAGTTTAAACTCGAGATAGGGCTTCTAGAAGGGGGGGTTTCCTTGCCCCCACTCCTCCTCCTTTGGGCCGCCGGTTTGGGCTTGGGGGAGGGTCTAGGGCTGCGCCCCACCCCTCTATATAAAGAGGGCTGAGGGCGCACCACCCCACACACCTTCCCCTCCAACCCTAGCCGCTCTGCTGCCTTCCTCTCTCCCTCCCGACTGTTTGTATGCGAAGCCCTGCTGCAGAAATTCTCCACCATATACACCACGCCGTCGTGTTGTAGATCCAATCCTTCTCTCCACCATACTTGCTGGTCCGAGGAAGGAGGAGACGTCAAGGTGCTACACGTGTGCATCTCACGGAGGCACCGCCACTTGTGGTGCTAGATCAGATCGGATCGCGAGGAGGAGAAGCGAGTACGACTACATCACCCACGTTAGGCGAGCGTTCCATTGCGAATCTTCAAGGGTATGAAGATCTAATCCAATCTCTCTCGTTGTTTGCATCTCCTAGATTAGATCTTGGCTTTCCCTCTGTTCGCATCCGTAGAAAATTTTGATTTACTATGCCGCGAAACCCTTCACACAGCCCCCTCGCCCTCTCAACTATTTTTCCTGGTGGGAGAGGTGCTGTTGTTGTGCTATTTTTTTTTCTTGTTCATATGCACTAGAGGTGTTCGGTGAAATATCCATTAGAGCGATGCGAGTTTACGTCACACAAGACATACATGATATGAGGTGCCCGAGCCACACTTAAGTTTTCTCATCTTTGTTTCCAAGTGTAATAAAAGGTTAGCAACTATTTCTCGTTTAGACCATGCGGTACTAATTTTAGCATAGTGATTGCGTTTGACATATATTTGTATGATACAGATGAGCCATCCATGGATGTACGGTGACCGACGCTCTGCCGATTTCAGAGAAGGCGTGCGTTCTTTTCGAGTTGTGGCCGAGGAGAACAAGCAGCGGGATGGTTTTATGTGTTGTCCATGTGTTGACTGTAGGAATGAGAAGGCTCACACTTCCGCAAGAGTCATTCAGAGCCACCTGCTTCGGTCTGGTTTTATGTCCGGCTATAATGTTTGGACCAAACACGGAGAAAGAGGGTTGTGATGGAAGACGGCAATGAAGAAGAGAACGATGATGACAATTACAGATCTATGTTCCCAAAATACGCTGATACCACAATGGAAGACAATGAAGAAGAAGGAGGTGAAGAACGGGAACCAGACCGGCCCGCTGATGATCTTGGTCGGGTCATTTCTCATGCAAAGCGAGACTGCGACACATGCAGTTTGAGAAGATGTTACAGGACCACAACAAATTGTTGTACCCAACTTGTGAAGATGGCTAGAAGAAGCTAGGTAGCACACTAGAATTGCTGAAGTGGAAGGCAGAGACCGGGGTGACTGACTCAGGATTTGCGAAGTTGCTGGTACTCATGAAGAGGTTGCTTCCAAGAAATAACGAATTTCCCGCAAGTACATACGAAGCAAAGAAGCTCGTCTGCCCTCTAGGATTAGATGTGCAGAAGATACATGCGTGCCCTAATGACTGCATCCTCTACCGCGGTGAGAAGTACGAGAATTTGGATAAATGTCCGGTATGCACTGCATTGCGGTATAAGATCAGAAAAGATGACCCTGGTGATGTTGATGACAAGCCACCCAGGAAGAGGGTTCCTGCCAAGGTGATGTGGTATGCTCCTATAATACCACGATTGAAACGTTTGTTCAGAAACAAAGAGCATGCCAAGTTGTTGCGGTTGCACATGGAAGAACGTAAGAAAGACGGGATGTTGAGGCACCCCGCTGATGGTCAACAGTGGAGAAAAATTGAGAGAGACTTCCCGGACTTTGCTGGTGACGCAAGAAACTTATGGTTTGGTCTAAGTACAGATGACATGAATCCTTTTGAGGAGCAGAGCTGCAATCACAGCACCTGGCCCGTCACTCTATGTATCTACAACCTTCCTCCTTGGTTGTGCATGAAGCGGAAGTTCATTATGATGCCAATACTCATCCAAGGTCCAAAGCAACCCGGCAATGCCATTGATGTGTACCTAAGGCCATTAGTTGATGAACTTTTACAGTTGTGGGCCGAACCAGGTTTACGTGTGTGGGATGAGCACAAACAGGAGCCATTCGACCTATGAGCGTTGATGTTCGTAACCATCAATGATTGGCCTGCTCTTAGTAACATCTCAGGATAGATGAACAAGGGATATAATGCATGCACACACTGTTTAAACGAGACTGAAAGTATATATCTGGATAAATCTAGGAAGAATGTGTACCCGTACAATCGCGTTTTCTTCCACCCAGACATCCCTTAAGGAAAAAAAGGCAAGCATTTCGATGGCGAGGCAGATCACCGAAAGAAGTCTACCCCCCGTACTAGTGCTGATGTATGTGGTATGGTTAAGGATTTACATGTAATATTTGGAAAGGGTCCCAGAGGACAACCTATTCCGAAAGACGCCGACGGACGCGCACCCATGTGGAAGAAGAAATCTATATTTTGGGAGCCACCCTATTGGGAAGTCCATGAGGTCCGCTCTGCAATCGCTGATGAAGAATCTTTGTGTGAATATTCTAGGCTTCTTGGGCTTGTATGGAAAGTCAAAAGATACACCAGAAGCACGGGAGGACCAACAACTTCATAAAGGACGAGACGACAAGCATCCAGGGCAGTTTCAAGGGCCTGCCAGCTACGCCCTTACCAAGGAAGAGAAGGAAATCTTTTTTGAAGTCCTTTTCAGTATCAAGGTCCCGTCTGGATTCTCGTCTAACATAAAGGGAATAGTAAATATTAAAGAGAAAAAATTCCAAAACCTAAAGTCCCATGACTTCCACGTTCTTATGACGCAATTGCTTCCGGTTGCATTGAGGGGGATTCTACTGGAAAATGTTCGGCTGGCCATTGTGAAGGTATGTGCATTCCTCAATGCAATTTATCAGAAGGTAATCGATCTAGAAAGTCTATCAGGGTTACATATTGATGTGGTCCAATGTATGGTCAGCTTCGAGTTGTTGTACCCTCCATATTTCTTCAATATTATGATGCACCTCCTAGTTCACCTAGTCGAAGAGATTAGAATTCTCAGTCTTGTGTTTGTACACAATATGTTCCCCTTCGAAAGGTTCATGGGAGTCTTAAAGAAATATTTTCATAACCGTGCTAGGCCAGAAGGAAGCATCTCCAAGGGCTATGGAACAGAGGAGGTCATTGAGTTTTGTGTTGAGTTTCTTCCTGACCTTAAGCCGATTGGTGTTCCTGAATCTCGGTATGAGGGGAGGCTGACTGGAAAAGGCACACTAGGAAGGAAAACAATGGTATGTATGGACAGGGATTCTTTAAATAAAGCACACTACATAGTTCTACACAATTCCACCTTGGTGGCTCCGTATATCGAGAAACACAAGATTATTGTACGCTCGGAAAACCCGGGGAAGCCTGACTCCTCGATTAAAGTGGAACACGAGGACACTTTTGGGAGTTGGTTGCAGAAACATCTCATGAATAACAACACTGTTGAAGATCAGTTGTACTTGTTGGCACGGTTACCATCTTCGACTATATCTACTTTCCAAGGGTACGAGATAAATGATAATACATTTTACACGATCGTCCAAGATAAAAAGAGCACCAACCAAAACAGTGGTGTCCGCTTTGATGCAACAGATGACAATGGGAAGAAGGACACATATTATGGGTACATAGAGGAGATAAGGGAACTTGAGTATGGACCTCGTTTTAAGGTCCCTTTGTTTCAGTGAAAATGGGTCAAGATGACATGAGGCGGGGTACATGTAGACAAAAAGTATGGCATGACAACAGTGGATCTCAACAATCTTGCATACATGGACGAACCATTCGTCCTAGCCAACGATGTGGCTCAGGTTTTCTATGTGAAGGACATGTCTACGAAACCGAGAAAAAGAAATCAGCAAAAGAATACATCGTCCGATGAGCCAAAGCGCCACATAGTTCTTTCAGGGAAAAGAAACATCGTGGGAGTGGATGAGAAGACAGATATGTCAGAAGATTATAATAAGTTTCATGAAATCCCGCCCTTCAAAGTGAAAACTGACCTAAGCCTCGTGTTAAATGATGAAGATTGTCCATGGCTACGGCGCAGAAGAAAACAACAACACTAGATTGGGATGTTGGTGATCTATGTAATATATTAAACCTTTGATGTAATCATATTGTGAGTCAAAACATTTTACCCAGATCCACATGCATGCAACATTGGTCATCTTGCTCAATCTAACTGGACGACGACTCCCAGTGCCTAAGCCGCGGGAGGTGAAAAACCAAAGAGACGGAACCATCACACGAGCTTAGCTCGGGTGAGATCCCTGAAGAATCTGCCAGGTATCGTCGACCCTGGTGCCCAACGCAGCCATATAGCGATGGACGTGCTCGTCCTCCTCCCTGACACGACAACGTACCACCTCCTCGGTGGCTGGCTCCCTCTACACCCTTCCTGGACCAGGCGACCTCCACCAAAGAAGCTCTGGGTCTACGACAACACCCGGATTCCTCACCAAGATACGCGTCCCGAAAGGTAGCACCATCCAGTGCCAGCCTGGCAGAGCCTAGTCTCGAACATGCCCGGTAGAGCCCAGTACTCCATCGTTGCTGCCGAGTCGACTACGAGGATGCGGGATGGGCATCCTAAATTAGGCGGCGAGGAATGTGTGTATGTGTGGGTGGCCATGACGGCCGCACTATAAATATAGGGAAAGGGTGGGCAAGCCTATAAATAGAGGGAAAGGCCTATAAATAGAGGGTTCATCTTTAGTCCCGGTTGGAGAAACCAACCGCGACTGAAGGGATTGCGGCAGCCTGGGCCAGGCAACACTGATGATAGGGGTGAGTGTCTACATTATGTCATGCGGCTTGTACCTTGTCCCGGATGGTGTCGCCAACTGGGACTAAAGATGAACCTTTAGTCCTGGTTGGAGACACCAACCAGGACAAAACACGAGTGAGCACTAATAATAGATGTGAGTGTCTACATTATGTCGTGAGTGTCGACACTATGCCGAGCTGCTTGTACTATAAATAGGCCAGTCCTCCAGCCATTTTGAGACATCTCCAAGATCGATGGTTTGCGAGTGCAGGGGAACCACTACTGCCAGCTTGAGGGAGATGCCGCCGGAGCCCAGTCCTCTGGCATCGCAACAAGCTGGCCATATAGGCACTCCCTAATATGTGAAACTAGCTAGTTAGCTCCCAGACGTATTGATCTATTTAGAGAAGTTACAAGCTGCAAGATGGTGTGCGAAAGCAGGGACACCACTACGGCCAGTTTCAGGGAGATGCCGTCAGAGCCTAGTCCTTCGGCGTCTCCAAGAAACTGGTCATAGAGGCACTCCCTAATATGTGACCACACGTGTTTGGAGATCAGATCTTCATGGTAAGTACGAATCGGGACAACATCTTCATAGTTTGGGAAAGTCGTAGTACGAATCAGAACTAAAGGCCCCCCTTTAGTCCCGGTCCAACAACAAAACGGGACTAACACTCAAGACATTTATTAATATCTAAAAACTGAGACTACGGAACCGGGACTAAAGGCCCCCTTTAGTCCCGGTCCAGCCACAAACCGGGACTAACACTCAATACATTTATTAATATTAAAAACCCCTTTAGTCATAATCATGCCTAGTCCTATAGTTCGCAGCTTCAGGGTCTTCTTCGTCATCGTCATCATCATTGTCATCGTCACCTGCCACTCCGGGGATCCTCAGCCCAGTTGGCATATACCGGGGGCACCTGCCACTCCGGCCTCGAATTCACGGCGGGCGGGGGAGGGGCCTTGTTGTGGCTCTATGGCGGGTGGACTTGTGGGCATCGCAGGCGAGGATGGTCTCCCCAGCGATGTAGCGCATCACGCCGATGATAGGACGGTTCGCCCACCACAGACAGTGGCCGGCTTCGTTGTGGTTCACCAGGGGCGGGCCATCACCATTTTACCTGTCGATCTCTCTTTCCTGCCGGTTAGCGAAGAAGGCATTCCAAGTGTCGTAGCTATCGGGATCCCACTAGGGATCCATCCGCTGCTCCAACGTGAGCTCGTGGTAGAAGTGGTTCGTGATGGCCGCCTGTCGGGCGGAGCCATGAGGCAAAGGAGGGACAAGAACCCCTCCAGCTCTCAGCATCCAGCCGACAGGCGACCGGTAGCCTGGTGGGCAAGATTAGCTTGAGGCTCACAGCGCCTCGATCTCCTCGAGGGTCAAAATGGCCCAGTAGGCGATGTCTATTTCTGTGAGAGAGGAAGGTGTGGATGTGTGCATAACCATGGCGCGGTCGGCCTATATATAGATGGAAAGGGCGGGAAAACATGGTGGGAAGCAGTCGGAAATGGCCGGAAATATCTTTAGTCCCTGTTAGTGGCTACAACCGGGACTAAAAGCTCGGTTCAGAGGAAAGGGCGAAAAAACTTGGTGGGAAGCGGTGAGAAATGGCGGGAAATATCTTTAGTCCCTGTTAGTGGATACAACTAGGACTAAAGCTTATTCAGAAAATGGATTTGGATTAATTATTCAAATTCAAGAACTTTTCATGTTGAAAGTTTAGTGAGATTCAAAAATATGCAAAAAATAATAGTTAATGCATTTTTAAATTAATAATGGCAAAATGGTTAATAATTTGACTATTTAAAATAATTATTTTATAAAACAGAAAATGGATTTGGATTAATTACTCAAATTCAAGAACTTTTCATGTTGAAAGTTTAGTGAGATTCAAAAATATGCAAAAAATAATAGTTAATGCATTTTTAAATTGATAATGGCAAAATGGCACATTTGGGCCTTTAGTCCCGGCCCAGGTTACCAGCCGGGACTAAAGGGTCTGGCCCAGCGCGCGAAATGAAACCCCCCCTCTAGTCCTAGAGCGTGGCACCAACCGGGACTAGAGACCCCCCTTTAGTCCCGGCTGGTGCCACGCACCGGGGCTAGAGGGGGGTATAAAATGGGGGCTTCTCCCCCGGTGCGTTCCACACACCGAGAGAACTTGGAGGCCAGATATGACAAACAGCGCCGCCAGACTGCCCGTCATCGACGAAGCCCACGCGCGCCTCCCTCTCTAGCGCCGGCAGCGCCCGCCAGCCAGCCTTGGCCGCCCAAGCTGCCAGCGCCACCACGCCAACTCCGACTCAAGCCTTCAGCCGACCAAGCCCGCGCTTGCCGCCAGCGCCACCACCACCGCTGGCCGCCGCAATCTCCGGTGAGGGTTAGGGTTAGGATTTTAATTAGGATTTTGTTAGTTTAGGATTTTGTTAATTATATTAGTGTATATATTTAGTTTAGGATTTTGTTATATTAGTGTATATATTTAGTTTAGGAATTTGTTAGTTTATGATTTTTTAGTTTAGGATTTTGTTATATTAGTGTATATATTTAGAATTAATTAGGATTTGTTAGTTTAGAATTTTTTTTAGTTTAGGATTTTGTTATATTAGTGTATATATTTATTTTAGTATTTTGTTATATCGATGCATGGACTGTCATCCGATATAGCCATCATATGATCCCGCAATATCCGTATCGTCGGTTGATGGCATTATTCCGCTAACGGCGTCCTCTTGCCATCTGTCAAGTTCTGTCAAGAATAGGTCAAAGGAAATGTCATTTGTCCTTTCACTTGTGTAATTAGCCACCATCCTCATATTGTTGTGGTTTTCCTTTGTGTCGTAGAAACCATCGTCACCTCGTCGGGGTTTTTGATATGTGTACCGCAATCACTTGTTTTGTGATTTCCAGAGGATGGTATACTCGATACCACATACATTTGTTTATGACATGTCCGGCCAATTGGCCTCGTTATTTTTGTCGCGCTTTCTATCCTTTCATTCTGTGACTTATAGTATGTGTGATATGACGCATGTCCTTGGCTATGTGTTTTATCATGTGTGACATGCGGAAAAATACATGTTGTTGTCGTAAGTTTTAAAGCCAGATGGATAGAACATTTGTGTGTGGACGGGTAATACCTTAGGAAGAACTCATGTGTGTCGTAAGTTAGGGTTAGGGTGGTGGTTCTCACGGGAAGCCGCTTAGTCGCCCGCCTCTCCTGCGGCCACCATCACCGGCCACCTCCACCGCACCTCTGGGTTTAGGGTTTAGGGTTTATTTGTTAAGTTCAAATAAATATTGTGTGCATTTTGCAGGAACTATGGATCCACCTAGTCCAATCCGTGGAGACCTAGATTCGGAAGAGGAGACCAACAGAAAAGAGGAAGAATCCCATGGACGTGTAACGCAGACGGAAGAGGTATATATATATGATGTCCGATGATCGTCACTAGATGTACCTAGTTGTATATATATTTTGTTGACGAATGTTTCTTCTCTTAGGCCTCTACATTGAGCAAGAAAACCAAGCGCGGCCCAGCCAAAAAGTTGCCCCAGGGTACTGTTTATGAAATAACAGAGGTTTCAGGAGACGACGAACCATTGGAACCGAAAAAAACAAAACAAATATTTGTACAACAATGCGGAGTTGTTGCTAGAGATCGCACCCCGATCACTGTTCGAGAGTGGAATAAGCCCAAAGAGGCGGAATATAGTTATGTGTATATCGACGATAGATTCAAAGAGAAACTATTTACCGACCTAATGGCACATTTCAAGCTGCCAGAATGTGACACTGATGACGAGACGGCTGAAATGAGAAAGAAAGTCAAGCAGTTTGCACTGAAGAATATGGCCGAACTATTCAAGAACTGGAAGAAGTCATTATGGCAACAATATCAGAAGGACAAGAAAACCCCATTATTCGAAGGCTATCTAGCGAAGCAGCAGCCTTACTGGGATGCATTTGTGGAGTATAGGGGGTCAGGGGTTGCAGAGGAAAAGTCTGAAAAAACAAGATAAATGCTGCGAAGAAGAAATATCACCATAACATGGGGCCAGGGGGCTACACGGCTACCATGCCTAAGTGGGATGCAAAAGAGAAAGAGCTTTATGCTAAAGGTATCATTCCAGAACCAATTCGCGAAGAATGGGATTTGAGGGCAAGAAATTGGTTCCTTGGGCATGGGAGTACATATTACGAACTTACAGGGGACCTTGTTTGCAGTGACGGGATAAAGGTACCCAGGAGTGCATGGTGACATGGTTATACCCTACGGGTACACGACATCAGCATACCTGGTCTGGCCCAAGGAAGGCCCACGAGAATATACGCGGCCCATAAAGATTTCCGGGTGGCCCAAGCCCATGATATCTTCGGATCCTTGGAGAGCAAGACTAGAATAGATAGAATATTCAAAGGGGCAAACCCTAAACCTGCAACTGACTCGATCTGTGCCCAGGACTGAAGGGTTTCGCGGCATAGTAAATCAAAATTTTCTACGGAGCAAACAGAGGGAAAGCCAAGATCTAATCTAGGAGATGAAAACAACGAGAGAGATTGGATTAGATCTTCATACCCTTGAAGATTCAAGACAATGAACGCTCGTTAAATCGGGCGTGGGTGATGTAGTCGTACTCGCTTCTCCTCCTCATGATCCGATCCGATCTAGCACCACAAGTGGCGGTGCCTCTGTGAGATGCACACGCAGCACCTCGGCGTCTCCTCCTTCCTCGGACCAGCAAGTATGGTGGAGAGATAGATTGGATCTACAACATGGCGTGGTGTATATGGTGGAGAATTTCTGCAGGCTTAGCCACAAACAATGGGAGGAGAGAGAGGAAAGCTAGCAAGGCGGCTAGGGTTTGGAGGAGAGGTGTGGGGGTTGGTGCGCCCCACCCTCTTTATATAGAGGGGCGCAGCCTAGCCCTCCCAAGCCCAAAGGATAAGGAGTGGGGGCATGGACTCTCCCTTCTAGAAACCCTATCTCTAGTTTAAACGATTTAAACTCTCTAGGATCGGCTGGGCCCTATGGGGCCTTGTGCCCTGGCCCAATGCGGCCAGGACACTCCCTCATAGGCCCATGCCCCTCCCGAAGGTGGGGCCACGTTGGTCCCCTTCCGAAGGTTCTAGAAGCTTCGCAATACCGATTAACCTTAACAATTCAACTCCAAAACTGCACCTTTATATGAATCTTATTCTCCGGACCATTCCGAACCTCTCGTGATGTCCGGATCCCATCCGAGACTCGAACAAAATTCATAAACCAATTATCCAATCTATCCTAGCGTCGAGACACGTTAAGTGTGTGACCTGGGTTCGAGAATATGCGCACATGATCTTCTATCAATAATCAACTTGAGTGCAGGCACCCATATTGACTCCACACATTCATCGATGATCATATCGGATGAACCACGCCAGGATTCAATCAATCCCATATATATATTCCTTCTTCGCGATATTTTACTTGCCCGAGATTCGATCGTCGGTACCGTCATACCTAGTTCAATCTCGTTCACAGCAAGTACTTTACTCGTTCCGTAATCCGATATCACTTTGTGATTAACTCATTCACCACATGCTTGCAAGCGGTGTTGATATCGATTACCGAGTGGGCCCGAAGTATATCTCTCCGACTTGGGAGGGACAAATCCCATCTCGATACATACAACCCAACAGATACTTTCCGATCACTTGAGAGACACCTTTATGATCACCCTCTCATAGGATGACGTTTGATGACCTCAAAGCTTTCTTCCGATACCAGGGAGTTGTATTATCTCATGGTCTAAGGAATACAATATTTGACATAGGAAAAGCTTCGCAAAGATGAACACGATGATACGATCTAATTGCTTCGCTTAGTTTGGGTCTGTCCATCATATCATTCTCCAATGAAATGATCTCATTGTAAATTGACAACTCATGTCTATGGTTAGGAAACCTTAACCATCATTGATCAATGATCTAGTCCTTAGAGGCGTACCAGGGACACGGTGTTGTTCACAAACCACACAAGTATTAATGTTTCCGCTTAATACAATTCTAGCATGGAATATAAACTTTATCATGAACAAGAATTATAATAATAACATCTTTATTATTGCCTCTAGAGCATAATTCCAACAGTCTCCCACTTGCACTAGAGTCAATAATCTAGTTTACATCTGGCAACAATCTGTAACACCCTCAGAATCGGCCCTATGCAAGTTTCAGCGAAACCCGCCAAACCCGCATAGAAACGATTACACAACAGTCCTCGATGGGACCCACAGAACAGATATATATAACAGCGACTCCATGAGCCAAGAATACAGATATACAGTACAAAGATCCAAATCACCTTGAAAATGATAGAGCGTCCGACTACGGACAAGATGCAAATGGGGCTAAGAGCCCTGAAGAATAACCAATGGCGTCCATAACCCTGCCCAGGCCAAGCCGGAAGGGTAACCCTGCTAACGACGTCGATCTCAAAACCTGCTTAAACAAAAGGGGTGCCGACAAAGGGCAAAAGAAAAAGGAGGAGCATCAGTACTGAGGCCAGCACATGGCAAGACTAGAATTCGGCGGTCCTCGCCTACATAGGTATGGTGGACTGAAGCGGCAGCGGCAGCGGGCACTGAACACCCTATAGAGACTCGATACAACTGGCGGCTGTCAGAGAGGGGTAAGAAAGACCTATTCGGAACCAACCTGATACTACCATCAAACAAACCCATCCTGGTGTTTCCCCCTCGAGACCAAACGAGGAAGTCAACCGAGGAACTCACAGATTGGCGTTTATTTGTTCAGTTATCGTTGTAGCAATTACTACTCAGGTATTGATAATCATCCTGATAAAATAAGCAGTGGGCACTTTTATTTAACCATTCCATTGTAGTTACAACACTTACTAGTCAGATATAATTAGCACGAGATATCCCAAAACCTAGCAGTTGTTGGTACTTTTATTTATCCATTCCGTTGTAGTTGCAATACTTACTAGTCAGGTACAATGGTCGCAAGCGATAACCCAAACAAGCAATTGTTGGCAGTTTTATTTAGCCATTCCATTATAGTGAAGCTGATTACTAGTCATTATAAAGTCAAATTTTATAGCACTACTTTAGTTATAGTTGTCTATGATCGAGATACTGTGCTCCAAGTCGTCCATAACCGCGGACACGGCTTTCAGAAAGTTTTACCCTGCAGGGGTGCACAAATAGCAACACACACTCGATCAACCTCGGAAAAACCAAATCAAAACCCAACGAGGCCTTCACGACAAAGGAATCACAGGATTCAGAAATATTTCAGGGGGGCACCCCTTAAAGTAGACCCGCAACGAAGCCGGCCGGCTCCGAGACGGACTCAAGGTTGTGAGGACGGCTGTAAACGACTGGGAACCCGAAAGTGTGGCTGGGCTTGTTGATACCGCGGAATCGTGCCACGATCCTAAACAGTACAGGTGCTCCTCGCACAATCGTAATAAAGCAGTAAAGCATGGCATAAGTACAGGATAGTAAATAAAACCTCAAACTAGTTTGTGGCCCCAAGAAATTCCCCCGTATGTGGATAGCGCGAATATTCAAGGAACAGGTATCAAGTACTCGGGGTCCTACGGGACACAAGTGGACGGTTAACAACCAAATAACATCTATTGCCCACCTGTGCCTCTGCTTACCTACTTCAATTTTAGTTGTTAAACAATAATTAAAGTGAACGATAATTAAAGCCATGATCACCTCCAACATTAAACATACGGCAAAGCTCCAACAACTGTGGTACTTGACGACACGCAACAGCACTTGAGCAAGCGACTACGACGCGCAAGTCCAACTATCTACCAAACAACAGGTAATAGGATGTGTCCAAGGCAATATAAGGCTGCAAGGGATATCACGGGTACGAAAACTGGAGCATCGCAACACAGATAGCAATAGATCAACAGGAGGGAATAAATACGATAAAAGTAAGATAGGTAGAAAGGGGGAGATGCTCGCCTAAAAACATTGTTGAAGGTTCATCCGAAGATCGGGTCGGTACTCGCATCAACTCAACGGCCTTATCCACGAAGAAGCAAAACACTAGAATAAACACCGGATGCACTACTTAATACTACAGCAGAAGATCGGCATGATGCATGTATGATGTATGGCATGGCAAAGGTGCGATGCGATTAGGTCATATTAAACGGAACCGGGGTCCCGACATTTAATTAAATGGTTCAAGTTATTTATCCACCCCGCAAATTAAATGTTGTACTAGCAAGGCAAATGATAGCACCGGTTCGCTACGCAAATTTAAATGGGACCAATATACGACTAGATTTGCCCGCATATGGATCCCATATTTAATTTAGGTGAATCGACCTAAGGCCCCCAAACCACATGACAATATGCATGCGAAAAGAATGATTTAATGCAACAATTTGTATAGTTGACAATTTATAAAATAGGGTTCTCGGATGAGGGTCACACATTAGGGTTCGACGATCTTGGGGTTCCGGGGTTCGGGGTTCGGTCTCCGGGTACGGATCTGGGGTTCGGTCGCGGCGGAAGCGTTCTCGGATAACGGGGTAGATCTTGGCGCATCCGTGGTCTTCGGGTCATGTCGACGGTCGTGGCGTTCAGGAAGAAGTACTTGTCGCCCCGGAGTCTCGGGTCGAAGAACTTGGCACGCCCGGGTTCGGTCTTTGGATCCAGGAAGGAGGCCTTCGGATCCTCGGGTCCGTGAAGGAGTACTTGGCGTCTGGTGGTAGATCTTGTTGGTTCATGACGAAGGTCGACCTTCGGGTTTGGGGTCTTCGAATTGTGATCGGTCTTCGGGAAGGAGAGCTTCACGCCATCAGACCCGTGAGGTAGTTCTTGGTGTCCCATGATGGTCTAACATCCAGACGGTTCTTGTCACGGGTTCTTCGTGTGCCTGGCAGAGGAGAAGCTTCGGGAGGCGCTGGTTGAACGGCCCACGGTGCATACGAGGAGAAGGCGAGGGGGGGCCCGCGCGGTCAGGCGGAGGGGATCACGGAACGGCGGGCTCACAGGCCAGGACGAGATAGCGGAGGGCGGCGGCCGACGAGGAGCGGAGGGCGGCGCAAGCAGGGAAGGAGGACGGAGCTCCGCAGGCGGCGGCGGGCTGCAGATGGAGGCAGGGCCGACGAGGAGCAGAGGCGAAGGCCGGGGCGGCGGCGCTGGAGGAGGAGGTCACGACGCGGCGGCACAGGAGGGGCCAGGGCCGGCGAGGCGGCCTGACTCGGGGCGAGCTTGGCGGGGAGGAGAGGCCGGCGGCAGAGGGCGGAGGGGCAGAGACGGACGCGACCGACGGGGTCGAGGACGGGTGGGGCGGAGCTTGCTGCCGGAGGAGAGGACACAGAGGGTCGCCGGTCGCAGGCGCGGAGGGGCTTCCGGCGGCGGGGTCGGCGTGGCCGGGGACGTGCGGGGCCGGACGTTGGCGCGCTGGCGACGGCGGGGGCGGGCCGCGCGGAAGGAGGGCGGCGCCGGAGCGAGGGCCCGGGCTCGGCCGGAGCGGAGCGGAGCGGGGGGAAGGGCGATGCAGGGGAGAGGCGAGGCTCGGGACCTGGGGACGCGGGGCGGTCGGTGGTGGGGTGGGCCAGGCAGGGCAGGCGGGAGCGGTGTGTGTGGGGCGCGGGCCCAGGGTGGGGCCGGCTGTCGGTTGACCAGGAGGTTGGGCGGGAGTGGGAAAAGGGAAGGCGCGCCCAGGGGGTCTGGTCGGGCGGCAGGTGCATGCGTGTGCGTGTGGCGTTGAGTGGGGGAGTGGGGAAGAGAGAGATGGCAGGATGAGGTGGCGGCAGATGAGTGGTGGGGAGGAGGGAGAGAGGTGAGGTGGCGAGAGAGGATTGGGTGGGGTGAGGTGGCTGGAGGGGTGGGTAGATTAGGTTGGGTAGTTTTAGGATTTTGGTGGACCGATTGTTTTGTACTGGGGGTGGCCAACTGGGTCGGATCGGCCCGGTTCGGCTGCCCCCTAAAAAATAATTCAATATTTTATTATTTACAAACGGGACTTTTTTGCAAACCGTTGACCGACAAAAAAAATTAATCCGGAGACCCGGTTTTGGTTTTGAACAAAGACGGGGCGTTTCGAAAACAAAAATAGGTTTTTCCGAAAATAGTTTTATGCAAGCAAATGCAAGATGATGACGATGCTCAAATGCAATGTGGCATGATGACATGAGCATGCGGTCATGATGATGTAATGCACAAAAACAACGCGATTTTCTAGTAGTGGTTTTGCGGGATGCCACAATTCGACACCACTAACAATGGATCTCGCCCTCGAGATCCGCCTCATGGTACCGGAAAGAAGGTCGGTGATCTGCATCTTCTAAACCGTGTAGATCCTCGCGACACCACTAACAAGAGGTCGTTGTCCGTGATCGTCGAGGGAACACTCCGGGAACAAAAGGTCGAAGGTAGAGGTATCAACAAATAAAGCCACCTCTAACTCCGATAGAAAGAGAGAACCGATGCATTCTCATCCACTTCAATGTACACAAGCGAATTGAGTGAGTAGTCGGCATGGGGGCCAATCCATCACGCACCCAAACTATTACTCTGCACAATCAGTAGAAAAGCGTGCAACCATTCTCGGAATCGATGAAGATCTCGACAATCGAGGTTCAGAACAAAGGAGTGATCTGGACTGCATCGGATCAGCATAGATGATGTCGTCGCGTCGGAAAACACCGGAAGGCACGAGAAGGAACAAAGAGAAGTCCACCAGACGAAGGATTCCTCGGATAGCATGAAGACCAGATGTAGCAACACCGTTACCAAAGGAGGAAGCGAAACCCTGAAGGTACGATGGAACCCAACCACGAGAAATCCTGGACTCAAAGAGAGAGAAGAGAGCGGATTCAAAACACGCGGAGGTGAGAGGAGAGCAGCAGAGGGGTAAGGAGTAAAATCAGACCTAATCAGAACTATCCAACCGATTTTTCAAAATAGTTTTGACACTCTACTTGATAGTTAGCTAGGTTATCCTACTGAAAGTGGACTTGTGGGGTATCATGGCTGAGCTCTCGATACCACTCTGTAACACCCTCGAGAATCGGCCCTATGCAAGTTTCAATAAACCCGCCAAACCGCATAGAAACGATTCAAAGGTGCCACCAGCACTTTAGCGGGTGGAAAACAAAGTAATAACATTACACAACAGTCCTCGATGGGACCCACAGAACAGATATATATAACAGCGACTCCATGAGCCAAGAATACAGATATGCAGTACAAAGATCCAAATCACCTTGAAAATGATAGAGCGTCCGACTACGGACAAGATGCAAATGGGGCTAAGAGCCCTGAAGAATAACCAATGGCGTCCATAACCCTTGCCAAGCCAGGAAGGGTAACCCCGCTAACGACGTCGATCTCAAAACCTGCTTAAACAAAGGGTGCCGACAAAGGGCAAAAGAAAAGGAGGAGCATCGATCTGAGGCCCGGCCTGGCGAGACTAGAATTGGCGGTCCTCGCCACATAGGTATGGTGGATCAAGCGCGTGACAGCGAGCCTTGAACACCATATAGAGACTCGATACACCGGCGGTACTCGGAGAGGGGTAAGAAAGACCTATTCGGAACCAACCTGATACTACCATCAAACAAACCCATCCTGGTGTTTCCCCCTCGAGACCAAACGAGGAAGTCAACCGAGGAACTCACACCGTTGGCAGTTTTATTTGTTCAGTTATCGTTGTAGCAATTACTAGTCAGGTATAGATAATCATCCTGATAAAATAAGCAGTGGGCACTTTTATTTAACCATTCCATTGTAGTTACAACACTTACTAGTCAGATACAATTAGCATGAGATATCCCAAAACCCAGCAGTTGTTGGTACTTTTATTTGGCCATTCCGTTGTAGTTGCAATACTTACTAGTCAGGTACAATGGTCGCAAGCGACAACCCAAACAAGCAATTGTTGGCAGTTTTATTTAGCCATTCCATTATAGTGAAGCTGATTACTAGTCATTATAAAGTCAAATTTTATAGCACTACTTTAGTTATAGTTGTCTATGATCGAGATACTATGCTCCAAGTCGTCCATAACCGCGGACACGGCTTTCAGAAAGTTTTACCCTGCAGGGGTGCACAAATAGCAACACACACTCGATCAACCTCGGAAAAACCAAATCAAAACCCAACGAGGCCTTCACGACAAAGCAATCACAGGATTCAGAAATATTTCAGGGGGCCACCCCTTAAAGTAGACCCGCAACGAAGCCGGCCGGCTCCGAGACGGACTCAAGGTTGTGGGGACGGCTGTAAACGACTGGGAACCCGAAAGTGTGGCTGGGCTTGTTGATACCGCGGAATCGTGCCACGATCCTAAACAGTACAGGTGCTCCTCGCACAATCGTAATAAAGCAGTAAAGCATGGCATAAGTACAGGATAGTAAATAAAACCTCAAACTAGTTTGTGGCCCCAAGAAATAAGAATGAATCAAGCTCTGGCTCAGGGGGGTCCCATAATTCCCCCGTATGTGGATAGCGCGAATATTCAAGGAACAGGTATCAAGTACTCGGGGTCCTACGGGACACAAGTGGATGGTTAACAACCAAATAACATCTATTGCCCACCTGTGCCTCTGCTTACCTACTTCAATTTTAGTTGTTAAACAATAATTAAAGTGAACGATAATTAAAGCCATGATCACCTCCAACATTAAACATGCGGCAAAGCTCCAACAACTGTGGTACTTGACGACACGCAACAGCACTTGAGCAAGCGACTACGACGCGCAAGTCCAACTATCTACCAAACAACAGGTAATAGGATGTGTCCAAGGCAATATAAGGCTGCAAGGGATATCACGGGTACGAAAACTGGAGCATCGCAACACAGATAGCAATAGATCAACATGAGGGAATAAATACGATAAAAGTAAGATAGGTAGAAAGGGGGAGATGCTCGCCTGAAAACAGTGTTGAAGGTTCATCCGAAGATCGGGTCGGTACTCGCATCAACTCAACGGCCTTATCCGCGAAGAAGCAAAACACTAG
Source organism: Avena insularis (assembly GCA_023614405.1). NCBI lineage: Eukaryota > Viridiplantae > Streptophyta > Magnoliopsida > Poales > Poaceae > Avena > Avena insularis. The sequence continues at coordinate 4,062,738 of CM042691.1, forward strand.
AATAAACACCGGATGCACTATTTAATACTACAGCAGAAGATCGGCATGATGCATGTATGATGTATGGCATGGCAAAGGTGCGATGCGATTAGGTCATATTAAACGGAACCGGGGTCCGACATTTAATTAAACGGTTCAAGTTATTTATCCACCCCGCAAATTAAATGTTGTATTAGCAAGGCAAATGATAGCACCGGTTCGCTACGCAAATTTAAATGGGACCAATATACGACTAGATTTGCCCGCATATGGATCCCATATTTAATTTAGGTGAATCGACCTAAGGCCCCCAAACCACATGACAATATGCATGCGAAAAGAATGATTTAATGCAACAATTTGTATAGTTGACAATTTATAAAATAGGGTTCTCGGATGAGGGTCACACATTAGGGTTCGACGATCTTGGGGTTCGGGGTGGGTTGATCTCGATCGGCGGATCTGGGGTTGATCGCGTGAGCGTTCTCGGATAAGGTAGATCTTGGCGCATCCGTGGTCTTGAGTTATGTGTCGTCGTGATGTTATGCGGAAGAAGTACTTACCTTATGAGTCTCGGGTCGAAGAACTTGGCACGCCCGGGTTCGGTCTTCCGATCCAGGAAGGAGGCCTTCGGATCCTCGGGTCCGTGAAGGAGTACTTGGCGTCCGGCGGTAGATCTTGTTGGTTCATGACGAAGGTCGACCTTCGGGTTTGGGGTCTTCGAATTGTGATCGGTCTTGAAGGAAGAGAGCTTCGCCATCGACCCGTGAGGTAGTTCTTGGTGTCCCATGATGGTCTAACATCGAGACAGTTCTTATCACGGGTTCTTCGTATTGCAGAGGAGAAGCTTGAGGCGCTGGTTGAACGCCCACAGTGCATACTGAGAAGGCGAGGGGGCCCGCGGTCGCGGAGGGATCGCAGGCAGCAGGCTCGCAGCCAGGGCGAGATAGCGGAGGCGGCGGCCAAGGAGCGGGCGGCGCAAGGTGGAAGGAGGCCTTGAGCTGCGAGATGGAAGCGAGGCAGCGGAGGAGGGAGGCGTGGCGTCTGACTCGAAGCAGGCGAGCGAGGCCGGAGGCCGTGGCAGGAGGGCTGTGTGGAACTTGGCGAGGCGTGTGGCAAAGAGGCGGGAGGCGGGGAAGGAGAAGCGGCGCGGGCGAGGGCCCAGGCTGGGGGCGGGCGGAAGCGGAAGCCAGGTGGAAAAAGCGTCTGAGGAGGGCGAGGCTCGGGACACTGTGCATGCAGGCGGTCGGTGGTGGGAGTGAGGCCGAGGCGGTGAGAGATGAGGGGATGAGGTGGCGGCCCGATGAGTGGTGGGGAGAGGTGAGGTGGCGAGAGAGGATTGGGTGGGGTGAGGTGGCTGGAGGGGTGGGTAGATTAGGTTGGGTAGTTTTAGGATTTTGGTGGACCGATTGTTTTGTAGTGGGGGTGGCCAACTGGGTCGGATCGGCCCGGTTCGGCTGCCCCCTAAAAAATAATTCAATATTTTATTATTTACAAACGGGACTTTTTTCAAACCGTTGACCGACAAAACAAATTAATCCGGAGACCCGGTTTTGGTTTTGAACAAAGACGGGGCGTTTCGAAAACAAAAATAGGTTTTTCCGAAAATAGTTTTATGCAAGCAAATGCAAGATGATGACGATGCTCAAATGCAATGTGGCATGATGACATGAGCATGCGGTCATGATGATGTAATGCACAAAAATAACGCGATTTTCTAGTAGTGGTTTTGCGGGATGCCACACAATCTCACACCCATGGCACTGAGGTGCTGATCATGTTTTACACGTGGAAGAGGTTTAGTCAATGGATCTGCGACATTCAGATCCGTATGTACTTTGCTAATCTTCAGATCTCCATCTGCTATATAATATCGGATTATATGAAACTTGCGGTTGATATGCTTGGTCTTTGGATGATATCTTGGTTCCTTAGCGAGTGCTATGGCGCCAGTGTTGTCACACAATATCTCCAGTGGGTCCAATGCACTTGGAACCACGCCAAGCTCAGTGATGAAGTTTCTGATCCAAACTCCTTCACTTGACGCTTCTGCAGCAGCCATGTATTCCGCTTCCACTGTAGATCCCGTGATCACGCTTTGCTTGCAGCTTCTCCAGCTCACAGCTCCTCCATTCAAAATATAAACGTATCCTGTCTGAGATTTGGAATCATCCTTGTCGGTGTCGAAACTGTCATCGACGTAACCTTTTACGACAAGCTGTTCATCACCCCCATAGACTAAGAACATTTCAGCATGGCATACATGATGGAACCTATGGCCGAGGCATAAGGCACTTTGCTCATAGCTTCCCTATCATTTACCGTAGCTGGACACTGAGCCTTGCTCAATATCTTACCTGACAACATAGGCCTTTGAACCTTTCTTTGCCTTATCCATTCTGAACCTTTTGAACTTTGTCTAGGTATGTACTGGCTTAAAGCTATCAGTCTTTGTCTATCTATATAGATTTTCATGCCCAATATATAAGCAGCTTCACCTAGGTCTTTCATTGAAAAACACTTGTTCAAATAACTCTTCACATCGTTAAGCATGTTGATGTCATTTCCGATAATCAATATGTCATCCACATACAGTACCAGAAACGTCACCGAGATCCCACTCACTTTCTTGTAGATGCAAGATTCATAGCAATTTGGAACAAATCCAAAGCTCTTGATCACTTGATCAAAACGAAGGTTCCAACTCCGAGATGCTTGCTTCAGTCCATAAATGGAACGCTGAAGTTTGCATACTTTATCAGCATCCTTAGGATCGACAAAACCTTCGGGTTGCATCATATACAACTCTTCATCAATGTTGCCATTGAGGAAAGCGATCTTGACATCCATCGCCATATTTCATAATCATGAAACGCAGCAATTGCTAATAAAATCCGAATGGACTTAAACATCGCTACGGAGAGAAAGTCTCATCGTAGTCAACACCTTGAACTTGTCGAAAACCTTTCGACAAGCCATGCTTTATACGATAACATTACCATCGCGTCCGTTTTCTTCTTGAAGATCCATTTGCACTCAACGGCCTTTCTGGTGCTAGGAGGGTCCACCAAAGTCCATACTTGGTTTTCGCTCATGGATCCCAATTCGGATTTCATGGCTTCCAGCCATTTCTCAGAGTCTGGGCTCATCATCGCTTCCTCATAGTTCGTAGGTTCACTGTCTTCTACTAACAAGATAGTCAAGACAGGGTTGCCGTACCACTCAGGAGGGGCACGCGACCTTGTCGACCTGCGACGTTCGATGGCGACATCGTCCAAGCTTCATGATCCTTGTCATTAGCTTCCTCTATTGTTGGTGCAGTGACTGGAACAATTTCAGGTGCTGCGCTACTCTCAATTCAAGAGAAGGTTCAATAACCTCGTCAAGCTCTACTTTCCTCCCACTCACTTCTTTCGAGAGAAACTCCTTCTCAAGAAAGGAACCGTTCTTTGCGACAAACACTTTGCCTTTGGTTCTGTGATAGAAGGTATACCCAATAGTTTCCTTAGGGTATCCTATGAAGACGCATTTCTCCGCTTTGGGTTCGAGCTTGTCCGGCATCAACTTCGTGCCGTTAGATTCGCATCCCCTAACTTTAAGAAACGACATCTTAGGTTTAGCACCAAACCTCAGTTCATACGGTGTCGTCTCATCGGATTTAGATGGTGCCCTATTTACAGTGAATGCAGCGGTTTCTAATGCATAACCCCAAAATGATACGGCAAATCAGTAAGAGACATCATTGATCGGACCATATCTAATAAGGTTCGATTCCGGCTCAGACACACCATTCTTGTGGTGTTCCGATTGGCGTGAGTTGCGAAACGATTCCGCTTGCTTTAAGATGCGTGAGAAAATCATAACTCAAATATTCACCTCCACGACCGGATCGTAGAAACTTAATCTTTCTGTTACGATGGTTCTCCACTTCATTCTGAAATTCTTTGAACTTTTCAAATGTTTCAGATTTATGTTTCATTAAATAGATATACCCATATCTACTTAAGTCATCGGTAAAAGTGAGAAAATAGCGATATCCACCCGCGTCGAAACACTCATCGGTCCGCATACATCGGTATGTATGATTTCCAACAAGTCCGTTGCTCGCTCCATCATACCAGAGAACGGGGTTTTGATCATCTTGCCCATGAGGCATGGTTCACATGTGTCAAATGATTCAAAATCAAGAGACTCCAAAGTCCATCGAATGGAGTTTCTTCATGCTTTACACCAATATGACCTGAGCAGCGATTGCCACAAATAAGTAGTATTATCACTATCCACTTTGCATCTCTTAGCCTCAATGTTATGGATGTGTGTTTCATCCCTTTCGAGATTTAGAAGAAATAAACCATTCACAAGAGGTGCATGACCATAAAAGATGTTACTCATATAAATAGAACAACCATTATTCTCCGATTTAAATGAATAACCGTCTAGCAATAAACACGATCCAGAAATAATGTTCATGCTCAACGCAGGCACATAATAACACTTATTAAGGTTTAAAACTAATCCTGAAGGTAAAACTAAGGAGAGCGTCTTGTGACCCATCACATCAACTCTTGATCCGTTGCCAGCAGCATCGTCACCTCATCCCTCGCATAAGCCGCGTCTATTCCGTAGCTCTGTTTGAGTTACAAATATTAGCAACCGAACGGTATCAAATACCCGGGCACTACAACGAGGGCTAGTAAGGAAAACATCAATAACATGTATATCAAATATACCTTTGATGGTGCCAGCCTTCTTGTCCGCTAAGTACTTGGACGATTGCGCTTCGATGACCATTGTCCTTGCAATAGAAGCACTCAGTGTCCGGCTTAGGACCAGACTTGAGCTTCTTCTCAGCAGGAGCATTGCGCTTGCCGCCGCCCTTCTTGAAGGGCTTCTTTGCTCCCTTACCTTTATTAAAGGAGGGCTTGTTGACCATCAACACATGATTATCCTTCTTGATGTCCACCTCCGCCTTCACTGCGAAGAGCTCGGTGATCGTATCAGTGGAGCCAATCTGATTATGAGTCACTACAAAACTTTTGTAGCTGGGAGGGAGTGATTGCAGAACCCTATCAATCTTGAGCTCCTCTGGAATCGTGCATTCCAGTTTCTCAAGGCGTTGAGTGTAGCCCGACATCTTTATGGCGTGCTCACTAACGGAACTCCCTTCCTCCATCTTGCAGATAAAGAACTTCTCTGAGATCTCATATCTCTCGAGCGGGCTGAGTCTGAAACATGGTTTTCAGCTCCTCGAGAATCTCGAAGGGCCCGGGATACTCTTCAAAACGATTTTGAAGCTCCGGTTCCATAGCAAACAACATGGTGCTCTTAATCACACCATAATCATCTTTCTTGCCGATTGATAGACAGCTTTCTCATCAGCCGTAGCGATTGCTTGACAGGGGTCACCTAACGATTTACCAAGGACATAGTCCTTTTGTCCGCCAGATAGAATGATTCTTAGATTGCGGAACCAATTGGTGAAGTTAGACCCATTGTTTCTAAGCTTTTCCTTCTCAGCAAAAACGTTGAAGTTGAAGTTGGATTTGGCCATGTGATCTACAGTATTTGCAAGTACAATTTAGACTATGTTCATGATAAATAGTTCAACTTAATCAAATTACTAGATGAACTCCCACTAAATTCAACATCCCTCAAGTTGTTTAGTGAACACGATCCAAATTCACCACACCTAATCCGATCATCACGAGAAGAGATGTGGTTTCAATGGTGGACAACAAAGTGTTGATCATATCACTCATATGACTCATGCTTAACCTTTCGGTTCTTGTGTTCCGAGGCCATGTCTATACATGCTAGGCTCGTCAAGCTAGACCCAAGTATTTCTGCGTGTGCAAAACTGGCTTGCACCCGTTGTATGTGAGCGTAGAGTCTATAGCACCCGATCATCACGTGATGCTTGGACACGACGAACTTTCATAGCAGTGCATACTTGGGGAGAACACAGTTTTTATCTTGATCTTTAAGTGAGGAATCATCTTATAATGCTACCGTCGCGATCTAAGCATAATAAGATACATAAAGGGATAAACATCACATGCATATAACTTTATGTGACATGGTATAGCCAATCCTCGCGCAATGATCTCCATCTTGTGCGTTCCGGCATGATCTCCATCACTCCACCATGATTGCCTCCACCACGAATAGCAACTACAACTATTGCTAACTACTTAGCGATAAAGTAAAGCTATTACATGGCGTATAAGAAGTTGACTCATGGTCATACACAATTATAAATACAACCATATGGCTCCTGCGGTTGTGTACTCATCGACATGCAAGTCGTGAAACATTACAAAACATGATCATCGCATACAATATACACATCACATCTTGGGCCATACCATATCACGAAAACACTCCCTGCAAAAACAAGTTAGGCGCCTCTACTTTGTTGTTGCATGTTTTACGTGGCTTATGGGAGTAGATGCTAAGAACGATTCTTACCTACGGAAAGCCACAGCGGTGATATTATGGTTGCCAAACTCGGTGTTAATCCCATGACAACTATAGTGAGAAAGCGACATCCACCAGCCGCATGTGTGGAACAAGCCACCGCGTCAAGTGCGGAGCGGTCTCATGACGGCGTCGCGTAAGGTTGGCCTGGACGCTTCAATCTCACTATCGCGTCATAAGAAGAACACAAACAAGAGGCTTGCAACAGAAAACATCAGCGCCCGCAACAACCATGTTGCGTTCTACTCGTGAAACACATCTACGCATAGATCTAGCTCGATACCACTTTGAAGGGTTTAGGCATAGTAAATCAAAATTTTCTACGGAGCGAACGGAGGAAAGCCAAGATCTAATCTAGGAGATGCAAACAACGAGAGATGGGATTAGATCTTCATACCCTTGAAGATTCGCTGACAGGAACGTTAAATCGGAACGTGGGTGATGTAGTCGTACTCGCTTCTCCTCCTCGCGATCCGATCCGATCTAGCACCACAAGTGGCGGTGCCTCCGTGAGATGCACACGTGCAACACCTCGACGTCTCCTCCTTCCTCGGACCAGCAAGTATGGTGGAGAGATAGATTGGATCTACAACATGACGGCGTGGTGTATATGGTGGAGAATTTCTGCGTGAGGCTTCGCCTACAAAGCGATCGGGAGAGAGGAAAGCTAGCAAGGCGGCTAGGGTTTGGAGGAGAGGTGTGGGGGGTTGGTGCGCCCCCACCCCTCTTTATATAGAGGGGGGGCGCAGCCCTAGCCCCTCCCCCAAGCCCAAAGGATAAGGAGTGGGGGGCATGGACTCTCCCCTCTTCTAGAAACCCTATCTCTAGTTTCTAGAATATGCAGACATGATCTTCTATCAATAATCAACAGCGGGGTCTGGGCACCCATATTGACTCCCACACATTCATCGATGATCATATCGGATGAACCACGATGCCAGGATTCAATCAATCCCATATATATATTCCCTTCGTCTCGCGATATTTTACTTGCCCGAGATTCGATCGTCGGTACCGTCATACCTAGTTCAATCTCGTTCACAGCAAGTACTTTACTCGTTCCGTAATCCGATATCACTTTGTGATTAACTCCTTAACCACATGCTTGCAAGCGGTGTTGATATCGATTACCGAGTGGGCCCGAAGTATATCTCTCCGACTTGGGAGGGACAAATCCCATCTCGATACATACAACCCAACAGATACTTTCCGATCACCTGAGAGACACCTTTATGATCACCCTCTCATAGGATGACGTTTGATGACCTCAAAGCTTTCTTCCGATACCAGGGAGTTGTATTATCTCATGGTCTAAGGAATACAATATTTGACATAGGAAAAGCTTCGCAAAGATGAACACGATGATACGATCTAATTGCTTCGCTTAGTTTGGGTCTGTCCATCATATCATTCTCCAATGAAATGATCTCATTATCAATTGACAACTCATGTCTATGGTTAGGAAACCTTAACCATCATTGATCAATGAGCTAGTCATTAGAGGCGTACCAGGGACACGGTGTTGTTCACAAACCACACAAGTATTAATGTTTCCGCTTAATACAATTCTAGCATGGAATATAAACTTTATCATGAACAAGAATTATAATAATAACATCTTTATTATTGCCTCTAGAGCATAATTCCAACAAGGACCTGCCTATTTCTATATAAAGGCTAGGATGGCACGACGAGGAGGGCACCCCTCATACCACCGCATACACACCTCCACGCCATATTGCATCTGCGCACCCCTGTAACTTTCAGTTCCGCCGTAATCAAGAGCAGACAAGCAGGAGTAGGGTTTTCCCTCCGGGGGCCTGAACCTGGGTAAATCTCATGTCCCCTGGTTGCTTGTATGTTAACCGTTCCGCGATCTCCAGCACCCCCATCTTATCCAAAACCCAAGCTCATAACAATGGCATTAACGAGAACGAACCTCGTCACATGGATAAAAGTGGTGAAAGATATTAAAGATGGAATCTACGGTTGATCAGGTCCGCCTCGTGGGCTCCGCATCCCATGCTACGCACATCAACATAGACAGATGAGTCATACGACAGCAGCAGCTGCAACTCAGATCTATGTGATCCTCCAACGGATGAAGGAACCTACGGTTCCGGATCCGAAAGCTGCGGCAGTAGCGATCCGACCTACGGACGCTACCAATGCGCCGTGGTCATCCAAAGTGACGTGGAGCAGCAGCCACCAGGTTCGGGTGCTCACGTACCACCACCCAACCCGCAGGGTAGAAACGGCGAAAACAGGAGAAACCAATCCCGCCGCCCAACAGGACGACCCTGAGGCCAATAGGGTAATCCACCTCATCGAGGAAGCATGGAACCAAGCACACGAAGCTATGACAGGCCAGAATATCTTGCCTGTGGGTGCCTCACGGGACCTACTGATGGCATACCACCTGCTCCTCATTGAAGAGCACAAAAAGGTGGTGAAGATGCAAGAAGTGCTCGACAAACGCAAGCAAGCGGCCTCAGAGTTCAGTGCACGGCGAGCTGCGCTCTCTGCCATGGGCGACTCCAGCTCGCACGGCAACAACGCCAACAAGCATTATTCTCGCGTAGAGAACATGGACCCCACTACGCGTTGCGAGGTGACCCGAACCCTCAACACGTCCTTCATGAAGATTGACACCAACGGCAACGTCATCCCGAAGACGCCGCAAGCTGCGATCATGGCAGCCACCACATACCTTGCGTCCCATCCACCTCCGGTGGGGGACCTGAAAGGGGCCATGCACAACTCTGGATTAGCCGGACTCGGACTCGTTGGAGCTGCGCTCCACGGAGAAGCTCCCGTGGAGCCGAAAAAGAAGGTTGTGGTCAGATTCAACTGCAGCCCCACACCCTCATCCGACGAGGAGGAACACGACCTACCTCGATGGCACAAGAGCTCATGACGTCGCAGCCGCGACTACGACGCCCGAAGCAAACTCACTCAACGCAAGATCGATAAGGCACACACCAAGCGTGTGTGCTCATTCGAATCCTAAGAGGATGATGATGAAGGAGAACTCTGTGGAGCTTGATGCTTCAGGAGATCTGTCTGGCGGACGCGGATGCCGAGGAACTTCAAGCTTCCTTCGAACACCCCGAAGTTTGACGGCACGCAGGACCCTAAGGCGTGGCTCAGCGACCACCTGTCGTCCATCAAACTGCACGGCGGCAACAAAAACACCGCCCTACAATGCCTTCACTGCGGTATTGGCGCTGCCGAGATCTGCCAGCTCCTCTATCCTCGGGATCCATCCGAAGCTGGGAGGAACTGGCGTACAGTTTCATCCGAAACTTCAAGGGCACTACCAAAAGGCCAGCCTTGATCGAAGAGCTGCGGGCCTGCACCCAATGAACGGGCGAATCCATTCGCTCGTATATACTATGCTGGTCCAACATCAAGAACTCCACGGCAAACATCTCTGAGGAGAGAACAATCGACGCCTTCAAGGATGGCGTCAAATGCCAGGACTTCAAGGAAGAACTTGGGCGCATCAAACCCAAGACACTCGACCACCTCATGGACATCGCCAACAGGTGGGCAGATGGCGAGGACTCCGTCCACCGAGCACATTCGGAAGAGGAAGATGACTACGGCCGCCGACGCGAGCGCCGTAGCAAGCGAAGATCGCACGTCTACGACGACCACAATGGACCCGACATGGTCGCGGCTGGCTACGCCGATCGCCGCAATGAAAGCAACCGCAGCAGCGGCGGATACCTTGGAAACAACTTCCACGATGGAGGACGCCCAATGCAAACGTGGCAACACCACAGCCGCGACGATGAGCCTTCGGCATACGACAAATTGTCGGGCCCCTGCACCATCCACTTCTACATCGACAAGCAGGATGGCAAGAAGAAGGCCAGCCACATGCTCAAACATTGTCACGAGTTCCAGAAACTCAGCGAGAGCATGTCCCAGATGAGACAACAAGCCCCAAGCCCTGGGTACGGGCACGCACCCACACTAGGTGACATCGCCCATGGAGCTCCTCCACCACCACCTGTGGGACCTTCAAATCACCCGATCGCACCCGCGCAGAACAATGGCGGAAATGGGTACCCAGCGCCGAAAGGGTCATTGATGATCCAAAAGGGGCGCCCAACAAACAGGGTGCAAAATAAAATCACCCGCCAAGTCAGTTTGGTTGTGACCGCTCCACCTGCCATCCCTAAGTACCTCAGCGGTTCGGAGTCTTGCATCATGTTCAGATTCGGATCACCCCATGGATCCTCGCCAGTCATCTGCCACGGTGCTCGGTATGAATCGAGAGGGTTCGAGATGAGCCGTGTCTTCATGGACGGTGGCAGCGGCATCAATCTGATGTTCGCTAGCACCTTAGCAGCAATGCGGATCCCGCTGTGCAGCCTGGAACAATCTGACACAACGTTCCACGGCATTGTCCCAGGGAAGGGCATATTCCCCCTAGGAAAGATATGGCTTGACGTCATCTTTGGCAAGCCCGATAACTTTCGGTGCGAGCGACTTGAGTTTGAAGTGGTGGATTGGCCATCACAATACCACGCCATCCTCGGGCGCGTGGCATTCACACGGTTCCTGGCAGTACCGCACTATGCGTACCTGCTACTCAAGATGCCAGGACCTAGGGGCGTCATCACGGTCCACGAGAGCTTCACCCGAACGGATCACTGCGACAGGGACTTCAACAGAATCTCCCAGTCATTCGGCATGCAGGAGGAGCTCATAAGGCTCCGAGAGGTGACGGACAACGGGGCACCCCTAGTCTCAAGGCAGAATGCACCTGACATGTTTTTCGACTCAATAGTCAACACGAAGAAGGTGAAGGTCCACCCGATAGACGCCTCCAAGACGCGGCTGATCGCCAACGACCTCAGCCCTGCATAGGAAAGCGCGCTCGTCGAATTCCTTCGTGAGCGCTGGGAAATATTCGCCTGGTGTCCTGCAGACATGCCAGGAGTTCCCAGGGAATTCGCCGAGCATGCACTCAACGTGTTCCTAGATGCCAAGCCCGTGAAACAATCCATCCGATGATTGTCCGAGCCACGGGCCAAAGCCATCGGAGTCGAAGTCAACAAACTACTCGACACCGATTTCATCAGGGAGATCAAGGAAAGCGAGTGGCTGGCCAACACCATGATGGTCCCTAGAAAGGACACGGACATTCTGCGGATGTGCGTGGACTTCACCTCGCTGAACAAGCACTACCCAAAGGATCACTTCCCTCTCCCTCGGATCGATCAGATCATCGATTCGACTGCAGGATGCGAGAAACTCTCCTTCCTCGACGCCTATTAAGGCTACAACCAGATTCGACTGAAGGTCGAAGACCAGGAGAAAACAACGTTCATCACGCCGTTCGGAGTATTCTGCTACAACACAATGCCCTTCGGGCTAAAGAACGCAGGTGCCACGTACCAGTGATGCATGCATGCATGCCTGAAGAGCCAGATCAGCCGCAATATACAGGTCTATGTCGACGACATAGTAATCAAAACAAGGAAGGCCAAGACACTGATCGACGATCTCCGCGAGACGTTCTACAACCTTGATCGCTACAAGATCAAGCTGAACCCAGAAAAGTGTGCCTTCGACGTCCCATCTGGCCAATTGCTGGGCTACTTCATCTCCCAGCGAGGGATTGAGGTGAACCCGAAGAAAATCCGGGCCATAATGGCCATGGAGAAACCGAAGAACCTCAAAGGGGTCCAGCAGCTCGCCGGACGCATCGAGGCGCTGAGCAGGTTCATCAGTCGCATGGGTGAAAAGGCCCTGCCTTTCTACCAACTGCTACGCAAAGCAGACAAATTCGAGTGGACGCCTGAAGCGGACGACGCATTCAAAGATCTAAAGCGGCTGCTCTCCACATCGCTCGTCCTGTTCATGCCAAAGGAACGTGAGCCCCTACTTCTATACATAGCAGCCACACATCAGGTGGTAAGCACCGTGCTCGTGGTCGAATGACCCAAATATGGCAAGACCCACGGGGTCCAACGCCCTATATACTACCTCAGCGAGGTATTGACGCCGACAAAACATAGGTACCCTCACTACCAGAAACTCGCCTACGGCGTGTTCATGACGGCTCGTCGGCTGAGCCACTACTTCCAGGAGCATCAGGTGATGGTCGTCAACGAGGCACCCCTGAACAGCATCCTGAACAACCCGGAGGCCACATGACGTGTGGGGCATCGAGCTGTCCCCTCTAGACATAGTCTACAAGAAACGCCATGCGATCAAATCGCAGGTCCTACCGGACTTCCTCGTCCACTGGATGGAGCTGCAGCTGCTGGACACACCGGACATGACACAATCATGGATGATGCACTTCAATGGCTCCAAGCGCGAGGCAGGAGCAGGAGCCGAGGTCATACTGACATCCCCGCAGGGCGACAAGATGAAGTATGTCCTCCGGATGAAATTTCGATCTTCCAACAACAAAGCCGAATATGAGGCCCTCATCCACGGCATGAGGATGGCCAAGATCTGCGGCGCAACGCGCTTGGTCATATACGGTGACTCGAACCTCGTTGTCCAGCAGACGATGAACGAATGCGACGTGCATCCCGCCAACATGATCGCGTACCGCGCGCTCTACAATTCACTCGAAGGAGACTTTGACGGCTGCGAGCTTCGGTACATTGGAAGAGAAAGCAACGAACAGGCCGATAGACTCGCCAACATCGGCTCCACCTACGCATGGGTGCCACTAGGTGTGTTCCTCGAACAAATCTGTGTGCCATCCATCAAAAGGAAATTCCCCAAGGGATCACCCGAAGAAGCAGAGACTCGGGGGCTGCGCTACCCATAGGACAGGAAGGACCCGAAAAGCTCGACACAGAGGTCGCAGTGGTCAACCTGATGTAGGTCATGGCAGTAGAAGAAACATGGACGCAGCCGTACCTGCGGTACCTAATAAACAGGGAACTGCCTGATGACCCGACAGATGCCCGACGCATATCTCGCCGGTCCAAAGCCTTCACTATCATCAATGGCAAGCTGTAGAAGCGCAGCATTTCGGGTGTGCTCCAAAGGTGCGTCACCATTGGTGACGGCAAAACTATCCTCCAAGACATCCATGAGGGCATCTGCGGCCATCACGCAGGCAGCCGCGCCCTCGTTGCCAAAGCTCTACGAGCTGGGTTCTACTGGCCAACGGCCATGAACGACTCCAAGGACATCGTCTGAAGGTGAACCGGTGCCAGAGGTTCGCGAACAAACCGCACGCACCAGGATCAGAGCTCAGGCCCATACCCTTGACATGATCGGCAAACTGCCCAAGTCCTCGAAAGGAGGTCACGTCTACCTCCTAGTCGCAGTTGACAAGTTCACCAAGTGGATCGAAGCCATGCTCGTCACCAACCAAAAGGGTAAAACGGCCGTGAAGTTCCTCCAATCCATCGTCTACAGGTTTGGTGTGCCGCACAACATCATCACCGACAACGGGTTGAACTTCATCTCCAAAGAATTCCAGGACTTCTACAAAGGCCTCGGGATCAACATATCATACGCCTCCATGGCGCACCCGCAAACCAACGGACAGGTCGAAAAGGCCAACGGCCTCGTCGGCGGTGGCATCAAGAAGCGCCTACTGAGCCCACTCGAGCGGCTCGAGGGAGCATGGGTAGAAGAGCTACCCTCCGTCCTCTAGAGCCTGCGCACAACGCCAAACAGCTAACCTGGCTACACGCCCTTCTTCATGGTGCACGGAGCCGAAGCCGTGTTGCCTGCAGAGGTACGCCAGAAGGCCCCACGGTTCATCGCCTACAATGCTTGAATCGTGATCCCGAACTCAAAGACGCTGTCGACACACTCTCGACGAGGCCGCGACATCGCCCAGCTCGATCGTGATCTACCAATGAGCCTCCGCAACTATCACAGCCGTCGGCTGCGCCCAAGGTCCTTCGTCGAAGGAGACCTCGTCTTACGACTCAAGCAGGAGCGGCCGAAGAAGCTCGAGTCACCCTGGGAATGACCCTACGTCGTCACCAAAGTCATCTCAGGTGGCGCCTATCGCCTCAAGCACGTGGAGTCTGGAGTCGCATACTCCAACCCATGGAACGTCGCACAACTATGATGCTTCTACCCCTAGCTATCCCCCCTTTACTTTCAATAAGGCTATTCAGCCAAGGCTACTCAGCCGAACAATGTACCTCCTCATTACAATATGAGTAAAGTTAAGTGTCTCGCCCCAAAATTTATCTTTTTCTCGCATTCCTTTATGCTAAAAACACACTCGGGGGCTCCCCCTCACCTCACGACTTTGTCGACTGAGGATAACGCATGTACACCTGAGTAGCTGATCACGTCAGGCTAACGAAAAGGGCATGCATACAACCAAGCACAACGTGCTAAAAACAATGAACCTTTACAACAAAGGGCACAACACGCCTAGTCAAAATATATACAAATTTTACATCTATCTTTTTACAGGTCCTACCTATTCTGAAGGATCACCTGCACACGGTGCTCAAAGAGATCTACAACTTCCTCGGCATACTACCTCACGGCCGTATAGTGCGGGCGCATGTCCTATAGGCCACCATCTGGTCGAGGGGGCGGCCCAGCCTCCACAGCCGCAAGATTTACGTCAGGGTGATGCAGACGCACAAGAGAAAGAGCGGTCTTCGCCCCCGCAACTAACTAATGCCACACCAGCTCCCTGATATGACACACATCTCGAAATTTCTCCAACAAGCCCCAGAGCGTCGATGGCGCTTCATCGAGGGGAAACATGACGTGCAGGATCGACGCCAAGGAAGTCTTCACCTGCCATAGCACCCGTGACACTTGGTGGGCACGATCCTGCACAGTCGCAAGGACCATGGCACGGTCGTGATCCATCCAGAAAAAGCCACCAGCCTCCATATCTTGCTAGGTCAGGCAATTGATCCAAACTGCAATGCGCTCCTTCTCCTCCCTCGGAACAAGGTTAGCACCTGCAATAATTACAAAGTAAGATGGCCCGCCAACAGGCGCATCCGAAAATGAGCAGCAGCTCGAAGAAACTTACACTGCAGCTGCTCGGCCAACTGCCGTAGCTCCCCCATCAGATATTCCTCTCTGGCGGTGCCCCGCTCCGCCTTTGATTTCCAAACGTCCGTGTGGCCTCGGATGCCAAGCAACTCCTTCTCAAGACTGCGGACGCGGTCACGAAGAAAAACAAGTTGCGACGCATCATCCAAGGATGGTCGCGGCTGCAAAGCAGACGAAGTATCGACGGGGTCATCACCCGAAGGTCCCTAAAGGAATACAGATAAGGATATGAACAACACACGATTGAAGAACAGCACGAAGGCTCATTATATACAACAAAAAGCCACTGCATGGCATAGGAAGTGTTCATCAAGACATTACAGCAAAAGTCTATGACAACTACCCTACAACTAGAATGACATAGCCTAAGCATCCTAAGTGGCCTCGGAACCAGAGCGCCTGCCCTTTACCTCCTCCTGCTGCTTCGCCGCATACTCCACGAGCAGGTCAATCAGCTTCGGCCCATAGCGCTTACAGCGAGCAACATAGAGAGTGAAGTCTACCTCGGAACCGTCGGGAGCCGTTGGCATCTGGGAGGTGACCTGATGAAGATCCAGCTCCGCTCCGGACGCCATGGACATCGCTAGCCCCATGGACGCGCCGATGCCCTTCTGCTTGCGCTTGTACGCTGCAGGCGCATCCGCTGACAGCGCATCCGCCAACAAGTCGACATCCTCAAGGACAACGCCCTTGGGGACAAGCTCCTTGTAGAAGCGCCCGAGAACCTCCTTGGCTTTGGCGAGAGATCCAACCACAGTACTGCACCCGTCTTAGACCGCCGCAGTAGCATCATCCAGAGCACTACCGTGCTCTAGGGGACTGCGGTTGAATCAATGCCTGTGGCATCTAGATAAACGGAAAAGGTACAGTAAGAATCAAGCAAAGGCAGAGAGACAAGGCAGCCGAAATAGAACATACAGGCGAAATTACTCACCCGAAATAGCTTTGGCAGCCGCCATCAGCTTCTCGGCCACCTCCTTCTCGTGCGAAGCCGCGGCGGTAGCAAGCTGCTCCTCGTGGTCCGTGGCTTCTCGCTGCAGGCGCTCCTTAGCAGCGGCTGCGTCAGCCAGCTCCTTATCAAGGCGCTCCTTCGCCCCAACGGCATCCTCATGTTGGAATTATGCCCTGTAGGAAATAATAAAGATGTTATTATTATAATTCTTGTTCATGATAATGTTTATATTCCATGCTAGAATTGTATTAAGCGGAAACTTTAATACTTGTGTGGTTTGTGAACAACACCGTGTCCCTAGTACGCCTCTAAGGACTAGCTCATTTATTAATGATGGTTAAGGTTTCCTAACCATGGACATGAGTTGTCAATTAATAATGAGATCATATCACTGGGAGAATGATATGATGGACAGACCCAAACTAAGCGAAGCAATTAGATCGTGTCATCGTGTTCATCTTTGCAAAGCTTTTCCTATGTCAAATATTGTATTCCTTAGACCATGAGATAATACAACTCCCTGGTATCGGAAGAAAGCTTTGAGGTCATCAAACGTCATCCTAAGAGAGGGTGATCATAAAGGTGATCGGAAAGTATCTGTTGGGTTGTATGTATCGAGATGGGATTTGTCCCTCCCAAGTCGGAGAGATATACTTCGGGCCCACTCGGTAATCGATATCAACACCGCTTGCAAGCATGTGGTTAAGGAGTTAATCACAAAGTGATATCGGATTACGGAACGAGTAAAGTACTTGCTGTGAACGAGATTGAACTAGGTATGGCCAGTGCAAACGATCGAATCTCGGGCAAGTAAAATATCGCGAGACGAAGGGAGTATATATATATGGGATTGATTGAATCCTGGCATCGTGGTTCATCCGATATGATCATCGATGAATGTGTGGGAGTCAATATGGGTTTCCAGACCCCGCTGTTGATTATTGATAGAAGATCATGTCTGCATATTCTCGAACCCGCAGGGTCACACACTTAACGTGTCTCGGCGCTAGGATAGATTGGATAATTGGTTTATGAGTTTTTGTTCGGAGTCTCGGATGGGATCCGGGACATCACGAGAGGTTCCAGAGTGGTCCGGAGAATAAGATTCATATAAGGCAGTGCAGTTTTTGGAGTTTGGAATTGTTCCGGTTAATCGGTATTGTACCGGAAGCTTCTACAACCTTCCGGAAGGGGACCAACGTGGCCCCACCTTCCGGGAGGGGGCATGGGCCTATGAGGGAGTGCCCTGGCCGCATTGGTCCAGGGGCACAAGGCCCCATAGGGCCCAACCGGCCAACTAGGGTAAAACCCTAATTGGAGCTTCTAGAAGGGGGGGTTTCCTTGCCCCCCACTCCTCCTCCTTTGGCCGCCGGTTTGGGCTTGGGGGAGGGGCTAGGGCAGCCGCCCACCCCTCTATATAAAGAGGGCTGGGGGCGCACCACCCCCCCACACCTTCCCCTCAAGCCAGTCGCCCTGCTGCCCTCCTCTCTCTCTCCCTCCCGATTGCGTGTAGGCGAAGCCCTGCTGCAGAAACTCTCCACCACATACACCACGCCATCGTTTTGTAGATCCAATCCGTCTCTCCACCATACTTGCTGGTCCGAGGAAGGAGGAGACGTCGAGGTGTTGCACGTGTGCATCGCACGGAGGCACCGCCACTTGTGGTGCTAGATCGGATCGGATCGCGAGGAGGAGAAGCGAGTGCGACTACATCACCCACGTTCCGACGAACGTTCCGCTGTGCGAATCTTCAAGGGTATGAAGATCTAATCCAATCTCTCTCGTTGTTTGCATCTCCTAGATTAGATCTTGGCTTTCCCTCTGTTCGCATCCGTAGAAAATTTTGATTTACTATGCCGTGAAACCCTTCAGTGGTAGCAGAGCTAGATCTATGTGTAGATGTGTTTCACGAGTAGAACGCAACATGGTTGTTGCGGGCGTTGATGTTTTCTGTTGCAAGCCTCTTGTTTGTGTTCTTCTTATGACGCGGGATAGTGAGATTGAAGCGGTCCAGGCCAACCTTAGCGGCGTCGTTCATGAGACGGCTCCGCACTTGACGTGTGGCTTGTTCCACACATGCGGCTGGTGGATGCCAGTTTCTCTCACTATAGTTGTCATGGGATTAACACCGGAGTTTGGCAACCATAATATCACCGTTGTGGCTTTCCGTAGGTAAGAATCGTTCTTAGCATCTACTCCCATAAGCCACGTAAAACATGCAACAACAAAGTAGAGGCGTCTAACTTGTTTTTGCAGGGAGTGTTTTCTGTGATATGGTATGGCCCAAGATGTGATGTGTATAATGTATGCGATGATCATGTTTTGTAATGTTTCACGACTTGCATGTCGATGAGTACACAACCGGCAGTAGCCATATGGTTGTCTTTATAATTGTGTATGACCTGTGTGTCAACTTCTTATACGCCATGTAATAGTTTCACTTTATCGCTAAGTAGTTAGCAATAGTTGTAGTTGCTATTCGTGGTGGAGGCAATCATGGTGGAGTGATGGAGATCATGCCGGCACGCACAAGATGGAGATCATTGCGCGAAGATTGGCTATACCATGTCACATAAAGTTATATGCATGTGATGTTTATCCTTTTATGTATCTTATTATGCTTAGATCGTGACGGTAGCATTATAAGATGATTCCTCACTTAAAGATCAAGATAAAAGCTGTGTTCTCCCCAAGTATGCACCGTTGCGGAAGTTTGTCATGTCCAAGCATCACGTGATGATCGGGTGCTATAGACTCTACACTCACATACATGGGTGCAAGCCAGTTTTGCACACGCGGAAATACTTGGGTCTAACTTGACGAGCCTATCATGTACAGACATGGCCTCGGAACAAATGAACCGAAAGGTTAAACATGAGTCATATGAATGATATGATCGACACTTCGTTGTCCACCATTGAAACCACATCTCTTCTCGTGAAGATCAGATTAGGTGTGGTGAATTTGGATCGTGTTCACTAAACAACTTGAGGGATGTTGAATTTAGTGGGAGTTCATCTAGTAATTTGATTAAAAGTTGAACTAGTTATCATGAACATAGTCTAATTTGTACTTGCAAATATTGTAGATCAAATGGCTAAGTCCAACTTCAACTTCAACGTTTTTGCTGAGAAGGAAAAGCTTAAAAACAATGGGGCTAACTTCACCAACTGGTTCTGCAATCTGAGAATCATTCTCTCTGGCGGTCAAAAGGACTATGTCCTTGAGAGTGCGTTAGGTGACGCCCCTGCTGCTACTTCGCCGGCTGATGAGAAAGTTGTCTATCAGTCGCGCAGAGATGATTATGATGTGATTAAGAGCACCATGTTGTTTGCTATGGAATCGGACCTTCAAAATCGTTTTGAAGACTATCCCGGGCCCTTTGAGATTCTCGAGGAGCTGAAAACCATGTTTCAGACTCAAGCCCATTCTGAGAGATATGAGATCTACGAAGTTCTTTAAGCGCAAGATGGAGGAAGGAGTTCCGTTAGTGAGCACGCCATTAAGATGTCGGCTACACTCAACGCCTTGAGCAAGCTGGATTGCAAGATTCTAGAGGAGCTCAAGATTGACAGGTTCGCAATCACTCCCTCCCAGCTACAAAAGTTTTGTAGTGACTCATAATCAGATTGGTTCCTTGATACGATCACCGAGCTCTTCGCAAAGTCAAGGCCATGAAGTGGACATCAAAAAGGATAATCATGTGTGGATGGTCAACAAGCCCCCCACCTTCAAGAAAGGTAAGGGAGCAAAGAAGCCCTTCAAGAAGGGCGGCGGCAAACGCACTGCCCCTGCTGAGAAGAAGCTCAAGTCTGGTCCTAAGTCGGACACTGAGTGCTTCTATTGCAAGGACAAGGGTCCTTTGGGCATAGTGTCAAAGTACTTAGTGGACAAGAAGGCTGGCACCATCAAAGGTATATTTGATATACATGTTATTGATGTTTTCCTTACTAGCCCTTGTTGTAGTGCACGGTATTTGATCTTTGGTTCGATTGCTAATATTTGTAACTCGAAGCAGAGCTACGGAATAGGCAATGACTTGCGAGGGACGAGGTGACGATCTTGGCGTTAACAGCGGATCAAGAGTTGATGTGATGGCCGTCGGCACGCTCTCCTTAGTTTTACCTTCGGGATTAGTTTTAAACCTTAATAAATGATATTATGTGCCTGCGTTGAGCATGAACATTATTTCTGGATCTTGTTTATTGCAAGACGGTTATTCATTTAAATCAGAGAATAATGGTTGTTATATTTATATGAGTAGCATCTTTTATGGTCATGCACCTATTGTGAATGGTTTATTTCTTCTAAATCTCAAAAAGGATGAAACACACATCCATAACATTGAGGCTAAGAGATGCAAAGTAGATAGTGATAATACTACTTATTTGTGGCACTGTCGTCTAGGTCATATTGGTGTAAAGCGCATGAAGAAACTCCATTCTGATGGACTTTTGGAGTCTCTTGATTTTGAATCATTTAACACATGTGAACCATGCCCCATGGGTAAGATGATCAAAACCCCGTTCTCCGGTATGATGGAGCGAGCAACGGACTTGTTGGAAATCATACATACCGATGTATGCGGACCGATGAGTGTTTCGACGCGGGTGGATATCGCTATTTTCTCACTTTTACCGATGACTTAAGTAGATATGGGTATATCTATTTAATGAAACATAAATCTGAAACATTTGAAAAGTTCAAAGAATTTCAGAATGAAGTGGAGAACCATCGTAACAGAAAGATTAAGTTTCTACGATCCGATCGTGGAGGTGAATATTTGAGTTATGATTTTCTCACGCATCTTAAAGCAAGCGGAATCGTTTCGCAACTCACACCGGAACACCACAGCGCAATGGTGTGTCTGCGAGCCGAATCGAACCTTATTAGATATGGTCCGATCAATGATGTCTCTTACTGATTTGCCATTATAATTTTGGGGTTATGCATTAGAAACCGCTGCATTCACTTTAAATAGGGCTCCATCTAAATCCGTTGAGACGACAACGTATGAACTGTGGTTTGGTGCTAAACCTAAGTTGTCGTTTCTTAAAGTTTGGGGATGCGAAGCTTACGTCAAGAAGTTGATGCCGGACAAGCTCGAACCCAAAGCGGGGAAATGCGTCTTCATAGGATACCCTAAGGAAACTATTGGGTATACCTTCTATCACAGAACCGAAGGCAAAGTGTTTGTCGCAAAGAACGGTTCCTTTCTTGAGAAGGAGTTTCTCTCGAAAGAAGTGAGTGGGAGGAAAGTAGAGCTAGACGAGGTTACTGAACCTTCTCTTGAATTGGAGAGTAGCGCAGCACCTGAAATTGTTCGGTGCGCTTTGCACCGATAGAGGAAGCTAATGACAAGGATCATGAAGCTTGGACGATGCTGCTCTTGAGCGTCGCGAAGTCGACAAGGTCGTGTGCCCCTCTGAGTGAATGCAGCAACCTGTCTTGTTGTCTTGTTGATAGAAGACAGTGAACCTACGAACTATGAGGAAGCGATGATGAGCCCAGACTCTGAGAAATGGCTAGAAGCCATGAAATCCGAATTGGGATCCATGAGCGAAAACCAAGTATGGACTTTGGTGGACCCTCCTAGAGACCGAAAGGCCGTTGAGTGCAAATGGATCTTCAAGAAGAAGACGTACGCGGATGGTAATGTTACCGTCTATAAAGCACGGCTTGTTGCGAAAGGTTTTCGACAAGTTCAAGGTGTTGACTACGATGAGACTTTCTCTCCCGTAGCGATGTTTAAGTCCATTCGGATCTTATTAGCAATTGCTGCGTTTCATGATTATGAAATATGGCAGATGGATGTCAAGACTGCGTTCCTCAATGGTAACATTGATGAAGAGTTGTATATGATGCAACCCGAAGGTTTTGTCGATCCTAAGGATGCTGATAAAGTATGCAAACTTCAGTGTTCTATTTATGGACTGAAGCAAGCATCTCGGAGTTGGAACCTTCGTTTTGATCAAGTGATCAAGAGCTTTGGATTTGTTCCAAATTGCTATGAAGCTTGCATCTACAAGAAAGTGAGTGGGAGCTCGGTGACATTTCTGGTACTATATGTGGATGACATATTGATTATTGGGAATGACATTAACATGCTTAACGATGTGAAGAGTTATTTGAACAAGTGTTTTTCAATGAAAGACCTAGGTGAAGCTTCTTATATATTGGGCATCAAAATCTATAGAGATAGACAAAGACGCCTGATAGCTTTAAGCGGTACATACCTAGACAAAGTTCTGAAAAGGTTCAGAATGGATAAGGCAAAGAAAGGTTCAGTGCCTATGTTGTCAGGTAAGATATTGAGCAAGGCTCAGTGTCCAACTACGGTAAATGATAGGGAAGCTATGAGAAAAGTGCCTTATGCCTCGGCCATAGGTTCTATCATGTATGCCATGTTTTGTACTAGACCGGATGTGTCCAATGCTCTTAGTTTGACGAGCAGGTATCAAAGTGATCCAGGAGTGGAACACTGGACAGCCGTGAAGAACATCCTAAAGTACCTAAATAGGACTAAAGAAATGTTCTTAGTCTATGGGGGTGATGAACAGCTCGTCCTAAAAGGTTACGTCGACGCTAGTTTTGACACCGACAAGGATGATTCTAAATCTCAGACAGGATACGTGTATATTTTGAATGGAGGAGCTGTGAGCTGGAGAAGCTGCAAGCA
Organism: Avena insularis; assembly: GCA_023614405.1. Taxonomy (NCBI): domain Eukaryota; kingdom Viridiplantae; phylum Streptophyta; class Magnoliopsida; order Poales; family Poaceae; genus Avena; species Avena insularis. Next base: position 4,085,855 of record CM042691.1, read on the forward strand.
AAGCGTGATCGCGGGATCTACAGTAGAAGCGGTGGCTGCTGCAGAAGTGTCAAGTGAAGGAGTTTGGATCAGGAACTTCATCACTGAGCTTGGCGTGGTTCCAAGTGCATTGGACCCACTAGAGATATTGTGTGACAACACTGGCGCCATAGCACTCGCTAAGGAACCAAGATATAAAGACCAAGCATATCAACATCAAGTTTCATATAATCCGAGATTATATAGCAGATGGAGATCTGAAGATCAGCAAAGTACATACAGATCTGAGTGTCGCAGATCCATTGACTAAACCTCTTCCACGTGTAAAACATGATCAGCACCTCAGTGCCATGGGTGTGAGATTGTTGCCAGATGTAAACTAGATTATTGACTCTAGTGCAAGTGGGAGACTGTTGGAATTATGCCCTAGAGGCAATAATAAAGATGTTATTATTATAATTCTTGTTCATGATAATGTTTATATTTCATGCTAGAATTGTATTAAGCGGAAACTTTAATACTTGTGTGGTTTGTGAACAACACCGTGTCCCTAGTACGCCTCTAAGGACTAGCTCATTGATTAATGATGGTTAAGGTTTCCTAACCATGGCCATGAGTTGTCAATTAATAATGAGATCATATCATTGGGAGAATGATATGATGGATGAACAAACTAAGCGAAGCAATTAGATCGTGTCATCGTGTTCATCTTTGCGAAGCTTTTCCTATGTCAAATATTGTATTCCTTAGACCATGAGATAATACAACTCCCTGGTATCGGAAGAAAGCTTTGAGGTCATCAAACATCATCCTATGAGAGGGTGATCATAAAGGTGTCTCTCAGGTGATCGGAAAGTATCATTGGGTTGTATGTATCGAGATGGGATTTGTCCCTCCCAAGTCGGAGAGATATACTTGGGCCCACTCGATAATCGATATCAACACCGCTTGCAAGCATGTGGTTAAGGAGTTAATCACAAAGTTATATCGGATTACGGCGAGTAAAGTACTTCTGTGAGCGAGATTGAACTAGGTATGGCCAGTGCAACGATCGAATCTCGGGCAAGTAAAATATCGCGAGACGAAGGGAATATATATGGGATTGATTGAATCCTGGCATCATGGTTCATCCGATATGATCATCGATGAATGTGTGGGAGTCAATATGGGTTTCCAGACCCCGCTGTTGATTATTGATAGAAGATCATGTCTGCATATTCTCGAACCCGCAGGGTCACACACTTAACGTGTCTCGACGCTAGGATAGATTGGATAATTGGTTTATGAATTTTTGTTCGGAGTCTCGGATGGGATCCGGGACATCACGAGAGGTTCCGGAGAATAAGATTCATATAAGGCAGTGCAGTTTTTGGAGTTTGGAATTGTTCCGGGTTAATCGGTATTGTACCGGAAGCTTCTAGAACCTTCCGGAAGGGGACCAACGTGGCCCCACCTTCCGGGAGGGGGCATGGGCCTATGAGGGAGTGCCCTGGCCGCATTGGGCCAGGGGCACAAGGCCCCATAGGGCCCAACCGGCCAACTAGGGTAAAACCCTAATTGGAGCTTCTAGAAGGGGGGTTTCCTTGCCCCCCACTCCTCCTCCTTTGGCCGCCGGTTTGGGCTTGGGGGAGGGGCAAGGGCAGCCGCCCACCCCTCTATATAAAGAGGGCTGGGGGCGCACCACCCCCCCACACCTTCCCCTCAAGCCAGTCGCCCTGCTGCCCTCCTCTCTCTCTCCCTCCCGACTGCGTGTAGGCGAAGCCCTGCTGCAGAAACTCTCCACCACATACACCACGCCGTCGTGTTGTAGATCCAATCCGTCTCTCCACCATACTTGCTGGTCCGAGGAAGGAGGAGACGTCGAGGTGCTGCACGTGTGCATCTCACGGAGGCAGCGCCACTTGTGGTGCTAGATCGGATCGGATCGCGAGGAGGAGAAGCATGTGCGATTACATCACCCATGTTCCGATGAACGTTCCGTTGTGCGAATCTTCAAGGGTATGAAGATCTAATCCAATCTCACTCGTTGTTTGCATCTCCTAGATTAGATCTTGGCTTTCCCTTTGTTCGCATCCGTAGAAAATTTTGATTTACTATGCCGCGAAACCCTTCACCTCAGCCTTTTTCTCCGCTCGCCCAAGGCTCTTTTTGAGAGCATCAAGCTCGCAGAGGGCGGTATTATTTTCATCTGCAAAAAGCAACAAGAGCATGCATGAGCTTCACAAACCAGCAAGCAGACGAAGAAGTAGAGGATCTAGTTAAGAATGCACCTTGAAGCCGCTGCAAGCTGGCCTCCAACGCCAGGTGCTGCTTCACCAGCTGGTTGGCGCCTTGCACAAAAGGCTGCAAGAAGAAGCAACTTGTCAGGAAAAGGGCTCGGGGGCTGCACCCAAGAAACGAGCAAAAATAAAGCAAACACACGAAAAACGCTCGGGGGCTCCTCCCGAAACACACACAAAACAGAAGTAAAGATCAGTAGATCACACGAAAATATGGCTCGAGGGCTCCCCCCACGGCAAGAAGGGAAACACTTACGTGATCAGACAGAGACTCCGAAGGTCCGGCTGTAGTCTTCTAGGAGACGATCACCCGAACCTCTTGCGGAGAAGGGTTCAGAGAAGCGCCCCCAGAGGTGGCCACTCTCTGAGAGGGAGGAGGCGTCACTTTCGACTCCCCCACCATCTCGTGAGTGGCATCGCTAAAAGATCCCTCAGAGGACTGGCTGAAAAGGAAAACACTAGTCAAAAAGCATCCGAAGGAACTTACGAGTCCATATCACTCAAGTTGAAAACAGGTAAGGCCCTCTTGCCCTTCTTCTATTCCTTCTTCCGCTTCACCGGCGACTACGGCGCTACAGCCCGCACAGGCACGACCGAAATGGGGGAGGAAGAGGCACCTTCACCTCCACTGCGATGGACAAGGCAAGGTGGGTGCCTAGGAGTTGGCGGAGTCGAGGCATCCAAAGATTCGCTCGAACTCTGTGCCCGCTTTCAGGTCCGCCCCTCGCTCGCCTCGGGAGCTTCCTTAGTCGGTGACTTTGCCGGTGGAAGCTCGGACACGGAGTCCACGATTTCATTGTCCAGCGCATCCAGAAACCGTTCGGGTAGAGGAGGTACCATGCCAGGCACCTTGAAGTCCTACTCAATGAAGAAGAAAGTTTTAGAATAAATAACTGCAAAGAAAACGCACTCGAAAATAGCGCTACGCGCACATCCCAGATCTACACCTGCGGAACGGGCCAAGAAGCACTGAACGGAGGGGTCCGCGACTTCCCCGGAAGGTCCTCCTCCGCTTTGTACTTCAACAGCGGCCGAAGGACTCTGTCGAGGTCCCCTTTGGAGAGCTCCTCAGCCGCAACTCTTGTCGGGTCGTGGCGGCCAGAATAAAGGAACATCGAGTGCTCCCTAGCCTGGAGCGGCTGCACCCGACGTTTGAGGAAGGTGCGGATGATATCCACACTGTTCACCTCCTTCTCCGGAATCGCCTGGAGGTCCTCCACCCGACGATAGAGCTCCTCTATCTCCTCCACCTCACCCTCCAGGATATGGTTCTTCCAGGATCTTTTCGGTTGGATTTTCTGGGTGGAGTCAAAAGGGGCAAGGCCAAAGTTTTGCCCGTCCACTGTGGAGTTGCGGATATAAAACCACTTCCTCCGCTAGTTTTGGACGGACTCGGACATAGATAAAGAGAAGAAAAGAGCAGTGGATCAAAGAGAAATGACGCAGCCGCCAATCGGATAAACTCCGTCAGAGCCGGATTGCCTTTTCACGGAATAGAGCTTCCGGAAGAGGCCAAAGTGCGGCTCAATGCCGAGCCAGCACTCGCAAAACGCAACAAAGCAAGCGATGTGAAGAAGAGAATTGGGGGAAAGATGGTGGAGTTGAATGCCATAGAAGAAGAACAGCCCACGAAGAAAGTCGTGGACTGGGAAAGAAAGGCCGCGAATAATGAAGGCGATGAACATCACCCAAAACCCTGCAGGAGGACGGGGAAATACCTCGTCGCCGGGGACCTTGACGGCCTCCTTGTCCTGCGGGATTAAAACCCGCTCACGAAGCTTGCGCAGGTCGCCCTCACGCGTCTCTATGCGCCGCCACCCACCATCGATGACACGAGCGGCGGCAGGGCCCTTCTTGCCGCCGGCAGCAGCACTGGTGGAGGTCTTTTTCGGTTTACCCATGGCAGCGCGACGACGGCGGCAGTGCGAGCACAGGAAGGATGAGGGGAATGATCGGAGAACTTCCAGCGCGCGGCGAGTAAAGCTCAAGAAAATGGACACAATAGAAAGCAAGTGGCTGCGGTGAAAACAAACAAAAAAATTCCCCACAGTTATAAGGACGAAGACGATGAATAGGGACCGTTCATCGGGAAGCCCTAGCGCCAGCATCAAATCCAACCGTCCACGTGTATGCACAGCAGCGAACCGTCACTCGTACGCCGTCCACTACGCAAGGAAACTGAGGAGACGCCGTAATTATCGCCACGTCGCGCGTGACCAGTCAACTCCAAGTCAGAAAGTGGGACCCACGTTCGTCCAGTCACGTCACCTCTGGCGCCGCAGACGCTTGAGGTCACCGATCGTCAGCACTAACGTCATCAAAGCTATACTAGCAACGGTTACAAATTTTCGGCTAAATAGCTAAAGTACTCACTTGAATCTACGATTCGAGCAACTACTCGGGGGCTACTCCTATCAGAAGCGCTGGCCGCGCACCCGAAGCATGAATAGCGTACCACACCAATGATCTATTTCTTAGAGTCCTACGTCGAGTCTATGACTCCACTACGGACTCGGGGGCTACTCCCATAGGGAGGATTGATTCAAGCATCCAAAAAAATTGTGTCCTATGGACATGAAGCAAACAACGGCTAAATTAAAGTCTCGTCTACGTTCTCGCTCGAGCAGACACTCGAGATTCTCCCATAGGGAGCGCTGGTCGCGCACCCTATGAATTCTTCGACTGTGATCCTTCGGATCAGAATGCAAAAACTATTTGGCAACTTTGCCCCAATCAACGCTAAGTGAGTAACATCCTCCTTGGCCACCTGAAACACCTCCGCGGTGATAAAATTTCGGATGTTGTGTCTGCGACGCAAAGATAAGACCTACAGATATCGTCTGATGGCCTGGCAACGCACACGACTGCGCTCTGCTAGTGAAAATCCGTGCTAACAGGCGCGATGAAAATCCCTACGGACGCCTTGGGTACATCATTCGAAAACCACTGGGATTCGACTCCTGTAAGACCTCAACGACCTGAGTCGAATTACGCCAGCATCTGTTCCAGGTTCGAGTTGAGGGACTCGAATCTGAAGAAGATCGTGTTGTTTTGTCCTAAGACAGTTAACAGACCCTGATCCATCAGGAGAGTCAGGCACACGCATCAACAATCCCTACATACTAAAATCATTCTCTGATGAACAGAAACAACTGCACCCGAAAGATTGAAGTGTCCTTAGCCGAATCTACGATTCGACTGAACACTCGGGGGCTACTGACATGGTTATACCCTACGGGTACACGACATCAGCATACCTGGTCCAGCCCAAGGAAGGCCCACGAGAATATACGCGGCCCATGAAGATTTTCAGGTGGCCCAAGCCCATGATGTCTTCGGATCCTTGGAGAGCAAGACTATAATAGATAGAATATTCAAAGGGGCAAACCCTAAACCTGTAACCGACTTGATCTGTGTCCGGGACCTGCCTATCTCTATATAAAGGCTAGGAGGGCACGACGAGGAAGGCACCCCTCATACCACCACATACACACCTCCACGCCAGATTGCATCTGCGCACCCCTGTAACTTTTGGTTCCGCCGTAATCAAGAGCAGACAAGCAAGAGTAGGGTTTTCCCTCCGGGGTCCTGAACCTGGGTAAATCTCATGTCCCCTGGTTGCTTGTATGTTAACCGTTCCACGATCTCCAGCACCCCCATCCTATCCAAAACCCAAGCTCATAACAATGGCATTAACGAGAACGAACCTCGTCACATGGATAAAAGTGGTGAAAGATATTAAAGATGGAATCAAGCTGTTTCATCCCGATAGAGAGAATGACTTGCTGACCTTGGTCCCCGGGAATCGCGAACATATAGGACGAGTCCGCGGCCTTGGCGGGAGTTTCACGTTGGAGACCGGGTTTCCTAAGGACCAAGGTACCTATGGAAGCCGAGCAAGAGCAAAGCAGCGACGGGAGGAGGAGTGTGGCATCCCGCAAAAACCACTACTAGAAAATCGCGTCGTTTTTGTGCATTGCATCGTCATGACCGCATTCTCATGTCATCATGCCACATTGCATTTGAGCATCGTCATCATCTTGTATTTGCTTGCATAAAACCAATTGCGGAAAAACCTGTTTTTGTTTTCTAAACGCCCCGTCTATGTGCCAAACGCAAAACCCGGGTCTCCGGATTATTTTGTTTTGTCTGCTATCGGTTTGCAAAAGCCCTGTTTGAAACAAACAAAATATTCAATTATTTTTAGTGGGGCAGTCGAACGGGCCGATTCAACCCAGTCGACCACCCCCGGAATAAAATCAGTCCACCTTAGACCCCACCCCAAATCTTTTCTTACCCTGTCCTAATCTAACCAGACCCCCTCCACCTCACCCCACCCAATCCGCTCCCGCCACCTCACCCCTGGCCCAAACCCCACCAATCATCTGTCGCCACCTCCCCAAACCCACCCAACACAGCCCCTCCCTGTGCACACACGCACGCCTGCCCCTGGGTCCCACCACACTCAGCCCCACTCCTCTCAACACACACACCAAACCTCCACAACACCTCACAGCCCCCAACCCACTGCCACCCGGGCCCCCCCCGGCCCCACTCTCCACTCACCCTCCCACCGACAACCACCTGCCCCACGCGTCCTACCCCGTCCCAGACTCCGCTAGCGGCCCGTCCCCCCACTGAACCTTCCCCGCTTGGCCCCTTCCTCCCTTCCCCAACCTCCCCACCGACGCCTCCCTCACCCAGGCCGCCTCCCTCCCCACCTCGCTGCCTCTCCCTCCTGCTCAAGGCTGCCCGCCTCGCTCAACCGGGACGCCCGCCGCACCATCTCCTCGCTGTCGCCCATCCTCCTCCCGCTGGCCCGTGCTGGCCCACCCGCCACTGCGCGCCTCCTCCTCGCCTCGCCCGCCGACCCTTCTCCGTCTCCCCAGGCGCCGAGCCGGGCCACATGAGCACCCATGAGACCTGGCAAGGAAGCTCGTTGAGCCCGCCCATGCCTCTCCATCGACTCCCTTGACCTCGCCTACCGCTCGGGCCAGAAGTTCCACCTCGCCTGCTCAGACCCCGCCATCACGCCTCCTCGTCGCTGCGTCACCTCTCCTCGCCGAGCGTGCCCAGCTCGCCCCATCCCTGGTGTTTGAGGCCACGACGAGTGCTTGAGCTAGGGACACGACGGGCATCACACCGGTGTCATGTTACAAAGGTTGTGTTCCGTGTTGCTAGCCCAAGTACCACAATATCTTTTTGGAGATGTACCAGGGTTTTCAAGAAAACCGCCAAGGACTCCACATAGTTTTCGGATGCGACAAGATCCCCTCGGAACACCAAGATCTCCCAGTGCCGAGACCCAAGTCCGACACCGACAACCGAAACCGTGGAACCGACAAGATCGACCTCACCGACGCCATGATCTCCCTCACGGAATCTGAAGACCGTTCCGATTCCTCGAACCCCTCCGAGCCGCCAAGATCGCCATGGAACGACAAGTACTTCACCCCGGACATCGAGACCCTGAACGACAAGCACTCCTTCCCGGATGCGATTCTCGAGAACCCAGACGGTAAGGACACCGACGCAGAACGCCAAGTTCTTCATCCCGGACGCCAAGGCCGACCCGCTGCCCGACAAGATCTTCGCGACGACAAGAACGACATCGACCCGGGCGAGTCCGATGCGCCCCCGACGCCACACCAAGTCCTTCTTCCGGGATGCGACAAGATCTACTTCCGATGTCCGAGACCGGTCCCGCCGAGACCGAACCCCAGATCCGAACCCTGAGACCGAACCCCGAACCCCGGAACCCCAAGATCGTCGAACCCTAATGTGTGAACCTTTTCCCGAGCCCTATTTTATAAATGCTATATATAAAACCTGTTGCATATTAATCATTCATCTCGCATGCATATCATGTGGTTTGGGGGCCTTATGCCGATTCACCTTATAATTAAATATGGGGCCCATATGCGGGCAAATTTAGTCTCATATTGGCCTCATTTAAATTTGTGTAGCGAACCGGTAACTTATTTTGCCATGTGAAGACAACATTTAATTTGCGGGGTAGATAAATAACATGAACCATCTAATTAATTGTCGGGACCCCGGTTCCGCTTAATATGATCGAATTGCATCGCACTCTTGCCATGTCATTCATCATACATGCATCATGCCCGATCTTTTGCCGTAGTATTAAGTATTGCATCCGGTGTTTATTCTAGCGTTTTGCTTCTTCGCGGATAAGGCCGTTGAGTTGATGTGAGCTTCGCCCCGATCTTCGGTTGAACCTTCGACAATGTTATCAGGCGAGCATCTCCCCCTTTCTACCTATCTTACTTTTATAGTATTTACTCCCTCCTGTTGATCTATTGCTATCTGTGTTGCGATGCTCTAGCTTTGCATTCGTGATATCCCTTGCAGCCTTATATTGCCTTGGACACATCCTATTACCTGTTGTTTGGTAGACAGTTGGACCCGCGCGTCGTAGTCGCTTGCTCAAGTGTTGTTGCGTGTCGTCAAGTACCTCAGTTGTTGGAGAATTGCCACATGTTTAAGGTTGGAGATGATCACGGCTTTATTTATTGTTCACTTTAATTATTGTTTAACAACTAAAATTGAAGTAGGTAAGCAGAGGCACAGGTGGGCAATAGATGTTATTTGGTTGTTGCCCGTCCACTTGTGTCCCGTAGGACCTCGAGTTCTTGACACCTGTTCCGAGATCGAGCGCGCTAACCACATGTGGGGAGATATGGGCCCCCCATCGATTTATTACCTGATTTCAAAGTACTGTACTGGGGGCCACAAGTAGTTTGGGGCTTTATTACTATCCTGTACTTATGCCATGCTTTACTGCTTTATTTACGATTGTGTGAGGAGCACGCTGTACTGTTTTGGAAGCGGAGTGTTTTCGCGGTATCGACAGTCCCAGTTTTGGGATTCGCTGTCGTTTACAGCCACTGGCGCAAACCCTGAGTCCGTCTCGGAGACCGGCCGACTTCGCTATGGTGTACTTAGTGGGGTGGCCCCGTGCTTGCTTTGGGTCCAGGAAGCGTCATGACTTAGGCCCCGCCGACATACCGATGGGTGTATGTTAATTGATCTGGCAAAAAGGGTCGAAGTGCGTGTGGATACTTTGGTGCACCCCTGCAGGGTTTAATCTTTTCGAGAAGCCGTGTCCGCGGTTATGGATGACTTGGAGCATAGTGCTTGATCATAGACAACTATAACTAAAGTTTACTGCTATAATTTGACTTGTATCCGATATGACTAGTAATCAGCTTCACCACAACGGAATGGCTAAATAAAAGTACCAACAACTGCTGGGTTTTGGGATATCTCATGCTATCGTATATTTGACTAGTAAGTGTCGCAACCACAACGGAATGGTTAAATAAAACTGCCCACTGTTTAATTTATCAGGACGATTATCTATACCTGACTAGTAATTGCCGCAACGATAACCGAATAAATAAAACTGCCAACTGTGTGAGTTCCTCGGTTGACTTCCTCGTTTGGTCTCGAGGGGGAAACACCAGGAAGGGTTTGTTTGGTGTTAGCTTCAGGTTGGACCCGGATAGGTCATTCTTATCCCTCTCTGATAACCGCCAGTTGTTTCGAGTCTCTATAGGTTGTTTAGTGCATGGTGCCGCTCTCGATCCACCATACCTATGTAGGCGAGGACCGAATTCTAGTCTCGCTGTCTTGGCCTCGATCTTGACGCCTCTTTTTTCCTTTGCCCTTTGTCGGCACCCCTTTTGTTAAGCAGGTTTTGGGATCGACGTCGTTAGCAGGGTTACCCTTCCGGCTTGGCCTGGGCAGGGTTATGGACGCCATTGGTTATTCTTCAGGGCTCTTAGCCCCGTTTACATCTTGTCCGTAGGCGGACGCTATATCGTTTTAAAGGTGATTTGGATCTTTGTATTGTATATCTGCATTCTTGACTCATGGAGTCGTGTTGTATATATATTTGTTCTGTGGGTCCCATCGAGGACTGTTGTGTAATGTTATTACTTCGTTTTCCACCCGCACGAAAGTGCCTGGTGGGCACCTTTGAATCATTTCTATGCGGATTTGGCGGGTTTCGCTAAAACTTTCATAGGGCCGATTCTGAGGGTGTTACAGAGTGGTATCAGAGCTCAGCAGTTGCGATACCCCACAAGTCCAGCCTGTAGGATAACCTAGCTAACGGCCGAAGTAGAGTGTCAAAACTATTTTTGCAAAAACGGTTGGATAGTTCTGATTAGGTCTAATTTTACTCCTTACCCCTTTGCTGCTCTCATCTCACCTCTGCGTGTTTTGAATCCGCTATCTTCTCTCTCTTCGAGTCCAGGATTTCTCGTGGTTGGGATCCGTCGTACCTTCAGGGTTTCGCTCCTCCTTTGGTAACGGTGTTGCTACATCCGGTCTTCATGCTATCTGAGTGATCCTTTATCCGTGGTACCATTCTTTGTTCCTTGTTTGTGCCTTCCGGTGTTTTCCGACGCGACGACATCATCTACGCCAGATCCGATGCAGCGTCTGCATCACTCCTTTGTTTCCGAACCTCGAATGTCGAGATCTTCAGTCTGATTCCGAGAGTTGGTTGCATAATCCGCCTATTCGTGTGCAGAGTAATGGTTTGAGTGCGGGATGGAGTAGCTACCATACCACTACTCTTATCATTCGCTCTTGTACATTGAATTGGTGAATTAATGTAATTTTAATCCTTCCACGGAAGTTAGGGGTGGCTTTATTTGTTGATGCCTCTACCTTCGACCTTTTGTTTCCGGAGTGTTCTATTGACGATCACGGACAACGACCTCTTGTTAGTGGTGTCGCGAGGATCTACACGAAGCGAGAAGACGCAGATCGCCGACCTTCCTTCCGGTACCATGAGGCGGATCTCGAGGGCGAGATCCATTGTTAGTGGTGTCGAATTGTGGCATCCCGCAAAAACCACTACTAGAAAATCGCGTTGTTTTTGTGCATTGCATCGTCATGACCGCATGCTCATGTCATCATGCCACATTGCATTTGAGCATCGTCATCATCTTGTATTTGCTTGCATAAAACCAATTGCGGAAAAACCTGTTTTTGTTTTCTAAACGCCCCGTCTATGTGCCAAACGCAAAACCCGGGTCTCCGGATTATTTTGTTTTGTCTGCTATCGGTTTGCAAAAGCCCTGTTTGAAACAAACAAAATATTCAATTATTTTTAGTGGGGCAGTCGAACGGGCCGATTCAACCCAGTCGACCACCCCCGGAATAAAATCGGTCCACCTTAGACCCCACCCCAAATCTTTTCTTACCCTGTCCTAATCTAACCAGACCCCCTCCACCTCACCCCACCCAATCCGCTCCCGCCACCTCACCCCTGGCCCAAACCCCACCAATCATCTGTCGCCACCTCCCCAAACCCACCCAACACAGCCCCTCCCTGTGCACACACGCAGCAACACACGCACGCCTGCCCCTGGGTCCCACCACACTCAGCCCCACTCCTCTCAACACACACACCAAACCTCCACAACACCCCACAGCCCCCAACCCGCTGCCACCCGGGCCCCCCCGGCCCCACTCTCCACTCACCCTCCCACCGACAACCACCTGCCCCACGCGTCCCCCCACGTGCTCCCTACCCCGGTCCCGCACCCCGCTAGCGGCCCGTCCCCCACCTGGAACCTTCCCCCGCTTGGCCCCTTCCTCCCTTCCCCAACCTCCCCCACCGACGCCTCCCTCACCCGGCCGTCCCTGCCTCCACCCCACCTCGCCGCTCGCCGTCCCCCTCCTCTCCTCACCGCCGCTCCTCTCTGCCTCGCTCCCGCTCCCGCTGGCACCCCTCCGCGACGCCCCATCGCCTCTCCGGCCGCCCGGGTCGTGCCGCCGCCGCCCAGGCCTCCCTCCGTGCCCGCGTCCTCCCTCCTGCCTGCGCCCAGCCCCGGCCTCAACCGACGCCCACCGCCATCATCTCCCTCGCTGCCCATCCTCCTCCCGCCTGGCCCGTCGTGCTCCACCGCCACCGGCCGCCTCCTCCCTCCGCCCGCGTCCGCCCTCGACCTTCTCCGTCTCCCAGGCGCCTCGAGCACCATGAGCACCCATGAGACCTGCCTGAGGCTTCGTGAGCCCGCCCATGCCTCTCCATCGACTCCCTTGACTCGCCCTACCGCTCGGCCGCAAGTTCCACCTCGCCTGCTGCACCGACCCGCCACCGCGCGCCTCCTCGTCGGCGTCGCGCGTCACCTCTCCCCGCCGGCGTGCCGCCCAGCTCGCCCCATCCCTGGTGTTTGGAGGCCACGATCGAGTGCTTGAGCTAGGGACACGTCTGGGCATCACACCGGTGTCATGTTACTGAGGTTGTGTTCCCGTGTTGCTAGCCCAAGTACCACAATATCTTTTTGGAGATGTACCCGAGGGTTTTCAAGAAAAACCGCCAAGGACTCCACATAGTTTTCGGATGCGACAAGATCCCCTCGGAACACCAAGATCTCCCAGTGCCGAGACCCAAGTCCGACACCGACAACTGAAACCGTGGAACCGACAAGATCGACCTCACCGACGCCATGATCTCCCTCACGGAATCTGAAGACCGTTCCGATTCCTCGAACCCCTCCGAGCCGCCAAGATCGCCATGGAACGACAAGTACTTCACCCCGGACATCGAGACCCTGAACGACAAGCACTCCTTCCCGGATGCGATGCTCGAGAACCAAGACGGTACGGACACCGACCCAGAAAGCCCAGTTCTTCATCCCGGACGCCAAGGCCGACCCGATACGCGGCCCCGACAAGATCTTCGCGACGACAAGAACGACATCGACCCGGGCGAGTCCGATGCGCCCCCGACGCCACACCAAGTCCTTCTTCCGGGATGCGACAAGATCTACTTCCGATGTCCGAGACCGGTCCCGCCGAGACCGAACCCCAGATCCGAACCCTGAGACCGAACCCCGAACCCCGGAACCCCAAGATCGTCGAACCCTAATGTGTGAACCTTTTCCCGAGCCCTATTTTATAAATGCTATATATAAAACCTGTTGCATATTAATCATTCATCTCGCATGCATATCATGTGGTTTGGGGGCCTTATGCCGATTCACCTTATAATTAAATATGGGGCCCATATGCGGGCAAATTTAGTCTCATATTGGCCTCATTTAAATTTGTGTAGCGAACCGGTAACTTATTTTGCCATGTGAAGACAACATTTAATTTGCGGGGTAGATAAATAACATGAACCATCTAATTAATTGTCGGGACCCCGGTTCCGCTTAATATGATCTAATTGCATCGCACTCTTGCCATGTCATTCATCATACATGCATCATGCCCGATCTTTTGCCGTAGTATTAAGTATTGCATCCGGTGTTTATTCTAGCGTTTTGCTTCTTCGCGGATAAGGCCGTTGAGTTGATGTGAGCTTAGCCCCGATCTTCGGTTGAACCTTCGACAATGTTATCAGGCGAGCATCTCCCCCTTTCTACCTATCTTACTTTTATAGTATTTACTCCCTCTTGTTGATCTATTGCTATCTCGTGTTATGATGCTCTAGCTTTCGTGCGTGATATCCCTTGCAGCCTTATATTGCCTTGGACACATCCTATTACCTGTTGTTTGGTAGAGTTGGACCCGCGTGAAGTCGCTTGCTCAAGTGTTGTTGCGTGTCGTCAAGTACCTCAGTTGTTGGAGAATTGCCACATGTTTAAGGTTGGAGATGATCACGGCTTTATTTATTGTTCACTTTAATTATTGTTTAACAACTACAATTGAAGTAGGTAAGCAGAGGCACAGGTGGGCAATAGATGTTATTTGGTTGTTGCCCGTCCACTTGTGTCCCGTAGGACCCCGAGTTCTTGACACCTATTCCGAGATCGAGCGCGCTAACCACATGTGGGGAGATATGGGCCCCCCATCGATTTATTACCTGATTTCAAAATCTTGTCTGGGGCCACAAGTAGTTTGGGGCTTTATTACTATCCTGTACTTATGCCATGCTTTACTGCTTTATTTACGATTGTGTGAGGAGCACGCTGTACTGTTTTGGAAGCGGAGTGTTTTCGCGGTATCGATAGTCCCAGTTTTGGTATTCATTGTCGTTTACCATCGGCGCAAACCCCGAGTCCGTCGAGACCGCCGACTTTGTTGCGGGTGTACTTAGTAGGGTGGCCCCCGTGCTTGCTTTGGGTCTGGGAAACGTCATGACTTAGGCCCCGCCGACATACCGATGGGTGTATGTTAATTGATCTGGCAAAAAGGGTCGAAGTGCGTGTGGATACTTTGGTGCACCCCTGCAGGGTTTAATCTTTTCGAGAAGCCGTGTCCGCGGTTATGGACGACTGGAGCAAAGGTTGATCATAGACAACTATAACTAAAGTTTACTGCTATAATTTGACTTGTATCCGATATGACTAGTAATCAGCTTCACCACAACGGAATGGCTAAATAAAAGTACCAACAACTGCTGGGTTTTGGGATATCTCATGCTATCGTATATTTGACTAGTAAGTGTCGCAACCACAACGGAATGGTTAAATAAAACTGCCCACTGTTTAATTTATCAGGACGATTATCTATACCTGACTAGTAATTGCCGCAACGATAACCGAATAAATAAAACTGCCAACTGTGTGAGTTCCTCGGTTGACTTCCTCGTTTGGTCTCGAGGGGGAAACACCAGGAAGGGTTTGTTTGGTGTTAGCTTCAGGTTGGATCTGGATAGGTCATTCTTATCCCTCTCTGATAACCGCCAGTTGTTTCGAGTCTCTATAGGTTGTTTAGTGCATGCTGCCGCTGCCGCTCAGTCCACCATACCTATGTAGGCGAGGACCGCCGAATTCTAGTCTCGCTGTAATCGGCCTCGATCGACGCCTCTTTTTTCCTTTGCCCTTTGTCGGCACCCCTTTTGTTAAGCAGGTTTTGAGATCGACGTCGTTAGCAGGGTTACCCTTCCGGCTTGGCCTGGGCAGGGTTATGGACGCCATTGGTTATTCTTCAGGGCTCTTAGCCCCGTTTACATCTTGTCCGTAGGCGGACGCTATATCGTTTTAAAGGTGATTTGGATCTTTGTATTGTATATCTGCATTCTTGACTCATGGAGTCGTGTTGTATATATATTTGTTCTGTGGGTCCCATCGAGGACTGTTGTGTAATGTTATTACTTCGTTTTCCACCCGCACGAAAGTGCCTGGTGGGCACCTTTGAATCGTTTCTATGCGGGTTTGGCGGGTTTCGCTAAAACTTGTATAGGGCCGATTCTGAGGGTGTTACAAGGAGGAGGCAGACAAGTTCAACCAGCTGCTACAAGACTTGACAAGCAGCAGCAGATCGATGAACTTAGAGGAATAGCGCGCTTGCAAAATCATCCACTTGATATTACTGCCAATCCATCTCAGCGGAGAAGCAACGTGGCTGAATCGGAGGTCCCGTCTAACGATGCATCCTATATAGATGGCCGTCCCGGCTACCCCATGGATGGAATTAAGGGGCAGATACCTTGTGAGCTCCATAATAAATTGAAGAACGTATCTGTGAACGTGGCGGTCGGATCGGATTTGCCTTGTCCACCCGACGCACGTTGCCATGGCCATGAGATTCCACCTGGCTATGCTAATGTCGGGGTGGATCAAATCGTAAAGGAGTGGGAGTCAATGGAGCTTGACATCCCTGGACCTGAAGGTGAGATCACACTCGGAGAAGTACTTGGTGGGATCATTCTATGGGACAAGAACAACATACGGTTTCTAAGCTCGGCCCCAAGGATAACACTACCACCTCCGAGTCGTCGCAGGTCTCCTTCACCTCCACCTCCATCACCTCCAAGAAGCCCACCCCATGATGACTACGACCACCACATCCCGAGTCCATCTCGATCTCCACCGAGCTCAGCGATCTTAGCGCCCACTAAGGACAATAAGCGGAAGCGTGCTCCGCCAGTGAGTACTAAAGGACGCGGCAGCCCAAAACGGAAAATGTCGCCCCTCCCAACAGTGCCTCATAAGAATCTTCCCATCAGACCTAACGATCGTACTGATGCGGAATCTGCAGCGACAGCAAAGGCCGAAGTGGCGGCGCATTTTGAGAAAAAGAAATCCGAGCCCGCTCCGGTATACACCAAGAAGCAAAAGACATATGCACTTGATTTTCTGAACACAAAATCGCAATATGAGTTGGACCATAATCTAGATGACTATCTACGCACACTTCAGAAAGAAGTGGCGAAGATCAAATCAAGCAAATCAAGTGCAAGCGGTAAAAAATCAGCAAGCACGGGTGCAAGCGAGACCAAAACTGCAATCAGTAAAAAATCAGACGTTCCCCTTCTCGGAGATAGGCCAAACAAACGATCGCACCCCTCAAGGTGGTTTCACAAAATGTTACACTCCTCGCACAACAGCTAGTAGATATGTCAATAGCTGCGGAGTTGGCGGACGGCATAGAAATTAGTCTTGATGAACTGTTAGGCCCCCAACTTGACCTTCTACCCAAGATTCCAATAGCCCCTATATATGTCATAGGTGAGGATTTGGTCAGCAAAGAGAGGCTAAAAGAACTGCCAACACAAATGCGGAATCTCCATCAATGGTACTCGGCGGTCATAAAGCAGGGAAGAATACTTATCGTAGCTAATATCCCACGTGAGTACTACTTCAGACCCGAAGAGGTCCATATTGAGTTTCTAGAACTGTTCCAGTTATACATCTCGACGCCCTAGACAAATCCATCCTCAGCTGCTATTGTCTATAAGTTGTTGAATTCATTGTCTACATGTTCGGTTTTTCAGTTGTTTAGTTCAGAACATGTAATTATCCTTATTATGCAGAATGAAGATGCGGGAATGTAAAAGAAAAGGAATCTATAATATTGGGTTCATTGACCCAGATAAAGTGCATATAGCGACGCTAAGGGATAACCCCGAGGAGACGGAGGAAAACATTCTAAGGTTTCTACTGGAGCAAAATTTCTCTGGCCACATATTGTTTCCTTACAATTTCAGGTGAGGGTCTTACTCTGTTGTACACATTCACTTTTGATTAGTCGGTACTAATAAGTGTAACTAATGAGTTACTGATGTATATATAAATGTTTACACCTTCCACTGGGTTCTGCTAGACATTCAACTTGATAAGGGAATAGTTGATGTCATGGACCCATCAAAGAGAAACCTGGAAGATTTCCGCAGCATCCAGGACATGCTCCAGAAGTAAGTTCCGCGCTATATCGGTCTCTTTCGTTGATTTCCTGAGATATCAGGTAATGAATAACCTCATTCATTCATTTTCTTCGTCGGGCTGGATTTGGATCCGGTTCAAGCGCGAGGTTACGGGTGTATTTAGTGAGAAGATGACGTTTAAGGCGGTCTCGGTAAGTAGCACATGATATGTCCGCGCATCTCTTTACTTCTAGTTTCAATATAATAATGATGCTAGATTATTATTTTGATTGAATTCTATTCTCATAAAGTGCGCGTGACAGCCACGGGGGTCGAATCTACGTGGATTCTACATTTGCGAGTTCATTCGCATGTTTACCACCGAACACAATAATTATAGAGTCTACCTAACCAATGCATTCACACCATCATTTTATTGCCATCACCTTTTGTTATCATGATTGATATTCATATCGATCTTCTTTTTCTTATATATAGTTCGAGAGAATACGGGATCAATTACTACCAGAGCAACGTGTACTAGCAATTGCGGAGGAGCTGGTGGGATTTATTTTCAAAGAGATCGTAGACGATGCTGGAGAATTTACTGTGAATAGGCGCTACTGATCTCCATGTAATCGAACTATTTTGTGATCTCCATGTAACTATGTAAAATATATATATTTGTATACACAATATCGTAATACAAGTTATCTTATATATGCACGAATGTGTATGATATATATGTGGTGGCGTAGAAATATTCAAAAACTATGTTGAAATAAAAAAACAGTAAAAAAAAAATCTCTGCCGCGGCAGAGACCCACTAGTCCCGGTCAGTAACACCAACCGGGACTAGTGGGGGTGCAACCTGAGCGTGTAGGGGCAGCCACGTGGACACCCAATGGTCCCGGCTAGTAACTAGGCCGAGACTAGTGGTGGGCCTCTAGTCCCGCCTGATTAGTCCTGGTTCCACAACCGGTACTAAAGACCCTTACAGATCGGGACTAGAGGACCAGTTTCCACTAGTGCACTATTTACTAGTCATGTTTAGTCAAGTTAAAAGCGGTAATTTAGTTATAGTTGTCTATAATCAAAAAACTATGGTCCAAGTAGTCTATAACTATGGACACGGATTTTAGAAAGATTTATCCTGCAGGGGTGCACAAATAGCAACACACGCACAATCAATCCTGGGAAGAACCAAATAAAAAGCAACAAGGCATCACGACAAAGCATTCACAAGATTCAAAGGTGATCTTAGGGGGCCACCCCACTAAGCTACCACTTCTGAAAGTCGGGCGGCTCACATGGCCGGACCCAGGGTGTCTTGGCGGACGATTTAGAACCGAAAGTGTGGTGGGCTTGTCGATACAATGAAGCATTACAATGGAAGGTTCCTCATGATTAAACAAAGACAATAGTAAATGCTTATCGATCAACAATAGTAAATAAAGTAGTATCATGGCATAAGTACATGATAGTAATAAATCCCCAAACTAATTGTGGCCCTAAGAAATAAGATATAAATCAAGCTCAGACTAACGGGATTCATGGTCCCATATGTGAATAGTGCGATAGTCAAGAAACAAGAATTAAGTACTCGAGTCCTACGAGACACAAGTGAGCGGGTAAAAACTAAATAACAACTAATGCCCACCAGTGCCTCTTTCTTTAGTTATCCCATTACTACACAATTTAGTTGTTTAGGTACCTGCTCGTTATTCGAAGACTCCCACAAACCCTACACATGTAGTTCTACGACTCGCATGGCTCAAACAACTCCTATAGTAATGGTTGATAGGATTGATATACAAGCTTCAGTGGGATTTGAAAGTAAAGACTATGCAATACTTGGGATTGCAATTTAATATGAACGCGAGTTATGATGCAAGAATAAGATAGATACAATAGGTACTATATGTAGTGCAATCATGCGGAATTGCTTGTCTGGTAGCTAAGTTGAAGAATAAGTGGGATTCGGGTAATACACCTAAGTCTCCTGATAGTTCTCTTGCTCGGTGTTTATTCGGATAAAAACCAAACACACAAGAGCCATAATAAATACAGTACGTAATCATATAAATCATATGCAACAAGCCAAACAAAGTATTCCATGATGGAATGATGCACAATTGCATGCTACGACATAGCATGTCAAGGGTAAGATGTAGGAACAATAAATAAGCACTTTTATTAATTATTTGGGCATGTTTTACTCTCATAAACCTTGCTGGACATTTAATATTTATATAATACATGCTTTAATTCATATCATGGAATGCGTAGTTCAAAAGGGCTAGTCTTTAGACATATCATTTGTTGAATTCGAAGTTACATAATTAAAGTTATAAATTTATTAGATAAATATATTTTAATGGTATTTAATAATTCATAATTTTAAATGACCATAATTTATTTTAAATGACATATTAATATTTCTGGTATTTTTCTGATTACAAAACATATATCATTTGTATTATTCACAAATATGAATTTAAAACAATATTAAATGTAAATTAATTTAATATAGGGTCAAAATCAAAGGTTTAGATAGAGTCAACTCTGAAAATATTTAAATAATATTTGAATTAATATTCAAAAACAATTCATATTTCATATAGAAAGTTTGTTCAAATTCAAACTTATTTGAAAGATACAAATTATCCGTGATATATTCATTTTCTGCAATTTTATTTGAATTTGGAAAATTTGTTGGATCTTTTCTCACTCGGACTTTTCTACCAACCCTCACAGACAAGTGGGGTTATAGAGGAAAAAGGACCACTACACCGGGAGGGGCGAGGTGGGGCTGACATGTGGCAAAGCAGGTGCTGTGAGTTGTGGGGTTGCAAAAGAGAGGGGCCTCTTTACAAAAGCGTCTGTGAGGTTGACTGATCTCTGAATCTTAGATTTAGAGTTTGAATGAAATCGACCTGAGTTTGAACGAAGGTGGGAACCAAACGGTGCAGAAATTGGAGACTTTATAGAAACAAAAGTACTTCGTCCATTCCAAAATAGATGTCTCAAATTTATCAAAATTTAAATGAATTTAGACACTATTTAGTATATAGATTCATTGAAAATTTAAAAAACTCAAGACATCTATTCTTAGAGAAAGGGAGTAGTAGATCTCCTCAAGTGATACATCTTTTTAGAAAGGAAGACCTTTAAGAGAGGACCGCCGGAAATAAGCATAGAAGGGGTCAGGTTCAGTCTAGAAACGTGATAGTTTTCAGAAACGCAGATTTTTGGTCGATCTTCGTCCGAAGCTATCTTCGCGCTCGGATCTCCAAATCGACCGTGGTTTGAAGCTAGAGCTAGCTGGTTGATAGTGCTACATGTGTTGTTCAGGAAGTTCTCGAAAAAAAGCAACTTGGACGCTGGCAAAAATTCGAGAAGTGGGTGACCTGGGAGACATACGTGCTCCTGCAGGCGCGGTTCATGCCGAGCGCGTTCCAGACTACGGCGGCGAGCGCGGCACGACAGCGAGCTGGTCGAGCGGGGGAAGGCCAGAGGGAGATATGGGAAAGAGAGGACGTGGCCGTGTCTCACCGAGAGGGGGTCGGTGATGGTTGGTCGACGGCGAGACCAACGAGGAAGGAGAGAAGCGCGGCGACGGCGAACGGCGGTGATCGCGGTGGGCGAGACACGGGCGGCGAGGTGGTGGTGCTGGTGCTCCCTGGCGCCGATCCTTCATGTCGTGGAGCTCGAGCAGGTCCTGGGACTCATGGAGGATGGCCGGGACACAGCGGCGATTGAGTTAGGACTTAGGACGGCAGGGATAAGAGTTTGTTGGGTTCAGGGTTTCAGTCACGGCCGGTCGCATGTGTGTTGTTGTCCTAGGGAGAGTTTGGCTGGGTCGGGCAGGTCAGGTGTGCACCATGAGGCTGGTAGAACGGTCGAAAAAAAAACACTGGTATACTAGGTGTGACCACGTGGTTGGTTGATGCACTGCAGGAAAGAACTAAGGCGCCGACGGCCGGCCGGCTACGCCGACGGCCAAGCTGCCTTCTCTAGCCAGCCGACCAGCCCGCCCGTCGGCGTAGATGACGGTGCCGAGGGTAGCCCTCGGCGTAGTAGCGAGGTATATGCCGACGATGGCCCTCGGCGTAGATATAGCCCTCGGTGTAGCCTCAGTTCAGACACGATGACGGAAACGGCGTTAGGCAGCCAAGCTGTGCCGACGGCCAGGCCGTCGGCACAGCTCTTTGAAATTTTTTGTTTGGTTTGTGCCGACGTCCAGGCCGTCGGCATAGGCCTCTAGATTTTTTCCTTTTTCATTATTTTTTGAAAAATCATAACTAAATCATTCTAATTCATAAAAATACAAATAATATATCAAAATTTGCAGAAAAAACAATCTATCTATCTACACTCAAATATTACACATTTATAAACAAAAATTAAGTAAAATATAAAACATTATATATAGTTTAAAACGGGCATTATAAATTCAAAAACGATTCAAACAATGCGAAACCTTCGCGTGGTGTCATATTATGTGACATAGTTAGAAGGAAAAATATCAAACTTGGTATATTGATTATGTCTCAAAAAAACCTTCACAAAATGACCTATCTCGTTCGAGGTTTCTTGACTTTTGGGTCAAATGACCAATGTTATGGCTAGAATGAAGGCATAGTTTGTGATAATGTGTCCATATTATGCATAAGTATGCATCATGGGATGGCAAACAATATTTTAGGAGGAAGTTTTCCTTTTTGTCGCACCAAAAAGCCGCTTTCCATTTTCCGAGTGCAAAAAAGGACGGTTTTGTGAAGCAACCACCAAATGGCTAATTTAAAATGCTACCGTCACATTTTTCAAAAATACTAGACCACCTTACATCGATAATTTTATAACAGGAGGATCTCAAACATTTCCGTCTATCCCTGGTGAAAAAGATAAATTCCTGCCGAATCGGTAGGAAGTGGGTGAGATATGAACTACAAGTACATGATTGGATGCTCATGATTTTTTACAAAAATCATTTTTAGGTTCAAAATATGTTGTTTCATCATAGATCCACTTCAAGTTTAGCGAGTCTCAGCCCCGAGCTAAGAATCTTCATGCCCACCCTTCGACAAAGTATAACTATGGTTTAAAACGGGCATTATAAATTCAAAAACGATCCAAACAACATGAAACCTTCGCGTGGTGTCATATTATGTGACATAGTCAGAAGGAAAAATATCAAACTTGGTATATTGATTATGTCTCAAAAAAACCTTCACAAAATGACCTATCTCGTTCGAGGTTTCTTGACTTTTGGGTCAAATGACCAATGTTATGGCTAGAATGAAGGCATAGTTTGTGATAATGTGTTCATATTATGCATAAGTATGCATCATGGGATGGCGAACAATGTTTCAGGAGGAAGTTTTTCCTTTTCGTCGCACCAAAAAGCCGTTTTCCATTTTTCGAGTGCAAAAAACGGACGGTTTCACTACAAGAAGACTTCCCATATAGCAACACTTGTTCTACAACCTTTTTAGTATGCGTTGGAAAGTTTTCGCTTAGATACACATATATACGTTGTTGGATTCATTTGTTCTCTTGCTGTATACCGCAACGGATGAGATGCATTGTATTGTATACGTTGTAAAGTTCTTCATAGAATTCTCGAAAAGACATGAGATATATTTTGCAAATAATTAGAAAGCAACATATGAGAATAGTTTGCTCAATTCTTCTGGGTTGTGATGTCATGCTTGTTAACCTGTAATAAGTTGACCTCAAATTATATTGGACCAAAGTTTTCAAATCAGTTTTGAACATGAATTAATTATGAACAAATAAAATTTCGTTGCCGTTTGTGAGCACTGTATGACTGACACATGAAAGGAGAAAGGAGCAAAAGAAATTCTAACCTATTTTTTTATATAAAAGAAATTCTAATACATACAGTATCAAAAAGCGCGATTTTTTTTGAGCGAATCAAAAGGCGAGAGTATACTGAACAAAAAATTGTGAACCCCGCCTGGGTTGGATTTTTAACCCCGCGCCGGAGCGATTGGCGCGTACACCAAAATTTCACTCGTATACCCATCGCGGAAATTCTGCCTTATCTGCTCCACCGCCCAGGAAGTTAGAAATCTCGATCTAGTGCGATTTCGATCTACCAGCCTCCTCCTCACTGCCTTCCGCCGCCGCGCTGCTCCCCTCCTCCGGTACTCCCACTCTGTCCTCCCCAGTGTCCTCCATCTTGGCCGCCCTCTTCGGCATCGTCGTTCGGAAGTCGATGGCCCTTGTTGCAGGATCTGGCGGCGGATCGACCCGCCTCTCGCTTCTCGGGATCATCCCTGATGGCGCTGCAGCACCAGCACCCGTTCAACTTCACACGGGCATCGGGGCTCGAGTGAACCAGACGCACACCCGTCTCACTGTGCCCCGCTGTTGTTGCTTCGCTGCTTCAAACGATCAGGTTAGTCCTGCTATTGGTGTTTCTCCAATCTGCGGTACAAGATGGAAGACATAGTAGTCTGGTGGATCGATGATGGTTCTAGATTGCTAGCTCAGGTTGGAAAATAAATCGAGTAATCTTTTTTAATCAGACTGTCGAGATATTAGTGGTTTTCAGTTTGAAGTAGTACTACTCTCCGACTCATATTAGTTGACTCAAATTTGTCTAAATTTACATAAATTTAGACACTATTTAGTATATAGATTCATCCAAATTTTGACAACTCGCGGAGGGAGTAGTAACTTTGATTGACTTAACAAAGATGCGATATGTCCATCATGTTTATATATAGAGATAAACATTACTATTTGTTTGCTACTGATTTGAGTCCGTGAGAAACTAGAGCAGGTGTGATTCTCTTTTCTATTCTGATCCCCAATAACTTGATTTAGTTATGTGTCCTGCAGCAAGAAGAAAAAATTTAGTCTATTCCCCGCACGTGTACCGGACGAAGAGATTTGGATCTGGCGCTAACTCTGGAGAGACATGGAATTATGTGATTTCTTTGTGCCTTCCAAATTTTGTGACTATGATCTGATTCTAGTTACCAATCCATTGCCGCTTTTAGCTAATGTGTTGTTTTAACCATTTCCTCTCAGGTTTTTTGTTCTTTAATCTGCATAGATGAAGCAAGAAAGGATCAATTGTAAACGGAGGACACGTGGGCTATAAGAATATTGGTTGTTAAGTGATGTGCATATTTTATTTTGTATTTCGGTTAGTACCTCAATGTTAAAACTTAAAGTAGTAGTGAAACAAGGCTCATCCAGTCTTTACAGTTTAGTAAAGTACGGAGTACTATATGCTGATCAATAACTAGCTCTCAATTGCCCTAACATAATGTGTGAAGAATTGATGCACTTCTTATTTTCAGATCATGCGGTCCTAGATACCAATATTAATTACTGGTTTGGTTTAAATTTATATTCGCTTTGTGCAGTTCAACGGGTACATGAGCTATGCAACCAAGTGATTGTTTTTTCAATGTACAGGTAACTTTTTCATCTTTAGGTTGACATCTCTACTTATAAAATAAGAAATGCATAGAATCAAGCTTGGGATCCATTTCTAACTGGCTTATATTTCTAGGATATATGCATATATGAAAATATTATCGAATTATGACCATGAAGAGCAGTTTCTAATCTGTTTTGATGTTGTCTAAATGATTTCATCATCAACGTTGGCCCCATGTAAGTTCCCCTCTTTCCCTATTTCCTCCAATTCCTTGTTCAACACTTTTTTTTGTGCTTATGTGTTTTTCTTCTACAAGTTGCCATGGAAAGTCTGGATATCTTATATGTTATTTTGATTGAATGTTAAAATTTTAGTAGGCTACTATACTATAGCTAACAGCCATGTATATGTCTAGTCCGTAATTATAAATAAGTAATTATCATTAATCCAAATGATAAAAGATAACTAATAGCCTAAGTGGTTAATTCCTATTGTACTTGAAGCTACTAAATTTATATAATAAACTACTATAGATTTTGGTCTAGTTGATGGTCTATATTGTGTCCACTTGAGTTTCTATATATAATCATATTGATATTTATTGAGTTGCTCCTGAGATCAGCAAGGAACCTTGGTATTTACCATGTCGATTCTAAAACTGGAACTTTGTCTTTGCAGGGCCACAGATCAGCAAGGAGTGCTATATTTGGATCTCAATATGTATATAAGAAGGCGGAACCTTAGAAAGAATACATATAGGATTAGTTAGAGTGTCATACTTTGAAGCAAGATTGTAAGCTATGTACTAAAAAGATTATTTCCATGTATGTAGTGGAGATTTCAATACTCAATATTGAATTGTTTCTTCTTGCATCGTTCTTATGTATCTTATGAAGTCTATATGCACTTACTTATAAAGCCTATACACTCTTTTTGAGGAAAAATACCATCTTTCAAGTGATTAACACGCTCCATATAAAAATAATATATAGTTTTAAAACAAATTCACTAATCCTTGTCCATCATCTTCCAACGGATACAAGTGTTGCTCGACATTTGTTGCCACATTTGCAACGCTCTTTTCATTTGTTACCAACGCATCTATATGTGTTGCATTATAACCTAGCAACGCCCAAAAACGCAACGCATACTAAATCCGTTGGTAAGTGTGTTAGCAACGCCTATATGGATGTTTAGATACAGATCGATGTGTTGCTATAGGGGGGGTCCTGTTGTAGTGTTTTATGAAGCAACCACCAAATGGCTAATTCAAAATGCTACCATCATATTTTTTAAAAATACTAGACCACCTTACATGGATAATTTCATAACAGGGGAATCTCAAACATTTCCGTCTATCCCTGATGAAAAAGACAAATTCCTGCCGAATCGGTAGGAAGTGGGTGAGATATGAACTACAGGTACATGATCGGATGCTCATGATTTTTTACAAAAATCATTTTTAGGTTCAAAATATGTTGTTTCATCATAGATCCACTTCAAGTTTAGCAAGTATCAGCCCCGAGCTAAGAATCTTCATGCCCACCTTCGACAAAGTATAACGATGGTTTAAAACGGGCATTATAAATTCAAAAACGATCCAAACAATATGAAACCTTCGCGTGGTGTCATATTATGTGACATAGTTAGAAGGAAAAATGTCAAACTTGGTATATTGATTATGTCTTAAAAAACTCTTCACAAAATGACCTATCTCGTTCGAGGTTTCTTGACTTTTGGGTCAAATGACCAATGTTATGGCTAGAATGAAGGCATAGTTTGTGATAATGTGTCCATACTATGCATAAGTATGCATCATGGGATGGTGAACAATGTTTCAGGAGGAAGTTTTCCTTTTCGTCGCACCAAAAAGCCGTTTTCCATTTTCCGAGTGCAAAAAACGGACGGTCTTATGAAGCAACCATCAAATGGCTAATTCAAAATGCTACCGTAACATTTTTCAAAAATACTAGACCACCTTACATGGATAATTTCATAACAGGGGGATCTCAAACATTTCCGTCTATCCCTGGTGAAAAAGACAAATTCCTGCCGAATCGGTAGGAAGTGGGTGAGATATGAACTACAGGTACATGATCGGATGCTCATGATTTTTTACAAAAATCATTTTTAGGTTCAAAATATGTTGTTTATCATAGATCCACTTCAAGTTTAGCGAGTCTCAGGCCCGAGCTAAGAATCTTCATGCCCACCCTTCGACAAAGTATAACGATGGTTTAAAACGGGCATTATAAATTCAAAAACGATCCAAACAACATGAAACCTTCGCGTGGTGTCATATTATGTGACATAGTTAGAAGAAAAAATATCAAACTTGGTATATTGATTATGTCTCAAAAAAACCTTCACAAAATGACCTATCTCGTTCGAGGTTTCTCGACTTTTGGGTCAAATGACCAATGTTATGGCTAGAATGAAGGCATATTTTGTGATAATGTGTCCATATTATGCATAAGTATGCATCATGGGATGGCGAACAATGTTTCAGGAGGAAGTTTTCCTTTTCGTCGCACCAAAAAGCCGTTTTCCATTTTCCGAGTGCAAAAAACGGACGGTTTTGTGAAGCAACCACCAAATGGCTAATTCAAAATGCTACCGTTCACATTTTTCAAAAATACTAGACCACCTTACATGGATAATTTCATAACAGGGGGATCTCAAACATTTCCGTCTATCCCTGGTGAAAAAGACAAATTCCTGCCAAATCGGTAGGAAGTGGGTCAGATATGAACTACAGGTACATGATCGGATGCTCATGATTTTTAACAAAAATCATTTTTAGGTTCAAAATATGTTGTTTCATCATAGATCTACTTCAAGTTTAGCGAGTCTCGGCCCCGAGCTAAGAATCTTCATGTTCGTCCTTCGACAAAGTTTAACGATAGTTTAAAACGGGCATCATAAATTCAAAAACGATCCAAAAAATGTGAAACCTTCGTGTGGTGTCATATTATGTGACATAGTTAGAAGGAAAAATATCAAACTTGGTATATTGATTATGTCTCAAAAAAGCCTTCACAAAATGACATATCTCGTTCGAGGTTTCTTGACTTTCGGGTCAAATGACCAATGTTATGGCTAGAATGAAGGCATAGTTTATGATAATGTGTCCATATTATGCATAAGTATGCATCATGGGATGGCGAACAATGTTTCAGGAGGAAGTTTTCCTTTTCGTCGCACCAAAAAGCCGTTTTCCATTTACCGAGTGCAAAAAACGGACGGTTTTGTGAAGCAACTGAAATTATGATAAGAATCACGGCATAGTTTGTGACAAGTTGATATTGATATCATATTTGGATTTCTCTAATTTTTCTAATCAATTTAGACATATTATTTGCCGAATTCCGATTTACAGATTTAAAGATATTAATTATTCCATATTAAATAAAAAATACAAAAAAAATTAAAATCATTATATTTTTATTTGAATTCAATAATATTTTTACTTATTCATTGTTGTTTACTTAAATAATTGCTTGTAATTTCAAAAAATACAACCATATGACATGATGATATAAGAGTTAATAGGAATGATATCATAGTATTGACAATAATGAGTAAATTGCTTTGCGGGAAGAGATTCTGAAGGAACGAGGAAGTTAAGCGTGCTAGAGCTGGAGTAGTGCTAGGATGGATGACCGAACGACAACTTTGACTAAGACTGTAATTTAATCAATTATTAACTATAAATAGTGTTAAAATGATTAAAGTGGGAGATTAAGGAGTCAAATAATTCAAAGATTTAAAAAAAATAAAAATAATAAAAAAAAATATATTTTAGGCTATGCCGACGGCCTGGCCGTCGGCGTAGCTCCATTCCTGTGCCGACGGCTTGGCCGTCGGCGTAGCTCCAGGCTGAACCGTTAGCCAAGACGGCCGTTGACTGACACACGGGATCCGCTGGAAGACGCTGTGCCGAGGGAGAGGGGTTGTGCCGACGGCCACGGAGATGTGCCGACGAGGACGTACGCCCAGGGGGCTACGCCGACGGCCACCGTCGGCACAGCCTATGCCGACGGCAATTTGGCGTTGTGCCGACGGCAGCCGGCCGTCAGCGTAGCAATTATTTCCTGTAGTGATGTGTGTGTAGATTGAGTGTGTCGTGTGAGATTCCGTTTGCATGCATATACGGGTAGATAGGATTTTGTGCGTGCGGGAGAGCGGGAGAGAGAGAGATATTTATCTAGGTTTAGGATTAACAAATGTATTAGACAAAAAAAGAGGCAAGTAGATTAGAGTAGTAAAAAAATCACTCTTGGAACGTTCATAAATGATAGAGAGGATGACTAGGGTTAGTTAGCAAAATTTAAACCAAATTCAAATAACACTCAAATTAAAAAAGGATTTTGAAAGAAAGGATTTGTCACATAGATATCCATTATTTCATGTGACTAGAGATGATGGGTTATGATTGCATATGGCACTAGAAAAGATTGAGATGGAATGACGCATGCATATTTGGAAGAAAAAGAGAATATGCACTAAAATGAGAGGGGTGGCAATATTTGGATGAATCCACACATAAATTACCCATGGTCATGATTCAAATACAAATCAAATAAAAGAATCCATGTAAAATATGTGGTAGATTTAGACAAAATCAATGGACAAGCGGTAGTAGTACGTTAGTAGGTGGAAAGGATTTAAAAGATATGCTCCAACTTAACTTGGGCATTTAACATATATCAAGATGCAAATATAATATACGAAGAAGCATCATTAATGATAACATATAAAACAAATGCACTATGAGAAGAACCAAATACAAGTGTTAATATGATGCTCAAATACGATATGGCATGGTGACATGAGCATGATATTATGATGATGCATTAATGACAAGAATATGGTGTCATAGATTTTTTTTTGGAAAAGAGTATATATTAATATCACAAGGACAAAGATATTTATTTACTAGATAGTATTACAATGTTAGACATTTGAAATGCTACAGGAGCCGAGATGCCCGTACAACAGGAGGAGCTGCCACGGGATGGCAGCTTGCACTGCGCGCCGGCGTTGCTCCCAGCGGCAGGAGGAGGAACCACGGCGCGCTGGAGCTGTGCACGGATGGTCTGCACGCAAGCTATGCGGTAGCACACCTAATCGATGAGGTAAGGTGAGCTTCTCCCATCTTTCATCCCCTGCAATCCTGATCTCTCCGTTTGTGCTGTGTGTTTTGCTGGATGCTCTCTGTTAGAAGATGCAAGGTGCAGCGCCAAAACCATACATGTTCAGAACACTAGGCTCGGGATGCATAATCATTGAGGGAGTGACCACAATGCGGGGCTTCTATTTAGCATGAGAGCCTTCTCTATTTTCAGCACAGGGCTCACGGCATGGCAGTCTTGATGCATCGGCATTTTTTTAGCATAGAGCCTTCTCTATTTTTCTTTAGATTTTGCATGTTCTTTGATTCTTTTTCATTTGTTTCACACGGATAGAGGGTTTTCTCCAGCATTGTGGACGTTTAGGTAGTCCGGGTGAGGCCGGTTCAGATCTGATTCATTGTCTCCTTCATGCTCCGGACCAAGACATCTGTCAAGGTATGATAAATATCACTCTGGAAAAAATTATGGTGAGTTTGGTATTGACAGGGCCGGCCCATAGTGGGGCAGGGCAGAGGGGCGCTCGCCCTGTTCCCCATGGTCTAGGGGTCTCGGCCCACAAATTATCTATATATTCATACTTGTCTAATACTTTTGTCTTCAGCAATGTACAATAATTCTAGAAAATATAAATGGTTTTTTTAAGAAATATATATGGTTTAAGCTATAGCCTATCACGACTCTACTCTTATTTCTATTTCTCGAAAAAATATACTCTAAATTACCGAATATTTTTCATGACGCCACGATTTTGTTGGACTCTCCAAATGTGAAGAATAACATCAGTCCTCACATTCTTTAACAAGGTTGTGTGCATATTTATTAGTAAAGACTAAGGATAAAGTCGCACAACTATATCATTTTACAAGAAACTCTTCTTTGATTCCCAACTATTCTACTTGTTCCCATCTTATATGTTTGAGAGACTATTCCATCTTCTTATTAATTCAGTAACTAATACAACCCCCCCCCCCCCCTCCTAAAATAGATGTCTTAGATTTGTTAAAATTTGAATGAATCTAGACACTATTTAGTATATAGGTTCATCCAAATTTTGACAAATCTAAGACATCTATTTTGGGACGGAGGGAGTATATTTATTAATTAACTCATCGTCTTATGAATATATGTACACAAGTAGAAATTGATAAAATTACTATCATAATATATAGTTCGCTCGATCAATAAAAATAAGTGGTTTCAAATATCTTCATCGAGATTTCAAAGATCATGGATGCATTACCGTAATTTCTTTTATAAATTACTAATATTTTTAAATCTTTTATGTGTGATCAAGTGGCGGAGGTTGCATGCATTGTGGAGACGTCCAAGAACTCTAATCATGATAAACTTTAAGTAATCTTTAAAAATTTAACATAAATATTAAATATATCTCTAATATATTTTGTGGAGTAAGAGGGCAATGGCCCCCTTGACTTTAGGAAATCTCTCACACATTAAACAAGGGCCCCTTGATTTCAGATTTCCCTAGGACCCCCAAAATCTATGAACGCCCTAGGTATTGGTATCTCGGTTAGTAATGTATCAAGCTTAATGGAATATATCCAGCCCGCTTTCATTAGAAATATTGAAAGGTTTTATATTGGGCATCATGAGATAGCCAATCGGAGTTTGATCAGACAACTTCGTGCTGGTTCGAAAGTCCATGCGCTTGCTGCATAAGCTCCATGAGCCACGTGTGCTACTGACGCTAGACCTCGCCCACGCCTTCAACAATCTCTTGGGCTTTCCTATTTGAGGTGGTGCGGTGTTTTGGCTTTAGCGATCGATTCCTCGATCTGTTGGCCATCTTGCTATCCTCCGCGAATAAGCGTGATGGTAAATGGCGAGACCGAGCCGTCCATCTGGCACCGGAGGGGATTGCGTCAGGGAGATCCCCTGTTGCCGCAGCTATTCGTCCTCACAGTGGATACATTGGGAATGCTGATTCAGTGCGCCGCGGGCCTAGGCATTCTACACCTTCTCCACCCACACTGGCCGATCCCGGTGATCTCCCTCTACGCCAATGATGTTGTTATGTTCTGCCACCCTACCGCCTCCGACATCGCCGCGATCAAGGCCATCCTAGAGATTTTCGGCAACACCTCTGGGCTCCAGCTGAACTACACCAAGAGCTCCGCACCCCTGCTTAATTGCGATCCTGATGATGCAGCGATGATCACCGAGAGTCTGGGCTGCCCCATAGCGGAACTACCTCTAACCTACATGGGTATCCTGCTAACTCTGAGGAGGCCCACCAGTGCCCAACTATAGCCCATGATGAACAGAGCCGCCAATAAGCTGCCCACATGGAAATCGAAGCTGATGAACAAATCTGGGAGACTCGCTCTTGTGAAGTCAGTCCTGGAGGCCATCCCAACCCATCAACTCATGGTCCTAGATCCCTACAAGAAAACAATCAAGCAGTTCGAGAAGATCGAGCATGGTCCCTGGGGGAGGGATGCACGGAGGCTTGTAGCGCCCCGGGTATAACCACTACTAAAAAATTGCTTGGTGTTTGCTTTGTGCATAATCATGACATCATCATGCATACCTTTGCCTAAAAACTTTTCCCTAAAACCCTATTTTATTTCCGAATAGTCCCCTCTTATTTCGAATTAACACCCAGTCTAACTAGATATTTTGTATGTCTAAAACTATCTACAAAATCTTTTATTAAAACTAAAATCAACAAATATTGAATACACATGTTTTTTTTGGGGAGACAACCTAACCGACTAGGCCCAAAGCCCAACCGGACAGGCTACCTACAACCCGAGACAACCCTAAAACCCTAAAATACCAGTCTAACCCTAATCCCTAGACTACTTCCTACCTACCGGCGCCACCTACCTAGTTGCACCCCACCACACCCGACCGAACCAAACCCACACCGTAACCCACAGCTGAACACACACCACGCATGACCCACTCCTCACAGTGCACCCGACACGCTGCCACTCGCGACCCACTCCCTGACAGTGATCCCCACGCGCAACCTTGCTCCCAAATCTGGCCATCGGGCCGTGCCTGGGCGGGCCGGCCCACGGCATGCCAAAACGGCCCGACACAAGCCCAGCACGGCACGTGGCTTGGCGGGCCCATGCCGGCCCGTGGCACGCAGATGTCGTGCCCGTGTCGGCAGGCCAGGCATAGCACGGCCCGTTAAGCGGCAACCGCAGCTGGCCCGCTAAACGCCATAGCCCGCCTTGAGAGCCAGAGGCGGGGGCTCAAGGCGTCTGGGTGGGATATTTGAAATTTTCGGGGGAGCGGGGGGCGGGGGGGCATTTTGAACAGATGGCGGTCCCAGGGGAAGCGGGGGCGCCGGGGGGAGCCATTTTTTCTACCGTTGGACTGTTTGGTTAGGGTTTGAGGGGTATTTTGGTCTGTTTTTTGTATTTTTAGGGTTTTAGGTCATTGGGAAGGGTTTTTTGGTCCGAATTTGATCAATTTTTTGCTATAAAAAGGGCAACACACCCCTCTCAATCTCTACACCATCCAACCCCTCTCTCATATCCTACACCAACACATGGCTAATCCCAACCAGTTTCTTTTCAATGCCGAAGATTTGGGCGTCGATATCAATATTCCTCCCGACTTCAATACTTCTCCCTTCCACAGCAACGACATCATCGACACCATGCAATATCCATATACCCCCTTCGAGCAACCAACACCATCAAACACAAGTTCTCCTGATACATCCACCACTTCTGCTAGCCAAATTTCCACCGCTACCGGTAGCAAGAGGCGGAAAAAAACCTCGAAGTTCTGGCAGCACTATACGGAAGAAGAATATGTTGACGCCGATGGTGTGACAAAGATGAGAGCTCGGTGCTTGCATCCGGGTTGCTCGAGCAAGTTTGCTCTGAAGGTGGGAGGAGGGAACGACCACATGACGAGGCACGCGACGACCCACGCCAGGGCAGATGGAGAGGCCGCGGCGATCCAGATCAGGATCAACTTCAACCCCGACGGCACCTCCCAAGTTATATTTGTCTATGATTGTCATTAATGATTTACCATTAGGGTTTGGCGAGTCTCCTGGTTTTGTTGAATATATTAGAACTGCTCACACCCCTAGTTTTACACTAGTCTCTAGACAAACTACAACTAGGGATATGAAAAAGCTAGCCAAAGCAGGCCGTGCCGCCATGAAGGAACAATTAGTATCGTAAACTTTTTCAGTCTCCATAATTTCTGATATTTGGAGTGGTCGTGCTAAGCAAGATTATATTACTATTGTTGCTCATTATGTTAGCTCATCATGGGAATTAAATAAAAAGGATAATAGGATTTGAGTTAATCGATGTATCACATAATGGTGTGAATATTGCTAATGCTATACTTAAAGTTGTTACTGAATTTGGTCTTACCGAAAAAATATTTGCAGTAACTTTGGATAATGCTTCTACAAATACTACTGCAATGAATACTCTAATTCCTAGATTTGAAGTATATGCATCAAAATTCCTACTTCATCAACGTTGTGCTTGTCATATAATTAATATTATTGCTAAAAGTGCTTTAGATGATCTAGAACCACACATTGATAAATTGCGTTTGGCAATATCATGGTTGAATGCTTCTAATACTAGACTTGGAGACTATAGAAATTATTGTACTGTTATTAATGTACCATGCCATGGTCTTCATCTAGACATGCCGGTTAGATGAAACTCTACATATCTGATGCTTTAGTTAGTTATACGTGACCAAGTTTAATTTTCTGCATTTGTTAATGCAAATTTTCATCAAAATGACGGCGAACCTTTACTTGGTGAAGCTACTTGGCACGTTGCTAAATGAATCTTTAAGTTTCTAGCAATATTTTATGAATCAACTATCACTTTATCTGGGGTTTATTATCCCACATCTCATTTGATTGTGCATTATATTTTAGAAATTGCCCAACACCTGAAAGAGTATGAAAATGATGCCACCTTACTAGTAGCCGTCTATAACATGAAACAAAAATATCTCAAATATTGGCAAACTATCCCTTTGCTCTATGCTATCGCATTTATTTTGGATCCTAGGGCTAAAATGGAAGGGTTTAGTGGGTTTCTTTCGCTTTTAAGTTTTACCGTAAATGTCAGCTATGATCAATATTCACTTGATGTCAAGGATAAGCTGCAGGATGTTTATTATAAGTACGAGCTTAAGTATGGCCCAGTTGTGGCACACAGACCTCCGGCGGTACCGGCAGCCGGTAGGGGTAAGAAAAAAGTGGGGCAAAATATTTGGTACTTCCACGGCCATGCCGAGCTCATCCACACGAACTCCCGTGCTTCAAGGTGGAGGGGAGTTAGCAAAGTATCTAAACAGTGCAGTACTTGCTACTAATGATGATGACGACGACGACTTCGACATACTTCAGTGGTGGCAGGAGAAAAGGTCAATATATCCGGTGCTATCCATATTAGCACGGGATGTGCTATTGGTGCGTGTCTCAACTATCTCATCGGAGTCTACTTTCAGTCTTGCTGGAAGAATAATTGATGATAGAAGAACTAGTCTCACTCCAGATATGGTGAAAACACTGATGACTGTCAAAGATGGAGAACTAGCCAGAAGAAGAGCCCAGCACACCACCGATAACCCAGAACTGATAGCCGGGTTCGAAGCTATGCGGTGGATTGAAGACCAAGACGAAACTTAGTTGTAGGATTTTTTAATCTCTTTGTAATTTTTATACTCTTGTGTAATTTTCTCTTCTTTTTAGAGCCAGCTGTACCCTTTTCCCTTCCGTCGGATGGAAGGTTTTGATGAGGCAGCTAATAATAAAGGCCAATTTTTATCCCCATACAAACTTGTCTCCCTTTCCTTCCCGCCCTTTCCTTCCCGCCCTTTCCTTCCGAGTCTATAAAACCCACCTATCCATTAAGGTGAGTAAGCATGCCAACATGTCAGGTTTTCCATCCGATCGTAGTTTTTTACCCCTAATGTCTGAACACCTTTTGCGTTTTGCTAGAAATTTTAGAGTAGACAAGATCCAAGTTCCATTTGAGGAACTCATCGGTAGTGATATTTTTCTCAATGAGCTGGGTGAGGCATTATGTACAAAAGGGTGGCCATCGAGGAAATCTGACAAAATACGACAAGAACTTCTAAAGATCAATGCAAGGTGGACCAAGCTGAAATTTAAGAGTGAAGCTTCGAGAGAGAGGTTTATTGATCAACCTTCGTTGTGGATAGAAGAGAGCGAGGATGAAGATGATATCTTCATGTCGCCTTTCGATAAGAAGGCGAGAGCTGCCTGGGAGAAGGAGCAGGCCAAGAAGGCCAAGAAAAAGGCATCATCAAAGGGAAAGGACGAGGCATCGTCGAAGGGTAAGGGTGAGGCATCAGTGGAGGATGACGATGATGACTTCATGCCGCCTTTCGGTAAAAAGGCTAGAGCTGCCTGGGAGAAGGAGAAGGCCAAGGGCAGGAATTTGTAAATCTTATATCCCCATATTGCCCCTTCCTTACTTTTTCCTCCATATTTCCCTTTAAATAGAGAAACCCACCACCCTCATTCTCCACACCACCAGTCTCATGGTTGCTGAACCAAATCCCAAGCAACCGACACCCCCAACCTCAATCAACCAAGAAGAAGACGCCACCTTTGGGAGCAGGACTACGGTGAAGAATTTGTTATGATAGATGGTGTCGAAGTGCACCAAGTTAGGTGCAAAAGATGCGAGCGTATCTTCATCTTGCACAAGGGAGGTGGAAATGGTTACTTGCACAGGCATGTCGAGTTTCATCTGAGACAAGCTCGAGGGAACTAATTAGTTGATGTAATTTTTCTTTTCTTTTCGAGCGGTTGTACTCTTTTTCCTTGCTAGGGATGTAAGGTTTTTTTAATAAGGCAACATCAATAAAGCTCAGTTTTAATCTCATATAAAAATTTAAGTCATTTTACTATTTTTTAACATTTTTAACATTTTTTTTGACTCAAATAAAAAACAGACAAAACAGACAAAACGGAACAGAACAAGCCCCGCGGGCCAAACATGCCGCGGGCCGGCCCGTGTAGAGCCGGGGCCGGGCTTAGGCCGCCAGGCGGGGCACGCGTGGCGGCCCGTTTATGGCGTGTCGGGCTGGCCCGTTGGCCATATTTGCCCGCTCCCCCTACCCGTTTCGTTGCCAACCACCCTGTGTCCCACCCCTAGCCCCACCTAGCTCGCTTCAACCCCCGACACCCCTTCCCTCGTCTCTCCCGCATACGCCGTCGCCAGCGTCGCATCTCACCCCGCTCCTCTGCTTCGTGGGTGCTCCGCCGCCCCACCTATGCATCCTCGCGGGAGCCGCCCCCGCGCTATGTCTCCTCTGTCGCAAGAAATATCACTGGACGCCACCGGCTTCGACCGGCGATGCCCCTGCGTCGCCTCCTCCTCTGCCTCCCCGTTCCCTGGCCAAGCGCCTACGCCAGCGACCGCCGCCTCTGCGCTCGCCAATCGCTGCCGCTGGCCTCCTATCATCCTCGGCCCGCCGGAGCCGCACCTCTCCCAGCGTCGTCCTGCGCGTCCCCTGGGCTGCTCAGCGCCGAGCCACTCGTCTGTAGTTCCGAGCTCCGTCTCGCCCCTCTGCGACCAGCGTCGGCCATCGTCCCGCCCCGTACCTGCAAGTCGCGTCACCCCTGCCTCCTCATCTCGGCACCTCCTTGAGCCCTGCACCTCTCGGTCCTAGTGCAGCCCGCCTTCGCCCCGACGCCCAGTGGAATCAGCGCTAGCAGGCCACCCCTGAAGCACGTCCTTGACCCGGCGGAGCTTCCCCAGCGCGTGTCCCCCTCCTGTCGTACAACCTCGTCGATGTACGACACGACTAGATCCTTTGAATCGTTTCTATGCGGGTTTGGCGGGAATCGCTAAAACTTGCATAGGGCCGATCCGAGGGTGTTATAGAGTGGTGTCAGAGCTCAGCAGTTGTGATACCCCACTGGTCTAGCCTGTAGGATAACCTAGCTAACAGACGTTCTAGAGTGTCAAAAATATTTTGGAAAATCGGTTGGATAGATTTGATTAGGTGTGCTTTTACTCCTTACCCCTGTGTTATTCTCTTCTTACCTCTGCGTGTCTTGAATCTGCCCTCTTATCTTTTCTCCGAGTCCAGGATTTCTCGTGGTTGGATTTCCGTCATACCTTCAGGGTTTCAATTCTTTCCTCTTGCAACGGTGTTTTGCATCCAGTCTTGATGTTATCTGATGAATCTTTCATTTGTTGTACCTTTCAGTAGATCAAAAATTCACTAAATGTTTTCTTTGTATCTTCTGTTGTTTTTCGACATGAGGACGTCATCTGTATCAAATCTGAGGAAGAACCTACATCACTCCTTTGTTTTCCAAACCTCGCTTGTCAGGATCTTAAGTCTAATTCCGAGAATGGTTGCACGATTTTCTACTGCATGTGTGGAGTAATAGTTTGGGTGCATGATGGATTGGCCCCCATGTCGACTACTCATTCTATTTTCTCTTGTACATTCAAGTGGATTAGAATGCATCTTTTCTCTCCTTTTATCGAATTTAGAGGCGGCCTTATCTTTTGATACCTTTACCTTTGTCCTTTGTTCTCCGGAGTGTTCTCTCGACAAACGTGAGCAACGGTCTCTTGTTTATGGTCTCACCTATTTCAAGACGGATAAAGAATCTTTGTTAGTGGTGTCGTGAAGATCTATACGAAGTGAAAAGATTCAGATCGTCGGCCTTCTTCCCCGTACCATGAGGCGGATATTGAGGGCGAGATCCATTGTTAGTGGTGTCAAATTATAGCGCCCTAGGTAAAACCACTAATAGAAAATTGCTTGGTGTATGTTTTGTTCATAATCATGATATCATCATGAATACCTTTGCCTAAAAACTTTTCGCTAAAACCCTATTTTGTTTCTGAATAGTCCCCTCTTATTTCGAATTAACACCCAGTTTATCTAGATATTCTGTATGTCTAGAACTATCTACAAAATCTTTTATTAAAAATAAAATAAGCAAATATTAAATACAAATGTTGTTTTTGGGAGACAACCCAACCTACTAGGCCCAAAGCCCAGCCGACCAGGTTACCTACAACCCGAGACAACCCTAAAACCATAAAATCCCTATTTAACCCTAATCCCTAGACTACTTACTACCTGCCGCCGCCACCCACCCGGTTGCACCCTACCACATCCGACCGAACCAAACACACACCGTAACCCACCGCTCAACACACACCACTAATGTCTACGCACTTATATTCTTGTAGATAGTTGTTGGGCCTCCAAGTGCAGAGGTTTGTAGAACAACATCAAGTTTCCCTTAAAGTGGATTACAAGGTTTATCAAACTCGAGGAGGAAGTGGTCAAAGGTATCCCTCTCATGTAACCCTGCAATCAAGATACAATAAGTCTCTTGTGTCCCCAACACACCCAATACACTTGTCAGGTGTATAGGTGCACTAGTTCGGCGAAGAGATAGTGAAATACAAGTGATATGGATGATAAACAATGCTAGAAAAGAGCTTTTTATGGGAGGAAAAGGTTGGAGCTATCCTATAGTTCCCCGTGACGGCACCAAAAAAGATTCTGATGGAGTGGAAGAGACTAAAGGCAAACTAAAATAAAGATAGTAGCAATCAAACATGTAACAGATCTATTTGTAAACGATGTTTCAATGTTTAGAAACAAGGCCTAGGGATCATACTTTCACTAATGAACACTCTCATATAAATATCTTCTCTTCATGATACTACCCTGAACTACTCTCCGGTTGGACACTCTAATCCATGGGCTATAACAGCACACCTCAAAGTCCACCTTTCCCATCTAGATAACCCCACACTGTCACCTTGAGCACTAGATGGTTCAAACAAACACCACAATTTCATAGAGACATCCAACTCCAAATATACTCATAATAAGTATTTATGAACTCTAGCCTAAGTGCCACCACGACGTGCACGCTGTCACTTTCACGCACGTAGGGAGAGCAGGGATCTATTGAATCACTTGAGTATTTATGTAAACCCTAGACTAAGTGCCACCACGGTATGCACGCTGTCACTTTCACACACATGGGGAAAAGCATAGATCTATTAAAGCACTTGAGTAGCAGAGTAGATCTACTTGATTACAAGCTCATGACCATAATATGATCACACATAGAGAGAGAGATGAACACATAGCTATCAGTAGAGCCCTTAGCCTTGAGGAAGAACTACTCCCTCCTCATCATGGGAATCAGCAACGGCGATGGAGATGGTGGTGGAGATCGATGGAGATGGCTCCGGGGGAACTTCCCAGTCCTGGCAGGGTGTCGGAACAGAGACTTCTTCCCCTCGAATCTCCCCTTCGGTGGTGGCGTCGCTGCGGACCTTTTCGTGGATGT
This sequence comes from Avena insularis, assembly GCA_023614405.1. Taxonomy (NCBI): domain Eukaryota; kingdom Viridiplantae; phylum Streptophyta; class Magnoliopsida; order Poales; family Poaceae; genus Avena; species Avena insularis. The sequence continues at coordinate 4,126,089 of CM042691.1, forward strand.
ATGATGGATGATTTAGGGTTTTCTCATCGGAGGCTTCTTATAGGCGAAGGGGGAAGGTCGGTGGAGGGTCAGGGGGCCCACAACCCCTAGTGGCGCGCCCAGGGTGGGCCCGCTCCACCATAGGGTGTGGCCACCCTGGTGCCCTACTCCGTCTCTGCTTCGTGGTTCCGTATTGCTCCGGGAAAAGTAGTAACTTTGGCTTTTGTCCCATCCAATTCCGAGAATATTCATTTCTAGCTTTTTTGAAACCAAAAACAGCAGGAAATAGAAACTGGCACTGCGGCATCTTGTCAATAGGTTAGTTCCAGAAAGTGTATAAAATACCTCAAAGTGTAGACAAAACATAACACAAGTGATATAAAACAAGCATGGAGCATAAAAATGATAGATACGTTTACGACGTATCAAGCATCCCCAAGCTTAACTCCTGCTCGTCCTCGAGTAGGTAAGTGATAAAAAAGAATAATTTTTGAGCTGACATGCACCATCACAATCTTGATCAAACCATTTGCAAGCATTGAAAGCTGGGATCGAAGTACTCTAAACATGAGCATGAAATATGAAGTTCTAACAATAAGACAAACCAACTAAGTTGCAACATGAAATGATACACACAAAGATCATGAATAACAATGCATTGAAAGACGTTTGTTTGTTTCACATATATAAAACATAGCATAGTTGCATTCAACTTGTTCCTCATGGAGTAGGAAAACATAAATGCATAGGACACCTTCAAAGTTCATAAGGGTGACTAGATACAAATAGTTCAAGAACAAGCAATATCAACATTATGAATCAATCAATAAGTTTTGGGACAATGCACATAGAACTAATAATGGCAACTATGCTCTCTTAATTGGGCCTAAGGATAGAAGGTGGAGACTCAATATAAAAGTGGGAGAAAGGCCCTTCAAAGGGAAGCAGGGATTTCAAGTTTCAAAAATAGCTTCCAAAAATTATGGTACTTCTTAGCTTTCAGCTCTCATTGACCCTATCATAAGCATCTTGAAGTGATTAAGGTTAAAGTGAACAAACTATGGAGTATATGCTTGACAAAGTATAAGTTGGCAATCTCATGTCCCTTGAGTACGAGGGCCGCTCCGCATGCTACTCAACTTTAGTTACCGGTAAGTTCTTGTCATAGTAAATACATGTGTATCATAGAGAACCCCCAACGGGGTACCCCTTGCACATGACACAAGAGCTATCCCGTATCAAATGACAAGGCAACAGACAATGAGCATCTCAACAATGTTCTTATTTACCATGGTAATATGGTGCTTTTTCTCTGTTTCCTCTTTTTCTCATTTTTTTTATGTATCTCATATCTCTTTTTTTATAAGAAGAATGCTTCATAGATTGCTCACTATGGTTATGCTACAAGTTTCCACCATGATTAGGCATGGCTTAGGCTAGCGGCCCAGGCGTTTCTCTAACACATATACATAACTCCATGGACTTATAAGCTTCCCTTTTATTTCACACCGATGATATCCGTAAACAAAAGAGCATGATATCAACGGGGTAGATATTTATAGGTGTTGAAAGCGTTCCCCGTGACAGCATGGTTCTGCTAACTCCGAGCCTATAATTTGCAAGCATATAACTTTCATGGACAGTCACAATGGTTCAGGTTTATTAAGTACAATAAAATAAAGTGTGCCATCAAGTTCGTGAGAGCTTTACTAACTAACTTTCTCATAACAAGCAAACATTTTATTTGGAATAAAATGAGGCATAATAAATGTGCACGGAATAACAATGATGTTAATAGGTAGATATGGTGGACACTTTTTGACAATATTGGTTTTGGGGAGTTGGATGCACGAGTAGAGCTCATACTCAGTGGAAGTGAAGGAAGCAATAGGAAGTGAGCGAAAAATGAGAGAGCAGTAACTTTCATAATCATGCCTGCAACAAAACAAAATTAATTATGGCATAAAAGTAATACAAGAACTCTAAGGAAAAATAAATCATCGAGGCTTAACTGACTTTTGTTTAGTCATATGCATGCATGAGCATGTGCCAAGTCAATTCAAATGAAGCATTTAGAGGAGGATACCACAAATGTCATACCAAGTTATGAATAGAACAATGCAAACAAACATTCATATGACATGCTACAAACTATTAGCAAGTTGGAGCTAATCATAAGAGAGCAAGAACTACTAAGCATCCAATAAATAACATACACCTTACATGAACAGACTAAGCATGCCCACAATGATGAGTATATGTACAAAAATGAAGACAAATAGAGTTCATTACCAGCCTCTTACCACACCTCGAGTTTTCATTAATCATCATTATTGCCTTTCACTTGTGTGACTTGAATAATAAGATAAACCAAACTCCAAAGGAGTCACTGAGGACCGCTGAACCCTGCAACTAACTTCACAAAACCAGAGAAGACCAACAAATATTTTTGTGTTTTTGATTTTTTAAAGCAAGCACTCACAGCAAAAGCAAACAAAGAAAAATATTTTTGGATTTTTCTTATAGCAAACCAAAGATGAAAGACAAAGAAACAAACAAAGAGAAACAACGAAAATATTTTTAGTCCTTTTGTATTTTGGGAAGCAGAGACAAAAACTAAAAAGAAAGCGAAACATGGATATACAAAGTACCGATGGAACATGATATGTAGATGAGTGTGATGTCGGTATACCTCCCCCCAAGCTTAGGCTTTTGGCCTAAGTGGAGATCAATCAAAACGAGGGTAGTAACCCCAAGCCGATGGATCATCATAGGAATGATCATAATCATGCCCTCGTGATGAAGAAGAAGCGCCCCATTCATAAGAGGGTTGTTGGTATGAAGACTCCCCCATGTTGGAGGGGTGGACCGAATTATCTTCGGTATCCTCTCCAACATTCTCCTCTTGCTGGGAGAGCTCCGCCATGTATGTGTCAAGTTCTTCCTCCGCCAGTGACCATCCTTTCCTAGTATCAAAGTTAAACAAAGCAGGTGCAGGCAAAGGGACTACTTTTTCAGACTTACCCCCTCTCCAACCACTCTCGAGAAAGGTTATTTCATAAGATAAATCGCTCAAACTAGCCCAAGAAGAATTTTTTTTATGTTGTACCATGGAATTGAGATCTAGCCTCTCTATGGGAAACTGAAAGTCTGAATGATGAGGCGCTAAACCATGCAAAGCTAATAAACGAGATGCAATGAGACCTCCACAAATTCCACCTTTCCCGCGGTTAGTAGCAAGACAGAAGGCTATCAAAGCACCCAAGTTATAAGTTCTATCCCTTTTCAAAGCAGCTGAGATAAAAGCTATATCAAATGAAGATAACTTACTAACAGTCTTCCTAGCAAGAACACACTTGGCAATGAAATAGGCAAAATAACGAATGGATGGGTAATGAATATACCGAATTTTACCACCCTCCTTTGAAAAGCTGCATCCTTGGAAAATCTCCGCATATAAGTCCATGAGTGTCGTAAGCCTCTCTCTAATCTTCTCACATGAACCCCACTCTGGCATTCTGATAGCTGCACAAAAATCATCAAAAGGAAGGTTTATAGCTATATTGTAAATTTTGTAGTGAACCATGGGGTTAGGAAAAGACCAACTAAATCAAAAATCCTGCACCACAGACATAGTTAGTTTCACATATTGGTAAGGTTCTTCTCCAACAAAATGTTCCAACCCTGCATTAGAAATTAGAGTTTGGAAATCCTGAAATATCCATGCAGCTCTGATGAATTCTGGGCATGGATAAATGGAGGCAAAGACTTCCTCCTCGCAGTGGAATTTCATAACCTCCGGTACCCTTAATTCATGTTGACTCAGTTGGTAATCACTCATCTTCTTTTCTGAAATTTTTAGATAAATATCAAACCAAGTGATTTCCAAGTTAATAAGTGATGGGGAAATACTATATGAACTTGCTAGAGGGCTAAACATGCATCAGAATGAAATCTCTAAGCATAGAACAAGCATGCAAGCTCACATAACATGTCACCTTCAGTAGCAAAATACTCAAGATTCAATCCACCAATCAAAAATCTAATTGGACAAGTGGAGGAGGCACATACCGGAGAGCAATCCCTCAAAAAATAAGCAGCAAAGATGGGCAGAGCAAGGAGATCGAAATTTGGGAGCAAGAACAGCAAGAACTCGAGCTTTGAGAAGTTTTTTGGTGTTTTTCGGGAAAGATAATGAAGTGGCAAGGAGGAGGCTAAGTGGAGGGCCAGGGGTGGCCCACACCTGGGCTAGGCGTGCCCTAGGGCTGGCCGTGCCACCAGGGGGTGTGCCTGCCTGGTGGGTCCCCCTGGGTCACTCCAGATGCCCCTCTGCCCCATTTTTCATGAATTTTTTTAATATGAATTTTCTGGAATTTTTCGGGAAACTTTATTTTTGGCCAATTTTCAGGTTATAAAAATTGATTTTCTCGTAGAAAAAAGATTTTTGAAAGACGCAAAAGAAAACCAAAGCTAAAACTACAGAAGTTCTAACACACTCTAACAAGCAAGCAACTAGCAAAACTAAGACTGACAAGAGGAAAAGTAAAGATTGGAATGGAGAAAAATAAAAGTGAGCAAGGATAATCATTGTGAAAGCATTGTTTCGTCCATTAAAATCCCTTTGTTAACAAGGTTGATCAAGTCTTGTTACAAAAACAATTCTATATGAAACAAAACTTTGCATTTCACTAATTGATTATGTTACCTCAATCTTGATAGCAATAGTCCCAATCATAATAGTTTCAAAATTTTCTTGTGGAATGGGACAATATATTTCTCCAACTTTGATGCCCTCAATATTTTCAATTGAATTTAGGCCATAACTCTTATCAATCTTAATGGGGAAATATACAATATGCTCTTTTTATTAATATTAAAAGTTACTTTTCCTTGATTACAATTGATGACGGCACCTGCAGTATTAAGAAAAGGTCTCCCAAGAATAATAGACATATTATCATCTTTAGGCATCTCAAGCACAACAAAATCAGTTAAAACCAAGCAATTATAAGCCACTTGAATAGGAACATCCTCACATATACCAACAGGAATAGTAGTGGACTTATCAGCCATTTGCAAAGATATATCAGTTGGTATCAATTTTTCTAGTTGAAGTCTCTTCTAGGGAGAAAAATGCATAACACTAACTCCAGCTCCCAAATCACACAAAGTAGTTCTAACATAATTATTTTTAATAGAGCAAGGAATAGTTGGAATACCTGGATCACCAAGTTTCTTTGGAACCTTAGCATCGAAGGAATAATTAGCAAGCAAATTAGAAATTTCCTCATTAGGAATCTTACTTTTATTAGAGACAATATCCTTCATATACTTTGAATAAGGAGGTAACTTAATAGCATCCACCAAAGTAATTTGCAAAAATAAAGGTTTCATCCACTCACAAAACTTGTTATAGTGTTCTTCCTCCTTTGACTTGTGTTTCTTATTAGGAAAAGGCATTGGTTTCTGCACCCAAGGTTCTCTTTCACTACCATGTTTATAAGCAACAAAATTCCTTAGTGTACTTAGTGTTCTTAGTGTTCTTTTCAGGTTCTTCTTCAATTTCTTCCTTATCAGGAGCATCATTATTATCATTTCCACTTTCAGTTTCAGCATTAGAGACAGATATACTATTAGGATATGTAGCAGGTTTAGAAGGTTCCTCAACTATTTTATGTTTCTTTATCTTTCTCTTGGAAGGAGTCCCACTATTTTCAACTTGTTGAGAATCCTGCTCAACTCTTTTTGGATGTCCCTCAGGATATAAGGGATCCTGAGTGGTAGCACCACTCCTAGTTCTAATTTCATAAGCATGTTTATCTCTAGAAGCATTGACTAGCATATATTTTCGTACTTTAGCAAGTTGATCAATTTGGGTTTGAACCATTTGGAAGTGTTTAACAAGCATTTTTACATGATTAGCAGTTCTTTCCACAATATCTTTCTAATCATTAATAGCTCTAGAGTTTTCCAATAAATGGTTCTGAACTTGTTTATTAAAATTACCTTGCTTAACAATAAAAGTATCAAGTTCCTCTAAGCATTGATCAGGAGGTTTACCATAAGGAATATCACATTCATCAGTGTTGGAGGGAGTGTACCTCAATAGTAGATGAGTGGGAAATTGTCTTACATAATTCTTCTATAGGAGGTAAATTCTTCACATCTTTAGATTTAATACCCTTCTCCTTAAGACATTCCTTAGCTTCTTTCATCACTTATCATTTTATTCAATCACTCCCCTCTTCTTGGGTGTTGGTGTTAGAGTTGGTTCAGACACAGTTGGTTCAGGTGTAATTGTCTCAGTTGTAGTCCAATCATCATAATTCTTGCTTATTTTAGCCTATAATTCCTTAGCTTCTTCAGGAGTTATTTTCTTGAAAACACAACCAGCAAAACTCCCTAGGTATGTCCTAGATTCATCAGTTAATCCATTATAATATATATCAAGAAGCTCATTTTTAGGTAATGGACATCCAGGATGTGCATGAATCGAGGCACATAACCTTGTCCATGACTCAGGCAATTTGTCCTCTTCTCCCTGTTTAAAATCAAAAAGTTTCTACAAAACAACATGTCGAGCACTAGGAGGAAAATATTTCTAAAAGAAAGTAGCAATCAAGCAATTAGGGTTATCAATGGATCGAGGAGGTAAATTATTAAACCAAACTTTAGCTTCTCCTTTTTGTGAAAAAGGGAAAATTTTAGCAAAAAAGTAGGTGTGCATCTTAATACCATCAGAAAATAAGGCACTCATAGCAGAAAGCTCAGTCATATGTGCCACAGCCCTTCCATTCTCAGTCCCACAAAAAGGTTCTTTCTCAACAATGTTTATATAGGATAAATCAAGAGAAAAATCATAATCTTTATCTTTAATGTTTATGGGAGAAGTGGCAAACTTAGCATCAGGAGATAGTTTAGGTATAATAGTACGTTCCTCAAGAAGACTCTTAATAGCACTAGCACCAGATGTGTTTCGATATTCTTCAATAAATTCATCAGTCATTTGAATATAACCATCATTAGTATCATAACTCTCTCTAGACTCATGTGAGATAATAGGGGTAATAGTGCGTTCACTAGGAGTTTCAGTGTTTCCCAATATAGTTCTAGCAATAGTAACATCTAGGAAAGGACCTAATGAACCACTCTCATCAAGCACACTAGAAGTAACATCATGAGCATCATAAGAAATTTCAGATTCAGCAGTAGTAGCAATGTCTGTAGTGTGTGTATGTGGTGGTGGTGTAAAAAGCTTACTTATGACAGATGGTGAATCAAGAGCAGCAGAGGTGTTTAGAACTGTACCTCTTATTGTAGTGGATGGTAAAATAGGAAACTTTCCATCACGAGTTTTCCCCATGATGAAAAGGATAGCAGCGAACAATAATAATCCCAAGTGAACTTACAAATAAAGCTATGCTCCCCAGCAACGGCGCCAAAAAATAGTCTTGATGACCCACACGTATAGGGGATCGCAATAGTCTTCGAGGGTAGTATAACCCAATTTATTGATTCGACACAAGGGGAGCCAAAGAATATTTATAAGCCTTAACAACTGAGTTGTCAATTCAGCTGCACCTGGAAATAGTCTTTCTCATAGTAGTTTATCAGTAGCAACAATTTTGTAGTAGCAATAGCAAAGTAACAGTAGTAGTAAAACAAAGGCAGTAGTAACGATAGTAGCAAATAGCAGGATTTAAGTGTGGTAGGCATAGGGATGGATGGACGGGCGTTGCATGGATAAGACTATTTATGTAATATCAAGATCTAGGACATTTGCAGATAAATAAGATAAAGCATCCAAATACTAAATAATCATAGGCATGTGTTCCATATATAGTCATATGTGCTCGCCATGAGAACTTGCACAACATCTTTTGTCCTGCCAGCCCGTTGCAGCGGGGCCTCAAGGGAATCTAGTGGCAATTAAGGTACTCCTTCTAATAGAGTACCGAAGCAAAGTATTAACACTCCGTGAACACACGTGATCCTCATATCACAACCATCCCCTCTGGTTATCCCATTTTTTGTCACTTCGAGGCCTTTGGTTTTGGACAATAATATGTGTAAACAACTTGCAGATAAGATCACAAACAATACTCGTTAACCGCTTTGGAATCTTCGAGGGTGAGTACTCTATCGACTTGTTGCTACAATCTAGTAGATAGATATTGACTTGTGTGTGTTCATGCGGTAGAATTTTTTTGTTTTCCATGCTACGAACCCTTACAATGGTATCAGAGCCATGTCTATATGTAGATATGTTGCACGAGTAGAACACAATGGTCATGGTGGGCGGTGGTGCTTTTATTATGATTTGATTTTTGTATACTTTGCATCTTGCGGTATGGTGGGATGAAGCAGCCTGGGCTAACCTTACATGACATCGTTCATGAGACTTTCTCCACGCTCAACATGCAACTTGTATTGCATAAGTGGCTTAGCAGGTGTCTGTCTCTCCCATCATAGTAAAGATTCAATTTACAACGGGCACTTGATAGTTTAAGCATCAACGTTGTGGTTCTTGTTCATAAGTTAGAACGGTACTTATTGAAATCCCCAAACCACGTAAAATATGCAAAAAAAATTAGAGGCATCTAACTTTGGTTTACAGGGGTGTGTTGTGATGTGATATGGCCATGCTTGTGATTATATATGATGTTTGCAATGATGTAACATCCCAAATTTCATCAAATTCAAAACCATGTTGTTGCATTCATATCATCATGGCATGTCTACTTTGCATAAAAAAATTCAAAGCTTAAACCCTAAATAAAACCATATGTAAACCCCTTATATATTATATGTATGGGGTATGGTTTTATTTTATGACCCCAAAATGATTTTGGAGTGATTAGATGTGTTTGACACACTTTTGGACACTAGGATGACAACACAAAAATTTGGTGAAGATTTGATTTGAATTGGATTTGAAATAGCCATCCAAATCTCATTTGAAAAATCTAAACACAAAAGAAAAAGGCAAGAGGAAAAAAATACAGCCAGCAAACCATCTGGCCCAACTCCCCTGGCAGCCCACTAAGCCAACCCGGGAAAACCCCCTCTCCCCCTTTTCTCACCCGCGCGCACACCCCTCTCACTGACCCGTGGACCCCACTGCCACCTCACCCTTCTTCCCCAATTCCTACGCGACGACCAGCTCACAGGCCGTTTCCTCCCCCTTCAACGCTGAAATTGAATTCGTTAATTGCCGATTGATTCATGCATGATTCTCGTCCCTCGCCCTGAATACTTAATCCCCTCCCTATCCGCGTCATTTCCCCCACCCAGCACCACCAAAGCGCCGCCAGGCTACTCCTATTCTGCGTTGCCCCGCCGCTACTCCGACGAGCTCCGGCAACAAATTCCGGTGAGTCTTGAGCACGCCTTGCCCTCTGGTTTACACGACCATGTTAGACTTTTCCTTTCACTTCCCCTAAAACTCGCCGTTCATTTTAATTCACACCAGGCCATCATCCCCATCGTCGTCTGCAAGCGCCCGAGGCGTAGCTCAACTCCGGCGAGTGCTTGTGCCCGCGATCGTGCGCCCCCGTCCCAACCGCGTCCACGTTGAGCATCGCCACCTCCTCGCGACCGTGGTAAGCACCAAAGCCCCTCCCCTACCCCTCTGACCTCGCCGGCGTGCCACCATCAGTGGCGTCGCCACCGCTTCAGCCATTTGCGTCGCTCGCGTATGGTTGGGCAGATCTGATCCATTGGATCTATATCTAGCGGTCTAGATTAGATTCAGTAGCGAACAAGTACGATTATATCTGGGCCATGCATTGCCACTTAAATCCTACGGCTCGAAAGAGTGATCCACCTGAACCGGTACCGTCCAATAGGATGCTGCTGCGTGGCCCTGGTTTTGTTTTAAAATCCAGATTTTCATCTATTAGTTCCATAACTTCTGTTCTGTAAATCCAAAAGTTACAAATTTTATATATATGGATTTAGAAAAATGAGCTATTTGCATCTATGGCCTTGAATTTGCCATTTGCTTCTGAAAAAGTAGGATTTTATGCAGAAGAATTTGTAGGCTTATTTTGGCTATAAAAATTATTTAGAATATTATTTTAATGTGGTTTTTGTTTTATTTAGACTTTAGAATGTTTTTTTGTATTCAGTACTGTAAATTTTGATTTGAAAAGTGTGGCAAATCATCTCATTGCATTTTGCATGCATTCATAAATATTTTTGTTTGTATATTGATTGTGAATATTGTTGTATGATTTTATGTGTAGATTTTGTGGATTGTGGAGAGTGTGATTGTGAGGATTGTACCTATTCTCCTAGCTACCAAGGCAAGTGATATTTCATCCCATGTCCTACTATTTTTCCTTATTGCATTAGCATTATTTTGAGTAGGATTTGCATGATGATTTTCAAAGAATATGCTATGCTATGGTAAATCCTATAGATGTTGTCTTAGTAGTTTTTCCCTAAGTTAAGAGACATGTTATACCAGTATGCTTAGCCTAGCTAATAGAATGCAAGGGTGGATTATTCATGTTTTGACAGTATGCAAATTTTATGCCTATGTTTTTGATTAATAAAATAACTATGTTAATGAATCACCTGGGTGGAATGGGTCTTGAATGGGTTGTGTCGAGTGGTTACACAAGGCCCATGTCTATGGTTTACCTTGTGTATCACACTTGTGGATGGACACCCAGGAACAATGGGATTTGAGATATTTTGTGTCAAGGAGATTCTAGTGCAACCACATGGCATATGGGCTCTACCTTGACCAACTAAGTTGCAAGAACTCAGCCAGATGGACAGATGGTGGTAGAGTTGGTAGGATGGAACGCGTCCCTGGTGGTCTGAGGGATTTCTTCTAAAAAGTATCTTCTCGATGCATGTCGAGTATTGTGGGGAAAGTGCACCACCTCTCGAGAGGGTAAAACTAAGTACGTAGCCATGTCCCCGGTTATGGAAAACTCTGAGTGACAAGACATTGAAATGGTCAAGAATATCCTCATCCCAATTTCTCTAAGTAAAACTTGTGGTTGAACAAGGGTAGAGGTTCATCAATGTCTATTGGTGGTTCCTTGGTGTTTTTGTCAAACAAAAACTTAGTGTTTTCAAACTAATAAGAAAAACCTTATTTTGAGCAAAGCCAGCCCAATCTACCCTTAGCCAAATTCATATAGTTATTAGATGTTACTATACTACTATGGTATCACTTGCCAATACAATTCCTAATTTATTGACCCTCGGTGGTTGTAACTTATTATATTGCAGTTTACTCTGATGGTGACTAGGGTAATGAGTCTACACTCAACATGTTTGCCCGTGGCACATGAAGATGAAGACTTTATTTATTTACTTTATGTTGAGAACTCTATGTATTAGCCTTGGGCTAATGGGTTGTAAGAACTATTGTATATCTGGATATTATGATGTAATAATGACATTTGTATATGTGTACTTCATCTTAAACTTTGGATGCTAGCTTTTTGATCCAGGGACTAGCATTGCAATCACAGGGATCTCTACCTTATTTGGTGAGATCTTACAGATGGTATCAGAGCACTGTGTTGCCTATAGGATTATGACCCTAAGATGGATTAGACTAAGAAACCACTAGGAAAATGCAAACTCCTTTACAAATTTCCACACTTGTCTCTTTTCATCTCGTAAAACTTCTGCTAATCTTCTTTCTCATCTCTATTTGTAGATGTCCGCCATCAACAAAGCCGTCAGGAAGGGACCACTCATGACCATGACTTTAGAATGTGAGACGGAGTTTCCCAAGGCACTAAAAAACCTCATGGTTAGCTTGGGGATACATGGTGAAGCTATGTACAAGGGATTCCTAGTGATGGACGAAGGAGATGAATATTGGTGGGTGCAACTCCACTTGTATAAAAACAAGGAGGATAACCACAATGAGTCGGGATTCTGCATGGTCACCAACTCTAAAATGCACATGTCATTCTTTGACTCTGCAAGGAATGCATCTTGGAATGCCATCAAGGAGTTGGAGATAGACTCAAGTGTAGAATGCTCAACACTCAGAATGACCTTAGAGAGGAGAAGAAGCATACCCAAGAAAAAGAGGCCACCATAAAACGTCTAAGGGAAGATGTTATAGACTTGGCATTTGAGTCTTGTGATCAAGATAAGCAAATTGCAACCAAGGATGCTCAAATAGCTACCTTGACTAGAGAGTGAGAATTATGACGTACTCCAATAGTTGGACCACCACACTTGTCATTTTTCCCACGTTAATAATTTGATCATACCAACTTATGTGGTATGGCAGAATTTAGTCTAAGTGGTGTTTGAACCTTGGTGCTTGTGATTGAACATGTATGCCATGACTTGTGTGTTTGAAATAATTTATGTGATGTTATTGGCTTTTGTTTCACTACTTTGTGTTCTTTTCTTTACTTGTGTTGTATCTAATTTTATCTATCCTATGCAATAGATGCCTAGCTTTGTTTTCAGCATCGACGAGGAGTTCACGAGAACTCGTTTTGGATCTCGTATCGTGGAGCTCGCCAGTGTGCTCAATCTTCCCCTCCCTAACATTAAGGGACTTCAGCTGAGGAAGTTTGAGAGGAAGGACTTGTGGGGATTTAGAGTCTCCTAGCTAGGACGCCAGTCAGAGCCTCCAACCGAGGAGATTGCCTTCAAGATAATCCATGACGACAAGGAGAAGGGACTTGGCGTCGCCATGCAGGAGCTGCTAGGACGTCTATGTGGGCGTCACTCCTCCGATCACAAGGGCCTCTACTTCCATCCATTTGGGAGACATGACGAGGATGGAGAGGCTATAGTGTATGACGATGCCACTAGGGAGACCATTGAGCTTGAACGTCTCTATCTTCAGGACCTAGAGAGCCTCCTTAGGCACCTTGACACTGATAGGACCAACGTCATGCTTAGCAATGACGAGCTACGCGTCCAGCTGAGGGAGAAGGACAATGCCTTCGAGGAGCAGGACAAGTGCATCAAGTAGATGGAGGCTAGGTTCGAGAAGCAAGACAAGAGGTTCAAGAACCAAGAGAAGAGAGTGCAAGATAGGAACAAGAAGATCAATGAGATGAAGGCTGAGATGGAGCTCAAGGATCTTGAGCTAGAGACATAGCAGGAGGTGATAGAGAGGCTGCGTTCACGAAACAGAGAGCTTCAAGCGAAGGTCGATGCTTTGACTACTAGTGTAGAGGAGTACAAGGAATGTTTCTATGCATCAGGACTTGCTCTAGTGGAGGAGGAGGTCGAGATGGAGGAGTAGTGTTGACTACTTAGCTATCCATCCATCTATCATCGTTTTATTTATCGAGTCGCATTGATCATCCAACATGTGGATGACTATGCCAGTGTGTTTAATTTTCAAAACTTGTTCGTGTTGAACCCAAAAGTTTGCTATATTGTAATGTGCATGTTAGGATCTATGGTTTATATCTCATTACTTATCCTTATTGAAACCACAGATGCCTCTCCGTCGTACCAACAACAATAACAACAATGGTGATGAGATGCAACAGCTGATGACAGCTCAAACTCAGTTGATGCAAATGATGACTCAGTTCATGGCGAATCAAAACCAGAACCAAAACAACAACAACAACAATAATAATAGTAATAATAATAATAATAACAATAACAACAACAATCATGATAACCCACCAGCTCTCGATATGCTCACGATATTTCTGAGGTTAAGGCCTGCAAAGTTTTCTGGAACCACGGATCCTATGGTATCCAATGACTGGTTATGCTCTGTGAACAAGGACCTGGTTACTATTGGCTGCACTGATGCTGAAAAAGTTAGATTCGCAGCACATATGTTGGAAGGACCAGCTGCCACATGGTGGGATAACTTCCAAGTCACGAATCCTATTGATGAAGTGACTTGGGCAATGTTTGAAGATGGTTTCCGCATAGCACACATATCTTCTGGAGTGATGGGGTCGAAAAATAAGGAATTCCACAATCTCAAACAACGCCACCATAGTGTTGCTGAGTACATAGAGGAGTTCAACAATCTACCGCGTTATGCACCGGATGACGTTGACACTGATGCTAAGAGGAAGGAAAAATTCCTCGAAGGGCTGAACAATGAGATGTGTATGCAACTCTTTTTATCATATGTTCCAACCTATCAATCACTATGTGATAAGGCTACCATCTTGGAAAGTAAGATGAAGCAGGTTGAGAACAAAAATAGGAAGCATCACTTTGATAAGCATAGTTCAGGGTCGTCTCACAAGCGTTCCTATGGTGAAGGAGGTGGAAGTTATGGATCCCACAAGCATGGGAGTCACAACAACCATCGCAACAATAGCCACCATGATAACAAGAATCACCGTGGTCATGACAATGGTGGATATAGAAACCACAAGAGTGGGTACAAGAATCACCATGGTGGAAATGACAATGGAAGTCAGCCAGAAAAAAGGGACATCAGTAAGGTTGAATGCTTCAAGTGCAAGAAAACAGGGCACTATGCAAATGAATGCCCAAAAAAGAAGACTGACGGAGCCAACAAGCCAAACCCTTTCCAGAAGGGCCATGTGAACCACATCAATGTGGAAGAAATCCATGATGAGACTGATGCTGTGATTGGTAAGTTCAAGATTAATTCCTTTCCAACACTTATCCTTTTTATACGGGCGTGTCGCATTCATTCATTTCAAGAGCATTCGTAGACCAAAATGGACTTCCAACTGAAACTATAGGATGTCCTTGTTGGAGATATGCCCTAGAGGCAATAATAAAAGTGGTTATTATTGTATCTTTGTGTTTATGATAAATGTTTACATTCATGCGATAATAGTATTAACTGGAAACATTAATACTTGTGTGATTTGTAAACTAAATTAGAGTCCCTAGTAAAGCCTCTTTGTAATACTAGCTTGTTGGTTAATAGATGACCGTGGTTTCCCGATCATGAACATTGAGATGTTGTTAACAACAAGATCATATCATTAGGAGAATGGTATGATGGACATACTCCTATAGATAAGCGTAGCATAAAGATTAAGTCATTTCAATAGTTCATTTGCTATAAGCTTTCTGATACATAGTAACCTAATTCCTTCAACCATGAGATCATGCTAATCACCATCACCAGAAGGATGCTTTGATGACATCAAACACCACACCGTAACTGGGTGAATATAAAGGTGGCATTGAGTGTTCAGAAAGTATGTGTTGAGGCACATGGATCAAGAGTGGGATTTGTCCATCCATATGAAGGATAGATATACTCTGGGCCCTCTCGATGGAATGTCATCCAATTAGCTTGCAAGCATGTGACTGGCTCACAAGGGATCACATATCACAGGAACAAGAAAAGAGTACTTATCGGTAACGAGGTTGAACTAGGTATGTAGAGATACCGACGATCAAAACCTCGGATGAGTAAACTACCGTGAGACAAAGGGAAATTGGTATCGTATGTAAGTGGTTCATTCGATCGCAAAGTAATCGTAGAAATATGTGGGAGCCATATGAATTTCCAGATTCCTCTATTGTTTATTGATCGGAGAAGTGTCTCGATCATGTCCGCATAATTCACGAACCGTAGGGAGACACACTTAAGGATTCGATGTTGTTTAGTAGATATGGAATGTTAGTAGGGATACCAAACATTGTTCGGAGTCTCGGATAGGATCCGGGATATCACGAGGAGATCCGGAATGGTCCATAGAATAAGATTCATATAAGGAAAGTCCGATTCCGGAGTTCGAGAAAGATTCCGATGTTTTCATCGGAGAGGTTCTAGAAGGGTCTAGAAGGTTCACCGGGCCGAAAGGGGAATGGTCCATGAATGTGTCATGGATAAGTGGAATGATTGGATCATATCCTAGGTCACTTGGTGTGGGTATTTGCAAGAGAGAATTAAAGCTCTAAATTGAAAGTCAAACGGGAAGTTTGAAAAGTCAAACTGGAACAATGGTTTCCTAGTGGAAGAAGAAACAAGTCTTTCTCTCAATCCAACTTGGGTTTGGGTTTGGATTCAAACCCACCCCTCCCAAGGATGCCCCCCTCTCATAAATAGAGGGGGAGGGCTGACCCAAAACACCAAGACCTAGCCCTCTACCCCGTGCGCCGCCGCCGCCACCGCACGCTGCCGCCGCGCCGCCGCCCTAGCCGCCGCCGACACCTCCTCCTCCTCCCGGTCTTCTAAACCCTAGATCACCAGGAAACCCTAGATCCACCATAACTCGCTCCGGCTTAGGCGAAGCCCTGCGGGATCTTCCCTCTACTTCCGACATCACGCCCTCGTGCTGCCGGAATCGCGAGGGGGGAACTACAACCTCCACTGCCTGTTGGAACAAGGTAGAGGAAGGTCTTCATCGAGTACCGAACGTGTGACCGACTGCGGAAGCGCTGCCGGAACGCAGCGCCGGAAGGATCGTCTACGCGATCTTGAGATCGTCAAGTGTACGACTACATCACCCACGAGAATCTGCTCTCGTTAACCGCTTTGGAATCTTTGAGGCTAAGTGCTTCTATCGACTCGTTGCTACAATCTAGTAGATAGATCTTTGCTTGTTTGTGTGCATGCGGTAGAATTTTTTTGTTTTCCATGCTACGAACCCCTACAGTGGTATCAGAGCCGTGTCTATATGTAGATCTGTTGCACGAGTAGAACATCCACAATGGTCATTGTGGGCGGTGGTGTTTTTATTATCAATTGCTTTTTGTGTACTTTGCATCTTGCGGTATGATGGGATGAACCGGCCCGGGCTAACCTTACATGACATCGTTCATGAGACTTGCTCCACGCTTAACATGCAACTTGTATTGAATAAGTGGCTTTGCGGGTGTCCGTCTCTCCCATCATAGTATAGATTCAATTTACAACGGGAACTTGATAGTTCAAGCATCAACATTGTGGTTCTTGTTCGTAAGTTAGAACGACACTTATTGAAAGCCCCAAACCACGTAAAACATGCAAAGAAAATTAGAGGCGTCTAACTTTGTTTTGTAGGGGTGTTCTGTGATGTGATATGGCCATGATTGTGATTATATATGATGTGTGCAATGTTCCTTATTGTAAGTCGGCAACCGGCAGGAGCCATATGATTGTCTTTTAATTTCGTTAAGACCTGCGTGTCTATTCAAAGTAGTTGTAATAGTTGATGCTGGTGGACGACAACCATGAAGCGGCGCCATTGACCTTGACGCCATACCGGTGATGATGGAGATCATGTTCGTGCTTGAAGATGGAGATCGAAAGCACAAGAAGAAAGGCCATATCATATAACATATTATCAATTGCATGTGATGTTAATCCTTTTATGCATATTGTATTGCTTAGTTCGCGATGGTAGCATTATAAGATGATCCCTCAAGCACAAAATTTCAAGTTATAAAGTGTTCATCCTTAGTAAGCACCGTTTCTAAAGCTCGTTGTTTCGAAGCACCACGTGATGATCGGGTGTGTTAGATTCTGCGAGTGTATACAACATGAGCAAGCCATATTTGCTCATGCGGAAGCTAAGGTTTGATCTTGATGAGCCTAGCATGTACAGACATGGTCTCGGAACACGGATCACTGAAAGGTAAAGCATGGGTCATATAGTAGATATGATGAACATGTTGATTGTTCGCCATTGAAGCTACATCAATTCTCGTGATGATCGGTTTTGATGTGGTGGATTTGGTTCGTGTGATCACTAAAGCAATGTGAGGGATATTGTTTTGAGTGGGAGTTCACCTAAATTAATTTAATTATTAATTAGAACTCAATTTGTCATAAACTTAGTCTAAATTATTGCAAATATGTTGTAGATCAATGGAGGGCCCTACCATCAATTTTAATGCGTTCCTAGAGAAGAAAAGTTGAAAAACAATAGAAGCAACTTCGCGGATTGGTTCCGCAATTTGAGGATTATCCTCAATGCTGGTAATTTGACCTATGTGCTGGATACACCGCTAGGTGACCCGCCTACAACTGATGCTACCAATGAGGTAAAGAATGTTTTCCTCGCTCGGAAGAATCAGTACTCCACAGTTCAGTGTGCTATCTTGTATGGTTTGGAATTGGAGCTTCAGAAAAGGTTTGAGAACCATGACACACATGATTTAACCATGAACTCAAAATGATATTTGAGGCTCACGCGGCAGTTGAGAGTTACGAGGCTTCTGAAAAGTTCTTTAACTGCAAGATGGAAGAGGGAAACTCCGTCAGTGAGCACGTGCTTAAGATGTCTGGGCACGCAAGCAAGCTTCAAAGCTTAGGTATAGTGATTCCTAATGCTTTGAGGATTCACCGTGTCCTCCAATCACTACCACCAAGTTACAAGAACTTTGTGATGAACTATAATATGCAAAACATGGACAAGTCGTTGCCCAAACTCTTCTTCGTGTTACAGTCTGCAGAAGTGGAGATCAAGAAAGAGAACCAAGTGTTGTTGGTCAATAAGACCACCAAATTCAAGAAGCAAGGCAAGTCTAAGAAAAAGGGAAACTTCAAGAAGGGCGGTAAGAAAGTTACCGCGCCGACAAAGAAGACCAAGGCAGGGCCTAAGCCTGATACTGAGTGCTTTTACTACAAGGGAGAAGGTCACTGGAAGCGGAATTGCCCTAAGTACTTGGCGGATTTGAAGAATGGCAACATCAAGAAGAAAGGTATATCCGATATACATGTTATTGATGTGTATCTCACTAGTACTCGTAGTAGTGCCTGGGTATTTGAGACTGGTTCGGTTGCTCATATTTGTAACTCGAAACAGGTGCTGCAGAATAAACAGAAGCTAGCGAAGAACGAGGTGACGATGCGCGTTGGAAATGAATCAAAGGTTGATGTGATCGCGGTCGGCACGCTACCTCTTCATCTACCATCGTGATTAGTTTTATACTTAAATAATTGTTATTTGGTGTCTGCGTTGAGCATGAACATTATATCCGGATCATGTTTATTGCGAGATGGTTACTTGTTTAAGTCCGAGAATAATGGTTGTTCGATTTATATGAGTAATATTGTAACACCACGGTTCTGAAAAGACCGTGGCTTCTATGTGACATGCCAATCCCTGGATCGGTTCATTGGCCCATAATAGAATAAGATGAATAACATAGCAAAATATCCGTGTATCATAAATAACGAAGATCCAGAGTACCATTATTACAATAGAAGCTTAGATCAAGGCTAGCTCAAATTATTCAGGTAGCAACATAAATAAAGCAAATCCTCCATTCTTCAAATTGCCCACAAGTGAACAAGTGCCGAGTGGAGTACTGTGGCCTAAATCGATTACTCAGAATCAGAATATCCTGCAACACGAAACGTAGCAGCCCCGAAGGGTCAATACATGGAATGTATGGCAAGTAGAGCTATTAAAGGAGACAA
Source organism: Avena insularis (assembly GCA_023614405.1). Taxonomy (NCBI): domain Eukaryota; kingdom Viridiplantae; phylum Streptophyta; class Magnoliopsida; order Poales; family Poaceae; genus Avena; species Avena insularis. The sequence goes on from CM042691.1 coordinate 4,145,389, forward strand.
TAGTACTAACATCTACATGCATATTTGGCAAGTGGAGCTGTGGCTAGCTTGCTTTTACAAATACCTTTGTCCTACTTTCATAAACAGTTTTTGATTTTCTTTGAAAAGATCCCAATTAAGTTAACCCAACAACATTAAAGCAATTATGAAATTGGAATGAGCGAGAAACATGTCATGGAATCAATATCAAGCAACTCAGATGTCCATAACCGAGGACACGGCTAATCGATTAGATTATACACCCTGCAGGGGTTAGTACACTTTACCCATGTGACTTGGCCAGCCCAGCTCGTACCATCACTCTCATTTTGGGCGATGATAGGGAGAAGTCCAAGAAGAGACCGTTCGGGAAGTAGCTCCCCAATCCCGACGCGCACCGGTCCAACCTACCAAAATTCTACATCTCTGGATACGCGGGTTCGAGTTACCACAACCTACTGAGTCCAACCAACCGCCCATTTCATTATTGGCACATGGTTGTACACGTAAGCTACAAAATAAAGAAGCCAATCATTTTCTCTTGATACCTGGGTGCCTTTCCGTAATGATACCACCAAAAATTATCAATCCCATCACACCCAGGAGATTCATTGATTAAGTTGTTTTAGTTTTCACAAACCAACACATTTAGAAACAACTTATGGTGATGTAACCCAGCCCTCGTTCATCATAGCATGGCTAAGCACATCTACCAACGGTGGTTCATCTACAGGGAAAATCCTACCACATAATAGAACATAGCATAGCGATAGTATTATCCTACACATGCATCTACAAAATACACGACAATGAATTGAAAATAGTAGGACAACATCATGAACAAAGTAGCATGTACTTGCCTTGGTTGTAGCGGTCGGGAGAACAATCCACACACGAGCAAGCGTTGCACTCGTCACAATCTACATGATACAATTGCAATCATAAACAAATCATCCACAATCATATGCAATCAAAGATGATGCAAGATGCATGCATGACAAGTGGATTGATGCTACAGCAGCATCACATAACCTTATTCAGTATAGCTACTGTATGCATGCATGGAAATTATTTTTAGCGCAAAGAAAACAAGTGTGCAATTTATAATGCTCAATAATAGAGCTAGAAACTAAATAAGTCACCACTGCTAACATACTATTTGTAAAATCTTGGAAAAATTCTACTATGTAGGCAACTCTAAATAGAAATAGTACCAATTGGAATTTCTCAAAAAGGATTTATATAACTCCCTGAGTAATTAAAATACTGCAGTAAGACTTTAAATAGATTCCGCAAAATTTACTACTGTAAGCCTAACTTTTTAATTCACTTTGAGATTCCACTTGTTCTACTGATTCCAGGGACATCTTATTTGCAATTTTTGGAATTATAGAACTTATCTTATGAATTTATTACTCTAAAAAGAGCATTAAATCATTTAATTAATCAGGACAAAACCTTGCTGTAAAAGTGTAAAACAAATATACAGCAAGATTCTACGTGAGTTACTGAATCTACACATATTTTATTTGTAATTTTTGGCCCAGTAGATCTAAAGATATGAATTTTACAAGTTTTAGGTGCTTTCTGCCAATTAAATCGAATTAAAAACTAACAGTCAACCCTGACAATTGACTCCGCCCACGTGGCGGCTGACGTGACGCTGACTGGGTTAGCGCCTTGGGCTGACTTTTCAACGGTCCCTCTGGACCGTTGGATCGCGATCAAGCGGCCGGGGAGGCACGCGAGGGGAGGACTCACCGGCGGCGTCGGTGGCGTCGGGGGCGGCGGCTCCAGCGAGTCCCGGCGGCGGCTGGGCGGCGTACGGGGTCGGGGGCGTGGCGGCGGAGATTCCCGTGGTGGTGGCGTTGGTAGGCGGGCACGGTGGCGACGGCGGCGTCCAGCTGGAGCGGCGGCGGCGTCGGTGGCGTGGGCGACGGAGGCGGTGGCGCGGGCGTGCTCCTGCGGGGAGAGAAGGGGAAGGGACGGTCAGCGGCGGCGGGGCGAGGTCGCCGGGGCGCGAGGGAGCGAGGGAGGGCGACGGCGCGCGCGGGCGAGGAGCTCACCTTGTCAATGGCGGCGGAGGCGTCGGACTCCGGAGAGAAATCGCCGGAGATTGGGGCGTCTCGGTTGCGATTAGAGGGGGGTTTGGAAGAGGGGCTCGAGGAGATACATATTGGCAAGAAACTTCGTTGAAATCGGTTCGGAATCAACACGAAAATCCCACGAGAATCGTGCTGGTAGTTGGAGCTCGAGATGAACTCGGCTGACAGGCGGGCCCCACGCGGCGGTGACTGGAGGCGGCTGACGGGCGGGTCCCGCTCGTCGTGGTCGGCAAAGGCGGCTTTACTACGTCAGCGTGGCGTCTTGTTCTTTGGGCTGCCGCTGGCTGGCGGCTGGGCCGGCGCGGCCCAGCAGGCTGGCTGGCTGGCACGCCGTTCCTTTTTTAGTTCTTTTCCCTTTTTCTTTTTCCTGACAATTTTCCTTATCTGAATTTCTTTTCTGAAACTGTCTAGAACTATGTCCAAAATTCAGATTTGCATAACTTTTGCTACGGAGCTCCGAATTGAGTGAATCGAAGTGCTACGGGTTCATGGCGGAACCCTCTATGTACCTGAGCCATCCATACACCCAAAATATATAGTTTTTGATAGAGGAATGGTAAAACCAAGCGTCCAAGCGTAGGTGTCAAAATGCAAATGCAGTTGGTGTGTTTTGCCAAAATCTTTTCAAACTGAAATTTTGCAAGGATGATCATGATGCAATGCCATGAATGTTATGCAGAACCAAATCTAAAATTTGGGATGTGACAAATATGTTTTATGCACATTCACCTTTGATAGATGGTCTATTCTTATTGAATCTCGATTGTAGTAATACACATATTAATAACATTGAAGCTAAACATTTGAAATTGAACAATAACTCGACCTATATGTGGCACTGTCGTCTTGGTCACATTGGAGTGAAGCATATGAAGAAACTCCATTCTGATGGACTTCTTGAATCACTTGATTTCGAATCACTTGAAAGATGCGAAGCTTGTCTGATGGGTAAAATGACTAAGACTACATTTTCTGGTATGATGGAGCGAGCTAAGGACTTATTGGAAATCATACATACCGATGTGTGTGGCCCAATGAGTGTAGCATCGCGCGGTGGTTATCGTTATGTTCTTACTTTCACGGATGACTTGAGTAGATATGGGTATATCTATTTCATGAAACATAAGTCCGAAACTTTCGAGAAGTTTAAGGAATTTCAAAGTGAGGTAGATAATCAACGTAACAAGAAGATTAAATTTCTACGATCTGATCGTGGAGGTGAATATCTAAGTTACGAGTTTGGCGAGCATTTGAAGAAATGCGGAATAATTTCACAATTGACACCACCGGGAACAGCACAGCGTAATGGTGTGTTCGAACATTGTAATCGAACTCTCTTAGATATGGTTCGTTCTATGATGTCACTTACAGATTTACCGCTATCGTTTTGGGGTTATGCATTAGAAACAGCCGCATTCACTTTAAATAGGGCACCATCTAAATCCGTTGAAACAACACCGTATGAATTGTGGTTTGGGAAGAAACCTAAATTGTCATTCCTTAAAGTTTGGGGTTGCGAAGCTTATGTAAAGAAGCTACAGCCGGACAAGCTTGAACCCAAAGCGGAAAAATGCGTCTTCGTACGATACCCGAAGGAAACTATTAGGTATACCTTCTATCATAGATCCGGGGGCAAAATCTTCGTTGCCAAGAATGGATCCTTTCTAGACAAGGAGTTTCTCTCGAAAGAAGTGACTGGAAGGAAGGTAGAACTCGACGTGGTTGTTGAACCTTCTCTCGAACTTGCGAGTAGCGCAGCACCGGAAGTAGATCCTATGGCGCCTATACTAATAAGAGAGGAAGCTAATGATGTTGATCATGAAACTTTGGTTGAAGTTACTATGGAACCTCGCAGGTCAACAAGAACTCGTACCACTCCTGATTGGTATGATCCCGTTATGAGTGTCATGTTGGTGGACAACACCGATGACCCTATGACATATGAGGAAGCGATGATGAGACCAGATTCCAATAAATGGCAAGAAGCCATGAAATCTGATATTGGATCCATGTAAGAAAACCAAGTATGGAATTTGGTGGACTTACCGGATGGCCATAAGGCTGTAGAGAACAAATGGATTTTCAAGAAGAAAACAGATGCTGATGGTAATGTTACTATCTATAAATCTCGACTTGTCGCAAAAGGGTTTCGACAAATTTAAGGAGTTGACTATGATGAGACTTTCTCACCGGTAGCGAAGCTAAAGTCTGTGAGGATTATGTTAGCGATCGCTGCATATTATGATTATGATATATGGCAGATGGATGTCAAAATGGCGTTCCTCAATGGAGACATTGATGAAGAGTTGTATATGGTACAACCCAAAGGTTTTGTCAATCCTAAGGATGCTAACAAGGTATGCAAACTTCAACGGTCCATTTATGGATTGAAGCAAGCATCCCGGAGTTGGAATCAACGTTTTGATAAGGTAATCAAAAGCTTTGGTTTTATACAAACTTATGGAGAAGCTTGTATTTACAAGAAAGTGAGTGGGAGCTCTGTAGCATTCTTAATACTATATGTAGATGACATATTGTTGATTGGGAATGATGTAGACCTTCTTAATAGTGTCAAGGATTATTTGAATAATAGTTTTTCAATGAAAGATCTTGGTGAAGCAGCTTACATATTAGGCATAAAGATTTATAGAGATAGATCGAGACGCCTAATATCATTGTCATAGAGTACATATTTGGACAAAGTTCTAAAGAGGTTTGGAATGGAAGATAGCAAGAAAGGGTTCTTTCCCATGTTGCCCAATATGACCTTCAGTAAAACTCAAAGTCCTGCAATGACAGAAGATAGAGAAAGGATGAGTAAGACTCCCTATGCCTCAGCCATAGGATCTCTTATGTATGCCATGCTATGTACTAGACCCGACATTGCATATGCTGTTAGTTTGACTAGCAGATGTCAAAGTGATCCAGGAGTGGATCATTAGACAGTGGTCAAAAACATCCTTAAGTACTTGAGAAGAACTAAGGATATGGTTCTTTCTTATGGAGGTGATGAACAACTCGTTGTTAATGGTTACACCGATGCTAGTTGGAACACCAATCCGGATGATTCTAAATCTCAATCTGGATACGTATTTACTTTGAATGGTGCAGCAGTTAGCTGGAGGAGTGCAAAGCAAAGAGTTGTGGTGAGATCTTCAACTGAATCGGAATACATAGCTTCTTCGGAGGCTTCACAAGAGGCGATATGGATGAAGGGGTTCATTATAGAGCTCGGTGTGGTTCCAAGTGCGCTGGACCCAATGTCTATCTACTGTGATAACATGGGCGCCATAGCCAATGCGCAAGAACCAAGGTCACACAAGAAGCTGAAGCACATCAAGCTACGTTTTCATGCTATTAGAGAGCATGTCAAAGATGGTGACATAAATATTTGCAAAGTACACACAGATCTGAATGTGGCGGATCCGTTGACTAAACCTCTTGCGAGGGCAAAACATGACCATCACCAAACCGCCATGGGTGTTCGGTATATGACCATGTAATCTAGATTAGTTGACTCTAGTGCAAGTGGGAGACTGTTGGAGATATGCCCTAGAGGCAATAATAAAAGTGGTTATTATTATATCTTTGTGTTTATGATAAATGTTTACATTCATGCTATAATAGTATTAACCGGAAACATCAATATTTGTGTGATTTGTAAACTAAATTAGAGTCCCTAGTAAAGCCTCTTTGTAATACTAGCTTGTTGGTTAATAGATGATCGTGGTTTCCCGATCATGAACATTGAGATGTTGTTAACAACAAGATCATATCATTAGGAGAATGGTATGATGGACATACTCCTATAGATAAGCGTAGCATAAAGACCAAGTCATTTCAATAGTTCATTTTCTATAAGCTTTCTGATACATAGTAACCTAATTCCTTCAACCATGAGATCATGCTAATCACCATCACCAGAAGGATGCTTTGATGACATCAAACACCACACCTTAACTGGGTGACTATAAAGGTGGCATTGAGTGTTCAGAAAGTATGTGTTGAGGCACATGGATCAAGAGTGGGATTTGTCCATCCATATGATAGATAGATATACTCTGGGCCCTCTCGGTGGAATGTCATCCAATTAGCTTGCAAGCATGTGACTGGCTCACAAGGGATCACATATCACAGGAACAAGAAAAGAGTACTTATCGGTAACGAGGTTAAACTAGGTATGTAGAGATACCGACGATCAAAACCCTGGATAAGTAAACTACCGTGAGACAAAGGGAAATTGGTATAGTATGTAAGTGGTTCATTCGATCGCAAAGTAATCGTAGAAATATGTGGGAGCCATATGAATTTCCAGATTTCTCTATTGGTTATTGATCGGAGAAGTGTCTCGATCATGTCCGCATAATTCACGAACCATAGGGAGACACACTTAAGGATTCGATGTTGTTTAGTAGATATGGAATGTTAGTAGGGATACCGAACGTTGTTCGGAGTCTCGGATGGGATCCAGGATATCACGAGGAGATCCGAAATGGTCCATAGAATAAGATTCATATAAGGAAAGTCCGATTCCGGAGTTCGGGAAAGATTCCGATGTTTTCATCGGAGAGGTTCTAGAAGGTTCACCGGGCCGGAAGGGGAATGGTCCATGAATGTGTCATGGATAAGTGGAATGATCGGATCATATCCTAGGGCACTTGGTGTGGGTATTTGCAAGAGAGAATTAAATCTCTAAATTGAAAGTCAAACGGGAAGTTTGAAAAGTCAAACTGGAACAATGGTTTCCTAGTGGAAGAAGAAACAAGTCTTTCTCTCAATCCAACTTGGGTTTGGGTTTGGATTCAAACCCACCCCTCCCAAGGCTGCACCCCCTCTCATAAATAGAGGGGGAGGGCTGCCCTAAAACACCAAGCCATAGCCCTCTACCCCGTGCACCGCCACTGCACGCCGCCGTCCTAGGCGCCGCCGACACCTCCTCCTCCTCCTCCCGGTCTTCTAAACCCTAGATCACCGAGAAACCCTAGATCCACCATAACTCTCTCCGGCTTAGGCGAAGCCCTGCGGGATCTTCCCTCTACTTCTGACACCACGCCGTCATGCTGCCAGAATCGCGAGGGGATAACTACAACCTCTGCTGCCTGCTGGAACAAGGGAGAGTAAGGTCTTCGAAAGTACCGAGCGTGTGACCATTCGGAAGCTGCTAGGAGCATAGCCGGAAGGATCGTCTACGCGACCTTGAGATCGGCAAGTGTACGACTACATCACCCACGAGAATCTGCTCTCGTTAACCGCTTTGGAATCTTCTAGGGTGAGTGCTTCTATCGAATCGTTGCTACAATCTAGTAGATAGATCTTGGCTTGTTTTTGTGTGCATGCGGTAGAAAGTTTTTGTTTTCCATGCTACGAACCCCTACAGTCCTATTAAAGTAAGCTCCCGGGTGGAGAGATGATAGTAAATTTTGGATGTCGTGATCTAGTCTTAGAATTTGGAAAGAACAAGATTCCAGTTAGTCTAATAATCCTAGAATCCCAAGGATTGGATATGATATTGGGAATGGATTGGATGACTAAATATGAGGGAGCAATAGATTGTGCCAACCATACTGTTACACTCACAACCCCCGATAAGAAACGGATTAGGTTCAAGTCTAACTTTGAACCAAAAGGGAGTAAGTTAAATTCTCTTAAGGGGGTTAGCATGGACAGTGTGCCAGTAGTGAAGGAGTATCCTGATGTGTTTCCGGAGGAATTATCAGGAATGCCACTAGATAAGGTTGTAGAGTTTCTGATTGACTTACTGCCCGGATCTGGACCCATAGCCAAGAGACTATACAAGATGTTTGTGGATGAGTTGAAGGAACTCAAGAAACAGCTTGGAGAATAGTTGAAGAAAGGATTTATCCAACCAAGTTCTTCGTCTTGGGGTGCGCCAGTTCTGTTTGTTGAGAAGAAAGACAGAAGTCAGAGGCTATGCATAGATTATCGTTCACTCAACAAAGTGACTATAAAGAACAAGTATCCTTTACCTAGAATCAATAATCTTTTTGATCAGCTAGAAGGAGCCCAAGTGTTCTAAAAAATTGATGTTCGATCAGGATATTTTCAGCTAAATATTAGAGAACAAGACATACTTAAGACTGCTTTTACAACTAGGTATGGATTGTATGAGTATACTGTGATGCCATTTGGGCTAACAAATGCACCAACTTATTTCATGAACATGATGAACAATGTGTTCATGGAGTTTCTTGACAAGTTTGTTGTCGTATTCATTGATGACATATTGATTTATACCAAGAGCGACAAAGAACATGAAGACCATTTGCGCTTTGATTCTTCAGAAGCTCCGAGAGCACAAATTGTATGCCAAGTTCAGCAAATGTGAGTTTTGGCTAAATGAAGTTGTTTTTATCGGACATGTTGTGTATGGGGATAGTATAGCTGTCGATCCCGCAAAGGTGTCAGCTGTAACTGAGTGGGAATCTCCAATTCAGTTAAAGAAGTCCGTAGTTTCCTAGGCTTGTCCGGGTATTATAGGAGGTTCATTGAGAATTTATCGAAAGTAGCATAGCCAATGACAAAGCTACTTAATAAAGAGAAGAAGTTTGATTGGACAGAAGGTTGTGAAACTAGTTTCCAAGAATTGAAGAAAAGAGTAGTGTCAGCACCAGTTTTATGTCTGCCAAATTTAGAGAAAGACTTCCAAGTCTATTGTGATGCATCTCACCAAGGATAGGGTGGAGTATTGATGCAAGAAGGAAAAGTTGTGGCTTATGCCTCTAGACAACTCAAAACTCATGAAGTAAATTATCCTACACATGACTTAGAGTTGGCCATTGTTGCCCATGCACTCAAAACATGGAGACACTATCTTTTGGGAAAGCGTTGTGAAGTGTTAACAGATCACAAGAGCTTGAAATATATTTTCACCTAGAAAGAGCTCAACATGAGACAAACAAGGTGGCTAGAACTCATCAAGGATTACAACTTGAGTTTGCGATTGTAAGATCTCACGAAATATGGTAAAGATCCCTGTGATTGCAATGCTAGTCCCTGGATCGAAATGCTGGCATCCACAAATTAAGATGAAGTACATAGATACAAAGGTCATTATTACATCGTCATTCTAGAGATAAACATAGTATTTACAACTCATTAGCTCAAGGCTAATACATAGAGTTCAATACATAAAGTAAATAAATAGTAGTCTTCATCTTCATGTGCCACAGGCAATCATGTTGAGTGTAGAATCATAACCCTAGTCACCATCAGAGTAACCTGCAACATCATAAGTTACAGCCATAGAGGGTCAATACATTTGGAATTGTATTGGCAAGTGATACCATAGTAGAATAGTAGTATCTAGTAACTATATGAATTTGGCTAACTGTAGCTTAGGCTTGCTTTGCTCAAAATAGAGTTTACTTATCAGTTGAAAACACTAAGTTTTTTTTTGTTTGATAAAAACACCCAAGGTACCACCAATAGACATTGGTGAACCTTTACCCTTGTTCAACCACAAGTTTTTAACTTAGAGAAATTGGGATGAGGATATCCTTGATAGCTTCAGTGTCTTTGATGCTCAAATTGTCCGTTGCCGGGGACACGACTAAGTACTTAGGTTTTAACCTCTCGAGAGGTGGTGCACTTTCCCCACAATACTCGACATGCATCGAGACGAGACTTTTCAGAAGCATTCCCTTAGACCACCATGGACGCGTTCCATCCTATCACCCTACCACCAACTGTCCAACTGGCTAAGTTCTTGCAACCTATTTGGTCAAGGCAGAGCCCATATGCCATGTGGTTGCACTAGAAGCTTCTCAACACTAAACATCTCAAGTCCCTTTGTTCCTGGGTGGCAATCCACAAGTGTGATACACAAGGTAAACCATATACATGGGCCTTGTGTAACCACTCAACATAAACCAACCATACCATTCCACCTAGGTGATTCATTCACTTAGTTGTTTTATTAAGCAAAAACACGAGTCATAGACTTAGCAATATTTCATAGAATGAATAATCCACCCTTGTATTCTACTATTTAGGATAACCATACTAGTAGAAAATTTCTTAACTTAGGGAAATAATCTACTAAGACCACAACTACTAGGATTTCCCAAGGCATAGCATAGTATATACTTAGCAAAAATTCCATACAAGTCCTACTCAAAATATCACTAATGCATAGTAAAAATAATAGAACAAAATAATATGAAGCATCACTTGCCTTGGTAGCTAGGAGAGTAGCAACAGTCCTCACAATCACAATCACCACTATCACCAAAATCTACACATAAAATCATAACACCAAATTCACATTCAAATATTCAAACAAAAAATATATATGAATGCATGCAAATGAAATGGAATGATTTTTTCTATGCTAAACAAGTCAAATCAAATAGTACTAAACACAAAGTAATCTATCTAAAGTCTATACAAACTCAAATTCGCTTTAAAACAAATTTCTAAACATTTTATATAGCCAAAATAAGCCTATAACTGACTCTGAAAATAAACCCATTTTCTAGAAGCAAAATAATAATTCAAGGACACAGAAGTGTAGGACTTAATTTTCTGAATCCATTGATATATTTTTTGAAAATTTTGGACAAACAGAACTAAAGTTATGAATTTTACAAGTTTGAAAAGTTAATAGATCTAAAAACAGATTTTAAATCAAAAAAACACGTATATCGCCGATTGGGTCTGCATTGGCATCCGCACGGATCACGCGTATGGGGCGTTAGATCTAAGTTAGATCCGGTGCTCCAGATCTGACGATACCGTTTCGTTTAAGTGATCTATCCATGGCGTTGGATCTAAATCCTACGACTCTGGATGAAGCGACCAAAAGTGAGCGACGCAAATGGCACTGGCAGCGGCGCTACTATCGGTGTCGTTCCGGCGAGCCTAGAGGGGGCTGGGGGGTGATGCTGTGGCTACCAGCGTCACGTGGATGCGAGGAAGATCAAGGTGCAGCTGTCTTGGGCAGGGGCGTGCTGTAGCGGTTGTGGGAGCTCGTAAGAGACCTCACTGGCGTCGGGCACGTGTTGGTCGAGACGAGGCGATGACCTAGGTCACCATAGGGAAAAGGAACGGCATTAGTGGCCACGCAAAAACACGACGCACAGAGTGGTTTGAACTAGAAGGCAAGGGGCGTGCGGAGTTTACCAGAATCGCTCGCCGGAGTTGGTTGGCGTCTCGGGTGTTTGCGGAGGTTGACGGGGACGACGACCTAGGGCAATATAGGACGAACCAGAGGCATGGTTAGACACGCAAGAGGATGGTGAGGACGACAGGGTGAACTAGAGGGCACGGGGTGGACGGTGCTCACCAAAATCACTCGCCGGAGGTGCTCGGGGTCCGCGACGGTGCAAGCTCGATTGATGGCAGCCTGGGGACGCTTAGATGGTGGCGAGTGAGAGGAAATGACCGCGAGGCAGAGGGGGTTAAGTAGCCGGGTCTAGGGCAGCAGTCACGCGAGCAATCAACGCGAATTTAAGGAAACTCATCCGTGGTAGTGAAGGGGATAAACGGGCGGCGACGACGTTGTTTGCGCGCGGGGTTTGGGGGAGACGATGACGACTTCGCACATGGCCCAGTGGTCAGCGAGCGGGGGGTTTGGTTTGCGCAGGTGAGAAAGGAAAGAGAGAGGAAGAGACCCGGGTGGGCTTGTTGGGCCAGATGTGGTGCTGGGCTGAAATGGCAGCGCTGGCTTTTATTTTTTTCTTTCACCTTTTTCTTTTCTGTTTTGATTTTCAGGAATGGTTTTAAAACCCTAATTCAAATCTGTTTGAATTCAAACCTTTCCCGATTTTGTACTGTGAACCTTGTAGTCAAAAGTGTGTCAAACACATCTAACCATTCAAAAACACTTTGGCACTTTGAAAATAAAAATAAAACCATGCCCCATATATAATATATAATGTGGGGTTTAAATATGGTTTCAAGTATGGTTTTGGTTTGAAAATTTTGGTGCAAGATAAACATTCTATGATTATATGAATGCAATACATGATTTTGTATTTCATGAAATTTGGGATGTTACAAATCTAACCCCCTTAAGATGAATCTCGCCCTCGAGATATGGATTGGCTAGCAAATAGGTGAGGGTGATCTTTCCAAAGGTCATCTTCTCTTTCCCAAGTTGCTTCTTCTTCAGAATGATGGTTCCATTGAACTTTGCAGAACTTGATAGTCTTGGTACGAGTAACTCTTTCTGCAGTCTCAGGGATTTTTATAGGTTTCTCCTCGTAAGTGAGATCACTCTCCAACTGAACCTCTTCCAAAGGTATAGTATCCTTCAAAGAAGTTTCTTCCATTTTCGGTTGGCACTTCTTCAACTGACTCACATGAAATACATTGTGAACTGCAGACAGTGACTTTGGTAGTTCTAATTCATAAGCCACTTCTCCTTTTCGACTCAAAATCTTGAACGGTCCAACATATCTTGGTGCCAACTTTCCTTGACTCCAAATCTCTTCACACCACTAAGTAGTGAGACTCTAAGATAGGCTCTATCACCTACATCATAGGTGACTTCCCTACGCTTTGGGTCTACATAACTCTTCTATCGGGACTGGGCTATCTTCAATCAGTGCTTTACCATTATGACTTTCTCTTCAGCTTCCTTGATCAGTTCTAGTCCGAATAAATTCCTTTCACCTAATACGCTCCATAATAATGGCCTAGTGCATTTCCTTCCGTAAAGGAATTCAAACGGAGCCATCTCTATGCTTGATTGGTAGCTGTTATTGTAAGAGAATTCCGCATAAGGCAGACTTTCATCCCAACTAGCACCATAGTCTAGTGCACAAGCTCTCAACATGTCCTCCAAAATCTGATTGCTCCTTTCAGCTTGTCCATCCGTCTGAGGATGAAAAGACATGCTGAACTCTAGTCTTGTTCCTAATGACTCATGAAGTTGTCATAAAAAATCCAAAGTAAACCGAGTTCCTCTATCAGATACAATACTCTTAGGCACTCCATGTAGACAAACAATTCTATTCATATAGATTTTGGCTAACTTAGCACTTGTATAGGTTGTTTTCATGGGTATGAAATGAGCCACTTTAGTTAGGCGATCCACAATAACCCATATGGAGTCATATCCAGATCTAGTCCTTAGAAGTCTCGTGATAAAATCCATACCAATTTTATCCCACTTCCAAGCAGGTATAGGTAGTTGTAGCAATAACCCTGCCGGTTTCTGATGTTCTGCCTTCACTCGACTACACACATCACATAAAGCAATATGCTCTGCAATGTCCTTCTTGAGATTGTTCCACCAAAATCTTTCCTTCACATCCATGTACATCTTGGTGTTACCCCGATGAATAGAATATGGTGAATTGTGTGCTTCTTGCAAAATCAACTTGCGAAGGTCATAATCTTGTGGAATGCAGATACGCTTTCCATACCATAAAGTTCCTTGTTCATCTTCATGGAATCCTTTCGCCTTAACTTTGCTATTTTTTCCTTTAATCTCCTCTATTTCTTTGTCCAACTTTTGGGCTTCTTTGATTCTATCCAACAGTCTTGGTTGCATTTCCATTGACATGAGATATCCTTCAGGTACTATCTCCAATCTTAGCTCTTTGAATTGGGCAAACAGATCATCAGGTAATTCTCACTTAGTAAGTCCATTCACATAGACCTTACCGCTTAATGCATCATCCACGACATTTGCTTTACCGGGATGCTATTGCAAACTCAAGCATAGTCCTTAATGAGTTCAAGCCACCTTCTTTGTCTCATATTGAGTTCCTTCTGAGTGAAAATATATTTTAGACTCTTGTGATCTGTGAACACTTCACAACGCTTTCCCAAAAGATAGTGTCTCCATGTTTTGAGTGCATGGACAACAGAGGCTAAATCTAAGTCATGAGTAGGATAATTCACACTAGTAGAAAACGCCCCATTGGTCCCGGTTGGTAAGGGGCATTAGTCCCGGTTACCCAACCGAGACGGGGCAATCGGGACTAAAGCCCCAACCTTTAGTTCCGGTTGCCCCACCAAGCGAGACAAATGGGGGTACACGTGGCGGCGTCAAAGGACGACGGGGGTGGAGCAACCGTCCCGGTTCGTAACACGAACCGGGACAAATAACCTTCTGCTGCGGTAGAGATTTGGCACATTTCTCTGCCGCGGCAGAGAATTCATTTTGGCACATTTTGTTGCCGCGGCAGCATTTTCGCCACTTTTTGTGCCACGGCAGAGAATTCATTTAGGTTGTTTTATTGTTTATTTAGTGTTTTGCACTTATCAAATGAAGGAACCGTTATATTACACAAGATCATCATGACAATATTACATTCGATACACGGATCGAGTTCATGCACTACATACAAAAGTTGCTCTTTTTACAATCCCTATTGTCTATACACAGCCGAATAGTATTCCCCTTTTGGGTTTAGGACTTCTGTATCCAAGAATCCCGCCAATTCCTCCTGAATTGCTCGTGCGCGATCCTTTGGCAGAAGACCGTCCCGTAGACGTTCGATCTGATTTAAAAAAGGAGTCAGCCTATATGAATGAAACTAAACACAATTTGATTGTAATTAAAAACTATAGAAATTGTTTACGTATGTGGAGTTGCTCTAAATTTCTGCCCTTCTCATCGCACGTCTGCCGGATGAACTCGCAAACATAGTATCCACATAGATTGTTAGCTGGTCCCTGTGTCAGGCACTTTACGAGAACATAGTTCAATCAAAATAATAATCAAGCATGATAATAATTGTATCAAAACTAGAATCAAAGAGATGCGCGGATATAGCTAGTGGTGTTTACATCTAGTGCTTCAAATGTAAGCTCCGCTTTCCAAACACCCCTAGCCTTGTTGGTGAACCATTTCCAAGCGCTGCCCGACGAAGAAAACAAATAAAATAAGTTATTAATTAATTGATATCATAAAATTCACGAACGTTGCCGATATGGTGTCGTAATGATTAGAATTACCGCTGGAGAAGCATCTTCATGTCCTTCCACTCCTGAAGGGGTTTATGTTTCGAGTCCATGACTAGTACACGCCCTTTGTCAAGTTGAATGATTAACAGAATATAGTGGAAGTTGCGAATGCATAACTAATCAATTATATACTTAACATCGAGTAAGCGAAATAGAAAGTGTATAGAAGACAATAACACTCACTCGAAGTTGTAAGGAAAAAGTATTTCCCTTCTGGTTTCTTGAAACCTTAACGCGTGTACTATATTATCCTCCGTATCCTGGGGGCTTGTTTTGAGATTAGCTTCATGAACCCAATATGGGTCAATGAAGCCAATGTCATAGATTTGTCCTCTGCTACATTCGGGAATCTTCATTCTGCATATTACAGTATGATTATATACATGCAATAAACAAGGTGAGATAGCTGGAGACTAAATTAATTACATAATTAGTACTTACAGACAATAGGCACTGATGATCGATTTGTCCAAGGCGTCTTGATTGAATAATTGAAATAGTTCATCAAATTCAATGGATATCATGTCATCCTTTTCTTTCCCATGATGCTTTTTTGTAACCCTCAGCACTATCCAGTTAGCCCCGGGCTTTGTGGCATGCATGTACCAGTTATGCAATCTTCGCATTTTTGTTGGAAGATTATTTACCTCCTCAGGTTTGACGAGAGGTTTGCTGTACTGGTAGTTGTATGCTACTTCACTCACGGGGAAGTACTCTAACTGGGATAAGTACTGGGAAATACTCATACCTTGAGAAGTGGCAGCTTCTCCGTATTGTGCAACTACCTTTGGATCATACTGCTCTTCGGCCCCATATTTGCTCGACCCCACATTGGTTTGGGAAATCACCTTGAGAGGGGCGCAAGACTGTTTTGCTTGTTCTCCGAGCTAGGCAACAGATTTCTCGCTTGCATCAGTACTGCTCTTCGAGGCTTTTTGTGCCGCATGTGACTTGAGAATAGAACGCTCATAGTCTGATGACAGCTTTGGCTTGGGTTGATGAAGAGTCTTTAGCATTTTCAACACTTTGGCCTTTTCTTCTTTGGTGCTGGGGAACTCTGGCTATTTCGGCCGCCTCGACAGCTTAAAAACTGCCGTTCCGCATCAACGATCGCCGCATGATCTCCTCTTCGATCTGATCATAAGCTCTCTTGGGAGGAACCTTTGGTACTTTTGGAAGATACTCTTGTTTACGTTTCGGCGATCGCTTACCACGACGCAGAGTAGCGGTACGCTTACTCTTTTTATCCTGAGGCTCCGGCAATGGCTCCCGCGGCGATGGCTGCGCCGGAGATTGGTGAGGCGACGGAGCCGGGTGAGGCGACGAAGACAGCTGCCGCGGCAGCGTCGACCTCGCTGTAGATGGGTGAGGCGGCGGCGTAGATGGCCTTGGTGTGTGATTTCGAAGCACGATACATTCCTTCGGCCATAGAATGGTGACGTTTGTTGCGTCTCCCAGTACAGTCACATCCCCTTCACCTGCGGGGTAGTGAAGATCCAAAACTTCAAAGGTGGGCATGATTTTATCCACCCCGACAACAGCGTAGCCCTCTGGAACCGGACGACAGTGGTAAGTTGGTGTGGGTCCAATTGGTAAGACATAGCCGACCGCCTCCTTCATTGATATGTTCACAACTTTGACATGTAGCTCGCAGTGTGTAATCTCTGTGATATCATCCACTGGGTAGCCAACATGATCCATCGTCGGTGCACCATCGTCATCGCCATTGTCATCACCCGGGACCTCGGTGGAAGCCACACTACTTTTTCGATTACTCGATAGGCCGGTAGCATCGAATGCAGTGTGCTGCTGAGATGGGCCGGTAGTACTTTGCTCTTTAAGTGCGTTAATTTCATCTTGTTGTTGCTTTATTCGTTCTTCAATTATAGGCATTCGCTCTTTCTAAATATCTGCTTCAACTTCCGCCATGTCCTTTCTCCTCCGACGGCTTCTATCAGGATATTTCTTCCTCTCTTCGGGAAACCCAGTCCTCCATGGTTGGGAGCCTCTTGTGCCTCGTGTTCGTCCATCATGTTCCTTATTTCCAAGGGCGAGTGTGAGCTCATCATTCTCTCTATCGAGAATGAAGTCCCCATCTTTAACAGCCTTTACTGCTTTTCTCATCCTCTCGATCGGCAAGGGGTCTTCTTTATGTCGTATGTTATATATACACATCCCTTCTGAGTCCAACGTGCCCCCATGCCCGTAAAACCAATTCCTTGCACGTTCTACCCAATCGTCTGTCTCTGGGGTGATATTTTTAGCACGCAGTTCATTCTCAAGTTTCTCCCACTTAGGAATGCCAGCCCTGTAGCCACCTTGCCCCATAGTATGGTGATACTTCTTGTTAGCAGCATTCAGCTTATTCGTTGCAGACATTTTCTTAGCTTTTTCTGATGTCTTGTAATTTACAAACTCAGCCCAGAATGGTTTTATCTTCTCAAACTGAATCTTCTTAAAATCCGGAGTCTTCTCTTTCACGACATAGTCAAGGTGCAATCTTTTCTTCCAGTTGGTGAAACACTGGGCCATCTTCTTCATAGACCACTCCCTCACCTTAGCCTCCATGGCTCTCCCATGTTCTAAGGCGTCCTCAACTGGATCCTCCGCATTTGGATCCAGCTCTATCTTCGGTAGTTTGAAATTAACCATGAGCCTCTTCCATAGTAAATCTTTGGCCTTGTTAGGGACAAACAAACATGTTCCCTCTTCTTCCGCAACAGCAGGCCTATTCCAATTATGAATGGTGATCGGGATTAAGTCCCTAACGATTACTCCGCATTGTTCCACAAATTTGATTACGACAACTTCAGGAGCCGTCGGTTTGCCGTCTTCAGCGATATCTTCGATCCTGAACCTCTCATGGTCTTCCAACTTTTTGGTTGGGCCTCGTATGCTCTTTTCAGTAGATTTGTTCGATCTGGAGGGATAAAAGAAGAAAGATCGTCGTTACTATTTCTATATAGATAGCAGATGATTAATTAATGAATTAATTATATTACATGCACCTCGCCAGAGCGGTCGTCTTCTCGATTACACAAGGCATCGCCTTCTCCCTCGTGGAAGGCATCACCTTCAACCTCAAACAAGTCGTCTCTTCCGGCAAAAAGAGGATCACCCTCACCGGAGTTATTCAGAAATGTCGATACATCTAAATTTTCTTCCCCGCGGATCACACCTTGGATCAACTCTTCCTGTTCTTCGTCTCTGTCGTGTGGGTCCATATTTTCTGCATAGGTGGGAAAACGGATAAGTCAAAGAGGCTAAGGGAGAATGTTAGGTACAGTGTTGAGAGATATAAACCCTAATTCAGAGAAACCCTAATATATACATACACAATAATAAAAGTGAATTTACAATATCAGAAACCCTAATTCGGAGAAACCCTCGGGCTCGGATCCTATCGCGAAGAACCAATACCGTAAAGAAAGGCGGCAATCAATACATGGCATAATACAATGCACAATCAATATGTACATCAGCACAGGGGGTAGTTGATCTCTGTCTTCGGTATCGATCTCGATATCGTATTCTACCGCGAAGAACCAAACACCGAAAAGAAAGGGAAACAATCAACACATGGCATCGATGCAATGCTCAATCAAGTATGATGATATGACAAGTTAATTTGAATTGAAATGTAACCCTAACACATGATCGACAACTTAATCGGGGTTCCGAGGGGTGAAAACCCTAACTCGGCGAAACTCCGGATGTATATGAGACGGGTTGAATTGTTCTAATTAAACTTGTATTGAAAGTTGTTGAACAATGCATGATTATAGCTTAAATAGGTAGTTCTCATTTTTCTGAACATTTTGATATATTACTTGTATTTTTATGACTTATAAATAAAAATATATTGAATTTGCAAGTTTATATCAATTTCTGGAATTATTAAATCATTTAAAATTGAATTACTGTGTCAATATGACATTAGCAAAGGGTTGGGTTTATTTTTACCGAGACAGAACTTAGCCACTGTGACTGACTGCTGGGGCCTAGGCCACATCAGCAAGCCACCGTTGTGGTAAAAGGTCAGCGGGCCCGTGGGCCACGTCAGCGTGACGCCGGGGTGACATCATCTCGGCGGTCACCGGCGATGGCGCTGTGAGGCATGCGGGGCGACGGGGCTAGGCTTGATCGAAGCAGCACGTCGAGGTAAGCAATAAAGTGGCAGCGCCGCTCGAAGAAGGTCACCGGAGCTGGGCGCACGGCGGGCAGCGGCAGCGGTGCTTGCAGGGACACGGCGCGTGGCGGCTACAACAAGCAAGAAGGCAAATAGAGGGCACTAGGAGGTGCAGAGGCTCACCGCGCGTTAGAGAGGGCGATGCATGGAGCAAGATAGTGGCGGCGCCGCTCCTTCTTGGTCACCGGAGTGTCGCCTCCGTCGAGCTCGAGCGGCGGCGGTGTCGGGCGGGAGGGGGGGAGTAGCTGGGGCGCGCACGGACGGAGGCGGCGGTGGTGGCGGACGGAACGCGCGGGCGGCGGCGAGCTCGGGCAGCCTGCCGGCGTCGGGGGCGGTTCCTGTGCGCGCGTCGGTGAGAAGCAGAGAAGTGAGATGGGAAAGAAGAAGAGGAGGCGTGTCAGTTATAACCAAATGACCTTTAGTCCCGGTTGGTGGCTCCAACCTGGACTAAAGGGTCATACGTCCCAGTTGGAGCCACCGACCGGGACGTATACTCCAACTTTTTCAACATACCAAGGGTTGGCGCGTGCAGGATCTTTAGTCCCGGTTGTTGGCTCCAACCGGGACATATAACCCTGTTTTCAAAAAAATTCAGGAATTTTCTCTCTGTTCCCGCGTTATTTTTTATTTTGGGGTTTAAATTTGTAATGTTTTTAAAATGATAATTACTTTGGAATTTAGAAAAACTTTAAACATAAAAAGAGTTTGAATTTGAATAACTAATTCAAAACTATTTTCTGTTTTTAAAAATAATTAATGTAACCATTTAAACTATGAACCATTTAAACTATGAACCATTTAAAATATAAAATGAATTAACTTATATTTTTTGAATATTAATTTGGAATTTAGAAAAACTTTAAACATAAAAAGTGTTTGGATTTGAATAAATAATTCAAAACCATTTTTTGTTTTAAAAAATAATTAATGTAACCATTTAAAATATGAACCATTTACAATTAAAAATGAATTAACTTATATTTTTTGAATATTAATTTGGAATTTAGAAAAACTTTAAACATAAAAAGTGTTTAGATTTGAATAACTAATTCAAAACCATTTTCTGTTTTTAAAAAATAATTAATGTAACCATTTAAACTATGAACCATTTAAAATTAATAATGAATTAACTTATATTTTTTGAATATTAATTTGGAATTTAGAAAAACTTTAAACATAAAAAGTGTCTGGATTTGAATAACTAATTCAAAACCATTTTCTGTTTTTAAAAAATAATTAATGTAACCATTTAAAATATGAACCATTTAAAATTAATAATGAATTAACTTATATTTTTTGAATATTAATTTGGAATTTAGAAAAACTTTAAACATAAAAAGTGTCTGGATTTGAATAAATAATTCAAAACCATTTTCTATTTTTTTAAAATAATTAATGTAACCATTTAAGCTATGAACCATTGAAAATTAAAAATGAATTAACTTATATTTTTTGAATATTAATTTGGAATTTAGAAAAACTTTAAACATAAAAAGTGTCTCGATTTGAATAAATAATTCAAAACCATTTTCTATTTTTAAATAATTCAAAACCATTTTCTGTGTTTTAATTTGGATTTGAATTAACTTATATTTTTTATATATTAATGGGCGGGAAAAAAGGACGGGAAATAATGGGCGGAAAGAAAATTTTATTAGGATAGAACTGGAATTAAAGTACATAACGCAACTAACACAAAGTTACATAGAAGAACTAAAAATTAAGATACATGGCCAGATTAAGCCATAATCGGCCGAACTTGTTTTGCAATGTTGGAGTGATTCAGTCATGCTCCTGCCTACACCTGTAATACTCGCCACTGTAGTCGTCGTCCTCGCCGCGGCCGTTGTCGCTATCGTCGTCGGGGTCGTCGTAGTTGAACCTTGAAGGCTGAGTACGAGTGGGCTGGACTTGAGGGTAGCGCAGGCGGGGGCTAGAGTCGGTGGCCGTGTCATAGGCCATGACGCTCTGGAGAGTCCGACCGCGCCACCACAACCGACGGCCGGCCTCGTTGAAGTTTGGAGGAGGTGGGTCATCCTCCTCGTGCCTGGCGAGCGCCCTCTCACGCCGATCCACGAAGAAGGCTTCCCAAGTTGGGAAATAGTCGGGATGCCATCTGGGATTCCTCCGCTGCTCTGGCGTGAGCTCGAAGTAGTAGTGGTTCGTGATGGCCATCCGACGCGCCACACCTAGAGGGACAGGAGGAACCGGCATGCCTCCGGCGAGATCCAGCCAGGGGACACGATGGCAATGAGCGGGGTGGTTGAGGCACAAAGCGCCTCCGCCTCCCTGGGAGTTAGTGCTATGGTGGAAGTCATGGGAAAGAGTGATGAGGTTGCAGATATGAGTCTAGAGATGTGCAATGACAATGGAGGCCAACCCTACATATATATATATATATATAGTGAGAAATGGCAGGAAGATAACTAGAGGGAAGAACTGGCGGGAGAAATGCCGGGAAGAAAAATGGCGGGAAGAAATGGCGGGAAGAAAAATGGCTCATTTAGAACTTGCATTGGATCTCTGAAGAAAACACATATTGCGAGTCTAAAAATGATTTTTTCAAAAAATCACGGGCGATAGATCATGTACCTGTAGTACAAACCGGACCCACTTCCTACCGATTCGGCAGACATTTGTCCTTTTTACCCGGGATGGACGAAATGGTTTGAGATGTCCCGGTTGGGAGATAGTCCATGTAAGGTGGTCTAGTATTTTAGGAAGGTAGCATTCTGAAACGGCATTTTGGTGGTTACTTCACAAAAAGACCCGTTTTTTACGCTCGGAAAATGGAAAAGGGCTTTTCCGTGCGACAAAAAGGAAAACTTCCTCCTCCAACATTGTTCTACATACCAATGTCCACACGCATGCATAATATGGGCACAACATCACAAACTATGCCGTGATTCAGCACATAACATCGGTCATTTGGACCGAAAGCCATGAAACCTCGAACATGATAGGTCATTTTGTGAAGGTTTTTTCGAGACATGATCAATATACCAAGTCTGGTATTTTTCCTTTTAACTATGTCACATAATATGACACAACGCGAAGGATTTTCATTGTTCGGATTTTTTTGAATTTATTATGCCCGTTTTGAATTATCTGAATTTCTAACTATGGTCGAACCGGCGTGCGTGAAGATAGGGGACGAGCATCGCTAGAACTTGCATTGGATCTCTGAAGAAACCAAATATTGCGAGTCTAAAAATGATTTTTTCAAAAAACCACGGGCGATAGATCATGTACCTGTAGTAAAAATCGGACCCACTTCCTACCGATTTGGCAGACATTTGTCCTTTTTACCCGGGATGGACCAAATGGTTTGAGATGTCCCGGTTGGGAGATAGTCCATGTAAGGTGGTCTAGTATTTTAGGAAAATGGGACGGTAGCATTCTGAAACGGCATTTTGGTGGTTACTTCACAAAACGACCCGTTTTTTGCGCTCGGAAAATGGAAAAAGGGCTTTTCTGTGCGACAAAAAGGAAAACTTCCTCCTGCAACATTGTTCTCCATACCAATTTCCATACACATGCATAATATGGGCACAACATCACAAACTATGCCGTGATTCAGCATATAACATCAGTCATTTGGACCGAAAGCCATGAAACCTCGAACATGATAGGTCATTTTGTGAAGGTTTTTTGGAGACATGATCAATATACCAAGTTTGGTATTTTTCCTTTCAACTATGTCACATAATATGACACCACACGAAGGATTTTCATTGTTCGGATTTTTTTTGAATTTATTATGCCCGTTTTGAATTATCTGAATTTCTAACTATGGTCGAACCGGCGTGCATGAAGATAGGGGACGATCATCGCTAGAACTTGCATTGGATCTATGAAGAAACCACATATTGCGAGTCTAAAAATGGGCGATAGATCATGTACCTATAGTACAAATCGGACCCACTTCCTACCGATTCAGCAGACATTTGTCCTTTTTACCCGGATGGACGAAATGGTTTGAGATGTCCCGGTTAGGAGATAGTCCATGTAAGGTGGTCTAGTATTTTAGGAAAATGGGACGGTAGCATTCTGAAACGGCATTTTGGTGGTTACTTCCCAAAACAACCCATTTTTTGCGCTCAGAAAATGGAAAAAGGGCTTTTCCGTGCGACAAAAAGGAAAACTTCCTCCTGCAACATTGTTCTCCATACCGAAGTCCATAGGCATGCATAATATGGGCACAACATCACAAACTATGCCGTGATTCAGCACATAACATCGGTCATTTGGACCGAAAGCCATGAAACCTCGAACATGATAGGTCATTTTGTGAAGGTTTTTTCGAGACATGATCAATATACCAAGTCTGGTATTTTTCCTTTCAACTATGTCACATAATATGACACCACGCGAAGGATTTTCATTGTTCGGATTTTTTTGAATTTATTATGCCCGTTTTGAATTATCTGAATTTCTAACAATGGTCGAACCGGCGTGCGTGAAGATAGGGGACGAGCATCGCTAGAACTTGCATTGGATCTCTGAAGAAACCACATATTGCGAGTCTAAAAATGATTTTTTCAAAAAACCACGGGCGATAGATCATGTACCTGTAGTAAAAACCGGAGCCACTTCCTACCGATTCGGCAGACATTTGTCCTTTTTACCCGGGATGGACGAAATGGTTTGAGATGTCCCGGTTGGGAGATAGTCCATATAAGGTGGTCTAGTATTTTAGGAAAATGGGACGGTAGCATTCTGAAACGGCATTTTGGTGGTTACTTCACAAAACGACCCGTTTTTTGCGCTCGGAAAATGGAAAAAGGGCTTTTCCGTGCGATAAAAAGGAAAACTTCCTCCTGCAACATTGTTCTCCATACCAATGTCCACACGCATGCATAATATGTGCACAACATCACAAACTATGCCGTGATTCAGCACATAACATCGGTCATTTGGACCGAAAGCCATGAAACCTCGAACATGATAGGTCATTTTGTGAAGGTTTTTTCGAGACATGATCAATATACCAAGTCTGGTATTTTTCCTTTCAACTATGTCACATAATATGACACCATGCGAAGGATTTTCATTGTTCGGATTTTTTTTGAATTTATTATGCCCGTTTTAAATTATCTGAATTTCTAACTATGGTCGAACCGGCGTGCGTGAAGATAGGGGACGAGCATCGCTAGAACTTGCATTGGATCTCTGAAGAAACCACATATTGCGAGTCTAAAAATGATTTTTTCAAAAAACCACGGGCGGTAGATCATGTACCTGTAGTAAAAACCGGAGCCACTTCCTATCAATTCGGCAGACATTTGTCCTTTTTACCCGGGATGGACGAAATGGTTTGAGATGTCCCGGTTGGGAGATAGTCCATGTAAGGTGGTCTAGTATTTTAGGAAAATGGGACGGTAGCATTCTGAAACGGCATTTTGGTGGTTAATTCACAAAACGACCCGTTTTTTGCGCTCGGAAAATGGAAAAAGGGCTTTTCCGTGCGACAAAAAGAAAAACTTCCTCCTGCAACATTGTTCTCCATACCGATGTCCACACGCATGCATAATATGGGCACAACATCATAAACTATGCCGTGATTCAGCATATAACATCGGTCATTTGGACCGAAAGCCATGAAACCTCGAACATGATAGGTCATTTTGTGAAGGTTTTTTCGAGACATGATCAATATACCAAGTCTGGTATTTTTCCTTTCAACTATGTCACATAATATGAAACCATGCGAAGGATTTTCATTGTTCGGATTTTTTTTGAATTTATTATGCCCGTTTTAAATTATCTGAATTTCTAACTATGGTCGAACCGGCGTGCGTGAAGATAGGGGACGAGCATCGCTAGAACTTGCATTGGATCTCTGAAGAAACCACATATTGCGAGTCTAAAAATGATTTTTTCAAAAAACCACGGGCGGTAGATCATGTACCTGTAGTAAAAACCGGAGCCACTTCCTATCAATTGACGGACATTTGTCCTTTTTACCCGGGATGGACGAAATGGTTTGAGATGTCCCGGTTGGGAGATAGTCCATGTAAGGTGGTCTAGTATTTTAGGAAAATGGGACGGTAGCATTCTGAAACGACATTTTGGTGGTTACTTCACAAAACGACCCGTTTTTTGCGCTCGGAAAATGGAAAAAGGGCTTTTCCGTGCGACAAAAAGGAAAACTTCCTCCTGCAACATTGTTCTCCATACCAATTTCCATACACATGCATAATATGGGCACAACATCACAAACTATGCCGTGATTCAGCATATAACATCAGTCATTTGGACCGAAAGCCATGAAACCTCGAACATGATAGGTCATTTTGTGAAGGTTTTTTGGAGACATGATCAATATACCAAGTTTGGTATTTTTCCTTTCAACTATGTCACATAATATGACACCACACGAAGGATTTTCATTGTTCGGATTTTTTTTGAATTTATTATGCCCGTTTTGAATTATCTGAATTTCTAACTATGGTCGAACCGGCGTGCATGAAGATAGGGGACGATCATCGCTAGAACTTGCATTGGATCTATGAAGAAACCACATATTGCGAGTCTAAAAATGGGCGATAGATCATGTACCTATAGTACAAACCGGACCCACTTCCTACCGATTCAGCAGACATTTGTCCTTTTTACCCGGATGGACGAAATGGTTTGAGATGTCCCGGTTGGGAGATAGTCCATGTAAGGTGGTCTAGTATTTTAGGAAAATGGGACGGTAGCATTCTGAAACGGCATTTTGGTGGTTACTTCCCAAAACAACCCATTTTTTGCGCTCAGAAAATGGAAAAAGGGCTTTTCCGTGCGACAAAAAGGAAAACTTCCTCCTGCAACATTGTTCTCCATACCGATGTCCATAGGCATGCATAATATGGGCACAACATCACAAACTATGCCGTGATTCAGCACATAACATCGGTCATTTGGACCGAAAGCCATGAAACCTCGAACATGATAGGTCATTTTGTGAAGGTTTTTTCGAGACATGATCAATATACCAAGTCTGGTATTTTTCCTTTCAACTATGTCACATAATATGACACCACGCGAAGGATTTTCATTGTTTGGATTTTTTTGAATTTATTATGCCCGTTTTGAATTATCTGAATTTCTAACAATGGTCGAACCGGCGTGCGTGAAGATAGGGGACGAGCATCGCTAGAACTTGCATTGGATCTCTGAAGAAACCACATATTGCGAGTCTAAAAATGATTTTTTCAAAAAACCACGGGCGATAGATCATGTACCTGTAGTAAAAACCGGAGCCACTTCCTACCGATTCGGCAGACATTTGTCCTTTTTACCCGGGATGGACGAAATGGTTTGAGATGTCCCGGTTGGGAGATAGTCCATATAAGGTGGTCTAGTATTTTAGGAAAATGGGACGGTAGCATTCTGAAACAGCATTTTGGTGGTTACTTCACAAAACGACCCGTTTTTTGCGCTCGGAAAATGGAAAAAGGGCTTTTCCGTGCGATAAAAAGGAAAACTTCCTCCTGCAACATTGTTCTCCATACCAATGTCCACACGCATGCATAATATGTGCACAACATCACAAACTATGCCGTGATTCAGCACATAACATCGGTCATTTGGACCGAAAGCCATGAAACCTCGAACATGATAGGTCATTTTGTGAAGGTTTTTTCGAGACATGATCAATATACCAAGTCTAGTATTTTTCCTTTCAACTATGTCACATAATATGACACCATGCGAAGGATTTTCATTGTTCGGATTTTTTTTGAATTTATTATGCCCGTTTTAAATTATCTGAATTTCTAACTATGGTCGAACCGGCGTGCGTGAAGATAGGGGACGAGCATCGCTAGAACTTGCATTGGATCTCTGAAGAAACCACATATTGCGAGTCTAAAAATGATTTTTTCAAAAAACCACGGCGGTAG
The DNA here is from genome assembly GCA_023614405.1 of Avena insularis. NCBI lineage: Eukaryota > Viridiplantae > Streptophyta > Magnoliopsida > Poales > Poaceae > Avena > Avena insularis. Next base: position 4,172,490 of record CM042691.1, read on the forward strand.
ATCATGTACCTGTAGTAAAAACCGGAGCCACTTCCTATCAATTCGGCGGACATTTGTCCTTTTACCGGGATGGGCCGAAATGGTTTGAGATGTCGGTTGGGAGATAGTCCATATAAGGTGGTCTAGTATTTTAGGAAAATGGGACGGTAGCATTCTGAAGCGGCATTTTGGTGGTTAATTCACAAAAGCGACCCGTTTTTCTTCCGGAAAATGGAAAAAGGGCTTTTCCGTGCGACAAAAAGGAAAACTTCCTCCTGCAACATTGTTCTCCATACCGATGTCCACACGCATGCATAATATGGGCACAACATCATAAACTATGCCGTGATTCAGCATATAACATCGGTCATTTGGACCGAAAGCCATGAAACCTCGAACATGATAGGTCATTTTGTGAAGGTTTTTTCGAGACATGATCAATATACCAAGTCTGGTATTTTTCCTTTCAACTATGTCACATAATATGAAACCATGCGAAGGATTTTCATTGTTCGGATTTTTTTTGAATTTATTATGCCCGTTTTAAATTATCTGAATTTCTAACTATGGTCGAACCGGCGTGCGTGAAGATAGGGGACGAGCATCGCTAGAACTTGCATTGGATCTCTGAAGAAACCACATATTGCGAGTCTAAAAATGATTTTTTCAAAAAACCACGGGCGGTAGATCATGTACCTGTAGTAAAAACCGGAGCCACTTCCTATCAATTCGGCAGACATTTGTCCTTTTTACCCGGGATGGACGAAATGGTTTGAGATGTCCCGGTTGGGAGATAGTCCATGTAAGGTGGTCTAGTATTTTAGGAAAATGGGACGGTAGCATTCTGAAACGACATTTTGGTGGTTACTTCACAAAACGACCTGCTTTTATGCGCTCGGAAAATGGAAAAAGGGCTTTTCCGTGCGACAAAAAGGAAAACTTCCTCCTGCAACATTGTTCTCCATACCAATTTCCATACACATGCATAATATGGGCACAACATCACAAACTATGTCGTGATTCAGCATATAACATCAGTCATTTGGACCGAAAGCCATGAAACCTCGAACATGATAGGTCATTTTGTGAACGTTTTTTCGAGACATGATCAATATACCAAGTCTGGTATTTTTCCTTTTAACTATGTCACATAATATGACACCACGCGAAGGATTTTCATTGTTCGGATTTTTTTGAATTTATTATGCCCATTTTGAATTATCTGAATTTCTAACTATGGTCGAACCGGCGTGCGTGAAGATAGGGGACGAGCATCGCTAGAACTTGCATTGGATCTCTGAAGAAACCACATATTGCGAGTCTAAAAATGATTTTTTCAAAAAACCATGGGCGATAGATCATGTACCTGTAGTAAAAACCGGAGCCACTTCCTACCGATTCGGCAGACATTTGTCCTTTTTACCCGGGATGGACGAAATGGTTTGAGATGTCCCGGTTGGGAGATAGTCCATGTAAGGTGGTCTAGTATTTTAGGAAAATGGGACGGTAGCATTCTGAAACGGCATTTTGGTGGTTACTTCACAAAACGACCAGTTTTTTGCGCTCGGAAAATGGAAAAAGGGCTTTTCCGTGCGACAAAAAGGAAAACTTCCTCCTGCAACATTGTTCTCCATACCGATGTCCACACACATGCATAATATGGCCACAACATCACAAACTATGTCGTGATTCAGCATATAACATCAGTCATTTGGACCGAAAGCCATGAAACCTCGAACATGATAGGTCATTTTGTGAAGGTTTTTTCGAGACATGATCAATATACCAAGTCTAGTATTTTTCCTTTTAAATATGTCACATAATATGACACCACACGAAGGATTTTCATTGTTCGGATTTTTTTTGAATTTATTATGCCCGTTTTGAATTATCTGAATTTCTAACTATGGTCGAACCGGCATGCATGCAGATAGGGGACGAGCATCGCTAGAACTTGCATTGGATCTATGAAGAAACCACATATTGCGAGTCTAAAAATGATTTTTTCAAAAAATCATGGGCGATAGATCATGTACCTATAGTACAAACCGGACCCACTTCCTACCGATTCAGCAGACATTTGTCCTTTTTACCCGGATGGACGAAATGGTTTGAGATGTCCCGGTTGGGAGATAGTCCATGTAAGGTGGTCTAGTATTTTAGGAAAATGGGACGGTAGCATTCTGATACGGAATTTTGGTGGTTACTTCACAAAACGACCCGTTTTTTGCGCTCAGAAAATGGAAAAAGGGCTTTTCCGTGCGATAAAAAGGAAAACTTCCTCCTGCAACATTGTTCTCCATACCGATGTCCACAGGCATGCATAATATGGGCACAACATCACAAACTATGCCGTGATTTAGCACATAACATCGGTCATTTGGACTAAAAGCCATGAAACCTCGAACATGATAGGTCATTTTGTGAAGGTTTTTTCGAGACATGATCAATATACCAAGTCTGGTATTTTTCCTTTTAACCATGTCACATAATATGACCCCACGCGAAGGATTTTCAATGTTCGGATTTTTTTTGAATTTATTATGCCCGTTTTTAATTATCTGAATTTCTAACTATGGTCGAGCCGGCGTGCGTGAAGATAGGGGACGAGCATCGCTAGAACTTGCATTGGATATCTGAAGAAACCACATATTGCGAGTCTAAAAATAATTTTTTCAAAAAATCACGGGCGATAGATCTTGTACCTGTAGTACAAACCGGACCCACTTCCTACCGATTCGGCAGACATTTGTCCTTTTTACCCGGGATGGACGAAATGGTTTGAGATGTCCCGGTTGGGAGATAGTCCATGTAAGGTGGTCTTGTATTTTATGAAAATGGGACGGTAGCATTCTGAAACAGCATTTTGGTGGTTACTTCACAAAATAACCCATTTTTTGTGCTCGGAAAATGGAAAAAGGCTTTTCCGTGCGACAAAAAGGAAAACTTCCTCCTGCAACATTGTTCTCCATACCAATGTCCACACGCATGCATAATATGGGCACAACATCACAAACTATGCCGTGATTCAGCACATAACATCGGTCATTTGGACCGAAAGCCATGAAACCTCGAACATGACAGGTCATTTTGTGAAGGTTTTTTCGAGACATGATCAATATACCAAGTCTGGTATTTTTCCTTTTAACTATGTCACATAATATGACACCACGCGAAGGATTTTCATTGTTCGGATTTTTTTGAATTTATTATGCCCGTTTTGAATTATCTGAATTTCTAACTATGGTCGAACCGGCGTGCGTGAAGATAGGGGACGAGCATCGCTAGAACTTGCATTGGATCTCTGAAGAAACCACGTATTGCGAGTCTAAAAATGATTTTTTCAAAATACCTGTAGTAAAAACTGGAGCCACTTCCTACCGATTCGGCAGACATTTGTCCTTTTTATCCGGGTGGACGAAATGGTTTGAAATGTCCCGGTTGGGAGATAGTCCATATAAGGTGGTCTAGTATTTTAGGAAAATGGGACGGTAGCATTCTGAAATGGCATTTTGGTGGTTAATTCACAAAACGACCCGTTTTTTGCGGTCGGAAAATGGAAAAAGGGCTTTTCCGTGCGACAAAAAGGAAAACTTCCTCCTGCAACATTGTTCTCCATACCGATGTCCACACGCATGCATAATATGGGCACAACATCACAAACTATGCCGTGATTCAGCATATAACATCGGTCATTTAGACCGAAAGCCATGAAACCTCGAACATGATAGGTCATTTTGTGAAGGTTTTTTCGAGATATGATCAATATACCAAGTCTGGTATGTTTCCTTTCAACTATGTCACATAATATGACACCACGCGAAGGATTTTTATTGTTCGGATTTTTTTTTGAATTTATTATGCCCGTTTTGAATTATCTGAATTTCTAACTATGGTCGATCCGGCGTGCATGAAGATAGGGGACGAGCATCGCTAGAACTTGAATTGGATCTCTGAAGAAACCACATATTGCGAGTCTAAAAATGATTTTTTCAAAAAATCACGCGCGATAGATCATGTACCTATAGTACAAACCGGTCCCACTTCCTACTGATTCGGCAGACATTTGTCCTTTTTACCCGGGATGGACGAAATGGTTTGAGATGTCCCGGTTGGGAGATAGTCCATGTAAGGTGGTCTAGTATTTTAGGAAAATGGGACGGTAGCATTCTGAAACGGCATTTTGGTGGTTACTTCACAAAACCACCCGTTTTTTACGCTCAGAAAATGGAAAAAGGGCTTTTCCGTGCGACAAAAAGGAAAACTTCCTCCTGCAACATTGTTCTCCATACCAATGTCCACACGCATGCATAATATGGGCACAACCTCACAAACTATGCCGTGATTCAGCATATAACATCAGTCATTTGGACCAAAAGCCATGAAACCTCGAACATGATAGGTCATTTTATGAAGGTTTTTTCGAGACATGATCAACATACCAAGTCTGGTATTTTTCCTTTTAACTATGTCACATAATATGACACCACGCGAAGGATTTTCATTGTTCGGATTTTTTTTGAATTTATTATGCCCGTTTTGAATTATCTGAATTTCTAACTATGGTCGAACCGGCGTGCGTGAAGATAGGGGACGAGCATCGCTAGAACTTGCATTGGATCTCTGAAGAAACCACATATTGCGAGTCTAAAAATGATTTTTTCAAAAAACCACGGGCGATAGATCATGTACCTGTAGTAAAAACCGGAGCTACTTCCTACCAATTCGGCAGACATTTGTCCTTTTTACCCGGGATGGACGAAATGGTTTGAGATGTCCCGGTTGGGAGATAGTCCATATAAGGTGGTCTAGTATTTTAGGAAAATGGGACGGTAGCATTCTGAAACGGCATTTTGGTGGTTACTTCACAAAACGACCCGTTTTTGCGCTCGGAAAATGGAAAAAGGGCTTTTCCGTGCGACAAAAAGGAAAACTTCCTCCTGCAACATTGTTCTCCATACCGATGTCCACACGCATGCATAATATGGGCACAACATCACAAACTATGCTGTGATTCAGCATATAACATCGGTCATTTGGACCGAAAGCCATGAAACCTCGAACATGATAGGTCATTTTGTGAAGGTTTTTTCGAGACATGATCAATATACCAAGTCTGGTATTTTTCCTTTCAACTATGTCACAAAATATGACACCACGCGAAGGATTTTCATTGTTCGGATTTTTTTTGAATTTATTATGCCCGTTTTGAATTATCTGAATTTCTAACTATGGTCGAACCGGCGTGCATGAAGATAGGGGACGAGAATCGCTAGAACTTGCATTGGATCTCTGAAGAAACCACATATTACGAGTCTAAAAATGATTTTTTCAAAAAATCATGGGCGATAGATCATGTACCTATAGTACAAACCGGACCCAATTCCTACCGATTCGGCAGACATTTGTCCTTTTTACCCAGATGGACGAAATGGTTTGAGATGTCCCGGTAGGGAGATAGTCCATGTAAGGTGGTCTAGTATTTTATGAAAATGGGACGGTAGCATTCTGAAACAGCATTTTGGTGGTTACTTCACAAAATAACCCATTTTTTGCGCTCGGAAAATGGAAAAAGACTTTTCCGTGCGACAAAAAGGAAAACTTCCTCCTGCAACATTGTTCTCCATACCAATGTCCACACGCATGCATAATATGGGCACAACCTCACAAACTATGCCGTGATTCAGCACATAACATCGGTCATTTGGACTGAAAGCCATGAAACCTCGAACATGATAGGTCATTTTGTGAAGGTTTTTTCGAGACATGATCAATATACCAAGTCTGGTATTTTTCCTTTCAACTATGTCACAAAATATGACACCACGCGAAGGATTTTCATTGTTCGGATTTTTTTTGAATTTATTATGCCCGTTTTGAATTATCTGAATTTCTAACTATGGTCGAACCGGCGTGCATGAAGATAGGGGACGAGAATCGCTAGAACTTGCATTGGATCTCTGAAGAAACCACATATTTTAGTCTAAAATGATTTTTTCAAAAAATCATGGGCGATAGATCATGTACCTATAGTACAAACCGGACCCAATTCCTACCGATTCGGCAGACATTTGTCCTTTTTACCCAGATGGACGAAATGGTTTGAGATGTCCCGGTTGGGAGATAGTCCATGTAAGGTGGTCTAGTATTTTATGAAAATGGGACGGTAGCATTCTGAAACAGCATTTTGGTGGTTACTTCACAAAATAACCCATTTTTTGCGCTCGGAAAATGGAAAAAGACTTTTCCGTGCGACAAAAAGGAAAACTTCCTCCTGCAACATTGTTCTCCATACCAATGTCCACACGCATGCATAATATGGGCACAACCTCACAAACTATGCCGTGATTCAGCACATAACATCGGTCATTTGGACCGAAAGCCATGAAACCTCGAACATGATAGGTCATTTTATGAAGGTTTTTTCGAGACATGATCAACATACCAAGTCTGTTATTTTTCCTTTTAACTATGTCACATAATATGACACCACGCGAAGGATTTTCATTGTTCAGATTTTTTTGAATTTATTATGCCCGTTTTGAATTATCTGAATTTCTAACTATGGTCGAACCGGCGTGCGTGAAGATAGGGGACGAGCATCGCTAGAACTTGCATTGGATCTCTGAAGAAACCACATATTGCGAGTCTAAAAATGATTTTTTCAAAAAACCACGGGCGATAGATCATGTACCTGTAGTAAAAACCGGAGCAACTTCCTACCAATTTGGTAGACATTTGTCCTTTTTACCCGGGATAGACGAAATGGTTTGAGATGTCCCGGTTGGGAGATAGTCCATATAAGGTGGTCTAGTATTTTAGGAAAATGGGATGGTAGCATTCTGAAACGGCATTTTGGTGGTTACTTCACAAAGCGCGTTTTTGCGCCGGAAAATGGAAAAGGGCTTTTCCGATGCATAAAAAAGGAAAACTTCCTCCTGCAACATTGTTCTCCATACCGATGTCCACACGCATGCATAATATGGGCACAACATCACAAACTATGCCGTGATTCAGCATATAACATCGGTCATTTGGACCGAAAGCCATGAAACCTCGAACATGATAGGTCATTTTGTGAAGGTTTTTTCGAGACATGATCAATATACCAAGTCTGGTATTTTTCCTTTCAACTATGTCACAAAATATGACACCACGCGAAGGATTTTCATTGTTCGGATTTTTTTTGAATTTATTATGCCCGTTTTGAATTATCTGAATTTCTAACTATGGTCGAACCGGCGTGCATGAAGATAGGGGACGAGAATCGCTAGAACTTGCATTGGATCTCTGAAGAAACCACATATTACGAGTCTAAAAATGATTTTTTCAAAAAATCATGGGCGATAGATCATGTACCTATAGTACAAACCGGACCCAATTCCTACCGATTCGGCAGACATTTGTCCTTTTTACCCAGATGGACGAAATGGTTTGAGATGTCCCGGTTGGGAGATAGTCCATGTAAGGTGGTCTAGTATTTTAGGAAAATGGGACGGTAGCATTCTGAAACGGCATTTTGGTGGTTACTTCACAAAACGACCCGTTTTTTGCGCTCGGAAAATGGAAAAAAGGCTTTTCCGTGCGACAAAAAGGAAAACTTCCTCCTGCAACATTGTTCTCCATACAAATGTCCACACGCATGCATAATATGGGCACAACATCACAAACTATGCCGTGATTCAGCACATAACATCGGTCATTTGGACCGAAAACCATGAAACCTCGAACATGATAGGTCATTTTGTGAAGGTTTTTTCGAGACATGATCAATATACCAAGTCTGGTATTTTTCCTTTTAACCATGTCACATAATATGACCCCACGCGAAGGATTTTCATTGTTCGGATTTTTTTTGAATTTATTATGCCCGTTTTGAATTATCTGAATTTCTAACTATGGTCGAACCGGCGTGCGTGAAGATAGGGGACGAGCATCGCTAGAACTTGCATTGGATATCTGAAGAAACCACATATTGCGAGTCTAAAAATGATTTTTACAAAAAATCACGGGCGATAGATCTTGTACCTGTAGTACAAACCGGACCCACTTCCTACCGATTCGACAGACATTTGTCCTTTTTACCCGGGATGGACGAAATGGTTTGAGATGTCCCGGTTGGGAGATAGTCCATGTAAGGTGGTCTAGTATTTTAGGAAAATGGGACGGTAGCATTCTGAAACGGTATTTTGGTGGTTACTTCACAAAACGACCCGTTTTTTACGCTCGGAAAATGGAAAAAGGGCTTTTCCGTGCGACAAAAAGGAAAACTTCCTCCTGCAACATTGTTCTCCATACCAATGTCCACACGCATGCATAATATGGGCACAACATCACAAACTATGCCGTGATTCAGCATATAACATCGGTCATTTGGACCGAAAGCCATGAAACCTCGAACATGATAGGTCATTTTATGAAGGTTTTTTCGAGACATGATCAATATACCAAGTCTGGTATTTTTCCTTTACACTATGTCACATAATATGACACCACGCGAAGGATTTTCATTGTTCGGATTTTTTTTGAATTTATTATGCCTGTTATGAATTATCTGAATTTCTAACTATGGTCGAACCGGCGTGCATGAAGATAAGGGACGAGCATCGCTAGAAATTGCATTGGATCTCTGAAGAAACCACATATTGCGAGTCTAAAAATGATTTTTTCAAAAAATCATGGGCGATAGATCATGTACCTATAGTACAAACCGGACCTACTTCCTACCGATTCGGCAGACATTTGTCCTTTTTACCCGGATGGACGAAATGGTTTGAGATGTCCCGGTTGGGAGATAGTCCATGTAAGGTGGTCTAGTATTTTAGGAAAATGGGACGGTAGCATTCTGAAACGACATTTTGGTGGTTACTTCACAAAACGACCCGTTTTTTGCGCTCGGAAAATGGAAAAAAGGCTTTTCCGTGCGACAAAAAGGAAAACTTCCTCCTGCAACATTGTTCTCCATACAAATGTCCACACGCATGCATAATATGGGCACAACATCACAAACTATGCCGTGATTCAGCACATAACATCGGTCATTTGGACCGAAAGCCATGAAACCTTGAACATGATATGTCATTTTGTGAAGGTTTTTTCGAGACATGATCAATATACCAAGTCTGGTATTTTTCCTTTTAACCATGTCACATAATATGACCCCACGCGAAGGATTTTCATTGTTCGGATTTTTTTTGAATTTATTATGCCCGTTTTGAATTTTCTGAATTTCTAACTATGGTCGAACCGGCGTGCGTGAAGATAGGGGACGAGCATCGCTATAAATTGCATTGGATATCTGAAGAAACCACATATTGCGAGTCTAAAAATGATTTTTCCAAAAAATCACGGGCGATAGATCTTGTACCTGTAGTACAAACCAGACCCACTTCCTACCGATTCGGCAGACATTTGTCCTTTTTACCCGGGATGGACGAAATGGTTTGAGATGTCCCGGTTGGGAGATAGTCCATGTAAGGTGGTCTAGTATTTTATGAAAATGGGACGGTAGCATTCTGAAACAGCATTTTGGTGGTTACTTCACAAAATAACCCATTTTTTGCGCTCGGAAAATGGAAAAAGGCTTTTCTGTGCGAAAAAAAGGAAAACTTCCTCCTGCAACATTGTTCTCCATACCAATGTCCACACGCATGCATAATATGGGCACAACATCACAAACTATGCCGTGATTCAGCACATACCATCGGTCATTTGGACCGAAAGCCATGAAACCTCGAATATGATAGGTCATTTTGTGAAGGTTTTGTAACACCCTCAGAATCGACCCTATGCAAGTTTCAGCGATTCCCGCCAAACCCGCATAGAAACGATTCAAAGGTGCCCACCAGGCACTTTCGTGCGGGTGGAAAACGAAGTAATAACATTACACAACAGTCCTCGATGGAACCCACAGAACATATATATACAACAGCGACTCAATGAGTCCAGAATACAGATATAATATATAAAGATCCAAATCACCTTGAAAACGATAGAGCGTCCGACTATGGACAAGATGCAAATGGGGCTAAGAGCCCTGAAGAATAACCAATGGCGTCCATAACCCTGCCCAGGCCAAGCCGGAAGGGTAACCCTGCTAACGACGTCGATCTCAAAACCTGCTTAAACAAAAGGGGTGCCGACAAAGGGCAAAGGAAGAAGAGGAGCGTCAGTACTGAGGCCAGTACACGGCGAGGCTAGAATTCGGCGGTCCTCGCCTACATAGGTATGGTGGACTGAAGCGGCAGCGCAACATGCACTAAACAACCTATAGAGACTCGATACAACTGGCGGCTATCAGAGAGGGGCAAGGAAGACCTATCCGGAACCAACCTGATACTACCACCAAACATACCCATCCTGGTATTTCCCCCTCGAGACCAAACGAGGAAGTCAACCGAGGAACTCACACAATTGGCAGTTTTATTCATTCCGTTATAGTGGCGGCAATTACTAGTCAAATATAGATAGCATGAGTCATCCTGATAAAATAAGCAGTGGGCAGTTTTAGTTAACCATTCCGTTGTGGTTGCAACACTTACTAGTCAGATACAATTAGCATGAGATATCCCAAAACCCAGCAGTTGTTGGTACTTTTATTTAGCCATTCCGTTATAGTTGCAATACTTACTAGTCAGGTACAAAGGTAGCAAGCGACAACCCAAGCAAGCAATTGTGGGCAGTTTTATTTAGCCATCCCATTATAGTAAAGCTGATTACTAGTCATTATAAAGTCAAATTTATAGCACTACTTTAGTTATAGTTGTCTATAATCGAGATACTGTGCTCCAAGTCGTCCATAACCGCGGACATGGCTTTCAGAAAGTTTTACCCTGCAGGGGTGCACAAATAGCAACACACACTCGATCAACCTCGAAAAAACCAAATCAAAACCCAACGAGGCTTTCACGACAAAGCAATCACAGGATTCAGAAATATTTCAGGGGGCCACCCCATTGAGTACACCCGCAACGAAGTTAGCTGACTCCGAGACGGACTCAAGGTTTGCGTCAGTGGCTGTAAACGACTGGGAACCCAAAACTGGGATTGTCGATACCGTGAAAACACTCCGCTTACCTAAACAGTACAGGTGCTCCTCGCACAATCGTAATAAAGCAGTAAAGCATGGCATAAGTACAGGATAGTAAATAAAACCTCAAACTAGTTTGTGGCCCCAAGAAATAAGAATGAATCAAGATCTGACTCAGGGGGGTCCCATAATTCCCCCGTATGTGGATAGCGCGAATATTCAAGGAACAGGTATCAAGTACTCGGGGTCCTACGGGACACAAGTGGACGGTTAACAACCAAATAACATCTATTGTCCACCTGTGCCTCTGCTTACTTACTTCAGTTTTAGTTGTTAAACAGTAATTAAAGTAAACGATAATTAAAGCCATGATCATCTCCAACATTAAACATGCGGCAATACTCCAACAACTGAGGTACTTGACGACACGCAACAACGCTTGAGCAAGCGACTACGACGCGCAGGTCCAACTATCTACCAAACATCAGGTAATAGGAGGTGTCCCAGGCAATATAAGGCTGCAAGGGATATCACGGGTACGAAAGCTAGAGCAACGCAACCCAGATAGCAATAGATCAACAGGAGGGAATAAATACTATAAAAGTAAGATAGGTAGAAAGGGGGAGATGCTCGCCTGAAAACATTGTCGAAGGTTCAACCGAAGATCGGGGCGAAGCTCACATCAACTCAACGGCCCAATCCGCGAAGAAGCAAAACACTAGAAGAAACACCGGATGCACTATTTAATACGACGGCAGAAGATCGGGCATGATGCATGTATGATGCATGACATGGCAAAGATGCGATGCAACTAGGTCATATTAAGCGGAACCGGGGTCCCGATAATTATTTACTAGGTTCCTGTTGCTTAGATACCCCACATTTTAAATGTTGTAATAACAGGGCAAGATAAGTTCCCGGTTCGCTACACAATTTAAATGAGGCCAATATAAGACTAGATTTGGCCGCATATGGACCCCATATTTAATTATATGGTGAATCGGCATAATGCCCCCAACCCACACCAATATGCATGCGAGTATGACAATTTAATATGCAACAATTTATATAGATGGCATTTATAAAATAGGGTCTCGGATCAGGGTCACACATCAGGGTTGCGAAGATTTTGGTTCCGGGGGTTCGGGGTTCGGTCTCAGGGTTCAGGGTTCGACGGGATCGTTCTCGGACTCCGGGATTTAGGGTGTTCGGATCGGGGAAGTAGGTCATGTCGCACGAGCGTCAATGCTTCCGGGAAGGAGAACTTGTCGTCCAGGGTCTCGGTGTCCGGGGTGAAGTACTCGGCGTCCTCGAGGGAGTACTTGGCGTTCCGGGTGGGCGACCTTGGCGTTCGGCAACCTACGAAGTAGACCTTGGAGTTCCGCGATGATCTTGTCGATTCCCTGTCGAAGGCCTTCGGGTATGGGGTCTCGGCGAACTTGGCGTGTCGAGGTTCGGTTTCCGGTTCCGGCGCCGTGGTATTGCATAGTTCCCCGGTTCTCGACTCGTGTCGGTCTTGTCGTTAGCCGAACTGGGCATCGTGGCGGTTTCTTCTTGTGGCGTCGGTCTTGTGGTGCCATCTTGGTTTGCCGGTGTCGAGCTCGGGTTCCGCGCCGGGGTCTTCCGGGTTCCATGTCGAAGTAGTTGGGGTTCCATGGTGACGGTTGGCGAAGGACATGAACAAAGTCGGTTGGGCACCGATGGTTTATCGGATGCATATGGGTCCGCGTCGATCTTGATTGTCCGTGAGGGACTTGAGCATCCTTCTCACAACCACACACGAACGACACGATCGGAGGCCGGGACGAAAGGGGAGGGGCGCAGGCAGAGGGTCATGGGAGAGGAGGCAGGGCTCATGGGAGGAGGAGCCGCGAGGCTCAGCCATGCGGCCATGGAGGGAGGCGGCCGAGCAGAGGTGAGGCCGACGGGGAGGCGGGAACTCGACGGGAGGCGCCTGGCGAGCCGAGGAGAGGCGCTGGGAGGAGGCCGACGAGGTCGGTCAGCAAGGGGAGGACGAGGTGGGGGGGAAGAAGAGCGTCGGGGTGGCGGTGAGGAAGGCGAGGCCGGCGGCGGGAGGAGGCGCGGCGGGAGGTGCTCGGGTCGGGGACGAACGGAGGAGGCCGGCGGCGGTGGAGGGGCGCCGGCAAAGAGGGCGCCGTCAACGAGCACCCGAGAGGCGGCAGCGGTGAGAGGATGGAGGAGAGAGACGCGGGGTCGGGGTGCGTGCGGTGGCGAGGAAGGTGGGGAGCGGGGTGAGGGAGGAGTGCGGCAGGTGGGGCCGGGGTGGGTCACGCGGGACGCGCCAGGAGGAGAGAGAGAGGGAGTGGCTGCGGGGTAGGGCCGGCTGGGTCGGTGGGACCGGTGGCAGAGAGAGAGGGTGTGGGGAGTGGCGTGTGTGAGAGGTGGGGTGGAGAGTGGGGCTGGAAAGGGTGGGGCCAGGCTGTGAGGAAGAGAGAGAGAGGGGATGGGGTGTGGATTGGTGAGGTGGCGGTGGGTGTGATGAGGTGGAGGGAAAGGTGAGGTGGAGGGAGGGGATTGGTGGGTAGACTAGGTTTGGGTAGAATTAGGACTAGATATTTAGACTAGGGTTTTCTTTTGGGCCGGGTAGTAGGTGGTCTGGCCGGTTGGGCTTTTGGCCTGACCGGTTGGACGACCTTCCTGACAAAAATAGTTTTTATTATTTTCCAATTGTAAAAGATTTTATAAATAGTTTTTAGTCAAACAAAGATCCGGACAAACCGACTCGATACTTTGAAATAAGAAGGGCTAGTGGAAAACAAAATAGGCTTTTCGGAAATAGTTTTAGACAGATATATGCATGACGATAAGACGATGCTCAAATGCAATGTGGCATGATGACATGAGCATGCGGTCATGATGATGCAATGCACAAAAACAACGCGATTTTCTAGTAGTGGTTTTTGCGGGATGCCACAATTCGACACCACTAACAATGGATCTCGCCCTCGAGATCCGCCTCATGGTACCGGAAGGAAGGTCGGCGATCTGCGTCTTCTCGCTTCGTGTAGATCCTCGCGACACCACTAACAAGAGGTCGTTGTCCGTGATCGTCGAGAGAACACTCCGGAAAACAAAGGCGAAGGTAGAGGTATCAACAAATAAAGCCACCTCTAACTCCGATGGAAAGAGGGAACCGATGCATTCTCATCCACTTCAATGTACACAAGCGAATAGAGTGAGTAGTCGGCATGGGGGCCAATCCATCACGCACCCAAACTATTACTCTGCACAATCAGTAGAAAAGCGTGCAACCATTCTCGGAATCAGACTGAAGATCTCGACAATCGAGGTTCAGGAACAAAGGAGTGATGCAGACTCTCCATCGGATCTGGCGTAGATGATGTCGTCGCGTCGGAAAACACCAGAAGGCACGAGAAGGAACAAGGAGAAGTTCACCAGACGAAGGGTTCCTCGGATAGCATGAAGACCAGATGTAGACACACCGTTACCAAAGGAGGAAGCGAAACCCTGAAGGTACGAAGGAACCCAACCACGAGAAATCCTGGACTCGAAGAGAGAGAAGAGAGCGGATTCAAAACACGCAGAGGTGAGAGGAGAGCAGCAGAGGGGTAAGGAGTAAAATCAGACCTAATCAGAACTATCCAACCGATTTTAAAAAATAAATAGTTTTGTCACTCTACTTCGGCCGTTAGCTAGGTTACCCTACAGGCTGGACTTGTGGGGTATCGCAACTGCTGAGCTCTGATACCACTCTGTAACACCCTCAGAATCGACCCTATGCAAGTTTCAGCGATTCCCGCCAAACCCGCATAGAAACGATTCAAAGGTGCCCACCAGGCACTTTCGTGCGGGTGGAAAACGAAGTAATAACATTACACAACAGTCCTCGATGGGACCCACAGAACATATATATACAACAGCGACTCAATGAGTCGAGAATACAGATATAATATATAAAGATCCAAATCACCTTGAAAACGATAGAGCGTCCGACTACGGACAAGATGCAAATGGGGCTAAGAGCCCTGAAGAATAACCAATGGCGTCCATAACCCTGCCCAGGCCAAGCCGGAAGGGTAACCCTGCTAACGACGTCGATCTCAAAACCTGCTTAAACAAAAGGGGTGCCGACAAAGGGCAAAGGAAGAAGAGGAGCCAAGATCGAGGCCAAGACACGGCGAGGCTAGAATTCGGCGGTCCTCGCCTACATAGGTATGGTGGACTGAAGCGGTAGCGCAGCATGCACTAAACAACCTATAGAGACTCGATACAACTGGCGGCTATCAAAGAGGGGCAAGGAAGACCTATCCGGAACCAACCTGATACTACCACCAAACATACCCATCCTGGTATTTCCCCCTCGAGACCAAACGAGGAAGTCAACCGAGGAACTCACACAGTTGACAGTTTTATTCATTCCGTTATAGTGGCGGCAATTACTAGTCAAATATAGATAGCATGAGTCATCCTGATAAAATAAGCAGTGGGCACCGTTGTGGTTGCAACACTTACTAGTCATATACAATTAGCATGAGATATCCCAAAACCCAGCAGTTGTTGGTACTTTTATTTAGCCATTCCGTTATAGTTGCAATACTTACTAGTCAGGTACAAAGGTAGCAAGCGACAACCCAAGCAAGCAATTGTGGGCAGTTTTATTTAGCCATCCCATTATAGTAAAGCTGATTACTAGTCATTATAAAGTCAAATTTATAGCACTACTTTAGTTATAGTTGTCTATGATCGAGATACTGTGCTCCAAGTCGTCCATAACCGCGGACACGGCTTTCAGAAAGTTTTACCCTGCAGGGGTGCACAAATAGCAACACACACTCGATCAACCTCGGAAAAACCAAATCAAAACCCAACGAGGCTTTCACGACAAAGCAATCACAGGATTCAGAAATATTTCAGGGGGCCACCCCATTGAGTACACCCGCAACAAAGTTAGCTGACTCCGAGACGGACTCAAGGTTTGCGTCAGTGGCTGTAAACGACTGGGAACCCAAAACTGGGATTGTCGATACCGCGAAAACACTCCGCTTACCTAAACAGTACAGGTTCTCCTCGCACAATCGTAATAAAGCAGTAAAGCATGGCATAAGTACATGATAGTTAATAAAACCTCAAACTAGTTTGTGGCCCCAAGAAATAAGAATGAATCAAGCTCTGGCTCAGGGGGGTCCCATAATTCCCCCGTATGTGGATAGCGCGAATATTCAAGGAACAGGTATCAAGTACTCGGGGTCCTACGGGACACAAGTGGACGGTTAACAACCAAATAACATCTATTGTCCACCTGTGCCTCTGCTTACTTACTTCAGTTTTAGTTGTTAAACAGTAATTAAAGTAAACGATAATTAAAGCCATGATCATCTCCAACATTAAACATGCGGCAATACTCCAACAACTGAGGTACTTGACGACACGCAACAACGCTTGAGCAAGCGACTACGATGCGCAGGTCCAACTATCTACCAAACATCAGGTAATAGGAGGTGTCCCAGGCAATATAAGGCTGCAAGGGATATCACGGGTACGAAAGCTAGAGCAACGCAACCCAGATAGCAATAGATCAACAGGAGGGAATAAATACTATAAAAGTAAGATAGGTAGAAAGGGGGAGATGCTCGCCTGAAAACATTATCGAAGGTTCAACCGAAGATCGGGGCGAAGCTCACATCAACTCAATGGCCCAATCCGCGAAGAAGCAAAACACTAGAAGAAACACCGGATGCACTATTTAATACGACGGCAGAAGATCGGGCATGATGCATGTATGATGCATGACATGGCAAAGATGCGATGCAACTAGGTCATATTAAGCGGAACCGGGGTCCCGATAATTATTTACTAGGTTCCTGTTGCTTAGATACCCCACATTTTAAATGTTGTAATAACAGGGCAAGATAAGTTCCCGGTTCCCTACACAATTTAAATGAGGCCAATATAAGACTAGATTTGCCCGCATATGGACCCCATATTTAATTATATGGTGAATCGGCATAATGCCCCCAACCCACACCAATATGCATGCAAGTATGACAATTTAATATGCAACAATTTATATAGATGGCATTTATAAAATAGGGGCTCGGATCAGGGTCACACATCAGGGTTGCGAAGATCTTGGTTCCGGGGGTTCAGGGTTCGGTCTCAGGGTTCAGGGTTCGACGGGATTGTTCTCGGACTCCGGGATTTAGGGTCTTCGGATCGGGGAAGTAGGTCTTGTCGCACGAGCGTCAATGCTTCTGGGAAGGAGAACTTGTCGTCCAGGGTCTCGATGTCCGGGGTGAAGTACTTGTCGTCCTCGAGGGAGTACTTGGCGTTCCGGGTGGGCGACCTTGGCGTTCAGCAACCTACGAAGTAGACCTTGGAGTTCCGGTATGATCTTGTCGATTCCCTGTCGAAGGCCTTCGGGTACGGGGTCTCGGCGAACTTGGCGTGTCGAGGTTCGGTTTCCGGTTCCGGCACCGTGGTATTGCGTAGTTCCCCGGTTCTCGACTCGTGTCGGTCTTGTCGTTAGCCGAACTGGGCATCGTGGCGGTTTCTTCTTGTGGCGTCGGTCTTGTGGTGCCATCTTGGTTTGCCAGTGTCGAGCTCGGGTTCCGCGCCGGGGTCTTCTGGGTTCCATGTCGAAGTACTTGGGGTTCCATGGTGACGGTTGGCGAAGGACATGAACGGAGTCGGTTGGGCACCGATGGTTTATCGGATGCATCTGGGTCCGCGTCGATCTTGATTGTCCGTGAGGGACTCGAGCATCCTTCTCACAACCACACACGAACGACACCGATCAGCTCAACATCGGAGGCCGGGGACGAGCGGCCGGGGAGGGGACGCGGGCGAGGCAGAGGGTCACAGCGGAGAGGAGGCGCAGGGGCTCGCGGGAGGAGGAGCCGGCGACGAGGCTCTGGCCTAATGCGGCCGCGCGGAGGGAGGCAGGTGAGGCCGACGGCAGGAAGGCGGGGAACTCGACGGGGAGGCACCGGTGGCGGAGCCGAGGAGAGGTGCGGGAGGAGGCCGACGAGGTCGGGTCGCGGCGGCGAGAGGACGAGGTAGGGGGGAAGAAGAGCGCCGGGGAGGCGGTGAGGAAGGCGAGGCCGGCGGCGGGAGGAGGCGCGACGGGAGGTGCTCGGGTCGGGGACGAATGGAGGAGGCCGGCGGCGGTGGAGGGGCGCCGGCGAAGAGGGCGCCGTCGACGAGCACCCGAGAGGCGGCGGCGGTGAGAGGAGGGAGGAGAGAGACGCGGGGTCGGTGCAAGGTGGCGAGGGAAGGTGGAGCGGGTGAGGGAGGAGGCAGTGGGGCAGGGTGGGTCACGGGACGCCAGAGGAGAGAGAGAGGAGTGGGGTGGGGCTGGGTCGGTGGGACCGGTGGCAGAGAGAGAGGGTTGGGGGAGTGGCGTGTGTGAGAGGTGGGGTGGAGAGTGGGGCTGGAAAGGGTGGGGCCAGGCTGTGAGGAAGAGAGAGAGAGGGGATGGGGTGTGGATTGGTGAGGTGGCGGTGGGTGTGATGAGGTGGAGGGAAAGGTGAGGTGGAGGGAGGGGATTGGTGGGTAGACTAGGTTTGGGTAGAATTAGGAGTAGATATTTAGACTAGGGTTTTCTTTTGGGCCGGGTAGTAGGTGGTCTGGCCGGTTGGGCTTTTGGCCTGACCGGTTGGACGGCCTTCCTGACAAAAATAGTTTTTATTATTTTCCAATTGTAAAAGATTTTATAAATAGTTTTTAGTCAAACAAAGATCCGGACAAACCGACTCGATACTTTGAAATAAGAAGGGCTAGTGGAAAACAAAATAGGCTTTTCGGAAATAGTTTTAGACAGATATATGCATGACGATAAGACGATGCTCAAACGCAATGTGGCATGATGACATGAGCATGCGGTCATGATGATGCAATGCACAAAAACAACGCGATTTTCTAGTAGTGGTTTTTGCGGGATGCCACAGGTTTTTTCGAGACATGATCAATATACCAAGTCTGGTATTTTTCCTTTTAACTATGTCACATAATATGACACCACGCGAAGGATTTTCATTGTTCGGATTTTTTTGAATTTATTATGCCCGTTTTGAATTATCTGAATTTCTAACTATGGTCGAACCGGCGTGCGTGAAGATAGGGGACGAACATCGCTAGAACTTGCATTGGATCTCTGAAGAAACCACATATTGCGAGTCTAAAAATGATTTTTTCCAAATACCTGTAGTAAAAACCGGAGCCACTTCCTACCGATTCGGCAGACATTTGTCCTTTTTACCCGGATGGACGAAATGGTTTGAGATGTCCCGGTTGGGAGATAGTCCATATAAGGTGGTCTAGTATTTTAGGAAAATGGGACGGTAGCATTCTGAAACGGCATTTTGGTGGTTACTTCACAAAATGACCCGTTTTTTGCGCTCGGAAAATGGAAAAAGGGCTTTTTCGTGCGACAAAAAGGAAAACTTCCTCCTGCAACATTGTTCTCCATACCGATGTCCACACGCATGCATAATATGGGCACAACATCACAAACTATGCCGTGATTCAGCATATAACATCGGTCATTTGGACCGAAAGCCATGAAACCTCGAACATGATAGGTCATTTTGTGAAGGTTTTTTCGAGACATGATCAATATACCAAGTCTGGTATTTTTCTTTTCAACTATGTCACATAATATGACACCACGCGAAGGATTTTCATTGTTCGGATTTTTTTTGAATTTATTATGCCCGTTTTGAATTATCTGAATTTCTAACTATGGTCGAACCGGCGTGCATGAAGATAGGGGATAAGCATCGCTAGAACTTGCATTGGATCTCTGAAGAAACCACATATTGCGAGTCTAAAAATGATTTTTTTCAAAAAATCACGCGCGATATATTATGTACCTATAGTACAAACCGGACCCACTTCCTACCGATTCGGCAGACATTTGTCCTTTTTACCCGGGATGGACGAAATGGTTTGATAAGTCCCGGTTGGGAGATAGTCCATGTAAGGTGGTCTAGTATTTTAGGAAAATGGGACGGTAGCATTCTGAAACGACATTTTGGTGGTTACTTCACAAAACGACCCATTTTTTACGCTCGGAAAATGGAAAAGGGGCTTTTCCGTGCGACAAAAAGGAAAACTTCCTCCTGCAACATTGTTCTCCATACCAATGTCCACACGCATGCATAATATGGGCACAACATCACAAACTATGCCGTGATTCAGCATATAACATCAGTCATTTGGACCGAAAGCCATGAAACCTCGAACATGATAGGTCATTTTGTGAAGGTTTTTTCGAGACATGATCAATATACCAAGTGTGGTATTTTTCCTTTCAACTATGTCACATAATATGACACCACACGAAGGATTTTCATTGTTCGGATTTTTTTGAATTTATTATGCCCGTTTTGAATTATCTGAATTTCTAACTATGGTCGAACCGGCGTGCATGAAGATAGGGGACGAGCATCGCTAGAACTTGCATTGGATCTCTGAAGAAACCACATATTGCGAGTCTAAAAATGATTTTTTCAAAAAATCATGGGCGATAGATCATGTACCTATAGTACAAACCGGACCCACTTCCTACCGATTCGGCAGACATTTGTCCTTTTTACCCGGATGGACGAAATGGTTTGAGATGTCCCGGTTGGGAGATAGTCCATGTAAGGTGGTCTAGTATTTTAGGAAAATGGGACGGTAGCATTCTGAAACGGCATTTTGGTGGTTACTTCCCAAAACGACCCGTTTTTTGCGCTCGGAAAATGGAAAAAGGGCTTTTCCGTGCGACAAAAAGGAAAACTTCCTCCTGCAACATTGTTCTCCATACCGATGTCCACACGCATGCATAATATGGGCACAACATCACAAACTATGCCGTGATTCAGCATATAACATCGGTCATTTGGACCGAAAGCCATGAAACCTCGAACATGATAGGTCATTTTGTGAAGGTTTTTTCGAGACATGATCAATATACCAAGTCTGGTATTTTTCCTTTCAACTATGTCACATAATATGACACCACACGAAGGATTTTCATTGTTCGGATTTTTTTTTGAATTTCTTATGCCCGTTTTGAATTATCTGAATTTCTAACTATGGTCGAACCGGCGTGCATGAAGATAGGGGACGAGCATCGCTAGAACTTGCATTGGATCTCTGAAGAAACCACATATTGCGAGTCTAAAAATGATATTTCAAAAATCACGCGATAGATCATGTACATAGTACAAACCGGACCCACTTCCTACCAATTCGGACATTTGTCCTTTTACCGGGAGGGACGAAATGGTTTGAGAAGTCCCGGTTGGGAGATAGTCCATGTAAGGTGGTCTAGTATTTTAGGAAAATGGGACGGTAGTATTCTGAAACGGCATTTTGGTGGTTACTTCACAAAACGACCCGTTTTTACGCTTGGAAAATGGAAAAAGGGCTTTTCCGTGCGACAAAAAGGAAAACTTCCTCCTGCAACATTGTTCTCCATACCAATGTCCACACGCATGCATAATATGGGCACAACATCACAAACTATGCCGTGATTCAGCATATAACATCAGTCATTTGGACCGAAAGCCATGAAACCTCGAACATGATAGGTCATTTTGTGAAGGTTTTTTCGAGACATGATCAATATACCAAGTCTGGTATTTTTCCTTTCAACTATGTCACATAATATGACACCACACGAAGGATTTTCATTGTTCGGATTTTTTTGAATTTATTATGCCCGTTTTGAATTATCTGAATTTCTAACTATGGTCGAACCGACGTGCATGAAGATAGGGGACGAGCATCGCTAGAACTTGCATTGGATCTCTGAAGAAACCACATATTGCGAGTCTAAAAATGATTTTTTCAAAAAATCATGGGCGATAGATCATGTACCTATAGTACAAACCGGACCCACTTCCTACCGATTCGGCAGACATTTGTCCTTTTACCGGATGGGCCGAAATGGTTTGAGATGTCCCGGTTGGGAGATAGTCCATGTAAGGTGGTCTAGTATTTTAGGAAAATGGGACGGTAGCATTCTGAAACGGCATTTTGGTGGTTACTTCACAAAACGACCCGTTTTTTGCGCTCGGAAAATGGAAAAAGGGCTTTTCCGTGCGACAAAAAGGAAAACTTCCTCCTGCAACATTGTTCTCCATACCGATGTCCACACGCATGCATAATATGGGCACAACATCACAAACTATGCCGTGATTCAGCATATAACATCGGTCATTTGGACCGAAAGCCATGAAACCTCGAACATGATAGGTCA
This sequence comes from Avena insularis, assembly GCA_023614405.1. Taxonomy (NCBI): domain Eukaryota; kingdom Viridiplantae; phylum Streptophyta; class Magnoliopsida; order Poales; family Poaceae; genus Avena; species Avena insularis. Next base: position 4,194,728 of record CM042691.1, read on the forward strand.
TTTTGTGAAGGTTTTTTCGAGACATGATCAATATACCAAGTCTGGTATTTTTCCTTTCAACTATGTCACATAATATGACACCACACGAAGGATTTTCATTGTTCGGATTTTTTTTTGAATTTCTTATGCCCGTTTTGAATTATCTGAATTTCTAACTATGGTCGAACCGGCGTGCATGAAGATAGGGGACGAGCATCGCTAGAACTTGCATTGGATCTCTGAAGAAACCACATATTGCGAGTCTAAAAATGATTTTTTCAAAAAATCACGCGCGATAGATCATGTACCTGTAGTACAAACCGGACCCACTTCCTACCAATTCGGCAGACATTTGTCCTTTTTACCCGGGATGGACGAAATGGTTTGAGAAGTCCCGGTTGGGAGATAGTCCATGTAAGGTGGTCTAGTATTTTAGGAAAATGGGACGGTAGTATTCTGAAACGGCATTTTGGTGGTTACTTCACAAAACGACCCGTTTTTACGCTTGGAAAATGGAAAAAGGGCTTTTCCGTGCGACAAAAAGGAAAACTTCCTCCTGCAACATTGTTCTCCATACCAATGTCCACACGCATGCATAATATGGGCACAACATCACAAACTATGCCGTGATTCAGCATATAACATCAGTCATTTGGACCGAAAGCCATGAAACCTCGAACATGATAGGTCATTTTGTGAAGGTTTTTTCGAGACATGATCAATATACCAAGTCTGGTATTTTTCCTTTCAACTATGTCACATAATATGACACCACGCGAAGGATTTTCATTGTTCGGATTTTTTTGAATTTATTATGCCCGTTTTGAATTATCTGAATTTCTAACTATGGTCGAACCGGCGTGCATGAAGATAGGGGACGAGCATCGCTAGAACTTGCATTGGATCTCTGAAGAAACCACATATTGCGAGTCTAAAAATGATTTTTTCAAAAAATCATGGGCGATAGATCATGTACCTATAGTACAAACCGAACCCACTTCCTACCGATTCGGCAAACATTTGTCCTTTTTACCCGGATGGACGAAATGGTTTGAGATGTCCCGGTTGGGAGATAGTCCATGTAAGGTGGTCTAGTATTTTAGGAAAATGGGACGGTAGCATTCTGAAACGGCATTTTGGTGGTTACTTCACAAAACGACCCGTTTTTTGCGCTCGGAAAATGGAAAAAGGGCTTTTCCGTGCGACAAAAAGGAAAACTTCCTCCTGCAACATTGTTCTCCATACCGATGTCCACACGCATGCATAATATGGGCACAACATCACAAACTATGCCGTGATTCAGCATATAACATCGTTCATTTGGACCGAAAGCCATGAAACCTCGAACATGATAGGTTATTTTGTGAAGGTTTTTTCGAGACATGATCAATATACCAAGTCTGGTATTTTTCCTTTCAACTATGTCACATAATATGACACCACGCGAAGGATTTTCATTGTTCGGATTTTTTTTGAATTTATTATGCCCATTTTGAATTATCTGAATTTCTAACTATGGTCGAACCGGTGTGCATGAAGATAGGGGACGAGCATCGCTAGAACTTGCATTGGATCTCTGAAGAAACCACATATTGCGAGTCTAAAAATGATTTTTTCAAAAAATCACGCGCGATAGATCATGTACCTATAGTACAAACCAGACCCACTTCCTACCGATTTGGCAGACATTTGTCCTTTTTACCCGGGATGGACGAAATGGTTTGAGAAGTCCCGGTGGGGAGATAGTCCATGTAAGGTGGTCTAGTATTTTAGGAAAATGGGACGGTAGCATTCTGAAACGGCATTTTGGTGGTTACTTCACAAAATGACCCGTTTTTTGCGCTCGGAAAATGGAAAAAGGGCTTTTCCGTGCGACAAAAAGGAAAACTTCCTCCTGCAACATTGTTCTCCATACCAATGTCCACACGCATGCATAATATGGGCACAACATCACAAACTATGCCGTGATTCAGCATATAACATCAGTCATTTGGACCGAAAGCCATGAAACCTCGAACATGATAGGTCATTTTGTGAAGGTTTTTTCGAGACATGATCAATATACCAAGTCTGATATTTTTCCTTTCAACTATGTCACATAATATGACACCACGCGAAGGATTTTCATTGTTCGGATTTTTTTGAATTTATTATGCCCGTTTTGAATTATCTGAATTTCTAACTATGGTCGAACCGGCGTGCATGAAGATAGGGGACGAGCATCGCTAGAACTTGCATTGGATCTCTGAAGAAACCACATATTGCGAGTCTAAAAATGATTTTTTCAAAAAATCATGGGCGATAGATCATGTACCTATAGTACAAACCGGAGCCACTTCCTACCGATTCGGCAGACATTTGTCCTTTTTACCCGGATGGACGAAATGGTTTGAGATGTCCCGGTTGGGAGATAGTCCATGTAAGGTGGTCTAGTATTTTAGGAAAATGGGTTGGTAGCATTCTGAAACGGCATTTTGGTGGTTACTTCACAAAACGACACGTTTTTTGCGCTCGGAAAATGGAAAAAGGGCTTTTCCGTGCGACAAAAAGGAAAACTTCCTCCTGCAACATTGTTCTCCATACCAATATCCACACGCATGCATAATATGGGCACAACATCACCAACTATGCCGTGATTCAGCATATAACATCGGTCATTTGGACCGAAAGCCATGAAACCTCGAACATGATAGGTCATTTTGTGAAGGTTTTTTGAGACATGATCAATATACCAAGTCTGGTATTTTTCCTTTCAACTATGTCACATAATATGACACTACGCGAAGCATTTTCATTGTTCGGATTTTTTTTGAATTTATTATGCCCGTTTTGAATTATCTGAATTTCTAACTATGGTCGAACCGACGTGCATGAAGATAGGGGACGAGCATCGCTAGAACTTGCATTGGATCTCTGAAGAAACCACATATTGCAAGTCTAAAAATAATTTTTTCAAAAAATCACGCGCGATAGATCATGTACCTATAGTACAAACCGGACCCACTTCTTATCGATTCGGCAGACATTTGTCCTTTTTATCCGGGATGGACGAAATGGTTTGAGAAGTCCCGGTTGGGAGATAGTCCATGTAAGGTGGTCTAGTATTTTAGGAAAATGGGACGGTAGCATTCTGAAACGGCATTTTGGTGGTTACTTCACAAAACGACCCGTTTTTTGCGCTCGGAAAATGGAAAAAGGGCTTTTCCGTGCGACAAAAAGGAAAACTTCCTCCTGCAACATTGTTCTCCATACCAATGTCCACACGCATGCATAATATGGGCACAACATCACAAACTATGCCGATTCAGCATATAACATCGATCATTTGGACGAAAGCCATGAAACCTCGAACATGATAGGTCATTTTGTGAAGGTTTTTGAGACATGATCAATATACCAAGTCTGGTATTTTCCTTTCAACTATGTCACATAATATGACACCACGTGAAGGATTTTCATTGTTGGATTTTTTGAATTTATTATGCCGTTTTGAATTATCTGAATTTCTAACTATGGTGAACCGCGTGCATGAAGATAGGGGCGAGCATCGCTAGAACTTGCATTGGATCTCTGAAGAAACCACATATTGCGAGTCTAAAATGATTTTTCAGAAAATCATGGCGATAGATCATGTACCTATAGTACAAACCGGACCCACTTCCCTCTGGATTAAAGACATTTGTCCTTTTTACCCGGATGGACGAAATGGTTTGAGATGTCCCGGTTGGGAGATAGTCCATGTAAGGTGGTCTAGTATTTTAGGAAAATGGGACGGTAGCATTCTGAAACGGCATTTTGGTGGTTACTTCACAAAACGACCCGTTTTTTGCGCTCGGAAAATGGAAAAAGGGCTTTTCCGTGCGACAAAAAGGAAAACTTCCTCCTGCAACATTGTTCTCCATACCGATGTCCACACGCATGCATAATATGGGCACAACATCACAAACTATGCCGTGATTCAGCATATAACATCGGTCATTTGGACCGAAAGCCATGAAACCTCGAACATGATAGGTCATTTTGTGAAGGTTTTTTCGAGACATGATCAATATACCAAGTCTGGTATTTTTCCTTTCAACTATGTCACATAATATGACACCACGCGAAGGATTTATATTGTTCGGATTTTTTTTGAATTTATTATGCCCGTTTTGAATTATCTGAATTTCTAACTATGGTCGAACCGGCGTGCATGAAGATAGGGGACGAGCATCGCTAGAACTTGCATTGGATCTCTGAAGAAACCACATATTGCGAGTCTAAAAATGATTTTTTCAAAAAATCACGCGCGATAGATCATGTACCTATAGTACAAACCGGACCCACTTCCTACCAATTCGGCAGACATTTGTCCTTTTTACCCGAGATGGACGAAATGGTTTGAGATGTCCCGGTTGGGAGATAGTCCATGTAAGGTGGTCTAGTATTTTATGAAAATGGGACGGTAGCATTCTGAAACAGCATTTTGGTGGTTACTTCACAAAATAACCCATTTTTAGCGCTCGGAAAATGGAAAAAGGCTTTTCCGTGCGACAAAAAGGAAAACTTCGTCCTGCAACATTGTTCTCCATACCAATGTCCACACGCATGCATAATATGGGCACAACATCACAAACTATGCCGTGATTCAGCATATAACATCAGTCATTTGGACCGAAAGCCATGAAACCTCGAACATGATAGGTCATTTTGTGAAGGTTTTTTCGAGACATGATCAATATACCAAGTCTGGTATTTTTCCTTTCAACTATGTCACATAATATGACACCACGCGAAGGATTTTCATTGTTCGGATTTTTTTGAATTTATTATGCCCGTTTTGAATTATCTGAATTTCTAACTATGGTCGAACCGGCGTGCGTGAAGATAGGGGACGAGCATCGCTAGAACTTGCATTGGATCTCTGAAGAAACCACATATTGCGAGTCTAAAAATGATTTTTTCAAAAAATCATGGGCGATAGATCATGTACCTATAGTACAAACCGGACCCACTTCCTACCGATTCGGCAGACATTTGTCCTTTTACCGGATGGACGAAATGGTTTGAGATGTCCCGGTTGGGAGATAGTCCATGTAAGGTGGTCTAGTATTTTAGGAAAATGGGTTGGTAGCATTCTGAAACGGCATTTTGGTGGTTACTTCACAAAACGACACGTTTTTTGCGCTCGGAAAATGGAAAAGGGCTTTTCAGATGCGACAAAGGAAAACTTCCTCTGCAACATTGTTCTCCATACCAATATCCACACGCATGCATAATATGGGCACAACATCACCAACTATGCCGTGATTCAGCATATAACATCGGTCATTTGGACCGAAAGCCATGAAACCTCGAACATGATAGGTCATTTTGTGAAGGTTTTTTGAGACATGATCAATATACCAAGTCTGGTATTTTTCCTTTCAACTATGTCACATAATATGACACTACGCGAAGCATTTTCATTGTTCGGATTTTTTTTGAATTTATTATGCCCGTTTTGAATTATCTGAATTTCTAACTATGGTCGAACCGACGTGCATGAAGATAGGGGACGAGCATCGCTAGAACTTGCATTGGATCTCTGAAGAAACCACATATTGCAAGTCTAAAAATAATTTTTTCAAAAAATCACGCGCGATAGATCATGTACCTATAGTACAAACCGGACCCACTTCTTATCGATTCGGCAGACATTTGTCCTTTTTATCCGGGATGGACGAAATGGTTTGAGAAGTCCCGGTTGGGAGATAGTCCATGTAAGGTGGTCTAGTATTTTAGGAAAATGGGACGGTAGCATTCTGAAACGGCATTTTGGTGGTTACTTCACAAAACGACCCGTTTTTTGCGCTCGGAAAATGGAAAAAGGGCTTTTCCGTGCGACAAAAAGGAAAACTTCCTCCTGCAACATTGTTCTCCATACCAATGTCCACACGCATGCATAATATGGGCACAACATCACAAACTATGCCCTGATTCAGCATATAACATCAGTCATTTGGACCGAAAGCCATGAAACCTCGAACATGATAGGTCATTTTGTGAAGGTTTTTTCGAGACATGATCAATATACCAAGTCTGGTATTTTTCCTTTCAACTATGTCACATAATATGACACCACGTGAAGGATTTTCATTGTTCGGATTTTTTTTGAATTTATTATGCCCGTTTTGAATTATCTGAATTTCTAACTATGGTCGAACCGGCGTGCATGAAGATAGGGGACGAGCATCGCTAGAACTTGCATTGGATCTCTGAAGAAACCACATATTGCGAGTCTAAAAATGATTTTTTCAGAAAATCATGGGCGATAGATCATGTACCTATAGTACAAACCGGACCCACTTCCTACCGATTCGGCAGACATTTGTCCTTTTACGGATGGACGAAATGGTTTGAGATGTCCCGGTTGGGAGATAGTCCATGTAAGGTGGTCTAGTATTTTAGGAAAATGGGACGGTAGCATTCTGAAACGGCATTTTGGTGGTTACTTCACAAAACGACCCGTTTTTTGCGCTCGGAAAATGGAAAAAGGGCTTTTCCGTGCGACAAAAAGGAAAACTTCCTCCTACAACATTGTTCTCCATACCGATGTCCACACGCATGCATAATATGGGCACAACATCACAAACTATGCCGTGATTCAGCATATAACATCGGTCATTTGGACCGAAAGCCATGAAACCTCGAACATGATAGGTCATTTTGTGAAGGTTTTTTCGAGACATGATCAATATACCAAGTCTGGTATTTTTCCTTTCAACTATGTCACATAATATGACACCACGCGAAGGATTTATATTGTTCGGATTTTTTTTGAATTTATTATGCCCGTTTTGAATTATCTGAATTTCTAACTATGGTCGAACCGGCGTGCATGAAGATAGGGGACGAGCATCGCTAGAACTTGCATTGGATCTCTGAAGAAACCACATATTGCGAGTCTAAAAATGATTTTTTTCAAAAAATCACGGGCGATAGATCTTGTACCTATAGTACAAACCGGAGCCACTTCCTACCGATTCGGCAGACATTTGTCCTTTTTACCCGGATGGACGAAATGGTTTGAGATGTCCCGGTTGGGAGATAGTCCATGTAAGGTGGTCTAGTATTTTAGGAAAATGGGACGGTAGCATTCTGAAACGGCATTTTGGTGGTTACTTCACAAAACGACCCGTTTTTTGCGCTCGGAAAATGGAAAAAGGGCTTTTCCGTGCGACAAAAAGGAAAACTTCCTCCTGCAACATTGTTCTCCATACCTATGTCCACACGCATGCATAATATGGGCACAACATCACAAACTGTGCCGTGATTCAGCATATAACATCGGTCATTTGGACCGAAAGCCATGAAACCTCGAACATGATAGGTCATTTTGTGAAGGTTTTTTCGAGACATGATCAATATACCAAGTCTGGTATTTTTCCTTTCAACTATGTCACATAATATGACACCACGCGATGGATTTTCATTGTTCGGATTTTTTTTTGAATTTATTATGCCCGTTTTGAATTATCTGAATTTCTAACTATGGTCGAACCGGCGTGCATGAAGATAGGGGACGAGCATCGCTAGAACTTGCATTGGATCTCTGAAGAAACCACATATTGCGAGTCTAAAAATTATTTTTTCAAAAAATCACGCGCGATAGATCATGTACCTGTAGTACAAACCGGACCCACTTCCTACCAATTCGGCAGACATTTGTCCTTTTTACCCGGGATGGACGAAATGGTTTGAGATGTCCCGGTTGGGAGATAGTCCATGTAAGGTGGTCTAGTATTTTATGAAAATGGGACGGTAGCATTCTGAAACAGCTTTTGGTGGTTACTTCACAAAATAACCCGTTTTTTGCGCTCGGAAAATGGAAAAAGGCTTTTCCGTGCGATAAAAAGGAAAACTTCCTCCTGCAACATTGTTCTCCATACCAATGTCCACACGCATGCATAATATGGGCACAACATCACAAACTATGCCGTGATTCAGCACATAACATCGGTCATTTGGACCGAAAGCCATGAAACCTCGAACATGATTGGTCATTTTGTGAAGGTTTTTTCGAGACATGATCAATATACCAAGTCTGGTATTTTTCCTTTTAACTATGTCATATAATATGACACCACGCGAAGGATTTTTATTGTTCGGATTTTTTAGAATTTATTATGCCCGTTTTGAATTATCTGAATTTCTAACTATGGTCGAACCGGCGTGCGTGAAGATAGGGGACGAGCATCGCTAGAACTTGCATTGGATCTCTGAAGAAACCACATATTGAGAGTCTAAAAATGATTTTTTCAAAAAACCACGGGCGATAGATCATGTACCTATAGTAAAAACCGGAGCCACTTCCTACCGATTCGGCAGACATTTGTCCTTTTTACCCGGGATGGACGAAATGGTTTGAGATGTCCCGGTTGGGAGATAGTCCATGTAAGGTGGTCTAGTATTTTAGGAAAATGGGACGGTAGCATTCTGAAACGGCATTTTGGGGGTTACTTCACAAAACAACCCGTTTTTTGCGCTCGGAAAATGGAAAAAGAGCTTTTCCGTGCGACAAAAAGGAAAACTTCCTCCTGCAACATTGTTCTCCATACCAATGTCCACACGCATGTATAATATGGGGACAACATCACAAAATATGCCATGATTCAGCATATAACATCAGTTATTTTGACCGAAAGCCATGAAACCTCGAACATGATAGGTCATTTTGTGAAGGTTTTTTCGAGACATGATCAATATACCAAGTCTGGTATTTTTCCTTCAACTATGTCACATAATATGACACCACGCGAAGGATTTTCATTGTTCGAATTTTTTTTTAATTTATTATGCCCGTTTTGAATTATCTGAATTTCTAACAATGGTCGAACCGGCGTGCATGAAGATAGGGGACGAGCATCGCTAGAACTTGCATTGGATCTCTGAAGAAACCACATATTGCGAGTCTAAAAATGATTTTTTCAAAAAACCACGGGCGATAGATCATGTACCTATAGTAAAAACCGGAGCCACTTCCTACCGATTCGGCAGACATTTGTCCTTTTTACCCGGGATGGACGAAATGGTTTGAGATGTCCCGGTTGGGAGATAGTCCATGTAAGGTGGTCTAGTATTTTAGGAAAATGGGACGGTAGCATTCTGAAACGGCATTTTGGTGGTTACTTCACAAAATGACCTGTTTTTTGCGCTCGGAAAATGGAAAAAGGGCTTTTCCGTGCGACAAAAAGGAAAACTTCCTCCTGCAACATTGTTCTCCATACCAATGTCCACACGCATGCATAATATGGGCACAACTTCACAAACTATGCCGTGATTCAGCATATAACATCAGTCATTTGGACCGAAAGCCATGAAACCTCGAACATGATAGGTCATTTTGTGAAGGTTTTTTCGATACATGATCAATATACCAAGTCTGGTATTTTTCCTTTCAACTATTTCACATAATATGACACCACGCGAAGGATTTTCATTGTCGGATTTTTTTTGAATTTATTATGCCCGTTTTGAATTATCTGAATTTCTAACTATGGTCGAACCGACGTGCATGAAGATAGGGGACGAGCATCGCTAGAACTTGCATTGGATCTCTGAAGAAACCACATATTGCGAGTCTAAAAATGATTTTTTCAAAAAATCATGGGCGATAGATCATGTACCTATAGTACAAACCGGAGCCACTTCCTACCGATTCGGCAGACATTTGTCATTTTTACCCGGATGGACGAAATGGTTTGAGATGTCCCGGTTGGGAGATAGTCCATGTAAGGTGGTCTAGTATTTTAGGAAAATGGGACGGTAGCATTCTGAAACGGCATTTTGGTGGTTACTTCACAAAACGACCCGTTTTTTGCGCTCGGAAAATGGAAAAAGGGCTTTTCCGTGCGACAAAAAGGAAAACTTCCTCCTGCAACATTGTTCTCCATACCTATGTCCACACGCATGCATAATATGGGCACAACATCACAAACTGTGCCGTGATTCAGCATATAACATCGGTCATTTGGACCGAAAGCCATGAAACCTCGAACATGATAGGTCATTTTGTGAAGGTTTTTTCGAGACATGATCAATATACCAAGTCTGGTATTTTTCCTTTCAACTATGTCACATAATATGACACCACGCGAAGGATTTTCATTGTTCGGATTTTTTTTGAATTTATTATGCCCGTTTTGAATTATCTGAATTTCTAACTATGGTCGAACCGGCGTGCATGAAGATAGGGGACGAGCATCGCTAGAACTTGCATTGGATCTCTGAAGAAACCACATATTGCGAGTCTAAAAATGATTTTTTCAAAAAATCACGCGCGATAGATCATGTACCTGTAGTACAAACCGGACCCACTTCCTACCAATTCGGCAGACATTTGTCCTTTTTACCCGGGATGGACGAAATGGTTTGAGATGTCCCGGTTGGGAGATAGTCCATGTAAGGTGGTCTAGTATTTTATGAAAATGGGACGGTAGCATTCTGAAACAGCATTTTGGTGGTTACTTCACAAAATAACCCATTTTTTGCGCTCGGAAAATGGAAAAAGGCTTTTCCGTGCGATAAAAAGGAAAACTTCCTCCTGCAACATTGTTCTCCATACCAATGTCCACACGCATGCATAATATGGGCACAACATCACAAACTATGCCGTGATTCAGCACATAACATCGGTCATTTGGACCGAAAGCCATGAAACCTCGAACATGATTGGTCATTTTGTGAAGGTTTTTTCGAGACATGATCAATATACCAAGTCTGGTATTTTTCCTTTTAACTATGTCATATAATATGACACCACGCGAAGGATTTTCATTGTTCGGATTTTTCTGAATTTATTATGCCCGTTTTGAATTATCTGAATTTCTAACTATGGTCGAACCGGCGTGCGTGAAGATAGGGGACGAGCATCGCTAGAACTTGCATTGGATCTCTGAAGAAACCACATATTGCGAGTCTAAAAATGATTTTTTCAAAAAACCACGGGCGATAGATCATGTACCTATAGTAAAAACCGGAGCCACTTCCTACCGATTCGGCAGACATTTGTCCTTTTACGGGATGGGCCGAAATGGTTTGAGATGTCCCGGTTGGGAGATAGTCCATGTAAGGTGGTCTAGTATTTTATGAAAATGGGACGGTAGCATTCTGAAATTGCATTTTGGTGGTTACTTCACAAAACGACCCGTTTTTTCTGCTCGGAAAATTGAAAAAGGGCTTTTCCGTGCGACAAAAAGGAAAACTTCCTCCTGCAACATTGTTCTCCATACCAATGTCCACACGCATGCATAATATGGGCACAACTTCACAAACTATGCCGTGATTCAGCATATAACATCAGTCATTTGGACCGAAAGCCATGAAACCTCGAACATGATAGGTCATTTTGTGAAGGTTTTTTCGAGACATGATCAATATACCAAGTCTGGTATTTTTCCTTTCAACTATGTCACATAATATGACACCACGCGAAGGATTTTCATTGTTCGGATTTTTTGAATTTATTATTATGCGTTTTGAATTATCTGAATTTCTAACTATGGTTGAACGGCGTGCGTGAAGATAGGGGCGAGCATCGCTAGAACTTGCATTGGATCTCTGAAGAAACCACATATTGCGAGTCTAAAATGATTTTTCAAAAACCACAGGCGATAGATCATGTACCTATAGTAAAAGGACCCACTTCCCTACCGATTTGCGGACATTTGTCCTTTTTATCCGGGATGGACGAAATGGTTTGAGATGTCCCGGTTGGGAGATAGTCCATGTAAGGTGGTCTAGTATTTTAGGAAAATGGGACGGTAGCATTCTGAAACGGCATTTTGGTGGTTACTTCACAAAATGACCCGTTTTTTGCGCTCGGAAAATGGAAAAAGGGCTTTTCCGTGCGACAAAAAGGAAAACTTCCTCCTGCAACATTGTTCTCCATACCAATGTCCACACGCATGCATAATATGGGAACAACTTCACAAACTATGCCGTGATTCAGCATATAACATCAGTCATTTGGACCGAAAGCCATGAAACCTCGAACATGATAGGTCATTTTGTGAAGGTTTTTGAGACATGATCAATATACCAAGTCTGGTATTTTCCTTTCAACTATGTCACATAATATGACACCACGCGAAGGATTTTCATTGTTCGGATTTTTTTTGAATTTATTATGCCCGTTTTGAATTATCTGAATTTCTAACTATGGTCGAACCAGCGTGCATGAAGATAGGGGACGAGCATCGCTAGAACTTGCATTGGATCTTTGAAGAAACCACATATTGCGAGTCTAAAATGATTTTTCAAAAATCAGGCGATAGATCATGTACCTATAGTACAAACGGACCCACTTCCCTCTGGATTGGCGGACATTTGTCCTTTTACCGGGATGGGCGAAATGGTTTGAGATGTCGGTTGGGAGATAGTCCATGTAAGGTGGTCTAGTATTTTAGGAAAATGGGATGGTAGCATTCTGAAAGCGGCATTTTGGTGGTTACTTCACAAACGACCCGTTTTTTGCTCGGAAAATGGAAAAAGGGCTTTTCCGTGCGACAAAAAGGAAAACTTCCTCCTGCAACATTGTTCTCCATACCTATGTCCACACGCATGCATAATATGGGCACAACATCACAAACTGTGCCGTGATTCAGCATATAACATCGGTCATTTGGACCGAAAGCCATGAAACCTCGAACATGATAGGTCATTTTGTGAAGGTTTTTTCGAGACATGATCAATATACCAAGTCTGGTATTTTTCCTTTTAACTATGTCATATAATATGACACCACGCGAAGGATTTTTATTGTTCGGATTTTTTTGAATTTATTATGCCCGTTTTGAATTATCTGAATTTCTAACTATGGTCGAACCGGCGTGCGTGAAGATAGGGGACGAGCATCGCTAGAACTTGCATTGGATCTCTGAAGAAACCACATATTGAGAGTCTAAAAATGATTTTTTCAAAAAACCACGGGCGATAGATCATGTACCTATAGTAAAAACCGGAGCCACTTCCTACCGATTCGGCAGACATTTGTCCTTTTTACCCGGGATGAACGAAATGGTTTGAGATGTCTCGGTTGGGAGATAGTCCATGTAAGGTGGTCTAGTATTTTAGGAAAATGGGACGGTAGCATTCTGAAACGGCATTTTGGTGGTTACTTCACAAAATGACCTGTTTTTTGCGCTCGGAAAATGGAAAAAGGGCTTTTCCGTGCGACAAAAAGGAAAACTTCCTCCTGCAACATTGTTCTCCATACCAATGTCCACACGCATGCATAATATGGGCACAACTTCACAAACTATGCCGTGATTCAGCACATAACATCAGTCATTTGGACCGAAAGCCATGAAACCTCGAACATGATAGGTCATTTTGTGAAGGTTTTTTCGATACATGATCAATATACCAAGTCTGGTATTTTTCCTTTCAACTATTTCACATAATATGACACCACGCGAAGGATTTTCATTGTTTGGATTTTTTTTGAATTTATTATGCCCGTTTTGAATTATCTGAATTTCTAACTATGGTCGAACCGGCGTGCATGAAGATAGGGGACGAGCATCGCTAGAACTTGCATTGGATCTCTGAAGAAACCACATATTGCGAGTCTAAAAATGATTTTTTCAAAAAACCACGGGCGATAGATCATGTACCTATAGTACAAAGACCACTTCCTACGATTCGGCGGACATTTGTCCTTTTACCGGGATGGGCGAAATGGTTTGAGATGTCGGTTGGGAGATAGTCCATGTAAGGTGGTCTAGTATTTTAGGAAAATGGGGCGGTAGCATTCGAAGCGGCATTTTGGTGGTTACTTCACAAAGCGACCCGTTTTTCGGAGAAAATGGAAAAAGGGCTTTTCTGCGACAAAAGGAAAACTTCCTCCTGCAACATTGTTCTCCATACCTATGTCCACACGCATGCATAATATGGGCACAACATCACAAACTGTGCCGTGATTCAGCATATAACATCGGTCATTTGGACCGAAAGCCATGAAACCTCGAACATGATAGGTCATTTTGTGAAGGTTTTTTCGAGACATGATCAATATACCAAGTCTGGTATTTTTCCTTTCAACTATATCACATAATATGACACCATGAAGGATTTTCATTGTTGGATTTTTTGAATTTATTATGCCCGTTTTGAATTATCTGAATTTCTAACTATGGTCGAACCGGCGTGCATGAAGATAGGGGACGAGCATCGCTAGAACTTGCATTGGATCTCTGAAGAAACCACATATTGCGAGTCTAAAAATTATTTTTTCAAAAAATCACGCGCGATAGATCATGTACCTGTAGTACAAACCAGACCCACTTCCTGGATTCGGCAGACATTTGTCCTTTTTACCCGGGATGGACGAAATGGTTTGAGATGTCCCGGTTGGGAGATAGTCCATGTAAGGTGGTCTAGTATTTTATGAAAATGGGACGGTAGCATTCTGAAACAGCTTTTGGTGGTTACTTCACAAAATAACCCGTTTTTTGCGCTCGGAAAATGGAAAAAGGCTTTTCCGTGCGATAAAATGGAAAACTTCCTCCTGCAACATTGTTCTCCATACCAATGTCCACACGCATGCATAATATGGGCACAACATCACAAACTATGTCGTGATTCAGCACATAACATTGGTCATTTGGACCGAAAGCCATGAAACCTCGAACATGATTGGTCATTTTGTGAAGGTTTTTTCGAGACATGATCAATATACCAAGTCGGGTATTTTTCCTTTTAACTATGTCACATAATATGACACCACGGGAAGGATTTTCATTGTTCGGATTTTTTTGAATTTATTATGCCCATTTTGAATTATCTGAATTTCTAACTATGGTCGAACCGGCGTGCATGAAGATAGGGGACGAGCATCGCTAGAACTTGCATTGGATCTCTGAAGAAACCACATATTGCGAGTCTAAAATGATTTTTCAAAAAATCAGGCGATAGATCATGTACCTATAGTAAAAGCGGACCCACTTCCTCTGATTAACGGAGACATTTGTCCTTTTACGGGATGGGCGAAATGGTTTGAGATGTCGGTTGGGAGATAGTCCATGTAAGGTGGTCTAGTATTTTAGGAAAATGGGGACGGTAGCATTCTGAAGCGGCATTTTGGTGGTTACTTCACAAAACGACCCGTTTTTTGCGCTCGGAAAATGGAAAAAGGCTTTTCATGCGACAAAGGAAAACTTCCTCTGCAACATTGTTCTCCATACCAATGTCCACGCATGCATAATATGGGCACAACATCACAAACTATGCGTGATTCAGCACATAACATCGGTCATTTGGACGAAAGCCATGAAACCTCGAACATGATAGGTCATTTTGTGAAGGTTTTTCGAGACATGATCAATATACCAAGTCTGGTATTTTCCTTTTAACTATGTCACATAATATGACACCACGAAGGATTTTCATTGTTCGGATTTTTTGAATTTATTATGCCCGTTTTGAATTATCGAATTTCTAACTATGGTGAACAGCGTGCGTGAAGATAGGGGCGAGCATCGCTAGAACTTACATTGGATCTCTGAAGAAACCACATATTGCGAGTCTAAAATGATTTTTCAAAAAATCAGGCGATAGATCATGTACCTATAGTACAAACCGGACCCACTTCCTCTGGATTCGAGACATTTGTCCTTTTACGGGATGGGCCGAAATGGTTTGAGATGTCCCGGTTGGGAGATAGTCCATGTAAGGTGGTCTAGTATTTTAGGAAAATGGGACGGTAGCATTACGAAGCGGCATTTTGGTGGTTACTTCACAAAATGACCCGTTTTTTGCGCTCGGAGAAAATGGAAAAAGGGCTTTTCGTGCGACAAAAGGAAAACTTCCTCCTGCAACATTGTTCTCCATACCAATGTCCACGCATGCATAATATGGGCACAACATCACAAACTATGCTGTGATTCAGCATATAACATCGGTCATTTGGACGAAAGCCATGAAACCTCGAACATGATAGGTCATTTTGTGAAGGTTTTTGAGACATGATCAATATACCAAGTCTGGTATTTTCCTTTCAACTATGTCACATAATATGACACCATGAAGGATTTTCATTGTTGGATTTTTTGAATTTATTATGCCCGTTTGAATTATCTGAATTTCTAACTATGGTTGAACGGCGTGCATGAAGATAGGGGGCGAGCATCGCTAGAACTTGCATTGGATCTCTGAAGAAACCACATATTGCGAGTCTAAAATGATTTTTCAAAAATCACAGGCGATAGATCATGTACATAGTACAAACCGGACCCACTTCCTACCAATTCGGAGACATTTGTCCTTTTACGGGATGGGCCGAAATGGTTTGAGATGTCGGTTGGGAGATAGTCCATGTAAGGTGGTCTAGTATTTTATGAAAATGGGGCGGTAGCATTACGAAAGCAGCATTTTGGTGGTTACTTCACAAAATAACCCGTTTTTTGCGCTCGGAAAATGGAAAAAGGCTTTTCAGTGCGATAAAAAGGAAAACTTCCTCCTGCAACATTGTTCTCCATACCAATGTCCACGCATGCATAATATGGGCACAACATCACAAACTATGCGTGATTCAGCACATAACATCGGTCATTTGGACGAAAGCCATGAAACCTCGAACATGATTGGTCATTTTGTGAAGGTTTTTGAGACATGATCAATATACCAAGTCTGGTATTTTTCCTTTCAACTATGTCATATAATATGACACCACGAAGGATTTTCATTGTTGGATTTTTTGAATTTATTATGCCCGTTTTGAATTATCTGAATTTCTAACTATGGTGAACGCCGTGCGTGAAGATAGGGGACGAGCATCGCTAGAACTTGCATTGGATCTCTGAAGAAACCACATATTGCGAGTCTAAAAATGATTTTTTCAAAAAACCACGGGCGATAGATCATGTACCTATAGTAAAAACCGGAGCCACTTCCCTCTGATTCGGCGGACATTTGTCCTTTTACGGGATGGGCCGAAATGGTTTGAGATGTCGGTTGGAGATAGTCCATGTAAGGTGGTCTAGTATTTTAGGAAAATGGGACGGTAGCATTCTGAAGCGGCATTTTGGTGGTTACTTCACAAAAGCGACCCGTTTTTTGCTCGGAAAATGGAAAAGGGCTTTTCCGTGCGACAAAAGGAAAACTTCCTCCTGCAACATTGTTCTCCATACCAATGTCCACGCATGCATAATATGGGCACAACATCACAAACTATGCCGTGATTCAGCATATAACATCGGTCATTTGGACGAAAGCCATGAAACCTCGAACATGATAGGTCATTTTGTGAAGGTTTTTGAGACATGATCAATATACCAAGTCTGGTATTTTTCCTTTCAACTATGTCACATAATATGACACCACGAAGGATTTTCATTGTTGGATTTTTTGAATTTATTATGCCCGTTTTGAATTATCTGAATTTCTAACTATGGTTGAACGGCGTGCATGAAGATAGGGGCGAGCATCGCTAGAACTTGCATTGGATCTCTGAAGAAACCACATATTGCGAGTCTAAAATGATTTTTCAAAAATCATAGGCGATAGATCATGTACCTATAGTACAAACGGACCCACTTCCTACCGATTCGGCGAGACATTTGTCCTTTTACGGGATGGGCGAAATGGTTTGAGATGTCGGTTGGGAGATAGTCCATATAAGGTGGTCTAGTATTTTAGGAAAATGGGGCGGTAGCATTACGAAGCGGCATTTTGGTGGTTACTTCACAAAACGACCCGTTTTTGCGCTCGGAAAATGGAAAAAGGGCTTTTCGATGCGACAAAAGGAAAACTTCCTCTACAACATTGTTCTCCATACCAATGTCCACGCATGCATAATATGGGCACAACATCACAAACTGCCGTGATTCAGCATATAACATCGGTCATTTGGACGAAAGCCATGAAACCTCGAACATGATAGGTCATTTTGTGAAGGTTTTTTGAGACATGATCAATATACCAAGTCTGGTATTTTTCCTTTCAACTATGTCACATAATATGACACCAGAAGGATTTTCATTGTTAGGATTTTTTGAATTTATTATGCCCGTTTTGAATTATCGAATTTCTAACTATGGTTGAACGGCGTGCGTGAAGATAGGGGCGAGCATCGCTAGAACTTACATTGGATCTCTGAAGAAACCACATATTGCGAGTCTAAAATGATTTTTCAAAAATCAGGCGATAGATCATGTACCTATAGTACAAAGCGGACCCACTTCCTACCGATTCGGCAGACATTTGTCCTTTTTACCCGGGATGGACGAAATGGGTTGAGATGTCCCGGTTGGGAGATAGTCCATGTAAGGTGGTCTAGTATTTTATGAAAATGGGACCGTAGCATTCTGAAACAGCATTTTGGTGGTTACTTCACAAAATAACCCATTTTTTGCGCTCGGAAAATGGAAAAAGGCTTTTCTGTGCGACAAAAAGGAAAACTTCCTCCTACAACATTGTTCTCCATACCAATGTCCACACGCGGGCATAATATGGGCACAACATCACAAACTATGCCGTGATTCATCACATAACATCGGTCATTTGGACCGAAAGCCATGAAACCTCGAACATGATTGGTCATTTTGTGAAGGTTTTTTCGAGACATGATCAATATACCAAGTCTGGTATTTTTCCTTTTAACTATGTCATATAATATGACACCACGTCGAAGGATTTTCATTATTCGGATTTTTTTGAATTATTATGCCTGTTTTGAATTATCTGAATTTCTAACTATGGTCGAACCGGCGTGCGTGAAGATAGGGGACGAGCATCGCTAGAACTTGCATTGGATCTCTGAAGAAACCACATATTGCGAGTCTAAAAATGATTTTTTCAAAAAATCATGGGCGATAGATGATGTACCTATAGTACAAGCGGACCCACTTCCTCTGGAATTCGCGGACATTTGTCCTTTTACCGGGATGGATGAAATGGTTTGAGATGTCGGTTGGGAGATAGTCCATGTAAGGTGGTCTAGTATTTTAGGAAAATGGGACGGTAGCATTCTGAAGCGGCATTTTGGTGGTTACTTCACAAAAGCGACCGTTTTTGCGCTCGGAAAATGGAAAAAGGGCTTTTCGTGCGACAAAAGAAAACTTCCTCTGCAACATTGTTCTCCATACCAATGTCCACGCATGCATAATATGGGCACAACATCACAAACTATGCGTGATTCAGCATATAACATCGGTCATTTGGAAAAGCCATGAAACCTCGAACATGATAGGTCATTTTGTGAAGGTTTTTTGAGACATGATCAATATACCAAGTCTGGTATTTTCCTTTCAACTATGTCACATAATATGACACCACGAAGGATTTTCATTGTTGGATTTTTTGAATTTATTATGCCCGTTTTGAATTATCTGAATTTCTAACTATGAATTGAACCGTGCATGAAGATAGGGGCGAGCATCGCTAGAACTTGCATTGGATCTCTGAAGAAACCACATATTGCGAGTCTAAAATGATTTTTCAAAAAATCATAGGCGATAGATCATGTACCTATAGTACAAACGGACCCACTTCCTACGATTGGCGGACATTTGTCCTTTTTACGGGATGGGCGAAATGGTTTGAGATGTCGGTTGGGAGATAGTCCATGTAAGGTGGTCTAGTATTTTATGAAAATGGGACGGTAGCATTCTGAAAGCGGCATTTTGGTGGTTACTTCACAAAAGCGACCCGTTTTTTTTCGGAAAATGGAAAAAGGGCTTTTCAGTGCGACAAAAGGAAAACTTCCTCCTGCAACATTGTTCTCCATACCAATGTCCACGCATGCATAATATGGGCACAACATCACAAACTATGCGTGATTCAGCACATAACATCGGTCATTTGGACGAAAGCCATGAAACCTCGAACATGATAGGTCATTTGTGAAGGTTTTTTCGAGACATGATCAATATACCAAATCTGGTATTTTCCTTTCAACTATGTCACATAATATGACACCACGAAGGATTTTCATTATTCGGATTTTTTTGAATTTATTATGCCCGTTTTGAATTATTTGAATTTCTAACTATGGTTGAACCGGCGTGCGTGAAGATAGGGGACGAGCATCGCTAGAACTTGCATTGGATCTCTGAAGAAACCACATATTGCGAGTCCAAAAATTATTTTTTCAAAAAATCATGGGCGATAGATCATGTACCTATAGTACAAACCGGACCCACTTCCTCTGGATTCGGCGAGACATTTGTCCTTTTACGGGATGGGCCGAAATGGTTTGAGATGTCGGTTGGGAGATAGTCCATGTAAGGTGGTCTAGTATTTTAGGAAAATGGGGCGGTAGCATTACGAAGCGGCATTTTGGTGGTTACTTCACAAAACGACCCGTTTTTTGCGCTCGGAAAATGGAAAAAGGGCTTTTCCGTGCGACAAAAAGGAAAACTTCCTCCTGCAACATTGTTCTCCATACCAATGTCCACACGCATGCATAATATGGGCACAACTTCACAAACTATGCCGTGATTCAGCATATAACATCAGTCATTTGGATGAAAGCCATGAAACCTCGAACATGATAGGTCATTTTGTGAAGGTTTTTGAGACATGATCAATATACCAAGTCTGGTATTTTTCCTTTCAACTATGTCACATAATATGACACCACGAAGGATTTTCATTGTTGGATTTTTTGAATTTATTATGCCGTTTTGAATTATCTGAATTTCTAACTATGGTCGAACCGGCGTGCATGAAGATAGGGGACGAGCATCGCTAGGACTTGCATTGGATCTCTGAAGAAACCACATATTGCGAGTCTAAAAATGATTTTTCAAAAAATCATGGGCGATAGATCATGTACCTATAGTACAAACCGGACCCACTTCCTACCGATTCGGTAGACATTTGTCCTTTTACCGGGATGGACGAAATGGTTTGAGATGTCCCGGTTGGGATATAGTCCATGTAAGGTGGTCTAGTATTTTATGAAAATGGGGCGGTAGCATTCTGAAACAGCATTTTGGTGGTTTCTTCACAAAAGCGACCCGTTTTTGCGCTCGGAAAATGGAAAAAGGGCTTTTCGTGCGATAAAAGGAAAACTTCCTCTGCAACATTGTTCTCCATACCAATGTCCACACGCATGCATAATATGGGCACAACATCACAAACTATGCGTGATTCAGCACATAACATCGGTCATTTGGACGAAAGCCATGAAACCTCGAACATGATAGGTCATTTTGTGAAGGTTTTTGAGACATGATCAATATACCAAGTCTGTATTTTCCTTTTAACTATGTCATATAATATGACACCATGAAGGATTTTCATTGTTGGATTTTTTGAATTTATTATGCCGTTTTGAATTATCGAATTTCTAACTATGGTGAGCCGTGCGTGAAGATAGGGGCGAGCATCGCTAGAACTTGCATTGGATCTCTGAAGAAACCACATATTGCGAGTCTAAAATGATTTTTCAAAAATCAGGCGATAGATCATGTACCTATAGTAAAAACGGACCCACTTCCTCTGGGATTCGGAGACATTTGTCCTTTTACGGGATGGGCGAAATGGTTTGAGATGTCGGTTGGGAGATAGTCCATGTAAGGTGGTCTAGTATTTTATGAAAATGGGGCGGTAGCATTACGAAGCGGCATTTTGGTGGTTACTTCACAAAATGACCCGTTTTTCTTTCGGAGAAAATGGAAAAAGGGCTTTTCGTGCGACAAAAAGGAAAACTTCCTCTGCAACATTGTTCTCCATACCAATGTCCACCGCATGCATAATATGGGCACAACTTCACAAACTATGCGTGATTCAGCATATAACATCGGTCATTTGGACGAAAGCCATGAAACCTCGAACATGATAGGTCATTTTGTGAAGGTTTTTGAGACATGATCAATATACCAAGTCTGGTATTTTCCTTTCAACTATGTCACATAATATGACACCACGAAGGATTTTCATTGTTGGATTTTTTGAATTTATTATGCCGTTTTGAATTATCTGAATTTCTAACTATGGTGAACGGCGTGCATGAAGATAGGGAAGAGCATCGCTAGAACTTGCATTGGATATCTGAAGAAACCACATATTGCGAGTCTAAAATGATTTTTCAAAAAATCATGGGCGATAGATCATGTACCTATAGTACAAACCGGACCCACTTCCTCTGGATTCGGCGGACATTTGTCCTTTTACCCGGATGGGCCGAAATGGTTTGAGATGTCGGTTGGGAGATAGTCCATGTAAGGTGGTCTAGTATTTTAGGAAAATGGGATGGTAGCATTACGAAGCGGCATTTTGGTGGTTACTTCACAAAGCGACCCGTTTTTGCGCTCGGAAAATGGAAAAGGGCTTTTCCGTGCGACAAAAGGAAAACTTCCTCTGCAACATTGTTCTCCATACCAATGTCCACGCATGCATAATATGGGCACAACATCACAAACTATGCCGTGATTCAGCATATAACATCGGTCATTTGGATGAAAGCCATGAAACCTCGAACATGATAGGTCATTTTGTGAAGGTTTTTGAGACATGATCAATATACCAAGTCTGGTATTTTTCCTTTCAACTATGTCACATAATATGACACCATGAAGGATTTTCATTGTTGGATTTTTTGAATTTATTATGCCGTTTTGAATTATCGAATTTCTAACTATGGTCGAACCGGCGTGCATGAAGATAGGGGACGAGCATCGCTAGAACTTGCATTGGATCTCTGAAGAAACCACATATTGCGAGTCTAAAAATGATTTTTTCAAAAAATCACGCGCGATAGATCATGTACCTATAGTACAAACCGGACCCACTTCCTACCAATTCGGCAGACATTTGTCCTTTTTACCCGAGATGGACGAAATGGTTTGAGATGTCCCGGTTGGAAGATAGTCCATGTAAGGTGGTCTAGTATTTTATGAAAATGGGACGGTAGCATTCTGAAACAGCTTTTGGTGGTTACTTCACAAAATAACCCGTTTTTTGCGCTCGGAAAATGGAAAAAGGCTTTTCAGTGCGATAAAAAGGAAAACTTCCTCCTGCAACATTGTTCTCCATACCAATGTCCACACGCATGCATAATATGGGCACAACATCACAAACTATGCCGTGATTCAACACATAACATCGGTCATTTGGACCGAAAGCCATGAAACCTCGAACATGATAGGTTATTTTGTGAAGGTTTTTTCGAGACATGATCAATATACCAAGTCTGGTATTTTTCCTTTTAACTATGTCATATAATATGACACCAGGAAGGATTTTCATTGTTGGATTTTTTGAATTTATTATGCCCATTTTGAATTATCGAATTTCTAACTATGGTTGAACGGCGTGCGTGAAGATAGGGGCGAGCATCGCTAGAACTTGCATTGGATCTCTGAAGAAACCACATATTGCGAGTCTAAAATGATTTTTCAAAAATCACGCGATAGATCATGTACCTATAGTAAAACCGGACCCACTTCCTACTGATTCGGCGGACATTTGTCCTTTTTACGGGATGGCGAAATGGTTTGAGATGTCCCGGTTGGGAGATAGTCCATATAAGGTGGTCTAGTATTTTATGAAAATGGGACGGTAGCATTCTGAAATGGCATTTTGGTGGTTACTTCACAAAATAACCCGTTTTTGCGCTCGGAAAATGGAAAAAGGCTTTTCCGTGCGACAAAAGGAAAACTTCCTCTGCAACATTGTTCTCCATACCAATGTCCACGCATGCATAATATGGGCACAACATCACAAACTATGCGTGATTCAGCATATAACATGGGTCATTTGGACGAAAGCCATGAAACCTCGAACATGATAGGTCATTTTGTGAAGGTTTTTTCGAGACATGATCAATATACCAAGTCTGGTATTTTTCCTTTCAACTATGTCACATAATATGACACCATGAAGGATTTTCATTGTTAGGATTTTTGAATTTATTATGCCCGTTTTGAATTATCTGAATTTCTAACTATGGTCGAACCGGTGCATGAAGATAGGGGCGAGCATCGCTAGAACTTGCATTGGATCTCTGAAGAAACCACATATTGCGAGTCTAAAATGATTTTTCAAAAAATCATGGGCGATAGATCATGTACCTATAGTACAAACGGACCCACTTCCTACTGATTCGGCGGACATTTGTCCTTTTACCGGATGGACGAAATGGTTTGAGATGTCCGGTTGGGAGATAGTCCATGTAAGGTGGTCTAGTATTTTAGGAAAATGGGATGGTAGCATTGAAGCGGCATTTTGGTGGTTACTTCACAAAGCGACCCGTTTTTTTCGGAAAATGGAAAAAGGGCTTTTCCGTGCGACAAAAGAAAACTTCCTCTGCAACATTGTTCTCCATACAAATGTCCACGCATGCATAATATGGGCACAACATCACAAACTATGCCGTGATTCAGCATATAACATCGGTCATTTGGACGAAAGCCATGAAACCTCGAACATGATTGGTCATTTTGTGAAGGTTTTTTCGAGACATGATCAATATACCAAGTCTGGTATTTTTCCTTTTAACTATGTCATATAATATGACACCACGCGAAGGATTTTAATTATTCGGATTTTTTTTGAATTTATTATGCCCGTTTTGAATTATCTGAATTTCTAACTATGGTCGAACCGGCGTGCGTGAAGATAGGGGACGAGCATCGCTAGAACTTGCATTGGATATCTGAAGAAACCACACATTGCGAGTCTAAAAATGATTTTTTCAAAAAATCACGGGCGATAGATCTTGTACCTGTAGTACAAACCAGACCCACTTCCTACCGATTCGGCAGACATTTGTCCTTTTTACGGGATGGGCAAATGGTTTGAGATGTCGGTTGGGAGATAGTCCATGTAAGGTGGTCTAGTATTTTATGAAAATGGGACCGTAGCATTCTGAAACAGCATTTTGGTGGTTACTTCACAAAATAACCCATTTTTTGCGCTCGGAAAATGGAAAAAGGCTTTTCTGTGCGACAAAAAGGAAAACTTCCTCCTGCAACATTGTTCTCCATACCAATGTCCACACGCGGGCATAATATGGGCACAACATCACAAACTATGCCGTGATTCATCACATAACATCGGTCATTTGGACCGAAAGCCATGAAACCTCGAACATGATTGGTCATTTTGTGAAGGTTTTTTCGAGACATGATCAATATACCAAGTCTGGTATTTTTCCTTTTAACTATGTCATATAATATGACACCACGCGAAGGATTTTTATTGTTCGGATTTTTTAGAATTTATTATGCCCGTTTTGAATTATCTGAATTTCTAACTATGGTCGAACCGGCGTGCGTGAAGATAGGGGACGAGCATCGCTAGAACTTGCATTGGATCTCTGAAGAAACCACATATTGAGAGTCTAAAAATGATTTTTTCAAAAAACCACGGGCGATAGATCATGTACCTATAGTAAAAACCGGAGCCACTTCCCTCTGGGTCGAGACATTTGTCCTTTTTACCCGGGATGGACGAAATGGTTTGAGATGTCCCGGTTGGGAGATAGTCCATGTAAGGTGGTCTAGTATTTTAGGAAAATGGGACGGTAGCATTCTGAAACGGCATTTTGGTGGTTACTTCACAAAATGACCTGTTTTTTGCGCTCGGAAAATGGAAAAAGGGCTTTTCCGTGCGACAAAAAGGAAAACTTCCTCCTGCAACATTGTTCTCCATACCAATGTCCACACGCATGCATCATATGGGCACAACATCACAAACTATGCCGTGATTCAGCACATAACATCAGTCATTTGGACCGAAAGCCATGAAACCTCGAACATGATAGGTCATTTTGTGAAGGTTTTTTGAGACATGATCAATATACCAAGTCTGGTATTTTCCTTTCAACTATGTCACATAATATGACACCACGAAGGATTTTCATTGTTGGATTTTTTTGAATTTATTATGCCGTTTTGAATTATCTGAATTTCTAACTATGGTCGAACAGTGCATGAAGATAGGGGCGAGCATCGCTAGAACTTGCATTGGATCTCTGAAGAAACCACATATTGCGAGTCTAAAAATGATTTTTCAAAAATCATAGGCGATAGATCATGTACCTATAGTACAAACAGACCCACTTCCTCTGGATTCGGCGGACATTTGTCCTTTTTACCGGGATGGGCCGAAATGGTTTGAGATGTCGGTTGGGAGATAGTCCATATAAGGTGGTCTAGTATTTTAGGAAAATGGGGCGGTAGCATTCTGAAACAGCATTTTGGTGGTTACTTCACAAAATGACCCGTTTTTTGCGCTCGGAAAATGGAAAAAGGGCTTTTCCGTGCGACAAAAGGAAAACTTCCTCTGCAACATTGTTCTCCATACCAATGTCCACGCATGCATAATATGGGCACAACATCACAAACTATGCGTGATTCAGCACATAACATCGGTCATTTGGACGAAAGCCATGAAACCTCGAACATGATAGGTCATTTTGTGAAGGTTTTTGAGACATGATCAATATACCAAGTCTGGTATTTTTCCTTTCAACTATGTCATAATATGACACCACGAAGGATTTTCATTGTTAGGATTTTTTGAATTTATTATGCCCGTTTTGAATTATCTGAATTTCTAACTATTGTCGAACAGGCGTGCGTGAAGATAGGGGACGAGCATCGCTAGAACTTGCATTGGATATCTGAAGAAACCACATATTGCGAGTCTAAAAATGATTTTTCAAAAATCACAGGCGATAGATCATGTACCTATAGTACAAAGGACCCACTTCCTGGAATTCGGAGACATTTGTCCTTTTTACGGGATGGGCGAAATGGTTTGAGATGTCCCGGTTGGGAGATAGTCCATATAAGGTGGTCTAGTATTTTAGGAAAATGGGGACGGTAGCATTCTGAAGCGGCATTTTGGTGGTTACTTCACAAAACGACCCGTTTTGCGCTCGGAAAATGGAAAAAGGCTTTTCCGTGCGACAAAAAGGAAAACTTCCTCCTGCAACATTGTTCTTCATACCAATGTCCACACGCATGCATAATATGGGCACAACATCACAAACTATGCATTGATTCAGCATATAACATCGGTCATTTGGACAAAGCCATGAAACCTCGAACATGATTGGTCATTTTGTGAAGGTTTTTTGAGACATGATCAATATACCAAGTCTGGTATTTTTCCTTTTAACTATGTCACATAATATGACACCACCGAAGGATTTTCATTATTAGGATTTTTTGAATTTATTATGCCCGTTTGAATCTGAATTTCTAACTATGGTTGAACCGGCGTGCGTGAAGATAGGGGCGAGCATCGCTAGAACTTGCATTGGATCTCTGAAGAAACCACATATTGCGAGTCTAAAATGATTTTTCAAAAACCACAGGCGATAGATCATGTACCTATAGTAAAAGCAGACCCACTTCCTCTGGGTCGGCGGACATTTGTCCTTTTACCGGGATGGGCGAAATGGTTTGAGATGTCGGTTGGGAGATAGTCCATGTAAGGTGGTCTAGTATTTTATGAAAATGGGACCGTATCATTCTGAAACAACATTTTGGTGGTTACTTCACAAAATAACCCATTTTTTGCGCTCGGAAAATGGAAAAAGGCTTTTCAGGTGTGACAAAAGGAAAACTTCCTCCTGCAACATTGTTCTCCATACCGATGTCCGCATGCATAATATGGGCACAACATCACAAACTATGCGTGATTCAGCACATAACATCGGTCATTTGGACCGAAAGCCATGAAGCCTCGAACATGATAGGTCATTTTGTGAATATTTTTTCGAGACATGATCAATATACCAAGTCTGGACTGTTTACTTTTAACCATGTAACATAATATGACACCACCTTGAAGGATTTTCATTGTTGGATTTTTTGAATTTATTATACCGTTTTGAATTATCGAATTTCTAACTATAATTGAACCGGCGTGCATGAAGATAGGGGCGAACATCGCTAGAACTTGCATTGGATCTCTGAAGAAACCACATATTGCGAGTCTAAAATGATTTTTTCAAAAAATCACAGGCGATAGATCTTGTACATGTAGTACAAGGGACCCACTTCCTACCGATTAGGCAGAAATTTGTCCTTTTTACCCGGGATGGACGAAATGGGTTGAGATGTCCCGGTTGGGAGATAGTCCATGTAAGGTGGTCTAGTATTTTATGAAAATGGGACCGTAGCATTCTGAAACAGCATTTTGGTGGTTACTTCACAAAATAACCCATTTTTTGCGCTCGGAAAATGGAAAAAGGCTTTTAGTGCGACAAAAGGAAAACTTCCTCCTGCAACATTGTTCTCCATACAAATGTCCTACGCATGCATAATATGGGCACAACATCACAAACTATCCGTGATTCATCACATAACATCGGTCATTTGAATGAAAGCCATGAAACCTCGAACATGATTGGTCATTTTGTGAAGGTTTTTTGAGACATGATCAATATACCAAATCTGGTATTTTTCCTTTCAACTATGTCATATAATATGACACCATCGAAGGATTTTCATTATTGGATTTTTTGAATTTATTATGCCCATTTTGAATTATCTGAATTTCTAACTATGGTGAGCGGCGTGCATGAAGATAGGGACGAGCATCGCTAGAACTTACATTGGATCTCTGAAGAAACCACATATTGCGAGTCTAAAATGATTTTTCAAAAATCATAGGCGATAGATCATGTACCTATAGTATAGCAGACCCACTTCCTCTGGGTCGGCGGACATTTGTCCTTTTACCGGGATGGATGAAATGGTTTGAGATGTCGGTTGGGAGATAGTCCATATAAGGTGGTCTAGTATTTTATGAAAATGGGGCGGTAGCATTCTGAAATAGCATTTTGGTGGTTACTTCACAAAAACCCATTTTTTGCGCTCGAGAAAATGGAAAAAGGGCTTTTCCGTGCGACAAAAGAAAACTTCCTCCTGCAACATTGTTCTCCATACCAATGTCCACGCATGCATAATATGGGCACAACATCACAAACTATCGTGATTCAGCATATAACATCGGTCATTTGGATGAAAGCCATGAAACCTCGAACATGATAGGTCATTTTGTGAAGGTTTTTGAGACATGATCAATATACCAAGTCGGTATTTTTCCTTTTAACTATGTCACATAATATGACACCATGAAGGATTTTCATTGTTAGGATTTTTGAATTTATTATACCGTTTGAATTATCTGAATTTCTAACTATGGTTGACGGCGTGCGTGAAGATAGGGGCGAGCATCGCTAGAACTTACATTGGATCTCTGAAGAAACCACATATTGCGAGTCTAAAATGATTTTTTCAAAAAACCAGGCGATAGATCATGTACCTATAGTAAAAGCGGACCCACTTCCTGGAATTCGGCGGACATTTGTCCTTTTTACGGGATGGGCCGAAATGGTTTGAGATGTCGGTTGGAGATAGTCCATGTAAGGTGGTCTAGTATTTTAGGAAAATGGGGCGGTAGCATTCTGAAAACGGCATTTTGGTGGTTACTTCACAAAAGCGACCCATTTTTCTTTCGGAAAATGGAAAAAGGCTTTTCAAAGTGACAAAAGGAAAACTTCCTCCTGCAACATTGTTCTCCATACCAATGTCCACATGCATGCATAATATGGGCACAACATCACAAACTATGCCGTGATTCAGCATATAACATCGGTCATTTGGAAAGAAAGCCATGAAACCTCGAACATGATAGGTCATTTTGTGAAGGTTTATTTGAGGCATGATCAATATACCAAGTCTGTTATTTTTCCTATCAACTATGTCACATAATATGACACCACGCGAAGGATTTTCATTGTTCGGATTTTTTGAATTTATTATGCCGTTTTGAATTATCTGAATTTCTAACTATGGTCGAACCGGCGTGCATGAAGATAGGGGCGACATCGCTAGAACTTACATTGGATCTCTGAAGAAACCACATATTGTGAGTCTAAAATGATTTTTCAAAAAATCACAGGCGATAGATCATGTACATGGTACAAACCGGACCCACTTCCTACCGATTCGGCGGACATTTGTTCTTTTTACGGGATGAATGAAATGGTTTGAGATGTCGGTTGGGAGTTAGTCCATGTAAGGTGGTCTAGTATTTTAGGAAAATTGGATGGTAGCATTCTGAAAGCGGCATTTTGGTGGTTACTTCACAAAAGCGACCCGTTTTGCGCTCGAGAAAATGGAAAAAAGGCTTTTCAGATGCGACAAAAGGAAAACTTCCTCTGCCAACATTGTTCTCCATACCAATGTCCACCGCATGCATAATATGGGCACAACATCACAAACTATGCCGTGATTCAGCACATAACATCAGTCATTTGGACGAAAGCCATGAAACCTCGAACATGATTGGTCATTTTGTGAAGGTTTTTTGAGACATGATCAATATACCAATGATAGGGTGGGCCATCTTTAGTCAGTTGGAAGGATTTGGCCGAGGCTGGGCGAGCGGCACTAATGATAGGGGTGATGTCGACATTATATGCGTCGGCGTGTACCTTGTCCGGATGGTGTCTGTACGGGACTAAAGATGAACAGTCCGATTGGAACCTAGCAAGAGACAAAACATAATCGACACTAATAATAGGGGTGAATGTGAGCATTATTTAGTGAGTGTCGACACTATGCGAGATCTTATTACTATAAATAGGCATCCTTGTGAGTCTGTCCTCCAGCTAGTTTGAGGCATCTCCAAGATGGTTTTCGAGCGGGGACACCACTACGGCGATTTGGGGAGATGTTGACGAGCCCAGTCCTCGGCATCTCTAAAAGCTGTCATAGAAACACTCTAATATGTAAATTAGTTGGCTCCAGTATTGATCTAGTTAGAGAAGTTACAAGCTGCAAGATGGTTTGAGGCGGAGACACCCTGGCCAATTTTAGGAGATCTTGCAGATCCCAGTCCTCGGCATCTCACGGCGGTCATAGGCACTCCTAATATGTGAAATTAATTAGCTCAAGGTGTATTGATCTAGTTAGAGAAGTTACAAGCTGCAAGATGGTTTTTGAGGCGAGACACCACTACGACCGAGTTTCGGGAGATCTTGCGGATCGATCCTCGGCATCTCAAAAACTGGTCATGAAAACTTACTCCTAATATGTGACCCAGCGTTTGGAATCAGATCTTAATGGTAGAAATGCGAATGGGACAACTTCTTCATAGTCGGTCCAGCCACAAATGGGACTAACACTCAAGACATTTATTAATATTAAACTGAGACTACAAAACCGGGACTAAAGGCCCCTATATATAGTCCGGTCAAGCCACAAAGCCATGAAAGATATCCTTGGTGAAGCCACAAACCGTGAAAGACATGAACTAGAGTTACATAATATGAGCATGAACTTCTTGACATATGTCCTTCCTTGTGATTGCTTGAGGGCGTAACCATGGAGCATCTTCTTTATAACGGAATGCTTGGGTTAGTTTTCCTTTGTGAAGGCGGAATTTCATCAAACTTTTATAATCTTACGCCATATCATCTTGTCCTCGATTCCCATGATGTTTCTTTTCCACTGAAAAGAACTATGTGGCTTTGGCTCATCATATGATGTATTCGTTTGCATATTTTTTTCTTTTTTTCGAAGGACATGTCCTTCACATAGAAACCTGAGACACATCATTGGCTAGGGCCAGATGGTTCATCTCTATAACCAAGATTATTTGAGATCCACTGTTGTCATTCCATTACAATGGTCTATCTTTACCCCTTCCCATTCAGGTTGACCCATTTGCAGTGAAACAAAGGGACCTTAAAGAGACTCCATAGTCTAGTTCCATATCTCCTCTATGTAACCATACTATGTGTCCTTTTGTCATTCTCGTCTATTGCATCAAAGCGGACACCACTATTTTGGTTGGTGCTCTTTTTATCTTGGGTGATCGTGTAGAATGTATTCCCATTTTATTTAGTGCCCTTGGAAATTCAATCAGTAGAAGATGGTGTGTGACCAACAAGTATAGCTGATCTCAATAGTGGTGTCATTCAAGAGATGTGTCCGCATCCAACCTTGAAAGACTTCATGTGTTCATCGTGATCCATGATTCGGGCTTCCCAGTTTTTGGGCGTACAATATTGTTGTGTTTCCTCGATGTCTGGAGCTGCCAAGGTGGAATTATGTAGAAGCTATGTAGTGTGCTTTAGTGAAAGAATCACCGTCCCTACATATCATTGCTTTCTTTCCGGCATGCCTTTTCCATAGTCTTCCCTCATGCATGATCAGAAACACCAATCGGCTTACAGGTCTGAATAAAGTCAACAGAAAACTCAATGACCTCCTACATTCCATATCCCTTGGAAATCTTGTGTATACGGTCTATACGGTTATGAACATATTTCTTTAAGACTCCCATGAACCTCTCAAGGGAACATGTTATCGAAATACGGTTGAGAATGGCAATCTCTTCCACTAGGTGAACCGGAGATCGTCATAATATTGAAGAAGGATGGTGGGAACACCAATTCAAAACTAACAAGACATTGTACCACATCATACGTAACCTTGGCGGGAATATCTGGATTGATTACCTTCTGAGATATTGCATTGAGGAATGCACACTTCACAATGGAATTTTCGAACATTTTCCGGTAGAAGCCCCCTCAATGCAATGGAAGCAACTATTGCGTCATAATCGCGTGTGATCATGAGACTTCAGGTTTGGAACTTTTCTCTGCCATATTTATTATCCCTTTATATTAGATGAGAAGCCGATGGCACCTTGATCATAAAGGACTTCAAAAAAGATTTCCTTCTACGCTTTGGTAAGACATTGTACGACTTAAGTGACACCCTTTATCCATCTTGATACGTGTATGCATGTTCTTTGGGTCTTTCATAATTTGTTGTCCTCCAGGTGCTTCGGTGTATATTTTGTCTTCCCATACCGCTAGGAATCCTAGCAGAGTTCACGCAAAAGATTCTTAAGTCCGTGCATCCGCGTCGATTGAAGAAAGCGGACGAGGACTTTCCAATATGGCAGCTCCCAAAATATATTTCTTCTTCCACATGGGTGCGTGTCCTATAAGCGGCGTCGTTCCGAACTGATTGACCGCGGGACCCTTTCCAAAGATTACTTCTATGTCCTTGACCATACCAAATACATCATCACCGGGGAGTTGGGCTTCTTCGGTGATCTGCCTGCTTTGAAATGCTTGCCTTTCTTTCTTCTGGATGATTGGTGGAAGAAATAAATCGTCGCTTCGTACACAACCTTCACTGCATTTATGCAAATATGTACCTTAGGTCTTATCTAAACGTGTGCATACCTTATATCCGTTGTTTATACATCTAAAAGGTTACTAAGCGAGCCAAATCATTGATAGTTACAAATAATAACCCTCGTAGATCAAATGGCTGCTGTTTGTTCTCATCCCATGCGCGTACACGGTTTGCCCCACAAGCTGTAGAGTTCTTCAACTAATGGCCTAAGGTACATCAATGTCGTTTGCGGTTGCTTGGGCCTTGGATGGCTGCTTGGCATCATAATGAACTTATGCTTCATGCACAACCAAGGAGGCAGGTTGTAGATACATAGAGTCCACAGTCCAGTCTTTGTGACTACAGCTCTGCTCCCCAAAAGGATTCATGCCATCCGTGCTTAGACCAAACCATAAGTTCCTTACGTCACACCGCAAAATGCAGGAAGTCTCTCGATTTTTCTCCTTGTGACCCATCGTGGGTGTCTCAACTTCCGTCTTTCTTCACGGTCTTCTTTGTGCCATCCTTGCAACAACCTGGCATGCTCTTTGTTTTTGAACATGTGTTTCAACCTTGGTATTATAGGAGCATACCACATAACCTTAGCAGGAACCCTCTTAGGGCTCTCCCTCAACATCACCGAGTTCATCTCGTCTGATTTTATACGCAATGCATTGCATACGGGCATTTATCTAAATTCTCATACTCCTTACTGCGGTGAGGATGGAGTCATTAATGCATGCATGTATATTTTGCACATCTAATCCTAGAGGACAAAGAGTCTTCTTTGCCGTGAGTACTCTCGGGAAGTTCTTTATGTTTTGGAAACTTGACCTCATTATTTTCAGCATCTTTTTTAAATGAAGTCAGTTAGACCACCTCGCCTTCCATCCAACAATTCGATTGTGGTACCCAGCTTTGTCTTGCCATCTTCACAATTTGGGTACAACAATTTCTTGTGATCTTCTAACTGCCTCTAACTTCAACTTCTCATTTTACATTTCTAGTCTACGCTTTGCATCGAAATGACCCTACCAAGTTCATCGGTGGCTCATCGATGCCGGTTCTTCACCTCCTTCCTCTCCATTGTCTTCCATTGCAGTATCCATATTCAGTAAACATATGATGATAGTTGTTATACTCATCTTCTTCTTCACCATCTTCAATCATAACCCCTCTTTCCCGTGCTTGGTCCAGCAATTATAGTTGGGCATGAAACCTTTCATAATTAGGTGGCGCGAATGATTTTGAAGATTACTCCTTGTTGTTCGAAATTGAACACATGGACAGCGTATAAAACCATTCTCTTTGTTTGGTAGCCACATGATAAATTTATCCACGCCTTTCGCATATACTTTTCTGGCGCCGGTCACGTACATCCATTCTCGACCGTTCATCTGCATCATATAAGTAAGATTATCAAAAAATAGGACATCATAAATAGTGAAATGACCTATTCACATCGACACATGCATTGTATCAATGACAGAGAAAAGATAAGATTGCTAACCTCGATCGAGGAAAATAAAGAGGAGAAAGCTTAAGTGCGTCTGGACACCTTCTATATTTTTGTTTTATTAGAAATTGAACGGGATCATTCACTCAAACATTTCATCAAACACCTTGAATGCATGCATAGGGGAAAAAAAATAGCACACCCCTCACACCTTCCACCAAGAAAAAACAGAGGGAAAGCGAGGGTATTGCATTTATAGAGGCGAGAGCATCGTCCCAATTTGTAACACAAACCGCGACTAAAGGTGTGTGCCATGCCACGTGGCTTCGCCCAACCTTTAGTCCCGGTTTGTCTTTACCTACTTGGTTATATCTTACCAACCAGGATGCATGCCTCCGGGCCCGTGCCCTTTCGAGCAAGAGACGTGCGGCATTAGTCGGTTAGGCAACCGGGACTAATGCTCTGAGGGGCGCGAACGGATGGCATGTTTTCTACTAGTGTCACTTCATGAGTTTTGAGTTGTCTCGAGGCATAAGCCACAACTTTTCCTTCTTGCATCAAAACTCCACCCAATCCTTGGTGATATGCATCACAATAGACTTGAAAATCTTTCTCCAAATCTGGCAGACATAAGACTGGTGCTGACACTAGTATCTTCTTCAATTCTTGGAAACCGACTTCACATCCTTCAGTCCAATCAAACATCTTCTCTTTCT
Source organism: Avena insularis (assembly GCA_023614405.1). Taxonomy (NCBI): domain Eukaryota; kingdom Viridiplantae; phylum Streptophyta; class Magnoliopsida; order Poales; family Poaceae; genus Avena; species Avena insularis. The sequence goes on from CM042691.1 coordinate 4,230,004, forward strand.
TAAGCAGCTTAGTCATTGGTTTAGCCACTTTCTAGAAATTCTCAATGAACATCCTATAGTACCCGGCCAAGCCTAGGAAACTACGGAATTCTTTCAGCACTTGGAGATTCCCACTCAGTCCCGACACCTTTGCATGAAACTATACCATCTCCCGAAACATGTCCGGGAAAACCCACTTCATTCAGCCAAAACTCACATTTACTGAACTTGGCATATAACTTGTGCTCTTTGATCTTCTCTAGAATCAATCTCAAATGTTCTTCATATTCCTTCTAACTCTTGGAGTAGATCAATATGTCATCGATGAAAACAACAACAAACTTGTCACGAAACTCCATGAACACCTTGTTCATCATGTTCATTGTCAACACCCGGATTTTTATCCCAGATGCCTGTTATGCCATACATCGCAATCCCAGGATTACCATTTTTGCGAGACATAACAGATTTGGATACCTGATACATCATCCATTACAAACCATACATAGGTTTTACACAAATAAGGATCTCATGATCCAGTTCTTAATACAACTCAAGCAGCGGAAATACGTAATAATAATGGTAGCGTGGAAGCTCCATCTTGAGGTCACATGCAATGCGGCGATGGGGATGATCCTAGTTGTACGTAACCTTCACAGGTTTCATCCTCCGGTACTCCTCTTCATAGTATGGCCATGGAAATAGCCAGGACAAGCCATGATACTCTTTAAGTACTGTAAAACTAATGCTAACAAGTGAAGGTTTTTTTTGTAGTAGGACACTAAGATCTAGGGTTGTTTTGCAAAAAGCCAGATTAACCTCTACTAAGTTCAGAAACGAGGAAAGCTAGTTGATGTTTTATAACACCTAAGTTGGAACTTGTATTTCATCTCACAACTCTGTTGTGGTCAAGTCAAAGTCTCAATTCATTTCACAAGTCATTTTGAAAACATCGTGAGGAACAGTATAGCCCTCAACTGTCCATAGCAAGTAAACAGCGGCTATTCGAATAGTTTGACACTCTGCAGAGATTGTACACTTTCACCACAACATTCAATAAATCCGTCAGGAACAAATCCTGAATTCACCATACTCAGTATGCGGATAATGAATCCTAACCTTTCAATCACACGCCCTAGTATAAGCACCTCTCCTATGAGTTTGGCCTCCCAACCATGACCAGCTGTCATCTTGATCTTGCATGGGTGGACAATCTTCACAAGGTATCCTCAGCTCAGACCTTGGCCGTGAGGAACCAATACTAAGGTATATAATTTTCGGTCAAGCCCTACCCAATTCTAGGGATTGTGGTTTTACGGTATAATTGGAATGGTATCGCATCCAGACAACCATCAGTTTTATAAAGGGCTAAGGCTCCTGCCTCAACATTTTCATCACCAAAATCATCTGGTGTTCGGAAACACATGTCAAAACATCTCAATAGAATGATACATCATTCCAAGGTTTTCATAACCATTTTCCACAAGTATTCCCATCTAAAGTTGATCAAGTTTTATGTAGCACTAGCATCTACAAATGGGAGTGAGTAATAATGAGGTGTGTTAAAATAGTGGAGTTTAACTAAGTTCAATCTCATGCCTTAGGATGACATAAAGATTAACTATCTTAGGCCAAGTTTTATGCTCTTTATGCAACCTTCAATTATCTTTCTAATATCTACAATTTACTCAAGTAAACTCTGAGTAAGAGTTTTGATAAAGAAATAAAGTAGAAAGCTTGCAAGTAAAACTAGGATTGGGTATCATCAAATGTGTCTAACCAAGCAAGCGTAGTGCATTGCATAGTTTATCTAACTTTCATAATTGCAAGTGTTAGCTTGCAAGGTTAATGGATTGCCTTGAAGCGGGCGGTGGTTGAAGTTCTCCTCGGCTTCTTCTTAGTAGTATCCTCCTTCTCCTCATTATCATTGGTGGTACTAGCGTCTATGAATAAATCTGAGTACAAAATCACCAAAAAATACTTAACTATTTTCAATCATCACACACAAGGGTTCTATAGATGATCTAGCATCATCACTCATATTACAAGATTAAAGCTTTGTCTTATTTCTTTTATTTTTAGAAAAGTAGTTTTTACTCATTGAAAAATACTTAAGATTTAATATTCTCCAAACCAAACATGGGATCATGTTGACACATGTCATCACCACATATTTCAGTACATGGGAATGTGATTTAAAGTGGTGTCACAATTTAATAAGGTTTAACATTAAATTTAAAATAAAAATAAATGACTAGAAATTCCTATGTGGCATTCTTTTATTACTTGAACATTATTTACGTAAGTAAACCCTTATGTTTTTTATATATTCTGAAAGGTATGATCAAATCTGATTTTTGAGAGTTGGACTCAACTCAAAAGCTATTATAGTTTAAATTTGAAAAAATGTTTGAATGCGAAAAGGTTACGCCTTGTTATTTTACCAATGTTGATCTATAGATTCAAATGTTTTGAATCAACGTGCTTGGATTAAGATTTTCAATATCTTTCTAACAGAATAGGTTTCATTCAATTTGGTTCACTGAATCAAGCTGGGTTGATTTTTGAAACTAGGTACAGAACTATGTTTGAATTAAAATGGAAAAGATTAAATTCAAGCAGGTGAAATTTTGCTGTGAGGAAAGGATTAACTTGACCCAGTGTCACTCTGGCCTTGGGCGTGACAACAGGCGGTCTCTTGGTGATGACTCTTTAAGCCTTGGCTGGTCGTTGGATTAAAAGTAAGAACAATGAGGGTCGTGTCGACGATGAACTAATCACCGGCGGATCGAACCTAGCAGCTCGATGGGGTTGTCGAGAATCACAGGGGCTCGGTGAAGGTCGGCGATGGCGAATGATGAAGTTGTGATGGCGAACCTCTGGTACCGGCAGCTCCTCCTAGGGTGGGAAATCGACGATGCCTTCTTAGCGAAAGCGACTGCTCAATATAATTCGGCGATCTGCCTTCGCCTTACTCGGGAATGGGGTGGAGCGATCGGTGGTGAGGGAGTGAAATGGTGTGCTTCAATCGGTGGTGGCCTCCTTTTATAGGCTCGGCGGCCAGACCGAGAGGGATAAATGGCGATGGTGGCGACACGGCTATGGGCTGCTAGAGCATGGCGAGGTGGCGATCGATCGGTGGTCTCTGGCGATGCTCTAAGTTTGAATCGCTTGTAGGGCGGTGTGCAAGCAGTGGCAGCTCAATGCTCTGCGAGGCAGAGGTGGCGAACTCTGTGGCGGTGGTGTTCTGAGAATGCAGGCGGTGAAATGGGCATGTCTGGCGGTCTCCTGGGGACGGTAGGGTGCATCTGGTGGCCCGTGGCGAGGGCTCGAGGTGGTCGGGTTGCGTGAAACGACGTGCTCTGTAGTGCGGCATGGTCATGGTGGCATGACTTGCAGTATGGCGTTCTGGCGATTCTGGTTGCTTTCTGCGAGGCATGGCTGGTCGAGAGGGGGCGGTGAAGAATGGGATACCTCCCAGACAAGGTTGGCAGCTAGTTCTTCTCTAGCTTGCATCCACCTTTAGGGGTGACATGGGTGCTCTCGACATTCACCATTGATGACATTAGCTAGTTTAAGTGAGGCTAGATCTTAGTTAAGTTTGCTAGATGATCTCTGAGGTTCTTTGTGAGCTAGAGAGGAACAAGTTAGGCGGAATCACTTTACACTATAGTGTTTAATTTGTTTGATTTGCATACTAAGGTGTTTGATGAAATGGCCGCATGAACTCAAGTTTTGAATTTTGAAATTATTTTTGGTCGATTTGCTAGGCATGTGCTGGTGAGTCTGTAGATGCTTGGGTTTTGCAAGTTGAGTTGGTTTAAGGGTTTTTTGAAAAAGTGGGATCTTCCCATATGAAATGGATTCAATTTTCAACTGTCATTTAAACTAAGCATTTGAATGTGTCTGGATGATCACAAGGTGGGCCTTGATACTTTGTTATGAGTACTATCAAGGGTGCAAAAGATCAAAACAAGTTTACATTAAGTTACGAAAGTTAGAGATAGCCAAAGGAGGCATGGGGGTTAATTTGGCCAAAGTGACCATTCACTTAATTTGTATTTGGGAAAAGTTTGGGGATTGTTTAGATGATGTTTATTTCACCTAAGAATCATTTTACAAGAAAAGAAACACATAATCATGGCAATTCAAAGAATCCAAATTTTAATGCACTCATATGAATGTTTTCATATTTTTAATTGGAAAAGTTTTTGTTAACCCTAAATTTGGTGATTAGAGTTTGGTGATCCAAGTTTAATATTTTGGGATGTTACAAACCTTCCCCTTAAACAAAATCTCATCCCAAGATTTGAAAAGAATGAAACAGATTACCTAGGATTTGAAGAGATCGGGAAACTCCGTCCTGATGTGGTCTTCGCGCTCCCAGGTAGCTTCCTCTTCTGTGTGGTTGCTCCACTGAATCTTGAGAAACTTGATGCTTCAGGTTTGGGTAGTTCAAGCTTCTTCCAAAATACTGGGATGGGTACTTGGGATAGGTCAGGTCATCATTGATCTCTATAGTCCGGTGATCAATATTCTTGAACACTTGATCTTCTCGGGACTTGGGACACTTGCAAAGTAATGAGATATGGAACACATTATGCCGGTGACATCTCTTTGGGTAGTTCAATTGATCGACACTTCTCCTCGTGGTTCAAGAATCTTTAAGGGCCCGATATATCGGAGGCTAACTTTCCTTTCGATTGGAAGCGCGCATTCCCTTCAATGGCGACACTTTTAGATACACAAACTCTCCGATGTTGAGCGAGGTCTCGATGTCTCTTGTCGGCGTAACTCTTACTATGCTGGTGGCGGTCTTGAGGTGCTCCACGAATCTTGTAAACCTTCTCTTACGCTTCTCGTAGGATATCGGGTCCGAAAATCGACTCTCCTACTTCCGACCAGTTCAAAGTTAAACACTTCCTTCCATACATGAATTCAAATGGGGCCATTTGCAAACTAGCTTGATAGCATTGTTGTATGAAAATTCTGCGAGCAGACAATCTTCCCATTTAGATCCATACTCTAACACACATGCTCTCGGCATATCTTGAGTATTTGATTTACTACGCTCCGTTTGTCCATCGGTCTAAGGGTGATAAGCGGTGCTGAAATCTAGTCGGGTTCTAAGCCTTCTTGGACTTTCTTCGAATCTCGAGGTAAGCTGGGTTCCTCGTCCGATACAATGTTCTCGGGGACTCCATGCAAGCGGCGATTCTAGCGATGTATAACTCCGCTAGCTTGAACTCTGATATGTGGTCTTGGCGGGTAGAAATGGGCGACTTTGGACAATCGGTCTACTATGACCCGGATAGAGTCATTTCCCCTACTAGAAGTAGGCAATCCGGTGATAAAGTCCATTCCAGCAGTTCCATTTCCATTCGAGAATCTCAATGGTTGCAACAATCCGGTAGGTCTTTGATGTCAAGCCTTTACTATATTACATATATCACACTTTTCGATATAGCTTCCAATTACTCACTTCATCTTATGCCACCAAATTGCTCCTTCAAATCTTTATACATCTTAGTTCCTCCGGGATGGATAGAATAAAAGTATCATGAGCTTCCTTCAAAATAAATTCTTTCAACTCAGAATCTCTTTGGTACACAAAGGCGTCCTTTGTACCACAGAACTCCTTCTTCGTCTTGGTGAATCCGGGTACTTTGCCTGTACCTGTCTGACGCTTGATTCCGTCGATACTAGCATTTCCTTTCTGCGCCTCTTTGATCTGGTGATCAAAGTGGGCTGAAGTTCTATGCTAGCCAAAAATCCTTCACTTACTAATTCCATTGAAAATCTTCCATCTCTTTACGCAAGCGGTTGCTCCTTCAAAATCATGGAGTTCAGCGGCACGACAATCTGCTAAGGGCATACCTTTCGACATTGGCTTTACCGGGGTGATAGTGAATGTCGGTCGTAATCATGATTAGCTCAATCCATCTTCTTTGTCTCATATTCAGCTCCTTACGGTGAATATATACTTGAGCTCTTGTGATCGAATAAATCTCTAGCAGTTTCCCATCGGTGGTGCCTCCATGTCTTGAGGCTAGAACTACTGACTCTGAGTTAGAGGTCATGGGTTAGATAATTCTGCTCATGTTGTTTTGAGTTGTCGAGATAGATAGAGATAACTTTTCCTTCTTGCATTAGCACACATCCGAGCCGATCTTGGATGCGTCACAATACACGTCGAAGTGCTTCGTGATATACGGCATGATTAAGATTGGGGCTGAAATCAATCTTCTCTTGAGTTCTTGAAAGCTCTCTTCACAATTTTCGTTCAATTCAAACTTCTTGTCCTTCTTCAGCAATTGGGTCATGGGTCTGGCAATACTCGAGAATCCTTCTACGAACTTGTGGTAATATCCGCCAATCCGAGAAATGCACGAACTTGGGTTTGGGTGGTTGGGGCTTGCCAATCTTGACATCTTTCACCTTTTAAGGTTCAGCGGCAATTCCTCAAGGTGATACAATGTGACCAAGAAATCCTACCTCCTGTAACCAGAATTCATTTGCTAAACTTGGCATACAATGCTCTCTAAGGGTTCCAAGAATGGTCCTTAGGTGTATCTCATATTCTTCTTCCTATTTTGAATAAATCAGAATGTCATCGATGAAAACAACGAACAACTTATCCAGGAAGTCCATAAAAATCTTATTCATGAGATTCATGAAATAAGCGGGGGCATTGGTTAATCCAAAAGACATGACGGTATACTCGTATAATCCATATCGGGTGGTAAAGGCAGTCTTTGGAATATCCTCTGCGTGAATCTTGAGTTGATGATAGCATGTTCTAACATCAATCTTAGAAAACACTTTGGCACCGGTCAACTGATCAAACAAATCTTCTATCTTGGGCAATGGGTATTTGTTCTTGATAGTGACATCATTCAACTTGTAATCCATACACAAGCAGTTACCTCCATCTTTTGTCCACGAACAAGGCAGGTGATCTCCATGGTGGCCTTGCTTGGTTGAATCAATCCAATTTCCAACATGGAATCCGGTAGCTTCTTGATTACGCTAATTCCGGCGGGTTCATACGATATGGTCTACGGGCTATGGGTCCTGTTAGGGATTAGTTCAATGATAAAATCGATATCGATCTGGGGCATAAGGGCAAAACATGCAGGAATACATCGGGGTATTCACGGACTATTCGGACTTAGTCAATGGTAGGTTGGGCTATCTTTGTTGCACTTGAATTAGCGAGGTAAGGTTTTAGATATATGCTTTCATTTGCTATTCCGGTGGTGCTGGTCATAGTTATGGCTTTCTTGGCACGGTCAATCAATCCTTTATGTTTGGACATCAATCCATTCCTAGTACTACTTCCAAATCTTTAGTTCCAAGTACTATCAGTTAGCATAAAAGTCTATGCCATGGTTTACGATGGGGACTTTGCAAATTGCCTAGATTTGGTGGTTGAACCGAGTTTGAACAATCATAACATGCTTGATTTGGTTGGTTGAATCTTACTAGTGCATACAAATTCTTGATGACAAATGAGTGCGATGCACCAAAATCAAACAATACTCGACCAAGTCTTGAATTAACAGAAAACATACCCGACCTGACGTCTGGCGCTTCTGAGCTTCTTGACATGCATGAGAAAAAGACAGCCATTGCGGTTGAGCGAGTTCCACTGGGCAAACCTTCTTCTAAATTTGAACATGGCTGCTTCTGAGCTGGGGCATTGGTATTGGGAGCTGTGGCATTCTTCTTGTTGGGGCACTCGTTGGAGTAGTGAACCTTATTTCCTGATCATAACAAGTCGATTTCGACTTGTCCTTTCTTTACTGGCCTGACATTGCTTCCACTCCTCGGGCAGTGTTGGTGTTGGCGGTAGCATTGTTGTTATTGAACTTGGGTGGGAGCAGTTGAAATTGTTAGAGTTAGCGGGGTTGTTGTGATTTCCTCCGGGCCTTGGGTTTCCACGGTTGGGATAGGTCGAGCGATTCATGAAGTGCAGTTGGTTCTCGGGGCAAATCCTGGAGATGGGTTGGGGTGATACTTTGGGGTCTGATGGGTTCCTGGCTGATGCATCATGCGATGCTTGCGGTTCTCATTGGTTGATCTTTCCTTCCATCTGGATGGCAGAGTCGACAAGGGCTTCAATATCAGCAAAGGGGATATTGACTAACACTGTCTGCATCTCATCATGCAGACCATTCAAGAATCTCTCCTTATTCTTGGCTTCGGTGTCGATCTCATCCGGGGCATACCTAGCTAATGACAAGAATTTGTCATGGTATTCCCTGATCATCCGTCCTTGCTTGATTCTCTGAACTCATCTCTCATTCTCTTGATCAAACCCAGTGGCACATGGGTTCTGCTGAACTTGACCTTGAATTCCTCCTAGGTCATCATCTGTCCTCCGGTCATTGCACGAACGCTGTTCCACCATGCTCTGGCATCTCCTGCTAGATAGTGGGTGGCAAACAGAAATTTCTCGTTAGCTTCCACTCCGGTGACTTCCAGGTTGTTTTCCATTGTTTGCGGCCATCAGCATCTAAAGGTTCTTCGACTTAGTGAAAACCGGTGGGTTGGTGTTCTAGAAATTCTTGAGCTTAGATCCATGGTTGTCTTGATTTCCGTGGCCTTGGTTGTTGTTGGCCCTCTGAGCTATGTCTTTGAAGGGTGGCTAGGTTGGCTTGACGTTGGCTCTTTCAACTTGCGGTCGAAACCAACATTTGCGGGATCTGCAACATCGGGTGCAGGATGAACCACTTCCTCCGTGGCATCGAAGATTGAGCTAGATCATGAGAAAGAGGAAATTTCTAAGGTTAGGGACTTTGAAAAGTTTTTGAAGTTTGACTCAGATTTTCTAGCAACTTCCTTTTCATTCATTCATTCATAGCACCCGATACAAACACACACCACAACAAGGTAAATAGATGGTTTTAAGAACCATTTTGGAAACTACGATACAGTGGGACCGAATACAACTCACTACGCTAGTGCTCAAGTTCTACTACTCCTCGGAGTCGGTGTAGTCGTCATCCTCATCATCCCCATCGTCATCGATGAAGGCGAAATCATCCTCATCGGTGAAGAAGTCCATAGCTTGATCCTCCAGAAAATCATCGTCATCGCTGAGATAGGAGTAGGGGTCTCCACGAAGATCCTCTCGGCATTCTCCTTCCTCCAACTGCATGTCTCTCTCATGGATGGTCTCCTCCAAATCCGAGATCACGGTGGCGAATCCCGAGCAATGATCGCTCCTTCTTGTCGGTGACGGCCGAGACTTGCGATCCTTTGCTAGCATGGCGATGGTCGATCCTTCGTCTTGATGATGGCGAACTTGTGGTTGGAGTAGTCACGGCAATTGTCCAACTCCTGGCGATCGTACATCATGGCGCTAAGGTGGTCAATTGAGTCTTCAGCTCGGGGTGGTATGGGGCTTCGGTGGCTGTCCATTAGCATCACGCCTTGGACAAAACTCAAAGTGGGTTCCCTTGATCTGGTTGATACTCTGCCCACATAAACATGCAAGAGCTTCCTGCATGGCCCTGGCAAGTCCATCAAGCTAGTTGTTCTCTCTTAAGGTAAACTGAATTTCCTCGGCAGTGGAAGGTTCAATCTTTCCTCGGAGACTTGCATCAATTAGCCACTGCAGATCTTCTCCTCCTTGATCATTGAGCTGAGCTTCGAAGAACTCGAGTGCGAGCTCGAAGTTCAGCTGGTCCAAATCCGCTCAAAGATAAGGTCTCCTCCATTCCCCAATGATAAAACTTCTTTGTACTTCACGAATCTATGAGAATATAGGATGAGTAAGTTAGTAGATTGATCAAGTGTGTCAAATTTTATGTATTTTGCAAGAGTTTTTGAGGAACATGAATTTTTATGAAAGAATCAAGGTGATAAGAATGGGAATAAGTTTTTGTAAATATTTGCTTCCTTTGGTTTTGAAACTAAGTTTTTGATTCAACCGTCCAGTCTAACTAGGGTCTCCTATGGTCAGGATGGCTCTGATACCAACTTGTCAACACCCAGATTTTAATCCCGGATACTGTTATGCCATACGCCATAATCCCGGGATTACCATTTTTGCGAGACATAGCAGATTTGGATACCACACATCATACATTACAAACCATACATAAGGTTTTTACACAAATAAGGATCTCATGATCCGATTCTTAATACAACTCAGCGGCGGAAATGCGTAATAATAGCTTGATGGCGTGGCGAGCTCCATCTTCGGGGTCACAGGCAATTCTGACGATGGGAGATGATCCTAGTTGTCGTAACCTTCCTGGGTTCCATCCTCCAGGTACTCCTCTTCATAGTATGGCCATGGGAATAGCCAGGGACAAGCCATGAGTACTCTTTAAGTACTCTCAAACTAATGCTAACAAGTGAAGGGGGTTTTTGTAGTAGGACACTAAGCTCTAGGGTTGTTTTGCAAAAAGCCAGATTTACCTCTACTAAGTTGAAGCGAAGAAAGCTAGTTGAAGTTTTATAGCACCTAAGTGGGAACTTGTATTTCATCTCACAACTCTGTTGTGGGTCTCAATTCATTTCACAAGTCATTTTGAAAACATGTCGATGAAACGATGTGGCCACTCCAAACTGTCCATAACAGCAGGCCTTGACTCTATTCGAATAGTTTGACACTCTGAAGAGATTGTACACTTTCACCACAACATTGATACATCCGTCGAACAAATCCTGAATTCACCATACTCGGTATCAGGATAATCAATCTAACCTTTCAATTACACACCCTAGTATAAGCACCTCTCCTATGAGTTTGTCCTCCCAACCATGACCAATTGTCATCTTGGAGTCTTGCAGGTGGACAACCTTCACAAGGTAGCCTCAGCTCGGACCTTGTCAAGTGAGGAACAATACTAGGGTATATAAGTTTCCAGTCAAGCCCAACCCAATTCTTGGGTATTGTGGTTGTATGGTATAATTGGAATGGTATCGCATCCAGACAACCATCAGTTTTATAAAGGGCTAAGGCTCCTGCCTCAACATTTTTCATCTCCAAAATCATCTGGTGTTCAGAAACACATGTCAAAACATCTCAATAGAATGATCCATCATTCCAAGGTTTTCATAACCATTTTCCACCAAGTATTCCCATCTAAAGTTGATCAAGTTTTATGCTTAGCACTAGCATCTACAAATGGGAGTGAGTACTAATGAGGGTGGTAAACTAGTGGAGTTTAACTAAGTTCAATCTCATGCCTTAGGATGACATACTGATTATCTATCTTAGGCCATGTTTATGACTCTTTATGCAACCTTCAATTATCTTTCTAATATCTACAATTTACTCAAGTAAACTACGAGTAAGAGCTTTGATAAAGAAATAAAGTAGAAAGCTTGCAAGTAAAACTAGGATTGGTATCATCAAATGTGTCTAAGCAAGCTTAGTGCATTGCATAGTTTATCAACTTTCATAATTGCAAGTGTTAGCTTGCAAGGTTAATAACTGCCTTGAAAGCGAGCGATGGTTGAAGTTCTCCTCGGCTTCTTCTTCAGTATCTTCCTTCCTCCTTGTATCCTTGGTGGGGTACTAGCGTCTATGAATAAATACGAGGTACATAATCACCAAACAATACTTAACTATTTTCAATCATCACACACAAGGGTTATATAGATGATCTAGCATCATCACTAATATTACAAGATTAAAGCTTTGTCTTATTTCTTTTATTTTTAGAAAAGTAATTTTTACTCATTGAAAAACTACATAAGATTTAATATTCTCCAAACCAAACATGGGATCATGTTGACACATGTCATCACCACATATTTCAGTACAGGGGAATGTGATTTAAAGTGGTGTCACAATTTAATAAGGTTTAACCTTTTATTTCAAATAAAAATAAATGACTAGAAATGCCTATGTGGCATTCTTTTATTATGAACATTATTTACGTAAGTAAACCCATATGTTTTTATATATTCTGAAAGGTATGATAAAATGTGATTTTTGAGAGTTGGACTCAACTCAAAAGCTATTATAGTTTAAATTTAAAAAATGTTTGAATGCAGGAAAGATTCTGCCTTGTTATTTTTACCAAGGCTGATCTATAGATTCAAATGATTTGAATCCAACGGGCTTGGATTAAGCTTTTCAATATCTTTCTAACAAAATTGGTTTCATTCAATTTGGTTCACTGAATTGAGCTGGGTTGATTTTTGAAACTAGGTACAGAACTATGTTTGAATTAAAATGGAAAAGATTAAATTCAAACGAGTGGGCTGCTCGGGAAAGGTTAACGGTTGGCCCGGTGTCACTCCAGCGGCACGGTAGCGGCCCGACGGGTCTCTTTGATCGATGACTCTTTAAGCCTTGCGATGCAGGCTGCTGTGGTGCGTTGGATTAGAAGTAAGATCAGCGAAATTTGAGGTCGTCGACGATGAACTAGTCACCGGCGATTCGAACCCTAAGCGGTTCGGTGCAGAAGTCGTCGGGGCTCACCGGGCTCAGCGAAGGTCGGCGTCTTGAGGCGGCGAAGAAGTCAGCGACGAACCTCCACAGTACGAGCTCCTCCTAGGGTGGGCCGAAATCGAGCCCTTCTTCTCTAGAAGCGGCTGCTCGGCGCAATTCGGCGATCTGTTGCTACGCCTTGCTCGAGAATGGGGTGGAGCGATCGGTGAGGTGAGGGTGAAATGGTGTGCTTCAATCGGCTGGTGTGGCCTCCTTTTATAGGCTCGACCGAGACCAGAGGATGGGCAGGAGGCAGTGGCGACATATTTCTGAACGCTTGAGGCATGGCGGTGGCGATCGTCGATGGTCTCCTCGCGATGCTCTCTGGTTTGAATCGCTTAGGGGCGGTGGCAAATGGTGAGGCATCGATGCTCTCTGCGAGGCTGGCCCGAACTGCAGCGATCGGTGGCTACTGAGGTGCAGGCGGTGAAATGGGCATGTCTGGCGGTCTCACGGGGCGGGGTGCATCTGGCGGGCGACAAGGGCTCGAGGTGAGTCGGGTTCGTGGGAGCGATGCGTGCTCTGCGATCGCGCTTCGGCATGGTCGAGTGGCTGAGCGCATCTGCAGTTCAGTTCTTTGCGGCGGAGGCTGGTCGAGAAGGCGGTGAAGCATGGGCTACCTCCCGAGACAAGGTTAGCACAGCTAGTTCTTCTCCTAAGCGTCTCCCACACTGAGGTGACATGGGTGCTCTCGGGCTGTTCACCATTGATGATATTGGCGAGTTTACAGATGAGGCTAGAGCAGTTAAGTTTGCTAGATGATCTACTAAGGTTCTTTGTGAGCTAGAGAGAGAACAAGTTAGGCGAATCACTACACTATAGTGTTTAGGATTTTTTGATTTGCATCTACAAGGTGTTTGATGATATGGCGCATGAACTCAAGTTTTGAATTTTGAAATTATTTTTTGGTGGGTGTGCTGGGCATGTTACGTGGTCTGTAGATGCTTGGGTTTTCCAAGTTGAGTTGGTTTGAGGTTTTTGAAAAGTGGGATCTTCCTATATGAAATGGATTCAATTTTCAACTATCATTTAAACTAAGCATTTGAATGTTTCTGGATGATCACAAAGGTGGGCCTTGATACTTTGTTATGAGTACTATCAAGGGTGTAAAGATCAAACAAGTTTACATTAAGTTCTGAAAGTTATACATAGCCAAAGTAGGCATGGGGTTAATTTATAAGTGACCATTCATAATTTGTTTGTTTGATTTATTTGTCTTTGGGAAAAGTTTGAGATTGTTTAGATGATGTTTATTTCACCTAGAATCATTTTACAAGCAAATAAACACATAATCGCTGGCAATTCAAAAGAATCCAAATTTTAATGCACACTCATATGAATGCTTTCATATTTTAATTGGAATTTTTTGTTAACCTAAATTTGGTGATTAGAGTTTGATGATTCAAGTTTAATATTTTTGGGATGTTACATTCATGAAATAAGCTGGTGCATTTCTTAGCCCAAATGGCATCTATTCTCACTCTAATCCATACATAGTGAATGACGCAGTCTTAGGTATGTCTTGCTCTCTAATCTTTAGCTGAAAATAGCTTTGATTGAAGATCAATTTTTGAGAATACAGGCTCCTTCTAGCTGATCAAATAGATTATTGATTCTAGGCAAAGGATACTTGTTCTTTATAGTCACCTCATTGAGTGAGCGATAGTCATGCATAGCCTCTAATTTTGTCTTTATTCTCCTAAGGAACTGGTGCACCCAAGGCGAAGAACTTGGTTGGATAAATCCTTTACTGCAAGCTGATTCAACAAGCCGTTTCTTGAGTTCTTTCAACTCAACAATTGACATCTTGTAGGTCTCTTGGCTATAGGTCCAGATCCGGGTAGCAAAGTCAATTAGGAACTCTACATCCCTATATGGTGGCATTCGGCAATTCCTCAGGAAACACATCGAGATATTCCTTCACTCTTGTATTTGTCTAAATAACCTTAAGAGAATTTAACTTACTCCCTTTTGGCTCAAAATTTGACTTGAACCTAATCCGTTTCTTATCCGGGGTTCTTGAGTGTGATAAAATTAGCACAATATACTACTCCCTCATACTTAGTCATCCAATCCATACCCAATATTACATCCATTCCTTGGGACTCTAAGATTATTAGACTAATGGGAACTTGTTCTTTGCAAATTCTAATACTAGATCATGGCATCAAAATTCACTATCATCTCTCCACGAGAGCTTACTTAGTTTTAGTTGGTAACCCATTTTGTCTACAAATGGATATGAATGAATCACTTGATGCTCACGTTATCAAAAGGATAAATCTTTGAAAGAATTTATCTTAAACTTACCAACAACAACATCAGCCTCTTCATGCATTTCTTCCACATTGATGTGGTTCACATGACCTTTCTTGAAAAGTTGGGCTTGTTAGCTCCATCGACTTTCTTTTTACGGGCATTCATTTGCATAGTGCCTAGTTTTCTTGTATTTGAAGCCTCAACCTGATGTCCCTCTTTGCGGTGACTTCCCCATTATCATTTCCACCATGGTGGCTCTTATATCGCTCTTGTGGATTTTGTATCCACCATTGTCATGACTACAGTGGTTCTTGTTGTCATGGTGGCAGTTCTTTGTGGTGGCTGTTATACTTCCCATGCTTGTGGGATCAGAACCTCACTATCATCACCATGGGAGCAGCTTGTGAGGCGATCCCAGTTGTACTTATCAAAGTGATGCTTTCTCTTTCTGTTGTCCACTGTTTCATCTTTTCCAAGATGGTGGCCTTGTCACACGATGATTGATATGTTGGGACATATGCACTGCAGTTGCATGCATCTCATCATTTAGTCCCTCAAGGAACTTATCCTTCCTCTTGGCATCGGTATCGATCATCGTAGGCACAAAGATATACTCTACCACCTTTGTGATGGCGTTGCTTGAGATTGTGGAACTACTTCTTCTTCAATTCCATCACTCCCGAAGATATGGGCGATGAATCCATCCTCAAAAATAGCCCAAGTCACTTCCTCAATGAGGTAGTGATTTGGAAGTTGTCCCTTGTGGCTGCTGGTCCTTCAAGCATATGTCTTTGCAATCTGACCTTTTCCTCACCCGCGTCGCAGTGACCAAGTCCTTGTTCACGGGCGTAACGTAACAAGTCATTTGATACCATAGGATTAGTGGTCACTGAACTTAGCGGCCTCAACCTCGAAACCTGGTGAGCATGTCAAATGTTGGTGAGTTGTTGTAGCACCAGGTAAAACCATTACTAGAAAATCGCTATTGTTTGAACTTGTGCATCATGCATATTTTGTTTGTATATTTTAACCTCAAATTATTTTGCTAAAAACCTATTTTTGTTTTTAAAAATACCCTCGTGGTTTTATTAAATCCGTCCTTCTTTTCTTATTTTTTAAATTAAAATAAAAACAACATTTTAGATCCGTTATAAGACCGCAAGGTTTTCTTATTTGACTAAAATAAAAATAAAGCTAAAGACCCGTCTAAAATTTTGGCCAAAACTAACCCGATCTATTCTATTTGGAGACTAGATAAATACTCCAATCCACTTCTTCCTTCCCAAAACCCTAGTGCCAAATTTGTCCAAATCTAGATCTAAATCTCCACCCAACATTTCCCTCTTTTTTTCGAGATCTAAATCTTTTTAGAAAACAACTTGACAGCCGCTTGGCGCGAAACTCTTTCTCTTAGCTAGCTATGCTCTTTGCTGGTTTCTTGCCATGGAGCAAGCTCCTTGGACCAAGCCCAGGTTACATGTACCTACTCACCAATTGGTAGTGCAGAATCCCGGCACTGAAATACAGAGTGCCACTTCTGGCTGCATTCATTTGTTTTTCTTGGTCCTTGCACCACATGGCATTCTTCTCGAGGAATTTTATTGGTTGCAGATCCATACCCGCAGGTATCGAGATCAACACAAATGTTCTGATTGCCAGCACTCTGCTAGCTGCTCATGCTTGTTTTCTTGGTCCTTACCACATAGGCATTCTTCTCCGGAATTGTTATTGATTTGCGGTCATTGCAGATCCACTTCCCTTGATGGATAAAAGCTTTACCCATGTGATTACTTAGCCATGGCCGTCATCTCACTACCGCTCGCATCGATCAAATCTCTGTGCCTCCAAATCAGCGGCGATGAAAGCGGTATCTGCATATATGATCCCCTCACGAACCTGTCGTTACGACTCTATCCTTGTCCCCAATACGCATTGGCGACATCTCCTACACGCTACCTCACGTCCAGATCGTCACCTACCTCCAGCAATAGTTACGGCAGTAGTAAGCCTCCCTTGGCATTGACCATCCACCATCTTCTTGAGAGGTCTCGACTTGTCTATGCATCACGAGCTCAAACTTTCCGTTATATCTACGCAGATCCCGGTCAAAGCGCACATAGATCTCACGCATTCAAGCATCGACCGGAAGCTGCGCACCTAAGTCTTCCTTTCGAACCAGTTCCCCTGTTTGTTTGCAATGCACTTCAGAACTCACTTTGCTACCCATCGGGCTCATTTTTTTCTCCACAGGCCATTGTTTTGTCCGTTTGGTGTCTTGTCCATGTATGTGTTGACCGGGTGTGCCGTGGGACTTATAAGCGTCCGATTTCTTCTATTGACGTGTTAAATCCAGTCATGTCCCTTCTTAAGATCTTCTATTTTTCAAGATTGTCTTCCCTGGCGTCCATTTCACTTTGACAACTTGGCTACTTCAACTCCACACCTACTTCCCTACCATTAAAATTATGCCTCTCAATGGGCTTTAGTGAGACCCTATCCTTTAAACCATATTTTTCTATAATATTTAATATATCTTGTTGTATTGTACCAGTTTGTGGTTTTGGGGGCATTATGTCGATTCACTTCACAATTAAATATAGGAGACTATATGCGGGTGATTGCCCATTTTAAAATTGTGTAGCCGGAAAGTCGGGGATGTATCTTGCTTGTGTTAAACAACATTTAGAATTGTGGGATATCTAAACAACATAGACTTAATAATTAATTACATAGGACCCCGATTAAAGCTTAGTAATAACCTAATTTATAGCATATTTGCTATATCAAATATCCTTACATGCATCATGCGATTTTTTTAAATGATAGTATTAAATAGTGCATCCAGGTGTTTCTTCTGGTGTACTGCTTCTTCACAAATTAGGCCGATGGGTTGATGAGAGTCCGACGCGATCTTGGATGAACCTTGGCCAATATTTTTCTGTGAGCATTCTCCCCTTTCTACCTATATACTTTTGCAGTCTTTATTTTCTCTGTTGATCTATTGCTATATCTTTTGTGTTGCGATGCTCTATTTTCATACACAGTATCCTTTGTAACCCATTATATTGCCTTGGACACCTCCTATTACATTGTTTGGTAGACACTCGGTCTTGGGAGTCGTAGTTGCTTGCTCAGTGCTGCTTGGCGTGCGTGGAGTGTTCCCGCGAATTGTGAGATTAGTTGCTTTGCTTCTTAATGGTAGAATGATCATGAATTTAATTATTTAATAACTAAAGTGAAATTAGATAAATAATGAAGCATCGGTGGGTAATAGACAATATTTAGTTTTAACACGCTCCTAACAGTGTCCCGTAGGACCTCGAGTTCTTGACTTTTGTTAAAGGATAAAGCACTAACCACATGTGTGGTGTAGGCACCCCATCGTTAGTACCTGATTTAAGTCATACTAGGGCTACAAAGTAGCTTGGGGCTTTATACTATCCTGTACTTATGCTATAGCACTGCCTTTATTTGATTCTGCGTGGGCTGGCAGCCTAGACCGTGATACGTTTTCACTATATCAACAAGCGATTACACTTTCGGGTTCTTTGATTGTTTAACCATCGACACAAACCACAGGTCCATCTAGGAGCCAGTAGGCTTACGTTGAGGTAGCTTGTTAAGGGTGGCTTCCCCATGTGCTTGCTTTAGATATTGCAGGAAAGCATCGTGTCAAAACCCCGTCGACACTCTGGTGGTGTATATTTCCCGATCTTATTACCTACGATCGACAACAAGGGTGTAAGTCGTGTGCGGAAACTTTGGTGCACTTGCGGTTAAATCTTCGAAATCGTGTCATGATTTATGGGCGACTTGGAGCTACCGGTTGATTCTCGGTCATGAAGCAGCTATAACTTCAGATTTGCTCCGTTATAATATGACATATCGTGCTGACTAGTAAGTTGGATAACCTGCTTTGAAAAGAATGGATAAAACTTTAACTATGAGTTCCTGGTTGGCTTCACCGTTTGATGCCGAGGCAAATGCACCGGAGATAGGTATGTTTGTGTGTCTATCGAGGATGGTTTCGAATGAGTCTTTCTTCTCTCTCTGATGGCCGATAGTTGTATTGGTCTCTATAGGTTGTTTAAGCGCATGCTTGGCTAGCCGGTCAAGAAAATACCTATGGGGAGGACCTTTAGAATTCTAGTCTCGCCATGTAGTGGCCTCGTCTTTTAGCTCTCTTTTCCTTTGCCCTTTACTGGCACCCCTTTTGTTTTAGCAGGTTTTGAGATGGCGTCGTTAGCAGGGGTTACCCTTCCGACTTGGCTTTGGGCAGGTTATGGGCCATTGGTTTATTCTTCAAGGCTCTTAGCCCAATTTGCATCTTGTCAAGTACTTTCGAGACGTTGTATCGTTATAAGGTGATTTGGATCTTTTATACGATGCTCGTATTCTTGACTCTTGAGTCGTGTTGTATATATCTTCATTATTGGGTTCCATCATGGACTATTGTGTAATGATATTACTTTGTTTCCACACTTCCAAAAGTAGAGTGGGCACCTTTGAATCGTTTTCTGTCTGCGGGTTTGGCGGGAATGCTTCAAAACGCGTATATTGATCTAAGGGGTATTCTGAGTCGTATCAGGCTGTGATTCGATACCCCATTTGGTCAGGATAACCTATTGTGGTGTCCTGGAGTGTCAAACTATTTTTTGAAATGGGGTTGGACATATAGATTAGGTCTACTTTACCTCTTACTCTCTGCTATTTCTTCCTCTTATCTAAAGACGTGTTTTGAATCATCTCTTATCTTTACTTTGAGTCCGAGTTTACTTCATTGGTTTAGTTTCCATTAGTACCTTAAGGGTTTCCGGCTTCCATCCTCTTATGTGATTGCTTCAACGCCAGGCGTTCATCTTGTCGATGAATATTTCATCTATGCCTTTTAGATGGACTGAAAATTCACTAAATTTTTTCTTTCTATCCTCTGGTATTATTGGAAATCTGACGAAGTCATCTACATGAATCGATGAGAATCTCCATCCCTCATGATTTACAGACACCAAACACATGCAAAGAATCTTGATCTGAATTGAGAGTTGGTTGCATAATTCTCTTATTCATGTGCGGTAATGCTTTTGAGTGCGCGATAGACTGATCTGTCGGCTACTCTAACATTCTATGTCGTGCATTGAATCGATTGGATCGAGCAATTCTACTCTGTTACGCCCAGTTGAGGTGGCCTTAACTTGATATTTCTACCATACGACCTTTGTTTGCTCTGGGTGCTCTCGTGACGTGGCCAACCTTCCCTTGTTGGTGGTGTCGCCGTTTCAATGGAGAAATAACCTTGTTAGTGGTGTCACGAGGATCTACACAAATTAAGAAGGTTGATCATTGACCTTCTTCACTTAGGTATTACCCAGGCGGATCTTGAGGGGAGATCATTATTGATGGTGTAGTTAGCAACTTCCGGGTAAAACCATTACCTAGAAAATCATTTGTTGTTTGAACATTGCATCATGCATATTTTGTTTGTATATTTTAACCTCGATTATTTGTAAAAAACCTAATTTTGTTTTTTCCTAAATACCTCATGGTTTTATTAAACCATCCTTCTTTTTCTTATTTTAGAATTAAATAAACAAAATTTTAGGTCGAATTCCTTAAAGGCCTTAAAAAGGTTTCTTATTTGACTAAAATAAAATAAGGTAAAGGCGAAGTATAAAATTTTAGCCCAAACTAGCCTCATCTATTCTACTTGGACTAGATAATACTTAATCCCTTCTTCTTTCCCAAAACCTAGGCGCCAAATTTGTCAAATCTAGATCTCGTATCTCCTACTTGTCCCCCTCTTTTTTTCGCGAGATCTGAATCTTCTTCGAGAAAACAACTTCGGGTTTGGCTGGTGGGCACCCTTGAATCGTTACTATGCGGGTTTGGCGGGAATCGCTAAAACTTGCATAGGGCCGATCTAAGGGTGTTACAGTAGTAGTAGTAGTAGCAGTAGTAGTAGTAGTAGAAGTAGTAGCAGCAGTAGTAGTAGCAGTAGTGAGATAGTAATGAGAGGTATAGTGGGAGTAATAGAGTAGTAGTAAGGAGTAGGTAGTAGGTAGCGAGTAGTAAGAGGAGTAGTAGCAGTAGGAGTAATGCAGATGGAGTAGTAGTGAGCAGTGATAGTAGAGTGATAGTAGGAGGGGTAGTAGTAGGAGTAGTAGTAGTAGCGAGTAGCAGAGGAGAGTAGGAGTAAGTAGTAAGGAGTAGTGATGAAGCGTTAATTAGGGTAGGAAGCGGTAGTAGAGCATGATAGTAAAGAAGAGTAGTAGCGATGGGAAGCTTGATATTAGGGAGGAGATTGAGTAGGCTAGTGATCTCCACTATACGAGAACAAAACGAGTCCTTGAACTCCTGTAGCAAATGCAGTAGCGAGTAGAGTAGCAAGTAAGAGCAAGATAGTAGAATTAAGATCTCCAACAAACACATGAATTAATTCAAACACATAAGTCATGGCATACAATATTCCCTCAAAACACTAAGGTTCATACATAACTTAGACAAATGGCGTTGGTCGATAGTGGTGTTTAATAGGCAATCTCACTATATGCTAAGGTAGATATCTTCCCGAAGTTTTAGTGGCATCATCATAAGTCTTGGGTATACTCCCTCCTCATGCCTCCCAAATGGGTGGAAGTTGAGCATTGAGTCTGGAGTAGCTCCTGATAGCATTCCAAGTTGATTTCTTGCAAGTAGCTCAAAGAATGACTATGTCAATCCCTTTCCTTGTCATCATGCATCAGCTTGAAAGCAACTCTTCCTCGTGGGGGTCTCCTTGTTTTTATACAAGTGGAGACTCTAAAGCCCCAAAGATCCTTCCTCTCATCCATCACTGAAGTCCCTTGTATATTAGGGAGGGAGATTGAGCACACTAGTGATCTCCACTATCTGAGAACAGAGGTTCCTTGAACTCCTCGCCTCACAATGCTAGGCATCTATTGTATGAGAGGTCCCTTCTAGAAAGAATTAGAACCATCTACAAATAGAGATGAGAAAGAAATTAGAAGATCTTACAAGAAAAAAAACATGAATTAATTCAAACACATAAGTCATATACAATATTAATCAAAAACACTAAGGTTCATACATAACAGACAAAATTTTTGACAACGACAAGTGGTGGACCAACTATTGGAAAGACAATCCTCACTCATATGCTAAGTCTATGATATCTTCCCTTAGAAGTTTAGATGAAGTCTCTAAGTCTTGGGTATACATCTTCTCCTCACTAGAGGTCATTTTGAGTGTTGAGCATTGAGTCTTTAGCTCAAGCTCCTTGATAGCATTCAAGCTGCATTTCTTGCAAAGTCAAGAATGACATATACATTTCTTAGTTGGTGACCATGCATAAGCCACTCTTTGTGGTTGTCTCTTGTTTTTCACCAAGTGGAGTAACCACCAATATCCTTCTCCTTCATCCATCACTGAATACATTTGAATACATGGCTTCACCATGTATAATAGTAGTATCTAGTAACTATATGAATTTGAGTGCCTTGGGAAACTTGCTCACATTCTAGAGTCATGGTCATCAGTGGTCTAAGTTTTTGTTTGATAAAACACCATCTACAAATAGAGATGAGAAAGAAGATTAGAAGAGGTTTACAAGAGAAAAAAACAAGTGTGGAATTTTGCAAGGAGTTTCCTTTTCATCCTAGTGGTTTCCTTAATCTAATCCTTCTTAGGGTCATAATAATCTACGAGAGGTGCTACGATACCATCTGTAAGATCTCACCAAATATGGTAAAGATGCAATTGCAATGCTAGTCCACTGGATCGAAATACTAGCATCCATAGTTTAAGATGAAGTACAGATACAAAGGTCATTAATTACGTCATTCTAGAGATAAACATAGTCTTTACAACTCATTAGCTCAAGGCTAATACATAGAGTTCAATACATAAAGTAAATAAATAGTAGTCTTCATCTTCATTAGACTCATAACCTAGTCACCATCGTAACCTGCAACATCATAAGTTACAACCATAGAGGGTTAATACATTTGGAATTGTATTGCCAAGTGATACCATAGTATAAAGTATCTAGTAACTATATGCTTTGAAATAGAGTTTTCTTATCTTGAAAACACTAAGTTTTTGTTTGATAAAAACACCCAAGGTACCACCAATAGACATTGGTGAACCTTTACCCTTGTTATGTCTTGATGCTCAAATTGTCCATTTTTATATTTCTTTTGTATCTTTTCATAAGAAGTCCAAAATAAGTTGTTTTATCTCTAAATATTTATGAATTTCATTAGATCATACTAGGATGTTAATTAGTGATTGTCCACATCAACAATTGTGCCTACATGTGCATCTCAAGGTCCATTTTTGACTATATTATATTCATGTATTAATATCCTTATAATTGGCACCACGAGACCAAAGAGACTTGACGTGCTTGCCTGGAATTATTTCCAAAAAGAATATAGCCAAAGATTCGAACTTCGTGCTCCTCCATTCACGGTGCTCATTGCCACCAGACCACATTCCTTTTGTGGCATATTTCTACGACAAGGGTTATAAACACTCAATGTGTTATACCAATTTAATAGGCAAACTTGCAATATACCAAGTTTGGTATTTTTCCTGCAACTATGTCACATAATAAGACATCACCGAAGGATTTGCATTGATCAGACCATTTTTGAATTTTTTATGCCGTTTCAAACTATGGCCAAAAGCGACAAGAGGCTCTTAGCTAGGGATTAGTCTCTCTAAACTCGCACTGGATCTCTGATGAAACATCATATTGTGAGTCTAAAAATGATTTTTTCCAAAAATCATGAGCATCGGATCATGTACCTGCAGTTCAAATTGGACCCACTTCCTACCGATTAGGAATTTGTCTTTTTCGCCAGGTGAACAAAAAGGTTTGAGATACTTGGGACATTGTCCATGTAAGGTGGTCTAATATTTTTACAAAATGTGATAAAACTATACCACACAACATGACGCCAACCTAATGTTTCATTTGGAACTATGTTACATAACATTGATCATTTGTGCAAATACATACACTCTCTTAACCATCCAATCAGAATTGAGGAACGGGCTACCCACGGATCACCCTGCGGAAGTGAATCTCAGTCGTAGGCAGCATCTCGATCGAACGTTCCCTAACTCACCCCACAGGCTCTCACCGACCGAAAATTTGGAGCTGCGCACGTGTTTCCAATTCATTCTTGTCACTAGATGTTTCAATTTTGGGCCGAAGACCAAAATTCGGCCTGACCTAGGTCAGACCGCGTCCCTCGTGTCCTCCCTCGGCTCCCCTCTTCCACCCGCGCGCGCCGCCTCTGCCCCATACAACAACCTAATCCTTCCCCAGCGCAGACCTCTAGCCACCCCACCTCCCCGCCTCCTCACCTCCGGCCATCCAAGACCTCTGGCGCCCCTCCTCACCTCCGGCCACCCTAGACCTCCGGCGCCCCTCCTCACCTCCGGCCACCCTATACCCCTCGCCTCCTCATCCTCTCTGAGCACCTCCGACACATCACCGACCTCCCCTCACGGTGCGACCTGTCTCCCCCACTCTCCCTCCCACAACCGCCGCCTCTAGGACACCCAAGCGAGGCTTCCGCTCGATCTCCCCACCCCAAGCGAACCCCCCCTCGATCTACCCAAGTCTAATCCGCCCGCCCTACTGCTTCGCGTCGACCGAATCCATCTTCTCGGGAGCTCGCCGTCCAGACCAGAACACTTTGCCACTCTGGCAACCATCTATCCCTCTTCTCTCAGGCACCATCACCTCCTTCTCAACCACCTCTAACTTGCATCTATTGAAACAGGAATCATGCGGTAGGAACTTCGAAGACGGCGCCGGAAGAAGCGTGTGTCGCTGGAGGTGGTCGAGAACTGGCGCATCGACGTCATTGTCTACTCTGCCGACAAGTAGGGCGTCTACTCTCTGGAGCTCTTCGACCGTATCCGCCAAATCAGGTGCAAAGTTCGTGTGGGTTCGTTCATACACCCCGGTGGTTATGTAAGAGTCTGTCGGTTGACCTAGTGTGTACCATGTGAGATGTAGTTGTATAGGCCGATCTAGTACCTGGTACTAGCAGCGGTAGACTTTTATGTCACACTTAGTAGCAGCTCCTTTCTTGATTTGCTTACTCTAGTTGTACCTTGTTTACCTTTGTCTACCGCTTAACTAGTAATGGATATTTAGCAGCTGAATACAGAGGGATTTGGATAGTTGAGTTCAGGCGATTGATAGGTAGATCAAAGCCAAATTAGCAGTGCTATGTATATTGGCCTAATGCATATGTAGCAGCCACATGAACTCATTTTCATGCAAGTAAATATGATCAAGTTGAGAGGTGTCGTGTAGCCAATTTATCAATGGTTTATGTTCAGATGTACTAATAGAGAAACTTCAGCAACTATTTGTAGACTAGTTTTCAAGCTTCATTTCCTGATTTTTGCATTGGATCTCTATGGTTGTATGGCTTGTTTCATATGCCCACCTGATAGTTAATAGCATGTCTTCATGGATATAGTCTTCTCTTGTTAAACATGCTTGTAAACCTAATGTATTGATAGATTGCTATAGATTCATGTTAAACATTGTTGTGTAATCAATGTAATCCATCCTAGTATGATAGTTAATATGACAATAGATAGTGCACTAATATTTTCATGGTCTGGTGCTTTGTCACTTTGCTTTTCTCAAGCCTTTCCAAAATTAATGATGCACTGAGTACCACATTGTTCCACTCTATTTGATGTAGCTATTCATATGCACAAAGTTTGATTCTCTTCCTAACCTCGTGTTGTTTGAATTTGCAGGAGAATATTCATCTCTGACCTCGGCATCCACACGGAGGAGCAGCGACAACGCCGGACCGGTCAGCTGGACACCATCGCCTACCTCTCCCGCTTCCTAGCAAGGAGCCAAGGAGGCTCCTGTTCTGCATGTGAAAGTTGTAGGTAGTTGTATCAGGGGGTTATTTTGCATGTGTTCGTCTACTAATTCAATCCCAAGTCATGAATTTGTTGAACATGTACATATTGGGGGCTAGTTAATTAGATGGCACAGTGTGTTTTTTATTTGTTTTGTTGGAAGAGATAGTTTTGTTCTTGATTGGGATTAGGGTTTGATAGTTCTGGAAGTCAATTGTTGTGTTAGTATTTGGGTGCTCAAATTGATAGTTCTAGAAATTATTTGTTCTTGTTGCTTCAGATGTTAGTGGGTGCTCAAACTAATTGAAGTGTGTATATATACATGTAGCGTATCTCATGCACTATAGTTTATCAAGCTTGGTTTCTGAATTTCATAAGTCGTCTGCATTTTATAGTTATATGTCAATTAAATCTTGTGCAATTATGTTGTCATTTATTTTACTAAGTCTACTTATGTTCTAAATTCATTGTGTATTACTTGTGCAACTAGTTTTATTGCAGATAGTTGTTTATCCTTGCTATTTTTGTTCTTCTCCTGTATCATAGCTCTTGGCGGTAGATGGATATAGGGTGGATTTTCAAGGGATAATTATCTTTGTTAGGTAAGCTGCGTTTTATTTATTCCATATTTCTGTACTCCATCAAATACTAGAGTAACAAATGGTTTTCAGGAATAAACGTATGACATGGATAACCAAACCGATCTGCAATTTGTTGGTTCCATATTTGCCTCAATATGAATCATAGCTTGTCTTGATGAACTGGTCGATGGGTTCAGCCAAATAAAGTACTATAGCTTATGCCTTATGACACAAAATGTGTTTTAAATAAATTATTGCTATCTAAGTACTCTCACAGACAAAAATGTACATAGCTTCGTGAGAAGCTCACTGAAGCCAGAAACGTTCTTACCTTTATTTACAGAATCAATTTGGTATCCGGGTCCTTCATATTTGAATCAAATTGGTTTCTCGGGTTACGCTACATACGGTCTAAAATGCAGTGGTTGTTGGCGTAAAATTTGGGAAGACATGTCAATTGTCTTCTCTTCATTTAGGGTTGAGGTCTCTACAGTTAAGTATATCTGGTCATATCTGAGAGAAATCATTAAGCATATTGAAAGGATCCCAAAATGTATGCTTGTTACTGTTATTAATATTTCTACGATTTGTACGAGATACAGGAAATACATTCTTTTCTTTGTAGAAAATTTGAAAGTATGAGTGCATTAATTATTCCTACATATCTAATGGTAGTTCTACTGCTTATGCCGCAGTGACATCTACATTAATTTGAGCTTGTGTTCTTTGATAATGTACCTTACGATATCAAATGCAAAATTTATTACTTTTGTGATAGAAATTGGTGATTCCATTGCATCATTCTATTACACAATGAAATCAGATATTAATGCGCTTGCTAAAATAAATAGCACCAAATAACTAAATGTCTATTTAATTGCTATTAAAATCTGTTTTACCAATTTTATTAATTGTCCTTATATTTTGTTCTGAAGCAAACATATATAAAGGCAGTAAGCATTGTTAATTTGTTGCCCTCAGAATCGGTATGGCGGCGGCGATGGCGATTCAAAACAACATACAGGATGGATTAAAACCCACAACATGTGGTTCCTCTTCTTGGCAATTTGTTGAATCAACTTGTGTTCTCTTGTGAGCTTGTCTAATACACTTTCTATGTGTGATTGGTCTTTGAAATCACTTTTTAAGCTGTGATTATCAACAGATGAGATGTATGTTTGGTTAAATGTTCGGATGCTGACCAAAAATGCTTTTGATACTTCTTCTTGTAATATTTATTTATTATTCCACTTGGCAGCTCTTTGTCTTTATTTCCATTTAGTATATTGCATAGGATCTTAAGCGAACTGATATAATTAAAACACATTTGATGATGTGCGCTTTCATTCAAAAGAGCTTCAAACATATAAACTAAAATGGATCAAAAAGAAAAGAAATAGACAATGGAAAGGATGAAGCCCAAAAATTAAATAAATTAGAAAAGGCTGAGAAACCTAAAACTAGGCATAAAGAAAAAAGGCCCAAAAAGGCGAAGAGCCCATTAATGAAACTCATTTTGGGCTCGGTCCATATAAGAACATTAGAGCCTGGATAGGCCGAATTCACACATTATGAAAGATCTCATTTGTCAAGGTACCCGCATCGGATTATACGTGAGATCTGTTTAGCTTAGCTAAGATAAGCGCATATTGATATTGGATAAATCACGTAGTTATAATGATCAAGTATAAATCAGCAGGCAGTTATAACAATTTACAAAATTCATCGTTATAGTTCATTTACGCGATGCTGCTGGCTTTGGCGATCTCAAAATAAATCTTATAAATCATAAACAAACTATTGTGGCGATTTTTGTGGCCAAAATAGAGGTCATATATACATGAAATTCCTTGTAGTGCTGCGACGTAAATACGAGGCAGAGACTTCAAAGCATTCCTTAGACTACCATGGGCCGTTCCATCCCCCATCACTGCAAGCATCCAGCTACAAGTTCTTTGACCCTATTTGAGGTCGTGAGGCCATGTGCCATGTGGTTGCTAAACCTCAACACTAAACATCACCAGTCCTTTGACTACAGGTGGCGTGCAAAATTAACAGTACACAGGTAAACTACATGGAGCATGGGCCTTGTGCAACCATAACGTAAACAAACCATACCATTCCACCTGGTGATTTGTTAGCAAGTTGTTTTTATTAAGAAAACACAAGTCATAGACTTAACGCACTGTTTCATGTCATTAATAATCCCACCACTTGTATTCTACTAGTAGGCTAAGCATACTAGTAGAAAGATTTATAACAAGGCTAATCTCAAGACCATTGCGCTACTAGGATTTTCCCCAAAGGCATAGCATGAATACATACTTAGCAAAGAATTCCATAAGAAAGTCCTATAAAATATCACTAATGCATAATCAAATAATGTAGGCATCTTTTCCTTGGTAGCTAGGAAGTAGCAGTCCTCACAATCACAATCACCACCATCACCAAAAATCTACACATAAAATCAACTTTTAATTCACATTCAAATATTCAAACAAAATATACATGAATGCATTACAAATGCAATGGAATGATTTTCTAATAAACAAGAATCCAAACTTCAAATAATCTGAACACAAGTAATCCTATCTAAGGTCTATACAAGCCTCCATTTGCTTTAAAACAATTTTCTAAACATTTTATACTACTTAAAAATAGCTACTATAATTCATTCTGCAAATAAACCCATGTTTCCTGAAACAGAAATACTAATTCAAAACCCACGAGAAGTGCTGAGGCTTAATTTTACAGATCCGATGATATGTGTTTGCAAATTTTGGACAAACAGAACACAATTATGAATCTTACAAGTTTGAAAGTTAATAGATCTAAAACCAGATTTTAAATAAAAAACCTGGAACCGTGAGTAGGTATGCAGTTATTATCTTGCTTTTGAATCCATGGCCGTTAGATCTAGAATTAGATCACCTTGGTCGAGATCTGGCGATAGCGATTTTCCGTTTAAATGATCCTATACAGGCGTTGGATCTAAATCCTGGCTGCAGTTGGCGACCAAAGTGGTGGCCTGAATGGGCTGGTGGCGGGCGCTACTATAGTGATGTTCGGCCGAGACCTAGAGGAGGCTAGGGTGATGTTGCTTGGCTTACTAGCGTCGCGTGGATGCGAGGAAGCTCAAGGTGTAGCTGGCTTGGGCAGGGCGTCTTTGTGGCGGTTGTGGGAGCTCGTCGAGACCTCATCAGGCGTCGCACGTGTTGGCGGAGATGACGGCAACAACCTAGGTCACCATAGGGCAAACGAAGCGACATTAGTGGCTGCGCAAGGACATGGTGCACATATGGTTTGAAGTATGGTTTTGGTTTGAAAATTTTGCAAGATAAACATGCTATGATGATATGAATGCAATACATGA